>CM066032.1:1854723271-1856127021 GCA_033557465.1 Ichthyophis bannanicus | reverse complement strand
CGTGGGGTGACGAATGCTCGGGGCGATCTGGTTCCGTTGCTCCTTGATGTGGGGGAACGGTCCGGACCGCCCGGCGGGAGCAAAAGAGGCCCTTTCCTCTATCTTTCTCCTCTTCTCCTTTCCTTTCCTTTCCTTTCCCTCTCTTTTCCAGTCCCTCGTTACTCTTAATTAAGAGTAAGGTTTTGATTGGGGCGGGGCATTGTTGAGTTTGCTGTAATTAGCCCCCCCTATTTGTATAGCTTAGTAGCTTTGATTTCGCTTCTGGATTATACTGGAATGCAGCAACCGGATGATTTCCCCGGTCTCGGGATAATGGGGAGTTAATCGGTTTGCGGTACCCACAGCCGCGATACCCATTTCCTTGGAACCGGGGTTGGGGGGAGGCGAGTGGAACTTGGGGTTAGCTTTGGGGGAGCAGGCAATTGTATGTAAGTGGATGCTAGCGGGCCCTGTGTAGCCCGATCCTCCTCGACTTAATTAGTGCGGGGGGAGGGGGTGGATCGTGGGGAAAGGTCTTTTATAGATAAGGCCATGGGTTTGGAGGTTCCTCCCCCTGGGGTCTGGTGGTGGGGGGATAGAGGTCCCTTGGAGAGTGGGGGGGGGGGATGCAGAGTGGATTTGTTAAGGGGTGGCTTGGGGCAGGAGGGGTTGGTGAAGGGAGGGGGGTTTCTCTGGGAGTAGCGACGGGCTTCTTAACAATGGAGTAGCCTGACTACTACAGGAAGTTCTCGGCCTATGTGTAGGCTGG
Organism: Ichthyophis bannanicus; assembly: GCA_033557465.1. Taxonomy (NCBI): domain Eukaryota; kingdom Metazoa; phylum Chordata; class Amphibia; order Gymnophiona; family Ichthyophiidae; genus Ichthyophis; species Ichthyophis bannanicus. Next base: position 1,856,126,273 of record CM066032.1, on the reverse strand, counting down.
GTGTGGGGATTGAGGAGGGGTTGGGGAACGAAGTTGGGGGGAGGGGAGTGTTTACTAGTATAGCATCAAAGGAATGGAAGGGGAGGGGGGATGGGTTGAGATGGGGGAGGGAAGGGCCAGAGTGGAACCGCCTAACACAGGGGAGACTGACATTTCGGAATTCATGGACTTTTGGAGGATGGCTGCGGGCTGGGACAGCCACCCTCCTCTCGATGGGCAGATGTGCATGGGAAGACATCGGTAATAGTTTTGCGTTCTGAAGATCGTATCTTGGAATGTGTGTGGTATTGGCAACCCTATCAAGAGATATAAAGTCTTGCAGGCCTTGGCTCGTTTCCACTGTGACGTGGCTATGCTACAAGAAACTCACCAAACTGTGGTTGAACATAACAAATTGCAACGGGACTGGGTGGGGCAGGTCTGGGGGGCCCCGGCCCGTGGGAAGAAGGGTGGGGTGGTCATTCTAGTTAACAAGCGCCTTCGATTTGAGGCAGTGCGGGAGTATGCGGACCCGGAGGGTCGGTACTTTTTGCTGTATGGTACCCTATCTGGAAAGCCTCTTATTCTTGGGACCATATATAGCCCAAATGTTCTGGATAGGGTGCTATATGCTCGTTTGGCCTCTAGGATTGAGCAGTGGCCGGAGGCTCCTCTGGTGCTGGCGGGCGATCTGAATGGGGTCCCTGATATTGCCTTGGACATGGAGATGGGAGCGGGGGAGAGATCTCGGGCGCTGACCACCAAAGCTCTGCAGGCCTTCCGTACTCGATTGGGACTGGTGGACCCTTGGCGTTTGTTACATCCTATGGAACGCGACTTCACCCACCAGTCTCGGGCCCATGGTTCGCACGCTAGGATAGATTACACTCTTATTTCTGAGAGGCTTTTTGCGCAGGTGGAGGAAGCACAGATTGGCCCCATGGAAATATCTGATCACGCTCCTATTTGGGTGAGTCTCACTTGGGAAACTCGAACCCTGCAATCACGGATTTGGCATTTTCCCATGGACTTATATTGTGATCAGGCTTTCCAGGGTCATCTCACGCAATGTTGGCTGGATTTTCAGAAAAATCATGAGAACTATGAGGTTGACCCGGAGTTGCTGTGGGAGACGGCGAAGGTGGTGTTGCGGGGAGATATAATAGCTTACGCAGCTAGGAAACGCAAAATGTTGGCAGCACGGATTCTTTACTTGGAAAAGCAGACCATGAAAGAGCGCAGACGGTGTGCAAGTGACCCCACCCAGGTTAATAGAAAAAGATTATGGGAGGCCCAGGTGGCTCTTAATGAGCTCATACATCAACGGGCAAAAAAGTCCCACATGTATTATCGCTACCAACTATATCGCTTTGGAGATAAGCCAGGGAAGCTCCTAGTGAGGTGTCTTCGGGGAAGTAGGGGGACTCGTTCGATAGTCGCTCTGCGGGATGATCAGGGGCAACTACGGAAGGAAAGTCGGGAGATAGCACAGGTGTTTCGTACTTATTTTCAGAAGTTCTATGCTAAAAGGCAGGGGTCTCCGTTGGATATGATCGAGTACTTTCGGGAGCTACAGCTCCCCAAGATTACGGATGCTCAGCGGGCACATCTTGACTCGCCGGTGTCCGTGGAAGAGGTGATCAAAGTGATATGTGGTGCTAATTGCTGCCGTGCTCCGGGCCCCGATGGGTTTGGGGCAGAATTTTATAAGCTGCTAGGAGAGAAGATATCTCCGGTTCTAGTGGAAATGTATCGAAACCGGATTGATCGAGGCACCTTTACGTGGGGAAACAACCATGCCCATAACATTCTGATACCTAAGCCAGGGAAGGATCCCACTCAAGCTGCCTCATACCGGCCTATCTCCCTACTAAACTTTGACTTGAAAGTGTTAGCTAAAATTCTGGCTGACTGATTGGCGGAAGTCCTGGGCGAACTGGTACATGAGTCACAGGTGGGGTTTGTAAAAGGACATTACGCTGTCCGTAATTTGCGCAAAATATTGGCATCATTAGAATGGGTCCGAGAACGAAATTTATCATCCTTGTTAATCAGTTTTGACGCCGAGAAGGCCTTTGATCAGGTTCACTGGGACTACTTGCAGTTTCTTCTGCCTAAATATGGTATTGGAGAGATGTTTTGTAAAATGGTGGACTTACTTTACACAGATCCGACAGCAGGTATTTCCTGTAATGGGGTGCTTTCCGACTCCTTTTCACTAGAGCGGGGTACGCGACAGGGTTGTCCCCTTTCCCCATTGCTCTTTGTGTTATCTTTAGATCCGTTGGTGCGTAGAATTGAGTCCTCTCCAAGTATACGTGAGGTAAGGGTAGGGGCTCAAGAATTCAAATTGGCGGCATTTGCTGATGATTTATTAGTACATGTGCTCTCGCCTCAGCAATCGCTCGCCAACTTACTAGAGGAGTTTGTTCTTTTTGGAGCATTTGCAGGATTGCGGATAAATATGGACAAATCTGAAGCGCTGGATGTTGTGGGTTCACTAAAGGGAACTTGGCGGGGAGTTTTCCCTCTTCATTGGGCGGAGGAGGCCTTCTTATAGCTGGGTATTTTGCTGCCTCGGGATCCTAAGGCGCTTTATAAACTCAACTTCGACCGATTCTTTTCGAAGGTACAGACTCATCTGCAGGCTTGGACCCCTCTTCCCTTGTCATTGTCTGGCCGATTGGCGGCTATAGGGATGGTTATATTTCCTAGGCTGCTGTATTGGCTGCAAACACTACCGGTGTGGTTGCTACATAAGGATCTTCAAAAGATAGACAGGGAAGTCCGGAAATTTCTTTGGGGGGCAGTTAGAGCTCGGATACCTTTGTCTAGACTGAGGGGTGGTTGGAAAATGGGCGGAATGGGACTTCCCGACCTGTCTCAGTATGCTTTGGCATGTCAGGCCAGACATTTGGGGGATTGGCTGGGTGCTACTGATTATTATACTCCTAGGATCCTAGAGGCGGCCTTACTGACCCCCCACGCGCTGGAGGCGGTGGTGCATCTGGATGGTGCATTGTTGCCGCCTAGGGTGAGGAATAGCATGTTGGTGGCCCCGCTTCGGCATACTTGGCAGAGGCTGAATAACATTTGGGGCAGTTCTCCGCGGGTGCCTAGCTGGCTTCCCCTGCAGGGAAATGTTACCTTTGTTCCGGGTACGGACTCCGCTCTATTTAGGCAGTGGAGGGGGAAGGGGATAAAGTGTCTCGGGCATGTGGTCACGTTAGAGGGCCGTTGTAAACCCTTGGATATGCTCTGTAAAGAATGCGACTTGAATCAGGGTACTTCCCGCTTTGCGTATCTCCAGCTTCGGCATTATGTGGAATCTTTACCACAGACGGGTTTGCATGAGGCTCATTCTGCGAGAATTATTGACTTTTTGGCCCTGGGGACGGTTTGTCCATCTCGGGTAGTGGTGTTAAAACGTAAGCTGGATCAATATGGCACCTCCCGGGACTTTTCCAAAGAGGAGGCGGCTTGGGCGCAAGAACTAGGGTGTGAGGTCCCTCCAGGCGTGGTTGGAGCGGCCCTACGGTGGATCGCCCGACTAGTTGAAGGTACCAGATGGCGGGAGACGCAATTCAAGTGCATAATACGGGCCTACTTCTCCCCGAGGCGCGCGCTGTGAACGGGGCTAACTGACTGTGGAGGTTGTCCTAGGTGTGCCTTACCTTTGGCATACTTGGGCCACATGTGGTGGGGTTGTGGGCACATTAAAGCATATTGGGCGCGTATTGAGGCTTATTTAAGTGTCTTATTACGTCAACCCGTCAGGTGGTCGGGTTTGTTGGTTGCTTTGGACTGTTTGGGCCCCCTACAGGTCAAAGGGAAATGGGGGCGCATCTTAGCGCATAAAGCTTGCTTGGTGGGGAAAGGCCCCATTCTTCGTAGGTGGAGAGAGACGTCAGTCCCTACTTTTTGGGAGTAGCGTACCAGTTTTCATCATCTCATGCTACAGGAGAGTAGAGCGGCTAGGGGGACTCCTCAGCGTTGGGCCTCTTTCCTGCTGATATGGACTCCCTACATCCAGAGTTTAGGTCCTAAAGCTAGGAGCGAGGTTTTAGCTATGGGGTAATTCTGCATTTCAGGGTTGTCGGGTGCGGGGAGGGAGTTGGTGGTTGACTGGGATAGGAGATGTGTGGTTTCCCAGTGAGTAGCGGTTTGGCTCTGGCTTGGGGGGGGGGGTAAGGGGGGCTGGGGGGTGGGGGTGGGGGGGGAGGGTTTCTTCAGTATACCACAAGGGAAAGAGTCCTTAGAGGGCTTCTATGATTACCGGTGCTTTCTTGCTCTCTCTTTCTTTTTCCTTCTCTCTGGGACTCGAGGGCTCTTGGATGGGGATAAGATACAACCCTGTCTAGGAAATTGTCTAGGAAGGATGCTTTTCTTGCTATAGTCTTCGGAGGGAGGGGGGAGGGACAAGGGGGGGCAGAACTCACGAAAATAAGTATCTATGTTCTTAAACTGACTGTATTGTTGAATTGGTGTTTAATAAACAGATTTTGGAGAAAAAAAAAGAACATAAAACAATTATAAAAGGGGGGGGGGGGGCAGATCACCTAGAGGTGATCATGTAATATAAGCAAAATACAATGAAAACATGTACATAAAAATTTAGATAAGAGTATATATATGCACTGATATATTCTGTTGTGCTGAAAATACCTTCTGAGAAACTGAAAAAATGTCAAAAGACACAAGTGTGTGTATAACAGGATAAAAAAAAAAATAAGAGGTGAAATCATGTCACAGCAGTCACAATTTATACAATGGCTAAAACAAGGGGAGCGAGATCACAAATATAAAGGAAAATTGTCAGCTGACACTTCTAGTCTAAAAAGAAATGATACACTATGCATAATCAGTAATGTTAAAAGACATACGTTTTTTAAAAAAACAGCTGATGCATTGAAGATTAAATAGCATGGCGCCTACTGGTAGTGAAAGTCGCAAAGGATAAAACAATGCAAGATATGAAAAGATCATAGCTAAGGGAAAACCAAACCGAAGAGTCATACCTGTGAGTGCTGTCAGACGCGGGAAAATGCCACGCAGGAGCATTAAAAGCACAGCATTAGCTCCTCCCACTTGAGAAAACATGATACTGACTAACAAACAAGAGGAATGCATATATCAAAGAAACATTTATTGTAAAAAGCTGATTGTGTCAATCAGGGGCGGCCCAAGGGGGGTGCGGGGCCATGTGCGGAGACTCGGTGCGGGGCCTCATTTGCATAAGTGGCCTTATTTGCATAAATATTTGCATAATGCTAACATTCATTAAGAGACATGTTTACTAAAAGTTAGTGTGTGTATGGATAAAGACAGACTAAAAGATTTCTACATTACTATAATCCAGTGCCAACCGCCAGGCACATTAGGAACTACTACAAACACTGCCCATTTAGAACCCATAGCAAACCCACCGTATCCTAACAGCACTACCAGGACTCACAAAGCACAATACCCTACCTATCAAAAGGCAACACTGCAAATATTAAACCAATACATTTCAGAGAACAACAATACATGACCTACTGGGGAAAGAGAACAAGTGGCAATGTCAAATAGGAATTACATAAACAGAATACCTCAGCTCAGTTACACATGCAGAACATAGACCATCACCAAACAAGGAATCACAATTTAGAAACAGGAAGGCAATAATTAAACTGGGAACCCCAAAAGCCAAACTTGGAATGTACAACAACACTGTAGAAATAGAACTATAAATTAATTTCCTCTTGTACCAAACAAAGCGCAGATGTTAATGATGCACATTTCCCAGAGCTTTCATATTCCAGTTAATAAATTCAAAATAAAGAGATATCTTTCTACCTTTTGTGCATTTTTTTTCAGTTGCAATTGCTCCAGCCACTTTCTTCTGGTTTCTTCATGTTTTCTGCTAACTCTCCATCATCTGCTGTCCATTTGTCCTTTCTTCTCTCTTCTAGTTTTTTTTCCATTCTCTCTCTCTACATCTGCTTTAACATACTAATCTTTCTCCTTTTGCTCTTTCCTCATTCCTATTTCATCCACTCAAATTTTACCCCTCCATCCTCAATCCCCACTTACTCTCCCAATACCCGGCTAAGTGTAGATTTTTTATCCCTCCCACACAAAATATTTTTCCCCTCTCCATTTTACTCTCCCAGCCCCATCCCATTCTAATCCTCCCCCAACATCAGCTCCCTTCTAGTTCCAGCCTCACCCAGCATCCATTCCCTTCGAGTCCCTGCATCAGCCCATTTCCAGTCCTAGCCCCCCATCAGCCCATTTCCAGTCCTAGCAACCCCCCAACCCAATACCAGTCCTAGCCACCCCCATCAACCCACTTCCAGTCCTAACCCCCCATCAGTCCACTTCCAGTCCTAACCCCATCAACCCATTTCCATTCAGCCCCCCATAGCCCATTGCCAGTCCTAACCCCCCATCAGCCCACAGCCCATTACCAGTCCTAACCCCATCAGCCCACCTCAAGTCCTAACCCCTCCCCATCAGCCCCTTTCCTGTCCTAGCCACCCCATATCCCAATATCAGTCCTAACCCCCCCATAGACATTTAAGAGTCGTCAACACAACAGCCCACCTCTTTTGTTAAACCACCATCAGCCCATTTCCAGTCCTAGCCCCCCATAGCCCATTACCAGTCCTAACCCCCCAACAGCCCACAGCCCATTACCAGTCCTAACCCCATCAGCCCACCTCCAGTCTTAATCCCCCCAGCCCATTTCCAGTCCTAGCAACCCCCCAACCCATTACCAGTCCTAGCCCCCCATAGCCCACTCCCAGTCCTAATCCCACCAGCCCATTACCAGTCCTAACCCCATCAGCTCACCGCCAGTGTTAACCCCCCATCAGCCCATTTCCAGTCCTAGCCCCCCCATAGCCCATTACCAGTCCTAACCCCCCCCAACAGCCCACAGCCCATTACCAGTCCTAACCCCATCAGCCCACCTCCAGTCTTAATCCCCCCAGTCCATTTCCAGTCCTAGCAACCCCCCAACCCATTCCCAGTCCTAGCCCCCCATAGCCCACTCCCAGTCCTAATCCCACCAGCCCATTTCCAGTCCTAATCCCCATCACCCAATTTTCAGTTTAAGCCCCCCATACCCCATTACCAGTCCTAACCTCCCCATCAGCCCACTCCCAGTCCTAATCCCACCAGCCCATTTCCAGTCCTAATCCCCCATCACCCAATTTTTAGTTTAAGCCCCCCATAGCCCATTACCAGTCTTAACCTCCCCATCAACCCACTTTCAGTCCTAATCCCATCAGCCCATATACAGACTTAGCTCCCCCATAGCCCATCACCACTCCTAACCCCCCCCAGCCCCCCCATAGCCCATCACCACTCCTAGCCCCCCCAGCCCCCCCATAGCCCATCACCACTCCTAACTCCCCCCCAGCCCATCACCACTCCTAACCCCCCCCAGCCTAGCCTAGCCTAGGGAAAAGTTTTTAAAAAAAGAAGCTGTCTTCTCCGGCTGCCGGGGCCGCCACGGCAGAATCGAGTGTGCCGCGGGGCCCCCCTGCCCAGCAGAGCCTGCCCTCCCCTTTATCACCTCTGTCTTCGCAGCTTCAGTCAAACGCGCCGGCTTTCAGAGCGCGAAAGGACTAGTTTCCCTTTCGCGGCTCTGTTAAGCCCGCGGGGGCTGATGGGAACTTCCCATCAGCCCCCGCGGGCTTAACAGAGCAGCGAGGGAGAAACTCTCCTCTCGCGCTCTGAAAGCCAGCGCGTTTGACTGAAGCTGCGAAGACAGAGGTGATAAAGGGGAAGGCAGGCTCTGCTGGGAAGGGGGGGCCCCACGGCACACTCAATTCTGCCGCGGCGGCCCTGGCAGCCGGAGAAGACAGCTTTTTTTTTCTTTTTAAAATTTTACTTTAGGATCAGAATGTTTTTTGCGCGGGGCCCCCTGAAACGCGGGGCCCTGTGCAAAAAACATTCTCGCTCAATGGACGGGCCGGCCCTGGTGTCAATTAAAAAGGCTTGTAAATGCATTAAAACTACCAAAGAGAAACCAGCAGAGAGATTCTATTGTGCTGGGGATCACTTTTGAAAAGCCGAAGAACCCTCGAAAGACAGTGGTACGTGTATTAGGTAAAATAAACAAAAAGCAATAAGAACATGTACATATATTTTTATAAAAACTCTAGATAACAGTATATATATGTGCACTGATGGATTCTATTGTGCTGGAAGTACCTTCTGAGAAACCGAAAAAACGTCAACAGACACAAGTATGTATATAACAGGATAAAAAAACAAAATAAGAGGTGAAATCATGTCACAGCAGTCACAATTTATAAAATGGCTAAAAAAGGGAGAGCGCGATCACAAATGTAAAGGAAAATTATCAGCTGATACTTCTAGTCTAAAAAGAACCGATGCACTATGCATAACACTGGTCAACATTGAAATCGTTACTGACTTTAAAAGGCCCTAATCTGTAGTATCTTGGTGAGCTGAACACGAATATAACATTAAAAAAAATTTCATTGGCTCTCATTTTGAAGATATTGCATGTAGTTCATTTTTGACATTTCACCGTGTAACTTTATCCAGTAGGACATCAACAACATCCCAAATAAGCCTTGAATGATATAATATTGCATCACATTGCATAATACCAGCATGCACACATCATCAAGAGTTGATTGCATCATTTTCTGATGCAATGCAATACTACTGCCAGACGGTTGCTGAAGCCATCTGACATCAGCAGTGTACTATACGCAGTCGGAAAGGAAAGTAATCTGGTATTCTGTTCCGATATTGAAAGCCTCATGAATGCCTTAAAAATCACTCATGACGCACAAGACTGGAGACTATTTATAGACTCTTCGAAACTGAGTCTGAAGGCTGTGCTTTTGAAAAATGGAAACCGTCTTCCATCTATTCCAGTAGCGCATGCCGTCCACATGAAAGAGACATACGATAACTTAAAGCATCTACTGACTTCCACTCCTTTTGCACTCAGTTTAAGTTACTTACTCTAGTTCACAGGGCTCTTCACACTAATACTCCACAATACCTGGCAGACCTTATTACATTCCACACCCCTAGACACACTCCCTGCTCCTTCCCCCTCCCTCGCTCACCTTCAATCCACCCGCTCCTCTGCTTTCTTTTTCATCGGCCCCGCACTCTGGAATTCACTCCCCACCTCCCTCTGGTTAGAATCCCATCACACCACCTTCAAACGAGACCTAAAAACCCACCTCTTTTCCTTGGCCTATGACCTTCCCTCCCCTCTTGTCTGATCCTGTCCCCTACGTATAGTCCTGTATCCTTTCTCTCGTTCTATTATATCAACAATTGTAACTTCCTTTCCTCCTTTCTGGCCCTGTGCCTGTTTCTAATTGTTTGTGAATTGTAAACCGCTCTGATTGATAAAGTAGGGCGGTATATCAAATAAATAAACATAAACATACAGCTGGCACCTGTGTGGTGACTTGAAGGTAGTTGCCCTTTTAATGGGCCTGCAGCAGGGATATATAAAATACATGTGTTTCTTATGTGAGTGGGATAGCCGAGCAAGGGATTGGCACTACTTGCAGAAGGAATGGAATCGCAGACAAAATGTAACAGTTGGAGAGAAGAATATCCAGCACCCAGCTCTGGTTGAGGTTCACAAAATCCTGCTACCACCCCTTCACATCAAACTAGGTTTGATGAAAAACTTTGTGAAAGCCATGGACCGCACTTCGCCAGTTTTTCGATACCTGCATGAAAAATTCCCTCGACTCAGCGAAGCAAAGATTAAAGAGGGAGTTTTTGTGGGTCCTCAGATTCGAGAGCTCTTCAAAGATGACCGGTTCAATGCATATCTTCAAAGAAACAACTATTGTAAAGAGCCGATTATGCCAATTAAAAAGGCTTGTAAATGCATTAACACTACCAAAGAGGAACCAGCAAAAAGATTCTGTTGTGCTGGGGATCACTTTTGAAAAGCCGAAGAACCCTTGAAAGACAGTGGTACGTGTATTAGGGAAGGAAAAGTAAAATGAAAGGTCAAAGCATGTTAGAACAGGCTCATTATTAAAGGCTAAAAAAGGGGAAAAATTTTTTGAGATCGCGATTGTAAAAAAGGTATAAACTAACACTTCTGATCTAAAAAGAACCAATACGCTGTGCAACATCAATAAAATGAAAAAGTGCATTTTAAACAGCTCATAAGTCAAAAATAAGAAAGCATGGCAGCAATTGATGAAAATCTCAAAAGGCAAAACAATGTAAAATAAAGAGCGCTTTGATAGTTTAAAAGGATCATATTTAAGGAAAAAACGAAATGAAAAGCTGTGCCTGTGAGTACTGTCAGACGCGGGACAGAAGCAGGAAAGGCATTAAAAACACAGCATGAGCTCCTCCCACCTAAAAACGTCATACTGACTGACAGTAAAAAATGCACATCAAAAAGGGCCAATTGTGTCTTTTAGAGGGGCTTTAAGAGATGGTCATACATACAGTAGTGATCACTTAAAAAATACAAGCAAGATGAGGAGGAAAGAGAAGGGGGAGGGGAAAACGGAAGGGGGGAAGGAGGGGGAAGGGAACGAACCGGGGGAGGAATATCATCGATATAAAAATATAAAAATGTATAGGAGCAGAGGAGCTTATATAAATTTTTTTTTATAAAAAGACGTGATATTCAATTTCTTTGTTTAAACCTCCAGGAGCCACTGTATTAAATTGAAAGATAAACCTTTGTTCTTCTTGAACTAATAAACGGTCAAGATCTCCACCCCGAGGGGAAGGGGTAACTTTCTTAATAACAAAAAACTTAATGTCATTGAAATGCACTTGCCTGGTGCGCCTCATACCTAAAAGATAGATGGCAGCATGTCCGCTCCAGCCCCTCCATATCCCTTCCTTTCCCGCAAAAGAAAGGGGTTCCGCAAGGGTCGTCACTCTCAGCCCTATTGTTCAACATCTATATGCAACCCATCTGCAACCTCATCCGGTCATTCAGCATTAACTGCCTAGTATATGCTGATGATGTCCTAATGTTCACCCCAATCTCCACAGTTCAACCAGACCTCTCCCAGCTGTCTACATACTTCGACGCGGTCACAGCTGGTTACAAACTCAAAAGCTCAAAATAAATTTCAAAAAGACAGAGGTTCTCTTCATCAACAGAGACCAGACATTCACCCCGCCTTCATCTCTCAAGGTACGCAACGCAGAACTCATCTCCAAGACCTCGATTCGATACCTTGGCATAACACTCGACCAGTGACTCGACATGAATGCTCAGATAAGCAATACCGTAAGATTAATTTACCACAAAGTCTGGATACTACGCCACATGAAACAGATTCTAGAACCAAAAGACTTCCAGTCTTTCAAGCTCTAATAATGCCTCATTTCGACTACGCCAACTCCATCCTGCACGGCCTCCCAAAGAGCTCGTTAAACCCTCTGCAGCTCGCAATGAACACTGTAGCCAGAACCCTCTTCGGAGCATCAAGGAAAGAACATATCACCCCTATCCTAAAATCTCTGCACTGGCTCCCTGTCCATTACAGGATCACATTCAAGGCTCTAACAATGACATTCAAGGCAATCAACAGAAGTACATCTACCTCCCTCTCAGAGCTTGTTCAGCCCACCCCCCTCAACAGATCAAGGAGATCAATAGCTTGTAACACCATACTTCTCCCAAAAGCCATCACCAAATGTTCCAAGACTACGAGAAAGCATGCATTTGCACTATATGCACCCTCTTGCTGGAACTCACTTCCACCAGACATCCGCGCCATAAACAACCTCCCCCAGTTCAGGAATAAACTCAAACATCACCTCTTCCAGCAACACTTCGCCAATCCTGATACTACCACCTAGCCATCCATATCCCTTCCCATAGCAGCTCTCACAATGTATCAGCCCCCTCACCACAATCTGTGCACCTAAACTATACTCCCCTGACAACCCTGCTCTTTGCCAACCCTGGAACAACAATAACAAATATGTATATGTATATAGCCACCCAGCGCAGTTTGTAAATATCGCCAAATCTCATCTGCTACCCTTATACCATCTTGTATATAGTGTATATAGTTCACCTGTTCACCATGTTTTAATTTCCCTGTTCATTGTAAGTGCAATGTTAGACTGTACTACATTGCACAATTCACATTGCACATGTGAATTGCGCTGATGATAAATAGTGCGGTATAGAAAAAAAAAACAATAAATAAATAAATAAATATAATTTATGTTGGAATTGAATCCAATGTTCCACAAGGGGGGGGGGGCTGTTGCTATTTTTCTTTTAATACAACTCTTATGTTCTTGAACACGTGTTTTAATAGCTCAAATAGTTTTGTCAACATATAATAGGGAGCAGGGACAAATAATAATATACACTACATGTTTGGATAGACAATTTGTCCTGGTATGTAATTTATAATGTTTTTTGGTATGTGGGTGTATAAACACATCATTCAGCACAATGGCATGTTTACAAACTGAACAATTATTGCATTTATAATGTCCCTTTTTTGAAGGTAACGAGCTTTGGACTGAAGGCATGTAGGAGGAAACCAATTTGTCAGCTAAGTTACGTTCCCTATTGTAGGCAATAGTCAAGCGTTGGTTGTGAAAACAGGAACGTGTCTGAAGGATATGCCAGTGAGTCCTCAAGAATTTTTGAATCTTCGAGGAAAGGTGTGAGAACCGTAAAATGCAGACAAATTTATCATCTGAAGTTTTGCTTTTAGGTAAGAGCAGATCTTGTCTAGAAGTAGAACAGGCGCGGCTGAACCCTTTATTAATGCATTCAGTAGGGTATCCTCTAGCATGAAAACGTACAGCCATGTCGTAAGATTTATATTTGAACTCTTCATGGTCAGTGCAAAATCTGCGGAGGCATAAGAACTGTGAAACGGGTAAATTCTTTTTTAAGTGACTGTTATGGAAGCTATCAAAACAAAGCAACTTATTCCGATCCGTAGGCTTGCGGAAGATTGTAGTGTTGAAACCAGTTGGAAATTTCCTAATAAGGATATCAAGGAAGGGGTAATTCTGTAGGGCTAAAGTGCATCTTAAACGTAAGATTTATGTCCAAGGTATTGAACCAATTATAAAAATCATGTAGCTCACTATCAGTGCCCTTCCATAATAATAAGGATGTCGTCAATATACCTCTTCCAAGATATAATAGAAAATGAAAAAGGGGAACTTTTCAAATGATTTTCTTCAAATTCTGACACATACAAATTGACTATATCTGGTGCCATAGCAGCGTCCATGGCTGTGCCCTTAATTTGTTGAAAGAATTGATTATTAAAAAGAAAATAGTTGCAAGTTAAAGCAACTTGTGCCAGATCTATCAAAAAATGAGTGGGTATACGGACCGGTGTAGGGCGTAAGTTCAAATATTTAGTAATGACTGCACCTTCCTGAGAGATATCTGTGTAAAGGTTGTTGTTGTTAAGTGCCGTTGAGTCGGAGTCGACTCATGGCGACCCTCTGGATAGCTATCCTAAATTGTGTTCAGTCAGGCGGCTCATTGTTGACAGACTGGTACCCGTAGCTGCTGTTATTGTATCGATCCATCTCATTGCTGGCCTTCCTCTTTTGCGTTGACCTTCTATCTTGCCAAGCATAATGTCTTTCTCTAATGATCTCTCTCTTCGCATGATGTGTCCAAAGTATGAAAGTCGAAGTCTTGTCATCTGAGCTTCTAAAGAAAGCTTAGGTTTGATCTCCTCTAGTACCGACTGGCTTGTTCTTCGGGCAGTCCATGGTATACACAGTATTCGCCGCCAGCACCATAATTCAAAGGCATCAATTTTCTTCCTGTCTATCTTTTTCACTGTCCAGTTTTATTTATTTATTTATTTAGCTGCATTTATATCTCGCTTTTCTCCGCGTCAAAGTGGTTGGGGGATACATTTAACACGAGGGAATATGAGACACATACACTAATACTTACAGGGAACATGGGCAACGGAGGGTTAAGTGGCTTGCCCAAGACCACAAGGAGCACCTGCGGGACTAGAAACCCCAGTCCTTCTGGCCCAAGGTTGCTGTCCTCTAGTGGGATTTGAACAGAAATTACTCCTACTCAATTTACTCCTACCCGCATACCTATCTGAACTGATACCTACAACCTGTAAATATGTAAACTATGTTAAACCTGTAAATAGTTCTTATCTGTTATAATATATACAAAGTTCCTTAAAGTTGCATATAGTTTGTTGATAGTTACCTACTGTTTCTCTGTATTTCACATTTGTTCTCTGTATTTCGACTTATGTTCAATGTAAACCGCCACTGATCTTAGGAAGTGGCGGTATATAAAAATGTTGCAAATAAATAAATAAATAAACCACCGACCTTCTGGCCTGTAGTACCTTGCCCCAACCACTAGGCCACTCCTCCCTCTTTCACATCCATATGATGTTATTGAAAATACCATGGCTTGAACAAGTCGAATCTTTGTATGGAGAGAGACATCTCTGCTCTTGAGAATCTTATCTAGGTCTTTCATAGCCATTCTGCCAAGAGCAATGCGTCGTCTGATTTCTTGACTGCTTGTTGCTTCTTTATTGATAGTTGATCCAAGTAGGTTAAAGTTGTTCACAATTTCAATGTCTTCTCCTTCAACGATGAACCTGTTGATTATGCCAGTTGTCATGATCTTTGTCTTCTTTACATTAAGGTGCAGGCCCATTTTGAGACTATGTTCTTTGATTGTGAGAAGCAAATGTTTCAGATCATCTTCACTTTCAGCCAGTAATGTGGTATCATCAGCATAGCGAAGGTTGTTGATGAGTCTTCCACCAATCTTCACACCTCTGTTGTCTTCATACAATCCTGCTTCTCTGATGATTTGTTCTGCATATAAATTAAACAGGTGGGGGAAAGTATGCAGCCTTGTCTTACACCTTTGCTTATTTTAAACCATTCTGTTTCTCCTTGTTCCGTTCGAATTGTTGCTTCTTGATCAATGTACAGATTGCGCAAGAGAACGATCAGGTGTTCTGGTATACCCATGCTTCTTAATGTGGCCCAGAGTTGCTCATGGTTTACACAGTCAAAAGCCTTGCTATAGTCGATAAAGCACAAATAGATATCCTTTTGGTATTCTTTAGTCTTTTCAAGGATCCATCTCACATCCGCAATGATGTCTCTCGTTCCTCGCCCTTTCCTGAACCCTGCTTGCACTTCAGGTAGTTCTTGTTCCAGGTATGGTTGTAGTCTCTTTTGAATAATCTTCAGTAGAATCTTGCTGGCATGTGGGATCAGAGCGATTGTGCGATAATTCTCACAGTCAGTTGGATCACCTTTCTTTAGGATTGGTATACACACAGATCTTTTCCAGTCAGTTGGCCATGATGTTGTCTTCCATATTTCTTGGCAGAGCCTTGTGAGTACGGTAACAGCTGCATCAGATTGCTGCAATACTTCTATGGGAATGCTATCAATGCCTGGTGCTTTGTTCTTTGATAAGGCTTTCAATGCTGCTTCAACTTCTTCTTTCATCACCAATGGTTCCCAATCATAAGGTACAGATTGAAACGGCTGTTGGTCCACTTGATCTTTATCATATAAAAACTCTGTATATTCCTTTCACCTTTTCTTGATCTTCTCAGCATCATTCAACATAGAACCTTGAGCATCTTGTAACATTCCAATTCGAGGCTGGAACTTTTTCTTTAACTCTCGTAGCTTTAGGAAAGCCGATCTTGTTCTTCCTCTAATAGTTTCTGCTTCTGTTTCCTTGCAAGTGTCATTGTAGTACTTTTCCTTGTCCTGTCTTGCTGCACGTTGGAAATCTCTGTTGAGTTCTGCGATTGTCTTTCTTTCTCCTCTGGCTTTAGCGTCTCTGCATTTCTGGGCAATTTTCAGAGTTTCTTCCGTCATCCATTTTGACTGTTTTTGCTTTTTCACCTTTTGTAGAGACTTCTCGCTTTCTTCCAACACAACCTTCTTGATGTCATTCCATAACTCTTCCGGAGCTCTGTCATTTGTATCTAAAGCAGAAAATCGATTTTGCAGGCAGTCTTTAAATTCCAGTGGTATATTCTCAAGGTCATATTTTGCTGCATTCATGAGTGGTTTGCTCTTTTTCAACTTTAGCTTGAGTTTGCATACTAGTAGTTGATGATCTGTACCACAGTCAGCTCCAGGTTTTGTCTTTGTTGATGTTACAGAGCTTTTCCATCGTTGACTTCCACATATGTAGTCAATTTGATTTTTATATAATCCATTCGGTGAAGTCCATGTGTACAGTCGCCGCTTGTGTTGCTGGAAGAAGGTGTTTGAGATGAATAGATCATTGGTCTTGCAGAATTCTATCAGTCTTTCTCCAGCTTCATTTCTGTTGCCAAGTCCATATTTTCCAACTACTTTGCCTTCTTCTTTGTTGCCAACTTTTGCGTTCCAGTCACCCATGACTATCACGATATCCTGTTTGCATGTTCTGTCAATTTCAGCTTGTACTTGTTCATAGAACTCTTCAATTTCATTCTCTTCTGCAGCTGTTGTTGGGGCATATACTTGAATTATAGTTGTGTTGATAGGCAATCCTCATAGACGAATAGAGATTAAGCGTTCGCTGACTGCATTGTATTTCATTACAGTTCTTGCAAGTTTCTTCTTTATTATAAATGCAACACCATTTCTTCTTTGTCTTTCATTTCCAGCATAGTAGACCATGTGATCATCTGATGCAAAGTGCCCCATGCCAGTCCATTTCAGTTCGCTGACACCCAACAGATCAAGTTGTACATGTTCCATTTCATTCTTGACCACCTCCAACTTCCCTTGGTTCATGCTTCGTACGTTCCATGTTCCAATGTGTAAGACATCTTTACAGCTTCTGACTCTCATTTCATGTGCAGCTACATCAGTAGTCAGACTTCCCGAGGGCTTTGATCCAACCACATCATAAATGCTGGCTTTACTCTGAAAAGTCTTCAGCTCTTCCCCAGTAGCTAGTTGAGTGCCTTCTGACCTGGGGGTCTCATCTTCCAGCACCATAGCACAATTTGTTTTGTTGTAACTATCCATTGGGTTTTCATGGCAAGATACAGAAGTAGATTGCCGGGCCTTTCTTCCGCGCAGTTTAAGTTTGGTGTTGTTGCCGTTGTCACAAAAATGTGATCCTCCGCCATCAACACTGTCCCATTCTGCTGCTGCCCAGATGGGTGGTTTGTCTTGGTCTGGCACCTCAGCTGAGACCTGTCCATCTTGGGAGACCCTGCCAGTAGTTAAACTACTGATAGTTTAGCTCTCAGCATCACTGATGCACGCAAGCCCTCGCAGCACGACAAGCTGCAAACCAAGTGAGAGTGTGTAAAGGTATTCGATGTCAAATGATACTAGAGTAAATTCAGAAAGATTTCCATTAAAGCCATCTAAAAAGGAGATAACATCTGCTGAATCCCTAATATATGATGGAACAAAAGGCCGTAGAAAAATATCAATAAATTTAGAGAGGGATTCAAGAACAGACCTTATACCAGATACAATAGGTCTACCAGGAGGGGAAGTGAGTGACTTGTGAATCTTCGGGATAGTGTATATAGTAGGGATAACGGGGTGTGTGACTAGTAAAGCGTAGTTACTCACCTGTAACAGGTGATCTCTGGGAACATCAGGAATTTAGTCTTCACATATGGGTATCGTCGGTACCGACGGAGCCTGCGTGGGAATGCTCCCCAGCGTCCAATAGGAACGCTTTTGGGAGCATCCCTCAGCACTTGCGTGCTGCCTTCCCACCTTTCCAACTGTCCCTCTTCAGTTAAGTTTGTAGCTGAGTGAAAGGATAGAGGGAGAGAGGAAAGAGACAGAGAGACAACTCCTAGGGGAGGTGGGTGGGTTGTGAAGACTAAATTCCTGCTGTTCCCGGAGATCACCTGTTACAGGTGAGTAACTACGCTGTCTCCAGGAACAAGCAGGAATGTAGTCTTCACATATGGGGACTCCCTAGCTGAAGATGCCAGGGAGATCACCCCAGGAAGCTGCCACCTATAGTAAGGTGGGTCATGCTTCCTCCCATGGATCTCTGGCATCCCACCGGGGTTGGTGGGTAGGAGTTGAATTAGGTCTGAAAGAGATTTTGAAGAACAGCTTGGCCAAAGAAGGCATCCCGATGGAGGCTTTATCTAGGCAGTAGTGGGCTGTAAAGGTGTGTACCGAAGCCCAGGTGGCTGCTCGACAAATGTCATCAATAGCCACAGAGTGAAGGTTAGCCATAGAGGCTGCCATGGCTCTCACATTATGAGCTGTGACACGGCCATGAAGAGGAAGACTCTTACTCTCATAAGCAAAGGATATGCATTGTGCAATCCATTTGGATAGAGTTCTCTTGGAGACTGGAAGTCCCAAATGACTAGAATCAAAAGCAATAAAAAGTTGAGAAGACTTTCTATGTTGCTGTCTTCTTTGTAGGTAAAAAGCCAAGGCTCTTTTACAATCCAAAGTATGAAGGTTCCTTTCTGCATAAGAGGCATGAGCTCCTCAGAAAGAATACAGGAAGATAAATTGATTGATTTAAATGAAAAGGCGAGACCACCTTTGGCATAAAGTGTGGATGAGTTCTGAGAACAAACTTATCATGGTGAAACCTAGTATAAGGAGAATCAGCCACTAAAGCTTGCAATTCACTAATGTGACGTGCAGAGGTGATTGCAATTAGGAAGATGACCTTCCAGGACAAGAGCTTTAGGGTTGTAGTGGCTAAAGGTTCAAAAGGCGATTCATGAGCTGCCCGAGAACTAAATCACATGCTACCGGTGGTGGCTTGATGGGAGGCTTTGTTAATAGAAGACCTCTCATAAATCTTGATATGAGTGGATGAGAAGAAATTGGTTGTCCATTTAGAGGCTTATAGGAAGCTGGAATTGCACTAAGATGGACTCTTACTGAATTGGTTTTAGACCAGAATTTGATAAATGAAGTAGATACTCTAGTATCGATTCCAAAGGTATCATAAGGGGGTTTAACCCCTTCTGTGAACACCATATAGTAAAACGTTTCCACTTGAAGGCGTAAGAGCATCTTGTGGAAGGTTTTCTAGAAGCCTGAAGGATATCCTTTACCTGTTGGGAAAGATTGAGATCCTGAAGGTCTAAGCTTTCAGCAACCAGGCCCTGAGATGCAGGGACTGGGGATTCGGGTGCCATAGCATCTCATTCTCTTGGGAGAGGAGATCTGGAGCATAGTCTAACTCCAGAGGTGCAACTTGAGAGAGATGTAGAAGCAGGGGATACCACGTTTGGTGAGGCTGCCATGGCGCTATGAGGATCATACGACCTCTGTCTCTCTGAAGCTTGAAGAGTGTTTTGGGGATGAGGGGAATGGGTGGGAAGGCAGAGAGGAAGTCGTGACCCCAGTGATGAAGGAAGGCGTCCCTTGCTTGGCAATTTCGAGCTGGAATTCTGGAACAGAACTGGGGAAGTTTGGCATTCAGTGGACTTTCAAATAGGTCTATGTCTGGGGTTCCCCAGATCTGAAATATCTTGGCCACCTGGTCTAGGTGGAGAGACCATTCGTGAGGCAGCAGTACTCAGCTGAGTTTGTCTGCCCAAAAGTTTTGAATGCCTGGAAGATATACCACGAGAAGCTGAATTTGATGCTCTCTGGCGAGGGCCCATAGTCGTAAAGCTTCATTGCATAATGACAGAGAGCCTGTTCCCCCCTGCTTGTTCACATAGAACATAGCTACTTGATTGTCCGTTTGGACTAGGACTGTCTTGTAGCTGAGCTGGGCATGGAATACTCGAGGAGCTAGATAGATTGCTCTGAGTTCCAGGAGGTTTATGTGAAGACAAGACTCCTGTGGAGTCCAGGTACCCTGGGTAGAGAGATGATGCAGGTGTGCTCCGTATCCCACCTGTGATGCATCTGTTGTTAGGTTGGCCTGGAATAGGGGTTGCTGGAAAGGAGATCCCACTAGAAGAGTTTCCAGTGATTGCCACCATTGTAGGGACAAAATCAGTCGTTGTGAGTTTGATATCTTGTCTGACAGATGTCCTGTGGCCTGTGTCCACTGTGTAGATAGGGTCCACTGGGCTGCTCGCATATGAAGGCGAGCATAGGGAACCACATGAACCGTGGATGCTATATGTCCCAATAGTTGTAGTAGTTCTCGAGCAGTTAGGGAGGACTTCACCGCTGCTTGAGAAGCTAGCTGCACTATGCGAAGACAGCGGGGTTGTGGGAGAAAAGCCCTTGACTGTCTGGTATCTAGACGAGCTCCTATGAACTCCAGGGACTGAGATGGAGCAAGTTAGGATTTTGGGAGGTTTACGACGAATCCCAAGTATTGAAGGATTTGCATTGTGCGAGACAGTGCAGAACTGGCTTCTGGAACCATGGGAGCTCGAATGAGCCAGTCGTCTAAGTAAGGGAAGACGAATATCCCTAGGGTTCGCAGAAATGCAGCTTCTACTGCCATGCATTTCGTGAATAACCTTGGTGCCGAAGCCTGACCAAAGGGAAGAACCCTGTATTGGAAATGTTTTCCCCTGAAAAGGAATCGTAAGAATTTCCTGTGAGCTGGATGGATCAGAATGTGAGTATATGCATCCTTTAGATCTAGAGAACAAAGCCAAACCTGACTTTGATGGTATGGCAGAAGAGTTCCCAGAGAAATAATTTTGAACTTTTCTCGGAACAGATATTTGTTCAATTCTCTGAGGTCTAGAATGGGTCTATGTCCTCCTGTTTTCTTTGGAATAAGAAAATAGGGGGAGTAGAACCCTGTACCCTGTTGAAGAATGGGCAACTCCTTTATTGCTCCTTGAGCAAGGAGTGTTGAGACCTCTCAATCTAGTAGATTGTCTGTAAAGGTTTGGGAATTGAACTGTCTTTCAATTGTAGGAGGGGGCATACTGTGAAAATGAAGCTTGTACCCCTCTCTCACAATGGACAGAGTCCAATTTTCTGCTGTTATTTGGTGCCATCTGTTGGCAAAATGACACAACCTGCCTGGAATGTTTAGGGGTTCTAGACCTTCCAGAGGCAGGAAGGCTAAGTTCTCTATGATGGAGTCAAAGCTCTTGAGGGGGCTGGGCCTGTGGAGCTGGTTGAGCTCTAAGGCCTTTTGCTTCTTTTGTCTGGATTGTTGTTGTTGACCTTTCTGGGCAACTTGACCCTGAGCTTGCCCTTGCTGGGAATTGTTGTTGTTGTTGTTAAGTGCTGTCGAGTCGGAGTTGACTCATGGCGACCCTCTGGATAGCTATCCTAAATTGTGTTTGGTCTTCAGTCAGGCGGCTCATTGTTGACAGACTGGTACCTGTAGCTGCTGTTATTGTATCGATCCATCTCATTGCTGGCCTTCCTCTTTTGTGTTGACCTTCTATCTTGCCAAGCATGATGTCTTTCTCTAATGATCTCTCTCTTCGCATGATGTGTCCAAAGTATGAAAGTCGAAGTCTTGTCATCTGAACTTCTAAAGAAAGCTTAGGTTTGATCTCCTCTAGTACCGACTGGTTTGTTCTTCGGGCAGTCCATGGTATACACCGTATTTGCCGCCAGCACCATAATTCAAAGGCATCAATTTTCTTCCTGTCTGTCTTTTTCACTGTCCAGCTTTCACATCCATATGATGTTATTGAAAATACTATGGCTTGAACAAGTCAAATCTTTGTATGGAGAGAGACATCTCTGCTCTTGAGAATCTTATCTAGGTTTTTCATAGCCATTCTGCCAAGAGCAATGCGTCATCTGATTTCTTGACTGTTGTTGCTTCTTTATTGATAGTTGATCCAAGTAGGTTAAAGTTGTTCACAATTTCAATTTCTTCTCCTTCAACGATGAACCTGTTGATTATGCCAGTTGTCATGATCTTTGTCTTCTTTACATTAAGGTGCAGGCCCATTTTGAGACTATGTTCTTTGATTGTGAGAAGCAAATGTTTCAGATCATCTTCACTTTCAGCCAGTAATGTAGTATCATCAGCATAGCGAAGGTTGTTGATGAGTCTTCCACCAATCTTCAGACACAGATAAAACTTCCTCTTTTTGCTGAAAAAGTTTTTTTTATAGGGTTTCTTTTTGGCTGGAGTGGCTGTAGATTTTGACAATCTATCTAAAGTGATATTGTCAGCATCTATCTCATTAGCCTTTTCCTGCCAATTCTTGTCAAAGAGGTTTTCTCCTGTGCAAGGGATGTTTCCCAATTTATCCTGTACCCAAATCTCCAAGTCTGATGCTTGGAGCCAGGCAATCCGACGTGCATCAATGGCAATAGCAGAGGTTCTGCTGATGTATTCAAAGCAGTCAAAGGCTGCACGATTTACAAACTTGGAGATGTCTTGAGCATGCTTGACAAGAGTAAGGAAGTCTTGCCGTTTGTCATCAAGGAGAAGGGGGCTCATAAGCTCCAAATCTCCTGTGACCTCTTTGAGGAACATTCCCATATATAAAATATATGAGCTGATTCTAGCTGAAAGCATGGAAGCCTGAAATGTTCGACGCCCAAAAGCATCAAGAGTCCTGCATTCATGACCTGGAGGATTAGATGCATGTCTTTTTGCACTTTTCATCCTATGCATGGCTGACTCCACTACCATTGAATGGTGTGGCAGCTGAGTCTTTTGAAAACCAGGACATGGTGGAACTCGGCACATGGTATCGAGTCTCCTAGAATGAGGAGATGTGGTCAAAGGTGTCTCCCACATTCTGAGCATCAAATCATGAAGAATTGCATGAATGGGCAGAGTGGCTGCCTCCTTGGGAGCCTTAGGGTATTGGAGAATTTCCAATTCCTTTGCTCTAGGTTCTTTTTCAGGAGCTACCGTGATTGAAAGGCCTCGGGCCACATCACGAATAAAATCCTGAAAAGACATGTCTTCCAGAGGAGACATTCTGCGTTGGGGAGAAGAGGAGTCTTCCGGGAGAAACACTCTGGTACCGGCAGAATTATCAGAGTCATCGGAACTGGAAGATTCGAAGTATCTTTGATCCCGATGTTCATGCAAAGCATGGTCTCGGTATTGATCGAAGTCGGTACCGAGTTGGTCCGGTACCGATCTGTCGATGCCAGAAAAAGTCGGCATGGGAAGAATTCCCACCGGGGTCAGAACCGTTGGTGCTGGTACTGGTATCTGTACCGATGCTGGTACCGGCATTGGTACCAGTGCCCGTTGATCCACCGGTGTCAACGGTACCGCAGCTGTAAGGAGAGCTGCAAGAGTGCGTTCGATAGCGAGGAATCTCTGGTCTATCAACGCTGCCGATGCCTGGGTATCGGTACCGGTAAAAGCGGCCGGAACCCCTGAGCATGGCACCAGTAGTTCTGCCAAGATCGAAGCCTCGAGAACATCCTGGAACCCCGTTGGTGCTTTGGAGGCCGAAGCCTCCCACTGGGGCTGTTTTGCCGGTGTAGTTTCCTCAAGGGCAATGCCAATGGCCTCTCGATGCTTTGAAGGAGAGCTATCCTTTGAGGACCGGCTCTTATGTTTAGTTACCTGAGATCCATGGGAGGAAGATGAGGCTCTTGCAGATGTCGATGCAATGGACCTGGCACCCGAAAAAAGAGGGTACCCAGCTTTGCAACTCGGTTCTGTCTTCCTCTTTTAGTCATCCCCATACAAGAGAGACACTCAGATGGAGAATGGTCAGGGCCTAAACATTTTAGACACCAGTCATGGAATTGAATTTGAATCATGAATTTGAATTTCTGATTCATGGGTGTCGGTGACGGAGATGGTGCCGCCACACTTAGTACATTTTTTAAAACCACTAGCTTGTTTTTCCATCTTTTAGGAAAAATGGGGCCTAATGCCCAAAATGGTGCCTAGCACCAAAAAGAAAAAGTTTCTGAAGAGAAACAGTTCATAAGTGTATATATATATATAATTTTTTTTTTTAGAAAAGAAGAAAAAAGAACCGGCGGTACCGGTAGGTGTCGTGTGGAGGCAGACGCGACCACAAAAAAAATACGTTTAAAGAAGAAAATTTCTGCGGTGACAGGGTATGTGACCTGTCGGCTCTGCGGAAAACGAAGAACTGAAGAGGGACAGTTGGAAAGGCGGGAAGGCAGCGCGCATGTGCTGAGGGATGCTACCAAAAGCGTTCCTATTGGACGCTGGGGAGCATTCCCGCACAGGCTCTGTTTGTACTGACGATACCCATATGTGAAGACAACATTCCTGCTTGTTCCTGGAGAGAAATGAATATTCGTACTGTGTAAGAAAACCTGCATTAAAACCGTAGAGTAAAAGAGAATCAATCTCTTGTTTTATGGCAGATGTAGGATCACAGGATAAAACTTGATAAAAGCTTTTATCATTATGCTGACAAGAAAGTTCATGTATATAGTACAAGCGATCCAGGATAACAATGCCACCACCTTTATCTGCAGGTTTTATGAAGATATCAGACCGCTGCTTAAGATTACGTAATGCAAATCTTTCATTCTTTGAAAGACTGAAAAATCTGCATCTAGACTTTTTTTCTATTAAATGTACATCTCGTAAGACACAATCCATAAAAGACTGTATAGCAGAATCAGTGGGGCCAGGTGGATACCATCGAGATTTATTACGTATTACCGAGGGATCATTGGAAACACTAGGTATATCTGAGAAAACCTTTTTTATCTAAAGCTTACAAAACATTTTATGGAGGTCTATAGAAGTCTGAAAAGCATTATATGGGGCTGTGGGGACAAAAGAAATACCTTTCTGCAGAAGATCAGTTTCTGATTTGGTAAGGGTAACAGAAGAAAGATTCAAAACAGGAAGGTCAAATTTTAAGGAATTGCATGTATGTACACTGGTTTGTTATCACAGGTTAATAGGGATCGTGAGGGCGATTCTGGAAGGACCGGTAGGTGCTGCCTCTGCCTCTTCCTCTCCCTCTGAATTCTAACCGAGGAGGAAAAGGATTTTTGTTGGACTTGCGCTGTGCAGATTCTTTTTCCCAAAGAGCTTCGAACAAAAAATCCCTGGAAGTTCCAGGAGATGTGGGAAAAGGAGTAGAGACAGGAGAGGCAAAAAGTTCTTCTGACTCACTCCTTATACGCTTCTTACTCCTTTCATGGGTGTCATCATATCTACATACGGGAGAGTTTTTCTTTTTAGATGTAGAGAGATCATCATATCTACGTGTAGAATATTCATATTTCCTTGAATTATCATTATTATAATTATTGTGATTATCATATTTCCTAGAATAATCATTATTGTGGTTATTATAATTATCATATTTCCTGGAATAGTCATTATTACAATTATTGTAATTATCCTCTTTGAAATTAACTTGACGTTGGCCATTATAAGGAGCACGAGGTTTTAACCACAAATAAGACTAGAAAGACTAGAAAAGGGGCCTGTTACTTCTAGAGAAAGATCTGCAACTGTGAGTATATACTTCTGGGACTTTTCTGAAAGGAACTCTTTTTATTAAAGCTAATTAATCTGTGAACCCACTATTTTTTGTTAAATCAGTCAGGGCCTAGTAGCAGCAGTTTAAGTTTACATTTAAAAAACAGAAGAGAGCTTTCTGGTTAAATTTCATTCCCAGCAGAGAGCTTGTAGTTTAAATTTAATAGTCACTCAGGGCCTAGCATCAGCAAAGTACTTTTAGTTTAAATTTAAAACACAGAAGAGAGCTTTCTGGTTACATTTAGAACCTAGCAGAGAGCTTGTAGTTTAAATTTCATAATAAGTTAGAGCCTAGCAGCAGCAAAGAGCTATAATTTAAATCAAATAAGAATATAGATTAGCACAAAAGGCAAAACAGGGTCAGTACTCTTTGAGCAGCAAATAGTCTTCTAGAGACCTTTACAAAGAGGCCTTCTACCTAGGGGGCAAGAGACCTGTGAAACTTTTTTCAATAGGTATAAATACCAGGTGGCAGATCAAAAGGCCATTTTGAAAGACTCAGCCAAGAAAGGACTGTTAATCAACCAGGAAGTTGGTCACAGCTTACCTCAGCAGCACAGGCATAAATAGCTCAACCAGAGCTCTGTGAGCCTCAGTCTTGAAAGACTAGAAAAGGGGCCTGTTACTTCTGGAGAGAGATCTGCAACTGTGAGTATATACTTCTGGGACTTTTCTGAAAGGAACTCTTTTTATTAAAGCTAATTAATCTGTGAACCCACTATTTTTTGTTAAATCAGTCAGGGCCTAGTAGCAGCAGTTTAAGTTTACATTTAAAACACAGAAGAGAGCTTTCTGGTTAATTTCATACCCAGCAGAGAGCTTGTAGTTTAAATTTAATAGTCATTCAGGGCTTAGCATCAGCAAAGTACTTTTAGTTTACATTTAAAACAATGAAGAGAGCTTTCTGGTTAAATTTCATACCCAGCAGAGAGCTTGTAGTTTGTTTTTTTTTAAACTTTTATTTTCATTTTACAACAAGCAAAAGAAACAACACACCAAAGGAAACAAATACAAGCATACAATAAGGAAAAAGCAACCCCAATTACCCCCCACCCCTATGCTTCTTCTCTAAGCTAATAAGTATCATCATATAAGCGCTTACAAACAACAGTAATTGTACATCAAAACTAACAGAAATAGTATCTGCGATACAGAATGATCATGTGACAGAGATTAACACAGATTTAAACAGTCAGATGAGAGCATTTAGCAGTTTGAACATAGTCGTTGAGCATCTTCCATTTAGACAAGTGGTGGGGGGTCTGAACGGAAGAGGCTAACATACGAGGTATTTGCACATTTTTACTGTAGAGACAGACATGATTCCACCATTCATTGGGGCTCAGATGGGAGCTATTTTTCCAGTATTTCGTAATTAGGGAAATAGCTATGCCCAGCATAAAGTCTAAAAGGAAGTAAGCCGATTTGGGAAGAGAGGGGATCCCCGCAGCTGAGCGGAGTCCCACTATCTTCCAAGAGAGGGGCTCCTGAAAGTGCAAAATAGATTGAATACGACCCCAGACCCGACTCCAGTAATACTGTAATGCGGGGCATTCATACATAACATGAGTTAGTGAACCAATGGCCACATGGCATGTCCAGCATCTATTGCTCTGGGTGGCGTTCCAGTTGGCTAACCTGTCAGGAGTATAGAAACATCGGTGGGCTAGAAAGAAGTGTCTGAGTGAGTGAGGCGGATCGAGAGACCCGTGTCACCTTGCTCCAGACTAGGCTCCATTGCTCCGGAGTCAAAGCTACATGCATTTCCCGCGCCCAGGATTTCTGTGCAGTAGGAGTGCCTCTATTTACAGTATTACATAAAGTTTTGTAAAAGTTAGATGCCACACCCGATGAGCTCCCGATAGATCGGATTATCTCCGACAATCCTTGGGTATGGGTTTCCGATGGCGGGAGCACCTTAGCACTCCGAAGACAATGCTGAAGTTGCACCAACTGAATATTTTAGCAGCAGCGGTATATAAAAGCTGATTGTATTGAAAACGAAGGCGTTGTAAGCGAAGTAAAATACATGGGTCAGTACGGGACGTGAGGAGACGTTCTCCAGCTTGTATCTGTTGTTCTAGAACCAGTAAATGTTGCTTTCTTTGTTTCCCCTGTCGAATTTGATAGCTAGTTATAGTTGCACGGATAGACGCCTTGAAACCCTCCCACCAAGCCCAGCTCGCAATGTCATGGGGTGAATTAAAATGAAAGTAGTCTTGGATAGCGGCCTTTATGTCAACCTGAAAATCTTTTTGGTCTAGTAGGGATCTATCAAAAAACCAAGCACGGGGATGTTCACCTTGCGTAGTGACATGTAATGAGAAAGATATGGCAGCATGATCTGAAATATGGAGAGAATGAATCCTAGCCATGTCCACTTGGGATATCAGTGCTTTGGAGATAAGAAAAAAATCCATTCTAGACTGTGAGTGAGGGGGGGCCGAGAAAAAGGTGAACTCTAAGTCGAAGGGGTGAAGCAGCCTCCATATATCTACTAACGCAAGATCTTTCATCAGAGCTGTAAGGGTATCAAGACTCTTGGGTGGACCACTCGTTCTAGGCGGCAGTCTATCTATCAAAGGATCAAGTACTTGGTTGAAATCGCCACCAAGTGTTAATGGAGTATTGGCAGAGGCCTGTGCCAACTGCGCAATACTTGCATAGTAAACAGGGTTATCCACATTCGGAGCATAAATACAAATACACGTGAATTCACTATCTCCAACCTTAAGGTGTGCACGGGCCCATCTACCCTCCTCATCAGAGCTAGTATCCATTACAGTAGCTTGCAAAGACTTCTTAACCAAGATGGCTACCCCACACCGTTTGGAAACGGCGGGAGAGTAGGCAGCCACCATGTTAGGCTTAGCATTAAGTTTCAGTGTTTCAACGGAGTTTAAATGCGTTTCCTGAAGAAACACTAAATCAGCATGTGCATGATTAAGATAGCTAAGGATTTTCTTTCTTTTGATTGGACTATTAATGCCTTTTACATTCAGTGATAAGATCTTGCATAAGGCCATTCAGAAGGGTTAAAAATTCTGAGAAAGAACATGATAACGCACAGAATTTCACAATGTCCCTCATATTAACTGTATATGGCTTTACACATGACATGATAGAAAATAAGCTAATGAAAAACAATGAAGCGCCCCATATACAAAAAATAAGCACCGAAGTGCATTAGAGAAGAAGCAGAACCCCAGAAATTACTGGCGACCATATGTCTGCGGGGAGAAACCCCAGAGAAGGCCTATATTGAAACATATAACCTGTATAGCTGTGCGTGCTCCGAATCCAACCGAGGTGCACATCATGGAGGGAAAGGAGACCAAGAAAGTTATATATAGAAAGAAAGAAAAGTCCAGGCAGTCTCTGTTCCAGGCTGTGATCACCGCGTCGGGCCATTCAAAATGGCGGGCAGATCCGGCGGATTACAGATCCAAGTTGTTGGATTAGCGCATCTGGTCTGCTTCTTTGGAATCTAAAAATGTTGCTAGCAGATCAGGATCTTCGAAGGTTCTAGTTTGGTTATGGAGAGTCACTCTGAGCTTCGCTGGATACAATAGGCCAAAGCGAGCCTGTAGCTGTTGAAATCTAGGTCGAAAAGCAAGGAGTCTCTTCCGACGGTCAACTGTGGGCTTTGCCAAGTCAGGGAAGAAGGAGACTTTATGACTTTCAAACTCCAGATGATGATTCGCCCGGGCAGCAGCATTTAGAATTTGCTCAACTTGCTGATATCTCAGTAAGCGAAAGATGATAGGCCGGGGGGTCGTCCGATTGAGCGCCATGTTGGTAGGAACACGATGTGCTCGGGTCAATTTCCAGATCTCTGTGAAAAGTGATCTTCAGCAAGGAGGGAAGAGTTTTGACCAGGAATTCTCTTATATCTCCTGCTTCCGCCCCCTCCGGTACTCCAATGAGCCTTACATTGTTGCGACGGGCTCGATTATTGCTATCCTCTAACTCTTTTTGAAGATTCTGTATCTGACGCTCAGCCTTGTCCAGTTTCACCAAGCGCACCGCGTGCGAGTCGAGGACCCCCGCCATGTTGTCCTGCCGTAGTGAAAGACCTTCAAGCCGGTCCTGAAGCATACCGAAATCTTCTCGCATGGCTCGGAGCGCTTCTCCGTTGGACTGTACCAGTTCCTTCACACCGCGTATTTCCTCCAAGATCTCCTGTTGCATTTCGGGGTTTTCCCGAAGTGGAACCATCTTTTGTGGGGAAGACAACTCTGTTTTGGAGCGTTTTCCGTGTGAAGAAGAGGGAGACCCGAAGTCTAAGCGCGCTGGTTTGTGGGCCGCCATCCCCCCCAAGGCACCCCGGTAAGTTCGGAGCAGAATATTAAGTTTATGTAGGTATTAAATCAGGATTCTGAGTAGGCCTCTCGGGAGCTTCAGCGCGAAGCGTCTAACCCGCTGGACATCAGGCTCCGCCCCACATCAGGCTCCGCCCCGAGAGCTTGTAGTTTAAATTTAATAGTCACTCAGGGCCTAGCATCAGCAAAGTACTTTTAGTTTAAATTTAAAACATAGAAGAGAGCTTTCTGGTTAAATTTAGATCCCAGCAGAGAGCTTGTAGTTTAAATTTCATAATAAGTTAGAGCCTAGCAGCAGCAAAGAGCTATAATTTAAATCAAATAAGAATATAGATCAGCACAAAAGGCAAAACAGGGTCAGTACTCTTTGAACAGCAAATAGTCTTCTAGAGACCTTTACAAAGAGGCCTTCTACCTAGGGGGCAAGAGACCTGTGAAACGTTTTTCAATAGGTGTAAACACCAGGTGGCAGATCAAAAGGCCATTTTGAAAGACTCAGCCAAGAAAGGACTGTTAATCATCCAGGAAGTTGGTCACAGCTTACCTCAGCAGCACAGGCATAAATAGCTCAACCAGAGCTCTGTGAGCCTCAGTCTTGAAAGACTAGAAAAGGGGCCTGTTACTTCTGGAGAGAGATCTGCAACTGTGAGTATATACTTCTGGGACTTTTCTGAAAGGAACTCTTTTTATTAAAGCTAATTAATCTGTGAACCCACTATTTTTTGTTAAATCAGTCAGGGTCTAGTAGCAGCAGTTTAAGTTTACATTTAAAACACAGAAGAGAGCTTTCTGGTTAAATTTCATACCCAGCAGAGAGCTTGTAGTTTAAATTTAATAGTCATTCAGGGCTTAGCATCAGCAAAGTACTTTTACTTTACATTTAAAACACTGAAGAGAGCTTTCTGGTTAAATTTCATACCCAGCAGAGAGCTGTAGTTTAAATTTAAAAGTCACTCAGGGCCTAGCATCAGCAAAGTACTTTTAGTTTAAATTTAAAACACAGAAGAGAGCTTTCTGGTTAAATTTAGAACCCAGCAGAGAGCTTGTAGTTTAAATTTCATAATAAATTAGAGCCTAGCAGCAGCAAAGAGCTATAATTTAAATCAAATAAGAATATAGATCAGCACAAAAGGCAAAACAGGGTCAGTACTCTTTGAGCAGCAAATAGTCTTCTAGAGACCTTTACAAAGAGGCCTTCTACCTAGGGGGCAAGAGACCTGTGAAACCTTTTTCAATAGGTGTAAACACCAGGTGGCAGATCAAAAGGCCATTTTGAAAGACTCAGCCAAGAAAGGACTGTTAATCATCCAGGAAGTTGGTCACAGCTTACCTCAGCAGCACAGGCATAAATAACTCAACCAGAGCTCTGTGAGCCTCAGTCTTGAAAGACTAGAAAAGGGGCCTGTTACTTCTGGAGAGAGATCTGCAACTGTGAGTATATACTTCTGGGACTTTTCTGAAAGGAACTCTTTTTATTAAAGCTAATTAATCTGTGAACCCACTATTTTTTGTTAAATCAGTCAGGGCCTAGTAGCAGCAGTTTAAGTTTACATTTAAAACACAGAAGAGAGCCTTCTGGTTAAATTTCATACTCAGCAGAGAGCTTGTAGTTTAAATTTAATAGTCATTCAGGGCTTAGCAAGTTTAAACTCCTGTTACAATGTAAGCACAGAACAGACTTCTGACTGTGCACCCTTGTTGTATGTAAACCGCACTGATAACAAATAGCGCGGTATATAAAAGTTATAAAATAAATAAATAAATAAATAAATAAAGTACTTTTAGTTTACATTTAAAACACAGAAGAGAGCTTTCTGGTTAAATTTCATACCCAGCAGAGAGCTTGTAGTTTAAATTTAATAGTCACTTAGGGCCTAGCATCAGCAAAGTACTTTTAGTTTAAATTTAAAACAAAGAAGAGAGCTTTCTGGTTACATTTAGAACCCAGCAAAGAGCTTGTAGTATAAATTTCATAATAAGTTAGAGCCTAGCAGCAGCAAAGAGCTATAATTTAAATCAAATAAGAATATAGCTTACCTCAGCAGCACAGGACAGGGTACTGTGTAGCAGCCCTTTTTTAATAAGTGTTATTTCCCTCCCTCCCTCCCCACACCCACCCACCCCTGGGATAATTGTAGCTTTATAGTGTAAGGGTAGGATCCTTTTAATAATATATAGGTACTTACACATTTTAACAGACAGGAGGTGCTCTCAGGTAAAGCTTGTTACCCAAATCAGTCATACACTAAGGACCTGAGATTAATTAAGCTTCAGGTGAACAAGGTATATTAAACATATTAGGTACAGTTTTATTGGAAACCCTTAGTAAGTAAAGAACTTAAAGATCTAAACAAAAACTTAAAACTAAGATGCAGACAGCAGTCCAGCAGCGAGATGGGGGCTTTCCAGTCTTTTGCATTGAGTGTCACATGTATGATTTTCTCCCAGTTGGTAAGAACATAAGAAGATAACATATGCCATACTGGGTCAGACCGAGGTCCATCAAGCCCAGTATCCTGTTTCCAGCAGTGGCCAATCTAGGTCATACGTACCTAGCAGTATCCCCAAAAGACACAGGTTCCACAATACTTGTACTGGGTCAAGCACTGATTATCCTGGGTCCCTTTTTAATAGTGGTTTATGAACCTTTCCTCCAGGAAGTTGTCCAAACCTTTTTTAAACCCAGCTACACTAACAGCCCTTACCACATCCTGCGGCAACAACTTCCAGAGTTTGATTACACGTTGAGTGAAAAAATATTTTCTTTTATTTGTCTTAAATAGTTTACCCTGTAGCTTCATTGCATGTCCCCTAGTCTTTCTATATTCTGATAGCATAAACAATTGATCCACGTTTACCTGCTCCACTCCATTCATTAATTTATAGACCTCTATCATATTTCCCCTCAGCCGTCTCTTTTCCAGGTTGAAGAGCCCCAACCTTTGTAGCCTCTCTTCATAGGAGTAGCCTTCCATCCCCTTCACCATTTTGGTGGCTCTTCTCTGTACGTTTTCTAATAATGCTATGTCCTTTTTAAGATACGGTGACCAGAACTGCACACAATATTCAAGGTGCGGTCGTACCATGGAACGATACAGAGGTATTATAATATCCTTTGTTTTATTTTCCATCCCTTTCTTTATGATACCTAGCATTCTATTTGCTTTCTTGGCCGCCGCTGCACACTGGGCAGAGGGTTTTAACATGTTATCCACGATGACTCCTAAATCATTTTCCTGGGTGGTGGTTCCCAATGTGGAACCTTGCATTGTGTAACTATAGTGTGGGTTGTTCATTCCTAGGTGCATAACTTTGCACTTGTCCACATTAAATTTCATCTGCCATTTGGATGCCCAGTCTTCCAATTTATCCAGATCCTCCTGCAGTTTTCCACAATCCTCTTGGGTTTTAACAACTTTAAACAGTTTTGTATCATCTGCAAATTTGATAACCTCATTCGTTATTCCCTTTTCCAGGTCATTTATGAATATGTCAAAAAGTAGCGGACCCAGTACAGATCCCTGGGGTACTCCACTATTCACCTTTTTCCATTGGGAATATTGGCCATTTAGCCCTACCCTCTGCTTTCTATCTTTTAACCAGTTCCCGATCCACAATAGTACACTGCCTCCTATCCCATGACTTTTTAGTTTCGCCAAAAGTCTCTGATGAGGGACCTTATCAAAAGCTTTCTGAAAGTCCAGATACACTATATCAACCGACTCACCTTTGTCTACCTGTTTATGTACACCTTCAAAAAAACATATCAGATTAGTAAGACAAGATCTTCCTTGTCTAAAGCCATGTTGGCTGTCTCCCATTAGGCCATGACTATCTACATACTGTGTAATTTTGTTCTTTATGATGGTTTCTACCATTTTCCCCGGTACTGACGTCAGACTCACCGGTCTGTAATTTCCCGGGTCACCCCTGGAACTCTTTTTAAAGATTGGTGTTACATTGGCGACCCTCCCAATCTTCAGGTATTACAGATGATTTTAATGAAAGTTCACAGATTACCAGTAGCAGGTCCGCAATCTCATATTTCAGTTCTTTCAACACTCTTGGATGTATACCATCCGGTCCAGGTGATTTGCTACTATTCAGTTTATCAAATAGTTGTAATATACCTTCCCGGTGTAGCGATATTTCTCTCAATTCCTCTGCAGTATCACCTTTAAATACCACTTCAGTCTTGGGTAACATCCCTACATCTTCCTCAGTAAAGACCGAAGCAAAGAATTCATTCAGTCTCTCTGCTATAGCCTTGTCTCCTCTTACTGCCCCTTTTACCCCTCTATCATCTAATGGCCCAACGGACTCTCTCACAGGCCTTTTGCTACGAATGTACTTGAAAAAGTCTTTATTTCGTGTTTTTGCTTCCGTAGCAAGTTCCTTCTCAAATTCTCGCTTTGCGAGCCTTATCAATGCTTTGTATTTATGCCAGTGCTTGTGCTGTTTCCAGTTTTCTTCATTTGACTCTTTTTTCCATTTCCTGAAGGATGCTTTTTTGGCAGCAACAGCCTCTCTGACCTCACCTTTAAACCATGCTGGCAGTTTTTTGGACTTTCTTCCACTTTTCTTAATGCGTGGAATACAGCTGGTCTGGACTTCGAGGATAGTATTTTTAAATAACACCCAAGCTTGCTGTAAGTCTTTAACCTTTGCAACCGCTCCTTTTAGTTTTTTCTTAACTATATTCCTCATTTTATCATAGTCTCCCTTTTGAAAGTTAAAAGGTAGTACTGTAGATTTCTTTACTATCCCTCCTCCACTAATTAAATCAAACATGATCATGCTATGATCACTATTGCCAAGTGGTCCCAACACCCTTATTTCTTGCACCAGATCTGGCGTTCCACTAAGGACTAGGTCTAATATGGCTTCCCCTCTGGTCGGTTCATGAACCAGCTGCTCCAAGAAGCAGTCATTTATTTCATCTAGAAACTTATCTCCCTAGCTTGTCCTGCCGTAACACTGACCCAGTTGATACCAGGGTAATTGAAATCACCCATTATTACTACTCTGCTGTGACTTTTGTTAGCTTCCTTGATTTCTTTGAGCATTTCATCATCCATTTGTTCATTCTGGCCAGGCTGTCGATAGTACACTCCCACTGCCATCGCCTTCCCCTTTTTACATGGAATTTCAATCCATAGAGATTCTACAGCAAATTTTGTTTCCTGCAAAACTTTAATCCTTTCTGACTCAATGCCCTCTCTAACATAGAGCGCAACTCCTCCACCAATTTGATCAGTTCTATCATTACGATATAGTTTGTATCCAGGTATCACAGTGTCCCACTGGTTATCCTCCTTCCACCATGTCTCTGAGATTGCAATCATATCTAACCTCTCATTTAGTGCTATATATTCTAACTCTCCCATCTTATTGTTTAGACTTCTAGCATTTGCATACAAGCATTTTAGAGACTGTATTTTATTGTGGTAAGGAGGGTGCAGCCCAGCTAGGGAAAACTGAAAAAAAGAAGGGTTTTTCTTCTTTGCGGGGGATGGGTGCACAAAATCACATACTCCATACTAGAAGCCCTGAAAGGAACCTAGGGGGCAGAGCTAAGGGTAAACCAATCCCAGACCACAGGACAACCCTGCATAGGAGTAGGAGGTCCAAGTGGGAGGAGTCAGGAAGGGAGTTGCCCTGCTCAGCAGTTAACAGAGAGAAAACAAACACAAGAGGGAGAGCCAGTTTGAGTTTGGAAGGGGCTTTGAGAAGAAGGTCCAGGAGGAGTGCAAGAGCAAGCACAAGCGGCAGTTGCAGTTCCAGGCCTAGCCCAGGTTCGAGTCCAGATCCCAGAAGGCACAGACCGGAAAGATCTGGGGCCAAGCTGAGGAGAAGCTTTGCAGCCAAGGAGAGCAGCAAAAGGAGGAACCACTATAGAGGCAGCCAAGAAAGGTACGCAGGGAACAAGCATTGCCAGCAGGATAGTTCTTGCTCTGACTCAGAGGAGACTGTCATACCCCAGAAGGCTCAGCACAGCAAGAAATATCTCACTAGGGAAGTTAAACAGGAGAGACCCCCAAGAGACCGGCCTGGAGAAGGCAAGGCCAGGCACTGGGAGAGACTGTTTAATCTTGTGAAGACTCTTAAGGAAAAGAGCCCGGAGCACTTTCAGGAAGCACCCAGCTGTAGCTCAATAGAGAGCATGGAGGTAGGCCCTGAGGAAAGTGTTGTTGATTCTGAGGTCTCTGAAATGGAATGCGAGCTGTGCACTAAGGTACACTAGTGTGAGCTAGAAACAGTGGAACATAAAAAGGGGCTGTTGTAACTTAAAGACAGTTTTCAGAAGCTGGAAGAGAGGAGTAAGCCTGAAGGTAAAGGATTAAGAATCTCTCCTAGGAAGCTGAAACTGCGGGAGCTCAGTGAAGGCCCAAACAGCTGAAACTGTTTGTGTGTGGCAACAGCAGGGTTGAAGCTGATAACCCATTCACTGTGTGAAGAGTTTTACAAATGCTTTTCCTTATAATGTTAAGCAGTTGCAGTAAGGAACAGGAACTGCTATGAGTTTGTTCCAGGTTACACTGTTTTGGACATTTTGATTTCTGGAGAAGTTATCCTGTATTTTCTTTTGTCTGGAAAAAAAAGTTATGCTTGAAGAATTTTATGTTCACCACTTACCAGCCTGGAAACCGAATAAAATTTCCTGTGCGCTTTATTAACCACTTGGCTCTTCCTTTCGGACACAACTACAAAAATCCTAGAAGGGATATCAGATGGCCAGCCGTCCCTACTAGGCAACCGCCTGGTAGGGCGCGAGCGTCACATTATTCATATTAATCTGGCTATTGGTAGGCATGGGTAATTTGGAATCTTTACGCTCTGTCTGCACTTTACTCAAGGGCATTTGGGCTACTATACTCTTTTTTGGAACCTCACTGCTTTTGGTAGTATCCTTCAAGGATACCTTCGTCCGAACCATGCGCTCCTGGGCGACTGTCGGCTTTCCCCCATTTTCTAGTTTAAAAGCTTCTCTATCTCCTTTTTAAAGGTTAATGCCAGCAGTCTGGTTCCATCCTGATTAAGGTGAAGCCCATCCCTTCGGAAGAGCCCCTCCTTTCCCTAGAATGTTCCCCAGTTCCTATGGTGAAAGGTCTTACGTGTGCACTAGGTGCAAGGAGCTCTTTGCTCTCAGGGAATGAGTCCGTTCTCTAGAGGCTAGAGTAGCAGACTTGGAAAACATAAGACAGACAGAGAGGTACATAGACGAGACCTACAGGGATATAGTCCTGAAGTCCCACCTCCAGTCTGGCAGCATCCCTGTTGCCATGGAGCAGCGAGGTCACGTGACAGGAGAGCATCACCCTGGTGTGGCAGGAAGTGATCCTGTAACTAGGACCTGTCCTCCAGGTGATGTAAAACCCTCTCGCACTGAAGAAGTTTGTCCAGGGCCATGTGCCCATGAGGGAAGGGTTAGGACAGCCGTTATAGTTGGTGATTTGATCATTAGGCATGTAGATAGCTGGGTGGCTGGTGGACGTGAGGATCGCCATGTAACATGCCTGCCTGGTGCGAAGGTAGCGGACCTCACGTGCCATCTAGATAAGGTCTTAGATGCTTGGGGAGGAGTCTGCTGTCTTGGTACATGTCGGTACCAGTGACATAGGAAAATGTGGTAGGGAGGTTCTGGAGGCTAAATTTAGGCTTTTAGGTAGGAAGTTGAAATCCAGACCTTCCAGGGTAGCGTTCTCCGAAATGCTTCCCGTTCCACGTGCAGGACCCAAAAGGCAGGCAGAGCTCCGGAGTCTCAATGCGTGGATGAGACAATGGTGCAGAGATGAGGGTTTTGGATTTGTTAGGAACTGGGGAACATTCTGGGGAAAGGAGGGGCTCTTCCGAAGGGATGGGCTTCACCTTAACCGGGATGGAACCAGGCTGCTGGCATTAACCTTTAAAAAGGAGATAGAGCAGCTTTTAAACTAGATAATAGGGGAAAGCCGACAGTCGCCCAAGAGCGGATGGTTCGGAAGAATGTATCCTTGAAGGATACTACCAAAAGCAGAGAGGTTCCAAAAAAGAGCAAAGTAGCCCAAATGCCCTCAAGTATGGAGCAGACAGAGCTTAAAGATCCCAAATTACCCATGTCTACCAATAGCCAAATTAATATGAATAAAATACAGTCTCTAAAATGCTTGTATGCAAATGCTAGAAGTCTAAAAAATAAGATAGGAGAGTTAGAATATATAGCACTAAATGAGAGGTTAGATATGACTGGAATATCAGAGACATGGTGGAAGGAGGACAACCAGTGGGACACTGTGATACCTGGGTACAAACTATATCGTAATGATAGAGCTGATCAAATTGGTGGAGGGGTTGCGCTCTATGTTAGAGAGGGCATTGAATCAGAAAGGATTAAAGTTTTGCAGGAAACAAAATTTGCTGTAGAATCTCTATGGATTGAAATTCCATGTAAAAAGGGGAAGGCGATGGCAGTGGGGGTGTACTATCTACCACCAGGCCAGAATGAACAAATGGATGATGAAATGCTCAAAGAAATCAAGGCAGCTAACAAAAGTTACAGCACAGTAATAATAATGGGTGATTTCAATTACCCCGGTATCGACTGGGTCAGTGTCACGGCAGGACATGCTAGGGAGATAAAGTTCCTAGATGACATAAATGACTGTTTCTTGGAGCAGCTGGTTCATGAACTGACCAGAGGGGAAGCCATATTAGACCTAGTCCTTAGTGGAACACCAGATCTAGTGCAAGAGATAAGGGTGTTGGGGCCACTTGGCAATAGTGATCATAGCATGATCGCCTTTGATTTAATTAGTGGAGGAGGGATAGTACGGAAATCCACAGTACTACCTTTTAACTTTCGAAAGGGAGACTATGATAAAATCAGGAAAATAGTTAAGAAAAAACTAAAAGGAGCAGTTGCAAAGGTTAAAGACTTACATCAAGCTTGCGTGTTGTTGAAAAATACTATCTTGGCAGCCCAGACCAGCTGTATTCCACGCTTTAAGAAAAGTGGAAGGAAGTCCAAAAAACTGCCAGCATGGTTTAAAGGTGAGGTCAGAGAGACTGTTGTTGCCAAAAAAGCATCTTTCAGGAAATGGAAAAAAGAGCCAAACGACGAAACCTGGAAACAGCACAAGCACTGGCAAATCAAATGCAAGGCATTGATAAAGCAGGCAAGGCAGAGAGAGAATTTGAGAAGAAGCTTGCTGTGGAAGCAAAAACGCGAAATAAAGATTTTTTCAAGTACATTCGCAGCAAAAAACCTGTGAGAGAGTCAGTTGGTCCATTAGATGATAGAGGAGTTAAAGGGGCACTAAGAGGCGACAAGGCGATAGCAGAGAGACTGAATGAATTCTTTGCTTCAGTCTTCACTGAGGAAAATGTAGTGATGTTACCCATGACTGAAGTGGTATTTAAAGGTGCGGAAGAATTGAAGGAAATATCGATACATCGGGAAGATGTATTACAACTATTAGATAAACTGAAGAGTAGCAAATCACCTGGGCCGGATGGTATACATCCAAGGGTGTTGAAAGAACTGAAATATGAGTTTGCAGACCTGCTATTAGTAATCTGCGAATTATCATTAAAATCATCTCTAATAACTGAAGATTGGAGGATCGCCAATGTAACACCAATTTTTAAAAAGGGTTCCAGGGGTGATCTGGGAAACTACAGACCGGTGAGCCTCACGTCAGTACTGGGAAAAATGGTAGAAACCATCATAAAGAATAAAATTTCTCAGCATGTAGATAGTCATGGCCTAATGGGAGACAGCCAACATGTCTTTAGACAAGGAAGATCTTGTCTTACTAATCTGTTATGTTTTTTTGAAAGTGTGAATAAACAGGTGGACAAAGGTGAGTCGGTTGATATAGTGTATCTGGACTTTCAGAAAGCCTTTGACAAGGTCCCTCATCAGAGACTTTTGGCAAAACTAAAGAGTCATGGGATAGGAGGCAGTGTACTACTGTGGATCAAGAACTCGTTAAGAGATAGAAAGCAGAGGGTTGGACTAAATGGACAATTTTCCCAATGGAGAAAGGTGAATAGTGGTATACCCCAGGGATCTGTGCTGGGTCTGCTGCTTTTTGACATATTCATAAATGACCTGGAAAGTGGAATAACGAGTGAGGTTATCAAATTTGCAGATGACACAAAGCTATTTAAAGTTGTTAAAACCCAAGAGGATTGTGGAAATTTGCAAGAGGATCTTGATAAATTAGAAGACTGGGCATCAAAATGGCAGATGAAATTTAATGTGGACAAGTGCAAAGTTATGCACCTAGGGAAGTACAACCCAAACTATGGTTATACAATGCAAGGTTCCACATTAGGAACCACCACCAAGGAAAAAGATATAGGCGTCATTGTGGATAACATGTTAAAACCTTTGGCCCAGTGTGCAGCGGCAGCCAAGAGAGCAGATAGAATGCTAGGTATCATAAGGAAAGGAATGGAAAATAAAACAAAATATATTATAATGCCTCTATATCGTTCCATGGTGAGACCGCACCTTGAATATTGTGTGCAGTTCTTGTCGCCGTATCTTAAAAAGGATATAATTAGAAAAGGTTCAGAGAAGCGCCACCAAAATGGTAAAGGGGATGGAAGGATACTCCTATGAAGAAAAGCTAAAAAGGTTAGGGCTCTTTAACCTGGAAAAGAGACGGCTGAGGGGAGATATGATAGAAGTCTATAAATTAATGAATGGA
Organism: Ichthyophis bannanicus; assembly: GCA_033557465.1. Classification (NCBI taxonomy): domain Eukaryota; kingdom Metazoa; phylum Chordata; class Amphibia; order Gymnophiona; family Ichthyophiidae; genus Ichthyophis; species Ichthyophis bannanicus. The sequence goes on along the minus strand of CM066032.1, from coordinate 1,856,085,927 downwards.
GTAGAACGGGTAAACATAGATTGATTATTTATGTTATCAGAATATAGAAAGACTAGGGGACATGCAATGAAGCTACAGGGTAAACTATTTAAGACTAATAAAAGAAAATATTTTTTCACTCAACGTGTAATCAAACTCTGGAATTTGTTACCGGAGGATGTAGTAAAGGCTGTTAGTATAGCTGGGTTTAAAAAAGGTTTGGACAAGTTCCTGGAGGAAAGGTCAATAAACCATTATTAAGAAGGGACCCAGGATATCAATGCTTGAGCCGGTACAAGCATTGCGGAACCTGTGTCTTTTGGGGAAACTGCTAGGTACATATGACCTAGATTGGCCACTGTTGGAAACAGGATACTGGGCTTGATGGACCTTGGTCTGACCCAGTATGGCATATCTTATGTTCTTAAACATTATCATTTTTATAATCTAATTTGTCATGTTTGTGTTTATCAAGTTTTCCTTTTTTAATGTCTCTGCGATACTCATCTAATTTCTTATTGTAATCACCAATGAGTCTCTCAAAGTGTCTAGCCTCAGACTTGAGGGAATCCATTTTCCTCTCAGCTTCTATTCTGATTTTCTCAGCCTTCTTCTTAGCAGTTTCAGCCAGTAGGACCATAAGGTCAAGAGAACATTTGTTTAGCATGGCGCACCATCTATCCATAAAAGGTTTATCATCTCAAAACATATTTGGTTCTCTTGTCAACCTAAATTCTCTTGGGATTCTTTTAACTTCAAAATATTGTAACATGCTTGCATAGTATAGTTCATACCTTATGACCGCTTTCTTAGTGAGGATCATATCTATCCACCGGTCGGCAAAACTTGTATCTTCTGTGATAGGCACTAGCCTAGGATAGCCGGTAAAGTGTGGAGGCCATTGTATATTAGGCCTGAGTTCCCAACCCCCACTTCAGAATATTATAACTGAACAGAGCAGAAACGCCAGTAGAAGTTAGAAAAACTGCCTTTGCTCTGCTTCTGATAAGAACGGCTCTTAATATTATGCTTTCACACAGTTTCTCTGCTAAGTGACCTTGGTAGAATGTAGCAAAATGTACTGCAGCGAAAAGTAAGGCAGAGTGTGTTATGTCTAGATGCTGACCCGTGGCTAGTGAGACCCAAGCAGGGGGAGCGAGTCCTGGGCCCGGTCAGAGATGTCTATTGGATGAGAGTAAGTGGGCCACCATGGCCAATGAGGAGTTCTGCCTGTATTAGACTGGAAAAGAAAGGTATAAAAGCTGTTGTTTTACTAGGAGCCATTGCTCAGACCTTTTGGAATGCTACTGCAATCTGAGCCTGTGCACAAATAAATTGGCTTGGATCTTTGCCTGACTCCGGGTATTATTTATTGCATGCTTATCAGCTACTACATATTCCTGGTGCGTTGGCCGGGAATGTACGAGTGGGGGATGGTATGCAAGTGAATATGCCCCGACATCTCGCCTCACAGGTTTGGTCTGGCTAGAGCCGAGCCTGACTGACCGCAGGAGGGTCTCTGGCACCCCCGGTCCTTTTGTATCGGAGGAGACTCCTCCTTGCCTCCGCAGGTTGCTGTTTCTGGCCGGCCAACACCTCGAACCCGAGGGGAGTCCAGGATTCAATCCAAGGAGGGATTGGTTGCGCAGCGCATTAGCTACCAGATCTGGTAAGTAATGATTCTTCTGGTTTCTAGTCAGTCGGCGTTGGGTATGGTAAAGGAAGTCTGATCAACTTCCAGGGCGGCACTAGTAACCTTGCATGAGTATGCGCGGGGCGAAGCTGCTGACCCTTTTGGTTTGGTAATTTTGGTTTAGTCAGTTAGCCCGGGAGGTTTTGGAATTTGGGAAATGCTAGCATGTTTGTCTGTGTGAAGAGTGCTTGTGAAAAGGAGGAAGCATTGGGAGTTTGTCTTTGATTTGTTATCTGTTGAAACCACGAGTTTCCCTTCTAGTATAAGGGTAGGATTATATTCCGTTGGGTAATTTGTGACACTTTACCGCATATGAAATAGTAAAAGAAAGAAGAAGACGCAAAACACCTAGAGTCACTGTAAAATCAAGAAGCTGTCTCCCTCATTCAGCCGTCTTGCAGCACAGCGTGAAACTGACAAGAGGCGTGTCTGTGCAAAGGAATGTTTTAACCCTATGAAGACATGTTTTCAACGTTCTGCTGCTGGGCTAATGGGTGCTTATTTTAGGGAAATATACTTGTTTTTATTCAATATTTTGTAATAGTGATGTGCCTTCTGCTATGGTCATGTATTATATATCATTTAATAAGAATGTTTAGTCAGGATTGTGGATCTCGATAGTATTGGGCTTAGCCTGGAAAGGGTTACGTTCCTACTCAAGTTCCTGTACTTGTGCAGATCAAGTGAGTAGAAATCCTGTAGGGCTCAGGTTTGAATAGGAAAGGATGCTTTTATTTTCCCTTTGCCCTATGAAGCCGTGGTTACGAACACTGACAGGACTCTGCAGCATTCGAGCCAGCGGTACCAGATCGCAATTTGAAAGTGCTTTGAATCCTGAGTGAATGAGGGGTTAATCGTGTATGAATTCTAGTTCCTGATACACTGCGGCAAGCGCCTCATAGAAGACATGCTTATTGTTAATAAAATAAACTAGGAAGGAAAATGTGTATATGTATTCTAGATGTCCACCCGCTTTATGGAAAAAGTATCCAGAATGAATGTCTTTTTGAATATCTGCTTCCTAAAAACTGTAAGATTTAAAGTAATTTCTTTTGCAAAGCCAAGCTGATTACGGCTGGCAGTTAGTTTTCATGCCAAGTAATTTTATTCCAGTCATACGTAACAGATAGCCATGGTTCATTCTATTGGATTTGTTGTTATAACATGTTGCAAAAGTATAGTTTTCTATTGTAAGGACTCTATCTACATTGTTCCTCTGTCTGTTGACAAGCACGTGTGGGGGCTACAGTCCACCGATGACACTGCAGGCAGGGATTCATTTTACCAGTTCAGAGTCACCCACAGTCAGCGCCCGAGAACATGAAGTGGAATCCAAGTAGTGCAGGCAGCCTTCACTATATGCCCCATGCGATCCAGCAGCCCAGGAGAATTTGCGCATGGTAAATGCATAAGAACATAAGAACATAAGATATGCCATACTGGGTCAGACCAGGGTCCTTCAAGCCCAGTAGTTTTTGTCAAGTCAGTCCCAGGGAGATATAAAACAGAACTTGCAGAAACGGGATGGATTTGCGGGCATGAATATAGCATGATTAAGTTGTTCAGAATGTCTGTGAATTGTGGAGATAATGTGACAGAGAAAGTGAATGTAAGATGGAGAAGAGAGCAGTTCTTCTTGTTGATACTTTAGTTGAATGATGTGGAGGAAGTTTTCCTAATCGAAGGAGCTGGATTGATAGTGCTGACTGTTCCCCGAGAAGAAGAGTAGCGGTTCTATAGTGCATCTCCAATCAGGCCAGCCAGTTCCTGTATACCCACCAGCCCTACCTGGAGTATGGGCAGAAGATAATCCACCTGGCCTAGCGAAGAACATAGCCCCTGTTATTGTCACCCTCAAGCCGGGAGTGGAACCAGTGCATGTGCAACAGCATCCCCTTCTTCGACCAGCCTTAATGAAACTACTGAAGTATGGACTTCTCAAGGAATGCCAGTCACCATGGAACACCTCTCTTCTCCCAATCATGAAGCCTGGGACATGTGACTACCGCCCAGTGCAGGATCTACGTCAAGTAAACAGTGCAGTTGAAACCATACATCCAGTAGTACCAAATCCTTACACCCTCCTGGGACTGATTCCAGCAGAAGCCACTCATTTCACTGTTTTGGATTTAAAAGATGCCTTTTTCTGTATACGCCTGGCAAAGGCCAATCAGCTTTTGTTTGCATTTGAATGGGAAAACCCTATCACAGGAAGACGAGGACAACTCACGTGGACTCGATTACCACAAGGATTCAAGAACTCACCCACTATTTTCAGTGCAGCCCTCAGTCAAGATCTGTCAAGTTACTCTGTAACTCCGGGAAAAAGAATTTTACTCCCATATGTAGATGATTAGCTCATAGCCACCAACAATAAAACTGATTGTGTACAAGCTACTAGTGATCTCTTGCACCTTTTGAATGAAGCTGAATACAAGGTCTCAAGAGCCAAAGCGCAGCTGTGTCAGACAGAAGTGAAATACTTAGGGTTCCATCTGTCGAAAGGAACCCGGAAATTAGGACTTGAGCGAAAGGAAGCAGTATGCCGCATCCCAACCCCCACAACCAGAAAACAGGTGCAAGCTTTCTTGGGAGCTGCAGGGTACTGCCGAATATGGATACCAAATTTTGCGCTCATGGCAAAACCCTTGTACCAAGTCACAAAGGGAGGAGAACGATCCCCCCCTGGAATGGGGCCCAGAACAAGATAAAGCATTCAGAACATTGAAAACAGCATTGATGTCATCCCCAGCTTTGGGACTACCAGATGTGCAGAAACCATTTCGTTTATATGTACATGAATCAAGTGGAAACGCATTGGGAGTCTTGACCCAGCCTCTTGGGTCCTGGCAGCGACCTGTAGCCTACCTGTCAAAGCAATTGGATCCTGTTGCAATAGGATGGCCACCTTGCCTGAGAGCTGTAGCAGCCACAGCCCTTTTGGTGAGCGAAGCTGACAAGCTCACCCTAGGATAAGAACTCCAAGTTACTGTGCCACATTCTGTTTTAACCCTGATGGAACATAAAGGAAGCCATTGGCTCACCAACGCTCGAATGTTAAAATATCAAAGTATGCTATGTGAAAATCCTTGATTACAATTAAGTGTCAGACAAACTCTAAACCCAGCCACCCTATTGCCCGTCGATCCAGGCCCTCCTGACCATGATTGCTTGGAAGTAATGGACATTGTGTACTCAAGTTGCCTAGACTCAACTGATATCCCCTTGGACCGCCCAGACAAAACTTTCTTTGTGGATGAAAGCAGTCTTGTCATCATTAATGGACATAGTTGTATTAAATATGCAGTGGTGACCCTTGATCTGGTAGTTAAGTCCTCAGCCCTGGCCCCAGGAATTTCAGCACAGAAAGCTGAACTGATAGCTCTTACTAACAATAGGAAAAGGACTCTGTCTAAATGTGTACCCAGATTCCAAGTATGCCCTTACACCCTTGCATGCATCTGGGGCCCTGTACAAATAATGAGGGTGGTTAACCTCAAGAAGCAAGTCCCGAGATATGGTATGGTCCCGAGATATTGACATTATCAGGTGCATACTACCTACAGCTTTCAAACTTTCGGGAACGTAGAATGTATGAATAGAACCCTGAAATCTCAAGATGTCCAAACTGCCCAGACGTTTACCTGAAGTGGCCCCAGGTTCTTCCTATAGCCCTTCATAGGATATACTTAGCCCCTGCTAAGTCTTTAGGAGTTTCCCCTTTTGAGATTCTGAGATTCTGTAGCCTATTGTATAGAGAGTAAAAGGAGATGTGTGACAGATAGGATCTGAAATTACTAGATAAGCACTATTGGTTTTAAGTTCTGTTTTGCAGGGTCTTCATGCGTGGGTACAAGATCAGCCCATCCAAGCCCCTGCATCCTTTCAAGCCTGGAGCCTCGGTGTGGGTGACAGAGTAGAAGAAGACATCGCTGGTGCCGTATTGGAAAGGGCCATATGTCGTCTTGTTATCAACCCCAACAGCAGTTAAAGTGGCAGAAATCAGCTCCTGGAATCACCACAGTCGCGTAAAACCAGCAGCAGTTCCTGAGAGTTGCCCCTGGACCTGGATCGCTAATCCTGCATCACCATTGCGACCCACGCTGCGAGGAAAAGATCTGTCATCGTAAGAACTTTACCAACCTGCTCCTGGACGTCAAGGGAACAGACGTCCTCCAGTTTTGCATTCCAGCAGCCGCTTCTGAACTTGGTCGTGGACTTCTATAAATGATCCTGAAACTCCATTGCGGCTCACTCTACGACGGCTACCACCATCCTGAGAAACTGTGTTCTACTGAGGGACTATGTTGGAGACTGAGACATCCTACAAGACTGTGATACTTTGACGTCTACAGCCCTACTCCTGCCACAAAGCTGGTAGTCGGTCGACGTCCAGCAGAAGCTTGAGGACCTACAATCAACTCTACATCTGCTACCTGTTGTGGAAGCCGACAGTTCCACCCTTTTTCCAGAGACTATGCTCTTTATGGATTCTTATTATTGCTTCGTTCTGGCGGCAGCCTTGGGGTGCTTTGAATTGACTCTTGTTCTACCTCCCTGTGCAGCCTGCAAACCTAGTATTTGCACAACAGGGAAAACCCGGACTTGTCTCAACCCCCGCCAGAATCTTTCCTCTCCTGTTATGGGAACTGCGATGGAACAATGAGAATGGAGCCCTTTTGATTGCTACTCGCCAGCTCTCAGAACCCAGATTTTTTGGACTTCAGTACACGCGTTGCTAATTTTCATACATGTGCTACCTACCTCTACTACATGTACTGCTACCGACCTCTAATACAGGTGCTGCTATTAATAGGAATGGTTCTTATTTTTGTGGGTCATGAGAACAGGCCTATTGCTATGATGAACAGTATATGTGTCATTTGTTACTCCTATGTCTCCTGCCCCTCTGCTTATACACTAGGCATGCTATATGATTTGACAAATGTATTATTGATTGTGGCTGTTTGATTATGTATCCCATGTTTCCTCCCCTTATGCTTACGTATACTAAACTTAACGTAAGGCAGCTACACGAATCCTAGCAACGTAGGGCTACTACCCTATACCACAGAATGATCCCTCCACCCTAGTATGGCATACTATATGTGGGATTTGATTCTCACCCTTTCTCACTTGCGGGTGAGAATAAGCAAAGGGAGGAATGTGATAGGCACTAGCCTAGGATAGCCGGTAAAGTGTGGAGGCCATTGTATATTAGGCCTGAGTTCCCAACCCCCACTTCAGAATATTATAACTGAACAGAGCAGAAACGCCAGTAGAAGTTAGAAAAACTGCCTTTGCTCTGCTTCTGATAAGAACGGCTCTTAATATTATGCTTTCACACAGTTTCTCTGCTAAGTGACCTTGGTAGAATGTAGCAAAATGTACTGCAGTGAAAAGTAAGGCAGAGTGTGTTATGTCTAGATGCTGACCCGTGGCTAGTGAGACTCAAGCAGGGGGAGTGAGTCCTGGGCCCGGTCAGAGATGTCTATTGGATGAGAGTAAGTGGGCCACCGTGGCCAATGAGGAATTTTGCCTGTATTAGACTGGAAAAGAAAGGTATAAAAGCTGTTGTTTTACTAGGAGCCATTGCTCAGACCTTTTGGAATGCTACTGAAATCTGAGCCTGTGCACAAATAAATTGGCTTGGATCTTTGCCTGACTCCGGGTATTATTTATTGCATGCTTATCAGCTACTACATTCAGGCTCATCTTCAACTAGAGGTGGCTCTTTCAAAAGGTGGTTCAAATGATCTTCTGAACAGCTGAAGATATTGTCCCATTGGGTGTAGGCCATGGTTATCTTCAAAGAAGAAAACCAAAAGACAGGAGAAGGAGGTCTTCCGCAAAATACTTCAGTAAAGGGTAGCGGAGGACAAAGATCACGGCCAAACACAAGGAGAATTCAAAATACTTAATTGTAGACCCAATTGTCAATTCCCTTTATGATATTATTGAATAAAGCCAGCAGAAGTGTTTCTACACTGTGATGTGATCTAAAGCATTATTACATCTAGTCCACATACTTCATCTTAACGTGTGGCTCAGTTAGCTAATGATCGAGGAATAAAGATAAGTGCCAGATCTGTCCGACGATGGCTTGTGGATGAATTCAAACTCATGGCCAGAAGACCTGCCAAGAAGCCTATGATGACCAGGAAACAAATTGCTGCCCGCATACAGTTTTGTAGCAAGATGAAAGACAAATCTGATGAATGGTGGGAGAGGGTAATGTTCACAGATGAAAGTACATTTCAACAAGTATGTGGGAGTGGTTACAACTACGTCCGTTGACCAGCAGGCGAGAGACTAAATCTGAAGTACACGATCAAGAATGTTAAACACCCACAATCGGTCATGGTATGGGGTGGTATCTTGGCGAATGGACGATGTGCCTGCACATTTTTGAGAATGGTGAAAGAGTAAATGCTGCAAAATACATATCCGTGTTGAATACTAAAGTTAAAATACACATGAATGTTTCTGGCACAACTATATTTCAGCAGGACTCAGCACCATGCCACACTGCAAAAAGAGTCAAAAAATGGTTCGTGGACAACAAGATCGAACTGCTACCAAGTTGTCCATCAAACTCTCCGGATCTCAATGTAATTGAAAACTGTTGGAATCTTATGAAGAAAAAGGTGGCAGCACACCGTCCAACTTCAGAAGCAGATTTAAAGGACATACTCAAGCATGTATGGGTCAATGAAATCACTCCGGCATACTGTAAAACGCTAGTTAACAGTATGCCTACAAGAATCCAGGCTGTGCTGAAAATCATGGACACCCTATCAAATATTGACACATATATTGTTTCCTGAATAAAACTTTGAAAATGACATATATATCTTTGGTTCTTAAAGCTTTTGACCATGAAAGTGACAATAACACTTACTTTTCTAATACAATTCTGATATTTTGGACTCTGCCTTAATTGTTTTGGCCACTACTATAGCTGAAGTCCTGCTGATACATTCAAAACAGTTGAAGGTTGCCCTGTTAACAAATTTGAAAACATTTTGGGCATGCTTCAACAGGTGAGATAATCAGCTCTCTTATCATCAAGGAAGAGAACAGCCATCAACTCCGAATCCCTAGACACCTCTCTAAGAAACATACCCATGTAGAGTATGTAGGAACTGATTCTGGCCGATAACATAGAGGCCTGAAAGCATTGATGACCAAGAGCATTGAGGGTTCTCGATTCCCTGCCCGGAGGGTTCAAGGAATGCGTTTTGGCACTTTTAATTTGATGCATTGCTGATTCCACCACCATGGAATGGTGTGGTAATTGCGTCTTCTGGAAGCCGGGGCACTACGGTACCCGGTACATAGTATCAAGCCTTCGAGTATGTGGAGAGATGGTTAAGGGTGTCTCCCACATTCAAAGCATAAGGTTGTGAAGTATTTGATGAATAGGAAGAGTAGCAGCTTTCTTTGGGGCTGCAGGGTATTGAAGGATTTCAAGCTCCTCAGCCCGAAGTCACAGTGATGGAGAAGCCCTGAGCAACATCATGGATAAAATCTTGAAAAGACATGTCCTCCGTAGGGGACATGCAACGTTGTGGGGATGGAGATGGATCCTCTGGCAGAATTCTCATTTCCCTTGTACCGGTTGATTCATCATCCGACGAATCAGAGTCTGAAGACTCGAAGTATCGACGGGCCAGGTGCTCACGTTCTGCCCGTAGTCGATACCGCTCGAAACCGGTATCGGAAAGATTCGGTGCCGGAACCTCGGTACCGGAGATGGTCTCGAGGACCGGCATAGGTGTTAGTGTGATAAGCGGCAAAAATGTCGATGCCGGTACTTTCGGTATCATTGTTGGTACCGATGGCTGGGAAATTGACTGCACAGGCTTTACCAGTACGGAAGCCACTAGCAAGGCCGCTAAGCTCCACTCAATAGCCAGGATACGTTGATCCATGGAGCCTGACGATGCTTGGGTATCGATTCCTGAGTTGCGGGCCACGAACCCTGAGCATGGCACCAAGAGCTCTCCAGAGGTTGAGGCCTCGGGAGCATCCTGGGACCCCACAAATGCTTTGGAGGCAAGAAACTCCCGCCGGGGTTGTTTGGCCGGTGTGTCTCCCTCCAGGGCAACACCTAGGGCATCTCGATGCTTACAAGGAGATCTACCCTTGGAGGGCTGGCTAGTCTTTGACAAAGACCTGGGTTTTGATACCTGAGATCCCTGGGAGGAAGATGAAGCTCTCGATGACATCAATGCTATGGACATTGCATCGGTGGCAATGTGGGTGCTGAGTTTTGCAGCTCTGTTCTGCAGGCCTCTCTTTGTCATCTTCCTACAGAGAAGAAAATCAGTTGGTTGATGAACTGGTCCCAAACATTTTAGATACCAGTCATGGGTGTCTGTGGCTGAAATTGTACTGCCACAATTGGAACCCTTTTTAAAACCACTAGCTGGTTTGTCCATTTTAGAAAAACCAGGCCTAAGCCTAAGATGGCGTTGATGCGCCCTGAGGGCAGGGGTTCTCCCCTTAGAAAAGTTCTTTTTTTTTTTACAGAAAGAAAGAAAGTGAGCACCGACAGGGTCGGTACCAGCATCGATGGGAAGGCAGACGCGACCACAAAAAAATAAGAAAAAAATCAAATTTTCTGCGGTGACAGGAATTGCTTCTTGTCGGCTCCATGGAAAATGAAGAACTAAGGAGGGAGAGCTGGAAACAAGGGAAGGCAGCTTCGCAGGCACAGTGGTATACTCCCAAAGGCTTTCCAATTGGACTCTGGGGAGCATTCCCATGTGGGCTCCATCGGTACCAACATCACCCATATGTGAAGACTACATTCCTGCTTGTTCCTGGAGATCAGCTGTATTCCATGCTTTAAGAAAAGTGGAAGAAAGTCCAAAAAACTACCAGCATGGTTTAAAGGTGAGGTCAAAGAGGCTGTTGTAGCCAAAAAAGCATCTTTCAGAAAATGGAAAAAGGAGCCAAATGACGAAAACTGGAAACAACATAAGTACTGGCAAGTTAGATGCAAGGCATTGATAAGGCAGGCAAAGAGAGAATTTGAAAAAAAGCTTGCTGTGGAAGCAAAACTGCATAATAAAACCTTTTTCAAGTACATTCATAGCAAAAACCTGTGAGAGAGTCAGTTGGACCACTGGATGATAAGAGGGGGAAAAGGGGCACTAAGAGGCCATAGTGGAGAGACTGATTGAATTCTTTGCTTTGTCTTTACTGAAGAAGCAGGGAAGTTGCCCATGCCTGAAATGGTGTTTAAAGCTGATGCAGCAGAAGAATTGAAAGAAATATTGATAAACCAGGAAGATGTATTACAACTATTTGATAAAATGAAGGGTAGCAAATCAGCTGGACCGGATTGTATAATCCAAGGGTATTGAAAGAACTGAAATATGAGATTGCAGACCTACTATTAATAATCTGTGAACTATCATTAAAATCATCAGTAATACCTGAAGATTGGAGGATGGCCAATATAATGCCAATTTTTAAAATGGGTTCCTGGGGCGATCCAGGAAACTACAGACCGGTGAGCCTGATGTCAGTACCGGAAAACATATTCCAAAAATGACCTGGAAATGGGAATGAGTGAGGTAGTCAAATTTACAGATGACACAAAATTATTCAAAGTTGTTAAAACCCATGAGGATTGTGAAAATTTGCAAGAGGACCTTAATAAACTGGTAGATTGGACGTTCAAATGACAGATGAAATTTAATGTGGACAAGTGCAAAGTTATGCACTTAGGAAAGAACAACCCAAACTATGATTACACAACACAAGGTTTCACATTAGGAGCTACCATCCAGGAGAAAGATTTAGGTGTCATCGTGGATATCACGTTGAAACCCTCTGCCCAGTGTACAGTGGCAGCCAAGAAAGCAAATAGAATGCTAGGATTCATAAGGAAGGGAATGGAGAATAAAACAAAAGATATTATGATGCCTCTGGATCATTCCATGGTGTGACCGCACCTCAAATATTGTGTGCAATTCTGGTTTCCATATCTTAAAAAGGATATAGCAGACTTAGGAGTGATACCCCAATGAGGAGAGGCTAAAAAGGTTAGGGCTATTCAACCTGGAAAGGAGACAGCCGAAGGGAGAAATAATAGAGGTCTATAAATTAATGAATGGAGTGGGACGGGTAAACGTAGATCGATTGTTTACGCCATCAAAATATAGAAAGACAGGCAATGAAGCTACAGTGTAACCTATTTAAGACTAATAAGAGAAAATATTTTTTCACTCAACATGTAATGAAACTCAGGATTTTGTTATCGGAGGATGTAGTAAAAGTTGTTAGTGTAGCCGGGGTTTAAAAAAGGTTTGGACAAGTTCCTGGAGGAAAGTTTCATAAACCACATATTAGAGGGGACCCGGGAAATCCACTGCTTGCCCCAATACAAGCATTGTGGAGCCTGTGTTTTTTGGGGAACTGCTAGGTACTTGTGACCTAAATTGGCCACTGTTGATGGACCTTGGTCTGACCCAGTATGGCATATCTTATGTTCTCATGTCCTCCCACCATGGTTGTTTGGCAGGCCAGTCAGCATTGGATGCACTTTTTGGTGAATCTCAGTGATGATGTAGGGACTTACCTTGATGATCAGTATCAGACTTCGATGCCGATGCTTTAGTTTTAGATTTATGTTTGGACTTTGAAGAGACTTGAGAACCAAGAGCGGAGGCCAACCTCCTCGACGATGTCAAAGTAATGGAAATCAAGTCCAGGGTGAACAGAGAATTATACTTATTGACCCCTGTTCTTTAGGCCTCATTTCATCATTTGTTGGCAAAAAAGACATTCTTTTGGTAGATGGTCTGGGGCCCAAACATTTTAAACACTAGTCATGCTAATCAGTGACTGAGAGTGTACCAGAGCATTTGGTACATTTTTTAAAACCACTGGAGTGTTTTTCCAGCGTGGCAAGAAAAATGATGGGACCAATATTAGGGGAGGTATCGGCGTTGACGGAAAGGCAGAGCACAGGTAAAGCACCAAAATAGAAAGATTTTTGGAGGTGATAGGAAGAAAACATCCTGCTGGCTCTGCGGAAAATGAAGAATTAAGGAGAGGAGTTGGGAAGGGGGAAGGCAGATGCACAGGTGCAGTGGAGTGCTCCCAAAGGCTTTCCAATTGGACGCTGAGGAGTATTCCAACATGGGCTCCGTCAGTACCGAAGTCATCCATATGTGGACTGCATTCCTGCTTGTTCCTGAAGATACAATTTGTTTATGGATTTAAGTAAGGTTTAAGAACTATATACATAAAAGGGTATGGTTTGGGGATGGTGGGTAGGAAGCATGGGGGATTTCATGGAAGAGGAGTGGGAGAGATCCTGTTTGTTTGTGAAAGGTCATGTTGCTTTGTATCTAGCTGGGATCAGGTGCCAAAGTATTCTTGAAAAAGATGGGTTTTTAGTTTCTTATGAAAGTCCACCGTGGATTTGATGCTTCATATTGTGTGAGGTAGTGAGTTCCATAGGGTGCGAATGCTCTGAGTCGTGTGTTCTAACTGCTCTTGAGGGTCTGAAAGGGAAGGCTGAGGAGGCTTTGAGTGCGGTTTCTTCTTGGTCTGTTAGAATTGGGAGTGTGACTTAGTGTCTCTGAAGGTGCTCTCAGGATTGCTTGTTTAGGGTCTTGTAAATAATGGTAAGGATTTTGTATTTTATTCTTGAGCTGATGGGTAGCCAGTGAAGAAGTTAGAGGATGGGAGTGACATGAGTTTGTTTTGAAGTTTGTCGGATGGTTCAACCTGTAATTGGAGTAAAGTATGCTTAGGTAATCCCTGATATTTAGAATTGCAGTAGTCGAACAGAGGAATGATGGTGCCCTGGCATACAGAGCGGAATATTTCAGTGGACAGGAGGGGCATGGGTTCCGCAGAGTTTTGAACTTATAATATTCAGATTTGGTAGTGTTTTGGATTTGGGCTTTGAAACTCAGTTGCTGATCAAATATGATTCCCAGGTATCTGATCTCAGTTTTGACATGGATGTCATCGTTACCAATCCTGATGGAGGCAAGAGGGGTAAAGCTGGGGTGATGTGGAGAAGTTCTGTTTTGTTGAAGTTAATGGATAGATTTTGCAGATGGAGCCATTTGTGTACTTCAGCAAAGCAACTTGTGATTTCGGAGTAGTCAGGAGCAGACGTGGAAAAGAGTGCATAAAAAGGATGCATCGCATTAACAGCTTTAATACATGGCTCCAGACCTGGTGCAAACAAGAAGAATTCAGATTTATTGGCCACTGGGGTAACAGATGGAACAACAAGAGACTATACTGTGCTGATGGACTACATCTCTCTGTTGCAGGGAAAAGAATCCTAAGTGAAAAATACAAGCAATATGTGGATATGCATTTAAACTAGAAAAAGGGGGTGACGGATGTGGAAGGTCAAGCTCTGGATGTCACCCCCTGCAAAAGCAGATTAAAATCAGAAACAGCCACACATTTAAACCACACATCTTAAACAAGTGGGAAGATGTAGGCAGAACAAAATCAATTGTAAATACATGCAAGCCAGTTAAATGCTGGAAAGCAATGAGAACAAATGCTCAAAGCTTAGCCAACAAAGTTCCAGATCTAGAGGCCCTAATGGTGGAAATGGATTTGGACATTGTGGCCATTACAGAAACATGGCTAAACGAATCGCATGATTGGGATATAGCCATACCTGGCTATAATCTATTCAGAAGAGACAGAGAAAATAGAAGAGGAGGAGGAGTAGCCTTGTATGTCAAAAGCAATATTAAAGCTACTGAAATGCAGGGGGCATGGGGAAAAGAAGAAGCGCTCTGGATTGTGTTGGAAAGAGGAGATGGCACTGTCATCCATACTGCTGTAGTCTACAGACCTCCAACACAAACTGAAGAGATAGATAACGAATTGATTATAGATATTGCCAAGATAGCCACAAAGAGGGAAGCAATCATATTGGGCGACTTTAATCTACCGGATGTGGATTGGATTACTCCTTCTGCAAATCTGGAAAGAAGCAAAAAAATTGTGGATGCTCTCCAAGATGCGTTACTTAGACAAATGGTGATGGAACCAACCAGGGAAAGCTCAACGCTGGATTTAGTGCTCACCAACGGCAATAGCGTGTTGAATATCTGCGTGAGCAGCAGCGATCATCACACAGTGTGGTTTGAGATAAAGCCATGGTACAGGCCAATCATAGCAGACTCAAAGTCCCAAACTTCAAAAACACCAACTTCAATAAAATGGCCGAGTACCTAAAGGAGGAGCTGACAGGGTGGAAGGAGATAAGGGAAGTGGAATTGCAATGGGCTAAACTAAAGGTGGCAATAAAAGGGGCAACAGATAAATATGTAACAAAAGTAAACAAAAACAAGAGGAGAAGAAAGCCTATTTGGTTTTCCAAAGAAGTAGCTGCTCAAATAAAGGCAAAAAACACAGTTTTCGCAAAATTCAAAAGCTTGCAATCAGAGGAACACAGAAATGAATACAGGATCAAACTCAAAGAGACAAAGAGAGAAATAAGGATAGCAAAATCAAAGGCAGAGGAAAATATGTCTAAAGATGTGAAGTGTGGTGACAAAACCTTCTTCAGGTATATTTGGGAAAGAAAGAAGATCAGAGGTGGAATTGCAGGACTCAGAAGTGCTGTGAATGGACACGTGGAAAGTGACATTGAAAAAGCGAAATTGCTAAATGAATACTTCTGCTCTGTTTTTACTATAGAAAGTCCTAGAGAAGGACCACCTGTGACTCCCAAATATAAAAATGGGAATGAAGTAGTTACCACACCATTTATTTATTTATTTAGCTGTATTTATATCCTGCTTTTCATTGGGTCAAAGCGGTCAATTGGGGGATACATTTAACACGAGGGGATATGAGACACATATGCTAATACGTACAGGGAACATGGGCAATGGAGGGTTAAGTGGCTTGCCCAAGACCACAAGGAGTGCCTATAGGACTAGAAATCCCAGTCTCTCTGGCCTGAGATTGCTGTCCCCAGGTGGAACTTGAACCCCTGGCCCTCTGGCCTGAAGTACCTTGTCCTAACCACTAGACCACTCCTCCCTCACCATTCACAGAAGATGAGGTGTTAGAACAACTTGCAAAACTGAAAGTGGACAAGGCCATGGGACCGGATGGGATACATCCCAGGATACTGAAAGAGCTCAGAGAGGTTCTTGCAGGGCCATTAAAGGATGTTTTCAACAGATCCTTGGAAACAGTAGAGGTTCCTCAGGATTGGAGAATGGCTGATGTCATACCTCTACACAAAAGTGGTGACAGGAAAGAAATGTCAAAACTACAGGCCTGTGAGCCTTACCTCGGTGGTGGGAAAGGTCATGGAGGCGCTCCTGAAAGAGCGAATAGTGAACTTTCTCAAAACCAATAGGTTGCAAAACTCGAGGCAACATGGTTTTACCGAAGGACGATCTTGTCAAACAAATCTGATTGAGTTCTTTGACTGGGTGACCAGGGAGCTAGATCAGGGGCATGCGATAGATGTCATCTACCTGGATTTCAGCCTCATAGGAGGCTTATCAATAAACTCGGTAGCTTGGGGATGGATCCTATGATGGTAAATTGGATCAGAAATTGGTTGACTGACAGAGGGTGATGGTAAATGGAGCTCACTCAGATGAAGGGAAGGTGATTAGCGGGGTGCCCCAGGGGTCGGTCCTGGGTCCGGCACTGTTCAATGTATTTGTGAGTGATATTGCTGAAGGACTGAATAGAAAAGTCTGTCTTTTTGCAGATGACACGAAAATTTGCAACAGAGTAGACTCCCCCGAGGGAGTGGTTAACATGAGGAAAGATCTACAAAAGCTGGAAGAATGGTCAAATGCTTGGCAATTAAGATTTAATGCGAAGAAGTGCAGAGTCATGCACTTGGGTAGCAGAAATCCAAGGGAAATGTACGCGACAGGGGGTGAGAGGTTGGTGTGCACGGATCAGGAGAAAGACCTTGGTGTGATTATTTCTGAAGATCTCAAGGTACAGCACTGGTGTGATGCCCAACATTCTGTTTCCGACCTGCGCTTCTTGGTGTTGAAGGTAGTAAGACCCCATGGGCGGGGTGGTAATATCAGCAAAATTCTTTTGAGAATGGAACAGCGTTTCATATATGAATTGCGGACATTACACCCACAAGGTCTTAATCAAGATGTTGGTTTTTCTTTAATCTCTCTCTCTCCCTCTCCTCTCTTTTCCCTTCCCCCTTCCCTTTCCCCCTCTCCCCTTTCCCCTTCTCTTCCTTCCCCCTTTTTTCCCTCCTTCCCCTCCCCCTTCTTTCCCTCCCCTCCTTCCCTTTCCTTTTCCTTTCTCTCCCTCCCCCCTTCTCCCTTCCCCTCCCCTCCCCTTCCCCTCCTCCCCTCTTTCCTCTCCCCTCCTTCCCTTCCTTCCCTTTCACCCTCCCTCCTCCCCCTATCCTTTTCCGCCTCCCCCTCCTCCCCCTCCCCTCCCCTTTCCTCCCCCTCCCTTTCCCTCTCTCCTCTCTCCCCTTCCTTCCCCCCCTTTTCCCCCCTTCCCCCTTCCCTCCCCTTTCTCCCTCTCCCTCTTTCCCTTTTCCCTCCCCCTCCCCCCCTTTCCCCTTCCCCCTCCCCCTCCCCTTTCTCCCTCTCCCTCTTTCCCCTTTTTCCCTTCCCCCTCCCCCTCCCCTTCCCCACTCCTCTCTTTCCTTCCCCCCTCCCTCCTTTCTTCTCCCTCCCCCCTCCCTTCTTCCTTTCCCTTCCCTTCCCTTTTCCCCTTCCCCTCCCTGCCCTCATCTCCCCTTTTCCCTCCCTTCCCCCCTCTCCCCCCTCCCCCTCCCCCTCCCTTTCCCTCTCTTCTTTTCCTTCCCTCCCTTTCCCCTTCTTTCCCTTCCTTCTTTCTCCCCCCCTCTTTTTCCCCCTTTTTTCCCTTTCCCTTCCCCTCCCTTTCCCCCTTATTCCTTTCCCTTTCTTCCTTCCCCTCTCTTTTCTCTTTCCTCTCTCCCCTTCTCCTTCCTCCTTCCCCCTCCCATCCCCGCCCGTCCCCCCTTTTCCTTTTCTCTTTCTTTCCTTTCCCACTCCTCATATACGTTGGCTAGAAACATCGCAAAGAAGTTGTAAGCCCTTTGGAAACGACTTACTTCTTTAAATATACATTTTGTTCACACATACAATTCTCTCAGTGCGAAACAAGAGAGGTTTTAACCAATTTTTTGAATTTTGACATATGTTCTTAACATTCTTATTTTATCTGCCCCCTCCCCCTCTCCTCTCTCTCCTTCCCCCCTCCCCCTTCCTCCTTTCTTCCTCCCCCCTCCCTCCTTCCTTTCCCTCCCATTCCCCTTCCCCTTCCCCCTCCCCCTCTCCCCCTCCCCCTTCCCTTTCCCCTCCCCCTTCCCTTTACTCCCCTCTACCCTCCCCTACTCCCATTCTCCCCTTCCCCTCCCCCTCTCCCCCCTTTCCCCCTCTTCTTTTCCTTCCCTCCCTTTCCCCTCCTTCCCTTCTTTTTCCCCATTTTTCCCTTCCCTTTCCCCTCCTTTTCCCCTTTTTCCTTCCCCTTTCTTCCTTCTCCCTTTCCCTTCCTCCTCTCTTTTCTTCTTCTTTTTCCTCTTTCCCCTTCCCCCTTCCCCCTCCCCCTCCCCCCTCCCCCCTCCCTTTTTCCTTTTCTCCTTCCTTCTTTTCTTTCCCACTCCTTATATATGTTGGCTAGAAACATCGCAAAGAAATTGAAAGCCCTTTGGAAACTACTTACTTTTTTAAATATACACTTTGTTCACATATACAATTCTCTCAGGGCGAAACAAGAGAGGTTTTAACCCGTTTTTTGAATTTTGACATATGTTCTTAACATTCTTATTTTATCTGCAAGTAGCCTTTAACTTTTGCACTTTCACCTGGTTCTGGCGGGAAAACGCCGTTATAATGTTTTGAGGCAGTACATCCGGTCCCATATCTAATAGCAAGTTCTTTCATGCAGAGAGCGGTGAGTTTCTTCTTTTTTAAGCTCTTTATGGAATTGTGAACATTTTTACAATTATGTGGATCTCTTTTGATTTGCATCCAGGTCTCAACATAATTATTATGACAGGTGCACATTTATGCACGTTTCGTTGGGTTTTTAATATATGAGTAAAAAGTCTTTTATGTTAAAGGCAATACTTTGCCGTTCTTATTTTCAAGTCTGTGCGGACCTTATTCAACAAATTTTGAATGTTACTAGATTCATATATAAAAAGAAGTTCATCTTGTTGGTTTTCACAAACATTTTTGATCCCTGTGAGTTTGACTTTTATAACCATGGTGTTCGTTAGAATCGGGTGGCACGTTCCGTTTTTGAATTACGATGTTTTTTACCTTCAGCCTTAATTTTTGATTTTTGACCATTCTCATAATAATTATGATTCGTTTCACATTTCCAAGCTATTGTCCTCACATTTTTTGGTTTGTCTAATATAATAATGGTTTGGATACACGTTTCCTATATGCAATCAAGGCTTTTGCAATGTTGGCGTTTCATTCACATTTCTCAATAGCAATTTTTTCACCAATCGTGGGTCATGAATTGTATATAGTTTAAAAGACTCATATTATGATACTGTAAATGAGATGACAAATGAGTATATGTACTTCTTGTCGGCTATGCCTCCATGTATCTTTTTTGATGACGATGTGTTCATTTCGGCCATTGTCCTGTTGAGCATCCGCTGCCAATTTTAATGGTCACAGAGCTCCTCCTTCTTTTTATGTATATTTTTTTATGTATATTTTTATCCTTGAACATCCATTGTCATTTTTAATGGTAACAGAGCTCCTCCTTTATTCCTCTTTTTATGCACACTACTATTCATTTATTCAATATTTCTGCAAATCTGAAGATAATATTATCGTAGGATCCATAACTATAAATGAGTTGTTTTACATATGATGTTTGTATGTTATATTTATATTTTAGTGGTCCATAGTGTCTTCTTATGTGAAAAGTACGGTTCAGAAGGTATTTATATATATTTATATTTATATAATTTATTTATTGTCCTATTTATTGTTCTTCTGGCCAATTATGGTTCAGTTTCTTAGATGATTTTATTTTATTATCT
Organism: Ichthyophis bannanicus; assembly: GCA_033557465.1. Classification (NCBI taxonomy): domain Eukaryota; kingdom Metazoa; phylum Chordata; class Amphibia; order Gymnophiona; family Ichthyophiidae; genus Ichthyophis; species Ichthyophis bannanicus. The sequence continues at coordinate 1,856,066,206 of CM066032.1, read as the reverse complement.
TTTTATATGATTTTGTCTGGTCACACTCCTTTTGGAATTTTATAATTATGTTTCAATGTTCTATTTTATCATAACACTTTTTAAGAACATATACTTTTATCCTCATCCTCCTCATCTCTTTCCTTCTCTCGTAATGCAATTTTAAATGAAGAGCTATTTTAGAAATTTAAGATGAAATTGTTTTAATGTGATTTATTTATTTTCATTGATTATTTATGATATTAATCATTGTATGTATGTCTCCTATTTATTATTATTGCTTATTGGTTTTTCATATGTTTACATGTTTTAAGATATACGTATCTTTTATGTTTTGTTATTATTGTTTATATGGTTATTTATTAATCATGTATTATGATTTTATCTTTTTGAGGTTTGCCCTCTTGTATATTACCCCCTGAGGAAGGCCTAACGGCCGAAATGCGTAGGGGTCATCAATAAAAACCTTCATTGCCTACTGCCAGTCTTTGTATCTGCCCTTTTGGTTCCTGCTTATTTTTACAGATACATAGTTGTTTTTTGGTTTTGTCTTTTTGCAAATGACACGAAAATTTGAAACACAGTGGACTCCCCCGAGGGAGTGCTTAACATGAGGAGGGATCTGAAAAAGCTGGGGGAATGGTCTGATGCTTGGCAATTAAGATTTAATGCGAAGAAGTGCAGAAATCCAAGGTAAATGTACACGATAGGGGGCGAGAGGTTGGTGTGCACGGAGCAGGAGAAAGACCTTGGTGTGATTATTTCTGTAGATCTCAAGGTGGCAAAACAGTGCGACAAGGCGGTGGCAAAAGCCAGGAGGATGTTGGGCTGCATTCGAAGAGGAATTACCAGCAGAAAGGAAGTGGTATTAGTACCACTGTATAAGTCTCTGGTGAGGCCTCACTTGGAATACTGCGTTCAGTTTTGGCGACCATATCTTGCAAAGGATGTAAAAAGAATGGAAGCTGTTCAGAGGAAGGCGACCAAAATGATTTGGAGCCTGTGTCAGAAGCCTTATGAGGAGAGACTTGAAGACCTAAATATGTACACTTTGGAGGAGAGGAGCTATAGGGGAGATATGATTCAGACCTTTAAATACTTAAAGAGAAATAATGAACAAATAAACCTCTTCCAGAAACGGGGAAGCTGTAAAACTAGAGGGAATAACATGAAGCTGCAAGGTCATAAATTGAAAGGCAATGTCAGGAAATATTTTTTTACTGAAAGGGTGGTGGATGCTTGGAATGCCCTCCTGATGGAGGTGGTGGGGACAAACACAGTGACGGAATTCAAAGTGGCCTGGGATAGACAAGTTTATATACCTGTTTGCTGTAAACATGGAATAGCCTGTTATTCTGTTGATGTTGTTGTATGTGAACCGCGCTGATACCAAATAGCGCGGTATATAAAAGATTGTAATAAATAAATAAATAAATAAATAGACACTGTGGATCACTTTAGAGCAACAAGATTAAATCAAAATAAACTGAACCATCTAATTTCTCAACAAATAGGGGCGTCCTACATGGAGCGATGGGGGGAAGAGCGGTGTGTTCACCTCTAAACAAACAAAGAAACAAAGATATGGGGAGATGTGAAGACATGGGGAGGGGTGCACCTACTCCCTAAAAGACATGGGAAGGGGTGCACCTACTCCCTAAAAGACATGGGTAGGGGTGCACCTACTCCCTAAAAGACATGGGTAGGGGTGCACCTACTCCTGTCTTATTGCTGGGCAGACTAGATGGACCATACTGGTCTTTATCTGCTGTCATTTACTATGTTACTATTTCAAAATCAGCGCAGTTTACAAGGAACAGGTAGTAATGCTTTACATAGAACAGTTTACATATAAGAGGTTTTACATATAACAGTTGTAACAGAATAATAACAATAGATAATGAACTTAGCAGTTATCCTTATCAAATAAACAAGTTTGTCAACTTGGGCTACCAGGTAACTATTTACAGGAGATCTAGCAGGCGGGACCAAGGCTAGTCTATGTAAAATGGTCATTTACTGTCAGGCGTGAGGGATCAGAGCGAATCTATGTTATATGGTCATAATGAAGTTGGCAGAGGTGAGTCTTTAATGCTTTTCTGAATGTTGATAGGTCGGAGATGGCACGAATCTGGGCAGGGCGGGAGTTCCATAGAGATGGCGCATAGAGTGAGAACGCTCTATTCCTGGCAGCTTGGGAGCTCTTTCTTAGAGTTGCCGGGAGGGTGAGTGCATTGGCCATGCTAGCTCTTCTCATTCTGTTATTCGGAGTCCTTTGTAGTATTTCTTCCAGGGAGATAGCTGAGAGGTTGTGAAGGACTTTAAATGTTATTAGGAGAGCTTTGTACTTTAAGTGACTAGCTATAGGGAGTCAATGCAGTTGTTCCAGGATGGGAACATGTTCATGTCTGGAGGCACCATACAGGGTTTGGGCTGCAGTGGTCATGGAGTGCGCAGGCTGGAAGGCCTTGAAGTATGATATTCACGTAATCAAAGTGTGGTATGATAAGAGCTTGAAATACAGTGCGGAAGCATTGACCTCTAACAAGGGCTGTAGGTGACGGAGGGTTTTTATTTTATGGTATACTGTCTTAGTAATAGACTTCATGTGTGCTTCCATACTCAGATGTTGGTCCAGAGTAATACCAAGCTACCGCACCTCATGTTTTGTTATTAGATCTGCATCTTTCACCCATAATTGGGATGGGGGTATGAATGTTGAATCTCTGGAGATGAATAGCACTTCAGTCTTCTCACAGTTGGCTATCAGGTTGTGTGCACCTAGCCAGTCTGAGACCACATTAAAACATTCTGTGATTCCAGTGTAATTGGGACTGTCCAAGGAGAAAGGGGTATACAGCAATACATCATCAGCATAGATTTGTAAAGTATGTTGTAAGACTGGATTATAGTGCAGATAGGCTGGATGTATATCAGGGCAGATAGGGATGAACCCTGCGGTACCCCTTGGGTTTATTGGTAGGTTGCAGAAGTTTGATCACCCAAGTGTACAATCTGTTGGTGGTCAGTTAGGTAGTATCAGCACCAGGCTAAGGCCGAGTTCTGTATGCCCTTTTGTTGTAGACATGCAAGTAGGAGGTTATGACAGACTGTGTCAAAGGCCGAAGCGATGTCCAGGAATATTAGGATGAATCCCTGTTTTGCTTTGTTCATGCCCATGATGAGATTGTTAATGACACCATGCTGTTGGCGGAATCCATGCTGTTGAAGGTCTAGAGGAGTAGAGGCATCAATGTGGTCCTGGATTTGCTGCTGGTCTAGTTTCTCTATTATTTTAGCTAAGAATGGGAGGCTAGAGATGGGTCTGTAGGAGTTTAAGTCACGAGGGTCAAGCTTGGAGCTTTTCAGAAGAGGTCTGATAGTGGCAGTTTTTAAAGGTGTCGGGACTAGACCTTTGAAGAAGGAGAGTTGTACGAATCTGACAATGAAAGCGCTCAGGTCAGCACGAGCTGCTTTGATCCAGTGAGATGGGCATGGGTCGGCTGGGGAAGTGGTGGTGTTGAACTCCCTTATGATGTCCTCAATGTGCTCAGTGGAACATGGATGGAAGAGGTGTAGAATGGGTATAGTAGTGTTTACATTTGGAGGGGTGTCTAGGAATGGATGTCCTGTATTAAAATTGGCTTTATTTTGGAAGTGGGTAATGAAGTCTTGTGGGTGGGGAGTGCCAACAGGATGCCGCTTTGTCAGGTCCTTTATGAGGGATTGGATTATTCCAAAGAATTCTCGGGATTTGTTAAGGGAACACATTAGCATATTGTTGTGGTATTCCTTTCTTCTCCGATTTATTGCCTTGTGGTGTTCTTGCAGAGATTTCATGTATGCAGCAAGATCTTGGAGGAGTTGAGAGTGCCACCATTTCCTCTCCAACTTCCTGAGTTATATCAGAGATTCATGCAGATCGGTTGTAAACCATAGTGCTGGGTGATTCCTTTTGATAGGTTTAGTAAGTTGTGGTTGGAGTGCAGCTTTGCTTAGGGTAGAGTTCCACATGTGTACCAGCTCATTGATCTCAGAAGTGTCTGTTATGAGACTGGGTAGAGTCTCTTCAAGGAATTCATCTTTGTTGAAAGGCCGGAATCAATGGGCTTGTGGTAGTGCAGTAGTTATGGTAGGAGAAAGTTCTCTTGTGCATGTGGGGGTGTGGAAGAGTATGGCCTTGTGATCAGACCATGGTATGGGTATGGTCTGAGGTTGGTCAGAGTTGCTATTTATGAGCATGGATGAGGATGCAAAGATGAGATCCAAAGTGTTTCCTCTTGAGTGGGTGGGGACATGTATTCGTTGTTCATAGTTTAGTGCAGACATAGCATCAAGAAAGGTAGAGCAGATATGAAAGGAACACTGGTTATGGGTTTGTATGAAGCTGGTGAACATGGGTCAAGGTTTGATTTCTTTAGGATGGGTCTGATTGAAGCTTGTTTGAGGGAGGGAGAGATGAATCCCTGTGAGAGAAAAGAGTGTAGAATTTCAGATATGAATGGTAGAAATTGCATTCTTGTGATTGTTAACCAGGAGACTGGGCATGGATTGAGCACAGAGGTTGTGGTGTTGATGTTGCTAATCATACTGCTAAATTCATCAAGGGATATAGATTTGAAAGTAGTCCAGTGATGATCATACACAGTGTCATCATTTAGAGTTTGTATGGTCAAGATATTTATGAATATATTAAAAACCAGGGGGCCCAGCAAAGATCCCTGAGGTACTCCTCTATTCATTTTTCTCCATTGAGAAAATTAGCCATTTAGCTCTACTCTCTGCTTTCTATCTTTTAACCAGTTCCTGATTCACAATAGCACACTGCCTCCTATCCCATGATTTTTTAATTTCTCCAAGAGTCTCTCATAAGGGATCTTGTCAAAGTCACCAAGAGTCTCTCATGACAGACCTTGTCAAAGTGAGGGGGAAAGAATGGAACCTTTGGGAATGCCACAAGACAGAGGGATAGTCTGGGACTAAGTTTGAACATGTAAGAATCTTAAACGAGCAGTCCTGAAGAAAGGAAGAAAACTAGTTGTATACTGAATCTTTGATATTTATCTCCGATAGACGCTGTAATAACAAGGAATGATTGATGATATCTAAAGCTGCTGATGCTTTGTCAGTGCTTTGGGGATTTCTTAGTGCTCTTTTCACCTCTGGCCCCACTTCAGCTTTCCTTTCATGAGCATCGTAATGTTCCAGTGCACCAAAGGAATTTTGTAGAGGCAACAATTGGGCAATGGATGCTTATGTGTCACGAGTCATAATCTACCTGAGCCTACTATAATCCATCTATTCCTAGGCTGCTTTACAGTATTCTCTGTAAGAGTGGGGGTAAATTGTCTGGATACTGTACGTCCTGGAGGCATTTTAATTGCAACCAATTCCTGTTTGAATTGAGTGAGCTCCTTTTTCATAGCAGAGTCTTGTAGACAATTTGGCCAAGCTATTCTCCATATGGTCTTCCTTGGGGCTGAAGGATCACAGCAATTGCATTGAATTGTACTCATGATTGGTTGGTTGGTTGGTGTGAGCAAGAATGGCGATATTCTGATCATGATTTGCAAATATTTAATAAAAGAAAAATGAATATGCATTAGGAAGGCTATGTAAGAAAAGCAGGCTATGGGGTGGATGGGACAGAACTTAAGGGGCAAATTCTCTTTTAATAATAAGCTATATCAGGGATTGAGAATTCCAGTCCTGGAGGCCACAATCCGGTCTGGTTTTCAGGACGTCCCTAATAAATATTCATGAGATATATTTGCATCCACTGCATCCCACTGTATGCAAATATATCTCATGAATATTCATTAAGACAATCAAACAAAACTCTCAGATTTCTAACTATTTAAATCAACAACATTTTCAAATTTTTTTTATATTTACACACCTTGTCATCACCCAAAATCTACTCAAAACCCTCCAAAATCCAGGAAACTGACAAACAGGCATGCATTTACTTTTTGTAATGTTTTATAATTTTCTATAATTTTAATTTGGGGAGAAAAAGCCTCAGGAGAATAGCTTGTCCCACTGTATGACAGCAAAAAAACCACAGGGGAAACAAGGAGTTTCACATCATAGGCTCAAAAAACTTCCTGTATTCGATCTTCGTGATGGGTTTGTTTATTGTTCATTTTTAGTTTTTGTTTGTAAACCCTATTAATTAGCCTATGCCAGAATGGAGTCAACTGCTGTTAAATAAATAAATAGCCTTATGACTGAAGACCACTGATTCCATTCGGCCCTGTGGACCGATTCCATTCAGCCTTTTGAAGGTGCAGCCAGCATAGTTACTCACCCATAGCAGGTGTTCTCCGTAAACAGCAGGAATAAGACCTCACAAATGAGTGATGTCCCCTGATGGACCTCACATGGGAAGCCTTTGGGAGCTCCATCACACATGGCCACCTGCCTTCCCACCCACTGGAGCCATCTTTACCTCAGTATGATGACTGAAATGGTTCCATACTTACCTCCACAACAGACTCCAGCAGATACGAATTGGGCCACTAGCATCAAATACATATACTCAAACTCAAGACGTCACATCCCCCAGGGATCCACTCTCTCAGTTCTCCTCTTCAACATCTACATACAACCCCTCTGCAACATCATCCAATCACACAACATCAACTATAACATCTATGCAGACAATATCATACTTTATACATAATTGAACCTGAATAATCCTACCATGAGCTCCAACAATGCATCTCAGACCTCTCACAATGGCTATCTGCAAATCAATTATCCATAAACATTAAGAGAACTGAATTTATTTATTATTTATTTTTGTTTATAGTCTCTTTTATACCGCGCTATTTGGCATCAGTGTGGTTTACATATAACAACTTACACATCTCATTAGCTGAAACCGTGTTTACAATGAACAAGGTAATAGAACTTGGAGTGGAGGAGTGGCCTAGTGGTTGGGGCAAGGTACTTCAGGCCGGAAGGTCGGGGGTTCAAATCCCACTAGAGGACAGCAACCTTGGGCCGGAAGGACTGGGGTTTCTAGTCCCACAGGTGCTCCTTGTGGTCTTGGGCAAGCCACTTAACCCTCCATAGCCCATGTTCCCTGTAAAATAGTTATCTCCAAGTTATAATATCCTGTTCAATGTAATTTCAGTTTGTTCAATGTAAACCGCACTGATGCAGAATAGCGCGGTATATAAGAGAATGTAAATAAATAAATAAATAAACTGGGGGTAACTATATACATCTATGTGACAAGATAGGTATTACCTCGTAGGACATAGTCGTGGTTGGATGTGTGGTAGGGCTTACTAAACTGTGTCGGTTTAAGTGGAGGATGAGGCTATTAAAGCGCCATCTCTAGGGTAATACTGGAGGAAGAGATGGTGCTTCAAGGCCTTTCTAAACTGGGTCAGGTCAGGGATTGCTCGTATGCTAGGGGGCAGGGCACTCCAGCATCTGGGCGCACAAAATTTGAAAGCTCTGTTTACGGTTGAACAGGTGCATTGGGTTATAGCTTTTGGGACTATGAGCGTATTAACTGCTATAGATCATCTGGACCTATTGGGGGGCTTGGTCTGGATCATCTCTGCTAGTGAGGTAGACGAGAGTCCGTTGACAGCCTTGAATGTCGGCAGTAAGGTTTTGTATGTGAGTCTGGCGCGTATCGGGAGCCAGTGTAGGTGCTTCAGGATGGGTGTCACATGATCATTCCTGGATGCTCCATGGAGGACTCTTGCCGCCGCGTTCATCGCCAGTTGTAGCGGGTTCAGCGTGGCTTGAGGGAGTCCATGCAGGACTGAGTTTGCATAATCCAAGTGTGATATGATCAGTGCCTGATAGATTGTCCTGAAGTCTTCTGTTTCTAGCAAGGATCTTAGGTGCCTGAGGGATCGTATTTTGTGGCACACCGATCTCACCATGTTGCCTATGTGCGCCTTCATGTCCAGGCGCTGGTCTAGAGTGACTCCAAGGTACCTGATCGTGGGTTTGGACTGGAGTTCTGCTTCGTCGACTTTCAGGAAGGGCGGCATGGAGAAGCTTTGATTCCTTGTAATGAAAAGGACCTCCATTTTCTTGTGCTGAATTCTAAGGTTCTGGGTTTGTAGCCAGTTGGATACTGCATTAAAGCAGTTTGTCAGTGGGGAGAGGTCTGGGTTCTCAGTCGAGAAAGGCATGTAAAGCAGTACGTCGTCCACATATATCAAGCAGTTGACATTGAAAGATCTGATCAGGTTACAGATGGGCTGCATGTATATGTTGAACATCAGGGCGGAGAGGGAGGATCTCTGAGGGACAACTTGCTTCTGGTGGAAAGGATCCAATGATGTAGTCCCTGATCGTACATGCTGCCATCTGTCAGAGAGGTAGGACATGCACCAGTCTAGTGCTTTGTCGGTGATCCCCTTCTCTTTAAGACGCTCGAGGAGAAGCTCGTGGCTTACAGAGTCGAATACCGCTGCGATGTCCATGAAGATGAGGACAAACCCTTGACGAACGTTGTATATTCCTGCTATTATGCTATTGACGAGTGTGGTGAGTAATGTTTCGACACCGTGGGCCTCTCTAAAGCCGTGTTGGCATGGTTCTAGTGGCGCAGAAGCATCTATGTGATCTTGAATTTGACACTGTACTTCCTTTTCGATTATTTTTGCTAGTAGGGGTATACTCGATATCGGTCTGTATGAGTCTACCTTCTTAGGGTCCAGCTTGTTGTTTTTTAGCAACGGTCTTATGGATGTGTGTTTGAGGGATTGCGGGAATGCACCTGTTGCAAAGGATCGGTCCATGAGTCTGGCTATAAAAGTACTAAAGTATGATCGTAGTTCTTTAATCCAGAATGCAGGACAGGGGTCGGACTGAGCAGTGGTTGTGTTGATTGCAGCAATAGTGTCTTCAATGCGCTGCTTGTGTGGTGTGGAGAAAATGGTGAGAGGTGTTATGTGGCTTGGCTCGAGAGAGGCGACAGGTGTTGAGGTCTTGTCGGTCCGACAGCTTGGATTGTAAGTAATCCGCGAATTCTTGAGGGTGGATCTCGAATGGTTGGTTTGAAGCTGGTTCAGTTGTCAGGTTTTTGACGAGAGCGAAGGGGTTGTGTGGTTTGTTCAGTGAATGTTTTAGAGTGTCTGTGTGGAATTGTCTCATGTTCTTCGTTACTGCTTCGCGATGTACTGCTAGGTGGTCGTTGTATGCTCTTTGGTCGTCTGCTGAGTGGGAGCGGCGCCAGCGTCGTTCAAGCTTCCTTAGGAGGGTAAGAGAGGCTTTCAGTGCAGCAGAGTACCATGTTGCGGAGGCTCGCTTCCCTGGAGGCTTGTTAGAAGGCTGACATTGCGCAATTGAACTGAGGGTCTTATTCCAATTGGAAACCAGCTCCTCAGGATTGAGAGCAGTTGAGGTGAGTAGTGGGTGAGTTGTGCTCAGTATCAGGTCTCTGTTGAAGGCCTGGAATCTTCATGGTGTGCGTTGGAGGAACTGCTCAGCCTTCAGGCTTCATTCTGATTGCCACTGGGCAATGGTATTTGGAATGCTATCAGCTTGTGGTCCGACCAGGGAACTGCAATAACGGACAACTCGGGAATGTTGGATGGGGTGGAAGTCGCCTGAGGGACGAATACCAGGTCCAACATGCCTCCTTTGACATGGGTAGGCTCCTTGATCAGTTGTGTATATCCTAGTTCCTCCAGAGCTTCAAGAAAAGCTGAGGCATGAGAATCTTGTAGGGAAGGTAGATTGAAATCTCCTAGGACCCAGTTTGGTGTGTGTGGGTTTTGGGTATTGGAGGCAAGGTCAATTATTGTTGAGAGGGCATCTGGGTCTGCTGATGGGGCCCTATATAGGAGGTTGATGGAGCAGCGCTTGTTTGCTATTGTGAGTGAGTCAAGGAGTGATGTGCTGGTTGTGTTGCATAGGTGGAACTGGCAGTCCGTTTTGGTGATGGCGAGTACTCCTCCACCGCCTTTTCCGTTTCCGTGGCATGTATGAATTGAGAAATTGGGGGGCAGGAGCTGGTTGAGGAGGGCGTTATCGTCCGTGGAAAGCCATGTCTCTGTGATCAGGAGAATGTCCAGGTCATAGAGGGATATCATGTCGGATACAACTGGCCATTTCTTGCGTATTGAGCGGGCATTTATGAGCGCACCTCTCAGAAGCTGGGGGAGGGGGATCTCATCGTGTCTTGCTCTCTTATTGTGTTGTAGGGCAATGTGTAAGAGATGGTGGTGGAGTGTGCGAGTGGTTTCCACTGATTTGTGGAAGGGAGCATTTGACCATCTCCTCCTGTGATTCTGAAGAATTGGTATCTGATTATGGTTGGTAGATAAGTCTGTAACACTGCTTTGGCCTATGTAAAGGAGGTAGAGGGCAACTGTGACGATGCTTGACAGGGCCATTTTAGGTGTTTACTTCGTTGTGTGTGGTCTGGGTCTTCGCAGGGTGGCCAGGCTGGAGGAGTGGGGTGGACCTACTGGTGTCTATGAGTGCGTAACCTACTGGTATATCCTGCTAACAAAACTCGTGTCGCAGGCAGGTAAATATATGGTTGGCTCATGGTACTCGTGTGGTAGGTGTGTGAGGTTATAACGGCAATACATACACTTCAAAGCAGGTAAATCCAGGTATCAGGCTATGAACAGACAGCATTAGGTATCGAAGTGACAGAATACAGGCAGGCAAGTGTAGGGTTGGATTGTAATACAGGTGATACAAACATGGGGCTAAGAATCGATGGCTTAAGGTCTTATAATAAGTGAACACATCTAGTCCTGCTAGGGCTGATGGCTTCGTCTTAGTGATTAAGGCTCTTTAGGCCAGGTAGGTTGTTCGGTTTCACTTGCGTTTTGCTGTCAGGTGTTACTGCTCCGTTCAGTGAAAGTCCTTTGGTAGCTTGGTGGGCTGTTCCCTCAGCGTGTGGCAGAGCGGTCAGGCTACTAGGGACAGTACATTGCTGAGAGTTGTAGGGTCTCGGTGGGGCTTGGTTGTCTGGTTGGGAGTCTTTGTGTGCTGTGCCGAATCCGTAGCTGCGGTGGCTGGCGGTAGGTGATGAATAAGAACTCTCAACAACACAGAATCCAAGTCAAGCTGGAAGTAAAATACCCAGGAATCACCCTCGACAGTCACCTCACCTGACTCAAGTAAAGAATACAGCAAGATCATGTACTATAAAACCCAGACCCTCCAACACCTCTACCCTCTTCTAACTCCATATGACGTACGCTCGGCCTTACAGGCTCCCATTATATCACATGCTGACTACTGCAACTCAATATACTATGGACTCCCAAAATCTATGCTATTTCCTCTGCAAATGGCCCTCCACACAACAGCCCAGACTATCCAAGGTGCCTCCAGAGATGATTACATCACCCCCATCCTCAAACACCTTCAGTGGCTTCCACTCCACAGCAGAATACTCTACAAAATTCTATTAATGATAAACAAACTCCTTAACCACCAGCCATCCCCCCACCTCCAATCCTTCATCACTCCACTGCAGACAGACAGACCATGCAGATCCTCCAAAATGAACACCTTGACCACCCTCCAAGCAAGACACAACAGGCCTGCACCAGATTCTTTGAACTATATGCTCCAAGAAACACTACAGATCTCCCCACCTTCTGCAGGCTCCTCAAGACACACTTCTTCACCCTACACTTTGGACCCACCCCCTAACACCCCTCACTCCCCCCCCCCCACCTTGAAGAGCATCATCTAAATAGTTAAAGGCAACTTAACATGCCCAAATTTGTAACAACAATTTCTAATTTAATCATTGTTGTATAAAGTTGATCATGTAATGTAAACGTTGTTTGAAATGTTCAATGTTCCATGTCAACTGCTTTGATCTCTGTGAAAAGCGGTATATAAATCCAGCCAACTAAATAAATAAAATAAATAAATAAAGCTAAAAAACAATAACTCCGGGGGAGGTGGGAGGGTTGTGAGGACTTATTTCTGCTGCTCATGGAGAACACCTGCTATAGGTGAGTTAGCTACACTTTCTCTGTGAACAAGCAGGAAGTAAGTCCTCACATATGGGTCTCCCATACTAAAGGCTACCAAAAACAGTAAAAACAAGCCCAACAGGGCAACCGAGAGGAGAACCGGAAGAAACAGCATGTGTAGTCCCTCTGAGGGATTCATCCAATTCAGCATTTCTAGCGGGCATCAACATCAGGAAGACTCTTTATGGTAGCCTGGACAGATAGAAGGAGATGACACTAAGTCCCAAACAGATGCCAGAGTACGGCTTGGCAAAAGTTTCTGTCATGCTGAGAATCCCCATCCAGACAGTAGTGGGCCGTGAATGTATGTACCAAAGGCTACGTAGCAGCCCTGCAAATCTCCACTGTGGATACTGAGCGCAGGTTGGCCACAGAAGCGGTCACGGCTCAGACATTATGGGCAGTGGCATAACCCTAAAGGCTCAGACCAGCCTGCGCATATGCAGTCCAACACCAAAATGGACTGCTGCATTTGAAGAGCCACGCCCAGCCTGTTAGGGTCAAAGGAGACAAAAAGCTGGGTGGAACACAGATGGGCTTTCATCCTCTCCAGGTAGAAAGCCAAGGCATGCTTACAGTCCAATGTGTGCAGTACGGTCTCCACCCTGTTAAGCCTGGGAAAGAAGGTGAGCAAGACCATCTTGGGCAAGAAACACTGATGCATCTGCAGAACCACTCTATCTGATGAAATCTAGTGTAGGGCGCATGCGCCACTAGGGCTTGCAGTTCACTAAACTGGTGGGCAGAGGTGACTGCCACAAGAAACATGATCTTCAGGTCAGGAATTTCAGTGGACAAGATGCCAAAGGGGCTGAGAAGAGTTGCACCAGCACCTCATTGAGGTCCCACGCCATGGGCCGAGGCTGAACAGGAAGCTTAGAAAGGAGTAGACCCTGCATAAAGCAGGCCAGCAGTGAGGGAAAAGATATGGGCTTGCCACCCAAGCCACGATGGTATGTCTCAATTAAGCTTAAGTGCACTTGGACAGAATTGGACAAGACTCAAGTTAGAAAGGTACAGGAAAAACGCCAACAGCAACTTCACCGCACAAGAAAAGGGGTCTAGGGCCCTGTCAGCGCACCAAAGAGAGAACCTGTGCCACTTAAAGGTGTAGGAATGGTGTGTGGAATCTCTGCAGGATGCTAGAAGGACCTCTGCCACCTCTGCAGGCAGACTAAGCTCTGAGAGGACTACCCACTCAACATTCATGCCGTGAAGGCCAGGTATCGCCCATTGGGATGAAGCAGAGCCCCCTCATCCTGGGAGATGAAGATGCTCCTGCTGAGAGAGTCGAAGCAGTAGGGGAAACCATGGCTGCCTGGGACAATAAGTATCATGGTGCCCCCTGTCGGCCTGGAGCTTGAGCAATGTCTTTGCTACTAGTGGAATCAGGGGGTATGCATATAGTAACCCTATCCCCCAGTCCAGGAGAAAGTCATCAAAGGCCAGCCAATCACTGGACACCACCCTGAAGCAGAAGCGAGCCACCTGAGCATTGCGAGGAGTAGTTAAAAAGTCAAATTCCAGGCTGTCCCACATCTGGAAAATGCAGTCCATCACCCTCCTGTTGAGGGGCCATTTGTGTGGCTGAAGGACTCTGCTGAGATAGCCCGCCAGAGCACTGAGCTCCCCTGGTAGGTATGTTGCCCTGAGATCCATGCCGTGGGTCATGACGAACCTCCACAGCCGCACCGCCTCCCAGCACAGGAGGTATGACCCCGTACCCCTCTGCTTCCTGATATAGAACATTGCCACTTGATTATCCATTTGAATCAGGACTAGATGGTTGTTCAGTTGCATCTGGAAAGCTTGGAGGGCATTCACAATGGCCCATATTTCCAAGACATTGATCTGGTGCAGGCTCTCCTGCTCCAACCAGAGGCCCTGCATGTGAAGGCCATCCAGATGCACTCCCCAGCCTAGTTTGGATGCATTTGTGGTAATCGTCCATTGAGGCAGAGGGGACTGGAAGGGAAGTCCCTTGAGCAGGTTCTGTGACTGGAGCCACCACTGGAGACTCTACTCTGTCCCTGAGGTGGCCCATGACCTGTCAAAGACGGGCCAATGACATCACATGCACTGTTGAGGCCATGTGACCCAACAACCGCAGCATTCCTCGAGCCGTGGTGAAATGGCTTCACTGGATGGCATCGACTACGTCAGTGAGCTGCTGCAAGCGGTCAATCGGCAGGAAGGCCCAGGCTCAGGTAGTGTTGAGAAGAGTCCCAATGAATTCCAGGCATTGAGAAGGCTGGAGGTGCAACTTTGGGTAGTTGATGACAAATCCCAGATGCTCGAGCACTTGGATAGTAAGATGGGCTGACCACCGGACTTCATCTTGAAGGACTACCAAAAGGGACTGCTATTGCTGGAAAGAAATTTGCACTTGTAAGTACTTCTGGGAAATTCTCTAAATCTTGGGGAAAAGGGAATTCTTTGGGTTAAAGCTGATAAATCTGTGTATTAGAATCCAGTGTATTTGCTAACTTACTCTTAGGGAAGTCACAATGCTTATGCTGGGATTTCTCCTTGATTTTGGTATTGGTCTTCGATGCCGATGATCTGGAAGCGGCCAGAGACTTCGACTTACTTCTATGTTTGGACTCTGAAAATACCTGCGACCCATGCGAGGAAGCTGAAGCAACTGAAACCAAGTCCAAGGCGAACAACAATATGTACTTATTGGATTGTTTTTTAAGGCCTCTCTTTGTCATTTGTTGACACAAATGACAAGATTTGGGTTGATGGTCAGGGCTCAAACATTTGAGACACTAGTCATGTTTATCAATGACTGATATGGTACTTGGTACATTTCTTAAAGCCCAAGCTCCACAAATAGACGCCTGAAGAGACACAGCATTAACCTCAAAAGCTTGCGTCAACAATGTGCCCACCTTCCGATCCTGTGCATCCTTCAAAGCCGCACTACCTTCAACTGGAATGGTAGTTTTCTTCATGACCGCTGACACAGCTGCATCTATACGTGGAGAACGAAACACTTCTTGTTCTTGATCCGCCAAGGGATAGAGCCGATTCATGGACCTGACACAATGCAATCCCGCCTCCGGCGCATCCCATTCATCCTGAATCATCTGCTTAACCACACAGTGTACTGGAAAAACAGCCTGAGATTTCCGCACCGCCTGAATGAGAGGATCATCTAAACCCTCATCCTCTGCCGGTACCACCGACGAAAGGTTGAGAGTCTGAAGGACCTTCGTAATGAGCGCTGTCAGCTCCTCTCTCTGAAAGACCCTGATAATCCTTGCCTGATCCTCAGGTTCCTGAATCTCACCTTCCTCTAGCTCCTCTATCCCGGCTTCTGGATCCATCTCAATGTCTTCACCTTCCGGCCAGTCCAAACCAGGAGGATGATCTTCCACCGACCGAGTCCTCTTAACCGGTCTACCGTCACTAATTCCCAACCTTTCTATAGTTGCTTGGCCCCCTGCGGTCCCAAGAATTGAGGCATCCACCACCGCATCCTGTTGCTGCAAACAGAAGAGAACACCAAGAAACCCCCCGCCACCACCAGCAGCTCTCCCCTTCCCGGGGATCGAGCCACCAGCGGCGGGAGGGGCTGCCTGCTGCTCCTAGCCCAATTGGGGCTCAACGCGGAGGATTTAAAACTTCGTGCCATCGGGAGCCGACCCTCTACAACCCCCGCCACCACCAGCAGCTCTCCCCTTCCCGGGGATTGAGCCACCAGCGGCGGGAGGGGCTGCCTGCTGCTCCTAGCCCAATCGGGGCTCAACGCGGAGGATTTAAAACTTCGCGCCATCGGGCGCCGACCCTCTACAACCCCCGCCACCACCAGCAGCTCTCCCCTTCCCGGGGATCGAGCCACCAGCGGAGGGAGGGGCTGCCTGCTGCTCCTAGCCCAATCGGGGCTCAACGCGGAGGATTTAAAACTTCGCGCCATTGGGCGCCGACCCTCTACAACCCCCGCCACCACCAGCAGCTCTCCCCTTCCCGGGGATCGAGCCACCAGCAGCAGGAGGGGCTGCCTGCTGCTCCTAGCCCAATCGGGGCTCAACGCGGAGGATTTAAAACTTCGCGCCATCGGGCGCCGACCCTCTACAACCCCCACCACCACCAGCAGCTCTCCCCTTCCTGGGGATTGAGCCACCAGCGGTGGGAGGGGCTGCCTGCTGCTCCTAGCCCAATCGGGGCTCAACGCAGAGGATTTAAAACTTCGCGCCATCGGGCGCCGACCCTCTACAACCCCCACCACCACCAGCAGCTCTCCCCTTCCCGGGGATCGAGCCACCAGCGGCAGGAGGGGCTGCCTGCTGCTCCTAGCCCAATCGGGGCTCAACACGGAGGATTTAAAACTTCGCGCCATCGGGCGCCGACCCTCTACAACCCCCGCCACCACCAGCAGCTCTCCCCTTCCCGGGGATCGAGCCACCAGCGGCGGGAGGGGCTGCCTGCTGCTCCTAGCCCAATCGGGGCTCAACGCGGAGGATTTAAAACTTCGCGCCATCGGGCGCCGACCCTCTACAACCCCCGCCACCACCAGCAGCTCTCCCCTTCCCGGGGATCGAGCCACCAGCGGCGGGAGGGGCTGCCTGCTGCTCCTAGCCCAATCGGGGCTCAACACGGAGGATTTAAAACTTCACGCCATCGGGCGCCGACTCTCCACAACCCCCGCCACCACCAGCAGCTCTCCCCTTCCTGGGGATCGAGCCACCAGCGGCGGGAGGGGCTGCCTGCTGCTCCTAGCCCAATCGGGGCTCAACGCGGAGGATTTAAAACTTCGTGCCATCGGACGCGCCCGCGCCTGGCGGGCCCGCGCCTGAGGGCCTCGCCAGAGGGCCCTTTGGCGTGGCCCTTAGGCGAAGGCCAGTGACGGAGGCCATCTTCCAACAGGCATACCCCACAAACCAACAAGGAACAAACTCTGAACATCCGACCGCGAAAACGCAAGTAAAGACACTGCACTCCCAGAATAGCACCTACCCTACATGGTAGCCATCCTAGAATTAGATTTATCTGATAATCCAAGCAAAGTAGTTATATGCGTATACCAACCGAACCACTTTACTGTAAATTCTAATAAAATATTACTCATACATATGTCCCGATACTACCAGTTTAACGTATCATCTACACTTGACCTATGATATATGTAACATAACTGTGTAACCCGCTAGATATAGTTAGCTCAGTTAATTGACTCTTGTGTAATCTGTCACTAGTCTTATTCTTACATATGACCAGATTTTATCAGCTTAACCTACTATTTACAATTACCTCCGAGGTAGGTTGTATAATCTATGTAACCAGCCAGTCCTAGTTAGCTTTGACTCAGTATACTTGTGTAACCTTCTTACAACTAGACCAAAGATAGAGAAAGATTATCACAACCAGGCAGCATACCTGACCACCACCACCAACCAACATCTCAACCCAGATCCATACCACAACAAAGCATTCAAAATGGCCCTATCCTGCATCATCTCAATTGCCCTCTACCTCCTTGTTACAGGACTAAGCAATGTAACTGGCCTGTATACTAACAACAATCACATACCAACTATCCACAGTTATAGAAGGAGGTGGACAGATGCCCCCTTCTATGAATCACGAGAAACCACTCAAACCCATCACCACCACCTCCTGCAGGTATCATTACAGCACAGCAAGAAGAAGAAACAGGGAGAAAACCCCCTCCCTCGAATCATGAAATGCGCCCTTGTAAATGCCCGATCTGTACGTAAAAAATGGCCAGTCATCTCAGATATGATATCACTACACAACCTTGACCTACTACTGATCACCGAGACATGGCTTTCCTGTGATGACAACGTGCTACTCAACCAGCTCCTGCCCGCTAACTTCTCTGTCCATACATGTCACAGATCTGGCAAAAGAGGAGGTGGCGTCCTCGCCATCACCAGATCTGACCTTCATTTCAACATAAAAGAAGCAACCAGCTCGCCGCTCCTAGACACAATCTTGATAGAGAATAAGTGTTCCTCCATCAATCTACTTTACAGAGCTCCATCATCTGATCCAGATGCACTAGCAACAATAATCGACATGGCCGCAAACTCCCAGAGCCCCCATACAACAAACTGGGTACTAGGAGATTTCAACCTCCCCTCCCTGCAAGACTCTCACTCAAAAGCGTTTCTCGAAGCCCTGAAGGATCTAGGATATAGCCAATTAATCAACGAACCTACCCATACAAAAGGAGGCATGCTAGATCTAATATTCACAACAGACGCAACAATCAGAGGACCAACCATCCCTGAACTATCAATCACCGCAGTCCCATGGTCAGATCACTCGTTAATCCTATTCCAAATCCCTCAGCCAAGCCATGGCCAAAAGGAAGAAAACACAGCAGTCGGTCAGTCCAGCAATCCGCCGAGAAGATTCCAACCCTTCAACAAAGAACTAATCCTGAAATCAGCAATCCCACTAATAACCTCACCAGCACACAACCCAGACGAACTAGTCTCCAACTGGAATGAGATACTCAGCTCAATCGCTGTTCGCCCATCAAATAACAAATCTCAAGGGAAACGACACACAGCAGCCTGGTACTCTACTGAGTTGAAAGCCTCACTCGCGACACTAAGAAAACTTGAAAGACGCTGGCGCCGCTCACGCTCAGAAATAGACCAAAGTGCATACAACTTACAACTCACAGCGCACCGTACCGCAGTGACAGAAGCCATGAGACGTTACCACGCCGACACTTTAAAGAGATCCCTCAACAAACCTCGTGACCTGTTTGCCCTCGTTAAGCGACTTACAACAGAACCTGCATCAGAACAAGCAAACGGAATCCATCCTCAAACATATGCGGACTATCTACAAACCAAACTCTGTCAGATAAACAACAACCCTGCGTCCAGCACTATCCTTCAGACTTACAATCAAACACCACTCACTACCTTTACGACTCCATCCAAACAACGCATCGAAGACACCATAACAGCCATCAACACGACTACTGCACAATCTGATCCATGCCCGGCTTTCTGGATCAAAGAGCTACGGACTGACCTCAGTCCCCTCATATCCAGACTCATGGAACAATCGTTCACAACGGGTGCTTTCCCACGCACCCTCAAACACACATCAATAAGACCTCTACTAAAAAACAACAAACTTGACCAACAGAAACCGGAATCCTACAGACCGATAGCAAGTATACCAATGCTAGCAAAAATAATGGAAAAGGAAGTTCAGAGACAAATACAAGATCACATTGATTCCAATGCACCACTAGATCCATGCCAACACGGATTTAGAGAAGCCCACGGAGTTGAAACCCTTCTTACCACACTCTTCAGCAGCATAATATCAGGCATCAACAATACCTGCCAAGGCTTTATCCTTGTCTTCCTTGACATCGCGGCAGCATTTGATTCCATGAGCCATGAGCGCCTCCTAGAACGCCTCAACGAGAAAGGAATCTCCGGTAAAGCACTCGAGTGGTGCAGGTCCTACCTCTCGGACAGATGGCAGCAGGTACGATCCAGAGACACATCATCAGATCCATTCCACCAAAGCCAAGGTGTCCCACAAGGATCCTCCCTCTCTGCCTTGCTGTTCAATATTTACATGCAACCTATCTGCAACCTGATCCGGTCCTTCAACGTTAACTGCATGATATACGCAGATGATGTGCTATTATACACGCCTTTTGCAACAGAAAACCCCGACCTCTCATCAATAACATGCTGCATAAATGAAATATCCAATTGGCTACAATCCCAAAACCTCCGGATTCAACACAAGAAGACGGAGGTGATGTTCATTACAAGGAACCGTAACTTCACTGCGCCGGCAGTACTAAAAGTGAAGGACGCAGACCTCCAGATCAAATCCGCGATCAGGTACCTCGGCGTCACACTAGACCAGAACCTAAATATGCAGGCACATATAAGTAACACTGTAAGGGCAGTATATCATAAAATCAGATCCCTTAGATACCTGCGATCTCTGCTTGAGCCAGATGATTTCAGGACTATCTATCAGGCACTAATCATCCCGCATTTCGATTATGCGAATGCAATACTGCAGGGACTCCCCCAAACCACTCTAAACCCACTGCAAATGGCAATGAACACCGCAGCAAGAGTTCTACACGGAGCATCCAGGAAAGACCATGTCTCACCCATTATGAAACAACTCCACTGGCTCCCGATTCAAGGTAGAATTACATTTAAGACCTTGCTACTCACCTTCAAAGCCATCAAAGGTCTCTCGTCAGCATCACTAACAGAGCTAATCCAGATGACACCCCACAATAGGGACAGAAGACCAGTAGCAAAAAACACCTTGATAGTCCCAAGATCAATAACTCAATGCACCAAGTCAACATCCAGCAGGGCCTACAAATTTTATGCACCAATGATCTGGAATAACCTCCCTCACAACATCCGAACAATCACAGACATATTCCAATTCAGAAAAGCCGTGAAACACTACCTCTTCCTCCTACATTACCCGGAAACCAATAGAAACTCAGCACCAACTGCTGAAACCACCCAAATCTCCACTGTCTGAAACCATACGAGCACATGACTAGTCTGTGAATTGTATATATTGTTATTGTATATAGTTCCCCTGTTAGCCAAGTTGAATTTCCTGTTCATATGTAAACACAAAGTACTATTGGAAATGTGGTGTTCATTGTTTACTGTAAACCGCGCTGATGCTGAATAGCGCGGTATAAAAGAGACTATAAATAAATAAATAAATAAAGAGGAGCAACAACCCTCCGCAGAAGTCACAGAAATCACTAGAACAACACAGGGAGGACATGGCCACACCTCTT
Organism: Ichthyophis bannanicus; assembly: GCA_033557465.1. Lineage (NCBI taxonomy): Eukaryota > Metazoa > Chordata > Amphibia > Gymnophiona > Ichthyophiidae > Ichthyophis > Ichthyophis bannanicus. The sequence goes on along the minus strand of CM066032.1, from coordinate 1,856,045,437 downwards.
AAAACAAAGAAACCTTTTATTTAAAGGTTTTACGAAATAAAAGGTTTCTTTGTTTTAAGAGGTGTGGCTGTGTCCTCCCTGTGCTTTTCCAGTGACTGCCGCAAACAGAAGGCCTGATGCATCAGCAGCACAAAGTCTGGGGAGAAACCTCCAAGCACTGTCCCAGTCACCATCGGGATGGATGAACTACCAGGCAAAGCCAAGCTTTTAGAAAGAGAAGCGGAAGAGCTCTCTAGCAAAGCCTCACCTTCCGCTGAGGCGCCAGTACCCTGCGCCACCAAAGGAGACCCCTCCTTAGATGTATCCTGCATTTCTTGGTCCATAGTTAGTGCTTCAGATGCACAGCCACAGCACACCCCCGCGTCTGAGACGAGCTTTTACGAGCGCCATAAACAAGACACTGCAGACGCGAAGGCATCAGCACCACAAGAACCCAGAGACCGGGTAGCAAAATTAATAACAACTCATACTGTAACTGATCTTTTACTTTTTTTTTTTTAATGTACTGGCCCTTTAAGAGCTCAGAGCACTGAGAGAAAATAATTAAGGAATCTCTTCAAAACCATCTAAAGCAAACACTTGAAAAACCATCAAATCTATATGGATTGAAATTCCATATAAAAGGGGGAAGGCAATGGCAGTGGGGGTGTACTATCGAGCACCTGGCCAGAATGACCAAATGGATGATGAAATGCTCAAAGAAATCAAGGAAGCTAACAAAACTTACAGTGCAGTAATAATAATAGGTGATTTCAATTACCCCGGTATCGACTGGGTCAGTGTCACGTCAGGACATGCTAGGGAGATAAAGTTCCTAGATGAAATAAATGACTGCTTCTTGGAGCAGCTGGTTCATGAACCGACCAGAGGGGAAGCCATATTAGACCTAGTCCTTAGTGGAACACCAGATCTAGTGCAAGAGATAAGGGTGTTGGGGCCACTTGGCAATAGTGATCATAGCATGATCGCCTTTGATTTAATTAGTGGAGGAGGGATAGTAAGGAAATCCACAGTACTACCTTTTAACTTTCGAAAGGGAGACTATGATAAAATGAGGAAAACAATTAAGAAAAAACAAAAAGGAGCAGTTGCAAAGGTTAAAGACGTACATCAAGCTTGGGTGTTGTTGAAAAATATTATCTTGGAAGCCCAGACCAGCTGTATTCCACGCTTTAAGAAAAGTGGAAGGAAGTCCAAAAAACTGCCAGCATGGTTTAAAGGTGAGGTCAGAGAGGCTGTTGTTGCCAAAAAAGCATCTTTCAGGAAATGGAAAAAAGAGCCAAACGACGAAACCTGGAAACAGCACAAGCACTGGCAAGTCAAATGCAAGGCATTGATAAGGCAGGCAAAGAGAGAATTTGAGAAGAAGCTTGCTGCGGAAGCAAAAACCCAAAATAAAGACCTTTTCAAGTACATTCGTAGCAAAAAACCTGTGAGAGAGTCAGTTGGTCCATTAGATGATAAAGGGGTTAAAGGAGCACTAAGAGGCGACAAGGCGATAGCGGAGAGACTGAATGAATTCTTTGCTTCGGTCTTTACTGAGAAAGATGTAGGGATGTTACCCATGACTGAAGTGGTATTTAAAGGTGCGGAAGAATTGAAGGAAATATCGATACATTGGGAAGATGTCTTACAACTATTAGATAAACTGAAGAGTAGCAAATCACCTGGGCTGGATGGTATACATCCAAGGGTGTTGAAAGAACTGAAATATGAGATTGCAGAGCTGCTATCAGTAATCTGTGAACTATCATTAAAATCATATCTAATACCTGAAGATTGGAGGATCGCCAATGTAACACCAATTTTTAAAAAGGGTTCCAGGGGTGATCCGGGAAACTACAGACCGGTGAGCCTGACGTCAGTACCAGGAAAAATGGTAGAAACCATCATAAAAAATAAAATTACTCAGCATGTAGATAGTCACGACCTAATGGGAGACAGCCAACATGGCTTTAGACAAGGAAGATCTTGTCTTACTAATCTGTTATGTTTTTTTGAAGGAGTGAATAAACAGGTGGACAAAGGTGAGTCGGTTGATATTGTGTATCTGGACTTTCAGAAAGCCTTTGGCAAGGTCCCTCATGAGAGACTTTTGGCAAAACTAAAGAGTCATGGGATAGGAGGCAGTGTACTATTGTGGATCAGGAACTGGTTAAAAGATAGAAAGCAGAGGGTAGGGCTAAATGGCCAATTTTCCCAATGGAGAAAGGTGAATAGTGGTGTACCCCAGGGATCTGTGCTGGGTCCGCTGCTTTTTGACATATTCATAAATGACCTGGAAAGTGGAATAACGAGTGAGGTTATCAAATTTGCAGATGACACAAAACTATTTAAAGTTGTTAAAACCCAAGAGGATTGTGAAAACTTGCAAGAGGATCTTGATAAATTGGAAGACTGGGCATCAAAATGGCAGATGAAATTTAATGTGGACAAGTGCAAGGTTATGCACCTAGGGAAGAACAACCCAAACTATGGTTACACGATGCAAGGTTCCACATTAGGAACCACCACCCAGGAAAAAGATTTAGGCGTCATTGTGGATACCATGTTAAAACCCTCGGCACAGTGTGCAGCGGCGGCCAAGAGAGCAAATAGAATGCTAGGTATGATAAGGAAAGGAATGGAAAATAAAACAAAAGATATTATAATGCCTCTATATCGTTCCATGGTAAGACCGCACCTTGAATATTGTGTGCAATTCTGGTCGCCGTATCTTAAAAAGGATATAGCGATTTTAGAAAAGGTTCAGAGAAGAGCCACCAAAATGGTAAAGGGGATGGAAGGATACTCCTATGAAGAAAGGCTAAAAAGGTTAGGGCTCTTTAACCTGGAAAAGAGACGGCTAGGGGAGATATGATAGAAGTCTATAAATTAATGAACGGAGTGGAACGGGTAAACGTAGATCGATTGTTTACGTTATCAGAATATAGAAAGACTAGGGGACATGCAATGAAGCTACAGGGTAAACTATTTAAGACTAATAAAAGAAAATATTTTTTCACTCAACGTGTAATCAAACTCTGGAATTTGTTACCGGAGGATGTAGTAAAGGCTGTTAGTGTAGCTGGGTTTAAAAAAGGTTTGGACAAGTTCCTGGAGGAAAGGTCCAGAAACCATTATTAAGAAGTGACCGAAGATATCAATGCTTGACCCAGTACAAGCATTGTGGAACTTGTGTCTCTTGGGGAAACTACTAGGTACATATGACCTAGATTGGCCACTGTTGGAAACAGAATACTGGGCTTGATGGACCTTGGTCTGACCCAGTATGGCATATCTTATGTTCTTATGTTCTTAAATTCAATCAAAATTAATTTAAATTTAACTAAAGACTAAATAATTTAAGCAATTACAGCAGTTTAGAAGGAAAAAACAGTTCCGTGAAAAAAAAAGTTGGAAAAACAGCCCGCAGCACTGCAAACCGTCAAAAAGTGTGTCTCATGCTGTAACAGGCTCCAAATACTCTCCGGACAGCAATAAAAATGATCAGAGCACTCACCTTAACATCAGAGCCCTTCAGATCCTCTCTGTATCTTGAAAATCACCAGAAACAAACTGAAAACAGCACTGCTGAAAACTCCTGTCAGCTGGTTGCAGTAGCAGAGAGAAACCTCCATACAAGCCTCTGACAGGAATCAGCTGAGCAGAAGAACTGATCCGGTCAGAAAATAAAAACCTGCTGAACAACTCCCCTCTTTGCAAACAAGGAGGGAAAGGCAGGCTAAAGGTAAACAGAAGCAAACGGGAGGGAGAAAGCAGCTTCCTGATTACCCACGATCCCCTCACAGACCTTGTCTTTTTCTTTTTTGAAGAACTTTAATCTACAATCAAAGGAAAGGAAAAAATATTATAGGGATAAAGAAAATCGAAACGCCCTATCCAACCTGTCTAAAGCTCCTTATCTGCTCCTCTAGTGAGCCCAGCACCTAGGCTCACTACCTCCTGCTGCATGGAGACTGAGCACACTGGAAGCTGGTGGGGGTGCCAGCAGGATATGCACAGTGATGTCACAAGTTTGACTTGCCCAGTCTCCATGCTGCAGGAGGAAGTGCATAACCCAGAGGTGAGGGACTGAACTGGAGGGACGATAAGGAACGTAATTCACCTTTTCCGATGGCAACTGGACACAAGTCCACCGGGCTCCATGGAAAAGAAAGACTAAGGTAAATATGGCTCCAGTGGGTAGGAAGACAGGCACACATACGCGATAGAGCTCTCAAAGGCTTTCTATGGAAGCTGGAGGGCATTCCTCCATAGGCTGTGTCAAGGGATGTCACCCATATGTGAGGACTTACATCCTGCTTGTTCCTGGAGAATCTGGAATTGAGCACGATACTCCAAATGAGGTCTCACTAAGGACTTATACAAAGTCACTATCATTTTCTTTTTTCTGCTGGCCATTGCTCTCCCTATGCACCCAGCATTCTTCTGGTTTTGTCATCAACTTTTCTACCTGTTTGGCCACTTTAAGATCATCTGAAACAATCACCCCCAGCTCCCACTCTTCTTTTGTGCATTAAAGTACTTCACCCTCTATATTGTACCATTCCCTTGGGTTTTTGTAGCCCAAATACATGACCTTATTACATTTTGTAGAATTAAATCTTAGCTGTGAAATTCTCGACCATTCTTCAAGCTTCGCTAAATCCATCCTCGTGCTATCCACATCTTTCGCAAGAAGAGAGGGACCTAGGCATGATTGTTTAGGACGATCTTAAGATGCCTAAACAGGTACAAAAGACAATGGCAAATGCCAGAAAGATGCTTGGGTGCATAGAGAGAAGAATGGCCAGCAGAAAGGAGGAGATGATCGTTCCTCTTTGAAGAAACTTCATTTGGAGTATTGTGTGCAATTCTGGAGACCATACATTCAAAAGGATATAAACAGGATGAAGTCTGTGCAGAGGGTGGGTACCAAAATGAGCAGTGGGCTTTGTTGTAAGGTATATGGGGAAAGACTTAAAAATCTTAATATGTAGACTTTGGAGGAAAGGCAGGAGGAAGCAATATGATGGAGATGTTTAAATACCTCTGCAGCATGAAAGCACGGGGAGAGCATCTTTCAATGAAAAGAGAGCTCTGTAAATATTTATGAAATAAAATAAGTGTGGAGAGATAATGCGTTATAGGGAAATTCAAAAACCTCAAATTCCTTACACGTAACATATTCTCACAAACCTCAAATTGCTTATGAAGATACAAACTCTCTTTTACCGAAGCGACAGAGACTGCTTGCACAGTACCCACCTTCGCTTCTATCTGACCCAGTCGTTCCCCTATCTGCCCTAATTGAACATCATAATCCATAAATTTAGCAACAGATTCTTTAGTGAATTCTTCAATTTGTCCCATAGTTCCTGTAAGGACTGCTTCAGTTCGCGAAACTACCGCCCAAATATCCTTTAGTGTCACATCCTGAGGAGGAGATAAGGAAATCCTTTCACCCCCCACCAAAGGCGGGACATGAATCACTTTGGGTACAGGGACCTTCACAGCTGATACAATTACATCTCCTGAAGACAGTCCCAACTCTGGTACCGGCGAAACTATTGACGGTGCTCTTATCGCTCCGTCATTCGGCGGGACTCTCTGCTCTTGTGACGAATGGAGAAGGGTAGACACCCCTATTGGGGAGGAGGCAGACAATGAGGGAGTACTCACCGAGGAAGAGGCCTCAAAACTGCTGTTATCTTCCAAGACCCGTTTCACTAAATGCCTATCCATAGGGCCTTCGTTCTTCTGGGCTTTCGTATTCGAGGCAGTTACAAAATTCTTCTTCCTTCTCTTCCCCATTGCCGTTCACACAGCCGTAACTCCTCCAATCTCCGAAAAGCTCCGAAGGGGCTCCAAAGGGGTGTGGCCTGCCCCTTTATTCACGCCCCTTCAGGCACGCGCCCAAAGGACGTGCCCACGGCCGCGTCCCGCGGCTCAAGGCTGGATTAAATGCACAGACGCAGGACGTCACTCACAGCGTCTACAGCCCGCAGGTGCTCTCCTCTGCCCGATCAGCTGAGCTCCACTCTCCGGCGTCCCGTGGCTCAAGGCTGGATTAAATGCACAGACACAGGACGTCACTCACAGCGTCTACAGCCCGCAGGTGCTCTCCTCTGCCCGATCAGCTGAGCTCCACTCTCCGGTGTCCCGCGGCTCAAGGCTGGATTAAATGCACAGACGCAGGACGTCACTCACAGCGTCTACAGCCCGCAGGTGCTCTCCTCTGCCCGATCAGCTGAGCTCCACTCTCCGGCGTCCCGCGGCTCAAGGCTGGATTAAATGCACAGACGCAGGATGTCACTCACAGCGTCTACAGCCCGCAGGTGCTCTCCTCTGCCCGATCAGCTGAGCTCCACTCTCCCTATAACGCATTATCTCTCCCCACTTATTTTATTTCATAAATATTTAAAGGAGGTATTACTTTTTGATCAACCGGAGATGTTTAAGGTTGCAAACATTTACTATGTTCCTAGAAATAAAAAAGTGATTACTGTGGAAAGTGGTGGGGCTGTCCAGGAAAGTTCTCCTCAGACCCTAGATATTTCTGATTTTCTTGAGTCCTCTCTAGATATTATTGATGCTCGTGCAACTTTAGTAGTTACTTTTTTATCTGAGATGGACAAGAATCTTATTTTGAAATCCTATTTTCCAAAAAAGAAGAATTTATTTTGTGGCCAGAAAGTGTTGCTCTTCCCTGATGTGTCACGGATAACTCAGATGCGCCGTAAGGCGTTTTTGGAATTGAAAGATCGGACATTGGCAGTGGGAGCTTCGTTTTTTCTTAAGTTCCCCTGCAAATGTGTAGTAGGCTATTTGGGGAAGAGCTATAGCTTTTTGGAACCTGATCATTTATTGGTTTTTCTGACTTCTCATGAGTCCTTGGTTCCATTGACGAATTAGTAATAAAGGGTAAAAAAATACGTTTAGTTCTTGCTCTGGTAAAGTTTAATGTGATGTAATGTGTTTCTTTATATAATTGGATTTCCACTCTCCCGTAATGTGGGCTTGTATGTTTGATGTGGTTGGGTGGTGGTTGGCCTTTTGGGCTATCCCTTCCTTTGATTGTATTTCTTGTTATGTTTTCTTCATATTGCCTTTTTTTTATTCTGTATGTAAAATATAGAAATTCAATAAAAAAAGAAAAAAGAAAAGAAAAGAGAGCTCTGCAGCAAGGGGGCATAGGATGAAGGTGAAAGAGGATAGACTCAGGAGTAATATGCAGAAATAATTTTTTATGGAAAGAGTGCCGATGTGTGGAATAGCCTCCCAGGGGAAGTAGTAGAAAAGAAGACAATATCTGAATTCAAGAAAGCAAGGGACAAACACAGAAGATCTGTAAAGGAAAAAAAAAGGACTATAGTAGTTGGTACGGAAGGCTTGTGGCAAGGAGGCCTATCCAGAGTATGAAGGAGGACAAAGAGACAGGGAATTCACCCTAGTAAAGGCTCCCCTTTTACCAAGGCAGGATAGGAAAGACACAAATGCAGCTAGGAATCAGAAAACTTCCACATGGCCCACATTCCATGCTCCCCCTAGTGGAAGGGGAGAGGATACAGAGCCCAGATCCCCTTAGGCAGGAAGTGCTCCAAGTATGCAGGTGCACGAAGTCAGGCTGATTGCCATCACCTGGCTAGGGAGGGGTGGAGGAGAGAGCCATGGAAGTATAAACTGAAGCCAGAGTGTGAGAGTAGGGAGAGCGTCATTGTCAGGAGCAGCAAGGGAGAAGGAGAAGCAGGAAGCCAAACTGCCACGAGCCGAGGCACAGCTGCAAGCTGGAAAAGCTTGACCGGTGCAGAGCTGAGCAGAGCCCCTGAGCTGCCAGGAGGGGAGAGTGCTAAGTGGAATATAGCACATCTGCCAGAGGGTTTGAAGCCAGGAACAGGAGAGACTCCAGAATTCCCTGGGAGGCTGGTAGCTAAGGACTGTGAACAAGGAGAGCCTGAGCCTATGCAGCTGGGAGAGCCTGAGGTAAAGCTAAATGGGGAAGAGATTCCTATGGACTGTTCTGTGTGCAAGGCTTTAAACCTGAGGAACAGGGGAGAAACAAGCCAACCCTGAGAGAGAGTTTACCAGGGAAGGGAACCCATAGTCCACAAGCCGGTGGCCCTGATTCCCTCATGTTGGCAAAGGGAAAGGTCACAAGGACTAAGGAGTAGCCCTGGAAGCTGTGGAAAGCTTGTTAAGCACCTGCTGCAGGAACAAGGAACATTGGGGTAAGAAAGTAGCTTTTGTAACAGAGCTTTCGTGTGCCCTGAATTGTTTTTGTGGCTTGAAGGTTTATGCAGCTGAAAAGAAGCTATACTATCACGGACAGTGAATGTGATTTTTGTTTGTGCTTTTGACCAGCAAGGCTACAAAGAAAGTGAATTATCCATTCTGTTAAAAAGACTGTGTATCCTGCAATATGGAAAACCTTTAAACAGACATTTTTAGCTTGTGTTTGTTTTTGGGAGAATACTCTTTTTCACAGAGACCTGAACCAATATCCTGTACGTGGTGAGAACGAACCATTGTGTAAAATAAATTCTATCATTTTGCCTTAACCCTTGGAGCCAACTACAGCTTTTTGTCTGATGCACACATACAGCCAAGCAAAGGCTACCTTTCCCAGAAGGCACTACAGGAAAGAGTTGAAAAGGGCTAAAAAAGCAGACAGCAAAAAGTTTCTATAAAATAACCATGCCCCTCTTAGCTGGAGGCGAGCGGTGGCGGCGTGACAGTGGTGTAGTTGTGAGAATTTTCTACCACTCAGGATTTCCACTGTTCAGGATTTACAACATTCAGGATTTATGCTTACCAGAGTGGTAGCACAGAGGATGGCAGAAAGGGCAATTTTTGTTCTTCGAGAGGCAACACCTGAGCAAGGTATCGTCGGAGATGGATCCAAAAGAGCTGGTACAATGGATGGCCACGCAGTTTCAACACCAGCAGGAGTTGGCCCAGCTAGCACAGGAGAATGCTGCAGCAGCTATGAGGGAGCAGCAAAAGCCTGTCCTGGACTTAGTGGAAGCCCTTATTACTTCCCAGAGGCAAGGAAGTGGAGGAACACTAACCACGGAGAGACCAGCAATGCAGCAAAAGGACAGTCTAGCAGGCCCACATACCAGCGGGGTGTTCACTTATGGAAAACTTTCTCCTGAGGACGATATAGATGACTTTTTAGAGTCGTTTGAGAGAGTGGCTCAAGCTGTGGGATGGCCAGATAGCCAGTGGGCGGTGAGATTGGCAACCTCCTTAACAGGAGAAGCACTAGCCGCATATAGGGCTCTGCAAGCTGCCCAGGCCATGGACTATAATGCTGTGAAAAATGCCATTAGAGACCAATTAGGGTTAACAAAAATGTTGTATCACCTCATGTTTAGAGCCATGGTCTTAAGGGCCGGAGAGACCCCTAAGGCCTTAAGCCAGAGGATTCGAGGCTTAGCTTTAAAGTGGCTAGCCCCGGAAGGAAAAACTATGGATGCAGTGGTGGATATGGTGATATTAGAGCAATTTATGTCTGCAGTACCTAAAAGGGTACAATCTTTTCTGATTCAGCAGAACTGCCAGAGCACAGGAGAGGCAACCCTTTTGGCGGAGCGCTACATGGAAGCTGAATGGGCGTTTCCCCCAAAGGCAGGCCCTCCAAAGGTAGAGGCAGAAGCCAGTTTTGGTTTATCAGAAAAGAAACAGGGAAATATTGTAAAGTGTATGAAAACCTGTGTGTCTGCTCATGAGGGTAAATGGGCTGAGAAAAAATGTTATCGTTGTGGGGAGGTGGGACACCTGCAGAGAGGATGCAAAGCTCGCATTGGGTTGACTGACACTAAGGTGAAACATTTAGGAGAGGGATTTCTCTTAAGTGTTAACATACAGGGGGTCACTACCCATGCTCTGCTCGACTCTGGGGCCGACCAAAGCATGGTGTCATGGAAGCTTTGGCAGGCAATTGAGGCCCAGGATGAGTCTAGTCAGAGGAAGCCAGAAGGGCGGGTCCAAATTAGGTGCATCCATGGAGCTGCTTCTTTCTACCCTGTATACAAAGTAATGATAAAAGGGTTGGTGCAGAAAGAAGTTCTTGTGGCAGTGGTTCCAAAGCTACCCTATGATTCAGTATTATGAAGGGATTGGCCCCAATTTACAGAAGAAGGATTAGAAAAAGGCCTAAAGCAGAAGGTCGGGTTTGTGTCCACCCGGTCTCAGACCCAGGCCCTGAGGGATGGGTCCCCTGAGGATTCTCCGAGTGATTTGCCCTCGCCTGATGACCTGGAGAACCCTCCATCTTCTAGAATCAAGAAGGAGAGGGCTGAAAAACGGCGCGAGAGGCGGTGTAGGGCTAGGGGAAGGGCTGAGATAGGGACTGGCCAAGAGTTACCCTGGGTATCTGCCGAGTTGGTTGAAAAGTTTCCGTCCTTCCCTAAGGAGCAACAGGCAGACCCAGCACTTACCCGGGCATTTGAGTACGCCCAGGTGGCACAGGATGCCCTTCCTAGATTTCTTTTGGATAGAGGGGCATTATACAGGGAGAGTCGCGAGCCCCGGACAGGGACGGTTAGAAAACAGTTGGTGGTGCCTGCAGTTTTTAAGGGATTGGTCCTAAGGCTGGCCCATGACCATCTGGTTGGTGGCCACAAAGGGGTGCAAGGGACCCTGGACCAGATCCTTGCACGTTTTTACTGGCCCGGGATCTTTAAAGAAACTGCCCGGTTTTGTGCTGCATGCCCCTCGTGTCAGCGGGTCACGGCTATTCGGCCTCCAGTAGTACCAATGATCTCAACCCCCATAATTTATGACCCTATCGGACGAATTTCCATGGATATAGTGGGGCCCCGGATAAAAACACCCCGTGGGTTCCAGTATATTCTTGTTATGGTGGATCTGGCCACCAGGTTTCCATGGGCCATACCTTAACGCAATATTTCCGCCAAAACAATAGCGTTTGAAGTGGTAAAATTATTTTGCAAAGTAGGTTTTCCCCAGGAAATATTAATGGACTGTGGGTCCAATTTCTTGTCAAAGTACCTGGCACAGTTCTGGGATGCTTTTGGAGTGCATCATGTGAAAACGGCCGCCTATCACCCCCAGTCTAATGGCCTGGTAGAAAGGCTAAATCAGACAATAAAACAGATGCTAAGACGAGGCTTAGACGGGAACATGGCAGAGTGGGATGGGTTGCTTCAATTCGTTCTGTATGCCTGCAGAGAACGGGTACAGGCCTCCCTGGGGGTATCTCCTTATGAATTGATGTATGGTCGGCCCCCTTGGGGCATCCTAGATATATTACGGGAGCAATGGATAGAGCCCGAGAAAGAGGCCATGGGAGTCCCGCACTTTCTCTGGGATTTGAGAAGGCAATTGAATAGGACCTCCCAGGTGGCTGAGGAGAATTTACGGGCTAGTCAAACTTGCCAGAAAGAGCGCTATGATCAAGATGCGAAACCCCGCCAGTTAGTTTTGGGAGAGAAAGTCCTAGTGATGGTGACGGGTCCCGCCCCAAAATTTGAGTTCCAATGGAAGGGACCATGGAAAGTAGTCAGACAAGAAGGCCCAGTATCCTACGAGGTAGAGGGTAATAAGAGTTGTAGACAGGTTTACCACATAAATGTGCTGAAGCCCTGGCAGGAAAGGTCTGGGGTGGCCGGTTTATCTAAGGTAGAGCATTGGGCAGGAAAGCTACACCACAATGCAGATGCCTTATCCCGGATTACGGACTGTTTGGAGGAGCTGCAACAGCCTCCGCCAGCCCGTAATATCTTTAGTAGGGGGGTATGTGGCAAGGAGGCCTATCCAGAGTATGAGGGAGGACAAAGAGACAGGGAATTCAACCTAGTAAAGGGTCCCCTTTTACCAAGGCAGGATAGGAAAGACACAAACGCAGCTAGGAATCAGAAAACTTCCACATGGCCCACATTCCCTGCTCCCCCTAGTGGAAGGAAGGGGAGAGGAAACAGAGCCCAGATCCCCTTAGGCAGGGAGTGCTCCAAGCATGCAGGCGCACAAAGTCAGGCTGATTGCCATCACCTGGCTAGGGAGGGGTGGAGGAGAGAGCCCTGGAAGTATAAACTGAAGCCAGATTGTAAGAGTAGGGAGAGCGTCATCGTCAGGAGCAGCAGGGGAGAAGGAGAAGCAGGAAGCCAAACTGCCACGAGCCGAGGCACAGCTGCAAGCTGGAAAAGCTTGACCGGTGCAGAGCTGAGCAGAGCCCCTGAGCTGCCAGGAGGGGAGAGTGCTAAGTGGAATATAGCACATCTGCCAGAGGGTTTGAAGCCAGGAACAGGAGAGACTCCAGGATTCCCTGGGAGGCTGGTAGCTAAGGACTATGAACAAGGAGAGCCTGAGCCTATGCAGCTGGGAGAGCCTGAGGTAAAGCTAAATGGGGAAGAGATTCCTATGGACTGTTCTGTGTGCAAAGCTTTAAACCTGAGGAACAGGGGAGAAAACAAGCCAACCCTGAGAGAGAGTTTACCAGGGAAGGGAACCCATAGTCCACAAGCCGGTGGCCCTAATTCCCTCATGTTGGCAAAGGGAAAGGTCACAAGGACTAAGGAGTAGCCCTGAAAGCTGTGGAAAGCTTGTTAAGCACCTGCTGCAGGAACAAGGAACACTGGGGTAAGAAAGTAGCTTTTGTAACAGAGCTTTCGTATGCCCTGAATTGTATTTGCAACTTGAAGGTTTATGCAGCTGAAGAGAAGCTATACTATCACAGACAGTGAATGTGATTTTTGTTTGTGCTTTTGGCCAGCAAGGCTACAAAGTAAGTGAATTATCCATTCTGTTAAAAAGACTGTGTATCCTGCAATATGGAAAACCTTTAAACAGACATTTTTAGTTTGTGTTTGTTTTTGGGAGAATACTCTGTTTCACAGAGACCTGAACCAATATCCTGTACGTGGTGAGAATGAACCATTGTGTGAAACAAATTCTGTCATTTGCCTTAACCCTTGGAGCCAACTATAGCTTTTTGTCTGATGCACACATACAGCCAAGCAAAGACTACCTTTCCCAGAAAGCACTATGGGAAAAGAGTAGTTACTCACCTGTAACAGGTGTTCTCCAGGAGCAGCAGGAATCAGTCCTCACATATGGGTGACATCGACGTCGATGGAGCCCCTGCGAAGCATTTCCCCAGCTTTCTATGAAAGCCTTTGGGAATACTGCACGCATGCGCGGTCCCCTTCCCGCCTAAAGGTGCCATCTTGCTCAGTCAAATGACATAGCTAAAAAACAGCACACAAAAATGAAAAAATATAACTATTGTGACACAGTAGGCAGTATAGAGCACATGGAGGTAAGAGAAAATGAGGAACTTACCTCAGATTTAGCTGAGCAGCAAATAAACTCAGTACATGTAGGAACAGCTGAGCAGCAAATACATTCAGCACAGGAGAAGCCAAAAGGCATTAGAATGAATTTTCCTGGTGATAGTCCTGACATAGTTAGAAACAGAAAGCCTCATCAGGAACACCTATTCACAAAGACCCACGTAGCGTGCAGAGAAGGGAAGCATATAAGTTGCTGGCTAGAACCAGGAAAGGGCAGAAGGGGCAGCGACTCAGGAGGACTGAGCAAGCAACCAGTGAGCACGTGTCCTTCTGAAGGAAGTTTGCCGGGAGAAGGAAACAGTAGGTCTGACCCCAGAGCAGGAAGCAGCCAGGGATGTGGCCAGGAGCCTGCTAGGTTTGATGGTGGTTGGAGAGTCCGGGAGAGAGCTGTCAGGAGCCCAGAAACAAGAACCAGAAACACAGTTAAAAGGTGGGAACCTTGCTTTTCTGAGGAAAAGGCTAAAGGCTCTGTGTATTTTAAAGGGCAAGGGCGTGGCACTGGGAGTGACTTTGATGTTGAAAGATATGCAGTGATTCCACCAGGTTGGAAGAGAAAGGAAAGCCAGAAAGAAGCTATCACCATACCAGGCATTCAGAGCCCTAGGTTTGAAGAGCACTTTTTGGGAAAAGTAATCCATGCACCACAGGAGGGTTTTCAGGAAGCCAGCACATGTAAAGAGTGTGACCCTTATGCTATCGGGAGTGAATCCGAATTAATGCAGTGGGAGAATAACAGCTGTACTCCTGACCCGGTTCCTATGGATTGCACAATATGTTTTTCAGATGATGTCATATCTTTATGTTAAGCCTGTGAAAAGCAGCCATGTGCTAGTGTCAAAGGAAAATAAGATATTTTTCTTTGTAGCAGTTTCTTTTTGTTTTTCTGCTGTTTTGTTTGTGTTGTATCCAAAAAATATCCATTTGGGAAGGGGAATAAAGCCCTGACATTCTTTTGCCTTACCATTTGACTGCAAGACTCTTTTTGGTAGAAAGGCATCGTGAACTTTAAAGCCCTAGGCAGCCACCTAATAGGGTTCAGAGAAGGTCTATCTTACAGACCCCATGACAAATGGTGTAGTTGTTGCGGATTATTCGAAAAGGAGTATACAACCGCGACGCAGCAGAGGACAGCGCAGAGGAATTGGACGTTGGGACACGCCCGGAAGGTTCCAGACCCTGAAGGAAAGACAAGCACCTTCTCAAAGTGCGAATCTCCCCCTGGCTCAGGTAAAGGTATATGGGCACAGGCTGGGAGGATTTGTGTGAGAAGGAGTAGCTTAAAAAGGGAAATAAGACTAGGCACAAAAAACACTAGTAGTGCCGCACTTGGTGGTTGTTCTCTGTTTGTTTTCTAGAGTGTGTGAGCCTGGAAATGGATGTCCAGGACGTCCTGCGCTGGATGAGCTTACAGTTCGACAAGCAGAGGGAGCTAGCCCAGCTAAGCCAAGAGCAGGCCATGGCAGCCTTACAGGCCCAGCAGAAGCCCCTGACAGAACTGTTGCAAGCTCTGCTAGAAAAACGGGAAAAGGAAAAAGCACTGCCAGAGCACTTCTGTGGGGTAGGCCCACAGAACTGTGGGATACTGACATTTGGACAAATGACTAGGGATGATAACTTTGATGATTATATTGAGGCATTCGAGAGGGTAGCTCTCAATGCGCGTTGGCCTAAAGAGCATTGGGCAGTTAGGCTGGCCTCCTCCCTAACAGGAGAAGCCTTATCAGCTTACAGAGCTATGCCTGCTGCTCTGGCAACAGAGTACGAAGAAGTGAAGAGAGCAATACGTGACAGGCTAGGCCTAACACCTGCTGTATATAGGCGTATGCTAAGGTCAACCAAACTCCAAGAGCAATACGTGACAGGCTAGGCCTATCACCTGCTGTATATAGGCGTATGCTAAGGTCAACCAAACTCCAAACAGGTGAAACACCTAAGGCACTGTGCCATAGGGTGCGCAGTCTAGTTTGGAAGTGGCTTGAGCCAGAGGGGAAGACTCTGGAAGGTATAATAGATGCAATTGTATTATGAGGCAGTTCCGGCAGAGGTGAAAACCTTCTTAACCCTGCAAAATTGCCAGACCTCGACCGAAGCAGCGCACTTAACAGAACGGTTCCTTGAAGCCGAATGGGCTAAAAGGCCACCAGGAGGCGCTGAGAGTAAGTTGGGGATGGTTAATTTTGGGAAGGCAGATAAAGAGCCTCGGATTGGTGCTCAGAATGTGAATGAGTGTTGGCCCAAGAGGGATGGTAGGAATGCTTTGTTGAAATGTTTTAAGTGTGGGGAAATGGGACACATGAGGAAAAATTGCATCTGGCGAACAGCACTGATAACAGGTGATAAAAGAAATATACAGGAAGGATTCCATATAGATGTGGAAGTGCAAGGAGTCCCCGCAAAAGCTTTGCTTGACTCGGGGGCGGACCAAAGTATGGTTTCAAGAAAATTCTGGCAAACCATACAGGCCCGCAATGGTTCCACCCCGAATCAAACAGAAGGAAGGACCAGGATAAAATGTGTACATGGGGCCTCAACATATTATCCTCTTTATAGACTGAAGGTTAAGGGATTAGGAACCCGGAAGGAAATCCTAGTGGCTATAATCCCCAGATTACCATATAATATTGTACTGGGGAGAGATTGGCCACCTTTCTATAGGGGAATAGAGGAGGGCACACACCTAAAGGGGGGCATGGTTTCCACCCGGTCCCAGGCCCAAAGCTCGGAGGCACGAGTGGAGCTTCCAGAGGAGGATCCTGACCCTCTAGGAGAGGAAGAGGAACCTTTAGAAGAAGGGGGTAGGACCGCAGATGAAAGCCTAGGAGAGCTTCCCCAGCATGAGGATTTAATCAGTGTCCCCTCTAAGGCTAAGAAGAAAAGTAAGGGCGAAAAGCGCCAAGAGAGACACCATAGAGCTCAACTGAGGGCAGGAGTAGAAGATGGGCAGGGTTTGCCCTGGGTACCTGCCGACCTTGTTAAAAAATTCCCATCCTTTCCGAAGGAACAGAAGGCAGATCCAGTGTTAAAGCACGCCTTTGAATTCACCCAGACGGGTAGGGACGTGCTCCCCAGATTCCTAATGGAGGAAGACATATTGTATAGGGAGAGCAACAATCCCCAGACCGGTGCTGTTATGAAGCAATTAGTGGTTCCCACTACTTTTAAGGCCGTCGTCTTGAGACTGGCCCACGACCACCCCGTTGGGGGACATAAAGGAGTTCAGGGTACGCTCGATCAGATACTGGACCGTTTTTATTGGCCAGGGGTGTTCAGAGAAACAAAACGGTTCTGCGAGGCCTGTCCTTCTTGTCAGCGGGTAAGTGCCGCCAAGCCCATAGGAGTTCCTATGGTACAGACCCCTACAATAACTGAACCAGTACGCCGGTTGGCGATGGATATCGTGGGACCCCTCGTAAAGACCCCTAGGGGATTCCAGTACATCCTGGTAGTAATGGACCATGCCACCAGGTTCCCCTGGGCAATCCCTTTAAGAAACATCTCAGCTAGGTCCATAGCATCAGAACTAATCAAGTTATTTTGCGAGGTGGGATTCCCAAAGGAAATGCTGACCGATAGGGGGAGTAATTTCGTGTCAAAATACCTAGCTCAGATATGGGATGCTTTCGGCATCCACCATATAAAGACCGCTGCTTATCATCCACAGACGAATGGTCTTGTGGAGCGTTTCAACCAGACCCTCAAACAAATGTTAAGACGGGGGCTGGATGGAAAAATGGCTGACTGGGACGTTATGCTCCCGTTTGCCTTATATGCCAGTAGGGAACGTACCCAAGCCTCATTAGGAGCTTCTACTTATGAGCTGATGTTTGGCCGTATCCCAAGGGGAGTCCTGGATATTTTAAGGGACCAGTGGGTCGAACCTGAAGGGGAAGTAATGGGGGTACCTCAGTTCCTTTGCGAGCTCAGAAGTCGCCTACAGAGGGCTTCTCAAGCTGCGGAAGGGCATTTGCAAAATAGTCAGCGATATCAGAAGCGATATTATGACAGGGGCAAGAAACCACGGCAACTGGCCATAGGTGACAGAGTGGTGGTAATGGTTGCAGACCCTGGGCCAAAGTTCGAGGCCCAGTGGAAAGGTCCTTATACGGTTGTAGAGCGTAAAGGACCAGTATCATATATAGTAGAGAATGACAGGGGACGTTCTCAGGTGTACCATATAAATGTGCTAAAACCTTGGCAGGAGAGAATGGCAGCAGCTAGCCGCTCCAGCGTAAAAGTCAAGAGTAGGTCAGTGATTGCGTGCTGTAAGGAACCTTGGCAGGGGAGCGAAGCAGCAGGTAGCCGATCCAGCATGAAGGTCAAGTGTCCAGCAGAGATTACGTGCTGTGTGAACGGCTGTTCCCCATCCCGTAATATCTTAAGGGGGGGGGGAATATGTGACACAGTAGGCAGTATAGAGCACATGGAGGTAAGAGAAAATGAGGAACTTACCTCAGATTTAGCTGAGCAGCAAATAAACTCAGTACACATAGGAACAGCTGAGCAGCAAATACATTCAGCACAGGAGAAGCCAAAAGGCATTAGAATGAATTTTCCTGGTGATAGTCCTGACGTAGTTAGAAACAGAAAGCCTCATCAGGAACACCTGTTCACAAAGACCCACGTAGCATGCAGAGAAGGGAAGCATATAAGTTGCTGGCTAGAACCAGGAAAGGGCAGCAGGGGCAGCGACTCAGGAGAACTCAGCAAGCAACCAGTGAGCACGTATCCTTTTGAAAGAAGTTTGCCGGGAGAAGGAAACAGTAGGTCTGACCCCAGAGCAGGAAGCAGCCAGGGACGTGGCCAGGAGCCTGCTAGGTTTGATGGTGGTTGGAGAGTCTGGGAGAGAGCTGTCAGGAGCCCAGAAACAAGAACCAGAAACACAGTTAAAAGGTGGGAACCTTGCTTTTCTGAGGAAAAGGCTAAAGGCTCTGTGTATTTTAAAGGGCAAGGGCGTGGCACTGGGAGTGACTTTGATGTTGAAAGATATCCAGTGATTCCATCAGGTTGGAAGAGAAAGGAAAGCCAGAAAGAAGCTATCACCATACCAGGCATTCAGAGCCCTAGGTTTGAAGAGCACTTTTTGGGAAAAGTAATCCATGCACCACAGGAGGGTTTTCAGAAAGCCAGCACATAAGGTTTAAGGTTTAATAATTTGATAAAAACCGCCTTTCAAAACAATCAAGGCGGTGTACAATAATAAAATACATAAAAAGTCATAAAATACATGAATCACATAATGCGTATAGACAATACATAGTACATAAAAACTGTGACCAATGGTAAAACACATAAAAAGGTCATAAAATGTATGTCACAAAATACATATAAACAATACATAATACATAAAAACGATGGCCGAAGCCAGAAAAGAAAAAAGAAATGTACATATTTTATAAAGGACAGAAAAGTGAAAGTAGGGGAGCACAGGACAGGGGACAGAAGGGAGATAGATACAGTGGAAAAGGACTCACACAAATGGGGAGGGAACATTAAAGGCTATGGAGAACAGATGGGTTTTGAGATTTTGCTTAAAGATAGAGAATTGTGGTTCCAGACGGAGGGAGGAAGGGAGGGAGTTCCAGTGTGCGGGGCCAGCAAAGTAGAATGCAGATGAACGTGTGAATTGGAGATGGGCGTGGAAGGGGGAGGGAAGAGCAAGACGATTAAGGTGAAAAGAACGGGGTGTGTACCGAGGGGAATGGAAGGATAGAAGGTCGGACAGGTAGGATGGAGTACCAGTGTGATAAACCTTGTGAAGGAGGGTCAGCAGCTTAAACTGTGAACGAAAAGAAACAGGCAGCCAGTGAAGATTAAAAAGCAAGGGAGTGACGTGATCTCGAAGGGTGGAGTATGTGACAAGACGCGCGGCAGTGTTCTGTATCCTTTGAAGCCTCACCACCTGATTCTTAGGAAGACCGAGGAAGAGAGCATTAGAAAAATCCACCCATGACATGACTAAGGATAACACCAGTGTCGACAGGGCGGAGGAAGAGAGAAAAGGACGAATTGACCGAATTTGTCGGAGAAAGAAAAAAGAAGTTTTGGTGATATGGGAGATATGAGAACGAAAGGAAAGATCTGAGTCAAAGTGAACACCTAGATATTTAAATGTGGAAACCAATGGGACAGGGGAATTGGAAAAAGAAGGGGCCAAAGTGTGTGTGGGGGGGGGGGTCACCATAAGTAAACCAGATGGCAAGAGTCTTAGTAAGATTAAGATGGAGACAATTAGTGGTAAGCCAGTTTGCAACAGAGGAAAGACAGGAATTCAGAGGGGTGAGGTCAGGACAGGAAGGGGAGGTGTGATGGAGTAGGAGGATATCATCGGCGTAGAAAAAAGCTGAAAGACCTGACTGTTGGATAAGAAGAGCTAGAGGGGCAAGAAAGAGATTAAAGAGAAGAGGGGCAAGAACGGAACCCTGGGGAACCCCACAAGGAAGGGGCTGTGGATCGGAGGAGGAGGAGGACGTAGACGAAGAAGAGAGGACTGTGCAGGAGCGAGAGGAAAGAAAAGAGTGAAACCAATGGTGAACAGTGCCGCAAAGACCAGCTTCCCGGAGCCGGTGAAGAAGAAGAGAGTGATCGACTAAATCAAACGCCGCTGAAAGATCCAAGGCAACTGCCACCGAAATGTCACCTCGATCGTGAGCTACGTGAAGTGCATTAGTGAAAGCCAAGAGAACGGTGTCGACACTGTGCCCTGAGCGAAAACCTGATTGACGGGGTGAAGAAAATTAATAGAATCAAGATGGTGTGAAAGTTGTGCGAAAACAAACTTCTCTAAGAGCTTAGAGAGGAAAGGGAGATTAGAGACAGGACGATAGTTAGATGGAAAGGAAGGGTCAAGAGAAGGATTTTTCAAGAGAGGGCGAACCAAAGCGTGCTTCACATGTAAAGAATGTGACCCTTATGCTATCGGGAGTGAATCCGAATTAATGCAGTGGGAGAATAACAGCTGTACTCCTGACCCGGTTCCTATGGATTGCACAATATGTTTTTCAGATGATGTCATATCTTTATGTTAAGCCTGTGAAAAGCAGCCATGTGCTAGCGTCAAAGGAAAAGAAGATATTTTTCTTTGTAGCAGTTTCTTTTTGTTTTTCTGCTGTTTTGTTTGTGTTGTATCCAAAGAATATCCATTTTGGAAAGGGAATAAAGTTCTGACATTCTTTTGCCTTACCATTTGACTGCAAGACTCTTTTTGGTAGAAAGGCATCGTGAACTTTAAAGCCCTAGGCAGCCACCTAATAGGGTTCAGAGAAGGTCTATCTTACAGACCCCATGACACTATGTACAACTGCAACTCCCAGGGGAGGAGGGAGGGTTGTGAGGACTGATTCTTGCTGCTCCTGGAGAACACCTGTTACACGTGAGTAACTACTCTTTCTCCAGGACCAAGCAGGAAGTCAGTCCTCACATATGGGTGATTCCCTAGCTCTGGGCTACCAGGAACCCAGGCTGAACAAGAGAACTCCCTCTAGTCCCAGCATCAAAGAAAAGCCTTTGCACTGAAAGAACCTCCACCAGTAGCCCAACGGAGGGCTGGAGGGCAGGAGTTGCCTAAACCTCAAAGAGATTCCGGAGTACTGCCTGGCCAAAAGCACTGTCCCTACGGGACTCCCTCTCCAGGCAGTAATGGGCCGCAAAAGTCTGGTTTGAGGACCAAGTTTCAGCCCTGCAGATGTCTGCCAACGGTACAGAGCAGAGATGAGCTACTGAGGCAGCCATAGCCCTTACACGGTGGGCCGTGACCCGACCCTGCAAGGGAAGGTCAGCCGCCCTGTAAGCCCAGGTGATACAGTCAGCCACCCATATGGACAAGGTACGCTTGGACACAGCTAACCCCAGATTATTAGGGTCAAAAGATATGAAGAGCTGAGTAGCCGTTCTATGTCCCTGCGTACAGTCAAGGTAGAAGGATAAGGCCCTCCTACAGTCCAGGGTATGCAGGATCTCTTCAGCCTGGCTTGCATGAGGCCTAGGGAAGAATGTTGGAAGAACCACCTCCTGGTTGAGGTGGAAAGAGGAGACCACTTTTGGGAGGAACTTTGGATGAGTCCTAAGGACTATCCTGTTCCTATAGAAGCGGGTGTAAGGCCTGTCACAGACCAGGGCCTGAAGCTCACTTTCTCGTTTGGCCGAGGTTAAGGCTACCAGGAAGAGTGTCTTCCAGGAAAGGAAGTGCAGAGAACAAATAGCCATCGGCTCAAAAGGTGGGCGAGTCAGTTGTTGCAAGACCACATTCAACTCCCACTCAGGGGCTGGAATAACTTCCCCGTTCAAGTCACTGGCCCCAAACATACAGGGCCGACATTAGAATTATCCCTGAACATCCGGGGCTGGCAACGGCTGACTGTCCACCCTAATGCCGCCCCCAAGCCTCCCCTTTCCCGCCTCTGTCTAGCTTCCCCGTACAACCGGGAATGAGCCTTTTTTTTTTTTCTCAGAAATTGCTACATTTATGTTGCACAGGCATCTTTTTTTTTGTTGTATACCTGTGAACATACTATTAAAATATTATGATGACATACAGTTGGAATATTTCCAATTATTTCTCAAGATATTGTACACAACATACCTAAAATGCAGGAGTGCCAATAATGTCAAGTGCTGGTAACATGGAGGCCCACACAGTGTGCTTACCAGTTGCTCATGAAATTAGCACAGATGCATTGAATGCCACTCAATAGGTAGCATTCAGTACACCCACAGTAATAGTGCACACTGCTGAGCAGCGTTAAGAGTGTCATTCTGGTTTTCCGGTCTGGGCAATGAGCTGATCGGACGACTCGCGATCAGTTCCGGGCAACCGCCCTCACATTCCGGCTACAAATCGGCATAAAAATCCTCTGGACCCTACCTGCAGTGAAACTCCCCTGACGGGGACCCGATCCTCTGCCGCTGAAGCACTTCGCGGCCACCCCCGCAGAACTTGGAGCGGTTTATCCTGCGAACCAAGTGAGTGCAGGGGCCGAGCGGACACTTCCTCCACCGCTGGAATCAGCTTGCTCTTTGTGGGAGGCCTCGGATCAGTAACCGCCCTTAATAAAACGGAGAAGTGTGACGGCCCTTACCCAAGTAAGTGAGGACGGGATCGGGCGCTTCTGCCACTGTCGGCTGTGCTCCGCATACACGTGGAGGTGTAGTCTTGGCGGGGAAAGACCAGCGGCCCTCTACCAAGACCCCGGCAGTCAATCATTGTTGCTAGGAAGCAGGCCGCAACGTGCCTGGACATTTCCCCTACTACCAACAGAAGCGCGGCATCCACGCGGGGTCGAACACCTGAGAGCAGAGAATCCGGTGGAGGAACTGTGTATCACGCCCGTGCAACCCCATCCTCCTTCCTGCTGCCGCGGTTGGCTCCCCCTGCGGGGTATTGATTCCCCAACGCTGCAGGGGTTTGTGAATCCTCCTGCCTGTTTGGGGGTGAGGGGCTGCTGACGGAGATAGGAGGGCTTGGGGACCCTATCCAACGAGACAACAGCGCTCTTCACGGTTGCTGAGGGGCCTGAGGGGCGGCGGAGATCTGCGGCCTTTTTGCCTGACTCCAGAGATCACCAGTGAACAAAAGGCAGCAGCTGCATTGAGCTTGGCTCTCTCTTCTACTGGCCCACATATCACTCAGCTCCTGGGGTGTGGAGGCTTAACACTGCTCTCTGAATGGCATCTAAAGCTCCGCGTAAAGAGAGGCCTCGAATGACGGAGGGAAAAGCGGCGGAAGGCTCCCCCTCTAGCCCGAAGCCGGGCAGTCCACCCGACTTAGTGGCCGAGGTCAGCGCCGCAGTGGTGAAGGCGCTTAGCACCCGCTTCCAGGACCTGGGGGAGCAGATTCAAACGCTGGGACAGCGCTTCACGGCGGTGGAGGAGCGCCTAGAGCAAGTTGAGACAAGGGTGTCCGATGTCGAGGACACGCAACAATCAGTAGTGGCCAAAGTAACTGCCCTAGAGACTTTGGTGAAACAACAAGGAGACAAGCTGGATGAACTGGAGAACCGAGGTCGGCGAAAAAACCTGCGATTCGTCGGCATCCCTGAGAGTGTCGCGGACAGTGCCCTATCTGCATATTTACAATCTTGGATTGAGAACCTCCTGCCACACCTGAGAGAAGGATCTCTCAAAATAGAGCGGATACATCGACTAGGCCAGAGAAGAGAACAGGCCCGGAAACCACGTGCCGTAATAGTACGCTTCCTCGACTACAGACAGAAAGAGGAGGTGTTGAAAGCAGCAAGGGGCCGGCGGAGACATCAGCAGGATGCCGAACCGATCTTGGTATTCCAGGACTATTCGGTGATCGTCAGCCAACAGCGAAGGGCTTTTTCAGGGATTTGCACCCAGCTGTTTAACCGTGGCATTCGTTTCTCACTCCTCTACCCGGCCCGGCTGCGGATCGATCATCAAGGCCACACGCGCATATTAGCGTCCCTGGAAGAGGCAACTACCTTCCTGGACTCCCTGCCTGCTCAATTGGCCTCCTAACTGCTGGACAATTGACTAGGGGTGGGGTATATCGCCCCAGGTGTGGTGTGGGGACCTGGGGCCCCGGGGGTTGAACAGTTACTGATGGACTTCTAACAGTCTACACTGACATGGAAGAACTTTCGGCTTTTGCTTTTCATGTGGTGTGCTAAGCTGACCTAAAGGGCCTCATTGAATTGGTAACAGTTATTCTGCTAAGGGAGACAGTGTATCATTGTTATTTTGTTACAATTGCTATTGTGTTATAATAGCTGCTGTTCTGCTGGCTCCCTGACTATCTTCTCCCTGCCTTGTCTCTCCCCCTGAATTTGTGTTTGTTCCTCTCCCTTTCCTCCCTCTTTTTATCCCCTGACAGGTGGGACTTTGACGTGATGCTAAAGGGGTAGGCGGTGATTACGTTGGGGGGTCACTGGGGTTGAGGAGGCACGGGCTTCAGGACCAGCTTTGTTACTACCATCTTAACAATTTATATCCCAGGCTTGACGCCTAGCCTCCCATCCTTTTGCCACCGCGGCCTGGCAGGGGGTAGGACTGAGGAATGACCACGCCAATGGCTGGTGAGCTCAAAAGCGTGTGTGGCTGAGTGACCGTGTACAGTGCAGGTTTTGGGCCATTCTCCCTCAGGAGTAGCTGGGGTATGAGAGCGATCAGGAGCTGATGCTGGGGGGAGAGAGAGGGCTGGCCTCGCCAAGACAGCTGTACATGCATTTGATGAGAGGGGAGGGCGGAGGAGATGAGAGACACTTCGGGTGGTTGTGGGTGGAGACAAGGTATGAGGGGACGGGTGGAGGGCGCTAGAGCCAACTGTGGGGGACACATCACAGCGGTTCGCAAGAGAGACTCTGTATTTACTGTTCCTTCCTTTAAATTCGTAGCTAGGGAGGGGGGAACATCGGAGGGGCGAGCCCGTCTGCCATAGGAAGTAGTCCCGGCTATGGCGGGATGGGAGAGCTTGGAGAAGAGAGGGAAGGGGGGGGGGAGGGGAGGAGAGGGATAGGAGGGGGGAGGGGGAGGGGGAGGGGAGGGGGTTTACTCCATTGACTGTTAGTGGAAGGGACAATTGCCTACCAACAGACGAGGAGGGGTGCCAGGCTGGGGGTGTCCCTCTGAAATACTTAGATGTGACTCTGTGGTGGCACCTTGGCACTGCCCTGGCGCTTTAAAAATAATCACTTGGAATATCTGTGGGCTGGGTAACCCTATCAAGCGGCATAAAGTATTGCAAGCATTGGCTCGGCATAAGTGTGACATTGCTCTTCTTCAAGAAACCCACCAGACGGCTGTTGAACATAGCAAACTCTGTCGAAACTGGGTGGGTCAGGTGTGGGGATCCCCCGCCCAGGGGCATAAGGGAGGTGTAGCGATTCTAATTCATAAACGCATACGATTTGTGGAGGAGACGGTCCTTACTGATGATCTTGGTAGATCCCTGTTGTTATATGGCCAATTAGATGGAAAACCGGTGATTCTGGGCAATCTCTATGGCCCCAACGTGGCCGACCCGGGTTTTTACAATGGTTTGGCGTCGAGGGTGGAACAGCTTCCGGAGTGCCCGGTGATTTTGGGAGGGGACTTCAATGGAGTCCTGGATGTAGACCTAGATACCTCTCGGAGAGGTGGTGAACGGGAGAGGGTAGTGCCCTCCCAGATATTGTTGCGGTTCTGTCGAAGACTAGGTATAATTGACCCTTGGCGGGTACTACACCCCTCCGAAAAGGACTATACCCATCAATCTCGAGCACACGGTACTAGTGCCCGTATTGATTACGTAATGATCTCGGGGACGTTGTTTACGCACACTGAGGATGCACAGATTGGTCCCTCCGAAATCTCTGACCATGCGATGGTGTGGCTTGACCTACACTGGGGGCGAGACACGAATCAGACACGCCTGTGGAGATTTCCCCTAGAGCTTTATTCGGATGAGCAATTTCGCCATTTTTTACGTCAGCGATGGGGGGAATTTCTTGGCAATCACCAAGCCCATTCAGACGACCCCGAATTAGTCTGGGAAATGGCAAAGGTGGTTCTTCGCGGGGACATCATAGGATACGCCGCGAGGAGACGCCGGCTGATGACGGAACGTATTGTACTACTTGAGCGTCGAGTTACTACTCTACGGCGGAGATGTGCTCATACGCCAACGCTGCCTAATAAGAAATTGTTATGGGAAACCCAGACTGAGCTTAACGAGCTTTTACATCAACGCGCAAAGAAATCGGTTCTGTTTTATCGGTTTCGATTGCACTGCTATGGGGACAAACCGGGCAAGTTGCTGGCACGATGTCTGCGGGCCCGACGGAGTCCTGCTCATGTAGCGGCACTGACAGAGGGCCAGGGACGTGTGCATAAAGAAAGCAAAGACATCGCAGAGATATTTCGTACCTTCTTCCAAAACTTATATAGAGCCACAGCTGGTTCCCCTGAGGAGCTGCAGGATTACTTCAGGGACTTGGAGTTGCCTCAGCTCACTTCAGCCCAGCGGGAGGTTTTGGATTTACCTATTTCCATACAGGAAATACAATCCGCAATAACTTCGGCCCAGTGTTACAGAACACCAGGGCCAGACGGATTCGGAGCCGAAGTTTACAAGATCTTAGGGGATGGGGTGAGTCCTTTACTACGAGAGGTCTTTATCACTAGAACAGAGCAAAAGGCGTTCCGCTGGGGGCGTAATCACGCATATATCACCCTGATCCCGAAGCCGGGTAAAGACCCGCTCCAGGCAGCTTCATACAGACCTATCTCCCTACTGAACTTCGATCTTAAACTCTTGGCGAAAGTTCTTGCTGACCGCCTGGCAGGGGTGTTAGACTACTTAATCCATGATGCACAAGTGGGCTTTGTGAAAGGCCGCCACGCCGTACGCAATCTTAGGAAGATTCTGGCCTCCTTGGAGTGGGTGCATGCTCACCATATCCCGTCGTTATTGATCAGCTTCGATGCAGAGAAGGCCTTTGATAGAGTGGACTGGCACTATCTTTGGAGTCTGCTACCGCGCTATGGCATAGGGGAAGAATTTTGTAAGATGGTGCAAGGTTTGTATGTTTCGCCAACAGCCGGCATATTGTGCAATGGCCTCATCTCAGACGACTTCCCGTTGGGAAGAGGTACGAGGCAGGGCTGTCCTTTGTCGCCTTTACTTTTTGTTCTTTCTTTGGACCCGTTGATTCGCTCCATCGTGGACTCGGGGAGGATACAGGGAGTGCGGCTACGGTCGCAAACTTTCCTGATCTCGGCCTTTGCCGATGACCTGCTAGTCCATCTGACGACTCCGACCACCTCTTTACCAATGCTGTTAGACGAGTTTCAACGGTTTGGAGCAATTGCCGGCTTACGAATCAACAAAGATAAGTCTGAAGTGGTAGATGTGTTGGGGCACATCCGCAGTTCCTGGAGGGGACCTTTTCCTTTACGGTGGGCAGATAAAGAATTCCTCTATTTGGGCATAATACTGACTGGAAATCCCCAGGATTTATACCAGCGTAACCTAGACCGGATACTGAGACATCTGGCAGCACAGCTGGGTGCATGGGGGCCTCTCCCGTTATCTCTGGCAGGGCGGATAGCGGCAGTACAGATGATAGTTTTACCTAGAATATTGTATTGGCTGCAGACTCTTCCTGTCTGGTTACTTCGACGAGACCTGAGTAGAATGGAGGCTTTGCTCAAGCGGTTTATTTGGCGGGGGCAGCGGGCGCGGATCCCGTGGGACCGACTCCTTGGAAAATGGCGAGAGGGAGGTATGGGCTTACCCGATTTGAAGACCTACGCATTGGCCTGCCAGGCTAGACACCTGGGAGATTGGCTGGGGGGGACGGAAGTGTATACACCTAGGTCTTTAGAGGAGTGCTTGGTGGCGCCGGCGTCTCTCCTGGGGGCTTTGCACGGCACACATAAGGTCTACATAGACTCCAACCGACGGAGTCCACTAGTGGACTCGGCCCGACGCACATGGCAACAACTTAATAAATATTGGCAGGAATCGTGGAAGGTGTCCTGTTGGTTGCCATTGCAGGGCAACGCCCAATTTACTCCAGGGACCGAGACGGCGGTGTTCCGGGACTGGGTGACA
Organism: Ichthyophis bannanicus; assembly: GCA_033557465.1. NCBI lineage: Eukaryota > Metazoa > Chordata > Amphibia > Gymnophiona > Ichthyophiidae > Ichthyophis > Ichthyophis bannanicus. The sequence continues at coordinate 1,856,017,585 of CM066032.1, read as the reverse complement.
CGTGGCATCCGGATGGTGGGGCATTTAGTGGACCAAACAGGCAGCTGTAAATCCTTTCGAATGCTTAGTCGAGAATATGACCTCCCCGATACGCATTGTTTTGCCTATATCCAAATTTCCCACTATGTGGCAGCACTGCCGCGCGAGGCGCTGCAGGCTGAGCGCTCAGCCCGTATTTTGGAATTCTTTCAGCTGGGAGAGGAACGTACGCCGTCAATTTCCAGTTTGAAACGAAGTTTGGAGCGATACCATCCCCTCCCTGATTACAGTGGGGTCGAACGCGCTTGGGCGACCGAACTGGGAGAAGATGTACAGCCGGGATTGGTACTGACGGCATTGAAACGGATCGGACGACTGGTACAAGGAATGCATTGGCGTGAGATCCAATTTAAATGCGTGACTAGGGCTCATTTCTCGCCGCGACGAGCACTGCGCAGTCGTCTGGACACTGACGGCGCCTGCCCACGCTGTTCGGAGCCTTTGGCGACTCTTCTACATATGTGGTGGGGCTGTCGGGGAATACGGGCATACTGGGCACGGATATGCCACTTTCTATGCACACTCCTTCGGCGAAGGCTCCGTTGGACAGGTTTATTTGTAACGCTGGATCATTTGCCGACTCCTGGCCCCGTTAAGGTTGGTGAGAGTTTGCTTGTGCGTAAGGCCTGTCTGGTGGGTAAAGGGCCAATTCTTCGATTGTGGAGAGAACGCCAACTGCCCACTTTTAGTGAATGGCGGAATAACTTTCATCAATTAATGTTAACGGAGCGGTGGATGGCGAGGGGCAGTGCCAAGCGTTGGACAGTCTTTCTGTCAATTTGGGAACCTTATATTCAGCAGTTGGGACCCCTCAGCCGTAATGCAGCCCTCCAGGGGGGGAGCTGACTGAAGGTGGACTTGAGGAGCGGATAGGGGGCAGCTGCCTTATTGTTTTAGGTGATTTTTGAAGTAAGAAGTTGGCAATGGAGTGAGGGTGGGAGGGTGGGTGAGGGGAGAGGGGTGGGAGAAGGGGGGTAGGGCTATAATATAAAATGACCACCTATTGTATTATTTTGCTGTTGGCTCCCGGGGGGGGGGGGGGAGAAGAGCAAACCTCCCCCGCGGTGCCGCCTGTTGATATGTTGTTCGATTCAATGGTGGACTTAAATAAAGTTTAAAAAAAAAAAAAAAAAGAGTGTCATTCTGTGCGCTAAATGCCAGGAATATATTGACCACAGCCTCAGAAGTTAACACATAGTAGTTGCAACTAGCTAGTGGGGGTTTTTTTAGCACTGAAGGTGCATTAATTGCTAAACTCTAGAACTTTAGTAAAAGGGCCCCACAGAATATTTACAGCCTTCCCTAAGGGGAGGGAACTTTGACTGCCATCTTTTATAGGATGAACAATTTTGAACTTATCCTTTGAACACTGGATCCCATTTGGGTTTAATGCAAATTTGGAACATACTTGTTTTTATTAATTTGATAAATCATTTTTTTATTAATATAGAGCCCGATTCAGGGAGGGGGACGTCTGGGCTGTCCGGACGTCCCCGACGAAGATGGGCCAGTTAGGACCTGATTCTGGACTGCGGGAACGTGCACAGAATCAGGCACGTGGACAACCTGGCATGTTCCTGCCACCTGTGGGGATGTCCTCCCTGCAGGCCCCCCTGACTCCTGTGGCTTTGGCCCCCCTATTCTCCACCACCCGACCCATGGCTGGCCTTCCAGGGCCTGGATCAGGCAGCAGGGACCCCCCCCCTGCACCCAGCCCTGGCCCCGGGGGGGATCCTCGGGACCGATCGCAGGGTTGGTGCTGATTATTCCACCTTTGGTGCTGCTTATTCCCCGCTAGAAGTCTAAAAAATAAGATGGGAGAGTTAGAATATATAGCACTAAATGAGAGGTTAGATATGATTGGAATATCAGAGACATGGTAGAAGGAGGACAACCAGTGGGACACTGTGATACCTGGGTACAAACTATATCGTAATGATAGAGCTGATCAAATTGGTGGAGGGGTTGCGCTCTATGTTAGAGAGGGCATTGAGTCAGAAAGGATTAAAGTTTTGCAGGAAACAAAATTTGATGTAGAATCTCTATGGATTGAAATTCCATGTAAAAAGGGGAAGGCGATGGCAGTGGGGGTGTACTATCGACCGCCTGGCCAGAATGAACAAATGGACGATGAAATGCTCAAAGAAATCAAGAAAGCTAGCAAAAGTTACAGCATGGTAATAATAATGGCTGATTTCAATTACCCCAGTATCGACTGGGTCAGTGTCACGGCAGGACATGCTAGGGAGATAAAGTTCCTAGATGAAATAAATGACTGCTTCTTGGAGCAGCTGGTTCATGAACCGACCAGAGGGGAAGCCATATTAGACCTAGTCCTTAGTGGAACAACAGATCTAGTGCAAGAGATAAGGGTGTTGGGACCACTTGGCAATAGTGATCATAGCATGATCGCCTTTGATTTAATTAGTGGAGGAGGGATAATAAGGAAATCCACAGTACTACCTTTTAACTTTCGAAAGGGAGACTATGATAAAATGAGGAAAACAGTTAAGAAAAAAATAAAAGGAGCAGTTGCAAAGGTTAAAGACTTACATCAAGCTTGGGTGTTGTTGAAAAATACTGTCTTGGAAGCCCAGACCAGCTGTATTCCACGCTTTAAGAAAAGTGGAAGGAAGTCCAAAAAACTGCCAGCATGGTTTAAAGGTGAGGTCAGAGAGGCTGTTGTTCCCAAAAAAGCATCTTTCAGGAAATGGAAAAAAGAGCCAAACGACGAAACCTGGAAACAGCACAAGCACTGGCAGGTCAAATGCAAGGCATTGATAAAGCAGGCAAAGGGAGAATTTGAGAAGAAGCTTGCTGCGGAAGCAAAAACGTGAAATAAAGATTTTTTTCAAGTACATTCGTAGCAAAATACCTGTGAGAGAGTCAATTGGTCCATTAGATGATAGAGGCGTTAAAGGGGCACTAAGAGGTGACAAGGCGATAGCAGAGAGACTGAATGAATTCTTTGCTTCGGTCTTTACTGAGGAAGATGTAGGGATGTTACCCATGACTGAAGTGGTATTTAAAGGTGCGGAAGAATTGAAGGAAATATCGATACATTGAGAAGATGTATTACAACTATTAGATAAACTGAAGAGTAGCAAATCACCTGGGCTGGATGGTATACATCCAAGGGTGTTGAAAGAACTGAAATATGAGATTGCAGACCTGCTATTAGTAATCGGTGAACTATCATTAAAATCATCTCTAATACCTGAAGATTGGAGGATCGCCAATGTAACACCAATTTTTAAAAAGGGTTCCAGGGGTGATCCGGGAAACTACAGACCGGTGAGCCTCACGTCAGTACCGGGAAAAACGGTAGAAACCATCATAAAGAATAAAATCACTCAGCATGTAGATAGTCATGGCCTAATGGGAGACAGCCAACATGGCTTTAGACAAGGAAGATCTTGTCTTACTAATCTGTTATGTTTTTTTGAAAGTGTGAATAAACAGGTGGACAAAGGTGATTCGGTTGATATAGTGTATCTAGACTTTCAGAAGTCTTTGACAAGGTCCCTCATCAGAGACTTTTGTCAAAACTAAAGAGTCATGGGATAGGAGGCAGTGTACTACTGTGGATCAGGAACTGGTTAAAAGATAGAAAGCAGAGGGTTGGGCTAAATGGCCAATTTTCCCAATGGAGAAAGGTGAATAATGGTGTACCCCAGGGATCTGTGCTGGGTCGGCTGCTTTTTAACATATTCATAAATGACCTGGAAAGAGGAATAACGAGTGAGGTTATCAAATTTGCAGATGACACAAAACTATTTAAAGTTGTTAAAATCCAAGAGGATTTATTTATTTATTTATTTGCAGTCTCTTTTATACCGCGCTATTCGACATCAGTGCGGTTTACAATGAATATAAGAGTTGCACATCTCAATTTCGTGATTTGTGCTTACAGTGAAACAGGTATAATAACTTGGGTATACATTAAACAGGAAAATTAAACTTGGGTATGCATTAAGCAGGTATAACAGGTAAAATAGGGCATAGGATTGTGGAAAATTGCAAGAGGATCTGGATAAATTGGAAGACTGGGCATCAAAATGGCAGATGAAATTTAATGTGGACAAGTGCAAAGTTATGCACCTAGGGAAGAACAACCCAAACTATGGTTACACAATGCTAGGTTCCACATTAGGAACCACCACCCAGGAAAAAGATTTAGGCGTCATTGTGGATAACATGTTAAAACCCTCGGCCCAGTGAGCAGCGGCAGCCAAGAGAGCAAATAGAATGCTAGGTATCATAAGGAAAGGAATGGAAAATAAAACAAAAGATATTATAATGCCTCTATACCGTTCCATGGTGAGACCGCACCTTGAATATTGTGTGCAATTCTGGTCGCCGTAACTTAAAAAGGATATAGCGTTATTAGAAAAGGTTTAGAGAAGAGCCACCAAAATGGTAAAGGGGATGGAAGGATACTCCTATGAAGAAAGGCTAAAAAGGTTAGGGCTCTTTAACCTGGAAAAGAGACGGCTGAGAGGAGATATGATAGAAGTCTATAAATTAATGAACGGAGTGGAACGGGTAAACGTAGATCGATTGTTTACGTTATCAGACTATAGAAAGACTGGGGGACATACAATGAAGCTACAGGGTAAACTATTTAAGACTAATAAAAGAAAATATTTTTTCACTCAATGTGTAATCAAACTCTGGAATTTGTTACTGGAGGATGTAGTAAAGGCTGTTAGTGTAGCTGGGTTTAAAAAAGGTTTGGACAAGTTCCTGGAGGAAAGGTCCATAAACCATTATTAAGAAGGGACCCAGGATATCAATGCTTGACCCAGTACAAGCATTGCGGAACCTGTGTCTTTTGGGGAAACCGCTAGGTACGTATGACCTAGATTGGCCACTGTTGGAAACAGGATACTGGGCTTGATGGACCTTGGTCTGAACCAGTATGGCATATCTTATGTTCTTATGGCTCTCTCCATCTTGCTGCTCAGGACATATGGGGAGAGCCAGAGGGAGAATCGGGTCTGGATTGCTTGCGGGGCTGCACGTCCCACCGAGAAGTGCAGCACCGCAACCCACGTCCCAGAATCGGGCCCATATTGTTTTATTCCTTAATATTGACATTTGCTCCCTTGGAATGAAGTTATTTGGATTGGATGAGAGAGCGAATGTGACATCTACAATGGGTTTAAATAGCAAGTTGATGCTTTTTACATATTTATTCAGGAGGACCTCAGAATAAGTGGGATGAGAAAAAGGAGTCTGAAGAACAATAGTAGATAATTCTATTTATTAAGACCCGACACACCCATGTTTTGGCACACACATGCCTGCATCAGGGGTCATAAAAACTGCAAGGTCCAATAGACATTTTTTAGTATTTGGCAAAAAGTATAAAAAGTATAAAGTGCCATATGCTTATATGTTGGCAGATATTTGTTTGTCACAGTGACTGAAACTAGAGGTACTGTGATAAGGAAGCTTATCATAGCTCAGGAAGGAGCTATAGAAAAGGTGAAGTGACTCTGAACAAGCAACCTGTCAGTTCTGGTAGAAATAAGAAAACAGAATTTTCCCATAAAAGACTACCAGTCCCAGAATGCACCAGGTTTCCAACAGCCATTAGAGGAGCTGAAGTGGGGAAACGTGTGTTCAATCAGGAGGGCTATGAGATAATCCCTAAGCACTCATCTCAAAGGGCAGGGCCTGATTCAGCACAGCTGCGCTGTGTTAGGGAGGAGCACTCATCTAAGCAGAATAAGAGTAGAGTTTATTCTACAGATGACCATCTTCATGATCACCTTGGATATCCAGAGAATGATCATCAGTTTCATCTGAAGGATCATCAGAAGCAGAAGCCAAACCGGACAGACAGAGAGGCAAGGAAACCCTCTGGAAGAAAGAGGAGAAAAGCCTTTGAGAGGTCTAGAAGAGTCCAAAGCAGTACATATACTGGGAGGTATTCGAAGGGCCAGCATACACCATTGGACTGGGGAAAGCCAGAGGAATGGTGCTGCAGAGCTAGGAATCACCAGAGGCTACCTGTGAGGGAGACGGCTGCACGTGGAAGGGACCCTAAGACCTGTGCCAGAAGGTATGTGAAGAGAGATCCAGTGTCCAGGGATCTGGATTGGAAGGCTGGACATAAGAACTGGACTACATACTGGCCAGGCTATATAGAGAGGAACTCTAGCAGCAATGGAAGCTCAGGTATGAACACTGATCTATGCCCTAGCTATAACCTTGAAAGACAGCAGGGAAACAAGTATTCTCCTGAAAATGCTCCATTGAGAGATTCATCTGTGCCAATCCATGATATTGAACCCATGCTTGTTGAACAAGGGGGAATAATAGCAGATGAGGATCCTGTTTATATGGACTGCTCTCTATCTAAACTCCGTTGGTAACTTTCTGTTATAAAGTACAGCAACCATCACAAAGAAATACAAATTTGTTCTTTAATCTACCCAGAAAAGCTCCTGAAGCAGGATTTGACCCACACAGTGGAAGGCAAGCCAGCTAAGGGGTTTCAGCTGGATAACTGCTAGCAATTAAGCCTTACCTAATTGCTTGAGAGCTAGGAGAGAATCACTTCTGTATCTATGTGGGAAGTAATCAGAAGTTAACCTGAAAAGAACAGTTTGTTTCTTGCTTTGTGGCTTTTCATTTGTTGTTTTCTTGATTTTTTTTTTTTTTTAATTTGTTTATTTTCAGAATCGGTAAAGAGTTGTACATTAATGTAAACAGCATCAGCCAATATAACATAACTTTTATAGCAATACCAAACATCAACATCACTACCCACTTTCCCCCAGACCCCCCCCACCCCGTACCTAAGGACCGAAGCCCCCTGGTTCTGATATCAAAACCCCCCCTTCCCCCCCTCTCTCCCTCCACCCCTCATATTTTCCCCACACGGCCCTAAAGGCCTTTACCGTGTGCCGCTGATGGGCTGTTATGGCACTCATAGTCCACAAATGATCAATACGTTGCAGAACCATACCCAAGGTCGGGGCAAGCTCACTGCGCCATCTGGCCATAATTGCCCCTCTCCCCGCTCCTATACAGCTGCCCACCAACATCAAGATCTCTCGCTCCCCCATCTCCGGCATTTCATTTAACAAGACCATTGATGCCGTGAGAAGTACCTCCCGGCCCAACAGGGACTGGAGCCAGGCCCCCAAGCCCCTCCACATCAATTGCACCTTCTCACACCCCCAAACTATATGGTATAAATCCCCCCAACTCCCACAACCCCGCCAACAATCCCCACTTTCCTGTGTACGAAAAGCTGTTAACTTCCCCGGAGTCCAATACATTTGGTGGCGGACTTTTAAACTATTTTCTAGATAGGTGGGGCTCGGGGCCAGGCGCCTAGACCAGCGGTAGATAAGGTCCCAGCGCTCCTCCCCCCAGTCTCCACCCAACTGTTTTTCCCATGCCAATTCCCCTTTACTCCTCCCCATCGACCCCCTGCCCCCCCCCTGCGTCCGTAATTCCCCGTACAAAAGAGTGATAAGCCCTCTCCTCCCTCCCCCCCTTCGCAGAGCCACTTCCAGGGGAGTAGCTACCTGCCGTAGGTCAGGCAACACTCCTTTCCGCCTAATATATGACACAATCTGCAGATACGCAAAATAGTGCCATCCCCGCACCCCATACAGCTCCTGTAGTGCACCAAATGACCGCTCCTCCCCACCTTCCGTCACCAACTGCCCCAAAGTATGTAGCCCCTGGTCTCCCCATTCTTTAAACACCCCCCCCTCCAGCCCTGGACTGAAATCCTGCATCCCTCGCATGAAGGTATTCCTTGTGTAACGCTTCCCCCGCAACAGTAGGCCCTTCATCCTCCCCCATACCAACTGCGTGTAATCGCGGAAGGGATTCCCCCCCTCCCGTCTCCCCCCCGGGTCCCACAGCCACATCTGCAGGGTCGAATTTGGCCCACGCAGCTGTTCCAATTCTACCCAAATTGGTGTCTCCTCACCCCCATGCCAGCTTACCACAGCCTTCAGCTGCGCCGCAAGATAATACTTTTCCAACCACGGCACTCCCAGACCCCCCTCTCTCTGCTCCCGGTACATAGTGCTCTTGGATACCCGGGACTTCCCCCCTGCCCATACAAACTCATAGATCTGGCGCTGCGCCCTTCGCAGATAACTAGGCGGCGCCCTACCGGGAATAGAGCTAAACAGAAACAGCCACCGAGGCAAGACATTCATTTTAAGAACCGCAATACGCCCCAGCCAAGTTAAATACACACGCCGCCAGCGATCCATGTCAGCCTGAATTGCTCGCAAAAGTATGCTAAAATTCCGCTCCCAGAGCTGCCGCCAGTCCTTGCCCATTTGAATGCCTAAATATCGGTACTCCCCCCCCCACCCATCGAGACGGAAAACTACTGCGAAGACTAGTCTCCAACCGCTCCCCTAAATTAAAACCCAAAATCTCAGTCTTGCTAACATTAATTTTGTACCCAGACACCCTACTGTACTGGTCAATTTCCTGCATAAGAAGCGGCATCGAAATAAGGGGGTCCCGGAGGGTGTAAATAACATCATCTGCAAATAACGCTATTTTCGACTCCCAATTATTCATTACCACACCTTTAACATCCTCCGCCCTACGCACCCGATCCGCCAACGGCTCAATAGCCAGAGCAAATAATAGGGGCGACAACGGGCACCCCTGCCTTGTTCCCCTCCCCAAATGGAAAGCCTCCGAATAACTCCCATTCACTCGCACACGAGCCCGCGGAGCCGTATAAAATGCTCGAACCCACTTAATAAAATTTACCCCCAACCCAACTGTTTCCAAGACCATCAACAAGAACTCCCATTCCACCCTATCAAACGCCTTCTCAGCGTCAATAGAAATGAACACAGCCTTCTGCCCCGTTCGTTGAACCTCCCATGTCAGATTACAAAGTCTGCGAATATTATCCCCCCCCTGCCGACCTGCTATAAAACCGGTCTGGTCCGCATGCACTAAGGATGGTAGGACCTTCTGCAGACGCGTGGCTAGTATCTTTGCCAATAACTTGGCATCAACATTTAAAAGAGAAATAGGCCGATAGGAACCGCAGACCATAGGGTCCTTACCTGGCTTAAGAAGAACAGTAATGCCCGCCTCGGTCATAGTATCAGGCACCGCTCCTGTCTGAAGTATCCCGTTAAACACCTCCACTAACAGCGGCTGGAGCCCCCCCCGAAAGACTTTGTAAAATTTTCCGGTCAAACCATCTAAGCCAGGGGCCTTGCCCAATTTCAAATTTTTGATAGCCGCCGCCACCTCCTCACCATCAATCAAGCGGTCCAATCGGCCCTGCACCCCCAAATCCAACCGGGTAACTCACAGCCCGCTAAATATTGCCGACTATTTTCACAACCCGCGGGAACTTCCCTGCTATATAGCTTTTGATAATATTCCTGAAACGTTTTACGAATCTCATTGTTCCCCGTCAATAGCTGCCCGTCCCCGTTGCGTATACTACCAATATTGGCCTGGGCTACCCTTGCTCTCAAGCGTCGGGCCAACCGTCGGCCCGCCTTATTCCCCCCCTCAAACATAGCCTGCTTGAGTATATTTAATTCATAAGCCATCTTGCTTGCCCTTATCTGGCTAAGCTGGCCGCGCAGGCGCTGCAACTCACTGAGTGTACCCTCATGCAAATCGCACTGATGGCTCTCCTCCAAGCCCCTTATCTCTCCCAGTAGTCTCCGCTCATCCGCCCCCCGCGCCCTACATTTCCTCGAGGCTTCGCCTAATAGGTGGCCACGCACCACCGCCTTCAAACCGTCCCAAACCATACCAAGCCCTACCTCCCCATTCATATTGAAATCTTTATATTCCGTAATAACCCCTACTGTCCGTTCTACCACGGCGGGGTCATCTAGGATGGAATCGTTCAACCTCCAGAACTTCACACCCGTGTCCCTATAGCCCAAGTTAAACCGAATGCTCACTGGTGCGTGGTCAGACCATGTTATAGACCCCTGTTCCACCTCCACCACTTTACTCATCCACCCACAGTCCACCCAGATCATATCAATACGGCTATAACTCCCATGTACCGCTGAGTAGTAAGTGTATTGTTTCCTTCCCGGGTTCCTACAGCGCCATGCATCCACCAGCCCCAGGCCTGCTTTCATTGCCAACATGTGCAGCCGCTCTCTACGTCGCGCCGCCCCTATCCCCTGACCATTGTCAAGGCGAGGGTTTAGTGTTAAATTAAAATCACCCCCTACAATAATCGGTATATCCTCCAACTTTTCCAAATCCGCCCGCATAGCTACAAAAAACTCCCCCGGCCCCGCCTTCGGGCCCGTACACACTAAAAATCCATACCAAATCCCCCCCCAATTGGACCTTAACTCCCACGTATCTCCCCTTCTTATCCCTATGTTCTCCCACCACTTTATCGCTCATCGCAGCCCCCACCATAATCGCTACCCCCCCCCTTCCGCGGTTCCGCCCTCTGCCCCGCCAACACCACCTTCGGATATTTTCGTGTCGCAAGTAACCTCTCCTGTCCTACCTTCAGGTGCGTTTCTTGAACACAGATAAAGTCTGCCCGATTCCGTGCCCCCTCCTTCTCCACCAGTCTACGCTTGCGCCAGGTTCTTAACCCCTTAGCATTAATTGTTACCATCTGCAGTGTTTGCTCCCCCACCTCCCCCTGTCCCTTCTCCATTCTCCGTCTCCCTCCCCCTCCCCCTCCCCCTCCCCCTCCCCTCTGCCCCCCTTCCCCTCACCCCCCCTCCCCTCCACCCCTCCTACAGTCTCCCCATCCCCACCCCCCACCCTCCCTCCCCCCATCCCCATCCTCCCTTCCCTGGAGGCCTCCTGTAGAGTAGTGCCCACCAATGCAGTGCTACCCAAGCTCCCTCCGATCCCCCCGTCTCTGCCTTCCCTCTCCCCCCGGGAAGCCCCCCCCGATACCCCACTGCATCCCCATACCTCCCCCCCTCCAGCTCCATCCACCATCCCCCATAGACACCGCTGCCCATCTCCTTTCCCCCCCTATCCCCCCCCCTGTCACTCCATCTCACCCCCTTTCCCTTTCTCCAGTGATCAGATGCCCGCTTTCCCTCCCCATAGAACCCCATACCCCGAACCAAAATACAACAATATCAAAACTTGCCAACTTCCCCTAACCGCAACTCCCCCTCCCTCCACCCCACACCCCCCTCCCCCGACCTGCATATCATATTTACGAGGCATATCAAAAGTCCAAACAAGCATTACACAACCCCCCTGAAATGTCCCAAGTGCCTCATGGCATAGCCAGTCAGCCCCGGCTAGCTTCCTCCTCATGTAAGAGTTGCACAGGACTGGGGAGATCCGTCGCGGCTTCTTCTACTCCAGCTCGTTCCTTGTGCTGATCTTGCTGCTCACACGGCCTCCGTTGCGGAGCCTGTAGTCCCGCCTCTCGCAAGGCCTTCCGCGCTTCCTCACAGTTCTTCACCCTCCAGCTGCGCATCCCCACCGTGAAACACAGTCCAAATGGATAAAGCCAGCGATACCGCACATTTTCCTGCCGTAGCACTGTTGTTACTGTCTGCATCTCTCGCTGGCGCTGCAGGGTACCAGCTGCCAGGTCCGCATAAATCGCCACCTTATAGCCTTGCCACACAAACTCTCGGGTTCTGCGCATCAATGCAGCAATCTTTTCTTTCACCACAAAATCCCGGAGGCATATAACAATGTCACGTGGCCTATTAGGCCGGCGGGGCCCTAGCGCCCTATGTGCCCTATCCAGCATCACATTAGCCTCCTCAACAGTGTCATCTCCTGCCAGCAATATAGCCTTGCATATAGCCTCAGCCACTCTCCGGCTATCTTCAAATTCCGGTTCCTCTGGCACTCCCCGAATCCGCAAATTGTTGCGCCTAGTGCGATTTTCAAGGTCCTCCAGTTTATACTGCATTTGCTCCTTCCAATGTTCCCACATTGTCACAGTGTGCGTTATTTTCCCCTGTGCATCTTGCACCTTAGCCAGTTGCTGTTCCTGGACCTCCGTGCGCCTGCTCAACTCGCTCACTTCTTCGCGCAATTCACTGCAGACTTCACCCACCTCAACTTTCACTGCAGCTAATTCAGATTTTAGCTCCCCAAACCATGCTTTCAGCTCTGCTCTGGACACTCCATTCACCACCGTCGTGCCCGTTTCCACTTCCAGAGCACGCGGTACCAGAGTCTCTACAGTCGCCCGAGGCGTCCGCTCACCCGCCGCCATCTTGGCTGCCCGCTCTCCAGCGTGCCCGCCACTATAGGCGAATTCCTTTAAGTCAGCCGCCTTCTTACAGGTCGTCATCCTGCCTGGTCGGTCCTCCACACTTTCCGCCCCTGGATTCTGTCGGTAGTGGAGCTAAAATCCCCCGAGGGGTTGCAACGTTGCCACAATAAGCAGGGGATATCTCGGAGCTCAGAACTCAGGCTGCCATCTACACTGGTGACGTCACTTCCTCCCGTTTTCTTGATTTTGACTTTGTTTTTCCAAGTTAACACTGAAAGCAAGTAACCTAATTTATGTGCTACCAAGCATATCTGTGTTGGGAGAAATAACCCCATAAATAAATATCTTATTGGCTTTACCCAAGAGCACAACTAAATTATTGTCAGCAGCTGTGTCTGGTGTGAATGAACTACACTGCCCACAATACCTTGCAAATCATATAGAAATATGCACTTGCCAAGAGTGTGAAGATTCTCACCCAGGCAGCCGTCTGACAAATGGCGTAGTTTTTCGGATTGCTTTTGCACAAAGGGGATTTACTTGCTGAGGATTACAACTAAAGTTCAAGTTTAAAGCTGGAAAAAGGATTTTCCCTCAACTGCACTTTGGAGGAGTTGTTCCAGGAAGCTGTCCCAGGAGGAAAAGACCCTGTGCAGAGCTGGATTCATCACTGACATAAGGTAATAAGTACCTGGGCATGTCTAGTGGTGGATGGGAGTAAGGCACAGGGGTAATTGAAAAAAAAAAAGTAGAAAAAAAACCCCACACCTGTTTGGAAGGTGGTGCACTTTGGGTTTTTTTCTTTGTTTCTTGCAGGGATCAAGATGGATCCAAGGGAACTAGCTGAATGGATGGCAGCCCAATTTAGCAGGCAACAGGAGCTAGCACAGCAGGCTCAGGACACTGCTATGAGAGCCTTAATGGACCAGCAGAGGCCAGTGCTTGATCTGGTGCAAGCCCTAGTTGAGCTGAAGAACCAAAGTGGAACAGATGCAAGACCAGCAGTAAATACTGGTACACCACATGTGGACAGTGTGGGACTCAATCAAGGGATTGGGGCATTTAGTTTTGGGAAATTAACTCCAGATGATAATGTTGATGATTTTCTAGAGTCTTTTGAAAGAGTGGCACAAGCATTAGCATGGCCAGAGACCCAGTGGGCAGTAAGGCTGGCAGCCTCATTAACTGGAGAGGCGCTTGCAGCTTATAGAGCAATGCCAGCAGCCCAGGCTTTGAATTTAAGGATGTAAAGGCTGCTATTAGAGATCGCCTAGGGTTGTCTATTTCAGAGTATAGGCGAATGTTTAGAGCTACTACATTGAGAGTGGGTGAAACACCCAGGGCTCTGAGTCAGAGAATCAGAGGTTTAGCTGTAAAATGGTTGGAGCCTGAGCAAAAGACGGTAGAAATGTTATTAGACATTATAATGCTCGAACAATTTATGTCTGGGGTGCCTAAAGATTTGCACACTTTCCTTATACAGCAAAATTGCCAAAATCTTGGAGAGGCAACCATGCTAGCAGAGAGATTCTTGGGAGCCACGCAGGCTTGCCATAGAATGGGTGGCCCTCTGAAGATAGGTGCTGAAGCAAGATGTGCTGTATCAGAAAAGAAAATAGTTAAAAGTATTTCTGAAAATAAATGTACTGTGCCAAACCAGATGACACAGGGGAGTGAAAAGAAATGTTTCAAGTGTGGAAAATGGGGACACTTAGAAAAAGGATGCCAGTCACACACTAGCTTAATGGGTCTGGATTTAAAACAGCCCAAAGAAGGATTTCTTTTGATGGTTGATGTGCAAGGAATTACCACAAATGCTTTGTTAGACTCTGGGGCAGACCAGAGTATGATGTCAGAAAGGCTTTGGCAGAGAATAGAGGCCCAAGAAGGATTTGTGCCTAGAACCCCTGAAAGCCAAGTTCACATCGGGTGCATTCATGGTGCTGCAACATCACATCCCACCTATAGGCTAAAGGTTAAGTGCCTGGGGGAACAAGAGGAAGTCCTGGTAGCAGTGGTGCCTAAGCTACCCTTTGATTTGGTTCTAGGAAAGGACTGGCCAAGATTTAAGCAGGGGCTAGTGAAAGGGCTAGGAAAGAAGGAGGGAGAAGGATTAATGGAAATAGCTTCCGGGCCTTTCTTTGGAAGTCCTCAGTCCCTAGCTAAAAAGATGGTTAAGCTTCCAGAAGGCCAAACTATGGGTAATAAGAGGGGCCTTGTATCCACCCGCTCACAGGCTAAGGTAGAGAGCCAGCAGAAGGAGGAGGGGGAGCAGGCAGAGTTATTAGGAGACTTACCCTCTCACGATGATTTAATAACCCCATCATCTGGTAAAATAAGAAAGTTGAAAGCACAAAAGAGGCGTGAGAGACTTTGCAGAGCACAGGGTAGGGCTGAGATGTTGGCTGGTCAAAGTTTACCCTGGGTACCAGCTGAGTTAGTGGCAAAGTTTCCTAACTTTCCACAAGAGCAGTGAGCTGATCAAGCTCTCACCCGAGCTTTTAAGTATGCTCAGGAGGTCAGGGAGGAGTTGCCCAGATTCAGACTAGATAATGATATATTATATAGAGAGAGTCAGGACCCCAGAAATGGGACCATACGTAAACAATTGGTGGTACCCACAACTTTCAAAGGGCTAGTACTTAGATTAGCACATGATCATCCAGTTGGAGGTCATAAAGGGATGCAAGGAACGCTGGATCAAATACTTAAGCATTTTTACTGGCCAGGTATTTTCAAAGAAACTGCCCAGTTTTGTGCTGCGTGTCCAGCGTGTCAGCGAGTTACAGCGGCTCACCCACCGGTGGTGCCATTGATTCCCATGCCAATTATTACAGACCCAATTGGTCGCATTGCCATGGATATTGTAGGCCCATTAGTCAAAACGCCCCGAGATTTCCAATACATCCTAGTTATGGTAGATCAGGCAACAAGGTTTCCCTGGGCCATACCATTGAGGAATGTTTCTGCAAAAACAATAGCTTTAGAGCTAGTAAAATTGTTTTGTGAAGTGGGATTCCCAAGAGAGGTGTTGACTGACCGAGGGTCCAATTTTGTATCCAAATATTTGGCCCAGGTCTGGGATGCCTTTGGCATTCATCACGTAAAAACCTCAGCCTACCATCCACAATCAAACGGTTTGGTGGAGAGATTCAACCAAACTCTCAAACAAATGTTGAGAAGGGGGTTAGCAGGAGAGGTAAAAGAATGGGATATGTTATTGCCTTTTGCCTTGTATGCCTGCAGGGAAAGAATTCAGGTGTCCCTAGGTGTAACCCCATATGAATTGATGTATGGTAGGGCTCCACAGGGTTTGTTAGACATTTTGAGGGAACAATGGATTGATCCTGAACCAGGAAGTCAGGAGGTGCCACTGTTTCTACGTGACTTGAGAGCACGTTTGAAAAGGACGTCGCAGGTTGCTGAGAGGAACCTGCAGGACAGTCAAGTGCGCCAGAAAGGGTCGTATGATAGGAAGGCCAAAAGCCGCCAATTAAGCATTGGTGAAAAGGTTTTGGTTCAAGTAGCAGGTACAGCCCCAAAATTTGAAGTACAGTGGAAAGGGCCATGGAAGGTTGTTAAACAAGTGAGCCCAGTGTCTTATATGGTAGAAAATGCAAGAGGGCGTAGGCAGACCTACCATATTAATGTACTTAAGTCTTGGAAGGAGAGGCCTGTAAATAATAATGACCCTGAAGCCAGTCAGGAAGTAAGTGAGCTTCAAAAAGATAACACTCTCGTAGGTATTACGGACTGTAGAAAAGAAGTTTCACCAGTGACACCAGTCCGTAATAACTTAAGCAGGGGGGTATGTGATAAGGAAGCTTATCATAGCTCAGGAAGGAGCTATAGAAAAGGTGAAGTGACTCTGAACAAGCAACCTGTCAGTTCTGGTAGAAATAAGAAAACAGAATTTTCCCATAAAAGACTACCAGTCCCAGAATGCACCAGGTTTCCAACAGCCATTAGAGGAACTGAAGTGGGGAAACGTGTGTTCAATCAGGAGGGCTATGAGGTAATCCCTAAGCACTCATCTCAAAGGGCAGGGCCTGATTCAGCACAGCTGTGCTGTGTTAGGGAGGAGCACTCATCTAAGCAGAATAAGAGTAGAGTTTATTCTACAGATGACCATCTTCATGATCACCTTGGATATCCAGAGAATGATCATCATCAGTTTCATCTGAAGGATCATCAGAAGCAGAAGCCAAACCGGACAGACAGAGAGGCAAGGAAACCCTCTGGAAGAAAGAGGAGAAAAGCCTTTGAGAGGTCTAGAAGAGTCCAAAGCAGTACGTATACTGGGAGGTATTCGAAGGGCCAGCATACACCATTGGACTGGGGAAAGCCAGAGGAATGGTGCTGCAGAGCTAGGAATCACCAGAGGCTACCTGTGAGGGAGACGGCTGCACGTGGAAGGGACCCTAAGACCTGTGCCAGAAGGTATGTGATCCAGTGTCCAGGGATCTGGATTGGAAGGCTGGACATAAGAACTGGACTACATACTGGCCAGGCTATATAGAGAGGAACTCTAGCAGCAATGGAAGCTCAGGTATGAACACTGATCTATGCCCTAGCTATAACCTTGAAAGACAGCAGGGAAACAAGTATTCTCCTGAAAATGCTCCATTGAGAGATTCATCTGTGCCAATCCATGATATTGAACCCATGCTTGTTGAACAAGGGGGAATAATAGCAGATGAGGATCCTGTTTATATGGACTGCTCTCTATCTAAACTCCGTTGGTAACTTTCTGTTATAAAGTACAGCAACCATCACAAAGAAATACAAATTTGTTCTTTAATCTACTCAGAAAAGCTCCTGAAGCAGGATTTGACCCACACAGTGGAAGGCAAGCCAGCTAAGGGGTTTCAGCTGGATAACTGCTAGCAATTAAGCCTTACCTAATTGCTTGAGAGCTAGGAGAGAATCACTTCTGTATCTATGTGGGAAGTAATCAGAAGTTAACCTGAAAAGAACAGTTTGTTTCTTGCTTTGTGGCTTTTCATTTGTTGTTTTCCTGATTTTGACTTTGTTTTTCCAAGTTAACACTGAAAGCAAGTAACCTAACGTATGTGCTACCAAGCATATCTGTGTTGGGAGAAATAACCCCATAAATAAATATCTTATTGGCTTTACCCAAGAGCACAACTAAATTATTGTCAGCAGCTGTGTCTGGTGTGAATGAACTACACTGCCCACAATACCTTGCAAATCATATAGAAATATGCACTTGCCAAGAGTGTGAAGATTCTCACCCAGGCAGCCATCTGACAGTACACGCACTTGTGTGTTTTATGCTTTTACCAATTACTAAAAGTTTCTATTGGACCTTGCATCTTCTATGACCCCTGATATAGGCATGTGTATGCCAAAACATGGCTGTCTCAGCTCTTAATAAATAGAATTATCCGCTATTGCTCTCTGGACTCCTTTTTCTCAACCTTGTTGATTTCTCTTCTTCTCTCTTGCTTGTGCTGCCCTCCAACAAAATGGGCCAGAATACCTAAAGAACAAATTAGCCTTCTGCATATCTTTGAGGCCCCTAAGTTTGTCTCAAGGAGCATCCCTTACTGTACCCTCGCCACATTCAAGGTACATTCTCTACTACATATGCTAGTACTTTATAAAAATAAATAAGTGCCTTGTTGTTGTTGTTAAGTGCCTTCGAGTCACTGTCGACTCATGGCAACCTTCTGGATAGTTATCCTACACTCTGTTCGGTCTTCAGTCAAGCGGCTCATTGTTGATAGAGCAGCATCCATAGCTGATCCATCTCACTGCTGGCCTTTTTCTTTTGTGCTGACTTTCAACCTTGCCAAGTATGATGTCTTTCTCTAATGATCTTTCTGTTTGCATGATGTGTCCAAAGTATGAAAGTCAAAGTCTTGTCATTCGAGCTAAAGAAAACTTAGGTTTGATCTCCTCTAGTACTGACTGGTTTGTTCTTTGGGCAGTCTATGGTATACACAGTATTCTTCACCAACACCATAATTCTAAGGTATCGATTTTCTTCCTGTCTATTTTTTTCACTGTCCAAATTTTGCTTCATATAACGTTATTAAAAATACCATGGTTTGGACAAGTCAAATCTTTGTATGGAGAGAGACATCTCTGTTCTTGAGAATCTTGTCTAATTCCTTCATAGACATTCTGCCAAGAGCAATGCATTGTCAGATTTCTTGACTGCTTCTTGTTTCTTTATTATTTATCCAAGCAGGTTAAAGTTGCCCACTATTTCTATTTCTTCTCCATCAATATTGATTTTACCAGTTGTCAGGCTTGGTCTTCTTCACATTGGGCCCGATTCCATCATGGACGTCCGGGCCCTCTGTGCATCCGGTCGGAACCGGACACACTGAGGGAACCAGGATTTTGATCCCGCGGGATCAGAATCACAAAAGGCCGGTATGTGCAGACTGGGACCCGATTCCCTCCAGCCTGCATATACAGGCCTTGCCCAGCTAGCTCAGTCAGGACTCTTCTATGGAGCTGCAACGCCATAGTGTCCGGTTGCAATGGCACTGCAGCTCCACTGAAAATCTGCAATCCTCAGACGCCAGCTGCAGAGCTGCTTTCCCCGCAGCCTGACCCCCGATCTGGCCCCCTAAGGCCAGGGTCGGGCTGCGGGGAATGTCCTCAGCTCGCCCAACCCTTCTGCGCCTCCGGCCTGCCATTCCCCAGCGATTAGGGGAACATATTCCACCTCCAAGGTGGAATAAGTTCCCAATGCAAGCCATGGCCCTGGACGTACAGGACCAACATTGGAATCAGCCCTGTACATCTGGGGCCGACAACCGCCCACTTTCCGCCCTGACGCCTCCCCCAATTCACACCTTTCCTGCCCCCATCTACCTTCCCCGTACAACATGCGGGGAAGGTAGATGGGACCAGGAAAAGGCCCGAATAGGGCCTTTTCCTGCTATTCATGACTCAGAATGATCCCTATTGTGTATAAACTTCCTTCAGAGCCTGGGCGCATGGCCAGCCTCCTTTTTGGAGAAAAATGATTTACGTGCCCAGGGAATACATTTTGAACTTTATTTATTTATTTATGTTTTTACATGAGATTTGTTCCATGCCCTTAGTTCAGGAATGGGATAATGTCCTCCAATTTTCCTTGGCATCAGGAAGTGCTTGGAGTAAAATTGCCACGTTTACTTCCCTGGTAGAACAAGTTCAACTGTGCTGGGCTCCAATAGGGAGGAAAGTTCTTTTATAAGTACATCCTGATGCTAAGGGCAATCCAATGGGGTTTCCAAAAGATGACGTATGCATCCCTTCCTTACTATGCTGAGAACCCAAATCTCTGAGGTAATACTGGGCTAATGATTTATGGAAAAAAACCTTTAGCTTTCTCCCAATAGAAAGGTTCTCCAGAATGGACAGTGTGATAGTGGCTATGACTGTTCAGTCAAAACCTCATTTCATAGGAGCTGGTACAGAGTATCCCCTTACCCTTATTATTGTACTGCTCATGTATTGCATGTCCCTTATGGTTGTCTTGTGCTGTGTTACCCCCTTCATATCTTTATATTTTAAATGTAAATTACCTAGATATTCCTCTTGATTTGCTGGCAGGAACAAGAAAACAGAGGAGAGAACTTCTCCAAACGCCTGCTGGATGATGTGGAGGGCAAGTCAGAAGCGGTTATAAAGACAGTCTGAAGCATAGCACCATGTTTCTTAAGATCAAGGAGGCAATGGATTGTGTTATCTCTGAAGAGGCATATCAGTGGGATTTTCCTGCACATCATACTTGATATTTGAAGCTTTAGTGGCCCTAGTGGTTAGGACAAGGTACCTCAGGCTGGAGGGCTGGGGGTTTGATTCCCACCTGGGGACAGCAATCTCAGTCTGGAGAGGCTGGGGTTTCTAGTCCTATAAGCACTCCTTGTAGCATTGGGAAAGCCACTTAACCCTCCGTTGCCTCAGGTACACATGTAGATTGTGAGCCCTTTGGGGATGAGGGAATGTATCTAGTACCTGCTTGTAGTAATTGTAAACCACTCTGATGCCCTTCAGTGTGGGTGGTATATAGAGTAGCTACTCACCTGTAACAGGTGTTCTCCAGGAGCAGCAGGAATCAGTCCTCACATATGGGTGACGTCGGCGCTGACGGAGCCCTCGCGGAGCAATTTCCCCAGCTTTCAAAGAAAGCCTTTGGGAATTGCAGCGCGCATGCGCGGAACCCTTCCCGACCAAGGGTGCCATCTTGCTCAGTCTGATGACATAGCTAAAAGACAGCAAAAAAATTAGCAAAAACGAAATGATAGGACTGTAACTCCTAGGGGAGGAGGGAGGGTTGTGAGGACTGATTCCTGCTGCTCCTGGAGAACACCTGTTACAGGTGAGTAACTACTCTTTCTCCAGGACCAAGCAGGAAGTCAGTGCTCACATATGGGACTCCCTAGCTTAAGGCTACCAGAGACCTCAAGCGGAAAATGAGCTCCCTCTAGCTCAGTAGCACAGAAGGAAGGAATCTTCTCTGAAAACGCCCCCGACTGGTAGCCCAACATCAGGGCCAGAGGGTAGGAGTTGCCTAAACCTCAAAGAGATTATGGAGGACTGCCTGACCGAAAGCACTGTCCCTGCGGGACTCCCTCTCCAAGCAGTAATGGGCCGCAAAAGTCTGGCTTGAAGACCAAGTAGCGGCCCGGCAGATGTCTGCCAACAGAACAGAGCGGAGATGAGCCACTGACGCAGCCTTCGCCCTGACACGATGAGCCGTGACTCGACCCTCCAACGAGAGGCCGGCTGCCCCATAAGCCCAGGCGATACAGTCAGCGACCCATATGGACAAAGTACGCTTGGAGACAGGTAGCCCCAACTTATTGGGGTCAAAAGAAACGAAGAGCTGAACAGCCCTCCGATGCCCCCGCGTACGGTCAAGGTAGAAGGACAAGGCCCTCCTACAGTCCAGGGTATGCAGGACCATTTCAGCCCGGCTGGTGTGCGGCCTGGGAAAGAAGGTCGGAAGAACCACCTCCTGGTTGAGATGAAAAGGAGAAACGACTTTTGGAAGAAACTTAGGGTGAGTCCGTAAGACTACCCTATTCCTGTAGAACCTAGTGTAAGGAGGATCAGACACTAGGGCCTGCAGTTCACTAACGCGCCTAGCAGAGGTAAGGGCTACCAAGAACAAGGTTTTCCAGGAAAGAAAACGAAGAGGGCAGGTAGCCATAGGTTCAAAGGGCGGACAAGTAATCCGCTGTAAGACCACATTCAGATCCCATTCAGGGGCTGGTGGACGCAAAGGAGGCTTAAGCAGAAGGAGGCCTCGGAGAAAACGAGCCACCAAAGGGTGGTTGGAAAGAGGCCTGCCATCCACCGGTGCGTGATGTGCAGAGAGAGCACTGAGGTGGACCCTGACAGAGTTGGACTTAAGGCCAAGATTGGAGAGGTAAAGCAAATATTGCAAGACCACTGCCACTAAGCAGGAGAAGGGATTCTCAGACTGCTGAGCACACCACACAGAGAACCGACGCCACTTAAGAGCGTAGGACCCGGAGGCCAAGACGACCTCTTCCACCTCCCGAGGCAGCAGGAGGGGAGCAAGGACTACCCTTTCAGCAGCCAGGCCATCAGATGAAGGGACAGGAGGTTGGGGTGTAGGAGAGTCCCCTGATCCTGTGACAGGAGATCAGGTTGAAACCCCAGAGGAAGAGGAGTGTCCACCGCCAGCTGCATTAGAAGCGGGAACCAGGGTTGTCTCGGCCACCGGGGAGCCACTAGGATCATCGAGGCTCTGTCTCTGAGAACTTTGAAGAGTGTCCGAGACACCAGTGGCATGGGAGGAAAGGCATACAAGAGGCCTGTGGACCATGGAATCAGAAAAGCATCCGCCGCTACTCTGAGAGGATGCGGTTGTCGAGAGCAGAATCTGGGAAGCTGCCTGTTCAGGGGACTGGCAAATAGATCCATGGTGGGGAGGCCCCACTTGAGAAAGATCTGCTGAACCACCAACGGATCCAATCTCCACTCGTGAGGTTGGAGGATCCTGCTCAGCTTGTCTGCTAGGTAATTTTCTTGACCTGGGAGATAGACAGCTTTGAGGAGGATGCCGTGAAGGACGGCCCAAGAGCACAGTCTTCGTGCCTCCTGACAGAGAAGGAAGGAGCCTGTGCCTCCTTGTTTGTTCACGTAGAACATTGCAACTTGATTGTCCGTCTAGACCAGCACAGACTGGTGAGAAGTGAGGTGGGAGAAGGCTCTCAGAGCTAGGCCGATGGCTCTGAGCTCCAGGAAGTTTATCTGCTGAGCAGACTCCCAAGGAGTCCAGAGGCCTTGAGTACATGTCCCCTGGCAATGTGCACCCCAACCCAGGAGAGAAGCATCGGTTGTCAGCACCTGAGAAGGCGGAGGAGATTGAAAATCCACTCCCAGCACCAGGTTTGGTAGATGAAGCCACCACCGCAGAGAAGAGACCAGCAGGTCGGATACTTGTACTGAGTCCGTCAGGCTCCCCGTGGCCTGATGCCATTGAGTGCGAAGGCACCACTGAGCAGGTCGTATGTTCAGGCGGGCATTGGGGGTCACATGGACCGTGGAAGCCATATGGCCGAGCAGTCTCAGAAATTGCCTGGCAGAGACCAGGGAATTGCTGTGAAAGTGGCTGGCGAGATCCATGAGCCTGTGTGCTCAGTCTAGAGGCAGGAAGGCCCGCGCCTGAAGTGTGTTCAACCTTGCGCCGATGAATTCGAGATTTTGAGAGGGGAGCAAAGTGGACTTTGTGAAGTTTATGACAAATCCCAAGTGCTGGAGCAGAGTCACAATGTGATGAGTGGCCTGAGTGGCCTCTTGGGAAGACTGGGCCCTGATGAGCCAGTCGTCCAGGTATGGAAATACAAAAAGGCCTTGAAGTCTTAGATAGGCCGCCACCACTGCTAGGCATTTGGTGAACACCCTGGGGGCGGAGGATAGGCCAAAGGGCAGTACTCTGTACTGGTAATGATTTCCTCCCACAACAAACCTGAGGTCTGTGGTCTGGATGAATAAGGATGTGAGTATAGGCATCCTTTAGATCTAAGGAGCATAGCCAGTCTCCCTGCTGGAGGTAGGGCAGCAGGATCCCAAGGGTAAGCATCTTGAACTTTTCCCTTGCCAGGAACTTGTTGAGGTTTCGCAAGTCCAGGATGGGTCTGAGGCCCCCTGTTCGTTTTGGTATCAGAAAGTACCTGGAATAAAAGCCTTGACCTCTCAGGTTGTGGGGCACCGGTTCCACAGCCAGTTCCTGAAGAAGACTTGCTAACTGCTGAAGGAGTAAGTCCCTGTGCAGAGGGAGTCTTGGAGGCTCCCCTGGAAAGTAGGAGGGAGGTACCTGGTGAAAGTGTAGAAGATAGCCTTTCTGAACTATATGAAGCACCCAGGTATCTGGTGTGATGGCTGACCACCTGTGGGCAAAGTGGACCAGCCGGCCTCCTGTGCTGAGAGAAACCAGCGGAGGGGAAGAGGCTATGCTGACCGAGTCAAAAACCCCCACCCTGCTGAGCAGGGGCCGGTGTTGTGGGCTTGGGGGCCTGCTGCCTACGGGACACATTACCCCGTCCCTTGGCCTGCTGACCCTGTTGGGGAGCTGCTGAGGCCTGATAGTGAGGGTATTGTTTATAGGCAGCCGCCTTCCTCGGGTAAAAGGGCTTTTTCCCCGAGCCCTTCTTCTTCTGAGAAGGGGCAGAGGTTTTTCTGGACAGCCTAGTCCTGGTTAGAGTCTCGGTCTTGATCTGTGCAGCCTTTTCAGCCATGGGCTTGCCAAAGAGGCTTTCACCTTTGCAGGGGACATCGACCAACTTGTCCTGTACCCATGGCTCGAGGTCGGATGACTGAAGCCAAGCCTGTCAGCGGGCACCGATGCCGGCTCCGGCTACTCGAGCCGATGCTTCGAAGCCATCGTAGGCTGCTCGAGAGATAAACTTCGAGCACTCTCGAATACCAGTGGACAAGGCCTGGAACCTCTGCAAAGGTTCCTCGGAGAGACCAGCAGAGAACCCGGCAATTTCTTTTGCCAGGTCTCGGAGATACATGCCCATATAGAGCTGGTAGGTCTGGACTTGACAAGCAAGCATAGAGCCCTGGAAGCACTTCCTACCGAGGGCATCCAGGTTCCGGGCCTGCCGGCCGGGAGGCACTGAGGAGTGCATCTTCTGACTCTTGAGTCGATGCATGGCCGATTCCACCACCATGGAATGGTGCGGTAGTTCTGCCTTTTGGAACCCGGGGCTCTTGCGGACTCGATAAATGGAATCGACCCGCTTGCTTAACACCGGCGCCGACGCCGGGCTCTCCCACATGCGGAAGAGAAGTCGCTCCAGCATCGGAGGAACCGGTACAGTAAAGGTCTCCTTCCGGGGAGAGTCATACTGGAGGGCATCGAGCTCCTCGGCTCAAGGCTCCTCCTCAGGATCCGTGGGGAATGCCAAGGTCTTGGCCATATCCCGCACGAAGTCCAAGAACCGGGTGTCTTCCGGGGGGGACCGTCTCCGAGGTTCGGACTCGGGCGAGTCCGATGGGATGCACCGAGTCCGAAAAGTACCGGGTGACTCTTCGTCCTCCGTCTCCCAGGCTGACTCCTCGGAGGAGGAATCGAGCGGCTCCAGTCGGGCGGGCACCGATGCCCTCCGCCCCGACGCTGAGGGTGTCGGCGTCGACGACCTCGGTCCCAAACGGGAGGCCGAGGGAGACCGTGACCGAGGATTGACTCGAGCTCGCATGGACTCGAGGATCGGCTCGGTCTCCGGGGTCGACTTGGACGTCGAAGTCCCGGCGGTCGGGGCAGATGCACCGGCGAGGCCAGCGATCAATGCCTGCTGCTGGTCCATGAAGGCAGCCAAACTGCTCTCCAAGGCCTTCAACCTGAGTCCGAGCTCAGGAGACCCAGCAGCCTCCCGACTCGGGCCCCGACGGCGTCGGGCCCGATGTTGGCTCCTTCGGAGGTGAGTCCACGAGGACTACAGTACTCATGTGTCCAGGAGACTCCATCTCGAGACGAGGATGTTTCGAAGGCCTCTCCGACTTCAAGGACCCGGGACGGCTATCGGGGCTATGCGACCTGGCCCTCGAGGAACCAGGAGCGTCCACCGACGCCGCCCTTGCGGGTTTCTTCTTCCTATGATTTTCCCGGGCAGGAGACCCCCGCTCAGAGGAACTCCGACAATGCTCAGGACCAGAGTCCCGGGACGTCGAAGCCTCTGACGAGGTCCGGGCCCGGCCGGACGCGGAGTCAGAGAAGATTCGTTCTTTTTGATGCTGCCGACTCCTCAACGCTTTGGAGGACATCTTGCCACACGGACCACAGATCATCGGGTCATGATCGGGTCCGAGGCAGCGGAGGCAGCAGTCGTGTGTGTCGGTAAGAGACATAAGTTTCTTACACCGATCACACTTTTTAAACCCGCTGGCAGCCATCGGGGGAAAAAGGGCCCCTGCGAGGTCAAAAGACAGGGCTGCCAGTGAAAAAGAAAAAAAGGCGCAAACGCTAGTCACGAAGGACAAAAACCGAAAAAAATAAAGAACGGATCGGATACCGGCGTAGCGGGTCCGGGCGGGAAAAGGATCTGGTCGAACCGAGAAAAGAATATTAAATAAAATCAACTTTTTCTGCGGCGATCACAAACAGCGTCTGTAGGGCTCCGCGGAAAAAAGAAGACTGAGCAAGATGGCACCCTTGGGCGGGAAGGGGACCGCGCATGCGCGCTGCAATTCCCAAAGGCTTTCTTTGAAATCTGGGGAAATTGCTCCGCGAGGGCTCCGTCGGCGCCGACGTCACCCATATGTGAGGACTGACTTCCTGCTTGGTCCTGGAGAACAAGAAATTGCATAAACATAAATACAGCCATAAGACTCTGCAGGTACTAATACATGTGACAAAAGCTCTCCATGCCATTTTGAAATCACTACAGGTTAATCTGACCATTATGTTTTCCATACTCCTTTTCCTTCTTCACTACTGACTTAAGGTCATCACATTTCTCTTGATGAATAAACTCTGATAAATTTCTACTAGCTTGTCCAGAGTGTTTCACATGTACTAGGCCCATGAAGAATAGAGAATAAATAAATAAAAGAAGGTATATAGGAGGTAAGAATAATGTTTTGAAAAATATATCTGTCAAGATGATCCGGGGTACAAGCATCCTTCCCTGGGGAATCGAGAACCTCATCTCCATGATTGATTGGTGGGGTAATTGCTGTTTCTCGAATCTGGAATCCTTCTGGACACTGTACAAGGAGTCTGCTTTTTTATTCACAGTTTGAAGCTTCCACCCCCAACATTCTCATTTGCATATCTTTAAAAAGACTGTGAATGGATTCTGTCACACCTTCCTTGGGGAAAACAGGGTCAAGAAATAGGAAGATGTTCAATATTTCTGCCATGAGCTCTACTTCTTTCTCTAACTTAAATGAAATTGTCTCAGCTTTCTTGGTCAAAGTCAGTGAAAGAAGTCCTGAAATAGAAACAACTTATTTTCCTGAGGAGGAAAAAAGTGCACTGTAGACTCCTTCTTTTTAAAGAAGCCTTCTGATCTATAAGCAGAACCCTAGGACTGCTCAGACTCTGTATCAAAAAAATATTCTTAGGCAAGTTCCAAGTATACACATGGCTAGCAGGTAAAGCCTCTACAAGGGTTCTTCTTGTCAGCTGGGGCTTATACTTCAATATATATCCATGCCTCGGCTAAACGTCCTTTCCCAATGCACTAGCAGTGGGTATCAGAGTTGCCAATGCTGATTCCAAGCCCCTTTGAAGCTTTGCCATCAATTCCATCCCTCTGGACATCACCATGAATTCTAGCACAGGCTTAAACTTTCTTTGGAATTGGTATCCATGCAATAAACTGTACCAGCATCTTTTGGTTTTTCCCTCCAGCTCCTCCTCTAATATTCTCAATCAACATGGAGTGCAGAAGGAGAGGTGACATCCTCCTAGATCACTTGAGATGTATCAGCAGATATAACCCGATCCTTATTTTTATTTAACATCATTTTTATACTGTAACTGCTGCATCCCCGCAGATATTGTGGCCCCTTGTAACAAGACAGATGCAGAAAGCAATACACATGCACGGCTCAATGCTCTAGAAAACATTAGCAGTTTAGAATGCTTTGTTTATTGTTTCTCTGACCAGGGCTCCATCAGATGATGCTACCCATGTGTGATCATCTATAGGGAGAGTTTCAACACAGCCCTAATGCAGTCTTTAAAGTCCATGCTGCAAACATGAAAGCTCAGTTATCACAGTCCAACAATCTATGGAGATAATTTCAGGTGTGTAAATGTATGTGAATCCCATATCATCTCTCTTTAATGCAGTACACCATGCTTCTTACAAAAATTGCAACAAAATATAAACTCCAGATTAGGAAAAAAATTTCTAACTACAAACCAAACCACTTCCCTGTCAATAAAGCACAGTTACTTACCTGTAACAGGTGATCTCTGGGAACAGCAGGAATAAGTCTTCACATATGGGTACGTCGGTACCAACGGAGCCTGCACGGGAACGCTCCCCAGCTTCCCAAAAAGGAAAGCTTTTGGGAGCATCCCACTGCGCCTGCGCGCTGCCTTCCCGCCTTTCCTGACCAGCTCTCCTCAGTTCGAGTTTAAAGCTGAGACAATAGAGAGAGAGAGGAAAGGAAAGACAGAAAAGAGGTACAACTCCTAGGGGAGGTGGGAGGGTTGTGAAGACTTATTCCTGCTGTTCCCAGAGATCACCTGTTACAGGTAAGTAACTGTGCTATCTCAAGGAACAAGCAGGAATGAGTCTTCACATATGGGGACTCCCTAGCTAAGATGCCTGGGAGATCCCCAAGGATATGAGACCCTGGGAAGGGTCCTACATCCTCCTATGGATCTCAGGCATCCATCCAGGGAAGGAGGGTAGGAGTTGTTTAAGAATGGAACAGGTAGGTGTTTGAGGACAGCCTGACCAAACAAGGCATCCCAGCGGGAGTTCTTGTCCAAGCAGTAATGGGCTGTGAAGGTATGAACCGAGGCCCAGGTGGCTGCTCGACAGATCTGGTCGATGGACACAGAGTTTAGATGAGCCATAGAGGTGGCCATGGCCCTCACATTATGAGCTGTGACATGGCTCTCCAGAGTAAAGTTCTTACTCTGGTAGGCGAAAGAAATACACTGAGCAATCCAATTTGACAGTGTTCTCTTAGAGACTGGAAGTCCTAAATGGGAAGGATCAAAAGCAACAAAAAGCTGGGAAGACTTTCTATGTTGCTGAGTCCTTTGCAAGTAAAACGCAAGAGCTCTTTTACAATCCAGAGTATGAAGGCTCTTCTCTGTACTGGATGCATGAGGAGCTGGAAAAAAGACAGGTAAATATACCTCCTGATTGAGATGGAAAGGTGAGACCACTTTAGGCATAAAGTGTGGATTTGTCCTAAGGACCACCTTGTCATGATGGAACCTTGTATAAAGTGGATTAGCCACTAAGGCCTGCAGTTCACTAATGCGGCGAGCTGAAGTGACTGCAATGAGGAAAATAACCTTCCAGGAAAGAAATTTCAAGGAGGTAGTGGCTAAGGGTTCAAAAGGTGGCTTCATAAGCTGACCAAGAACCAAATTTAAGTCCCATGCCACCGGAGGAGGCCTAATGGGAGGTTTAGTTAAAGTGAGGCCTCTCATGAATCTTGCAATGAGAGGATGAGAGGAAATAGGTTGTCCATTAATGGGCTTAAGGGATGCTGCAATAGCACTCAAATGGACTCTTACTGAATTCGTCTTAAGGCCTGCATTGGAGAGATGCAGGAGATAGTCTAAGAGAGAATTCAAAGGTAGTGCGAGAGGGTCAAGACCCTTTTCAGCACACCAAATGGAAAATCTTTTCCATTTAAAAGCATAGGAACGCCTGGTGGAAGGTTTTCTAGAAGCATGTAGGATATCTTTCACCTGCTGAGAAAGATTCAAGTCCTGAAGGTCTAGGCCTTCAGTAACCAAGCTCTGAGGTGAAGGGACATGGGGTTTGGGTGCCACAAAGTCACTTCCTCCTGTGACAGAAGGTCTGGAGCAGCTCCCAAGTCCAGGGAGGGGGCTTGAGAGAGATGCAGAAGTAGAGGGTACCACACTTGGCGTGGCCAGCATGGAGCTATGAGGATCATAGATCCTTGATCCCTCTGGAGTTTGAACAGAGTCTTGGGAATCAAGGGAATGGGTGGAAAGGCATACAGGAAACCCTGACCCCAATGAAGGAGGAAGGCATCTTTGGCCTGAACTCCCTGACACGGAAATCTGGAACAGAACCGGGGAAGTCTGGCATTCCACGGACTTGCAAAGAGGTTTATGTCCGGGGTTCCCCATTCTTGGAAGATTCTGAGTACCTGATCCATGTGCAGGGACCATTCGCGTGGAAGCAGAACTCGACTAAGTCTGTCTGCCCAAGAGTTTTGGACTCCTGGGAGGTATACTGCCAGGAGATGGATTTGATGCTCTCTGGCGAAGGCCCACAATTTTAGAGCTTCATTGCAAAGCGACAGAGAGACAGTTCCTCCTTGCTTGTTTATGTAAAACATGGCTACTTGATTGTCCGTATGAATGAGGACTGTCTTGTAGCTGAGGAGGGTATGGAAGACCTTGAGAGCTAGAAAAACTGCTCGAAGCTCCAAGTGGTTGATATGAAGAGAGGTCTCCTGAGGGGACCAAGTGCCTTGAGTGGAGAGGTCCTGTAGATGAGCTCCCCAACCTGTTTGGGAGGCATCTGTTGGGAGGCATCTGTTGTGAGGCATCTGTGGAAGGGGGACCCCAGCAACAGATTTTGAGTGGACATCCACCATTGGAGAGACTAAAAGAGACGTTTGGAGGTTGCTATTTGGTCTGAGAGAGCTCCTGATGCCTGAGTCCACTGAGTGGACAAGGTCCATTGAGCTGCTCTCATGTGTAGGCGGGCATAGGGTACCACATGTACTGTGGAAGCCATATGTCCTAGCAGTTGTAGCATCTCCCGGGCAGTTAAGTGGCTCCTTGACTGAATCTGGGAGGCTGACTGCACTAGATGTTGGCAACGGACCTGAGGAAGGTAGGCTCTTGCAGTGGTGGTATCCAACCTGGCCCCTATGAATTCTAGGGACTGAGTAGGGGTACGCTGAGACTTTGGGAGGTTTACCACAAGTCCCAGATAGTGTAGAATGCGCCTTGTGCGGTCCAGGGAAATCTGGGCCTCTGACTGAGATGGAGTTCGGATGAGCCAGTCGTCCAGGTATGGGAAGACAAATATTCCCAGAGTGCGTAGAAATGCAGCAACTACTGCCATGCATTTGGTGAACACTCTTGGGGCAGAGGCCAGACCGAAAGGAATCACTCTGTATTGGTAATGTTTTCCTTGGAAAAGAAAACGTAGGAATCTTCTGTGAGAGGGATGGATGAGGACATGGGTGTACGCATCCTTGAGATCTAGAGAACAAAGCCAATCCTGACTTTGAAGGTATGGAAGGAGAGTGCCCAGAGAAAGCATCTTGAACTTCTCCTTGCATAGAAATTTGTTCAATTCTCTGAGATCTAGAATGGGTCTGTATCCCCCTGTCTTCTTTGGAATGAGAAAATAGGGGGAATAGAATCCTGACCCTTGTTGAAGAAGAGGAACTTCTTCTATTGCCCCTTGGGCAAGGAGGGTAGTTATCTCCTGACCTAGAAGGTCGAGAAGAGATGTGGGAGAATTGAAGTGTCTCACCATGGTGTGGGGAGGAAGGTCTGAGAAATGAAGCTTGTAGCCCTCTCTTATGATCGAGAGGGTCCACTGCTCTGATGTGATTTGCTCCCATCTGGGAGCAAAAAGAGCTAACCTTCCTGGAATGGTGAGAGGTTCTGGCTGTTTCAAAGCCAGAAAGGCTACGTTCTCTAGCATCAAGTCAAAAACCCTGAGGGGTTTGGGACTGCTGAGTTGTAGCAGGCCCTGCAGACTTAGTCCTGGCCTGCTTAGGTTGCTGACGCTTAGTGGTAAAGCGACCTGTAGAAGATTGTTGGCCAGAAGTGGAAGGGAATCTGCCCTTTCTTGGCAGGAATGGAGGTTGACATTGAAAGTTTATCCAGAGCAGAGTTCTCTGCATCCATTTGAGTGGCTTTAATCTGCCACTCCTTGCCAAATAGATTTTCACCTGTACAGGGCAGATTTCCTAGGCCATCTTGAACCCAGGGTTCTAAATCAGAAGCCTGGAGCCAAGCAATTCTGCGAGCAGCTATGGCAATGCCTGAGGCTCTGCTGGCACCTTCAAAGGAGTCAAAGGCTGCCCTGTTGGAAAACTTTGAAATGTCTTGAGTATGCTTAAGCCAAAGGAGAAATTCTTCCCTTCTATCTTCTGGAATAAAAGGGAAGAAAGTGTGCAACGTTTCTGCCACTTCTTTTAGAAACATACCCATATAGAGGCTATATGAGTTGATTCTGGCAATGAGCATACTGGCCTGGAAGATTTTTCTACCAAAAGCATCCAAGGTTCTGCATTCTCTTCCTGGAGGAGCAGAAGAGTGTCTCTTTGTACTCTTTATCCTCTTCATAGCTGACTGCACCACAATGGAATGGTGAGGAAGCTGAGTTTTTTGAAATCCAGGACAGGGAGGGACACGGTACATAGTGTCCAACCTGCGAGAATGAGGAGAGAGAGTGAGAGGAGTCTCCCATAAATCAATCATGTGTTCATAAAGAATCTCATGAATTAGTAAGGTGACTGCCTCTCTAGGAGCCTTAGGGTAACCTAAAATATCCAATTTTTTTGCTCTAGGCTCTGATTCAGAGGCTACTGAGATAGATAGTCCTTTAGCTACTTCTCTTATGAAGTCTTGAAAGGACAAGTCCTCTGGAGGAGACATTCTTATTTTTGGAGAAGAAGGCTCTTCAGGAAGGGCTATGGATACTTCAGGTGATTCATCTGATGAATCAGAATCACCAGAGGAATCGAAGTACCGCCTGTCAGGGTGCTCTTCCAGCACTCGATACGCATATCGAGCGGTACCGACATTGGGCGTTTTCGGAACCGGATCGGTACCGAGAAACAGCCCTGGACAAGGAACCGGTGTCCTAGTCGATGTCGATGCAATCGGTACCGGTATCGGCGCTGGTGCCGGTACCGGAGCTGATACCGACAACGGGGGTCGTTGCGGTATCGCCGGCGTCGCAGCTTGAATGAAGGCGGAAATAGCCTGCTGCATGGACAGAACATTCTGATCCATCGACGCCATGAATGCCTGGAGATCGGTACCGGGAGATTGTGCCGGTACCCCAGAGCATTCTAACAGGTGATCGGTCGAGGCCGTGCCATCGATGTCAACCTGTAACCCCATAGGAGGAGCTTTGGAAGCCGGAGCTTCCCGCCGGGGTTGTTTGGCTGGTGCAGGGTCCTCGAGGGCAAGCCCGGAGGTATCTCGATGCTTAGAGGGAGATCTACCCTTCGAGGACCTGCTAGACTTATATTTGGTTACCTGAGATCCATCAGGAGAAGAAGACCGGGAAGAGGTCGATGCTACCGACGCTGCATCAGCAGGAAACAGGACATGGAGCTTAGCTGCTCGGTTCTGTAAACCCCGTTTAGACATTTGAGAGCAGGACGGACAATCCGGAATGGAGTGTTCAGGACCCAAACATTTAAGACACCATTCATGGGTATCTGTAACAGAAATAGTACCGCTACACTTAGTGCATTTCTTAAACCCGGAGGCTGGTTTTTCCATGAGGGAAAATTTTCTCTTGGGCCCTGAGGCCTAGAAGAAAAAATTACACTAAGTGGGGAAAGTATAGATATTATTATTATTTTTTTTATTTTTTTTTTAAAAAGAAAGAAAAGACCGGCGGTACCGGTCCAGAGTCGGGGAAGGCAGACACGCGACCAAAGAAATAAAATAAAACAAAGAACTTCTTCAGCGGTGACAGGAACACGACCTGCTGGCTCCGCGGCAAAGAAGAACTGAGGAGAGCTGGTCAGGAAAGGCAGGAAGGCAGCGCGCAGGTGCAGTGGGATGCTCCCAAAAGCTTTCCTTTTTGGGAAGCTGGGGAGCGTTCCCGCACAGGCTCCGTCGGTACCGACGTACCCATATGTGAAGACTCATTCCTGCTTGTTCCTGGAGATAATCAGTCCACAAATTTAATGAAAAAGGAGACCATCAGAAATGAACCTCACTTATAACACTATGGCAGTTACCTTTCAGTTTATCAGCCCTATATATCAACCCAGCTAGTGTCCTTGTATCAGGCACAATCGTCACTCAGTGCTCCTGAAATTTTTACAATTTTGTATATTGCATTTAAAATCCATTGAACGTTCCCAAAAATACTCAGTGTGTGCACCACTTGAAGTAAATGGATGCTACAACAGAACACAGTACTTATTTGAAAGAAATCGCAGCTCACATGGAAATCTCAGAGATAATCTGAAGAGAATCACAGCTCACACAATATCCCATATATATAAAGGCGTAGCCTAGTGGTTAGGGCAGCAATATGGAACCAGAAAGACCGGGGTTCAAATCCCCCAGACACTCCTTGTGACCTTGGGAAAGCCACTTAACCCTTCACTGCCTCTTGTACAAACTTAATTGTGAGCCCTTTGGAGACAGGGAAATTCATACTGCACCTGAATGTAAATCACCTTGATCTTCTCCTGGAAAGGTGTGAGCTAAATGTTAATAATAAATAAATGCTGCAGTTTCAAGAACCTATGCTAGCAGCTGTCATGGATAGCAGCAGGATATTACGAGCAGCAACACTCTCCACAGCATGGCAGGAAGACGCCAGCTGCTGACACAGGTTCTCAAACCTGCAGTATCCAGTCAAGCAGAATAGTGGTGATTCTCTTCCGATTAACTCTGAGATCTCAGGATAAGCTACAATTTCTTTCACTTAAGTACTGACTTCTGTTGTAGCATCCATTCATTTCAAGTAGCGCACACACTGAGTATTTTTGTGGACTTTCTAAAGATTTTAAGTGCAATATAAACAATTCTAAAAATTTCAGGAACACTGAATGACAATTTTGCCCGATACAAGGACAATGCATTTAATATATACGTATAGACACTGGCAGGGTTGATCCATAGGGAATGATAATTGAAAGGTAACTGTTATAGTGCTACTACAGCCTGCTTGTAAAATTCATTTCTGATGATCCACTTTTTCATTATATTTGTGTACTGATTCTATTGACAGGGGCTTGTTTCTAGTCTTAAAAAAGTTAAAAATTCTAGGGATGTGCATTCACTCATATGCCTTTGGTTCATCAACATACTTTCAAAGTTTTAGTGCAGGCAAAAATGATTTAATGCTTGTAAATTAGTAGATTAACACGCATATGACTGATTTGCATGTGTTAAACATTTTTCATGCACAGTAGAACTTTCATGAACACAAATGTCTGAAACAAACTGTAAAAATGCCTTAAAAACCAGGAAAAATTCTGAAAACTCCAAAAATGAACATCTGTAAGTAACTCATTATGTAAAATACTACAAAATTGTATTCATGAAATATTGTTCATCTAATCAAGCTGTAAAGAAAGCATTACAATTGACTACAGGATTCAGCATTGACTCAACAGCACATAACAACTTTGGAAACAGCTACTGTCAAGTAGCACATTTCTAGTTCTGAACTACAGGAACAATCCCAAACGGGAATAGGAGCAATATTAACAACAAATCAAATCACAACCAAACTGAGGCAAACAGAGAGAGCAAACCAAGTCCTCAAACTGAATAAGTAGCAAGAGAGACTAAAATCCCCACAGCAGGATATATCCCAGTTTTAAATTTAATGCTTTCATTATTAGAAGACTCATCATATGTCATGCTGTTTCTGAAAAACTCACCTAATTGTAATCCTTCAGTCTGTTCATTCCATTTCTTAAACTTTCTATTCCATTTTTCAAATGCCTTCTTTCAACTTATCTTGTAAACACACCACTTTTTTCCTTCTCTCCATGTGAAAAATCTACATTTTAGGGTTCCACAACTGACTCCTGCATACATATTAGACTGACACATTCATATTTTTGCTCTGAGTCCTAAAAGAGGTTACCTGACTGAGGATGTTCTTGGCCTGTGATCTCTAGAATCCATTACCCAACCAACGTGACATTCCAAAGGTGGATTTGAACTGTGCCGGGTCTTCCTTTTTCTTGGTGTCTAGAAGATAACAAAATAAAAGGGCTGTGATCACCTTTTTCTTTACAGAAAAAGTCACAGGCTCACTCAAGGCTGCACTAAACCATCTATCAAGCTCCTAGATTAACACTACACGTATCATCATGACATCAGCTGAAGTCACAAAAGTCTGCTGGATTTGCCAGTACATTAAATCTTTCATTAGTAAAAAGGTTCAACAGCACTACTTTTTTTAGCACTTCACTGCTTTCATCTTTGCCATTCATTATACTAAACAAATCCAAGGAAGATTCTTCTGGTGTAAAAAAGACATTAACATGCTTTTTCAAAGTATGCCAAAATGAGAACATTTATATATTATTCAAGTACTGAGTTTCTCTCTTGTACACATGGATAGTCTCATAAGCATTCTCACAATATGAGACATGAAACCGAGCAGTTCTGACACTGACAGAGGATGTGAGGCCAGTCTTATCAGCATAACATAGCCTCTTTAATCAATATAATGATCATTAGGTAAGAATAAGGCAGAAAAAGGCTAAAACATTCAGATAATATTGAAGTTTTTGTTATGTTTTCATGCTTGTATATAGCCATAATGTAAGTTAGAAAATTCTGCTGCTACAATACGATCTGTATTCATTAAACTTCTTGACTAGGCAGAAGTCTGTTACTTTGACTGGGCCCTAGGAGATGGCAGAACATGTGAAACATAATAAATGTAAAAACAGAATAGTTAAACATAGAACAATATTGTAAGTGCAACAGAACATGCAAAGCATTTTGAAACACATTTAATTATCAAATATGTCCAGCAGATATTGAGAAAATTGACAAGTTGGATTGACTATGCGATCATGAACATAGGCATTGATACAAAAAGCACAAAAAAATCTAAAATTTTGAAAAAGGAGGAAAAAACCAACAAAGTAGTTACATGGAGGTGATACATTTCTAGACTAACAAATTTAAAATACAGGCATTCCAGACTGTAGAGGTCCCTGACTGATTCCCTCACTATCAGTATTCTAAAAAGAGCTCCAAAGGTGTCACATGACCTATTATCACATGTAGAATGGGAAGATGTGTCCCTAACAGGAGAGTGGGTGGGTTGTGACTCTCCCTGAACACCATCTTTGGCGGGACCTTATTTATTAGCTTCTATTTAATTCCAGTAAGGTGCACTATTTATTAGTTTTTTCATTCCAGTAGGGGACACTATTTATTAGCTATTATTTGTGTTTTAACTGTTTTTTTACAGTGTTTATATATTTTTCATTCCCCATACTGTTTTGTTTTGTCTTTTTACTTTGGGTCATGGATTGTTTTTATTTTCGCTATTGAAAGGACACTGACCCCTGAGCATTTTTATTTAATCCAGGCAGCCCTTGCACAACATTCTTATAAATATGGCCACTATCCTTGTTTTTAATACTAATGACATAGTTGGTTTATCTTACCACTATGATTTATGTCCTCCTCTTATTTTAGAAGTGAGACTTTATACACTCGCTTAAGCTATTTAATATATCAGTAACATCTGTTTTACAAAATGGCGCATGCTATTTTCACATGCTATCCCATTTTTTCTATGCTCTTCTTTTCTTGATTTATAGCAGTTTGCTTTCGGATTACCTGGTGCAGTGCTGCTTCTTCTTTGCATTCACAGCCCTTAAATGCCTATCTGTTGCACACTTAGTGTTGCGTATTACCATACTTTTACCTTAATGTTCATCTTTGATAAGCTTTGTTTTTTGTGTTATATTATGTTTTTATGTCATACCATCAGTACCTTGCATCTCTCGGATTTGCTGATTTTGTCTGCTGATCTTCTGCACGCTGTCCATACCGTGAGTTACTCTTATTTTTTTATGTGGTTAAGATGTTTGACTTATTGTTTTTAGTATATTTGCTATGTACGATATGTGTTTGCCATATAATCGGTAATGAGCTCCTTACGTAGGCATGGTCTAAAATGACAGTACTAGTTAAAGCAATCCTGCATGTGTGGCATTTCTAAGTTTGGCGCCGGTTCTAAACCTACTATCGGTAAGTGTATGCAAAAGGCTTTTCACATGCAGATGTACATTTGGCTCTTCTTTATGAACCACTAGTGTGTTTTTGCTTGATATTTTGAGTATTATGGCATAAAAGTGCTGGGAACAGATTTGTGGAAAGTGACATTGAAAAAGCAACAATGCTAAACAAATACTTCTGCTGCTTTCACTAGAGAAAATCCTGGAGAAGGACCACCTGTGATTGACAAATATACAAATGGGAAAAGATGATGTGTTAGAACACCTTGCAAAACTGAAAGTGGACAAGTCTATGGGACCAGACGGGATACACCCCAGGATACTGAAAGAGTTCAGAGAAGTTCTTGCAGGGCCTTTAAAGGATGTTTTTAATAGATCCTTGGAGAAAGGAGAAGTTCCACAGGACTGGAGAAGGGCTGATGTCGTACCTCTCCACAAAAGTGGTAATAGGGAAGAAGTGACAAACTACAAGCCTGTAAGCCTTACCTCAATGGCAGGAAACGTAATGGAGGCGCTCCTGAAAGAGCTAATAGTGGATTTCCTTGAAACCAACAGGTTGCATGATCTGAGGCAACATGGTTTTACCAAAGGACGATCTTGCCAAACAAATCTGATTGAGTTCTTTGACTGGGTGACCATAGAACTAGATCAAGGGCATGCGATGGATGTGATCTACCTAGATTTCAGCAAAGCCTTTGATACTGTTCCTCATAGGAGGCTTATCAATAAACTCAACAGCTTGGGGATGGGTCCCAAGATGGTGAGATGGATCAGAAAATGGTTGACTGACAGACAACAGAGGGTGACGGTAAACGGAACTCACTCGAATGAAAGGAAGGTGATTAGTGGTGTGCCCCAGGGTTCGGTCTTGGGACCGGTACTGTTCAATATATTCGTGAGTGATATTGCCAAAGGGTTGAATGGAAAAGTCTGTCTTTTTGTAGATGACACCAAAATTTGCAACAGAGTGGATTCCCCTGAGGGAGTGGATAACATGAGAAAAGATCTACAAAAGCTGGAAGAATGGTCTAATGCTTGTCAGTTAAGATTTAATGTGAAGAAGTGCAGTGTAATGCACTTGGGAAGCAGAAATCCAAGGGAATTGTATACGATAGGAGGCGAGAGAGTGATGTGCATGGACCAGGAGAAAGACCTCGGTGTGATTGTTTTTGATGATCTCTAGGTGGCGAAACAGTGTGACAAGGCGGTGGCAAAAGCCAGAAGGGTTCTGGGTTGCATACAGAGAGGAATTACCAGCAGAAAGGAAGAGGTACTAATGCCACTGTACAAGTCACTGGTGAGGCCTCACTTGGAATACTGTGTTCAGTTTTGGAGACCGTATCTCGCAAAGGATATAAAAAGTTTGGAAGCGATTCAGAGGGAAGGCGACCAAAATGATTTGGAGCCTGCATCAGAAGACTTATGAGAAGAGACTTGAAGACCTAAATATGTACACTCTGGAGAAGAGGAGGGACAGGGGAGATATGATTCAGACCTTTAAATTCTTACAGATTTTTAATGGACAAACAAACCTCTTCCAAAGTTACTGCTTGAGTTAGAAATTGGTTGGGTGGGAGGCGACAAAGAGTACAAGTAAATGGAGCTCACTCTGAGGAGAAGGATGTTACCAGTGGTGTGCCCCAGGGATCTGTCCTTGGTCCGATTCTTTTTAAGATCTTTGTTAGTGATATAGCGGAAGGGCTGTCGGGTAAGGTTTGCCTCTTTGCGGATGATACCAAAATCTGCAATAGAGTAGACACCCAGGAAGGTGTAGATAACACGAGGAGGAATCTAGCTAAGCTTGAAGAATGGTCTAGAATTTGGCAGCTGGGATATAATGTTAAAAAATGTAAGGTCATGCATTTGGGCTGCAGCAATCCAAGGGAGCAATACAGTATAGGAGGTGAAGTACTTTTGTCCACTAAAGAAGAGTGGGACCTAGATGTGTTTGTGTCTGATGATCTTAAAGTAGCTAAACAGATAGAAAAGGCGACAGCAAAAGCTAGAAGGATGCTTGGATGCATACGGAGAGGAATGGCTAGCAGAAAAAAGGAGGTGATAATGCCTCTGTATAAGTCTCTGGTGCAACCTCATTTGGAGTATAGTGTGCAATTCTGGAGACCGCACCTTCAAAAGGATGTGAACAGGATGGAATCGGTGCAGAGGGTGGCTACTAAAATGATTAGTGGGCTTCATTATAAAACATATGAGGACAGACTTAGAGGAAAGGCGGGATAGAGGTGATATGATTGAGATGTTTAAGTACCTCCGTGGCATAAATGTTCAGGGAGAGAGCCTCTTTCAATTGAAAGCAAGTTCTGCTATGAGGGGACATGGGATGAGGGTGAAGGGAGATAGATTCAGGAGTGATATGCGGAAATATTTATTTACGGAAAGAGTAGTGGATCCATGGAATAGTCTCCCAGTGGAGGTGGTAGAGATGAGGACAGTAACTGAATTCAAAAAAGAATGGGACCAACACAGAGGATCTCTAAAGATAAAAAGTGGACTGTTGTAGTTGTTGATATGGAAGGACAGACTAGATAGGCCATGTGGTCTTTTTCTGTCATCATGTTTCTATGTTTCTGTGTTTCTATGTTTCAAAGACAGGGAAGCTGTACAACTAGAGGGCATAACATGAACCTGCAAGGGGGTAAACTGAAAGTTAATGTCAGGAAATACTTTTTCACTGAAAGGGTGGTGGATGCTTGGAATGCCCTCCCGATGGAAGTGGTGGGGGCAAACACAGTGACAGAATTCAAAATGGCATGGAACAGACACAGTGGATCCCTTTATAGCAACAGGATAAAATCAAAATAAGCATAACTATCTCTTATATCTGAAGAAATAGGGGTGACCTACACGGAGCGGTGGGTACACCCCTAAACAAAGGCATGGTGAGAGGTGACCTGCACGGTGTGGCAAGTGCACCTATTCTTGCTACCTTGCTGGGCAGACTAGATAGACCATTCTGGTCTTCATTTGCCATCATATACTATGTTACTATGATGTCTTGTGGGCCGGTCTTGTTATTTTTCTGCTCCTTTTTTTACATGAAATTATTAATCACTGATTCCTTTTATATAGGCTTACTGAAGATGACAGTACCTATGTTGATGTTCTATTTTCCTCTCTCTGTTACCCTTCTTATTGCGCACAGTCAACTTATAGTTGTTCTTATATTTCCTTTTATACACTACTCTTTCCCACAGAGCTCATGCATTTTAGGAAGTGCCCTCTTCCTTTTACAGCATTTATACATTGGTCTTCACATTGTTGTTTATAGCCAGCTTTGGAGTGTGTTAGCTTGACACATAGAAATGAAATATCTTTGAGTCTCTTTAAATGGGTGCATTCCTCTCTTCCTCTTATATTTTACTTCACTTGTACTCCTTCAACTTTACTTCATGCATAATATAGTTGTTTTTTATGGATATTTAACAAAATTATTTACAGTGAATCATCTATATGTTTTGTATTTTCTGTACCATAGTTGACATAAGATTTATGAGGTTTTTATACTCACGTCCATCATATGTTTTATTTGTATTATTGTTTTCTTTTTATCCAGTGTATGCTACTATTGAGCATCAATTTTATTAGTAGTTGTATCCTTATTTTGGGATTTTGGTATGTTCCCCCTATATCTCTCTCTTTTTATGTCTTCTTGTATTTATATGGGTATTGTTTATGCTTTTTATAATATTTTTATTGTTTTTTGGTAATATATATGTTATTATTTGTAGAAGGCTTTGCCGCTGAAACTTGGCCAGGTCAGGTTTGTTCAATAAAGTATTTGTGCTAGAAGGCCTTGGTCCTGTCCCTGCTCTTTGTATGCTGCCAGAGTAGGCACAGTTATACAGGGTGGCCCAAAAAAAGTGAGAACATCTCGTAAATTAAATAGTTTTCTTATTTACCTTTTTTAGCTATATAATGTCTTTATTTCAACAATTTCCGGTCACCATCGTTTTTTTAAAATTTGTCAATCGTTTACATCTGTCTTTTTGAAATTTTAAATAACTTATATGCTACAAGATGTTCTCACTTTTTTGGGGCCACCCTGTACATACAGAGCGATATTAGTCTTCAAAGTATGATATTCAACCATGCATATACACAGAATAGTTGCAGGAGGGCTGCTGGTGTGATGAGCTAGTGAACAGTTGGGAGTTAGGGTCTCTGTGCATGGTATAAGAGCCAGAACAAACTACATAGCGAGGGTTGAAGTGAGCTAGGGGTGTGGCATGCAAATGAGGAGCTGCACCTACTGGCAAAGTGTAGGTCTGGCACATAACTGTGCTGACTACCATCTCCCCAGCAAGGGGTCCATGTATCGGTGCATATATGCACCAGCTATGCCCGTTCCATGGGCTTTGTTTCTGGGGGCTCACCCTGATCATTGTAGGATATATCTGTGGCCTACTGGCTCAGAGCAGACGCTTACATTTACATCATTGAAGATGAACTAACTTGGTTGGAGCTTCCCTATCAGTCTCCTCCCCTGGTCAGGGATGAGGCATTCCTCAGACCTAGGCAGCTGTTGTGGGTTTCCAAGGGCCTATGATCCATCAGCACCCTGAATGCTGGCATTCCTAAGATGGAAGCTGAATGGGGTTGCCTGACTCCATGGCAGCATGTAAGGTGTCCTCTGGTGTGATTACAGAGCTCTCTTTATTTGGGAGCATGGGTGTCTTCTGTGGAATGCCTCCTATCCCCCTCCTGGCAGAGGACGGTGAGCCATGGAAAAGAGATTTGGGGATGAGTCAGGCTGAGCACAATACAATGCCAAGTGTGGAAGGCCCTGGCTCCGAGTGTTCAATCTCACCTCTCAATGTGGACTCAGTTCAGAAGGTAGCCGATAAAGTTGAGGATCAATCAAGTGATGACAGATGTATCGCAGCACTTTTCCAGAGATTCATCACAGAATGTGACAAGTGCAGGTGACAACACCCTGCAAATGGAAAATAAAAAAGTGGACATTGCCCAAAGATGAATCAATCAACCATAAAATTTGTTTCCTGAGACAGAGTATGGTGCAGAGCGGTCCATGCTTTCCTTTCTTTTGCCTTCATTTGGCAGTTGGGTCACGGAAGCCCTTTGAGTGGGACTGCTGAGTATGAAGTCTGCTGGTCCTTCATAGGAGCCAAGATGCTAGAAGGACTTGTTCGTTTCGATATTGGACATTGATATTCAGTGGCAGTGGCTAGCACTGATAAAGTGGTTAGTCATCACTGTTGAAATAAAGACCCAGACACAATTCTGGGGCCATATCCAGCCACTGGCATTGGATATCTGGGTCAGTGGGATAGCAGAGAAACTATCTGGGCAGTGGCAATAATCAGCCACTGCTCGGTTAGCTTCTGCAGCGAATGTTAGGCCACCCTTTCAGATGCCTAACTCTCACCACTTAGCAATAATTGGGCAGTGGCTCAATATTGACACTGCCCAGTTATCGCCAGGTGCCACCTCCGCTCTGCCCCCAGCCAGCATTGGGGTGTTCATCAGGAGCACCCACGGATTTTCATCAGCATTAACTAAGTGCGTTAGTGCTACTGAGTATCCCGGTGACTGCAATTAACACGGTTAGTAGTTCTGTTAATCGTGTTAATTGCATTGAATATCCCCCCCCCCCCGAATGTTTATTTGGTTGGTGTGTTATAATTTGTTGATTGGGGATGTATATGTTATTGACGGGATGAATAATTTTGTGAGTTGACAGCGTTTCATTAGAGGGGGGAGTGCTGTGTTATTAAAAGTTTGCATGGATGACTGACTGAACTGGAATGGTGAGCGTGTTCAGCGAGCAACTGTTGCAAGTGTATGGGATGGGATATGGCTGAGGTAGGGGACCTTTCAAGTGGGGGGGGACGATGGGATGGGATTGAACAATGGCAAAAAGCTTTACTGTATCCTTCCAGAAGCCGAGTAGATTGTAATTCTGAGAACAAGAGGATTAAGCAGTTTTGTTCAATTTGTTGTTTTGTTGGAGGGAGTTAACTATGGCTGGGGAGAGTGTGTACATGTTTGGAGTGTGTGTGTATGTGTGGGGGGCCCCTTCGTTCCGACAGGGCTGTGTCAATGGTTGGTTGTATGGAGAGGTTGGTGCGGAATGGATGTAGTGTGGTGAATAAATTATTGGAAGCGCTGCTGAAAGAGAAAATAGTGAGATTTCTGAGTCCAGCGGATTACAGGATCCGAGGCATCATGGATTCACCAGAGGCAAGTCTCGTCAGACAAATCTGATTGACTTCTTTGACTGGGAGACCAGGGAGTTGGACTGAAGGAGACTCTTAGATGTGGTATATTTAGATTTCAGTAAAGCCTTTGTCACCGTTCCTCATAGGAGACTATCCTTGGGTTTGTTTAAGACTAAATATGACCCTTAAAATTGCTACATTTAATATAGGGGGGCTTAATAGTCTCATTAAGA
This sequence comes from Ichthyophis bannanicus, assembly GCA_033557465.1. Taxonomy (NCBI): domain Eukaryota; kingdom Metazoa; phylum Chordata; class Amphibia; order Gymnophiona; family Ichthyophiidae; genus Ichthyophis; species Ichthyophis bannanicus. Next base: position 1,855,973,786 of record CM066032.1, on the reverse strand, counting down.
GGAAGAGAATGCTTGCCTACTTGAAAATTGAATTAATTGAAGACATACGCAGCATTGCTAGGAAAGGGGAAGTGCTACTGCTAGGAGATTTCAATATGCCAGATGTTGATTGGCACTTTCCTGCTGCAGTATCATCTAGGAGTAAGGAGATCCTGGATTCTCTACAGGGAGAACTATTCAGGCAATTGGTAACAGACCCCACACGTGAAGGGGCCATACTGGACTTGGCGCTTACCAATGGTGAAAGTGTTTCTGATGTTGTAGTGGGAGATCATTTTGCATCCAGTGATCACCAGATGGTGTGGTTCAGTATTAGGACTAGGGCTGTTAGAATCCATTCCAAGGTGAAGATCTTAGACTTTAGGAAGACTAACTTTGCGAAGATGGGCCAATACCTCAGGGAGTCGTTAGTGTGATGGGAACAGCTGGGGGATGTAGAACAACAGTGGGCAAAACTGAAAGGGGGTATTTTAAAGGCAACCAACCTTTTTGTTAAAATGGTAAATAAAGGCAAAAGGAACAGGAGACCGCTATGGTTTTCGAAGGAAGTAGCTGAAAAAGTGAAGAAAAAGAGGGAGGCCTTCATGAAATACAAGAGATCACAGAGAAAGGAAGACAGGCATCTGTATTTGGAAAAACTTAGAGAAGCTAGCAAAGTAGTCAAGAAGGCAAAGATTCAAAAGGAGGAGGAAATAGCCAATGCAATAAAATGGGGAGATAAGACATCTTTCAGATATATTAGTGAGAAGAGGAAGGGCAAAAGTGGTATTGTCAGACTCAAGGGTACAGGGGGGGAATATGTAGAAGCTGATAAGGATAAAGCGGAATTGCTTAACAAATATTTTTGTTCTGTGTTCACAGATGAAGAACCAGGAGCAGGACCTCAGAAAACACCCACAAATAAGAACAGAAGCGAGGGACATCTTGAAAAATTTTCAGAAGACTGTGTTCGTGAGAAACTAGCTCAACTTAAAGTAGACAAAGCGATGGGACCGGATGGGATACACCCTAGAATACTGAGGGAACTTGGGGACGTTCTAGCAACTCCACTGACTGACCTTTTCAATGCCTCGTTGGAGTCGGGAGTGGTGCCAAAGGACTGGAGAGAGGCTCATGTGGTGCCTTTACACAAAAGCGGAAGTAAGGATGTGGTTGAAAACTACAGGCCGGTTAGTTTAACTTCGGTGGTGAGTAAATTAATGGAAACGCTGTTGAAAGAGAAAATAGTGAGGTTTCTGGAGTCCAGCGGATTACAGGATCCGAGGCAGCATGGATTCACCAGAGGCAGGTCTTGTCAGACAAATCTGATTGATTTCTTTGACTGGGTGACCAGGGAGTTGGACCGAGGGAGAGCTCTAGATGTGGTGTATTTAGATTTCAGTAAAGCCTTTGACACTGTTCCTCACAGGCGACTTATAAACAAACTGAGCACCCTAGGGATGGACCCTAAAGTTACTGCTTGGGTTAGAAATTGGTTGGGTGGGAGGCGACAGTACAAGTAAATGGAGCTCACTCTGAGGAGAAGGATGTTACCAGTGGTGTGCCCCAGGGATCTGTCCTTGGTCCGATTCTTTTTAACATCTTTGTTAGTGATATAGCGGAAGGGCTGTCTGGTAAGGTTTGCCTCTTTGCGGATGATACCAAAATCTGCAATAAAGTAGACACCCAGGAAGGTGTAGATAACATGAGGAGGGATCTAGCTAAGCTTGAAGAATGGTCTAGAATTTGGCAGCTGGGATTTAATGTTAAAAAATGTAAGGTCATGCATTTGGGCTGCAGCAATCCAAGGGAGCAATACAGCATAGGAGGTGAAGTACTTTTGTCCACTAAAGAAGAGCGGGACCTAGGCGTAGTTGTGTCCGATGATCTTAAAGTAGCTAAACAGGTAGAAAAGGCGACGGCAAAAGCTAGAAGGATGCTTGGGTGCATACGGAGAGGAATGGCTAGCAGAAAAAAGGAGGTGATAATGCCTCTGTATAAGTCTTTGGTGCGACCTCATTTGGAGTATGGTGTGCAATTCTGGAGACCGCACCTTCAAAAGGATGTGAACAGGATGGAGTCGGTGCAGAGGGTTGCTACTAAGATGATTAGTAGTCTTCATTATAAAGCATATGAGGACAGACTTAAGGATCTTAATATGTACACCTTAGAGGAAAGGCGGGATAGAGGTGATATGATTGAGATGTTTAAATACCTCCGTGGCATAAATGTTCAGGGAGAGAGCCTCTTTCAATTGAAAGCAAGTTCTGCGACGAGGGGACATGGGATGAGGGTGAAGGGAGATAGATTCAGGAGTGATATGCGGAAATATTTCTTTACGGAAAGAGTAGTGGATCCGTGGAATAGTCTCCCAGTGGAGGTGGTAGAGATGAGGACAGTAACTGAATTCAAAAAAGCATGGGACCAGCACAGAGGATCTCTAAAGGTAAAAAGTGGACTGTTGTAGTTGTTGTTATGGAAGGACAGACTAGATGGGCCTTGTGGTCTTTTTCTGTCATCATGTTTCTATGTTTCTATATGTTTCTATGAAAAAGGAACATACTGATGTTGCCTTATTACAGGAGGTCAAGCTGATCCCACCGGAAATGGACAAGCTTAAAATGGAGCAGTGTAGTCAGCTTTTCTATTTTGCGTATACTTCTAAGAAGAGAGGAGTAGTGATTCTAGCTAATAAGAAGGTTCTCTTTACTTTATATGAAACTGGGATAGTGGATAATCAGGGTCAGGCAGTTTAGGTGGTGTGAAGAGTGTAAAAACAAGAAATAGCCATCCTATCTATGCTTCCAATGGGGCAAAAGGGAATATTTTCAAAAGGCACTTTCCTGATTTGAGAGTAAGGCCAAAGGATCCATGATTGGTCCTCTTTGGGTAAAGTAAAGGGAGAATTGGTGGAGGGGAAGTCTCTTAGGTGGGAAATGGATAAATTTGGGTGGGTAGATGTATGACATTTATTACACACTGGGGAGAAGGAGTTTACTCACTGTTTTGCTAAATCTCAGTCTTATTCTTGTTTGGATATATTACTGATTAAGTAGGATGGGATGCTCTAGGTTAGGGCATTACACATCTCGCCCATAGTAGTGAGTGATCATGTATTGGTTCATATGTTAATTGATCTGGGGGATAATCAGAAGAGAAGACGGAAGGCTAATGCCAAAATATAACATGGTCTGATGCATAATTATAAAGAGGATATTTCTGCTCATCTTCAGTGGGAAAAAGGGAAGAACTTTATAAGAGGGTAAGCTGTTGCATTTATCAGTGGGGGTGAAAAAGGCTAAGGAAACTGAGGTGTGGTCCCTGCAGAAGGAGCTGGACTCACTGCAAGTGCAGCATAAAACAACTGGTAATAGGGTATATCGCAAACTAGCGGTGGTCAGGTGCAAGATCGAATCTATTGAAGTAGAATGCTCAGAATTTTGTTATGCTTGATAAATCAGAACTTTATTAAGTTTGGTGGGAGATATGGGAAACTACTTGCCTGGCAACTACATAAAAAACAACTCTTGGCTTATGAGTAAAGTTTATCCATTAAAAAGGTACTGAGAAAAGATAGTTAGGGAATTGTCTCCTCTTTCAAATATTTTTATTCTGAGCTCTATGCATCATAGGTTCATGGTGCCCCTGGAATGTCTTTTTAGATAGGCTGGTCTTCCAATGGTGGGTACTCAGCAATAACAAATGCTCAATGGTGACATCTCAATATCAGACATAGCGGCAGCTATTAAATCCTTGGCCTCTGGGAAGGCAGTAGGGACTGATGGATTCCCAAATGAATGATTCAAGAGGATGGTAGACTCTTTGGCCCCAGTTTTACAGTGAGTCTTTAACAAAGCTGCCCTGATAGCCTCCCTCCTCTGATCATGTATGAAGCTGAAATATTGTTAATCCGAAAAAGGGGGAGGATCCCCTATAGAATGTGGAAATTATCCTCCTATTTGGAAAGATTTTGACCAACTGTTTGGATGGAATGATTTCAGATATTCTCCACCAGGATTCAAGCTGGATTTATAAGGGCTTGGCAATTTTATGATAATATTAGGCATCTGATCAATGTTATCCTTAATGTTCAGAAGGAGAAGTAGTCTGCCTGGTGTGCACTGCTTCATGCTGAAAAAGTGTTTGATCACGTTGAATCAGAATACTTTTTTTGCTGCTATAGGTCGGTTCAATCAGGTGAAAAATTTATTAAGTGTATGCAAAGCCTATGGCTCAGATGATTCTCAATGAACATAAAAACATAAGATATGCCATACTGGGTCAGACCAAGGTTCATCAAGCTCAGTATCCTGTTTCCAACAGTGGCCAATCTAGGTCATATGTACCTAGCAGTATCCCAAAGAGACACAGGTTCCACAATGCTTGTATTGGGTCAAGCATTGATATCCTGGGTACCTTTTTAGTAATGGTTTATGGACCTTTCCTCCAGTAATTTGTCCAAACCTTTTTTAAACCCAGCTACACTAACAAATTCCAGAGTTTGATTACACGTTGAGTGAAAAAATATTTTCTCTTATTTGTTTTAAATAGTTTACCCTGTAGCTTCATTACAGGTCCCCTAGTCTTTCTATATACTGATAGCGTAAACAATCGATCTACATTTACCCGTTCCACTCCATTCATTAATTTATAGACCTCTATCATATCTCCCCTCAGCCGTCTCTTTTCCAGGTTGAAGAGCCCTAATCTTTGTAGCCTCTCTTCATAGGAGTAGCCTTCCATCCCCTTTACCATTTTGGTGGCTCTTCTCTTTACCTTTTCTAATAATGCTATATCCTTTTTAACATACGGCGACCAGAACTGCACACAATATTCAAGGTGCGGTCGTACCATGGAACGATACAGAGGCATTATAATATCCTTTGTTTTATTTTCCATTCCTTTTCTTATGATACCTAGCATTCTATTTGCTCTCTTGGCCGCCGCTGCACACTGGGTGGAGGGTTTTAACATGTTATCCACGATGACTCCTAAATCTTTTTCCTGGGTGATGGTTCCCAATGTGGAACCTTGCATTGTGTAACCACAGTTAGTGCTACTGGGCAATGTTTTGAAATGTTTCAATGTACAGAAGCACATGTCAGGGCTGCCCTATTTTCTCCTTAACTATTGAATCACTGGTGTGTATCCTCCGCATGATTCCAGATATACAATCTGTAATGGTGGGGAGGGAACCACACCAGGTGTCCCTATATGCAGATAATACCCTTATCTTTCTGAAAGAACCTCAGCAGTCTACCTTCTTTGCAGAGTTTTCAGCTGTATCTGGGTTTAAAGTGAATGTAGACAAGTCTGAGGTAATGCAAATAGAGGAACGGATTTCTCTGTCCCCGAGTGTATGCATTTCTTATGGCAGACTCCTCTATTAAATATCTTGATGTATGGAATTCAGTTAAGGTGGAGGCATGGCCAGCCCCAGAAATGGCTTATAGTATTGGTGCTCTAGGCCAGCGTTTTTCAACCACTGTGCCGCGGCACACTAGTGTGCCGTGAGATATTGTCTGGTGTGCCGTGGGAAAAATTCCAATTTCATCCGTAACATGTGGCCTCGGCTCACAAATTAGGGTTGCCAACCGGCCGGTTTTCAGCCGGCCTGGCCGGTTTTTCCATGGCCAGGCCGGCTGCCAGCACAGTTGTAAAACCGGCCATTGAAAAGCCGGTTTTTTGCTCTGGCCGCAAGATCGGGAGCGGCCAGAGCAAAAAAATGGCTTTTGTGCCGAAGTCCGCGGCGCGAACGCGATCGCGATTCCCTATAGCAGTGCAGCCGCTGGTTTTGCTTTGTACAGAGCAGCGGCTGCACTACACTTACATTGAAAAGTAAAGAGAAACTGTGTCATGAGCCCTCCGATCATGCAGAGCCCGAGGAAGTGATGTCATGGGGGCGGGCTCCTCACAGGCTGTCTTTCCTTTTCAAATTAACTTTAGCTGCAATAAAGTTAATTTGAAAAGGAAAGACAGCCTGTGAGGAGCCCGCCCCCATGACATCACTTCCTCGGGCTCTGCGATGACCGGAGGGCTCCTGACACAGTTTCTCTTTACTTTTCAATGTAAGTGTAGTGCAGCCGCTGCTCTGTACAAAGCAGAAACAGCGGCTTGGGCAGAGGGGGGGGGGTGTGTGTGTGAGTGAACCAGCAAGGGGGGGGGGAGTGTGAGTGAACCAGCAAGGGGGGGGGAGTGTGAGTGAACCACCAGTGGAGGGGGAGGGGTGGTGTGAGTGAACCAGCAAGGGGGGGGGGGCGATGGTGTGAGTGAACCAGCAGGGGAGGGGGGGTAAGTGAGTGAGTGACCCAGCAGGAGGGGTGAGTAAGTGACAGGGGGGTGGGTGAGTGAACCAGCAGTGGAGGGGGGGGGGTGGTGTGAGTGAACCAGCAGGGGAGGGGGGTTGGTGTGAACCAGCAGGGGAGGGGGGTTGGTGTGAGTGTTTGATTCCTATTCAAGAGAATTACTTTATATATAGTCAATATAGGCACAGAGGTAAATTTTTTTAACATTTTCTAATGGTGGTGTGCCTCGTGATTTTTTTCATGAAAAAAGTGTGCCTTTGCACAAAAAAGGTTGAAAAACACTGCTCTAGGCAAACCTTGAGCTTTATACACCACTGGCTGTCAAAATCTATTGTTTAGCTTTGAATGCCCTGCTCTTTGCTGCCCCCCCCCCCCCAGAGGTTTGTGCCCTAGGTGATCACCTAGTTTGCCTAGTAGTTTAGCCAGCCCTGGATGGAGTTGTTCTGACTCAATTGTGTTCTATTAGTTAAGAATATTACTGACAAACTGCAGAGATGGTAGGATCTGAGCATGGATCTGATGGGTAGAGTGACTGCACTGAAAATGGTTGTTGTTCCTAAATTGATTTATACTTATATTTATGTGTTCACTCAGTTGCCCATTAGGATTCCCATGGCCTTCCTATGAAAACTGGAACATTGACTTAGTAAATTTGTGTGGGGGGGGGGGGGGACAAGAAAACTCATATTAGCTGGGAGCATATAGCTCTGGCCATTGATGATTGGGGTTTAGCATGCTCCAGGCTGCTGTGTTGAAAGGGCTTCAGAATCATTACCTCAGATCCCTGGGATTCATTGGGTTAACATGAAGCAGGAGCGACTCGCCCCTAAGTCCATATTCAAAGTAATAGGGGAGGGAGTAAAACTGGAGAAGATGCTCTAGGGGGGACTGCACAGCAGAATAAGCTGGGGGGATTTGTTGTTCCCTGATGCTATTAAATTATGCGCCTTTTGGGAGCAAACCTTTTAGAGAGCTATGCAAGGTGTGGGAGAATAATGATATTTCCCAGTTTGGAGACTTGTTGGTGGGGCACATTATGATGAACTTAGAACTACAGAGGAAGAGGTATGTCCACATCTCCTCCTTTCAGTATTTCCAGCTTCATTACTTTTTAAATTGGTCCAGTTTAGTAAGGGAGCCTTGGGCTTCAAGTGAGTGTTGCATATTGATGTGGGGGGAGGAAAAGGATTGTTGTCTAAACTATACAAAACACTACAAGTACTTTACTTTTCTTGTCCTGGTCCTCACAGAGACAACTATGAAGGACTTTAGAAAGCAGCTAAAAACCTTCCTTTTTATTGACTGTTTCAATGAATCCACCAATCACCATATTAGCTAGAAGTCCACCATATTCTGTTTGTACACAGATTTAATTGTATGTAAGTTATGCTACAAAGCATCTTCTGCATGATTCCCTTCCCTTTGTTCCAGAATAAGTTCTTCTGTAAGTGTGCAAGTTCAACAAGTTCTATGTAAAAGTATGAGTTATAATGTAAACCGCTTTGATTTTAAGAGAAGGCAGTATATAAAAACTGTTAAATAACTACATAAATAAACTATGAGGGAGGAGTGGCCTAGTGGTTAGGACACAGTACCTCAGGCTGGAGGGCCAGAGGTTCAAGTCCCACCTGGGGACAGCAATCTCAGGCTGGAGGGACTGGGGTTTCTAGTCCTATAGGCACTCCTTGTGGCCTTGGGCAAGCCACTTAACCCTCTGTTGCCTCAGGTACACATAGATTGTGAGCCCTTTGGGGACAAGGGAATGTATCCAGTACCTGTTTGTAGTGATTACATAGTGTAAAACCCCTTTAATTGAAGGATAAGGCTGTATAGAAAACTGGTTAAATTAAGGTACTAGGGAAATGGCTGTCACCACAGTATTGGAAATTGGCACATTGTAGGGGCTACTGATGTGCAACCAGTAGAAACCCAGGCTGAATTGACTAGAATGAAATGAATGGGCAATATTGGAGGTGGTCACCTTTTATCAGTATTCATTCATTTATTTATTTAACATTTCTTATATACCACCTTTCAGAAGTATCAAGGCAGTAAGTTGAATATGTGTACTAATTACATGAGAATAGTGGTTAGTTATTGCTATCTAGATAATAAGGGAACAGGGGGTAGGGTTAGTTTGAATACATTAACTAGCTACAGTTTGACCAACATTGGGTCCAGTTCTGAGTGTATTTAGTCATTTGGCTGTGAGGGAAGAATTTAACAGTTTGTCCCATAACATACTTGGAAGATGTACGTTTTAAGATTCTTTCTGAATTCCTTCAGGTCTGTTGTAGCTCTCATTTGCTTGGGAGGGTATTCCATAAGGTAGGTCCGTAGATGGAAAAGGTGCGTTGGCATGTTTCTTGCATGCTGGATGTTTTATGCCTGGGGACTTTAAGCAGGTTAGTGGTTTGGTCCCTTCTTGGTCTATTGTCTGAGGATGTTTGTATAAGGGATTGTAAGCCATCAGCAGTTATGTGTATACTCTTGAAAGTGTTCATAATTGATTTGTATTTTATGCGTGCTTGGATGGGCAGCCAATGTAGTTCTTTTAGGACCGGGGTGATGTGCTCTTGTCTAGATGTCCATGTGATCATGCAGGCTGCAGCGTTTTGAGCTATTTGAAGTGGGAAGAGTGTACATTTTGGTAGTCCTTCAAGTATAGAGTTAGAGTAATCCAATATAGGAGTGATGATCGCCTGGCAAACAGTGCAGAATAGGTTATGGTCTGGTAACAGGCAGAGGTTGTAAAGGATCGTTATTCTTTGATAAGTTTCTGCAGTTGTTTTCTTAATATAGGTTTGGAAATTCAGTTTCTGGTCCAGAGTCACACCTAGATATATGACTTCAGACCTGACGAGGATATCATAATTGATGAATTTGATTTTCTGTGGTGGTATGTAGATGCGGTCTCTGTTAACTATTAGTGCCTTGGTTTTGCTAAGATTTAACATAAGTGAATGTTCATGTAACCAGTGTGTCATTTTGTTGAGACATGAGAGTATGGTGGAGAAGGTTAAATTAGGCTTACCTGCTAATTGTATTTCCTGGAGGAACTCCAGTCTAGTCCCGGAAACTCTAGGGTTGTGTTCCTCTTCAAGCAGCTTGGAGATTGAGAAACGTCACTTTCTTGATGACACTGGTATAAGGACACAAGCACCGCCTCCTCACTCCAGTAACCTATTGACAAAGTAGACTCACCGGAGCAACAATTAAGTAATAACACTTATCAACAAAAAACTTGCCTAACTTGCAAACGTAACAGTAAACCCCCAAAGAGGTCTTTAGTGGAACTGCAGAGATCTTTGCTCCGCCCTCGGGACTCGAAGTCCTTCTCAACCTCCCCGAGTGAATCAGAAGCCCCTCATTTAGTCTTCTCTTACCTATTCTAACGATGGCTTCAGGCTTTCAAAACACCAGAACACGGGGGCGGGATCCGGGACTAGATTGGAGTTCCTCCAGGAACTACAATTAGCAGGTAAGCCTAATTTAACCTTCCTTATCGGCCCTCCAGTCTAGTCCCGGAAACTCTAGGGATGTAACAAAGCAGTGAAAGAATTTAACGGGTGGGACCTGTAAGACCAGCCTGAAGCACCGCTGTCCCAAAACAGGTTTCTCTATCCCCCTGCACATCCAGGCGGTAATGCTTGACAAGGGTGCTCAAAAATGACCAGGTCGCCACTCTGCAAATTTCTACTGCCGGCACAAACTTGCACTCTGCCCAAGATGCCACTTGCACCCTAGTCGAATGAGCTCTCAAGCCTTCCGGCACCAGCTTACCCTTCAACATGTATGCCGATGCTATTGCCCCTTTAATCCATCTGGCAATAGATGCTCTTAATGCTGCCTCTCCCTTCCGAGGCCCGCCAAACAGAACAAATAATAATCTGTCTGACTTCCGGAACTCCGCCCTCCGTTGGATATACACTTTCAACGCCCTACGAACATCCAAAAGATGCAACTGCTCGGCCGATGAACCCTTTGCCTCCTTCCTGAACACCGGTAGAGAAACTACTTGGTTCACGTGAAATAGCGAAACTACCTTCGGTAAAAATGATGGAACCGGCCGCAGCACCACATTTGACCCATAGAAGGACAGGAAGGGCTCCTTACACGACAAAGCCTGCAACTCTGAAATTCTCCTTGCTAAGGCAATCGCTACTAGGAAAACTTCCTTTAGAGTAAGATCCTTTAACGACGCCTCCGCCAAAGGCTCAAACGGTCCCGCTCTCAATGCTGTCAAGACAAATTGCAAGTCCCACTGAGGAACTACCTATCTGTATGGTGGCCGCAGCAACAGCACCGCCTTCAGAAATCTCTTAATATCCGGATGAATGCTCAGCGCCTGCCCCTTGACTTTCCCCCTATAACAGGAGAGCGCTGCCAACTGTACACGTAAAGAAGAGGCCGCCAACCCCTTCTGGAAACCATCCTGCAGGACTGCTAAAATCTGCGGCACCGACGCCCTCAAGGCTTCCCATTTCCTATCTTCACACCAATCCTCGAAGACACGCCACACGCAAACATAAGCTAAAAAAGTAGACCTCCTATGCGCCCTTAACAAGGTAGAAATCACCGCTTCCGAATATCCTCTAGCTCTCAACCGAGCCCTTTCAAGAGCCATGCCGTAAGCGAGAATGATCCACCTGTGGCATGAACAGCGGACCTTGTGACAAAAGATCCTTCCTGACTGGTAGACGCCAAGGCTTCCCCACCAGCAGTCTCCGGAGATCCGCATACCATGGCCTCCTTGGCCAATCTGGAGCGATCAGAATTACCAAGCCCCTGTGCTTCTCGATTCGTTGCACCACGTGACCTATTAGCACCCACGGGGGAAAGACGTACAAGAGCCTGTCCACCGGCCAAACCTGTATGAGCGCATCCAGACCCTCCGACATTCACTCTCTTCATCTGCTGAAGAACCAGACGGCCTTTGCCGACTTGAAAGTCACCATGAGATCCATCACCGGCGACCCCCAGCATCTCATCAGCATCTTGAAAGCCTCGGGATGAAGAGTCCACTCTCGTGGATCTACCTTTACGCGACTCAAATAATCGGCCTCCACATTGTCCACCCCTGCCACATGTGCTGCCGACAGAGCTGGAAGGTGGCACCCCACTCACTCGAACAACTGTTCTGCCTCGACCTCCAGTGGGGCACTGCTGGTTCCTCCCTGTCTGTTGACATAGGCCACTGCAGTTGCATTGTCGGAGAACACTCTGATCGCTCTGCCTTGTAGGTACGGTTGAAACCTTAGCAACGCCTGTGCTACTGCCCGCAGCTCCAACTTGTTGATCGACCACACCTTCTCCTCCTCGGTCCACTGTCCCTGCGCGAACCTTCCTTGAAAATGCGCACCCCAGCCCATCAGGCTGGCATCGGTAGTTAGTGGCAGCCACTGAGGCGTTTCCAAGGGCATGCCCTTTTCCAGAGATCCTGGTGCCAACCACCACTGCAACGCTGCCTGCGCCGCCTCCGGGCAGAGAACCCTTCGAGACAACGGCTCGTTCTGGTATGACCAGCTTCTGAGCAACACTCTCTGCAATGGCCTTATATGTGCCCTCGCCCAGGGCACCAAGTCGATCGTTGCCGCCATCGTCCCAAGGAGCTTCAGATAATGCCATGCCATCGGTCGCGGCCTGCTGAGAAACTGCCTTATCAACATCCTTAACTTGACGGTTCAATGTGGCGGCAGGAAAACCCTGCCTGCCGCTGTATCGAAACATGCCCCGAGGTATTCCAACCTCTGAGATGGAATCAAACTGCTTTTGGTGAAGTTGACCACCCAGCCTAAACTCTGCAGTAGCGAGACTACCTTGGAAGTGGCCTGCACGCTCTCTGACCTTGACTTTGCCCGAATTAACCAATCGTCCAAATATAGGTGAACCAGCACACCTTGCTTTCTCAGCTCCGCAGCCACTACCACCATTACCTTGGTAAACGTGTGCGACGCCATAGCCAGACCGAACGGTAACGCTCAAAATTGGAAATGCCTCATTGGCACTGCAAACCTGAGAAACCTCTGATGTTCCTGACGAATTGGAATGTGGAGGTACGCTTCCGACAAATCGAAGGACGTAAGAAACTCGCCTCTCCTGACCGCTACAATGACCGACTTGAGCGTTTCCATATGAAAATGATCCACTCGAAGACACCGATTCACTCTTTTCAAATCCAGAATCAGTCGATAAGTTCCTTCCTTCTTTGGGACTACAAAATAAATGGAGTATCGACCTAAGCTGCATTGGTCTGAAGGAACTGGCACTACTGCTTTGAGAGCCAACAGCCTGTCCAACATCTGCCGGATCGCCACCCGCTTTGCAACGCCTTGCAGGGAGATTGCACGAACGAATAGGTCACTGGCCGTTGAAACTCTAAAGCATATCCCTCTTGAATCACCTCTAGCACCCACTGATCTGATGTTATTTGGACCCAGGCAGTGTAAAATTCTTGTAAATGACCTCCTACCGGAACCTCTACCTGGGTCCCCCTGGCTTCATTGCGGCTTCTTGAAATTGGACGAGGAGGCCGCAAAATCTCTACTCGCTCCTCGGAACCCTCGAAAGCTCTGGCTTCTAAAGGGAAATTGTCCCCTCTGACCTTGAGAGAATCTTGAGGCCCGAAATCGACAAAAATCCTTCTGAGGTAATCTATTTATCGGCGGAAATCTTGTCTGCTTCTGCTTGTCCTCCGGTAGCCGTCCACCCTTGGAGTCACCTAAATCCTTTATGATCTTGTCCAAATCCTCTCCAAAAGGTAGCTTCCCCTTAAACGGAAGCTTACTCAACCAGGCCTTAGAAGACGCATCCGCTGCCCAATTCCGCAGCCAAAGGTATTGCCTAGCGGCTACCACCGAGGCCATACTATTTGAAAGCCCTCGAATAAGATCATAATGAACATCTGCAAGATAAGCCGCTCCAGACTCTAGCCGAGCTGCTTCACTCGCCGACTCTGCCTCCTGCTCCCCCTGGACCCAGTGGGACCAGTGGAGACAGGCTCGCACTACCCACGCCCCACAAATGGATGCCTGCATGGAAAGAGCATTCACCTCAAACACCTGCTTCAAGAACGCATCTAGCTTTCTGTCTTAGGTATCCTTGAGAGCCGCACTTCCCTCCACCGGAATGGTTGTTTTCTTAGTTACCGCAGATACTGCCGCATCCACCTTCGGTGACTTAAAGAGCTCCTTATCCTGGTCCACCAGAAGATAAAGCCGAGACATCATCCTGGCCCCCCTTAGGGTCGCCTCCAGCATGTCCATTTCACCCTGAATCATCTCTTTTATCACCCGGTGTATTGGGAACGCTCTCTGAGTCCTTCTAAAGGCTTGCAATAATGGATCTTCCAACATAGCCTCCTCCGCCGGTCCCGACACCGGCACATTAAGAGCTTTGAGCATCTCTGAAATGAGAGCCGGCAACCACTGTTCCCTCTAAGCTGTGCGCGTGTGCGCGTGCACACACCTCGCCGAGCGAGCGCACATACTTTATAACAGAGCGCACAAAAATTACAGTTCTGATTCTGATAGAAAACAACACAGACGTCTTAAAATTTAAAAGTTGTTGTGTATTTACGGTTTTCACAAGTTCTACAATATTTTCTAGTGCAATCAATGTGGTGTACATACTGTATTCTGACGTGTAATCAAATTTTAAAGTATATAACTCCGAGAGTCATTATGTGGCACACAAAAATTTAACCTTCCTTCAAAAGCTGCACAGCTGATATTTTATGCGCACACAGCCTACAGAAAATTAGAGGGAACATTGCCGGCAACTCTTCTCTCTGAAATATCCTTACTAACCTGGCCTGATCCTCCTGCTCCGTAATTTCACCTTCTTCCAACTCCTCATCCATCTCCAGATCCTGCTCACCCTCTTCCGCGAACAGATCCTCCGAAGTGACTGACTGCTCCCGTCTCTCCCCTTCCTGTCTAATCTTCTTGGGTAGCACCCCGAAAGGCCCCACTGAAAGAGGAGTCGCTGGCCTTTTCAGTCCAAGATCTAGGCCTAGGAAACCCGGAGAAGCCCCTGTCTGAGCGCCCCCGAACGCCTTCTGAATCATTGCCACAAACTCGGGAGCAAAAATAGATTCCAAACCACCAAATAAGGAGGCCTGAGCCAGGGGAATATCTGGAGCCGAAGAAGGCCCCGCAACAGACTCCTGGCCCCCCAACTCAGAGCCGGAAAGCCCTTGGCTCCCTAGCTCCTGCTCCCCCTTATCTGCCTCCAACTGTTGTTGCTCTGCCATCGCTGCTTGACTACAGGGCTTACAAATGCCTGTATCCGCGACTGAAGACTTTTTAACCCCACAGAGCAAACATAAAGTCTTGGAAGGCATCCTGAGACGTATCCCAGATCCGGAATCCCTGAGGCGTGGCTTTTTTTTTCAAAACCAATGAGAACAGATGCAGGAGAGCCCCGGAGGTGAACCCCGCAAAAATGAATCGCAAACGAAGCTTCCTTGCGGAAATACGCCGAGTAGTTTCCACCAAGAAGTCTCCGTGTCTTCCCGCGCAAAACACACGCTGCCCCGGGCCTTCTGCCGAACACCGAAGAAATTTCAATAGCCCCTCACTTTCGCCGCTCCTTACCTCTCTGTCGCGCGATCCACCCGGCTGCAACTCTCCTCACCGGGAATGACCGCCAGGCTCCCCCCCAGGCCCTGTATTTCTGCGAACAGCCCGACAGGCTCTCAAAGATATCACCACAAGCGGATGTGGCTCTCCCCCGAGCCGGCACCCGAGCGCTAGCAGGCAAACTTTCTGCGATGCGCTCAGGATGCCTGTATTGCCGGACAACTGCCTCACTGTTCCAGTCAGCCACCAGAGCTTGTGAAACTGCTGCTAAAAAACCATTCAGACACTGAAGGAAGCAGGGGGGGGGGGGGGAGGAAAGAGCTCTGCAGCAGTCACAAAATTTAAAGGCATATAGCCCACTGCACTGTAATTTCAAAGAACATTCTCTACTGAACTACATCAATTAAAATAAATCAATTAAAATAAATCCATTAACGTACATTAAAGTAAAGTAAATTAAATTAAATTAAATCAAAGTAACTGTCCTTAATTGTTCCTCTAGTGAGACTGGACCGCAGGTTCACGTCCTCCAGCTGCTTGGAGACTGAGATAACTGGAGTAAGGAGGCTGTGCCTGTGTCCTTATACCAGTGTCATCAAGAGAGTGACGTTTCTCAGCCTCCAAGCTGCTGGAAGAGAAACACAACCCTAGAGTTTCCAGGACTAGACTGGAGGGCCGATAAGGAAGTCTGGATTCTTTGTTGTGAATGGAGTATGCTGTGCTTCTGGATGATGTGACAAATGGGCTGGATATATAAGTTAAATAATAGGGCTGAGAGGGCTATCCTTGAGGTAATCCTTGGTGTACTTGATGGAGCTTTGAGGACTCATTTCGCAGTTTAACCTTCTTAAGGGTGTCCTGTTTACTCTAGTTTCTACAAGGTGATCAAGGAGCTTTCTGTGATTGACGGAGTCAAATGCCGCTGATATATCAATGAAAATGAGGATGAAGGCCTGTTTGGATCTTTGAATTCCTTTTAGCAAGATGTCAAGGAGGGTAGTAAGTAGCGTTTCACTATCATAATATTGTCAGAACGCGTGTTGTTGGTCATCAAGGGGTACATGTAACTCTACAGTATTAGTCCTTTGGTCCTTGGTGGTTAGGAAAATTTCAGAAATCACCAATGCTACTCTTGTGGCTGACCTGGTGGTTTGTCTCTTAGGGCTTCTAGACCATGTTGAGGAGGGGAGGGAGTTAGCAGGAGGCTGGTAGAGATGCTACTGGTAGTCACCTGTATGGTGGTGGCCAGGGATTGGAAAAATGAAAGGGGACCAACAATGTTGGAGTCGCATCTATGGGTGGGGGAGCTGATGTGGCTGTATAAGTTATCCTATATGTTGATATGGGCCTCCTTCTGCCACTTGTCCTGTACCAGAACATGAAAGGATGCTGATGGAAGAATGGCTTTGAGCTAAGAATGCCCACTTGACACCAGGGTGCTTAGAGGTGTGGATTGTTTTATTTACTTAGATAGCCACTGGGATTGTTTATGTTTCTGTGAGTACTGTTCCCCCTTTTTTTTTTTTCCTGTTTTCATTCTTTAGGCTGGGGGTGGGGGGATTCTAGGATTCTTGGCTTACAGGCTTTATCAATGATCTATTTTTCTTTTCAAGTATCTTAATCTTAGACTGTTGGGTTTGCAACTCTCTTTCCATTATTATTATCATAATATCTTTTGAGTAAATTCTTCTTTTTAGCTTGTGGTTTGCATGCAACAAGGAAGAGTGCAAATACTCACAAACTTTCATATAATTTGTTAATCTGTTCTGATTATGTTCTGTTGTTCCAGACCTGCTGTTCTGTAAGCACTGACTGTTGACTATTCCTTTATTGTAAAGTGATCCTGATTTAATAAAAAATAAAGTTAATAAAAACCCTGTGATATCAGAACTGAGGGAAGCAGAGGGGCCAATGCAGGGTGAAAACTTGCACATATGCACAGTAAAGATCTTAGGCCATTATGAAAATCTCTATAACAAATGTCAGTTTTGTGCTGAGCATGACCATGACATCTACTCACGACTGAAAAATTGTTCTCTTCAGAAAATACCTGTTCTAGGTAAGCAGCTTTGTCTTCTTAAGAATTTATTAGTTCTTCCACTTACAAGAACATAAACTATGTATGGGGTTGCAATTAATAAGTTTTATTTATTTAACAGATTTTATATACCGCTTTATCATTTCAATCAAAGCAGTTTACATTGAAATGCAAACTTGGTAATGTACATTAAACAGGGACATTGATAACTTGGATTTTTCCGAGGCAATGGAGGGTTAAGTGACTTGCCCAAGGCCACAAGGAGTGCTAGTGGGAATCGAACCCTGGTCTCTGGGTTCCCAAGCCAGTGTTCTTAACCATGATGGCTGGAATTCTCTTTCTCCCTACAACCCCCAATCCCACTTCAGCTGGTTGTGATCACTAGAAACATATCACTCATATTTACCAAAATATCAAAAAGATATCTGGATCTAAAACAGTATGTGAAATGTTACATAAGAACATAAGATAAGCCATACTGGGTCAGACCAAGGGTCCATCAAGCCCAGCATCCTGTTTCCAACAGCAGCCAATCCAGGTCACAAGTAAAGTGAGAATGCTCAGACAAGAAGAGCACGAGCATTCTCACTTTATGCCTCCACCCTCTGAAATGCACTACCCCCAGATACTCAAACCATCAAGTCTTCCACGGACTTTCACAAACAACTCAAGAAGCATTTTTCCAATGAGTATCTGACAAATCAAATCAACAGAAACTCATGCCCACATGCACATCTTTCCCCTGTCTCACCCTCATGAAACCCCATTACTTCACGACCCCATCCCCTTGTATATAATTTCATTTGTTTTCAGTTCATTGCAAAAGTTCCAATGTTGTTTATAATGTGTTCATTATAAGCAACATAGTTCACTGTAAATAGTTATAATGCTGTTCCTAATGCCATTCATAACTTGTTCATTGTAAAAAAAGTTAGATCATTGTAAACCGCTTTGACTTGTAGAAAAGCGGTATATCAAATTTTGTTAAATAAATAAATAAAATAAACAAATACCTGTCAGGTTCCCAAAAAGGTACACAGATTCCATGTTGCTAATCCTGGGGTAAGCAGTGTATTTCCCTGATCATCTTTAATAATGGCTTATGAACCCTTCCTCCAGGAACTTCTCCAAGGTGACATTTTACTTACCAGATAATGTCCTTTCCTTGAGTCCTGCTAGACCAGTCCAGATAAGTGGGTTGTGTTCCCCTACCAGCAGATTGGTGGACACAAATAAACAATGAAAAGCCCAGGTTTTGATAGCATCAATCCCATGCCTCTATACACCTCAGCCACCAGAGGTCTCTTCAGTATTTGCCTAAAGCATATGGGAGAACATGGCAAGCCGCACATAACCTCAATATGGGAAACAATGAGCAATAAAATAGTAGAGAACTATGCACAGGAAAGCATAAGGCGAAGGCTGTTTGTAGAAGATGAACCTGCAGAGCCATACAGATAAATCATACAGATAAATCATAGCGGACACAAGGGTTTCACCAAAGAAGAACAGAGCAAACACAGCTCTAGGGGTGGGCCCTGGACTGGTCTAGCAGGACTCAAGGAAAGAACATTATCTGATAAGTAAAATGTCACCTTCCATATTGTCCTGCTAGACTAGTCCAGACAAGTGGGATGTACCAAAGCTACAACTCCACTGGGTGGGAAGATGACACAGCAGCTTGCAAAACCTTAGAGCCAAAGGCCATGTCCACCCAAGAAAAGACATCCAAGCAGTAATGCTGACAAAGGTGGAAGGTGATGCCCACGTTGCCGCCTGACAGATGCTTGAAGGGCTACCAAGCTTCGCTCTGCCCAAGAAGATGCCTGTGCTTGGGTAGAATGGGTGCGCAATCCTCCAGAACCGGCTGGATCCATAACAGAAATGCCAACGCAATGGCCTCCTAAGTCCAGCATCCCAAGGGAGACCTTACCACTGTATCACTTGCATGGGTCAGCAAACAGCAAAAAGGGATGGCCAGATTTACAAAAAGAATTCGTAACCTCAAAGTACCAGAGTACCAGACATCTACATCCCCAAATACTGCCCCTTAGAGAAGCATGACCACCAAACCACTTGGTTCACATGCAGGGGCGGCTCTATAATGAGGCCGAGTGAGGCGGTGGCCTCAAGCGGCAACTTTTTGGGGGCAGCAAGTTTGCCCCCAAAAAGCCCGCCTCACTCGGCCTTCAAATTAAAAAAATAAAACGATCAGAAGAGCTGCTACCGCCGCTGCAGCGCCCCGCGGCCGCCCCAGCAGAGTCCCTCAGCTCCGGCTTTACAGAGCTGCAAAGGGAGAGTGTCCCTTTCTTGTGGCTCTGTTAAGCCCGCGGGCGCTGATGGGAAATCCCATCAGCACCCGCGGGCTTAGCAGAGCCGCGAGAAAGGGACACTCTTCCCTTCACGGCTCTGTAAAGCTGGCGGCGGTGCTGAGGGAGAGAAGAGGGCTGTGCCGGGGCCTGGAACTGAGGGAGAGAAGGGCTGTGCCGGGGAGGCCGTGGGGCACTTTCATCTGCCGCTGCTACGGTAGCAGCAGCTTCAACTTCAGCAGCCAGTTTCTTCAACTGGGTTGATCATGGGGGGGGGGGGGTAGGACTGGAAATGGGCTGATGGGGGGATTAGGATTGGAAGTGGGCTGATGGGGTTAGGACTGGTAATGGGCTAGGGGGGGCTAGGACTGGAAATGGGCTGATGGGGGGGTTGGGACTGGTAATGGGCTATGGGGGGGCTAGGACTGGAAATGGGCTGATGGATTAGTACTGGGGGTGGCTAGGACTGGAGAGCTGATGGGGGCTTGGGCTGGTAATGGGCAATCGGGGGAGGTTAGGACTGGTAATGGGCTATGGGGGGGTTAGGACTGGAAGTGAACTGATGGGCGGGTTAGGACTGGAAGTTGGCTAATGGGGGGTAGGACTGGTAATGGGCTATGGGGGGCTAGGACTGGAATTGGGCTGAAGGGGGATTAGGATTGGAAGTGGGCTGATGGGGGTAGGACTGGTAATGGGCTAGGGGGGCTAGGACTGGAGATGGGCTGATGGGGGTTAGGACTGGTAATGGGCTATGGGGGGGCTAGGACTGGAAATGGGCTGATGGATTAGCACTGGGGATGGCTAGGACTGGAGGGCTGATGGGGGGCTTGGGCTGGTAATGGGCTACCGGGGGTGGTTAGGACTGGTAATGGGCTATGGGGGGGTTAGGACTGGAAGTGAACTGATGGGCGGGTTAGGAGTTGGCTGATGGGGGATAGGACTGGTAATGGGCTATGGGGGGGCTAGAACTGGAATTGGGCTGATGGGGGATTAGGATTGGAAGTGGGCTGATGGGGTTAGGACTGGTAATGGGCTGGGGGGGCTAGGACTGGAAATGGGCTGATGGTGGGTTAGGACTGGTAATGGGCTATGGGGGGGCTAGAACTGGAAATGGGCTGATGGATTAGCACTGGGGGTGGCTAGGACTGGAAATGGGCTGATGGGGGGCTTGGGCTGGTAATGGGCTATCGGGGGTGGCTAGGACTGGAAATGGCCTGATGGGGGGTTAAGAATGGAAATAGGCTGATCAGGAGGTGGGGTTAGAACTGGAAATGGACTGATGGGGGTTAGAACTTGAAATAGGCTGATCGGGAGGGGGAGCTAGGACTGGTAATGGGTTGATTGGTGGGGTTAGGCCTAGAAATGGGCTGATTAGGGGGGCTAGGACAGGAAATGGGCTGATTGGGGTGCTATGACTAGAGTGGTCTGATAAGGGGGATAGGACTGGAAATGGGCTGGGACTGGAAATGGGCTAATGGATGAGGAAAGGAGAGTGATGCTGACCCTGGAAGAAAACTAGGGGCTAGGGCTTCAAATGGGCTGATGCGGGAGGATGGTACAATTGGACTGGAAGGGAGCGGATAATGAGAGGGTCTGCCAGGGGAAGGAGGGGGCAGGAAGGGAGCTGACACCTGGGATGCACTGAAGGAGGACTGGAAGGGAGCTGACATGGGGGAAGGAGGGGGCTGGAAAGGAGCTGACACCTGGGATGTACTGAAGGGGGACTGGAAGGGAACTGACAATTGGGGATGGGAGTGGTAGGTGGTTGGGTAATGGGGAGGAGGCTGGAAGGGAGCTGACATGCAAATGGCACTGGAAGGGGGATGGACAGAGGGTAGGGCGACTGGAAGGGAGCTGACTGGGGGGGTGGCACTGAGAGTGGACGTAAGCTGATATCTGGGATGGTATTTGGACTAGAAGGGGCTGGACAGTGGGGAAGGAGGGGGACTGGAAGGGAATGGACACCAGTGGCAGTCGTGGGAATGCAAGGCGGTTGACATTGGAAAGTACTGGGAGGGGAGGACTGGAAAGGGGGCTGATACTGGGGAGGGTTACTGGAACTGGAAATGGGCTGATGGAAAGAAGTGAAGAAAACAAAAGAAGAGATAAGAAATGGCAGCTGGACCATGGACTACAGAAAGAGATCTAAGAGAAGACAGGAAAGCAGAAGCCTCAGATCGGGACCAGCATGATCAGAGAATAAAATGGTCAGACAACAAAGGTAGAAAAAATAATTTTATTTAATTTTAGTGATTGGATTTTGTGCTATTTTTATATTTTACACAGTACTGGATAACTGCATCTCTTATTTATCTGACGTTGCACTGCATGTGGACTCTGGCTTCTTCGGGTTTCAATTTAAATTTTGTCTACATATTTTTATTTTTACTTTAGATTGTGGTTATTTCTTCTGTACTTGGTGAGGGTCGATGTTGTGAGTGTGTGACTGAGGTCAGGTGTTCTGTTAACATGGAGTTTGTACATAAAGATCTATACTGTACTGTGGTAATTTCAGCTATTTATATAGGTGCATGTATGTTCCAGGGCCCACTGTAGTATTTACAGTGACGCTTTTTTTGGATGGGCTCTTTATGTGAGTTTTTGAAGTTTGTGCTGTTACGGTATGGTAGGCTTGCTCTTTGTTGTAGGGTTTTGTATTAGTTCACAATATGCCTGGTACTGGAGAATAGTGGTTGTTGTTGTTGTTAGTGAGATGATCAGAATCAGATTTTCTTTTTTTAATATTGAGTTCTGTGGGTCCTGGTTCTGCTCTGCACCTACTGTGAATGCAAAATATATGTTGAAAAAGAAAAAGCAAGAACCATAACGCAGTTTATAACAAAGTAGAAATGAGTTATAATTTAGTTTTATAAACTGTGCTGTTGGTTCTTGCTGTCTTTTAGTTCCTTAATTTACAAACGGGACTGTACCTAGACCTGTGTAAGCGGTGCAGCCTCACAGGGCGGAAAGGCTTGGGGGCTACATTTTGGCTGTCTGCTGTTGCCCGGCCACCGCTGGCAGGACAATAGCAGGCAGCCGAAATGCGCTCCCCAAGCCTTTTCACAGCACTTTTAAGCAGGTCTGGTCCCTCTCTCCTCCGATGCGATGTCAGAGTAGGGAGGGACAGATCTGCTTAAAGTGCCGGTGTCTTTCAGATCGGGCACATGCCCCCCTCCTCCTGCCCATACCTCCGTCTAGCACTGCCTGCTCTTTTCCTGCTGCCGGCGCCGCCATGAAAATAACCAGGGCAGCAGCAGCAGGGAAAGAGCAGGCAGTGCTGGACGGAGGTATGGGGGGAGGGGGGGCATGCGCCCGAGCTGCAAGTTGCACAGGGTGTGATTGCAACTCGATACGGCCCTGTGTGCAAACATCTTGCATTTCCTCCATATAATCTAATCGGCTTTTTGGTTTGGTTCAGTCTCTTGATTGGATTTCTGAAAAAGCCCTGCCCCCTCTAGGGTGGGGGGGGGGCACCATTTCATACTTCGCCTCAGGCAGCAGATTGCCTTGAGCCGCCACTGTTGAGGGTCATGGAAACCATGGCAGGAAAATAACCCTTATATGCTAAATGATGCCTCTCAAGAGTGAAGCCATAAGCAACAAAGGAACTGGGATGTCCAGAATGACTGGTCCCTGTCACAACAGCCCCTAGACGGGAAGTCACAGAAGAGGTTCCTGCAGGAGATGCATAATGTCTCCAAACATGGCCTCCATGGTCAATCCAGCGCCACCAGGACAATCGAGCCCAGAAGTTGCTTTATGCGGCAAAGCACATGCCTCACAAGCAGTCAAGGAGGAAGCACCTAGATTGGCCACTGTTGGAAACAGAATACTGGGCTTGATGGACCTTGGTCTGACCCAGTTGTTGTTGTTAAGTGCCGTTGAGTCGGAGTCGACTCATGGCAACCCTCTGGATAGCTATTCTAAATTGTGTTCGGTCTTCAGTCAGGCAGCTCATTGTTGACAGACTGGTACCCGTAGCTGCTGTTATTGTATCAATCCATCTGATTGCTGGCCTTCCTCTTTTGCGTTGACCTTCTATCTTGCCAAGCATGATGTCTTTCTCTAATGATCTCTCTCTTCACATGATGTGTCCAAAGTATGAAAGTCGAAGTCTTGTCATCTGAGCTTCTAAAGAAAGCTTAGGTTTGATCTCCTCTAGTACCGAATGGTTTGTTCTTCGGGCAGTTTCTTCTTGCTCAATGTACAGATCGCGCAAGAGAACGATCAGGTGTTCTGGTATACCCATGCTTCTTAATGTGGCCCAGAGTTTCTCATGATTTACACAGTCAAAAGCCTTGCTATAGTCGATAAAGCACAAATAGATATCCTTTTGGTATTCTTTGGTCTTTTCAAGGATCCATCTCACATCCGCAATGATGTCTCTCATTCCTCACCCTTTCCTGAACCCTTCTTGCACTTCAGGTAGTTCTTGTTCCAGGTATGGTTGTAGTGTCAGCAATATTAAATATACTTGTGTCAGCAATATTAAATAAGCAAGGAAATGACATGAACTCCTTTATCAACTTTTATGCAAGTCTTTTACATTGTATATATTTGTAACTCCGTGCATCTTTATATTTAGTTCAATTATTGTCCGCCATGAAAACTCTAGCGGTATATGCTAACAGATACTATTTAGACTGAAAAATTTAAAAAAAAAGATTCTTATTGATTCAACATGGTGGACCTTGTGTAAGAGATAAGAAAAAAATTATACCTGTATATGCTACCTAAAAAATGGCATCTCAAAATTGTTGTATCATGCCAGCACAAGGCGAAGCCTGTGCGAGCAATGTTAAAAAGAAAAACTGCCATCGGCGCTTTTACGTGTGTGTTATGTTGTATGTAACCCATAAATTGCATAAAAAATATATAGAAGACTATAGCATAATATGTTACTCAATTCTTTTTTTTAAATGAAAGTATTTTTATGAGAGAAGAGGGGGGAAGAGAGAGGATGGGGGAAGGGGTGGAGGGGGAAGGAAGGAATGGGGATGGGTTAAGGAGGGGGGAAAGGGAGGAGGAGGGAGGGAGAAGGGGGAGGGGGAAGGAAGGGGAGAAGGGGGAAGAGGGGGAAGGAGGAGGGAGGGGAGGGGGGATGAAGGAGGGGAGAGGAAAGGAAAGGGGGAGGGAGAAGAGGGGAGGGGGGAAAGGGGGAGGGGGAGAAAAAGGAGGAGGGGGAAGGGAGAGCGGGGGGAAGAGGGGAAGGGGAAAAGGGGGGGTCGGGGGTGGTTTGGGGGGTATGGCTGGGGGTGGGGTAGAGTAAGGGATTAGGTTAGAGGGGGGAAGAGAGGGAAGGGGAGGGGAGGGGGAAGGGGGAGGGAGAGGGGGGTGTAGGAAGGGGAGCTGTAAAAACTTGCATTCAGCATCTGCTGGAGACAGAGAGGTTTGCCCCTAGGTGTACTGGCTGTTCATAGTAGGATGAGGTTATAAGAAGCCTCTGAAATGTTTCTATGTTTCCACATCTGCTCCTAGGGGAACACAACCCATTTGTCTGAAGTGGTCTAGTAGGATGATATGGAATCTACCCCGCCATTGCTC
Source organism: Ichthyophis bannanicus (assembly GCA_033557465.1). Classification (NCBI taxonomy): domain Eukaryota; kingdom Metazoa; phylum Chordata; class Amphibia; order Gymnophiona; family Ichthyophiidae; genus Ichthyophis; species Ichthyophis bannanicus. The sequence goes on along the minus strand of CM066032.1, from coordinate 1,855,949,029 downwards.
AAAATTCCTCCCTCCTGACAATTCATAAATTAAAACGAAAATGTCCTCAGCTGCAATCCCCTACCCTTCCCTTACCCCTGATTTCAACCCTAGCTAAACTGGCAGTGCCACTTCCCACCTATTCTGAAAGAGCAACACTCCATGCAAAGCCAGCAGGAGGAAATAGGAACTCCTGTTGACCTGACCTAGGATAACTGAGTGGTATGAAAAGTTGTGGGTACACCATGGCTTTGGATACAATGTTTTAAAATAGGAAAACTTTTTTGTGCTAAATGGATAAGTATGGATGGCTAAATGTAACCAAATTTTTTGTTGAAACCTAGCTGGTTAGGTCCAGCTGAAAACTCCCTAAAGGATCCTTTGTTCAAATGGAAGAGCAGCAAACTGAAAGTGAGAGCCAAACACAGCAAATGCAGATATCTTGCTGATCCTCCCAGACTTTGACATGAAAATACACCTCAGCTAAATCCAGAAAGGCCACGAACTCCCCTTGATGAACTGCATGAAACATGAATCACAAAGTTTCCATCCAGAAATGCAGGATGCACAAGTGCTCATTGACATTCTTGAGGTCCAGAATGGACCAGAATGATCCAGCACTACCAAATAGATGGAATACCTGCACTTGCCCCGATCATTAAGGAGAATGGGCACTACTACCGTCAGAAGTAGCAACTTGTCCAAGGTGATCTGTACAGCAGCCCTTTTGTTCACAGAGCCACAAGGGAAGATAACAAATGTGTCTGGGATTGGCTCTTTGCATTCCAGGACATAGCTGTCTGGATGGTATCTAGCACCCAACGATTCTTGGTGACCCGGGTCCATTGCAGAAGAGACAATGCCTGCCCCCTTCCTCTGGTTGCCCCAAACCTTCATTGCGCAGCTCAGGGGAGGATCCTCAACTGAAGGGGACCGAGGCCCTGGGCCCACATGCTCCACAAAACAACTGGGAATGAGCCAGAAGGCTTTCCAGGCTGGAAGCAACAGGAGTCCCGAGACACTCGGGAGTCTGACCAGCAGGCTCACGAGGAGCAAGCAAAGGCTGATGGAAAAGGGACTCCTGCCCACTTCACAGGCCCCCCAGAAGGTGGTAAGATTTTGTCTCGCCCAGGACCTATATCAGCTTCTCCAAATCAGCCCCAAAAGAAGCTTCCCTTCAAAGGTCAGTTGTGTCAACCAGGCTTTGGAAGATGCATCCACTGTCCAATGTTGAAGCCAAATCCAGTGCCGTATCACCATCTTCAGGGTACTACCCCTGGCCACTAGACATACCAGATCATACATGGCACCTGAAGGAAAGCCATAGCTGACTCTAAAAGAAGGTTAGCATCATCTGGTGGAAAAGACCGAATCCACTGGAGTAGGGCTCAAACATCAGGCCTGCACATACCACCAAATGAAGAAATAGCAGCTGCTGCAGCGAAATGGTTCTTCAACCATGAATCCATTTGCAGTCTAGAGTATCATTTAAGGCCTATCTGCCTTCCGCAAGAATGGTAGTTCATCTGGTAACTGCTGTGACCTGCACATCCACCTTGGGAATATCAAGTCACACAGTGAACGCTATCTCTGGGAGAGCATACATCTTCTTATACACTCTTGGTTGGGGAGTTGGGGGAACCCACTCTGATTGGATCATGTCCTTGATCACCTACAGGAACAGGGAGACAGAAGTGGATTTTCGCACCCCCTGTAGAAGTGGATGCACCTTCGGCTCTTCTCTGTACCTGTGGCATTTGTCAAGCTCAAGGTAGATGAGACTCTAGTAAATAACGCCACCAGTTCCTCCTTCCAGAACTGGTGGATCACACCATCCTCTTCACACCAGCCTCTGAAGGCAAGAGTACCTCTTCATCCACAACAGAGCCCAGAAGACCTCTGAATCCAAGTCACAGTGCAATTTTTAGACAGATCCCAGCTAATCCCCATCTCCAGACACCCTGGGCCAGGGACACTTAGCCAGAGGCAATCAAACAGGTTTTCCACTCTCAGCCTGCCCCTCAGAAGTCTGCGCTCAGGGGGAACCGAGAGGCCACTGAGTCTGAATTTCCATGCCAGAATGACCAGGCCTGTGGTAAAAAGGAACAGAATTACAGGGAAGACAATTCGGACTCTGGATTCTCTCCTCACGGAAAATGAGCCCTCTAACACCAGGGGACAAAGCCAGTGTTGATCCCCTAGAGCAGGCATGTCCATCTTCGAACAGATCATGATCTACTTTTTCTGGCCAAGAGTGCCAGTGATCTACCACCATGAAAATTAAGTTTCAAATTAGTTTCAAATTAAATTTTAACCCAATAAAGTTGGAGGATTCCCCCCCCCCCCATTTTTAATGAACCTTCTGTCATTTACTTGGATGTGATCAGCTGTTAAGCAAATTAAGCAAAAACAAAACAGAGAGACGAAGATCCAGTAAGAACTGCGAGGGGAAATGGAAAGTACATTTTTTCTTAAAGTTTTATTGAGTAATAACTTTCTTTAACTGTCTTAATAACTTTCTTTAACTTTTATTGAGTAATTTGTGTTAAATTTAGGTCGAGTATTGATCCAGGCTGATCTTGCACAATCTTTAATATTTCGCTCTTGCTCATTAGTGAGACGTCTGAGTCTGCATTTGATCTACCAGCTTTTTGAAGTTGGGTGAATATTGCATGAGGGCCAGTCTCAGGGAATCCCGGAGATGTTCATCTGTCATGTTGGAAAAACCAGTCTAAAGCGTGAACAATGGAAAAACAGAGTCCTTTATTAAACCAACGACTGCCCGACACAGGCCGTGTTTCGTACCCTTCGTCAGCGGCTAGCCAGGCAAGAAACTAAAAACATAAACATATTACCATTAAAATAATAAAAGAACAGACAAGCCAAACATATAATTGAGACATTACATACACTAATGTTAAAAGTCATAAAACAATAAATTATACTAAATTGGTATAGGGTAGAGATAATAATAATAATAATAATAAATATAAAAATTTGGAACAATAGTGCTCGGGACCCAAATAAGAAATATGTGTGCAAGTAAACATAAATACTAACCTCTGTTGCGATTCGTAAGACAAGTCTTACTGCACACTGTTTGTGCAAATATATAGATTACATGCTAATGCTAAAAAACATAAATAGTACAATTAAAACCATGTTTAAAAACATATAGCATAAAATTGCACACAAATAAATATATCGCATGTTGCCGGCATCCCCTGCCATAGGCACTACATGGTTGTACTTGTAATCGCAAATTTTATTGGTTTACTTATTTACAGCAAAAATTATTTTTATCCTTAAGTGATTTAAAAACTACTATTAAAGCTTTGGAATTACAGACCTTAAAAGGGAGAGAGGAGGCATTGTAGGTTAAACTAGAAAGAGGGAAAGAGAAATCTATTTGCATTGGTGTGATATACAGACCTCCCTCACAAGAGGAAGAGGTGGACAGAGAGTTAATTGAAGACATACACAGCATTGCTAGGAAAGGGGAAGTGCTACTGATAGGAGATTTCAATATGCCAGATGTTGACTGGCACATTCCTGCTGCAGTATCATCTAGAAGTAAGGAGATCCTGGATTCTCTAAAGGGAGAACTATTCAGGCAATTGGTAACAGACCCCACACGTGAAGGGGCCATACTGGACTTGGTGCTTACCAATGGTGAAAGTGTTTCTGATGTTGTAGTGGGAGATCATTTTGCATCCAGTGATCACCAGATGGTGTGGTTCAGTATTAGGACTAGGGCTGTTAGAATCCATTCCATTCTTAGACTTTAGGAAGACTAATTTTGCGAAGAGGGGCCAATACCTCAGGGAGTCGTTAGTGGGATGGGAACAGCTGGGGGATGTAGAAAAACAGTGGGCAAAACTGAAAGGGGGTATTTTAAGGGCAACCAACCTTTTTGTTAAAATGGTAAATAAAGGCAAAAGGAAAAGGAGACCACTATGGTTTTCGAAGGAAGTAGCTGAAAAAGTGAAGAAAAAGAGGGAGGCCTTCATGAAATACAAGAGATCACAGAGAGAGGAAGACAGGCATCTGTATTTGGAAAAACTTAGAGAAGCTAGCAAAGTAGTCAAGAAGGCAAAGATTCAAAAGGAGGAGGAAATGGCCAATGCAATAAAATGGGGGGATAAGACATTTTTCAGATATATTAGTGAGAAGAGGAAGGGCAAAAGTGGTATTGTCAGACTCAAGGGTGCAGGGGGGGAATATGTAAAAGCTGATAAGGATAAAGCGGAATTGCTTAACAAATATTTTTGTTCTGTGTTCACAGATGAAGAACCAGGAGCAGGACCTCAGAAAACACCCACAAATAGGAACAGAAGCGAGGGACATCTTGAACAATTTTCAGAAGACTGTGTTCGTGAGAAACTATCTCAACTTAAAGTAGACAAAGCGATGGGACCGGATGGGATACACCCTAGAATACTGAGGGAACTTGGGGACGTTCTAGCAACTCCACTGACTGACCTTTTCAATGCCTCGTTGGACTCGGGAGTGGTGCCAAAGGACTGGAGAGAGGCTCATGTGGTGCCTTTACACAAAAGTGGAAGTAAGGATGTAGTTGAAAACTACAGGCCGGTTAGTTTAACTTCGGTGGTGAGTAAATTATTGGAAACGCTGCTGAAAGAGAAAATAGTGAGGTTTCTGGAGTCCAGCAGATTACAGGATCCGAGGCAGCATGGATTCACCAGAGGCAGGTCTTGTCAGACAAATCTGATTGATTTCTTTGACTGGGTGACCAGGGAGTTGGACCGAGGGAGAGCTCTATGTTTATGTTTATTAAATTTGATATAACCGCCTTTCTACTGGAATCAAGGAGGTGTACAATTTTCAAAAAAACAAAGGAAAATCAAGGCCAAGGCCAAAAGAAATAGGAAAAGAAATTACAATTCTTCGACAGAAAAGAAAGAGGGAGAAGAGGGGTAAGACGAGACAGTAGAACATATACTCCAGGGTAGAGACTGTAGGGATTATTAGTAGCACAAAAATAAGTTAGACTCTCTGTTGTCCAGGGGGAATGGCTACTATTACCCAGCCCAAAGTTCGGTGAGTTATTCTGGCAATGAGCCACGAAAGAAGTCTGGTCTGCAGATATATATTAGACTTTATTATAGGCAACCAGGTAGAAAAATATACAAACACACATATAGCTAATTAGAAACATGAGGTAGAAATTTGTTATAGTACAGATGTACAATTGGACAATGTAATAAATCACTAATTAGTAACCAGACGTCACTGATTCGCTCTGCACTGAGGAAAAGTAAGAAATATATTGCTAACCCCTTGCCCATCCAGGAGAGGAGAGATAAGCCAGTACCTTAGCTCCGTCGGGCACTCAGGAACAGCACAGTCCAAGGAGGCAGCTCCTAGCTAATGCAGGCTCCAGCCCCTTCAGAGGCGAGCCGCAAAGTCCGAACTGGAGGTATCTGTAAAAGTCTTATCTCAGACCTTCGGAGGACGGCCTAGCTCACACATAGTGGCCGTCTGGCGGAAGGCTCAGGTTGCAGGAATCAGGTACGCAGTGCACAGCCGGAAGGGACCGGTGCAGAAGTCTGCATGAACAGGTGGGCCAAGCCCCCAACTCTTCTTACTAAAGGTCCAGCGCAGATTGCATTATTCTCTGTAAGAATACTCCGTCATAGGTCTGATGCCTGGTTGGCACCAGGCAGTCTGAGGTGTTCTCAGCGAATCAGGAGGTAGATGATGGGCATCTTCTTGCAAACAAAGGATCCATAGTAAGAAGTCATGCAGAAGCAACAGTATGTAACTTCTGGGCATGTACAAGTGTCCAAGGCCAGTAGAACTAGCTTCATATAAGCACCAGAGGAGCAGATGTTCTTGCATGTGGGCAGTGAATTAGCCACGGACAATAGCTTCTGTATGTATGCACACTTAGAAACGCTGCGCAAGCAGTTGCTTGGAGGTCAGGTTAGCAGCTGAACACAGCAAAAGTGTAGTGAAGAATCCATCTTGTCTGTTCAGTTTGGTTCAGGCCTGAGTTGCTGAGCAGGCCGGAGATTTGCATGTAGAATTGCAGGGGTACCAGCCCTACATCTCCCCCCCCTTGTAAGATGGAGGATGCTACAAGGGAGTACACTCCATCGTACAAAGCCTAACTAGCAGTACTACCATGCAGGTCAGAACCAAATGACAAATGATTGACTAATGCATGATAAGTGGATAATACATCAAGCACAAAAGATGCATGAAAGCAATACTGCATGAGGAATAATACAGTGAATATACTCAAGCAATAAAAGAAGTTAAAATAAAATGACATAGAGATACAGTCAAGTCAATGCAATCAAAATAATGCATGTTAACTTCAAACACAAGAGTATATATATAGTATCCAAACCAAAAAGGCATATCAGTAATGCAAGATAATGTGTTAGTGTAACACCAAGGTGAACACTCAAAAGTAATGATAAGCCATGTGTAACTGTGTTAGGAAAATAAACACACGCTATCTATGAAAAAAAAAAAACTCAATTAAGAGTAATGGATAACTTTCAAAGAAAATGGTGACACTTATTCAAAAGTGTGACGTTCCAGCAAATCCTGCAGACGCATGGCAGGCAGCAGAGGTGCAGGATGCATAGAGCGATGAAGAGTACGAATCTGTCTCTGTTGATACAAAGAGATAAGAAACTGGAGCACCAACAGAAAGAAAAGACCAGGCACAATGACATGTGACATAAAATCAGTTTGTAAAATGTCCACATCACGTGAATCAAAGTTATAATCAGCAATGGCAAGGTTGTCCTGGTCAATAGACAGTTCAACTGTGTGAGAGTCCTTATAGTCCAAAAGATAGGTCAAGGCTGCAGTGAAGTCAATCTCATGACCGCGAAACACATCCAATATCTGGAGCTCTGTCGAAACAGGGTCAGCATCTAGATAAAACAAGGAAACTCCTCCAACATTAACAATGGAGTTCTTGGGAACATCAATCAAGCAAACATTGCAGGGTAGAGGAACTCTATTATGAATGTCATGTTTATTCATGGTGACCAGGAGTTCACTCAAAATGCTGCTGTAAAACATGTCGGGGATCTAGGGACACAAAATCTTTCTGTGTGACAGTCTGGGACTGTGTAATCAGGAAACCAGGCGCATCCTGTAGCACGACACCAGAAAGTGGGCCAGGCTCAATCAATCTGGCAACCTCAGATCCCGCTAACATCAAAATCAGGAACAGGACCTTCAAAGTCCGGGACTCCATCTGGAAAAGAAAACAAACAGGCTATGCTGCCTCAGAGTTAGAATCACTCACTTCAGCAAGAGGTTCTTCAGGAAGGAGCCTACTGGGATGACACGGTCTAAGCTGATTAATGTGGACCCATTTAAGGGAGCCTTCCCTCTCAGTACCTGACTTCATTCGAAGTTGATAAGCAACAGAGGAGGCTTTATCCACAATAGGAAATGGACCGTTCCAGCTAGGTAGAAATTTACAGTCTTTGACCTTGTTCTTACCAAAATTGTAGTAGAATACCTTATCACCAATCTGGTATTCGTTAGAGGTAGTCTTCAAATCATAGTAGGCTTTCCTACCCGTAGCAGCAGTGTCCAAATTCTTTTGGGCAAAGGCAAAGGCACTTTGCAAGTGTTGTCTTAAATGGGCAACATATTCATGAGCAGTTGTGGCAGCAGCGAGATTCACATCATTAGTCCTGTAAAGAAGATGAAGGGGTAAAACCATGTCCCTACCTGTCATCATCTCAAAAGGGGACACACCAGTAGCACGATGACGCGTGGCTCTGATAGCCATCAGGACCAAGGGCAATTTGATGTCCCAGTCCTTCCCAGAGGAAGAAACATACTTTTTCAAGATACTGATGATAGTTTTGTTTGCTCTCTCCACTTGTCCAGAGGATTGTGGACGATAAGCAATGTGGACTTTGGCCTTCACACCTAGTACCTTCCACAGATGCTTAATGACTTGTCCCGTGAAGTGGGAACCCTGGTCGGATTCCACTCGCATGGGGAGGCCCCACCTGCTGAAAACATGGTTTAACAACAAGGTGGCCGTGGTCTCGGCGGTACAGTTGGGTGCTGGGATGCACTCGACCCACTTAGTAAATAAGCAGGTAACTGTCAACATATATTTGTTGCCTCGAGAGGATCGGGGCACGGGGCCGATCCAATCAATCTGGAGATCAGACCAAGGCATGGTCAGACCTCTGTTTCTGAGAAGGAGCCGCAGGTTGAAATCTGCAACAGGTCAGACAACCTTTAGTATACAATTGGACATCTTGGTACATGTGGGGCCAGTAGGCCACTTGTTTCAACGTTTCATAGGTTATTCGGTCACCTCTATGACCGGCACAAGGTTCATCATGAGCGTGCTGTAACATAACTCCTCGGAAGGCCCGAGGTACCACCCATTGCACAATACCATGCTTACTCATCCGTATCAACAGATCTTTCTGGAGATGGAACATGTCCTTGGAGATGTAGAGGATCCTCAGTTCCTCATCGTCCTGACAATCCTCCAGAGTTAATGGGTGTTCCTGGGGGTTCTGCAGAAAAAGGTAGAAACGTCCAAGAGTAGGATCTTGTTTCTGGGCTTGCACGAGGTCGAGATCTGTGCTCTCGCCACACCATTGAACCACAGGGGGCATGGTGGATAATTGAGTTTGTCGCCGGGTAACCGCCGTCACATTTCGAAGCCCATTAGTCTCGGGGGCCTCCAACTGCCAGAGGTCTCCAGAGACAGCACCCTCCTTGGCAAGCTGATCAGCTAGATCATTTCCAATCTTGTCAGGGTTATCAACACGGGAATGACCTTTCACTTTCTTCCAGTAGATGGTCATGTCATTTTCATGAGCTACCTTGTCTAAGGCCAGAATCAATCCGGCATGTTTGACAGGTTTCCCTTTGGAATTCAGCATATTGTTAGATTTCCAAATGGGTAAGTGGGAAACAAAATTCTGTCGGACGTAGTCTGAATCAGTACAGATGGTTAGGGTGTGAACCCCTCCCTGAGCAGCAGACTGGAGAGCTGCCAGGGCTGCAGCTAGCTCTGCATACTGATTAGTCTTGGTACCCAGACGGTACTTCAAGGGTTCACAAGGGTAGTTCTGGTTCCAAACTACACCTATACCTGCTACCAGTTCATGGTCAGGCTCTCGACGGTAAGCACAACCGTCCACATACACCTTGGGATAGCCTTTACAGAGGTTCTCATCATACGGACGATGACAAGAAGGCTCAGGCGTACATGACTCCATTTCGGAGTCTAAATTACCCACTAAAGGTTCTCTGGCAGTGCAATCGTGCAATTCAGCCAGGCCCTGTGCGGCGGCATCCTTGCGGTTTTGAGTATACCTTACCTCTAGGGGCCAGCCCTGAAGTGCTAAGGTGCAAGAGACAATGCGACTGTTTGACACTTGTCCCGATTTAATCCGATCACTGCCTAGGAACTTGATGGGTTGGTGATGAGTCTCAACAACCAGCCTCTCACGTTGGATATAACTGCGGAAATATTGGAGGGCCCAGACTGTGGACAACAAGGATTTTTCACAGTCAGAGTATTTCTTCTCCACATCCGTTAAAGCTTTGCTGGCATAGGCAATAACTTTCCTATCTGTGTCATGCATCTGGTACAGAACAGCACTCATAGAGTGATCAGTGAAACCTAGTTCCACGAAGAATTCTCTGCCACTCTCTGGATAGGCAAGACAGGGAGCTCGACTCAAAGCCGCCTTCAGCTCTTCGAGAGCTGCCTCTTGGTCTGGATTCCATGCCCAAGGTTCATCTCTTTTGAGGAGTTTGACCAGGGGTCGGGAAATCTCCGCATATTGATCCACAAATTGGCGGGAATAATTGCAAATGCCCAAGAATGAGCGCAGCTCACTCACGTTGGTCGGACGTTTGAGTTGTTGCAAGGCCGCAATTCTCTTCCTTTGAGGCCGCAGTCCCTCAGCAGAAACTTCGTAACCCAAATAATTGAGGGATTTCCGGCACCATTGGCCCTTTGACAAGGACAGCTTTGCTCTCGCAGCTTTCAGTTGCTGGAAAACATGCTCTACTTCTTACAAATGGTCAGTGAAACTGGTGCTCTTCACCAGAATGTCGTCTACATAGACGAGGGTGCCTCTAGTCTCAGCATCAGGCAAAGCCTTATGCAGGAAAATATTGAAGTCTGCTGGGGCATTCAAATAACCAAACGGTGTCCGATTCCAAGTATATTGTCGCCTACCAAAGGTAAAAGCCAGCTTATGCTGGTCTTCTGGATGGACAGGTATAGTCCAAAATCCTGAGGCCAGATCCAGGCTTGTAAAGTACCTTGCACCCTTGATGGTGGCTAAGTTCTGTTCCAGATGTTCCATAGGCCATCTGGATAGAGGTACCTTTTTATTAAGCTGGCGATAGTCCAAAGCTAAGCGCCAGCTAGAATCCTTCTTGATGACAGGCCACAGTGGGGCATTGTAAGTGCTGTTGCATTGACGTATAATTCCCTTTTGTTCCAGGGAATTAATGATTTCCTGAACGGATTCATAGAAGGCCAATGGGATTTTATACTGCCTCACAAAGACGGGTTTACTGTTTGGATCTGTAGGAATACGGGTGACATGTAGGTCGGTGAGACCACAGTCATAGGTGTCAGTGGCAAACAGGTCCTTGTGACGGTACAGCAGTTCTTTTAATTGGGCCTTTTCTGACTCATCAGTGCAGGCGTCTGCTTCAGCAAGTTTTCCCGCAACCATTTCGTCAAATCCCAGAACAGGTTTGTTTGAGGGTATTTCAACCTTCTCCTCAATCTCATCTTGGAGAGAGGAGACCTGGATGGCTTGGACAGCATGGGGCTCCCCCCCCCTCCCGGTGGGTGAGGGAACTAACAGCCTCATCGAGTTTACTTGACAAAATCAGATGGTCAGACTCGAGGTCCACCTGAGAGGTCACAGCACTATGTGGCCAGACAAACTGCAAGGTGAGGAGGCCTCGGGGTGAGGATCGTACACACGCACCCCCCTCACAGATGTTCCAGGAAACAGGGACTTCCCCAATAATCTGGAGACTCAATTCCACACTCGGGAGCGATTCTCCCACTAGGAATCCCAGAGGTTCGCCCTTCACAAGGTGAATGTGATCTGGGTTTGGATTGGTGAGCAATAAGTGTAAGGAGGGAGCTGTGGCCTCCATGCAGGGTATGGGACCCATGGCTAGGCCCAGCTCCTCAAAACTGGAATTTGGACTGAAGAAGACCAAGGTGTCTGAGACCACTTGTCCTCGGGTCACCTGTATCGGCAGGGGACAATCCTGAACCCTCCCAGGTATTTGGATGTCTTCTGCACTGACCACTTCACAGACTTGAGGAATAGTCTGACCAGCCCGTAGGGATGGGCGGGCACCAGAGAACTCCACTGGATCTCCTTCCATCCTACTCCAAAGGATGTTGTTCACGAAATCCACATAAGTTCCCAGTCGAACAAGGCAATCTGAGCCTAAGGAGAGGGGCACCTCAAGTCCTCTGATGATGGAGAAGGTGTGCCGAAAACCTTTGACCCCAACTTGCAAGGGGAGATTGCAGTAGCCCATTAATGTCTTGAGCCCTTCCCCAGGCACTTGGAACGAAGTCTTCGCTCCCATTACCCAATCAAGGGTAAGTTGTTGTTTGAGCCGATAGAAAAGAGTCTCACTGATGAGGGAGTGGTCACAGTGGGGTAATAGGTAGGCCCTTTCCTTTTGGGACATGCCCACCTGCACATATATAAAGGGACCTTTCTCAGCCGAGAATATGTCCGTCAGTCTCCTAGGGTGATCTAGGCAGGGATGGGATGGAGGAGGGGTTTGTACCTCACAACCTTCCACAGGTTCCTTCAGGAATATCTGCAGGCAGTCAGTATCAAGGACAATGTTAGCTACTGAACCCACTGCAATGGCAACCACGTCGCTGATGCCCTGATCCTCATCTCCAGCCCTTTCATACTGGAGCTGAAGGATTTGGGGATCAGCTGACCTCTGGAAATTAATCCTGATAAACATGTTTGTGCGTTCCACCGAACAAGGACCACTGACTCTGCTGTCATGTTTTACCCTAGCATAAGGTATGGGATGTGTGACCTGTGTCCAGATCACTTCCTGGACGTAGTCCAGAATGGGGCGTAACCGTTTCAGGAGCTCATTGCCAATCAAGAATTCTTCCCCAGGGCACTTTGTAATGATGACAGGATGTTTCACCTGTAATTTTCCAATTTGGAGGTTAAGCCAGACCTGCCCCATTGACTCTATGGGCTGATTTCCATAAGCTGCGAGTGACAAATCACTGGGTGTGACGTGTAGGGTCCTCTGACCCCCCCAAGGAAGCAGTGAGTCTATCAAAGAGACTCGAGGTAATCAGGGTAGCCTCAGAGGCTGAATCTATCAGGCCCTCACAGAGAAAAGCCTGCTGAATTGTAACAGGAACAGTGTACCTCTGTCCTTTTGGCTTGAGTTTACCCAGAAAGTACTTGTGCTTCCTGATGGTGTCGAAGGCTGGACCCTCACTGTCCATTGCGGGACTGTCACTCTGTGTCCATAGGGTGGCATCTCCAGCTGGTCTGGATATCTGAACTGGCTGCACCTGTGCAATAGTGACCTGTGGGACAGAAACAAAGTTGGTTAGTCATTCAGTCTCATTAGAAGGGGAAGAGGAGTCAACCAGTTCCTCCTCTGGCTTCTGAGGCTTTGCTCGTGGCTTAGGTGGCGCACTACTAGCAGAAGCCTCCTTTGAGGAGCTGAATGCAATGGTAGCCTTCATCATATCTGTCAACGCGCTTATTCTCTTTTCCAGTTCCTGGTACTTATCAAAACCTGGCTTTCTCTTCCAGTTCCGGTTCTGCTGAGTGAAACGCTGATTCCCAGAGCGCTGCTTAGACCCAGATGACTGGTTATTCTGGGGTGGCCTGGGAGGATTCTGTGGAACAGAAGGAGAAGAGTTACTTTCCAAAGAAAGAGTGGATTTTACAGCACTAACACTCTGTTTTGGCTCCTTGGCTTTGCTTGAAGCCTTAACTGTGCTGCCGCAAGGGTTGGCTCTCATGTTAGGAACAGCTTCCCAAATCCACTCAGCATGTTCTATCACACGTGACAGGGGTTCGTGACGCTTGTCAGACATATAAGGCTTAATAGATGGAAGGAGCAACTGACAGAAAAGATTACGAAACTCCTGATGGTGTTCTATCGTTTCCCAAGAAGGGTCACTCTGGAAGAAGGTCTGCCTAAGTCTGTAAGCAAACTCTCGGGGTGTTTCATTTTCCCTATGAGTCATACTAAATGCTGCCTGCTTTGCAGCGATATCATCAGGGTATGGCCCATAATGTTTCTTTAGTGCCTGTTCAAAGATGACGATGTCCTTCTTTTCATCATCTGCCATGGCCCTGATAAACTGCTGACAGGGTACATCAAAGGACCATGGAAGATACAGAACCATGTCCTCCCCCCTGGTAATGTTCAGTGCCTGAAAGGCATCTTTGACTGCAGCTAAATGTTCATTTATGGTGGCACGACCATTTTTCTCAAAAGGTGTGACCATGCTCCGCAAGGTCTTAATAATTTGCAATTGGGCGAAAGAAGCACCTTCATTTGTTTGTTTTCCTTGCAGGACACGGGAGCATGGAGGATTTCGCTTGCCTTCAGCTCCCTCTGGTGGTCGCTGCTGGTACAGTTTGCCATCACTAGGGGGACTTCCCACCCCCCCCTTCACCGCTCCCTGTATGGGGAGGGGTCGAGAGTAGGGTGTTTCACTCTGCCCTGTTTCTCTCCTGTGCTCATGCACTGATGGGAGAGAACTGACTTTGTTCTGGAAAAGCTGCCTTTCTACACTGGGCAGGGTTTCCAGTGGCAAACTGCCGTCATCTACCCTCCGGTAATTTGAGAAGCCTAGAGGGATCAAATTATCCCTGTACTCTGTCTCATTACTCAGAGAGGTAGACACACAGGCCAATTCAAAACAATCAGCTCTTAATTGCTGGATTTCGAGGTTAACTCTCTGTATTTCCTGCCCACATTCCTGACGTGCAACAGCTAGCTCTCTCTGGAGACTAGCCGTTCGCTGTGTCACTACATTTATAGCAATCTCTGCTGCATTTAACTCAGCTATCAAAGCACTCTCACGTCGCTCATAAAGAGCAGCAACATCTGTTAGTCTCCTGGTCTGGGCGGCTAGTTCAGTTCTACAAACTGTCAGAAATTGCAATTCCGTTTGATCCAGAGCATTCCGCTTCCTGAGAGCGGAAACCTGATCCACCCAGCCCTCTGTGTGAACCATCGTTACAAACACAGGAATAGCTGCTAGAATTACGCTGACTCAGTAAGACGCAACTCATTCAGAGATCCTGCAATGTGGGTTCCAAACCCGTCTCAACAGACACCTCTCTAGCCACAAACCTCAGCATAAACAGCTGCTTGGACCACAATAGGACAATTCAGAAATAGTACACAAATTCTGAGAGACGTAGCTCATTCAGAAAGACTCATCCCTTGGAAGAGACCCCATTATTATGTAGGGATTATTAGTAGCACAAAAATAAGTTAGACTCTCTGTTGTCCAGGGGGAATGGCTACTATTACCCAGCCCAATGTTCGGTGAGTTATTCTGGCAATGAGCCACGAAAGAAGTCTGGTCTGCAGATATATATTAGACTTTATTGTAGGCAACCAGGTAGAAAAATATACAAACACACATATAGCTAATTAGAAACATGAGGTAGAAATTTGTTATAGTACAGATGTACAATTGGACAACATAATAAATCACTAATTAGTAACCAGACGTCACTGACTCGCTCTGCACTGAGGAAAAGTAAGAAATATATTGCTAACCCCTTGCCCATCCAGGAGAGGAGAGATAAGCCAGTACCTTAGCTCCGTCGGGCACTCAGGAACAGCACAGTCCAAGGAGGCAGCTCCTAGCTAATGCAGGCTCCAGCCCCTTCAGAGGCGAGCCGCAAAGTCCGAACCGGAGGTATCTGTAAAAGTCTTATCTCAGACCTTCGGAGGACGGCCTAGCTCACACGTAGTGGCCCCGTCTGGCGGAAGGCTCAGGTCGCAGGAATCAGGTACGCAGTGCACAGCCGGAAGGGACCGGTGCAGAAGTCTGTATGAACAGGTGGGCCAAGCCCCCAACTCTTCTTACTAAAGTTCCAGCGCAGATTGCATTATTCTCTGTAAGAATACTCCGTCATAGGTCCGATGCCTGGTTGGCACCAGGCAGTCTGAGGAGTTCTCAGCGAATCAGGAGGTAGATGATGGGCATCTTCTTGCAAACAAAGGATCCATAGTAAGAAGTCATGCAGAAGCAACAGTATGTAACTTCTGGGCATGTACAAGTGTCCAAGGCCAGTAGAACTAGCTTCATATAAGCACCAGAGGAGCAGATGTTCTTGCATGTGGGCAGTGAATTAGCCACGGACAATAGCTTCTGTATGTATGCACACTTAGAAACGCTGCGCAAGCAGTTGCTTGGAGGTCAGGTTAGCAGCTGAACACAGCAAAAGTGTAGTGAAGAATCCATCTTGTCTGTTCAGTTTGGTTCAGGCCTGAGTTGCTGAGCAGGCCGGAGATTTGCATGTAGAATTGCAGGGGTACCAGCCCTATAAGACAATGGGAAGAGCGAGAGAGATCAGACGAAAGGGGAGGAAAGGTCAAACGCCAGAGAAAACAGGTGGGTCTTCAGGTTTTGCTTGAAAGTGGTGTGGTTGGTTTCTAAACGCAAGGAGGAGGGGAGAGCATTCCAAAGAGCAGGGCCGGCGAAGAAAAAGGCAGAGGAGCGAGTGGATTGTAGGTGGGCAGATGAAGGGGAAGGAATGGTGAGGCGGTTAAGGTGGAAGGAACGTGGGGTGTACCTGGGAGAGTGCAAGTGAATGAGGTCTGCTAAATACTGAGGGGTGCTGGTGTAGAGAACTTTGTGGACCAGGGTAAGTAGTTTGTATTCGGAGCGGACTGAGATGGGTAACCAGTGGAGGCGGAAAAGTAGTGGAGTTACATGGTCGCGGAGGGTGGCGTGTGTGATGAGACGGGCTGTAGTGCTTTGGATTCTTTGGAGCCAAGATAATTGAGTTTTAGGGAGACCGAGAAGAACAGAGTTTGAGAAATCGACGCGTGACATGACTAGAGACAGAGATAGGGTGGTGAGAGCTGCAGAGGAGAGGAAAGGACGAATGGCTCGGATTTGTGGAAGAAAAAAAAAGGATGTTTTGGAGATGTGTGAGATGTGATCCTGAAATGAGAGTTCAGGATCGAAATGAACCCCGAGATAACGGAAGGTGGTGACTAAGGGAACGGAAGTACCAGAAAAGGAAGGGGCGAGTGAAGGAGGGAGAGCACCGTAAGAGAACCAGATTGCAACAGTCTTAGTGAGATTGAGGTGGAGGCAGTTTTGGGTTAGCCAGTTGGCCACGGAAGATAGACAAGAATTTAGTACAGAAAGGTCAGGACAGGAAGACGAGGTATGGTGCAGTAAGACAATGTCGTCTGCATAGTTGAACGCAGAGATGCCAGATTGGTGTATTTAGATTTCAGTAAAGCCTTTGACACTGTTCCTCACAGGCGACTTATAAACAAACTGAGCACCCTAGGGATGGACCCTAAAGTTACTGCTTGGGTTAGAAATTGGTTGGGTGGGAGGCGACAAAGAGTACAAGTAAATGGAGCTCACTCTGAGGAGAAGGATGTTACCAATGGTGTGCCCCAGGTATCTGTCCTTGGTCCGATTCTTTTTAACATCTTTGTTAGTAATATAGCGGAAGGGCTGTTGGGTAAGGTTTGCCTCTTTGCAGATGATACCAAAATCTGCAATAGAGTAGACACCCAGGAAGGTGTAGATAACATGAGGAGGGATCTAGCTAAGCTTGAATAATGGTCTAGAATTTGGCAGCTGGGATTTAATGTTAAGAAATGTAAGGTCATGCATTTGGGCTGCAGCAATCCAAGGGAGCAATACAGTATAGGAGGTGAAGTACTTTTGTCCACTAAAGAAGAGCGGGACCTAGGCGTGTTTGTGTCTGATGATCTTAAAGTAGCTAAACAGGTAGAAAAGGCAACGGCAAAAGCTAGAAGGATGCTTGGATGCATACGGAGAGGAATGGCTAGCAGAAAAAAGGAGGTGATAATGCCTCTGTATAAGTCTTTGGTGCGACCTCATTTGGAGTATAGTGTGCAATTCTGGAGACCGCACCTTCAAAAGGATGTGAACAGGATGGAATCGGTGCAGAGGGTAGCTACTAAAATGATAAGTGGGCTTCACTATAAAGCATATGAGGACAGACTTAAGGATCTTAATATGTACACCTTAGAGGAAAGGCGGGATAGAGGTGATATGATTGAGATGTTTAAATACCTCCGTGGCATAAATGTTCAGGGAGAGAGCCTCTTTCAATTGAAAGCAAGATCTGCTATGAGGGGACATGGGATGAGGATGAAGGGAGATAGATTCAGGAGTGATATGTGGAAATATTTCTTTACGGAAAGAGTAGTGGATCCATGTAATAGTCTCCCAGTGGAGGTGGTAGAGATGAGGACAGTAACTGAATTCAAAAAAGCATGGGACCAACACAGAGGATCTCTAAAGGTAAAAAGTGGACTGTTGTAGTTGTTGATATGGAAGGACAGACTAGATAGGCCATGTGGTCTTTTTCTGTCATCATGTTTCTATGTTTCTATTTACTGACTCACTCCTGCTGTTTTTTAGGCATGCATTTCTTTTGTAATAGTTACTGTCATGCCATACAATTTGATATTTGATTTGATCTCAGATCCTGTCTCCTTCCTCTTCTCTCTGTGTTTTACGATTATTCGATATATTTATTTGTGTGCAATTTTATGCTATATGTTTTTAAACATGGTTTTAATTATACTATTTATGTTTTTTAGCATTAGCATGTAATCTATATATTTGCACAAACAGTGTGCAGTAAGAGTTGTCTTACGAATCGCAATAGAGGTTAGTATTTATGTTTACTTGCACACATATTTCTTATTTGGGTCCCGAGCACTATTGTTCCAAATTTTTATATTTATTATTATTATTATTTTTATCTTTACCCTATACCAATTTAGTATAATTTATTGTTTTATGACTTTTAACATTAGTGTATGTAATGTCTCAATTATATGTTTGGCTTGTCTGTTCTTTTATTATTTTAATGGTAATATGTTTATGTTTTTAGTTTCTTGCCTGGCTAGCCCCTGACGAAGGGTACGAAACACAGCCTGTGACGGGCGGTCGTTAGTTTAATAAAGGACTCTGTCTTTCCATTGTTCACGCCTTAGACTGGTTTTTCTGTGTTCAGCGTGACCTGTGCTTTCGCAGTGTTGTACTTCATCTGTCATGTTGGAGCATTGTGTACTCTGTCATTTTCAGATGGGAAAACACAGATTCACACAAATAAGTTTAACCGAAAACAGTAGTTACTCACCTGTAACAGGTGTTCTCCAGGAGCAGCAGGAATCAGTCCTCACATATGGGTGACATTGACGTCGATGGAGCCCTTGCGGAGCATTTCCCCAGCTTTCCAAGAAAGCCTTTGGGAATGCAGGCATGCATGCGCGGTTCCCTTCCCGCCTAAAGGTGCCATCTTGCTCAGTCAAATGATATAGCTAAAAACAGCACACAAAAATGTAAAAATAAACTATGTACAACTGCAACTCCCAGGGGAGGAGGGAGGGTTGTGAGGACTGATTCCTGCTACTCCTGGAGAACACCTGTTACAGGTGAGTAACTACTCTTTCTCCAGGACCAAGCAGGAAGTCAGTCCTCACATATGGGTGACTCCCTAGCTCTGGGCTACCAAGGAACCCAGGCTGAACAAGAGAACTCCCTCTAGTCCCAGCATCAAAGAAAGGTTTTTCACTGACAGAACCTCCACCGGTAGCCCAGCAGAGGGCTGGAGGGCAGGAGTTGCCTAAACCTCAAAGAGATTCCGGAGTACTGCCTGGCCAAAAGCACTGTCCCTACGGGACTCCCTCTCCAGACAGTAATGGGCCGCAAAAGTCTGGCTTGAGGACCAAGTTGCAGCCCTGCAGATGTCCACCAACGGTACAGAGCGGAGGTGAGCCACTGAGGCAGCCATTGCCCTGACACGATGGGCCGTGACCCGACCCTGCAAAGGAAGGACAGCCGCCCTGTAAGCCCAGGTGATACAGTCTGCTACCCAGGTGGACAAGGTACGCTTGGACACAGCTAACCCCAAATTATTAGGGTCAAAAGATATGAAGAGCTGAGTAGCCCTTCTATGCCCCTGCGTATGGTCAAGGTAGAAGGATAAGGCCCTCCTACAGTTCAGGGTATGCAGAACTGCTTCAGCCTGGCTTGCATGAGGCCTAGGGAAGAATGTTGGAAGAACCACCTCTTGGTTAAGGTGGAAGGAGGAGACAATTTTTGGGAGGAACTTTGAATGAGTCCTAAGGACTACCCTGTTCCTATAGAAGCGAGTGCAAGGCCTGTCACAGACCAGGGCCTGAAGCTCACTCACTCGCCTGGCCGAGGTTAGGGCTACCAAGAAGAGTGTCTTCCAGGACAGGAAGCGTAGAGGGCAAGTAGCCATCGGCTCAAAAGGTGGGCGAGTCAGTTGCTGCAAGACCACATTCAACTCCCACTCAGGAGCAGGAGGACGGATTGGAGGCTTCAGCAAAAGCAAGCCTCTGAGAAACCGGGACACCAAGGGGAAAACCGAGAGAGAATGTCCTTCCACCAGTGAGTGGTGAGCTGCTAGAGCTGAGAGGTGGACCCGAACAGAATTGGACTTAAGTCCCTGATTGGATAAGTGCAGTAAGTACTGAAGCACTACTGGTACAGGACAGGAGAAAGGATCCTCTGTACGTAGCTGACACCACACAGAAAACCTTTTCCATTTGAGAGCATAGGTTTTCCTAGTGGACTGTTTCCTAGAGGCTAGGACAACCTCTTCAACCTCCTGAGGTAGGCCCCAGGGAGCCAAAACTACCCTTGCAGCCTCCAGGCCATCAAATTGAGAGCTTTGAGATTGGGGTGCAGAAGGGAACCCTGATCCTGGGAGAGAAGGTCGGGTTGCAACCCCAGAGGCAGTGGAGGATCCACTGTCAGTTGAAGCAGAAGTGGAAACCAAGGCTGTCTCGGCCACCTGGGAGCCACCAGCAGGACCGAGGCCTTGTCCTGAAGAATCTTGAACAGGGTTCGGGCCACCAAGGGCGTGGGAGGAAATGCATACAGGAGGCCCTGAGACCATGGAATCAGAAAAGCATCTGCTGCTATCCGCAGGGGATGCGGTTGCCTGGAGCAGAACTTTGGCAGCTGTTTGTTCAGAGGACTGGCAAACAGATCTATGGATGGAAGTCCCCATTTCAGGAAAATCTTCTGAACCACCAAAGGATGGAGCTGCCACTCGTGGGGCTGCAGAATCCTGCTCAACCTGTCGGCCAGGCAGTTTTCCTGGCCAGGGAGATACACAGCCTTGAGGAGCATGTTGTGCCTGAGAGCAAACAAGCAAAGGTCCTGTGCTTCCTGACAAAGGAGCCTGGACCCAGTTCCACCCTGCTTGTTCACATAAAACATGGCTACCTGGTTGTCTGTTTGAACTAGGACAGACTGATGAGCCAGGGTTGGAGAGAAAGTTTTGAGGGCTAACCGAATAGCCCTGAGTTCCAGTAGATTGATTTGCTGTGCGGCTTCCCAGGGAGACCACAGGCCCTGAGTGCACTTGCCTAGACAATGAGCTCCCCAGCCCTGCAGGGAGGCGTCGGTGGTCAACACCACTGTGAACCCAGGTATCTGAAAAGGTAGCCCTTGCAGCAGATTGGGTGGGTGCAGCCACCAGCTGAGTGAGTTCAGAAATTGTCTGGACACCCTTATCCTGTCTCTGAGGCTGCCTGTGGCCTGTGACCACTGAGTCCGAAGGCACCACTGTGCAGGCCTCATATGGAGCCTGGCATTGGGGGTCACATGTACTGTCGACGCCATGTGGCCAAGAAGCCTCAGGCAGAGTCTGGCGGAGACCAGTGACCTGCTGAGAAACTGGTTTGCTAAGCTTATCAGTCTTCGGGCTCTGTCTTCTGGCAAGAACGCCTTTGCCAGCAGAGAGTCCAACCATGCCCCTATGAACTCCAAGTTCTGGGAGGGGAGCAAAGTGGACTTTGCGAAGTTTATGACAAACCTTTGAAGAAGAGCAATAGTTCTGAGGGTGGCCTGTCTGGCCTCCTGGCACGTCTGACCCCTGATGAGCCAGTCATCCAGATAGGGGAAGACAAAGATACCCTGATTTCTCAGGTAGGCCTCCACCACTGCCAAACCAATATAGGACTTCTTTAGAGTGAATTACTAGATAATCTATTTGTAATACATTTCACCCATATAATTCTAAACCATCCAATAAATTATTCTCATTCTTTAATTTGTGGCTTCTTATGGTCTCAGATAAACGGCAAGTTTTTTTTATACTTTTGCAAGCAACTTGCTGTTACACTTCTTATTGGGTCAATGACTTACACCCAAATTAGTGCACGTTTAACATCAATGACCTCAGCCACTTTTTTTCATTTAATAATATAATATTGCTTAATAAACTTTTTTTGTTATTTTCTTTAGCGGGTTGACTCATATCATACCCTTATATTTCCATAAAAACTGCGTTTGCCATTCTACTTAACTTGTGTAGAATCGCATCAGCCTATGTCCCATGCTTTTCTTTGCAACCACAAATGATTCTCACCCTTCTGCCCTTCTTTTTGTGAAAAGGGGCAGAAGTCTTCCTAGACAGCCTTGTCCTCGTGAGGTGCTCGGTTTCGATCTGTGCGGCCTTCTTGGTCATGGGCTAGCCAAAAAGGTTCTCACCTCGGCAAGGGACATCGACCAACTTGTCCAGAACCCATGGCTCGAGGTCCGATGACTGCAGCCATGCCTGGCGTAGAGCCGCGATGCCGGCTGCCGCAGCACGGGCCGAAGCCTTGAAGCCATCGTAGGCAGCACGGGACATAAACTTGGAGCATTCCCGGATCCCCGAGGACAAGGACTTGAACCTCTGCAAGGGTTCCCCGGAGAGACCAGCAGAGAACCAGGTCAGCTCCTTGGCCAGGTCTCGCAAGTACATGCCCATGTACAGCTGGTAAGACTGGACACGGCAAGCAAGCATTGAGCCCTGGAAGCACTTTCTACCAAAACCATCGAAGTTCCGGGCCTCCCTGCCAGGGGGCACCACGGAGTGCATCTTTGACTTTTCAGGCGATGCATGGTCGATTCCACCACCATGGAATGGTGTGGTAGCTGCGCCTTCTGAAAGCCAGGGCTCTTCCGGAGTCGATAGATAGAATCGATCCGCTTGCTTAGAACCGGCGCCGAGGCCGGTGCCTCCCACATCCGGAAGAGGAGCCGTTCCAGCATCGGAGGAACCGGAACAGTAAAGGCCTCCTTCGGAGGAGAGTCATACTGGAGGGCCTCGAGCCCCTCGGCTCGAGGCTCCTCCTCGGGGTCCGCAGGGATAGCCAACGCAGTGGCCATATCCCGGATGAACTCCGAGAACCGGGTATCCTCCGGGGGTGATCTACTCCGGGGCTCAGACTGCGGTGAGTCCGACGGGATGCACCGAGTCCGGAAGGTGTCGGGGTACTCCTCGTCCTCCGTCTCCCAGGCGGACTCGTCCGATGAGGAATCGGGGTCCGACCACACGGGGCCTGTGAGAACCCGCCCTGACACTGAAGGCACCGGCGTCGACACCCTCGGTCCTGAACGGGAGGTCGAGGGAGACTGCGACCGAGGTCGACCTCGAGCCTTTATGGTCTCGAGTATCGGCTCGGTCTCTGGGGTCGACTTCGATGTCAATGTCTCGGTGGTCGGGGCAGATGCGCCAGAAAGGCTGGCCATCAGTGCACGCTGCTGTTCCATGAAGGCAGACAGTCTGTCTCCAAGGCTGTCAGCCTGAGACCCAGCTCAGGAAACTCAGCAGCCCCCGACTCGGGCCCCGGCGGCACCGGGCCCGATGTCGGCTCTCTGGGAGGAGAGTCCACGAGGACTACAGGACTTACGTGTCCAGCAGACTCCAGCTCCACTTGAGGTACTTTGGGAGGCTTCTCCTGCTCCACGGGTCTGGGGCGACAGTCGGGAGTCTGAGACCTAGCTCTCGAGGAGCCAGGGACCTCTTCCGACAACGCCCTCACGAGCCGCTTCTTCCTCTTTCGTTCCCGGTCGGGGGACCCCCTGTCCGAGGAGCCCCGACGGTGCGCGGGATCCGATTCCCGAGATGTCGATGCCTCAGACGAGGTCCGGGCCCGGCCGGAGGCTGAGTCAGAGAAAAACCTTTCCTTTTGGTGCTGACGACTTCGAAGCACCTTGGAAGACATTTTTCCACATGGTCCACACGTCTTAGGATCGTGGTCAGGACCGAGGCACCGAAGGCAGCAGTCGTGTGTGTCGGTGAGAGACATTAGCTTCTTGCACCGATCACACTTTTTGAACCCACTGGAAGCCATCGGGGAAAAAAGAGTCCCCGCGAGGTCAAAGGACCGGCCTTCCAGGGAAAAAGAAAAAAGGGCGCGAACGCCAGCCATGAAGAGCAAAAACCGAAAAAAGAAGATCGGGCTCGATACCGGTGTACCGAACCCAGCGGGAGGGGAACTGGCGTCGAACCGGAGAAAAAATAGTGAAGGAATTGCGAAAAAATCTAACTATTTTCCGGGAGGACTAGGACACACGTCCGGTGGGCTTCATGGAAAAAGAGAGACTGAGCAAGATGGCACCTTAAGGCGGGAAGGGAACCGCGCATGCATGCCTGCATTCCCAAAGGCTTTCTTGGAAAGCTGGGGAAATGCTCCGCAAGGGCTCCATCGACGTCGATGTCGCCCATATGTGAGGACTGACTTCCTGCTTTGTCCTGGAGAACAGGAGTGTACAGCTTCACTGCATCTTCTCAAGTTGGGAAATTTGTCTCTAGGCACTAGCTTCCAAAACGATTCTTGCTCAGCATGGGTCTTGAGAAAAATGTCATTTTTAAGGGTTAATATTTTGTTTTCAAGAGATGGCTTGTTCAATGAGTAATTTTTACTGATAGCAGCTGCAGTTTCTTTAATGTCCACATCTACTTTGAATGGATATGACAAGTACTCCACAACTGTTCCAATTTTTTGGAAGTCACAGAATCTATTTTCGAATTCCTGGATAACAGAACAGATTTCTGTCACATACTTCTCGGTCTGAAAAACAAAATTTGGATATTGTCCCAGATGGTCCTGAGTATTAGGAAAATTATCAAAAGTGTTGTTTGCAAGGTCAGTCATCATTAGCTCAAATTTGCTCTTGTAGGATGAAACTGTACTCATCATCTCACCAATGCATTTGTTTTTAACTTGTAATTCAAGGTTCATATCACTTAGCTCGCCTATAAAGTCAGCGAGAAATGCCAGATCACATAACCACTCATCGTCTTCCAACTCTGCTTGGTCATCTCCCCTCTCCTTCAAAAAACTTCTTATTTCATTCAGCAAATCACGAAATCTTTGCAGAAATTTGTGCCTACTTAGCCACCTTACATCTGTGTGCAAAATGATTTCCGCTGCCCTTCATCAAGAGTAAGATTGAAAAGCCGTCTTTGAAGTGATCTTCCACAAACTAAATTTATAATTTTGCAAGTGATGTCCATGACAGTCTTTGTATTGAGTCTCTTGCTTGCCAAAACTTGCTGGTAAATGATGCAGTGGTAAGAAAGGAAATCTGGGAAGCCGTCATGCTGTCTACAGAGGGCTATGAAACCGTTAACCTCACCTATCATTGCTCTTGCTCCATCTGTAGTGACGGAAACAAGTCTATGCAATGGAAGATTACACTTTGTCACAAAAGAATGGAAAGAACTGAATATTTCCTGACTGGTAGTTCTCCCTTTTAAAGAAATCATTCCAAGTAGTTCTTCTTTAACACTGAAGTCTTCAAAAAACAACCGGATAAAGACCAGTAACTGGGCTATGTCTCTTATGTCTGTAGATTCATCCAGTTGGAGTGAGAAAGCAACACAATTTGAAACATCCTCCAACAATAGTTCAGTTGTGTCTCCACACATCTTTTCTATTCGCCGCACGACGGTGTTTCTTGACAATTGCATATCTTGAACAGCAGCTATGATCACTTTCTTATTTTTAAATCCTTCAAAAAGATTGTCAGCTGCTTCAAGAAAACAATCTTTTACAAATTCCCCTTCAGTGAAAGGTTTGCATTTCTTTGCTATTAGGTTGCTGACCTTGAAGGATGCTATGGTTGCATTGACCGAATGTGACCTTGGCTTCGCCATCAACTGTTGCTGAGTAGCCAATTTCGATTTAAGTTCTTTGAGCTTCAGTTTACGAATTTCACTTTTGGGTGGAAAATCAGCATCAAACCTATTGCTATGCAGAGCCTTATAATGACGTTCCAGATTACCCTTTTTGGGCAAGGATACTGGGGTGTTACAAATTAGACAACAACACTTGTCTTTCCCAATGATGAAGAAGTAGTCCATTTCCCATTCATCATGAAAGTGGTAGGTTTTGCTCTTCTTTGGAACACTCATCTTCGTTATACTGGGATGGCTGGATGTAAGAAGGCCAAATCTGCTAAGTTAGTATAAACACTGGCTGAATCTGGTCCAAAACTGTCACTGTCCCAAAGTATTAAAGATCAACAGGAACTGAAGACCTCTGGATGATGTGCAATACAAGAACTGGAGATGCCAAAACCACACATGCAGTTCTAAAAGTAAAAATAAGACTTCATCATACTGGCACCAATAACACAGGTACACTACCAAAAAACTGCCTCCAGTTTTGCAACTGATTCCTATAGATTTTGGGGTGCTGAATCCAGGAAAAATAGCCAAAATGTTCCATCACGTCACGTTTTCTTGCAAAATTAGATTTCTTACCCATATAAGGAATGTTCACATAATTTCTTTTTAGCCGACTGCAGTTTATTTTCTTGGCCCAAAATAGAGGTTGTAATGGTTAACTAACTAGAAACACTCCCTCATGATATTTTAGAGTGTTTTGTATTCATTTTATACATTAACAGGACAATTGGGAGGCGGGGGGCTAAATCCAGTACTCGCGCTGGCGCATGTTCTTTCCTGTTCGCCTCGCCTCGTTCGCTCGCTCAAACACGGTGGTTGCGACATGAACGTTCCTGTCAAATTTCAGTTTCTTGCAAGTTCATTATTACCTTTTGTTTGCTCAGTCGTAATCCAGCTTTATTCCGAAGTGGTTCACTACAGTTGTAGTTTGCAGTGCTGTGTATTTGTGATGGCTCACAGAGCCAGAGGTTGCGTCAACTCTCCGGACAGTTTTTGTTTTATTTGTGGGGAATATACCGTGAAAAAGCGACAGAGGAACATTTCTGCATTTATTAAAAAAGTATATTTCGCCTATTTCGGTTTGAAGTTAGGCGATCAAGACAAACCGTGGGCTCCTCACAAAGTGTGCAAGACATGTGAGGAAGATCTACGCTTATGGATGAAAGGTAAAAAACAAGCATTTCGTTTCGGAATACCTATGATGTGGCGTGAACAAAGAGACCACAGCAGTGATTGCTATTTTTGCTCTTGCATTGTGAAGGGATACAACTTAAAAAATAAGAACGTAATAAGTTACCCCAACCTTCCCTCAGCAATTAGGCCTATGCCTCATAGCAACGAAGTACCTGTGCCTGAACCACCAAAATCTTTGGATCATATTTGTGTGGATGGTTCTGATCATGATGAGACTCATCAGATGGCTTTTCCCGATGAGTCCAGTACTTCCGAGTTTGAAACTGAACCAGATCCGAAACCTGAACTTTTCTCTCAAGCTGAATTGAATGATTTAGTCCGGGATTTAGCACTCCCAAAAGATGCTGCCCAACTGCTAGGTTCTCGGCTTAAACAGAAAAATCTATTGTCACCAGGAACAACTTTTTATTGGTACCGCAACCGCGAGACACAATTTTTGAAGTATTTCAGCAAAGAGGAAGATTTGGTATTTTGCAACGATATATACGGAGTGATGGAAAAGTTTAAACTCAAGTATGATCCTGCTGAATGGCGGCTGTTCATTGATTCGTCAAAAGACAGCATAAAAGGTGTTCTTCTTCATAATGGCAACACATTCGCTTCAGTTCCTATTGCTCACTCTGTTATTCTCCAAAAAAAATACGAGAATTTGGCCCTGATTCTTCAGAAGATTCGTTATGATGAGCATAAGTGGATGATTTGTGGAGACTTTAAAATTCTATCCATGCTATTAGGGCAGCAATCCGGTTTCACCAAATATCCCAGCTTCCTTTGCTTGTGGGATAGCCGGGCCCGCCACCTACACTGGGGGAAAAAAGACTGGCCAATTCGGGAGTATTTGAGACCCGGTGAGAAAAATGTTTTTCATGAGAGCTTGGTACCTCGTGATAAAATTCTATTACCACCTCTCCACATTAAGTTGGGTCTCATTAAGCAATTCATCAAGTCCCTTCCAAAAGATGGTGAGTGCTTTCGGTACCTTTGCTCAAAGTTCCCCCGACTTTCTGAAGCAAAGCTAAAGGAAGGAGTGTTTGTTGGCCCTGATATAAGGAAACTCATTTCAGATGGAGCATTCGCTGAAATGATGTCTGAGAAGGAAAAAGAAGCCTGGGATTCCTTCAAGGATGTTGTTCTCAAATTCTTGGGGAACAGGCGGGATGAGAACTATAAGGATATTGTTGCCAGGATGCTCAATGCCTTCAAAGAACAAGGCTGTAACATGAGCCTGAAAGTCCATTTCTTGCACTCCCATGTGAACTACTTTCCCGAAAACTTGGGGGCGTACAGTGAAGAACAAGGTGAAAGGTTTCACCAGGACATCAAGGACGCAGAGAGAAGGTACCAAGGAAGATGGAACACCACTATGATGGCTGATTTCTGCTGGTTGCTGCTGCGGGAAACCCCAGATGAAAAATACGCCAAGTAGCGCACCAAGAGAAGCATTCGGGGGAAGAAGAAACGGGCCCACCAGAAGATTGATTGACCCAAGAATGACTTTAAAATCTAAACTGTGTTGACAAATATCGTGTTTTTACTAAACTTTGAAATAAAAATTTGCTAGTTATTACCACAGTGTCGGATCTCATTTATTAGAATTTTATTTTCACACCATCGGGTGTTTGTCTTCATGTATTGCAATGGTGCGGTTCGAGTTTTCTATTCTTACATACATACCTGTACAACATTTTTTGCACATTTCTTTGCTTTGCTTTGTGTCTAACCTCGCTCTTATATGCTCAATGTTTGTGCACATGTATGTGTCTGTTTTAAGTGCAGACAATTTTGCTACCATCACAGTGTGTTTTGTTGACATTACTCTATTCTTATGTGCTGCCTTGTTACAATTTTCTTTATTCTTATTTGAATAACTACTAAACAATTAGTATAAAGAATTCATCCAAGAAACTTTTATCTCGATCGCACTCAATCTGAAACGTTCACCTCAAACTGCTAACCCAATGTAGCAAAACATCTGTACGTGATGGAGCAAATTGGTTACCAGATTTGGATTCAGCGCACCAAAAAATGTAAAAATCAATCGAAACATTAGAGGCAGTTTAAAAAAATTTTTTTTAGTGTACCTGTGTAATTAAATACCACCAAACAATCATCAAAAAAACTCAAACACCTGTCCAGCAAGCCAGATAAAATCAAATACTGCCAAACAAGTTCAAATACCACCACACACGATTTAATAAATTCTGCACACAGTGCAGAATCAACGCAAAGGCTAGGCAAAATAAAATTGCAGAGGCAAGCAAAAGTCACAGTGGTTTGAACCAATTCGAAGGCAGGAAGCCAAGTGGGGCTGGCGATCTACCTCTGACCCCTCCGCGATCTACTGGTAGATCGCTATTTACCTGTTGGACATGCCTGCCCTAGAAGATGAGGAGCGGCCCACAGCACAGTTGCTGGAATCTCTAGCTGGCTGGTTATCCTTACCCACAGAGCCATCTGCCACCCCCTGTCCTGAGGCAGGCAAGGCCGGACCAATTTCATCCTACTACTACTGAACATTTGTATAGCGCTACAAGACAGATGCAGCGCTGCACAGACACATGGAAAAGATGGTCCCTGCTCATCAGAGCTTCATCCCCCTTCTGAGATGGGGAAAAACGGGCTCTCCATGGATGATTCAGAAGCTGCCATGCAAAAATAACAGAGTCCAGAAGACGTAACTCACTTGCCACACGTTTCCTGGAAGAAGACATAGAGAGTTAAGGCAAGTGCAATCGCAGTGTGCACTAAGGCTGCAGCGGCCATAAGGAGTATGTGAACAGTGCTTATACAGCAATGTGCAAAAATTGCTCTTGGGTAGGAACATGCATTGGAGCCGCTCGGGCAGAATGTGTGCTAGGACCCTCTGACCGCCAGGCGCACAATAGTAAAAAGTGCTAGTAACAAGTGTAGAAAGCAGCTGGAGACCCCCACATCACACCAATGGTCGTTAGCGATCCACCCCAAATTGCACCCCAGATGGACGAAAACGGGAGCCCCCAACGAGGACAATGACATGGTCAAGTCTTAGTGCTCACCCCCTGAGAGTCCCAGGCAAGAAACTCATATCGGGCTCAGCTCTCCTCCTCTATAACTCTTTCTCTTGTTTTTCAGACACTGTGTTTTAAGGTGGCTGGCAAGCAGATTCCTCTGAGAGCTTTTTGCGATCTTCGGGAGAGAGCAGGGGGGACAGAGGAAGAGGGAGGGGGCGCTGAAGTTGTGTAAGGCTGCTGAACTCTTCTAATCCTTCCAATTTTCTGGCTGCTCAACAGGCTCTTATCATGATAAGAGCATTGAGCTGAACCAATTTTCTCTCCTCCTATGGCTACCAAAAAGACAGCAGTCTAGTGGAACCTCCTACATCGTACTCAAGTGAAAGAAAGTCACCCTCAAGGTGGTCGGTCACTCTCTCAATTATCCAGATTTTCGTCAGCGTGGAGAAAATCCATCCACTATCTTCTGAAGACAAAAGAATACTGAAGAGACCTCTGGTATCTGAGGCAAATAGAGGCATAGAAGTGATGTCATTGAAACCTGGGTTTTTCATTGTCTGTTTGTCTTCACCAATCTGCTGGTAGGTGAACATAACCCACTTGTCTGAACCTGTCTAGCAGGAAGAGATGGTGCGTAGGAAGAAGGGGAGGAGGAGTGGCAGTATATGTAAAAGATAATATTAAAGCTATAGAATTATAAAGCTTAAAAGGGAGTGAGGAGGCACTGTGAGTTAAACTAGAAAGAGGAAAAGGGAAATCCATTTGCATTGGTGTGATATACAGATCTCCCTCACAGGGAGAAGTGGATGGGGATTTAATAGAAGACATACACAGTATTGCCATGAAAGGAGATGTGCTACTGATAGGTGAGTTTAATATGTCGGATGTTGACTAGCACATCCCTGCTGCAGTGTGTCATGCTGCCGCCCCAGAGGCCAAGGTTGGTATGGGCAGGTCAGATGGACACGAGAGTTTTTTATATATTTTGAATTTGGTCCTTCTGTAAGAGGTCTTGGTAATGTTCCCAGGACCTACCGGGGGCCAAAGTTCAAGAGAACACACTAGCCAGAATGTAGGGAAAATAAGGCTTTATTTCCCTTTAAGCACAATGGTTCAAGTTATGGGAGACTACGTCAACAAACTGAAAGAAACCTTGCTTCAGGCAACAAAAAGAAAATATATTCACACTTGCTTTGTTTAACGGTTGCTTCACAGTACTTGGCATAAACCAACTTTACAGGCATTCGCTACTGTTCACTGTTTTATGTTTCATGCACAGACCTTAGGCTACCTGCCTGACAGTAGCTACAGTCCATCGGGGTTTCAGGTGGGTCTTCGTTGAATTCCACCTGCATGGGCTGAGTATCAGACAGCTGTGAATCAGTGTCAGTAAACTCTTGAGGAGTATACTGAGGTTTCTCATATAACACATTTACTAGCTTCCAATGTTCAGCATTCAAGTCAGGGCCGCGCCCATGTGAGTGTTTGTTATGGCAGTTACTTCCCCTTGCAGGCTGCCTTATGTTATACAGTCTTTTTACCAAGGGCTTGTGCCCTGTTTCACCAACAGTTTGATAGGGAGGATATACTCCAGTATCTTGTGTTTCCTGTCTTCTTAACTTATATTGCTTATCAGAATAAAAAGGTATTTTACCTTGTTTAGTTGAGTCCCACGGGCTGGTCCTGCTGTAGTTCAGCCTGTCTTGAGCAGTAGGCTTTTCACACTCCAGCTGGCCTTCATGCAAAGTCACCACTCTCTCACATTCACACCTTTTACCATTTGAATAAGGAATATTACCATTTGCAGCAAAGACTTCATCCTTGCTCAGATAATGCTTACTGTGTCTTGCATTTACTGCTGCCGGTTCTTCACACCAAACTCTGGGGTTTATTTCTCCCCTTGTGCCTTTCTTTCCAGTACCTCTCAACCAAGGACTCCTGGAACTCTGTGGCCTCGGATTCACTATGCCCTCCTGCCAGGAACTCCTTCCTCTCTGGTGCTCTGGACACTCCTTATGGTGCTCTCCTTCTTGGTTTCTTTCCAGAAGCTCTCTGTGGTGTGACTCTCCGTGGTCTGCTTTTCCTTGATAAGCCTCTTCTTGATATGCCTCCTTTTGGTAGGCCTTCCTTGGTATGCCTCTCCTTGGTCTCTCTCTCCCTGGTCTGCCTCTAACTTGTCCTAGTTCCTCCTTTTCAAGTTCCCAGCCTTTCTTCAGGGGAACTCCCCCTTTTCTCCATTGGCTGTTAGGTTGCATTACCTCATCAGCTCTGAGGTGCAGTTCTCTGGGCCTTGGAAGGTCACTCCTGCTCCCTCTATTGGGCTCCTCATAACATTGCAGCTGATGATAAAATCTTTTTTCAGGATTTAAAACCCTTTTTTCTCCATGAATAGGCTCTGCGGTACCACAAGTGTCATCTAGAAACAAGGAGATCCGAGATTCTCTACAGGGAAAACTATTCCAACAACTGGTAGCAGAACCCACACATGAAGGGGTCCTACTGGACTTGGTGCTTACCAATGGGGAAAGTGTTTCTGATGTTATAGTGGGCAATCATCTCGCATCCAGTGATCACCAGATGGTGTGGTTCAGTGTAAGGACTAGGGCTGATAAGATCCATTCAAAAACAAGGGCCTTAGACTTTAGGAAAACTATCTTTACCAAGATGGGACAATATCTCAAGGAGTCATTAGTGGGATGGGAACAGTTGGGGGATGTACAAAAGCTATGGGCAAAACTGAAAGGGGATATTTTTTGTTAGAAATATAAATAAATGTAAAAGGAAAAGGAGGCCACAATGGTTCTCAAAAGAAATAGCTGAAAAGATGAAGAAAAAGAGGGTGGTCTTCATAAAATACAAGAGATGACACAGAGAGGAAGACAAGCATCCTCATATATTTGGAAAAACTTAAAGAAGCCAATGCAATAAAATGGGGAGAGAAGACATTTTTCAGATATGTTAGTGAGAGGAGGAAGAGCAAAAGTGGCATTGTCATACTCAAGGATGAAGGGAAAGAATACGTAGAAGCTGATGAGGATAAAGCAGAATTGTTTAACACATATTTCTGTTCTATGTTCACAGATGAAGTGCCAGGAGCAGGACCTCAGAAAACACCCACAAATAGGAACAGAAGTGACAGGATCTTAACATAAGAACATAACATTAGAACATAAGAAATGCCATACTGGGTCAGACCAAGGTCCATCAAGCCCAGTATCCTGTTTCCAATAGTGGCCAATCCAGGTCACAAATACTTGACAGGTTCCCAAAAGCCACAGGTTCCACAATGCTCGTCCTGTGGTAAGCAGTGAGTTTCCCGGGTCCTCTTTATTTATTTATTTATTTTATTTTATTTGGCATAAATTTATACACCGCTCCTTCCAGCGATCAGAAGCGGTCTTTAGGTGTACAAGACAAGGGAATATGTACAGCATAAATTTAGGGATACAGTCTGATTAAGGTAGGGGGGGCTAACAACCACCAGATCATAGTTATACATTTGATTATTCAATAAATTACAGATTGAGCAGCCAGAAAGGTTATATTTGTACATAGAGATCGCAAAAATACAAGCAATTAGCAGCGCAATATATACATATAAACAATTTTTTTTTTTTTATCATCAAGGATGTGAAGCATTAATAAGAAGTGGGTTCCTATATGCTTAAGAGGTAGGAAGGCAGTATGGGAAGATATAGTTGAGATCGTCTAGGTGATGCCGTAATATGATTGGAACAGGTGTGTTTTAAGCTCTTTTCTGAAGGTGTGTAAGTCTTTGGTCTGGCGTAACTCGTGTGGCAGCCAGTTCCAGAGCATAGGTGCTGAGTACGTGAATGCCCGGTTGCTCGTCCGTTCTTTGACTGATCTTATGCTGCTGGGTACGCAGAGTGTGTTCAGGTTTGCAGTCCGTCGGCATCTGTTGGAGGGCTGGGTGGTGATTAGGAGATCGAGAAATGAGGGAGATATCTTATGGATAATTTTGAATGTCATTATCAGCATTTTGTAGATTATTCTTGCGGGTATGGGGAGCCAGTGGAGCTCTATAAGAACTGGAGTGATGTGATCCGTCAGGCTCTTATTCATAATAATCCTGGCTGATACATTCTGCGCCATCTGTAGGATGTTCAATGTTTTTTTCGGAAGCCCTTGTAATATAGCATTACAGTAGTCAAAGTGGGGAATGATGAGCGCCTGTGCTACTGTTCTAAAGCCTGAGTGGTCAATGATGCAGCGTAATGGTTGTAGAACTTTCAGCTTGTGAAATATTGCTCTATTTGTTATCCGGAGGTGTTTGTCCATCTTTAGGTTAGCATCGATTAGTACTCCTAGATACTTGATCTCATTTTTGAGTGATAAGTGTTGCCGTTCAGGGTGATAGATGCTGGCGGTTTGAAATCTTGTTTTCCTGATATGAACATCACTTCAGTTTTTTTGTGATTTATAGACATATTGTTGCATTGGAGCCAGTTTTGCAGTTCATGTAGGCATTCTTCTAATTGGTTTAACTTGGGATTGTTTATGTCAAGTTGTGTGTACATCATAATGTCATCTGCATATAGATGGTAGCTGATATTATGCTTTTGGAAAATTGTACATACTGGCTGGATGTAGACGTTGAATAGCAGGGAGGAGATAGCTGATCCCTGAGGTATCCCTTGGGTTTGGGGGAACGGCTTAGCTTGCTCGTTGTTGAAGCGTACCTGTTGCATTCTATTTGTTAGGTATGACTCAAACCACTTTATCGGTGTGCCCGTTATACCTATAGTCTCAAGTCTGCGCAGGAGTATTTGATGATGTACTGTGTCAAACGCTGCCGATATATCTATGAATATCAGTATGAACATCTTGTTTTTGTTTTCCAGTCCCTTGATGAGGTTGTCTAGAAGAGCTATGAGTAGGGTTTCGACACCGTGGTGGGGTCGAAAACCGTATTGATGATCGTCAAGAATTTTGTTTTCATCAAGGTGGTCTTGAAGTTGCTGCTGAGTTACTTTCTCGATAATTTTTGCAAGAAAAGATATGCTTGATATCGGTCGGTAGGAGGTAGGATCTTCTTTGTTAATGGTTTATGGACCTTTCCTCCAGGAACTTGTCCAAACCTTTTTTAAACCCAGCTACACTAACAGCTTTTACTACATCCTCTAGTAACGAATTCCAGAATTTGCTTATGTGTAGAGTGAAAAAATATTTTCTCTTATTAGTCTTAAATGGGCTACATTGTAGCTTCATTGTGTGTCCTCTAGTCTTTCTACTTTTTGATGGTGTAAACAATCAATCTATGTTAACCCTTTCCACTCCATTCATTAATTTATAGACCTCTATCATATCTCCCCTCAGCCTTCTCTATTCCAAGTTGAACAGCCCTAACATTTTAAGCCTTTCCTCATAGAAGTATCCTTCCATCCCCTTTACCATTTTGGTGGCTCTTCTCTGTACCTTTTCTTATTCCGCTATATCCATTTTAAGATACGGCGACCAGAATTGCACACAATATTCAAGGTGCAGTTGAATCATGGAACAATACAGAGGCATTATAATATCCTTGGTTTTATTCTCAATTTCTTTCCATATGATTCATAGCATTCTATTTGCTTTCTTGGCAGCCGCTGCAAGTATTATCCACTATGATGACTAAATCTTTATCTCCAGGAACAAGCAGGAATGAATCTTCACATATGGGTACGTTGGTACCGACGGAGCCTGCGCGGGAACGCTCCCCAGCGTCCAATCAGAAAGCTTTTGGGAGCATCCCACAGCGCCTGCGTGCTGCCTTCCCGCCTTTCCAACTGTCTCTCCTCAGTTTTCGTTTTTCCACGGAGCCAGCAGGACGTCCTCCTGTCACCGCAGAAACGTTTTTCTTTAATTCTTGTTTTCTTGTGGTCGCGGCTGTTTTCCCGCTGCCACCGGTACCGCCGGTGGGTTTTTCTTTTCTTTTTCTCAAACTCAGGGAGAGTTTTTCCCTCAGTTTCTGTCTTAAAATTTTTTGGGCCTGCAAGGCCTCTCCATCATGGAGCCTTCTTCTCCTAAGAAGTGCCTTAACTGTGGAAACACAGTTTTCTTTTTAGACTCCAATGACTGGTGTCTAACCTGTTTGGGTCCTGACCCTTTTTCCCCTGAACAATCAGGCTACAATACTGTGAGAAGAGATTCCCTATTTCGAGTTTCCCTCGATACCTTTTTCCCTCCCTGGGTGAGGGCACTGGCCATTTCTTCTCTACAGGATCAGGTAACCCACAAACAGTCTGTTAAGACTAGCCAATCCTTGAGTGGTAGGTCTCATGTCAAGCATGCTGACGGCCCCGGCCTTGCCCTCAAGACCCCATTGGCATTAAAACCCCGGTGGGAGTCTCCGGGCTCCAAAGCATTTCAGTGGTTTCAGGTTGTTCCTGGGGCTCACCCCTCACAGAATATACCTGAGCCATGCTCGGTGGTGGCATCTGCTTTGAGCGGTACCGATACCCCGGCATCGGAACCGGTGTTGAGTGATCCGCTCTTCACCAGGGATCATCATCTGGCGTTCTCGGTACCTTCAGGACCGATCGATACGTCCCAGATTGACTTTCCAGTATTGGCACTACCACCGATACCACCACCGACGTCGGTACCCTCTAGGCATGCATCGATAGACTCGCTTCCTTCGATACCGAGTCTGGAATCGATATCTAGTCCATTTTCTTGGATTTGGCAGCACAGCTGACCTACAGTCAGTTTTATCTTTTAATTCTCCTGCATAATGCTCTCTGCAATATTCAGAGAAGCTTTCTACTATGGGCCTTTGCTAGAGATCATAGGATTTTGTCTCTGATGGCTATTCTATATGGTGGGAAAGGCTTATCAGTCATTTTCCATGACTGTGAGGGTTCTCCGCACCCTGTTGTCTCCTGTTATAATACAGGATATAAGCCTTTTCTGCGTGAATGTTTAAGAAGTTTTCCAATCCTGCAGGAATATACTCTTTTTTTCCTTACAGCTTGTCCTCATGGTATCCTACTCCTTTATGGACAGCACATATTCTACTAGTAACGCATGATACCCCTGTGTCCCTCCAGTGGGTCATCCTGGTATCTTCTCCTATGCGTTTTCTGTCCAGTTACCATGTCAGAGTTCTACAAAACTCAGGACTTGCTGTTTACAGACTATTATCCTCTGTTTTTTCACGCAACCATCCTGGTTTTTTCACTGGATAGCATTCCTGCACCTTCTTAGCCCGCAGGCATAGATTCTCTATATATCTTCTCAAGTAGGTTCCACCTTCTTGTTATTAGATGAATCTTTCTCTTTCACATCTCTCATGTGAATGTTCTTATGGGGCTTAGTTGCAGACATGTATCTTCAGACATACATATTCATGTATGTATATATCTCTATATATTTCTATAGATACATATGTCTGTAAGCTGTGTGTGCATAGCTTATGCCTATATATATATATATATATATATATATATATACACACACACACATATATATATATATATATATGTGTGTATCTGTCCAGATGCTTCTTATAAGTAGATATGTATTTACATACTATCTCCCTAACTGTCTATGCTATAAAGGTTTTTACCTTCTTAGAGGTTCCAGACTGTGGCCTTGCATATGTTCATACTGTCCCTCAGTATGTTGGGGGTGTTATGCACACAACCACTACTGTGGTACTGACAGCTTCCACTTTACTCTAGGTCTCGCTATCCCTGAAGCATCATGCTTCAATATCTTTCCTATCTCTCACCAGCTAGGAAAGACAGTGTAGATCTTCAGTAGTTCTGAGGTTTCAGCCCTTCACACATCTGTCCTCCTTGGGAATACGGGCTTTTTTCCATACCCCTTCTACCCTCCAGAACTGGGCTAGTTGTCCAAATCGGTCAGTCTTCCTCTTTTACTCCTAAATGTTAATGACTCTGTAGCTAAAAGAGTTTTCAGCTTTTTCCCATAAAGCTTTCCACTGAAGACCTGCCGTTCTTATATTACCCCAGTTGACAATTGGGTCACCTGCCAAGTCCAGATTTGGATCTTCACCTTCACTGCTGTGAGGTCACCTTGAGGATTCCTCTACTGAATCTCCAATAGAATCCATCAGCCTCTCTACTTCCTGCAATCCAGTAGGTAAGATCCATATTGTGATTGCTCTTTCAATATTTTTAATAGTAATTATCATATATACCAAGGACTCCTCTCCTGTAGTCCGTAGGTTAGCTGTTTTTCCTACAGCTCCTCTCTTTTCAACTCCTACCCACCATCCCTCATGGGATGCCAGAGATCCATGTGTGGGAAGTGCAGTCCTGTTCCACAGACACGCATTTTCTGGGATCTCCCCCTGGCATCTATAGCTAGGGAGTCCCCATATGTGAAGACTCATTCCTGCTTGTTCCTGGAGATGGCACAGTTACTTGCCTGTAACAGGTGATCTCTGGGAACAGCAGGAATAAGTCTTCACAACCCACCCCCCTCCCCTAGGAGTTGTATCTCTCTATCTATCTTCCTTTCCTCTTTCTCTCTCTCTTTGTCTCAGCTATGAAACTCAACTGAGGAGAGACAGTTGGAAAGGCGGGAAGGCAGCACGCAGGCGCTGTGGGATGCTCCCAAAAGCTTTCTGATTGGACGCTGGGGAACGTTCCCGCGCAGGCTCCGTCGGTACCGACGTACCCATATGTGAAGACTTATTCCTGCTGTTCCCAGAGATCACCTGTTACAGGCAAGTAATTGTGCTTTCCTGGGTGGTGGTTTCTAAGGTGGTACCTTGCATCCTGTAACCAAAGTTTGGATTGCTCTTTCCTAGGTGCATAATTTTGCCCTTGTCCACATTAAATTTTATCTGCAAATTGGACGCCCAGTCTTCCAAATTATTAAGGTCCTCTGGCAATTTTTCACAATCCTCTTGTATTTTAACAACTGTGAATAATTTTGTCTCATCTGCAAATTTGATCACCTCATTTGTTATTCCCATTTCCAGGTCATTTATGAATATGTTAAAAAGCAGTGGGCCCAGCACAGATCCCTGCGGTGCTCCACTATTTACTTTTCTCCACTGAGAAAATTGGCCATTTAGCCCTACTCTGCTTTCTATCTTTTAACCAGTTCCTGACCTACAATACTATACTGCCTCCAATCCCATGACTTTTTAGTTTCACCAAGATTCTCTCATGGAGGACCTTGTCAAAGGCTTTCTGAAAATCAGGTACACTATAATCAATCGGCTCACCCCTGTCTACCTTGAGTGATTTTCAGAAGATTGTGTTTGTGAGGAACTAGCTAAACTAAAAGTAGACAAAGCAGTGGGACAGGATGAGATACATCCAAGAATATAGAGGGAACATTCTAGCAGTTCTACTGACTGAACCTTTCAATGCTTCTGCAGAGTCGGGAGTGGTCCCAGAGAACTGAAGAAAGGCACATGTGGACCCTTTACACAAAAGCAGAAGTAAGGATGAGGTTGAAAACTACAGGCTGATTAGTCTAACCTCTGTGATGAGTAAACCGTTGGAAATGCTGCTAAAAGAGAGAATAGTGAGGTTTCTGGAGTCCAATGGATTGCATGATCCAAGGCAGCATGGGTTTACCAGAGGCAGAACCTTGTCAAACAAATCTGATTGATTTCTTTGAGTGGGTGACCAGGGAGTTGGACTGAGGGAGAGCCCTAGATATGGT
This sequence comes from Ichthyophis bannanicus, assembly GCA_033557465.1. Classification (NCBI taxonomy): domain Eukaryota; kingdom Metazoa; phylum Chordata; class Amphibia; order Gymnophiona; family Ichthyophiidae; genus Ichthyophis; species Ichthyophis bannanicus. The sequence goes on along the minus strand of CM066032.1, from coordinate 1,855,909,938 downwards.
GCACTTAGATTTCAGTATAGTCTTTGACACCATTCCACTTCTAAACAAACTGAACACCCTAGGGATGGACCCTAAAGTGACTGATTGGGTTAGAAATTGGTTGAGTGGCAGGTGACAAAGAATACGGTAAATGGAGCTCACTCTGAGGGGAAAGAAGTTACCAGTGGTGTGCCACAAGGATCTGTCCTTGGTCCAATTCTTTTAAACATCTTTGTTAGTGATATTGCAGAGGGGCTGTTGGGTAAGGTTTGCCTCTTTGCAGATGATACCAAATTGTGCAATAGAGTAGACACCCAGGAAGGTGTAGATAACATGAGGAGGGATCTAGCTAAGCTTGAAGGATGGTCTAGAATTTGGCAGCTGAGATTTAATGCTAAAAATTGCAGGGTCATGCAATTGGACTGCAAAAATCCAAAGGAGTGGTACAGTATAGGGGGAAAAGTACTTCTTTCCACGAAAGAAGAGCGGAACCTGGGCATGATTGTTTCTGATGATCTTAAAGTAGCTAAACAGGTAGAAAAGGTGACAGTGAAAGCCAGAATGATGCTTGAGTGCACAGGGAGAGGAATGGCCAGCAGAAAAAAAATCAGGTGAGAGTGTCTCTGTTTGAGTCGCTGGTATGACCACATTTGGAGCATTGTGGGCAATTTTGGAGACCACACCTTCAAAAGGATATAAATAGGATAGAGTCGATTGGTGGTCTTCGTTATAAAGCATATGAGGACAGCACTAAAGATCTTAATATGTATAGGTTAGAGGAAAGACAGGATAGAGGAGATATGATAGAGATGTTTAAATACATCCATGGCATAAATTGTAAGCAGAGCTTACAATTGAAAGCAAGCTCTGCTACAAGCAGACATAGGTTGAGGATGAAAGGGGATAGACTCAGGAGTAATATGCATTAATATTTCTTTACAGAAAGAGTGGTAGATGCGTGGAATAGTCCCCCAGTGGAGTTAGTAGAGACAAGGACAGTATCTGAATTCAAGAAAGCAGGGGACAAAGACAGAAGATCTCTGAAGGTAAAAAGGGGACTATTGTAGTTGATATGGAAGGACAGACAAGATAGGCCATGTGGTCTTCTTTTGCTGTCATGTTTCTATGTGGTATATTATGTAAGAAGGTATATCAAATTGAAGAAATAAACAAACAGCTTTTGTGTGACAGGAGAAAGGAGCTAGAACAGACCATTACAAGAGGTCCACAAAACATAGAAAAGAGAAATAAGAAATGGAGGCTGGGGAGAATGGCTTGTGGGGAATGGCTGGTGAGAAACAGAGCGATTGGAGGGAACAATTTGGGGGGAGGAAGAGAGAAAGAATGAGATTGGTGGGGACTGCCTGTAGGAGAGAGACTGATGGAGACATGAAAGGGAAGGGAGATAAAGAGGGATAGTGGAGTCAGGTTTGGCACTGAGGGGAACGGGGTCCAGAAATTGTGAAGGGGCTGAACTGGGGATCCCTGAACTTTTTGGAGGTTCATAAGGAGTCCACATAATCAAAAAGGCTGGAAACTCTAGTCGAGGACCTTTCCCTCATACCACATTGCAAATCTCTTCAATTTGAAACTATAATGCCTGATATTGAGAAATCCTGTTCAGAGGAGACAAAAACAAATCTACCAAGGTTGTTTTCCACTCGTAGAATATCTTGTTTGTTTTCTCTCCATCTGGGGACCACTCATGTGGTTAAAGATCTTGGTTCAGTTTGTCCACTAGAATGCTTTTCTTCTCTGTCAGAGAGATGGCTCTAAAAGTCATCCCACGTAAGATAACCACATATCTAACATGCTAAGAAATTATCAGGATTAAACTTTTCCTTCCTGCTTATTGAAAGAGAAAATGGTTACTTCACTGTCTGTGTGCCTTGATACTGGTACCAATGCAGCAGAATGTTTCATTTGGACTGAATCAGGAAAGATCTCTTGATGGAATCTACTGATGCAAGTGAACCAGGCTCTGACTTAAGGAAACCAAAAAGCCTCACCATTAAACTTTGTAGCTATGAAAATCCCTAGGTATTGCCTTTTGACACACTGCACAGCTAGGGATATCATGACTGGGTTCCAGACACAACAGAGATAAATCGTAAGTGTTGGTATCCAACACTGTTCTGCTGCACTAAATGCCATGTTTACTAAAATCTGTGCCAGTAACATATATGTGCCTCGCTTTACTAGCACAGGGTGCCCATGCTAGCTTTAAGGGGGATGTGCGTCTCTTCCCTTGCAGTTAGCACAGGCCCAAGACGCAACACTCTGCAAGCGTGCACATGGGTGAACTTAATGCCATTCACCAAAGGCAGCAAGCACAGCTATGCAGGCTAATAATGCCTACACTAGCCACAACTTGCTGTCAGTGCCTCCGTTCCATCCTTGGCTCACCTAGTCCCTACTCAATTACACACAACCTAGGTAGCATGGGAATTGTAGTGCAGAGAAAATGCTACTTTTTTACATGGCACCTAAACCATGCCCCTAAGAGCACTTCCTGAAGCTGTTGAGTTTCTTCATTTTGGAGGCATAGGAGGAAAAATAGCTCATGTGAAATCAAATGACTGAATGATGAAATTCAGACCAGTGTCACTCAATGCACCAATGATACATTAGCCATACGAAAACAAAATCAAGAAAACTTCAAAAATAATCTAAAAGTCTATCGGATGATTTACTTAATGGTAGATCTGCAAAACTGAAGTGGTTCTGGAATGAAAAAGCAACTTAAAACTACATTTTAAAAAAGTTACTTACTAGCTGCAGAAAACTATAACAGCTGGGTTCCATAGAACTAGAACTTAGATGGCCATGTGTGATGAAGTTAATGCAGGGAATTCCCATACATGCTTAGTAGAACATTCTTGAAGGGTCTAAGCATTGTAAACAATGCTCCATCTCCAGATTCTGTTGGGTGGCATTACCAAATTATGAGAATTACTATCCTGCTGGTCTTTAGAGAAAGTAATGATCCTGGTTCCTCCATTTGGGAATTTAATGATGTTAGTTTTCTTTCCTCAGCTGACATTAATCCTAGCCTTTGAGCACTTATTTTATTTTAAAGCTGCCGAGATTTGTAACAGTGCAATCATATGACCAAATACCTTTACTGTGTTATCGTTCTCACCCCCATCCATCCACAAGTCCTGCTCATAGTAGTAAAGACCATCATTAATGACCTTTCCGAGTTCAGAAGTCATCTTTGTTTGGGAAACATGGTTACCAGTGCGATCTCCACCAGGATGTTTCCACAGATGCGGTGGTGTCTGTATCACAATCAAAATTTTGTGCAGATCCTGATCATCTATTTCATAGTCTGAGTCATCATCAGACCAGTCTGTAAAGGTGTTCTTGCGGCCCTCCATCTGTCGCATCTCTTCATCAAACATAAAATCCAGCTCCTCTTGTTCCTCTGCTGGAAGTGATGGTTGTTGCTTTGGAGTTTGTGGAGAATCAGACACAGACTCCTGCTGGGACAACAATACTGTACTTAGTTTATATGTTTTGTTTGGAGTACTAAATAACACATAACATTTTCATTACACTGAGGAATAACATGATTTGATATATTTATGTATCAATGTCTGTTTGTATCAAGTGTGTTAAATTGTAGATCAACATGATATTTGCTGGTCACTGAACAGTAGCATGTAGGGAAAGTGTAGTTACTCACCTGTAACAGGTGATCTCCAGGGACAGCAGAAATCAGTCTTCACATATGGGTGACGTTGGTACCAATGGAGCCCGCGCGGGAACACTTCCCAGCGTCCAACAGGAAAGCTTTTTGGAGCAGTCCACTGACCCTGCACATCTGCCTTCCCACCTTCCCAACTCCTCTCCTCAGTTGAGTTTGTAACTGAGAGATAGAGGAAAAAATAAAAACCACCGTACAACTCCTAGGGAAGGAGGGCGAGTTATGAAGAGTGATTCCTGCTGTTCCCGGAGATCACCTGTTATTTATTTATTTATTTAGCTGGGCTTATATACCGCTTTTCACCATTTTTCACCTGTTACAGGTGAGTAACTACACTGTTATTTATTTATTTATTTATTTAGCCATGCTTATATACCGCTTTTCACCTGTTACAGGTGAGTAACTACACTATCTTCAGGAACAAGCAGAGTATAGAAAGACTAGGGGACATGTAATGAAGCTACAGGGTAAACTATTTAAGACAAATAAGAGAAAATATTTTTTCACTCAACGTGTAATCAAACTCTGGAATCTGTTACCGGAGGATGTAGTAAGAGTTGTTAGTATAGCTGGGTTTAAAAAAGGTTTGGACAAGTTCCTGGAGGAAAGGTCCATAAACCACTATTAAAAAGGGACCCAGGATATCAATGCTTGACCCAGTACAAGCATTGTGGAACCTGTGTCTTTTGGGGATATTGCTAGGTACGTATGACCTAGATTGGCCACTGTTGGAAACAGGATACTGGGCTTGATGGACCTCGGTCTGATGCAGTATGGCATGTCTTATGTTCTTAAGCAGGAATGCAGTCTTCACATATGGGACTCACTAGTACTCAGGTACCAGAGTGGCATGGAGGAGAGCAGTGTGATCCCTGAGGCTAAAACATGGAGCCAAAGAGTGTGGACACAATGTGGCACAGTGGACTCGATTCCAGTCTGCTATATGACTTCTAATGGAAGTCTGGTCTCTTGTAAAAGTCCTGGATGGCAGGTAGGAGTCCCAAAAGGTGCCGGAGTACAGCTTGGCCAAAGACAGCATCCCGTCGGGAGTCCCTGTTCAGACAATAATGTGCAGCGAAAGTATGAATGGAGAATCAGGTAGCTGCCCGACAGATCTCGTCAATGGATACCGAACGGAGGTTGGCAACTGAGGTTGCCATGACCCTCCAGGGAGAGTCCCGCTTGTGCATAAGCAAAAGAGATACAGTCTGCTATCCATCTGGATAGAGTCCGCTTTGTTACTGGTAGACCAAGATGACTTGGATCAAAGGAAATAAATAATTGAGAGGATTTCTGGTGAACTTTATTTCTATCTAAGTAGTAAGCTAGTGTTCGCTTGCAGTCTAAGGTGTGTAGAGCTGTTTCTGCTCGAGACGCATGTGGTCTCAGGAAGAAAAGTGGTAGAATTACTGACTGGTTCAGATGGAGGGAAGAGATCACCTTCAGAAGGAAGTGTGGATGGGTATGGAGGACCACCTTGTCATGACAGAACCGGGTATAAGGCAGATCTGCCATGAGAGCCTGCAGTTCCCTGATGTGATGAGCTGACATGACAGCTATGAGGAAGATGACCTTCCAAGAGAGAAACTTCAGTGAAGGGGTCACTAGAAGCTCGAAGGGAGGCTTTAGAAATTGAGCTAGAACCACATTGAGGTCCCAAGCCACCGGAGGCAGCTTAATGAGTGGCTTGGACAGCAGGAGACCCCACATAAAGCGTGCTGTGAGGTGTTGTAAGGAGATAGGCTGTGTGCCCAGTAGTTTGTGATAGGCCGCAATCACACTAATATGAATTCTGACTGAGTTGGTCTTAAGACCTGCCAAGGACAAATGGAGGAGATACTGAAGAAGGGATTCCACCGGGCAGGCAAAGGGGTCAATGCCCTTTGTGGAGCACCAGAGGGCAAACGTTCATCATTTAAAGGCATAAGATCGGCTGGTGGACCATTTGCGTGATGCAAGCAGAATATCCTTGACAGCTTGTGGTAGTTCAAGGTCAGCAAATACTACGCCTTCAGCAGCCATACCGTGAGATAAAGGGCATGAAGATTGGGATGGAGAATCATCCCTTGGTCCTGAGTTGAGCCAGTCAAAGGAGCAGAGGAAACCATGGTTGACGGGGCAAAAAAGGGGCTATGAGGATCTTAGAGCCCTTGTCGGCTTGTACCTTGAAGAGTGTTTTTGGTATCAAGGGGATGGGTGGAAATGCATAAAGCAGGCCTTGTCCCCAGTGGAGAAAGAAGGCGTCAGAGGCCTGTCAGTGCAGGGATGGAAGCTGTGAGCAGAACAATGGAAGCTGTGTGTTTTGTTGAGTGGCGAAAAGATATATGAGTGGAGTTCCCCATGTTCTAAAAATCCAAGCAGCCATCTCCCGATGTAGGGTCCACTCATGCAGATGACGGCTGAGCCTGTCCACAAGGACTTTGAATTCATCCAGGATGTACACCGCTCTGAGGTGAATGTGGTATGCAATGGCAAAAAAACAGACACAAAGCACTTCGTGACAAAGGGGATAGGATCCTGTCCTCCCCCCCCCGTTTGTTCACATAGAACATGGCCACCTGGTTGTTCGTTCTGACTATTACTTGTTGGCCCAAAAGTTGGGGTTGAAAAAATAAAGGGCATTTGTTAGGGCACGCAACTCCAGGAGATTTATTGGTCAGGTCATTCAGATGTGTTCCCCAACCTAGTTTGGAGGCATCAGTTGTCAGAATGCATCGAGGTGGAGGCATCTGAAAAGGTGACCTACCGAGTAGGTTCTCTGGTGACCACCACCAGTGATGAGACCTGATTAGTTAAGGAGTGATGTGCCTCTTGTCTTTGAGATGTCCCTTTGCTTGGGTCCATTGAGAAGACAGAGTCCATTGGGCTTGCCGCATATGTAGGCGAGCATAAGGGACTACATGGACCGTTGAGGCCATGTGCCCCAAGAGGCATAACATCTCTTGAGCTGTTACCAGACTTTGTTATTCTATGTGTTTTATGAACTTGATAAGGCGGGCAGAATGATCCTGTGGAAGGAAAGCTTGGGCCTGCTGAGTGTCCAAGCGTGCTTCGATGAACTCAAGCCTTTGAGATGGAACGAGGTGTGACTTTGGGACGTTTAGGACAAATCCTAGATGTTGGAGCACAGTGATGGTGTGATGCAGGGAGAGTTTTACCTCCTGAGGGGAGTCTCCCCTGATTAGCCAGTCATCTAAGTAAAGGAAGATGAAGATTCCCAAAGTGCGGAGATAGGCTGCAACTTCTGCCATGTATTTTGTGAATACTCGCGGTGCAGAGGCTAAGCCGAAAGGCAGGACCCAGTATTGGTAGTGGTTTTGCTGAAACCTGAAACGCAGATATGTTTTGTGCTAAGGAAGGATCAGTAAGTGCATGTATGACTTCTTTAGGTCTAGAGAACATAGCCAATTATACCTCTGGAGGTATGGGAGAAAAGTTCCTAGGGAAATCATTTTGAATTTTTCTCGGACCAGGAATTTGTTTGTTCCCTGAGATCCACGATGGGCCTGAATCCTCCTGTTTTCTTTGGAATGAGAAAATATGGAGAGTAGAAGCCCATCCCTTCCTGAGGGAGAGGAACTCTTTCTATGGTGCCCTGAGATAAAATGCTCCGAAGGGGATTTGTGGGATAGTCCCCTGTGAAGCCGGTGGAGGGTACATTTTCAAAGTGAAGCAGATGCCCTCCCTTTGGACGACGTTGAGTGTCCACTGTTCTGAAATGATGAGGTGCCACTTGTGGACATAGGAAAAGAGTCTGCCTGCTATGTTCAGGGGCTGAGGACCCTGCAGAGGCAGAGTAGCAATGCTCTCTAGGAAGCAGTCAAAAACTTGGTACAGGTTGTACCTGTGCTGCTGGTTGTGGCTTAGGAGCCTTGGGTTTCTTGGGATGGCTAGGGCCCTGCTCGCGCTGCTGTTGCTGCTGAGGCTGGTAAGCAGCTGCAGGTGTGTAAGAAGGATAATATCTCTTCTTCTTAGAGAAGAAAGGTTTCTTTGGAAGAGTCTTCCTTTTGGAGCGATCAGTCATCTTCCTGGAAAGGGCTTGAGGGTAAGATCATCTGCCTCAATCACACAGGCATTTTCTCTCCAACTCTTTCCAAAAAGGTTCTCTCCAGTACTGGGGATATTAGCCAACTTGTCCTCGACCCACTGTTCAAGATATGATGCCTGTAACCAGGCCATCCTTCAGGCCTCAATGCAGAATGCTGAAGCTCTGCTGGTTGATTCAAAAGCATCAAAAGATGCCCTGGTGAGAAATTTTGAGGTATTTTGACCTTGTCTGATAAATGCTTAGAATGCACTCCACTTATAGTCCACAATGATGGGAATAAACATCTCCAGAACCCTGGTGACATCCTTCAGGAACATGCTCAAGGTCAGCATGCATGCCTGAAAATATCGACACCCAAAGGCATAGAGTGTCCTCGAGTCTCTACCTGGAGGCATGGAAGAGTCATTCTTTGAACTCTTTATGCAGCGTATGGCCGATTCCACTACCACTGAGTGGTGGGGGAGTCAAAACTTCTGAAAGCCTGGGCACTCAGCATACAAAAAAGTGAAGAGTCTGTGGCAGTAGGAATTAAATCTTTATTGTAGAATTACCCTGACGTGTGTCTGCAAGCACCTTCCTCAGGGGGCTATAGCCTCATTAATAAAACATAACAGTTAAAAAATAATAAATAATCAAACATAATGACAAAAATAAAAGTAGAATATAAGCAAATTAGATCACCATATGAAAGCAAATAAACACATATGTTGAAATCCATTTAGAGGGGCATATCCTGAGGATCATTCAAACCTCAAAGCGCTACAATTGGCTGGACACATTAATAGATAATATGTCACAAATAAATAATTGACCAAATAAATATTGTTAAAAATCAATTATATAAAACAACATATAAAGTTAATCCAAGATAAACGCGAGATACTAGAGTGATAATAAATGAATATCTATTGTATTACAAGGCAATACTTTCAATGCAGTCTTAACAAAAATATCTGCTGTTTTTTGAGACTGCACTCAAATATTGTTTGTTGAGACTGCACTCAGATATTTGTTTGTTGAGACTGCACTGTACAAGTATTGCCTTGTAATACAGCAGATATTAATTTATTATTATTATAGTATCTCACATCTGTTTTATCTTGGATTTAACTTCATATGTTGTTTTATATAATAGATTTTTAACAATATTTATTTGGACAATTATTTATTTATTTATTTATGTGTGACATTTTATCTATTAATATTAGAGTTATCGTGCCCAGCCAATTGCAGTGCTTCGAGGTTTGAATGGTCCTTGGGATATGCCCCTCTAAATGGATTTTAACATATGTGTTTATTTGCTTTCATATGATGATCTAATTTGCTTATATTCTACATTTATTTTTGTCATTATGTTTGATTATTATTATTTTTTAACTGTAATGTTTTATTTTAGTCAATGAAGCTATAATCCCCTGAGGAAGGCGCTGGCCAAAACGAGTCGGGGTAGTTCTACAATAAAGATTTAATTCTTACTGCCACAGGCTCTTCGCTTTTTTGTGTGCTATGTATTCCTGCGAGAGTGACTGCTCTTTTTTGGACCACTCTGGAACTTGGTACATGCTATTGAGCCTTTTGCTGATTGGTGGAACAGTGAGATGAGCCTCCTGTAAGATAAATGCACCAGTAAAGTAGCCACCTCTTTAGGCATAGGAGGGTATCGATGATCTCAAGTTCCTCTGCCCTCGGTTTCTTCTCTGAGGTCATGGTGATGTGCAGCTCTGCTGCCATGAGCTGGATGAATTCTTGGAAAGACATGTCCTCTGGTGGAGACTGACGCCGCTCTTGAGGAGAGGATGGGTCCAAAGGAATGTTTGCAAGGTCTTGGGAATCCTGAGATTCCTTGTCAGAATCGGAAGAAGTGGAGTTAGATTCTGACAAGAAGTCAAAGTATCAGCGGTCTTGCTTTTGACCCTGATACTTCATCGATGTCGAGGGCCGATGCCAATACTGATGCATCGAGGTCGGGGCATTGGTAGCTATTGCTGTGTCAGCCTGTTGGGTACCAGTGTTGTCAGTCTGTTCCAACTGAGGCATTAGTCACATGAGGTCAACTGATGTAGGCTCAAGGGCCGGCATCCGGACCGATACCGTTGGCTGAAAGCAAGGTGCCAAAGCTTGCACTGATAGGGCTGTTGATACCATTAGTACCAAGGCTGCTAGGAGTACGGTCAAACTCCTCTCAAGAGCCAGCATGTGCTGGTCCAGGGAGATGGCCGATGGCTGCTGTCTAAGTGGAGTCACTTATGGGGCTTTGAGCCACCGTCCCAGAACATGGACTAGTAGCTCTCTAGAGGTCGATTTCTCAGGAGCGTCCTGGAGCCCCTCTTGTGCTTTGGAGGACAGGTCCTCCCAGCAGGGCTGTTTGGCTGGCCGGTCTGCATCAGAAATATCCTTTGGTGAATCTCGATGCCAATGGTGGGACTTTCCTTTTATTTATTTATTTACTTATTTACATTCTCTTATATACCGCGCTATTCTGCATCAGTGCGGTTTACATTGAACAAACTGAAATTACATTGAACAGGGCATTATAACTTGGAGATAACTATTTTACAGGGAACATGGGCTATGGAGGGTTAAGTGGCTTGCCCAAGACCACAAGGAGCACCTGTGGGACTTTTGACTCAGTATCAGTCTGTGATGCCAATGTCTTAGACTTACTCTTATGTTTGATGAGACCTGAGACTCATGCGAGGAGATCGCTGTCCTCGATGGATGTGGAAGCCACTGAAATCGAGTCCAGGCCGAATAGCGAACCATACTGTCTGGCTCTATTCTGTAGGCCTCTCTTTGTCATTTGTTGGCACAAAGGACAAGACTTTGGTAAATGGTCAGAGCCCAAACATTTTAAACACCAGTCATTTTTATCTGTGACTGATATTGTACTGGAACATTTAGTACATTTTTTAAACCACTGACAGGTTTTTCATGTTTGAGGTTCTCTTCAGGAAGGAAGAAAGAAATGTAGGATGGAAGCTTAGTTGGCAGTGAACTCCGCAGAAAAATAAAAGAAAGAAAAAATTTTGAAGTTAAACAGAAAAGATATTGGGGCAGGTGTCAGACTTACGGAACAGGCGTTGAAGGAAAGGCAGTGCAAAGCATTAAGCCAAAAAAGAAAAGTTTTTCAACAGTGACAGAAATGTACGACCTGCTGGTTCCACGGAAAATGAAGAACTGAGGAGAGGAGTTGGAAAGGCGGGAAGGCACATGCACAGGCACAGTGGACTGCTCCCAAAGGCTTTCCTATTGGATGTTGGGGAGCGTTTCCATGCGGGCTCCGTCGGTACTGGCATCATTCATATGTGAAGACTGCATTCCTGCTTGTTCCTGGAGATAAGTAAGGATCATCTGTTGCCTTACATTGCTGCAAGAACAATCACGTACACCAGATTAAGATGCCTGCATTCTGTGGATATGCTCCTAAGAGTTGGCACACATAAAAGTGTGTGGCAGAAGTGATACATTGTGAAACGCAATCTCATACATGACACGATCTCTGTTGACTTTGACTTGCTCAAAATTACAAGAGGTGTCAGCTGAAGAAGATCTGAATCTTGGCCTTCCTGGTTCTCAGCCTGCTTCTCAATCACTAGATGAAGCATTTCCCAAGCATTGATGGACCCATATCACCTCAGACTACTGGGCAGAATCTGCCTCCCTACCATGCACACAGCCAGCAGGAGGTGCTAATATCATCTTAGCTTCCTCTACTGCACAGGGTCAGTCTCACGGTATACATCATAAAATTAAGGGATCTTGTAGCCTGAACCAGATTAGCCCTGCATTATGAAAAGTAACACCTGTGGCTGTGAGAGGGAAGAGGGAGGGGAGCCAATGAAGAACTGAAGATATAGCTCTAGGGAAGGTGGATTATAAGTTCAAAAGCAATCAGGGGAAAGAATCAAGGGGAGACCTATATAAGTACATCTAGAGGGAAACTCGACATAGAGCAGTGGAGAGCATGACGAGACCTACATGAGTTGGTGGGGGGAGGGAGGCTTACCTGAGATTGAGGAGATACAGGGAGAGAAAGACTGTACATTAAGTAAGATTAAATGAGGAGTAAGAAGCAAGAGAAAGGACTCGATAGGGGCATGAAGTAGGAAAGAGAATCTAGGATAGAGAGAACCACAGATAGAGAGAGAAAGGATAAATAAAAGGTGAGAAACATAGAAAGACAGAGCATGCAGGAGATCAGCGGTGAGGCAGACTAAATCTGGGAAGAAAAGAAGGTATAACAAGGATATGGGGATGGAGGGAACTTAGAGTGAATTAAGAATGGCAGGGAGAGGGGTAGAGTAAACACCTGAGATGGAAGGAGAAGGGACTGAAGTCAAAGGAGAGGCTGGGTGATGGGGAAGTTCTATGAGCCAGTGAAGTGATGAGAGGCAAAAGAAAACATGAGGCTTGAAGAGGGAATGAGTTGCGAAAGTGGAAATAATGGACTGGGGAGCGGGTGAAAGACAAAGCGGGAAGCTGGAGACTAGGGAAGTAGTAAGAACAAGGGAAATAGGAGGGCTGCAGACAAGGAGCGAAAGCAAGAGGAGAAGGTCTGGATAGAGGTGTGAAACTGAGAGAAAAAATGATGGCAACAAGGCAAGAAACAGAAATAAGGAGACTGTGAGGACTGAGGGACAGTAGGGATAAGAGACAGAATGGGGAGGAGTGAGGAAAAGTACAAGACAATAAGAAATTTTTTTTATTTATTTATTTACAGTTCTTATATACTGCGCTTTTTAATATCAGTGCGGTTTACAAATAACAGAAATTTTGAGTTGAGGTGCTGGAAGTGATTGTGATAGGTTAGGGTGGGCGAAGTGAAGGCAGAATAAGTGGTGTTTGAGGGCTTTTCTGAATTGTGAGAAATATGGAGAAATGCTGGAGTAAAGAAATAGGGATTGGAGAGCCTGAAAGGAAATGGTTTGGAGAGGGTCAGCTTGGAGACAAAGGGGGGGGGGGGGGTGATGTGAAAATCATAAAGGAGGCAGCAGTTCAGGGGTAAGGACAAGAGAGCTAGATATCTGGAGACTGGTGTGGAGATATAGGACTCAGTGGGGCAATGGTAGGAGGAAATAAAAAGCTAGGTCCATGACAGCTGGTGAGGGAAATGGGGCGAAATCTAGCTATGAGTAAACAGAGGCAGAGAAATGAGATGAAGAGAAAAGATCAATGTCTAAGATAATGGTAAGAGAGGAAGTGAAACACAAAGAGGGAAAAGAAAGAAAATGGAAAGGAGACTCTGGAAAAGGAAAATGGAGAAGAGCAAAGCACTGAAAGCAGAAAAAAAAGACAAGGACCAATGCAATTATAAAAAATAAAATGCCCAGATAGAAAAGGTAGAAACCATTTTATTTAAAATCTAGAGACTGGAATGTGTCAGTTTTAGGAATGTGCATTTCTATTATCTTTGTATTTTGCACAGTACAGGAAGAAAACAAATTTCTGTTTCTCTTTCCACATATATAGTGTAGAAGGGGACTCAAAATGGGTGCTGGGGTCTCTCAGGGAAAGGTTAAAAAATATGGAGCGCGAGAATGGCTTGAAATCTTGCTACCAGCCTACAAACATGTGCAATATAAACCATGAGAGAAATAAAGATACAGAAATAAAAATTAAAAAGAAACAATGAAAAATAGTTCTCGGATAATGCACTACAAGAACATTAGACTAAGGTAAGTAAGAAACCATAGCAGCTGTAAGAGAAGAAAAAAGACCTCAGCCAACCCTCCTGCCAACAAGAACAGAAAGGATGAGCAAGTCGAATGGCACACTCTTCAATGCCTGATAATCGACAAACCTCGAAATGACATCAGCAGTCAAAAAAACCTCATTATTGGGGTTCAGAGCCAAAATGTTCATTGGATCTGATGGTCTTAACTATCAATGCTACCAAGGCGTTCAACGAAGCGACAGCCATTGAAATTGATCAGAAGATAGCCGCTCTTAAAGCCATAGAGCAGGAAGATGTGTTTACTTTGCAACTGCAGCGTTTACAATCCCAGATGGAATCTTTTCATCAAGAAATTAAGAGATTTAAGTTGTCTAAGTTGCACAGAGATGATACGGATTATAAGACTGGTTTTGTGTATATATGGATGCAACCATAATGTAGGAAGCCTCATCATGTTTCTTTTGAATATTCTAATGACTCTGCTCCTTCTGATCATCCTGCATCTGGTTCGGAAGATTTTTAGAACGGGGCAAAGGGCGAGGACAGGGACTGGGGAAGCAGACTGATGGGCAGACATCATCTCATCGCCTGTGGACTCGGTCACAACCAGCGGTAGATCTGGAGGGCTTGTAGTCAATTTATCTTCTCATCTTTTAACATCATTACAAACACAAGTTCTGGAGAAGGGTCTTTCTTTTGTCCCATGGATTTATTATGATGGGTTTCAAGTGCGTCTTGAATTGGAACAATTATTACATAAGTTGCACTTGAAAACTTTTTTTGTTGGACATTCCTCCTCATCTAATCTGCCTTTAGAAGTATCTGCAGAGGGCTTAAGTGATAGGATCAGATTATTGTTTTGCTCCACTTGGACATCACCATGCCCTATTCCTCCAATGTTATTGGTTTTTCGGGAGCTTGTTCTATCATACATCCGGAAGTTAGAGACTTCCATTAATAAAAAGGTTTTTGATAGTCTGTCAACATCTGAACGACAAGCCCTATTAGAGTTGCGTGAATCTCATTATATTATTATTCGTCGGGTTGATAAAACTGGAGCAGTGGTCGTGTTGGATGCTGCTAAATATGTTGCTGAGATCCATCGTCAATTATCTGATAATACTACATACATGCCTTTACCTAATGATCCTACTATCCATCTTCAAACCATCATTAAGGAATGTGTCACTCAGGCTTTGGCTCAACATCTGGTGGACAAAAAGAAGCCTTGTTTCTCTATACTGAATATCCTCGTACTCCCCAATTTTATATTCTTCCTAAAATTCATAAAGATATGGTTAATCCTTCAGGCAGACCCATAGTTTCACTACATGGTTCATTGTTGGAACCTTTTTCAATATATGTGAATTCTTTTTTAAGACCATTTGTGTTTAAGATTCCATCTTATTTGCGTGACACTATGCATTTTCTTCAGATATTGGCAGCGGGTTATGATAAAGACTTGACGGTTGGATTATTGATGGCAGCTATGGACGTTTCATCATTGTACACCAGTATTCCTCAAAATGCTGCAATGAGGGAGGTTCATGAGACTCTTTCAACTTGTCAGGATCTGAGAGTCTCCAAGATTGAGTTTATTCTTCAACTTATGACTTTGGCCATGGCAAAGAATTTCTTCTGTTTTGATGTGGAGATTTTTCAACAAATTAAAGGAGTGGCCATGGGGGCCACGATGGCCCCTTCGGTGGCCATTTTATATATGGCTCATTTTGAGAATCGGTGGCTAGTAGATGGGCCTTATCGATCCCATATCCATTTATGCATTTGGTATATCGATGATGTTTTTCTACTGTGGACTTTCTGTGAGGATCAGCTGTGGTCATTTCAACATTGGCTGAATTTATGTGATGTTATTCTGTCTTTTTCACTGGATTATAGTGCTACGTTGATTTCATTTTTGGATGTCTCTTTGACATGTCAAGTTGATAATCTTGTTTCCACAGTTTATTGTAAACCCACTCAACGGATGGCCTTTCTCCATTTTTCCAGTGCACATCCCCAAGGGCTGAAGAAGAGTTTAGCATAGGCTCAGTTCCTTCGTTACCGTCATAATTGCTCTACTGTTTCTGAATATAAGTTTCGTTCACAAAGCCTTGAGGAGTCGTTTATTGCCCGTAGATACCCGTTACATCTGGTATGTAGGGCTTGTACCCATGCTCGATACAATGATCGTATGTGGTTGCTTATTCCTCATGAACGTTCTGAGTCTTTTGATGCTGGTTTTGTACATCATATTTCTCAGTTTAATCCACTTAGTTATCATTTATCAAAGATTGTCTATCGTCATTCACAGATTATTCAGTTAATCCCGAGCTTAAGTCATCTTCAAATTAGGTCGGTCTACACTAGAAATCATAATTTCCATGTTATTTTATGTCCAACGGCCTACACTAGTACCTTACCACAACATACATTGACCTCCGGTCATAGTAGTTGCGGTTATTGTTCAGTGAGTTTTATGATGCTTACTATTATAATCAACGGACTTATCGTTTGAACTGTATTACCACTTGTAATAGCATAGGGGTGGTTCATCTGATTTTATGCCCTTGTAGTTTGGGTTATGTTTGTAAGACCCGATGTACTTTAAGGGTACGCCTTGTTGAACATAGAAGCAAACTAAGACGCTTAACTGAAGGGGCACCTTTTGTTCAACATTGTCAACAGTTTCAACATTAGTTTGAAGATTTAAGATGTCTTGTAATTACTCAGTGTTTACCCTCAGTGTATGGAGGCAACTGGGACAGGTCTCTTATTCGTCTGGAGCAGCGTTGGATTTTTCGTCTGAATACTGTTACTCCAGCAGGACTGAATGATTTCATTGAATGGAAGACCTGCTTTTGATCCACATTTTTTTGGCTGTATGGGTGGGTAGGGTGGTTATTTTTCTGTATCTTATTTAGTTTTTTGAATCTTGTTTTATTTTTCTAATTTTTGTTTTCATTTCCTTTTTTTTTTGTTTTGAATTTTTCATTTTTGAATGGCTGGTTCACTTTGTTCATGCTGGTGTGCGTCTGTAGGGAGTCCCTTACGTCATTCGGGATTTCCTTTTTATTGCACATGTTCGGCGTCTTTTGCCTTTGAAGGCTGGCGGTTTTTGCAGCAAGCAAAGCACTGCTGTTTTCCTTGTTCTTTCTTGTTCCATGAGTTAATTTTGTTGTTTTTTCTTTCTCGGATTTCTGCATTATTAGACTGGGGGGGTTTTAATGCCATTTTTTGTTCCTAGGATGAGCAACATTTTGATGAGCTCCCTGAAGAAGCCCGTTGGCGAAACACCTGGTGTCGGGGCTCTGGTGTCATTGCCATGAGAGCTGCAGTCTTTTGAAGTTGCTGCGGACATTTCTATGATGTTTTATGAGTCTGCCTTCAAGCTAAGTTTCTTCAGGCTGCCTTTCTTTGCTGCCTTTAAGCTAAGTTTTCAGTCATTAATTTTGATGCTGGATGACGTTGTTTTCTAATCCTAATCCTAATTTTGTTATATTCAGCCGGGCTCCTTTTGTTATATTCAGCCGGGCTCCTTTAAAAGAGCGCGGCTGAATCGGCATCTCCCTGCAGCCCCAGAGCTCTCCCAGGAGGGATTGAGCTCTCTTCAAGG
The DNA here is from genome assembly GCA_033557465.1 of Ichthyophis bannanicus. Classification (NCBI taxonomy): domain Eukaryota; kingdom Metazoa; phylum Chordata; class Amphibia; order Gymnophiona; family Ichthyophiidae; genus Ichthyophis; species Ichthyophis bannanicus. The sequence continues at coordinate 1,855,892,912 of CM066032.1, read as the reverse complement.
ACCGCACCGCCCAGCTGAGAGTTGGCTGTCCAATCGGGGCAGACCTGGGCTCCTTTAAAACAGATCATCTGTAGGCGTGTCTGCGCCGGCGTGCCTGCACCGGAGGGCCTCGCCAGAGGGCCCTTTGGCGTGGCCCTTAGGCGGTGGCACAACGATTGAACACAGAACCGTGAAAACTACAAACTGCAAGTATTTCTGAATGCCATTTGACCTTGTAAGGCTCTGCACAATTACATAACTCCTCTTTTATTACATTCTTACATGCAACGGTGTCATACCCTATTATTGTTGCCAGTAATTCATCCTTACTCAATTGTGTTTAAAGTATCATTACTGTTGGCAGTATGTATTCTATTACTGTGGCCAGTAACTCAGCCCTACCAAATTGTGTTAACTTATTATTACTGTTGGCAGTATTTTACTCCCACTTAGCGGTGTTAAAGTGTTAGAGGGTGCCTGCAAGTCCATGCCCACACAACTGTGTCACACCTCATTACTGTTGTCAGTATTTCACCCTTACCCAAAAAGTGTGTAAATTATTATTACTGTTGCCAGTATATTATTCTATTCTGTTTAGTTCTTTGCTGGATGTTACTTGGTGTCATCTACTGACAATTGTAACATTGTCCCATTATCTGCTGACTGACACATTGCCTCATTGTTTATTCGATGCTGTGCTGTTCCTGTCTTATATGCTGCCACATTGTTCCAAATACCTACTCATAGTCAGACAGTAAGTTTTATACACTGCTGCTAGCTAATACAGTAGTCAATACTGGTCCCACTAATTACCCAGCAACAAACAGCTCACATATTATTTCACAAAGACATCACAAAATGCACCCATTTCTAGCCTTGGCATGTCTACACCTGGCCTCCTGGCTCCCCCTTACATCCCATGCCTTTCACACAAGCACCAACCACATCCCAATACTCCGCAGTGACGGGAAAAAGATGGACGGAGAATCACCAACACCCCCCAAGAGAACCCAACGACACGCCTTACTCACATCTATTACACATCTCACTTCAACATCTCAAGAAGTCACATTTGGACCGTCAGCAACACCATCATGCCCTGAAATGTGCACTCATCAACGCAAGGTCAATACGTACAAAATGGCCAATAATTACCGATCTGGTCTCGACCCATGATCTTGATATCATCATGGTCACAGAAACCTGGCTATCAGAATGCGACAATGCCATCATCAACCAGTTGTTACCCACAGGTTTCTCAGTCTACACATGCCATCGAACCAATCAGAGAGGAGGAGGAACACTCATCCTGGCCAAAACTTGCCTAGGCTTCCAGATGTGCAACGCAACCAGCACAGTCCACCTGGACTCCCTCACCATAACAAATGACACCTGCACGATCAACCTACTGTACCGAGCACCAACACCATCTTCAGAAGACCTTGCAACGATAATGGGCCTCGCCTGCAACTCAAACAGACCTCGATCCCAGAACTGGATCCTAGGTGATTTCAACCTGCCTACGCTACAGGAATCTCAAGCCTCTGCTTTCCTAGAAGCGTTACAAGAGCTAGGTTACGATCAACTAGTCAATAATCCCACCCACGTCAAGGGAAACAAACTTGACTTGATCTTTGCCCCACAGACAGATAAAGATACCACCCAACCAATGCCACCAACCGTAACTCCTGTACCATGGTCTGACCATAGTCTGCTCCAATTCCAGATACCTATTAAAACACACAATAAAAACTCCAACAAAGCCAACTCTGTCCACAAAACCTCTTTGAAGCGCTTCCGCCCCTTTGATAAAGAAGAGCTTCGAGAGAAGATCCTCCCACTCCTCAACAACATACCACATGACCTAGACAAAATGGTGTCCACCTGGGACGAGAGCCTCAAGACCATCGCATGCATACCAGCCACACATAAAAAAACAACAAAGAAACGAGTGCACGCACCATGGTATACCAAAGACCTCCGAGATTCACTCAAGTGCCTGCGCAGGCTTGAGAGAAGATGGCGTCGGTCTCACTCTACTGAAGCACAAGATACTTACATGGCTCACCTAAGAGCACACCGTGACGAATTATCAAAAAAGCGAAAACAATATCATTCTGACATCTTGAAGCGGTCACTAAACAAGCCCCACGACCTCTTCAATATAGTGAAATCTCTCATAAGAGAACCTCCCGCAGACCAGTCACAGATGCCACACCCTCAGGCATACTCCAACTACTTACAGTCAAAAATGATCCAGACTACTGCATCTGCAACCAACTACCTACAACCTGAAGTGACCCAGGCTGGTGCAACTCCAAGCTCCGCTGAAAACAGCTCTCAACATAACTTGCCCCAACCATCACCGCTATCCAAATTTGAAAAATATCACGCAGAGAGATTGAAGACATTATCGCTGCTATCAACACCACTACCGCACCCAATGACCCATGCCCTGCTTTATGGATAAAGGAGTTACGATGTGACTTAAGCCAATATCTGAGCGAAATAATAAACCAATCCCTTACAACCGGATCGTTTCCACAAAGTCTGAAACAAACATCAATCAGACCACTGCTAAAAAATAACAAGATGGACCCAACGAAAGTGGAATCATACAGACCAATTTCAAGTATCCCCATGCTTGCCAAAATAATTGAAAAGTTAGTACAGCGCCAAATCCAACAGCATATTGATACTGAAGCCCCACTCGATCCTGCCCAACATGGGTTCAGAGAAGCGCATGGGGTGGAAACCCTCCTCACCAACCTATTTGATCACCTAGTCTCTGGAACCGACAAAATTCATCAAGGATTCGCCCTCATATTCCTTGACATAGCAGCGGCCTTCGACTCGGTTAGCCACGAGATCCTCATACAACGCCTCAGCGAGAAAGGAATTCAGGGAACAGCCCTAAAGTGGTGCAAGTCATACTTGACTAATAGATGGCAACATGTAAGGTCAGGCTCTACAACCTCGGAACCATTTTTACAAAACCAGGTTGTACCACAGGGCTCGTCACTATCTGCATTGATGTTTAACATCTACATGCAGCCCATATGTGCCCTAGCATGTGCATTCAAGGTCAACTGTCTAGCCTACGCTGACGACATCCTTCTATACATCCCATTCAGGACCAACCAACCAGACCTCTCCCCTCTAACAAGATGTTTTGAGGCAGTAGCAGAATGGTTCAGCACACAAAACATGAGAATCAACTACAACAAAACAGATGTCCTTTTCATCTCAAGGAACCAGGACTTCACCCCTCCACTCTCTTTAAAAATCGGCAACACAGAACTAAAAACCAAACCCACCATCCGCTACCTTGGCGTTACACTGGATCAACAACTGGATCTGAAAACCCACATAAAAAACACAGTAAAAACAGTATATATGAAAATAAGGACCTTAAAACATCTCCGACCGCTACTTGACTTCAGCGACTACCGATCGATCTACCAGGCATTAATATTACCACATTTCGACTATGCCAACGTAATTCTTCACGGTCTCCCTCAAGCAACACAAGCCCCTCTCCAGCTTGCAATGAACACTGCTGCAAGAGTACTAACAGGGGCCTCACGGAGAGATCACATAACGCCAGTACTGATGAACCTCCATTGGTTACCGGTTCAAGCAAGAACCCTGCATAAAGTTCTAACCTTAACCTTTAAAGCCTTAAACACTTTGACCCCCACAACTATCAGCAAGATGATACATAAGGTACCACCGAACAGAAGCAGAAGACCCATGATGCAAAACACCCTAGAGGTCCCAAAAGTAATGACGACATGCACAAAAGCAACAACAAATAGGGCCTTTACAATCTATGCTCCCAGAGCATGGAATGCTCTCCCCACCTCTATTCGAAACATCACTCACCTAACCCAATTCAGGAAGGCATTAAAGCAGCACCTGTTCACCACATACTACCCTGAATCCAGCCTTAGTAAGCATACTTATTGCCCCTCAGACAATCACTCACCCCAACTAAACAAGCAGACTCAGCATGAAAAAGGATAACCAACCGATCTCTAAGAAGTACCCTCTGAACTAGAATTCAGACTCCCAGTGTAAATAAGATGTAGATATGTTCTGCCTGAAATCAGGTACCAGTGTAATACAATGTTAATAATTACACAATATACATAGTTTCCCCCCAGTTATTTCCAAGTTGATCTCCCTGTTTATTGTAAATACAACTCAAAGTGCCTGTGTTGTATAGTTGATGTTAAATGTAAACCGCTCTGATCTAAAATAGAGCGGTATAGAAGAACTGTTAAATAAATAAATAAATAAATATTGGCTTACCAGTGTACCAACAGTTTTTTGGGGGGTTTATTTGAGCTTTCTGGATTGAGTTTTGGCTCTGAACCCCAATAATGAGGTTTTTTTGACTGCTGATGTCATTTAGAGCTTTGTCGATTATCAGGCATTGAAGAGTGTGCCATTTGACTTGCTCATCCTTTCTGCTCTTGTTGGCAGGAGGGTTGGCTGAGGTCTTTTTCCCTCTATTACCGCTGGTATGGTTTCTTACTCTTCTGTTTAGTCTAATGTTGTTGTAGTGCATTATCCGAGAACTATTTTTCATTGTTTCTTTTTAATTTTTATTTTTGTATCTTTATTTCTCTCTTGTGATTTTTGTTGTTGTTTTTTTCTTGCTCTATAGTTTTGGGGTTTTTTTGCTCCTAGGAGTAAATATTGTTATATAATACAAACCAAGGTCATATTTTGTGAAATGTTTGTGAAAACAAGACAGGATGTTTTTGCTTGCAAATGCTTGTCCTGATTAAGCTGGGCAATATGTTTGTGCTTGGCATGACCTGTAACATGTTGTGTTTAGCTTGATCTGTAACATGTAAATAAAGAAAAAATGAAGCAGAAGCATGAGGTAGAGTGATAAGATGAAATTGTACAATGTGGCAGTTTTTTCCCTAATAAAAGAAAGTGCTATGGCCAAGCTGGGGGAGGACTTATGGGAAACTGTTTAGGTTTGCAGGCCCAAATTCCTCTGCTGAAGCTTCGGTAGTACTGTTAAGATAAGACTCTGTGTGTGTGTGTGTGTGTGTGTGTGTGTGTGTGTGTGTGTGTGTGTGTTTTCTTACTTGCATTGAATTTAGAGAACTGGAACCAAGAACAGAGGAAAGATATTACTTGGTGCCCCCAGTCAGGATTAGAGCATGCAAACAGTTGGTGCCATGCCAGATCTCCCTTTCTCTGCATTCAAAGCAAGGCAGATGGAAGATTGTGAGTATTAAGTACAATGGGTAACTTGCTTAGTATGTGTATTTGTATAAATCCTGTGGCACAATGGCATTCAATGTCTATTGGTAATGAAGCATTACAATTGCCCTTAGGAGAGACGTTTTCAGAGAAGCTTCAATATTTGAAATATGAAGTAGCAGTCAGTGATTTAGGTGAACTGTACGCTAGTCCTGAGTAGGTCATACTTACATGGTGAGAGACAATGGCACATGAAAAGTCTCAAGAAAAACATTTGTTGTACTTAATTAGAAGAGAAAGTGTATAAAGATACATTTGTTTGCTTTTCTTATGGTGTGCTTTTAACAGATAACAATTTCTGTTTGTAAAAGACTTAAACAGCCTGAATTAGTTGTGTTTTCATATGCTGATTTTCTTCTTTAGTAGGTCAGATGTGCAAGTTGATATTTGAAATATATGTTTTCTTATCATTGTTAGTAGGTAATATGTAAAGACTACAAAGACATGTCTTATTTTGTTTGTTTCACTCTTGGGTCTTAAGGTAATTTCCATTGCTGTTCTGTATTTGTTATATGTTTTGATTTTCAGATAAGACGTGCATTTTGTTTTGAAAGCTCAGTCTAAGTAAAAAAAAACCAGATATGTTATAGCACTGTGATTCTTGTACATGCTGATTTTTGTTTGGGTTTTAAACACTTTCTTTAAACCTCCTTAGTTTAAGTAATCATCTCAATATTATGATTTTCCTTATATAGTAGATTCAGATTGGTTTCTTTCCACCTCAGGTACTTCTTCCTATTGAGATTGTTGTTATAAAATGTTTTGAAAGAATAACTTTCATGTCATAAGGACTTTAGTTATAATGAATGATTAATGCTAATTAGGACATATGTAGAGAGTTGTTATTTGGAATGAGCTGAAATAAATTTATATCTTCTACCTGCAGTTCACTTAAAAAGTAGCAGTAAGTTTTAATAGTTGTTTGATGTTTCTAGAAGCCTTACAGGGTCATTCTGAGCTGTGAATAGCAGGGATGGATGTCCCATTGGGATGTCCATCCTCGCTATTCAGTCCTTCTTCTGACCTCGACTAACTTCCCTGCATGTTGTACGGGGAGGTTAGACAGGGTGGGAAAGGGGCAGAGCAGGGGCAGCGTTAAGGCGGGCAGTGGGCAGTCGGCAGCCCCAGACGTACAAGGATGATTCCAATGTCAACCCTGTACGTCCAGGGCCGGCATCCTGAACGGGGAACTTATTCCACCTCTGAGGTGGAATAGGTTCCCCTAGACGGGTGGATCTGGCAGACCCGGGGCACAGCAAAGGCGGGATGGGGCAGAGGAGATTCCCTGCAGCCCGACCCTGGCCTTGAGAGGCCAGATCAGGGGTCGAGCTGTGGGGAATGAAGATTTCTATCCAGCAGCTAGGGATCATGGCTCCTGAATGGAGCCACAGTGCCATGGCAACCGGATGCCATGGCACTGCAGCTCTATTCAGGAGCCCTGACTGAGTTAGCTGGGGAAGGCCTGTATGTGTAGGCCAACTGAAATCGGGGTCCCAGCCTGCACGTACAGCACTGGACGCGATTCTGATCCTACGGGGCTAGATGTGTCCCACGGGATCAGAATCCCGGCTAACTCTGTGCATCTGGTTCTGACCAGACACACAGAGGGCTGGGATGTCCAGAACAGAATCGGGCCCTTAGTCTATAAGGATATATTAGTATGGTATGAAGAAAGGTCTATGCATGTATATAGTTGGTATGTTGCAAGTTTTTGAGAAAGCATGGCGGGAAGTGAGATATGATATTAATAGTTTTAAAAAAGTATTTTTTACAGACAGTAAAGTGGTAAAGGTTGTCTAATGATGTGAAGTGATGTGTCAGTTTAATGAATATGCAAAGGGAGATGAGATTCTCTGATCTGCAGCGGTAATATGTTTAGTTAATGTTTTCTTTTTCCTCTTACTATCTGTATAGGTTTGTACTGTAGTATGAAATGGATTCTCTGATTCAGTGGATTAGAAAGAGGAATGTACTGTATACTGCTGTAATAACTTGATAGAAATACACAGCACAGATAACAGTTTGGAGGAACAGTTTGTCAGGACTCTATGCTTAGAGTAGCGAGAGAGAGAAACTGCTGAGTTGCTCAAGGGCATGAGAAGGCTTTCTTGCCAAATAACATCAAGCTGTGTTAGAGAAGCAACTTTTAAAAAAACATTTTCAGGGAGAAAATAGAAAAAACTGCTAAATTATAGCATGAATGTTGCTAAGTTCTGATTTCAATTGGCAGCAATATTATTGAGAAATAATTACACATGATCATGATTTCATTGGATTATGTTTAAGATTATTTTACAGGGATCTGGGATTTGACAATTGTGATGGAGAGGGGAAGAAAAAACTCAAAACAATTAACAATCCTTTTACTTGTGTTTGTACAGTAGATAACATTAATCCACGATGTGCAAGTTTTGTTTTCTAGGTTTCATGGATCTGAGCTTATCCCAGCTATGTGTAGAAATGCAAATATTGAAAAGTTCATTATGAATAATTCCTCCTAGAGCTTCTTATAACTGCAGAAAGAACCTCTGGAGAATGGTTAAGCACATAGTCTCCTGTTTTATCTATGATTATCTAACAAAGGCTACAGAAAATTATGAAGATGTTTAAAAGAAGGTGTTTAGAAAAAAATATACAAGTTATCAACTGTGTTGAAAATTGAAGTGCTTGTCAAATTCAAAGCAAGTTTATTTGATTAAAGTGAATTGTAAAAAAAAAAGCATAAAAAGAGAAAAGAAAATTTAAAAAGAAAGGTGAAACAACCAACAAATAATGAATGACACAGCTTCATTCTAACAAATAAATTAAGTAATTAAACCAGGGTGGTAAATGTGTGTTATAATGTTTTATTTTTATGTTATTGCTACTACTACTACTGAACATTTGTATACGCTACAAGGTGTACACAGCATTGCACAGACACATCTAAAAGACGATCCCTGCTCATCAGAGCTTACAATCTAATAGTAGATTAACTGAAAATCCTGGTACACTCCACATCCATGAAGGTGTGAGACTACAGTCTCCCAGTCTATTTTAAGCTACCCTGCAAGAGTTTATTGCAGAAGTAATCTTAAATTCTCAAATTGTGTGATTCAGTTGTTGTTATGGAATCACCCCTGAAGAACTGATGATAGTTATTGGAAGTGTGAAGTAAATGTCTACTGATTAACTAAATTATTATTACTGATTGAGGAAGATTCAAGATACAAATACATTTACCTTGTGCAAGAGATTAATTAACCCTTTACTACTATGCTGTTTTGTGCTGAAAACAGTGTAACAAAGAGAAGCATTAAGCAATGACAAACTGAACTTCAGATTGGTTTAAATTTTATATTTTTTAAAAGTTTTGTGGTTAAGAATGTTTATACCCTTATGTAATTGTCCTTCCATTGTGAGCTAAGATGTCTATGTAATCATATAATCATATTACTGACAATAAAGTGTAGTTACTCACCTGTAACAGGTGATCCCGGGAACAGCAGGAATTTAGTCTTCACATATGGGTATCGTCAGTATGGACAGAGGCCGCGCGGGAATGCTCCCCAGCATCCAATAGGAAAACTTTTGGGAGCATCCCACAGCGCATGTGTGCTGCCTTCCCGCCTCTGTACCTCTCTCACTTCAGTTGAGTTTATAGCTGAGACCAAAGGAGAGAAGTAGAGAAAGAGAGAGATAGAGACAACTCCTAGGGGAGGTGGGTGGGTTGTGAAGACTAAATTCCTGTTGTTTCCGGAGATCACCTGTTACAGGTGAGTAACTACACTATCTCATAAGAACATAAGATATGCCATACTGGGTCAGACCAAGGTCCATCAAGCCCAGTATCCTGTTTCCAACAGTGGCCAATCTAGGTCATACGTACCTAGCAGTTTCCCCAAAAGACACAGGTTCCGCAATGCTTGTACTGGGTCAAGCATTGATATCCTGGGTCCCTTCTTAATAATGGTTTATGGACCTTTCCTCCAGGAACTTGTCCAAACTTTTTTTAAACCCAGCTACACTAAAAGCCTTTATTACATCCTCCGATAACAAATTCCAGAGTTTGATTACACGTTGAGTGAAGAAATATTTTCTTTTATTAGTTTTAAATAGTTTACCCTGTAGCTTCATTGCATGTCCCCTAGTCTTTCTATATTCTGATAACGTAAACAATCGATCTACGTTTACCCGTTCCACTCCATTCATTAATTTATAGACTTCTATCATATCTCCCCTCAGCCGTCTCTTTTCCAGGTTAAAGAGCCCTAACCTTTTTAGCCTTTCTTCATAGGAGTATCCTTCCATCCCCTTTACCATTTTGGTGGCTCTTCTCTGAACCTTTTCTAATAACGCTATATCCTTTTTAAGATACGGCGACCAGAATTGCACACAATATTCAAGGTGCGGTATCACCATGGAACAATATCTCCAGGAACAAGCAGGAATGTAGTCTTCACATATGGGGAATCCCCAGCTGAAAGATGCCAAGGGGTGACCCCAGCAAGCTGCGAACCCAGGTGAGTTGGGTCATGCTTCCTGCCGTGGACCTTTGGCATCCAAACTGTGGATGGTGGGTAGGAGTTGAATTAAGTATGGAAGAGATGTTGGAGAACAGCCTGGGCAAATGAGGCATCCTGACGGGAGTCCTTGTCTAAGCAATAGTGGGCTGTGAAGGTGTGTACCGAAGCCCAAGTGGCTGCTTTGCAGATGTCATCAATAGAGACAGAACGAAGGTTAGCCGTTGAGGCTGCCATTGCCCTCACATTGTGAGCCATGACATGGCCTTCGAGAGAAAGTCCCTTACTCTGATATGTATAGGATATGCAGTCTGCAATCCAATTTGACAGAGTTCTTTTAGAAACTGGAAGTCCTAGTTGACTAGAGTCAAAAGCCACAAAAAGCTCAGAAGATTTTCTATGTGGCTTAGTTCTTTGGAGATAAAAAGCTAAGGTTCTTTTACAATCCAAAGTGTGAAGATTCCTTTCTGCACTGGAGGCGCGAGGCCTAGGAAAGAATATAGAAAGATAAACCGACAGGTTTAAATGAAAAGGCGAAACCACCTTTGACAGAAAGTGAGGATGAGTCCTGAGGACTACTTTATCATGGTGAAACCTTGTATAAGGAGGGTCAGCTACTAACACCTGTAATTCACTAATGCGTCTCGCAGAAGTGATGGCAATTAAGAAAATAACTTTCCATGAAAGAAACTTTAGGTCTGAAGTGGCTAAAGGTTCAAAGGGCGATTTCATAAGCTGACCAAGAACAAGATTTAAGTCCCATGCCACCGGTGGTGGTTTAATGGGAGGTTTTGTTAAGAGTAGGCCTCTCATAAATCTTGATATAAGTGGATGAGAGGAAATGGGTTGTCCTTAGGAAGGTTTATGAAAAGCGGCAATAGCACTGACATGGACCCTCACTGAATGGGTCTTTAGGCCAGATGTTGATAATTGTAGAAGATACTCTAGCAGCAACTCTACAGGTACTAAAAAGGGGTTAAGTCCCTTTTGTAAACAACAGAGAACCTTTTCCACTTAAAAGCATAAGAATGTCTTGTGGAAGGTTTTCTGGAAGCCAGGAGGATATCCTTCACTTTTGAGAAAGATTAATATCCTGGAATTCTAGGCTTTCAGTAACCAGGCCCTGAGATGTAGGGCCTGGGGATTGGGATGCAGTAAGGATCCGTCCTCCTGCGACAGGAGATCCGGAGCATTCCCCAACTCCAGAGGTGTGGTTTGAGAGAGAAGCAGAAGAAGGGGGTACCACGCTTGCCGTGGCCAACGTGGAGCTATGAGAATCATACGACCTCTGTCTCTCTGAAGTTTGAATAAAGTCTTGGGAATGAGGGGAATGGGTGGGAAGGCATAGAGGAAGTCCTGTCCCCAGTGGAGTAGGAATGCCCAACAGTTTTGAGCCGGAATTCTGGAACAGAATTGGGGAAGTTTGGCATTCTCCGGACTTGCAAGGAGGTCTATATCTGGTGTTCCCCAGATTCGAAACACTGGAGCAAGCTGGTCTGAGTGGAAATTTTGTTTAATGATACAAGCAACAAAAAGACATACAAAAAGCAGAAACAATCAACCCAACCAAGTCCCACCCCCCCCCAAAACCCCCACCCCCTCGACATAGCACAACAACAAGAATCATAACCCCCCGTGACCCACCTCTCCAAACCCACCACCAAACCCAGCAACCAACACACGTGCCACTCCCCCCATCAACAACCCGCAATAGTTCAAACAATGTCCATGTCCCAACCCCCCCCCCTCAGTCCAATGTCCATGCCCGACCCAACCCCCCCCTGCAACAACACCCCAGAGCAGTCCAAACATTGTCCATTTGTGTTTGCAGACCCACACCCCTCCCCCGCACAACAACCCCCACTAGTCCAATTGTTCGTTCTGTCCGCTGGTTGGGGACTGCCAGACTCCCCCCCGCCCCCAACCACCCAAATACAGAGTCCCCTGTCCCCATCCCTTCCCCTGCAGAGAGAGCAGCAGCTCCCCCTCCCTCCACCCCGATCCCCGCCCCTCCCCATCCACCCCACAAAAACAAACACATCAAAAGCAAACCTCCCCGCCCCCACCTCCCCAAACAAAAACATAAGGGCACCTTGAGCCCGTCCCCAAACAGAATCCCACCAAAACAAAACATAACCAATTATACAAAGCAAAAGATAAACAAAAGATAAACATAACCCAGTGCTGCCCTGCAACCCAGACAGCGGAACGGGATGCACAGAACACAAAAAGGACGGACATAAACACAAAAACAAGTGGGACAGCCACCCCCAAGGAGAAAGGGAGAGCGGACAAGTGGTCTAACCTCTGCAGCACCAGCTCACCCCCCCCCCTTCCGGGAGAAAAACAACCCCAAAATCCTACCCAGAAACAAAACCCAGGGAAGGGACCCCTCCCCCTCATGCACACACCCCACCCCAGGGAAACAAAACAACCCAAAAGTACTACAGGGACGAGAACCCCAGGGAACCCCTCCCCCTCACGGGGGGCAGAGGGTGAGGTGACGCCACAGACGCTCCCAACGATGAGCCTCCACCACCCGCCTTTCGCGTTGCGCCATGCTGGACACTTCCTCCAAAATGTCCCGCACCACCTCGTCGAGGGGCAGGACCAACCCCCGGGTCGAGACATGACAGCGCGCTTGCCACAGGTGGTAGCGCACTACAGCCGTGACGAGGTAGAGGGTCCCGGAGTCCTGCCTTAGAGGAAAGGACCAGGCCCCGTACACCCACTCCGCATACGTGAGGAGGGAAAGGTCACGCAGGTGAAGAGCAGCGGACACCAACCGGCAGGCCTCCACGTTAAAGGGGCACTGCCGGAGGAAATGGTCCATGGTCTCCGTCTGCCCTTCACACCCGGCCCTCGGACAGACCCGCTCGGCCTGTGACCTGTACTTGAGGTTGTCCCTCACGTACAAACGCCCGTGGAAAGACAACCAGGCCACATCCCGAACCTTCTTCGGCAGCCGAGGGGAGTTCAAATGCCGAAGGCCCCGCTGCATCACATCCGCTGGACAGTCCCGCAGGGCCCACCGTGATTGAAAGTGGGAGGCGAGTACCATCCGGTACAATCCTTTCCGCCCCAAGGACTGGGCGAGCGGGTCGGTCACCCCCCACCGCCGGATGAGCCCCACCATCGCAAATACGTACGATGGGGCCTGTTCCCCGCTCCGGCGCACACGTGGGACCGAGGACGCCCCCTCCCACTGCTCCCAGAAGCGGGAGAACCACTCCCGATAGGAGGCCACCCACCAAACCCCACCCCCTTCCCGCATCCTACCTAAGTGAAACGCCATAGACAAGATGGACAGGAAAACAAGGGGGTGCAACATACCCAAACCGCCCTCTGCCCGATCCAGGCAAACGATGTTGCGCTGGACAGGGTTCAGGCGGTTCCCCCACAGAAAACAGAAAAAGACGGCACTGACAGACGCCTGACGGGACGACGGAAGAACGAAGACCGTGGCCACGTGCAGAAAGAGGGGAAGCAGAAACGTCCCGAGGAGTTTGATCTTCTCCTCGAACGTACACCTCCACCCCCTCCACCGCAGCACCCGACACCGTGCAGTCTCAAGACAACGATCCCAATTGGACTCCGCACAGTCCTCCGACCCGAAGACGAGGCCCAAAACGCGGACCTCCCCCACGGGAGGAGGAAAGGGGGCGCAGGAAGGCGGGGAGGCCTCCGAGGGGCCCAACCACAGCGTCTGGCACTTGCTGTGGTTGACAACAGAGTGGGCTACCTCCGAGTACTCCTCCACGGCCTCCCGCAGGGCCTCTACCCCTTCAGTGCCGTCCACGTAAACTGAGATGTCGTCAGTGTAGGCAACGGCGGTCACCGGGGGCGCACCAGGCGCCTCCAGGCCCCGCAACCCACCTGAGGACAATCTCCGGAGGAAGGGGTCGAGGGAGAAGACATACAGCAGGGGGCTCAAAGGGCACCCCTGCCGCACCCCCGAGGCGACACCAAATGGCCGTCCGAGCCACCCGTTAATAAACGGGAAGCTCACCCCCCCTCGGTACAGCGCCTGCAAGATGAAGAGGAAACCTGCGGGGAGGCCGAAGTGCTGGAGCACCACCCACAGGTACCGGTGACTGACTCGATCGAATGCTTTGGACTGGTCCAAGGAGACCAACCAATGGTCCCGTTGGAGCGACCGGCCTCTCTCCACCACCTCCCGGACTGTGGCGACAGCGTCCAGAACCCCTCTCCCCTGAACGGAACAATACTGGGAAGGGGACAGCAAAACGCCCGACACCTCCACCAGTCGGTTGGCCAAACACTTGGCCAGAATCTTCCGGTCCGCGTTCAGAAGAGAGAGCGGCCGCCAAAAGTCCAAGGAGCTATCGTCTTTCCCCTTGGAGAGCAGCAGCAGGACAGACTCGCGAAATGACCGCGGGAGAAAACCCCGTGTCCATGATCTCCTGAAACAGGGAGGTCAGGAAGGGGGCCAGCTGGGCGATGAAAGTACGATAGAACTCCACCGGGAGCCCATCGCGCCCAGGCACCTTCCCCAACGGCATGGCACGAATCGCCCTCTCCACCTCCACCTGCTGAATGGGAGCAGCGAGTGCATCAACCTGTGCCTGGACCACAGCCGAATACACCGGGGGAAGGCCCAAGTACTCTCGGATATGGGTGAGGTCCACGGGGCGATCCCCAAACAGGTCCGAGAAGTATTCCCCCACCATCCGTAAAAGGTCCTCCTGGGAGGTATGAATGGTACCATCCTCGCCCCGCAGGGCCATGACCTCCCGACGCCGGACCCTCTCCTTGCAAGTCAGGAAAGGGTCTGGAGCGGCGACCCCACCGGCCGCCCCCTCGAAGCATAGGGAGGCATGGCGATCGTAAAGCAGGCCACGGAGCTGGACCCGCACCTCTTCCACCTCCTCCCGCGCTGCCCCTCGGGATACCAAATGATCCAGCGACCTCCGGAGGACAGTGTAAGTGAGGTAGCGGGATCGAGCCATGGAGGTACCCCGGGAACGGAAGAGTTGGCGGGCACGCGTCTTCACCTCATCCCACCAGGCGCCACGGGAAGGAAAAACACTCAACAGGGTCTCCTGGTCTGCGAGAAAGGCCAAGAACTCCTGGACCACCTCTGATGTTGCCAACAACTGCACATTCAGTCGCCACAGGCCAGGACCCCTGCTGAGCTCCTCGTGGTTAGCCAGAAAGGACACGGAGAGGACGCGGTGGTCCGAAAAGTCAACCGCCTGCAGCTGTGGAGGGGAACACTCCACCCGGGCACTCACATATATCCGATCGATACGACTTCTGCAGGTCCCATGGTAGTAGGTGAACCCCGGCGACCGTGGAAAGGCCCGGTGGAAGACATCCACAAGGTCAGCCGTCCGGGTCATCTCGGCCAAAAAGAGGCCCTCGTAACTGGGTGGGCAACGATCCCCCCCTCGATCCTGCAACAGGGTGGTGGTGTTGAAATCCCCGGCGAGGACCACCAAACGGGAGGTGTGTAAGTAGGGGCGGATGACCCGAAAAAGGTTCTTCCGCGCCAACTTAGACTGGGGGCCGTAGACCACCACGAAACAAAACCGATGGGGCCCGCAGTAGCCGTCTAAGAGCAAACACCGGCCCTGCTCCAGTTCCCACACGTACTGCACCTGAAATCGGTTAGACGTGAACAAAACCGCCACTCCTGCGTACGGCTGGGCCGCAAGTGACCAGTACGAAGGACCCCACCTCCACTCCCACTTCGCCTGATGAAGGCTAGCGAGCGAGGTGAGCCTGGTCTCCTGCAAGAAGATGACATCCAGCCCACTCGTGGAAAGAAAATCATAGGCCGTAGCCCACGCCTGGTCCGTAAAAATGCTGGCCACGTTGATAGTGGCGCACGAGAACGCAGGACTGCACGCCATGCCTAGTTCATGTGCAGTGACCCTTTCCTCCTCTTCTCACCATACCCTGGATCCCCGGAATCCTGCTTGCAGGACAAGCCCGCGAGCTGGAGCAACTCCTCACGGTCCACGTTGACCACCTCGAGGATCTCCTCCTCCTCCTGCTCGACCCTGTCACCCCACGAGGTGCTAGTGTCCCCGAGACCACCAGGCAAAGCTGTCGCAGCGGCTAACCCAGCTCCCATGGGGCGAGGGGGCACGGACAGGTCAGGGGTCGGAGGAATGATCTCCTCCGTGGGGTCCACCACCGGTGCCTCCCCCCCCTCCCCGGACACAGACTGAGACAACGGACCAGTGCCCACCCCCGCGGGGGAGGCCGGGACGGCCGGGTCAGCAGGGGGCTCCTGCGAAGGCCCAGCACCCAACTGCGGGGGCAAAGACCCGTCCTCCCTCACCCGTCGGGCGCCAGTATCCACCTTGATTGGAGGACCCTGACCGCGGCGCTCCTTCGACACTTTTGAAGGCCGCCGCTGAGGAAGAGGGGCCGCCCCCGCCGCTAACCGCTCCGAGCGCCGCACAGGAAGCCCTGCCTCCACAGGCATGCCCTCATCCGCCTCAGCCGCATCAGCAGCCAAAAAGACGAAACGGTTGATGTCCAACACGGGCTCTGCATCCGGCAAAGGGGATGTCTCCCGTTTCTTCCTTTTGGACTTGCCACCCTTAGAAGGGACCGTGGTCCATTCTTGAGGTGGCACCACCCGCAACCCACTATCCTGTCGTGACACATCAACCTCCACCACATCAACTCTCTCCTCCTTCCTACCCAAATCCCCTCCCCCTGGTGGCTCCCTCGGTTCGATGGACTCCTCCACCCTAGGGCCCCCGGACTCCTCCTGCGGGAGAGGGTCCTCCACAACCTCCTCCCGCACAGGAGCCCGAGGTGGGGCGACGGCATCCCCCCCGGTCCATTGTGTGATGCGGAGGGGCAGCGGGCAAAGGGGTGGCCCAACTCCCCGCAAAGGTTACACCGGATAAGCAAACACCCGGTCGAGGCATGACCCCGTCCACCACAACGGGTGCAGACCTGCTCGGGACAGTTCATGCTCAGATGACGGAATGAGCCACAGCGGTGACACTCACGAGGTTGCCCGGGGTAATAGCACAAGATGCGATCCCGACCGAGGAAACCGGCCGAGGGCACGTGCTGCACCACGTTTCCCACCTCACGCAAACGGATCCTACCTTTCCACGACCCGTCCCACACCCCTAGGGGCCCAGCGCCCTTAACCAGGGGTGCGAGGAGCACCGCATGGCGTGACAACCAAAACTGGATGTCCTGCCCTGGGAGTGACTCATTCCGGGATAGGATGGTCACAGGTACCGTCCCCTGGCGAGAGATAGGCACAACACGAAAGTCAGCCCACCCTCCCTGCCCCCTCTGCTGCTGGTATCGGTCCCAAAAAATCTCCAGCCCCCGTCTCAGCATGAAACTAACATCATATTCAATGGTGTTGTTCATGTGGATGAAGGCGTAGAGATCCCCCGGGAGAAACCCCAGCCCAAGGACCATCCTCAAGACCTGTTCCCTAGCTGGAGGGGGCCCCTCCCCAGCCCACCAGATCTGTGCCACATTGCGCCGTCTGACCTCACCCCCTACCCCTCGGAACCCTCCCCCACCTCCTCCCCCTCCTGCAGGACCATTCCCTTGGGAACCCCCCCTCCCCCCATCCCCACCTGACGTCCCCGGAGTGGTGCCGGATCCCCTCAGAGCCTCTGCAAAGGTATGGGGGGGGGGAACCGACCCCCCAGCCCCCATCCCCTGCTCTCCTCTCGCCTCCCCTGCATCTACCTGCGGGGGACCCTGCTGCTGGTCTGCAGGATCCGCAACCGCCTCACAGGGGGCGACCTGGGGGCTGGGCAGGGTCAGCTCCGCAAAGACAGAGTCAGGGATACTATCCCTTCCGGATCCCTGGGTGCCACCGAGCACCTCCGGAGCACCCCCTTCTGCCACATCTTGCTGCTGCCAAAAGGCAGCAAAGGCCCCTGGAGGGCCGGTCGGGGTCTCCAACGCCAATTGGATGGCATCACGGACCTGGTTCTCGGTAAAACCCAGGGGACCAGAAAGCCCCCCCAAACCCCGTCCCGTGTTCCCGACCCAGCGCAAAGCTCCTGGGTTTCGGCCACCACTACCGGGGACGGACCCCGCTCCCCTCCATTCCCGGGATCCATGGGGACCACCCCATCCCCCAACCCCACTGATAGCAGACCCTTCCCCCCATCAGGACCAACCACTACCGCCTTCCCCACTACTAGACCAGTCATCTGCTCCCCCTCTCCCTCCGCCAGACCCTCCACCGACCCACCGTCCGCTACCCCCTGTAAGGCTACCGGCAATAAGGCAGGACCTTCCCGAGACAGTAGGGCAGATCCCCCAAAAATAAATCCCCCCAAACCTCCACCCCCCTGCCCCCCGTCACTCCCAGGTCCTACCTTATTGCTGGTGCCAGACGTGGCACAGGGATCCGGAACATCCTGGCCGGCAGCCAGGGCTCCAGCATCAGGGGCGAAAGCCCCTCTGCGAGCCAGGTCTCCCTCGGCCACATCAACAGACAAGACAGGCAGCTGCACATCCCGCTCCTTTGCCCCAGGCTGCAAAGGCAGCTGACCGGCAATCTTCCGGCCCCCCCCCCAGGGGCTGCAGAAAAAGAACAGTAGCCCCTGCCCTGCTCCTCCCCCCCCCCCCCCCAGCACCCTTCCGGCGCCAGACAGCCACCTCAGGGAAAGCTGGGCGGCCATCCTGCAGCTGTCTGGAAGCCGAAAAAGCAGCCACACCAGGGGGATCCGGACACCCAACCTCCCCCCCACCAACCACCTGCCCAGGAATCCTGACAAGTACATCAGCCACCTGCGGAACCTCCAGTGGCACAGCAAGCGCAGAGGACTGGGGCCGGCCAGTCTTCAGCCTCCGGGGATCCTGGAGAGAGGACGCAGAACCCCCCAAAGATCCTCTCACAGCCAGAGGCTGTACAGCACCGGCGATCTTCTTGGCTGTAGCAGGCAGCCAACGAGCCTCAGCAGCATTCTGTGACCCCCGACGTGGGAAAGCAGCCTCTGAACATTGCTCTTCTTCTGCAACAGCCCCTCCGATAGAGGGGCACGGAAACCAATCCCCTACGGTCCCCGTTTATCGCCTCCGGTGTTCCTGTAGCAGGGCAGAGGGTGGAAGATGGTCATCTACACACTTCCGGGAGAACCCGGAAGTGACCTCATCGGACTCGCGGCGGCCATCTTTGTAGTGCAAGCTGGTGGAGGGACGCCCTACAATGGCATCCTGCAGCGGGACAGCCTTCTCAGGACCGCGGATACCGTCTGCAGGCACTCCTCGGCGATCACGATGACAAGATGCTTCTGCAGCTGCTACTTTGAGAGGCGCAGAAAAACCGGCCGAAAATGCCTGCGGGTGGGGGGGATCGACGTCACCGGACCCCCCCTCCAGTGCAGGACCGTCGTTGCTGGAAACAGGAATCAACAGATGAGGGGCCATTGTAGAAGCCCGCAAATGTTGGACATCTGCAGAACCAGGGATCACTGGCCCAACTTCCAGAAACGGGACAGCCCTCCTTCCATCAACCCTTGTTGCGTGCAGGTAAGGGTCTCCTGACCACATACATTCTTCTCCCCTCACAGGGGTTGGATAGGGGAAGGGCAAGCTGCTAGATTGGGGATAGCCACCCATCCTACCTACCCCCGGGGGCCCCCCTGGACTGCAGACATACCATATGTAGTAGCCCATCTATCATAGTTGTGGTAAAGTTCCGAGAGGGACCCACAACCCTGGCTCTTTAAAGATGTAATCTGCTGATACTTGGCCTTCAGGGCCCGCTTTACCCCCTTCCTATAGGTGGTATAGGCCACCCATTCCTCACCGGGAATGGTGGCCTGCAGGCTCTCCAGGTGGGAGAGCTGGGCTTGCAGCTGGGCCGCCTCCTCCTGGAGACCCCGAAGCCGCCGTACCGCCGCCATGATCTCATCTGGGGCCCTAGCTGGCTGCTGGAAGGACGGCAGGCCCGACCCCCCGTCCTCATCCTCACTGGAGGAGGTAGAGGCCTCCTCCAGGACCCGAGGTGGAGGGGGGAACCCGCCTCCTCCAACACCGTACAAGGCAGGCTTCCAAGGCCTCCCTAGGGCCTCTCCCTGCCTCCACCCAGCCTCCACACCCTGCCTGGGAGGGAGAAAGGAGCCTCCCCCCTGGGGCAGCGGGCCCGAGCCTCCGGGCTTGTGGGTCCCTCTTCCTAGGCCATGTGCAGTCCTACCTGGGGAGTCCCCCTCCCGGGGTACCGACCGCAGCAAGCTTCCAGCTTCCCCATCCGGCAGCAGCAAAGGAGGCCTGCCAGGCGTGGTAGGCCTCTGGGCCTGGGCCTCTCCTGCTGGAGGTGGCACAGGATCCGTCATCCAGGCTCCAACGGTTAGCTAGGCTCCGCCCCCTAGCAGGAGCTCTGCACAGTAGGTCTGCACACCTCCACTGCTGAGGAGCAACTGAGTGGAGGGACCACTCGTTTGGCAGCAGCATTCGACTGAGTTTGCCTGCCCAAGAGTTTTGAATGCCCGGAAGATATACCGCAAACAGGTGAATTTGTAACTCTCTGGCGAGGGCCCATAGTTGCAAAGCTTCGTTGCATAGCGACAGAGTGTCTGTTCCGCTTTGCTTGTTCACATAGAACATAGCTACCTGATTGTCAGTTTGGACCAGAACTGTCTTGTTGCTGAGATGCCCTGAAAGACTTGAATAGCCTTGAAAATGGCTCTTAGCTCTAGGAGGTTTATGTGAAGGGACACCTCCTGTGAGGTCCAAAGAAACTGAGTGGAGAGATCATGCAAGTGGGCCCCCCAACCCATCTTGGACGCATCCATCGTCTGGTATAGAGGCTGCTGGAAAGGAACGCCTACAAGGAGGTTTTCCAGGGATTGCCACCATTGCAGGGATGAAATCAAACGTGTGGTAGCTCTGATTTTGTCTGTCAGTCGACCCGTGGCCTGTGACCAGTGAGAGGAAAGGGTCCACTGGGCTGCTCGCATGTAGAGGGAAGCATAGGGAACCACACGGACAGTAGATGCCATGTGTCCCAGCAGTTGAAGCATCTCCTGAGCAGTAAGGAATATTTTCGTAGATGCTTGAGATGCCAGTTGTATTATACGTAGACAGTGTGGCTGGGGCAGGAAAGCCTTTGACTGCCGTGTGTCTATACGAGCCCCTATGAATTCTAGAGATTGAGAGGGGGTGAGATGAGATTTTGGGAGGTTTATGACTAGTCCCAAGTACTGAAAAATTCTCATTGCTCGAGAGAGAGCAAAGCTGGCCTCTGGAGCTGTCGATGCTCGAATGAGCCAATTGTCTAAGTAAGGGAAGACGAATATCCCCAGAGTCCTCATAAATGCTGCTACCACTGCCATGCATTTTGTGAAGACTCTTGGAGCAGAGGCTAGTCCGAAAAGAAGAACTCTGTACTGGAAGTGTCTTCCTTGGATCAGGAATCAAAGAAACTTCCTGTGATTTGAGTGGATGAGAATATGCGTGTACTCATCTCTTAGATCTAGAGAACATAGCCAATCCTGACTTGAAGGTATGGTAAAAGTGTTCCGAGGGAGATCATCTTGAACTTTTCTCAGAACAAATACTTGTTTAATTCTCTTAGGTCTAGTATGGGCCTGTGTCCCCCTGTCTTCTTTGAAATAAGAAAATAGGGGGAGTAGAACCCTGTCCCCTGTTGGGGTATGGGCACTTCTTTGATTGCTCATTGAGCTAGAAGTGACGTGACCTCCTGCCACAAGAGGTCGGTGGCAGGGCCCTGAGAATTGAACTGTTTCAGAATTGTAGGTGGGGGCAAGCTGAAGAAATGAAGCTTGTACCCCAATCTTACAATGGACAGAGTCCAATTTTCTGATGTTATTTGTTGCCATCTTTTGGCAAAATGGCTTAGTCTGCCTGGAATGGTCAAGGGTTCTGGACCTTCTAGGGGCAGAATGACTAAGTTCTCTAGGTGGAAGTCAAAGACCCTGAGGGGGCTGGGTCTGTTGAGCCGGTTGAGCTTTTTGAGCTTGTGGCTTTCTCTGCTGTCTGTTCTGTTGTTGTCCCTTTTGGGAAACATGAAGTGGACAGTGAGTTTGATGGGTGTAAGATTGGTCAGACTTCTTTTTCTTACTGAAAAAGGTTTCTTGAATGTTTTATTTTTTGTTGGGTTGGCTGTAGCCCTTGACAATCTGTTCAAAGTAGTATTGTCAGATTCAAGCTGATTAGCTTTGTCCTGCCAGTCCTTGCCAAAGAGATTTTCTCCTGTGCAAGGAATGTTTCCCAGCTTTTCTTGCACCCATGGTTCTAAGTCTGATGCTTGAAGCCAAGCAATACTACATGCTCCTATGGATATAGCAGAGGTTCTGCTAAGACATTCAGAACAATCAAAGGTAGCACGGTTCATGAATTTAGAGACATTCTGGGCATGTTTGACCAGAATAAGGTAGTCTGCTCTTTTATCCTCTGAGCCGAAGGATTAATGAGCTAAGTCTTTTGTGACTTCTTCCAGGAACATTCCCATATACAGAATGTAGGAACTGATCCTGGCTCCTAGCATGGAGGATTGAAAACATCAAAGGCCAAAGGCATCGAGTGTCCTGGATTCACGGCCTGGAGGATTAGAAGAGTGTGTTTTTGCACTCTTGATTCTTCGCATGGCCGATTCCACTAACATTGAATGGTGTGGTAACTGAGTTTTTCGAAAACCAGGACAACTTGGCACTCGGTACATAGTGTCAAGGTATCGGGAATGTGAAGATATTGTTAAGGAGTTTCCCACATTCTCAGCATCAGATCATGTAAGATCTTGTGAATGGGAAGCATAGCTGCTTCCTTGGGAGCCATAGGGTATTGTAGAATTCTTAATTCCTCTGCCCTAGGTTCTTTTTCTGGAATCACAGTGATTGCAAGGCCCTTTGCTAAATCACGTCTGAAGTCCTGGAAGGACATATCCTCTGGAGGAGACATCCTGCGCTGCAGCTCTATTCTACTGGCCCCTCTTGGTCATCCTCGTGCAGGAGAGACACTCCGTTGGACAATGTTCAGGACCCAAACATTTTAGACACCAATCATGGGTGTCGGTGACGGAGATGGTACCACTACATTTTAAGCATTTTTTGAAACCACTAGCTGGTTTCTCCATGCTTGAAGAAAAATGGGCCTAGTGCCCAAAATGGCGCCTAGCACCAGAAACAGGGAAAGATCCCTGAAGAAAAATATGTGTTTTGGGGTTTTTTTTAAAGAAAGAAGAAGAGAACCGGTGGTACCAGTAGGCGTCGAATGAAGGCAGACGCGACCACAAAAAACAAGAAATAAAGGTAGATTTTCTGCGGTGACAGGGTATGGTTTCCTGTCGGCTCTGCGGAAAATGAAGAACTGAAGTGAGAGAGGTACAGAGGCGGGAAGGCAGTACGCATGCGCTGTGGGATGCTCCCAAAAGCTTTCCTATAGGACGCTGGGGAGCGTTCCCACACGGGCTCCGTCGGTACCGACGATACCCATATGTGAAGACTACATTCCTGCTTGTTCTTGGAGATTCAAAATAATGTGGGTCAAACCATTACCTAAGATAAGAAAGCCTTCCTAAGAATTTTTGGTAAACAATTGAAATGAGTTTAATTTATTCACTATAAACTGTTAGTTATATTTTAATGTTTGTTACCCCTTAAGTAATAAGATTAACTATATCTTGTAAATTGTTGCAGTTGGAGAGCAAATCACAAACATAATTAGTGATAAACACAATAATGCACCTGATAAGAGAGGCGTGTCTATTAGCATGTGGCCTAACATTTAATTCAGTAGATAAACAGAATAAATTAAGGAATGTAGATGCAAGATAGAAATATGCTACATATAATCAAATAATTTGGGATACCTTTGTGCTATCAGTATATGTAATTAATTAGCATTAGATATAATCCTGTTCAACAATTCTATATTGCCATTAGATATAAGTAGTTGTGCTAGTTTAAAATTGTATGGAATCAGAGAGATGTTGTGGTGGTGAGCTTTGGTTCTACACATTATATATTGCATGCACTGAATCCTACGGGCCAAAGACAATGACTACTATGAATGAAAAGACATCTGCAATGCTACTAAATATATGGACTCCAAGTAGGAACAAAGATCAGCGATTCCAGCAGGACTTCTCATATATATGCAGCCATGAAGCCTGTGTGGACAGTCACTGAAACTCTGTTCAAGATGTGCATAGTGCAGCCCATAGTAAAAAGAGATGCTGATGAACAATTTTGAGTTATTACCAGTGACATTATGTGAATGTGGGTGCAAACCTCTGAACTACTGAAAGTCCTATGGAGGGCAGTTGGCCACTGCTAGCAAATAGTGCTTGCGAGAATAATCAGTAGAGCCTTAGAGGCCGATTCCGTACTGGCCGCTCAGCCCCTGTATGGCCAATCAGAATCGGGGCATACAGAGGTAGGACCAATTCTGATCCCACGGGGGCTACATGTGCCTGCAGGATCAGAATTAGGTCTATGGCCTGGACATGCAGGTCGTGCCCCGATTCTGATCAGTTGCATGCCCAGCCCACATAACCGGCTAACTAAGCCAGGTTCCTGAATGCAGCCGCAGTGCCATGGCATCCCGTCACCATGACTCTATTCAGGAGCTGCGATCCCCAGCTGACAATGACACCATCCTTTACCCACAGCATGACGTAGAGTGATAAGACGAAATTGTACAATGTGACAGTTTTTTTCCTAATAAAAGAAGGTGCTACGGCCTAGCTTGAGGAGGAATTATGAGAAACTGCTCAAGTGTGCAGGCTCGAACTCCTCCGCTGAAGCTTTGGTAATGCTGTTATTGTTAAGATAAGGCTATGTGTGTGTATGCTTTCTTACTTGTAGAGAATTGGAGCCAAGAACCGAGGAAGAATTTTACTTGGTGCCCCCGGTCAGGATTAGAGCATGCAAACTTATAGAATCTGACTTCTTGGGGTTTTCAGTTTGGTTTCTAATTTATGGTCTGTTATTCTTTCTTAGATGAGGGTCTGTGTATTTTGCATGTGTGACAAAGGTGAGCTATTATTGAAGCAGCGAAGAGCAAACAATGAATAAATCCAGGAGTCTATTGCAGGGTCCAAGCCAATTTATTGTGCACAAGGCTCAGACAGTCAAGCTTCAAAAAGGACTGAGCAAAGTTCTTACAGAAACATATTCATTTTATACATTTCTTTTCAGTTTGATACATGCAGACTTTCTTTTGGTCCCAACGCCCCCTGCACCTGTCCAATCGGAGTCCCTTTCTGGGCCTAGCACCCTGTTCCCTCCTCTAGGATCGTTCTAACAATGGCACAGTTTCTAGGTATTGATACAATTCTACTGCGAGGTCGTTTCTAGCTCTAGGAATGCAAGTATTGAAATATTTCTATCACCAGAACACCAGAACACAAGAGAATAATAAAGGATTTATGAATTCATGAAAAACCTCTTGTTAAGCAGTTTAAAGCAGCTTTCTCAGACTTTTACAGATTTTTGTTTTCTACTAAGATGGGGGTTGGAATCAGGGCCTAACTTACAGGCCTTTCATATTTGCAGGCTATCATAGGCCATAGCCTACCACATTCCCCCCTTTGATTATTCTCACCCGCAAGTTAAAAAGGGTGGGAATTAAATCACATATTATACTCGCGTATCAGCATTATGTTGGGGTATAGGGTGATATTGCCACATAGCTAAAACTTTAGTAGCTGCCTTCCGTTCTACAGTGTTATCAATAACTGAGGTTATCATGCGTAAGCAAAGGGGTAATAGGCATGGGAGCAACAAGCATACAGTTAACATGTATAATACAATAAACGCAGGGGTCTTTAGACCACCTAACCATGAAAACGCTGAACCAAACCACCCATCAAGCTTCAGACCATGCCAGGTCTGAACAGGCACATATGTTTGTCTTCGCATTTGAGTAGCTATATCTTCAACGACTTGTCCATTATTATCAATCTGCAAACAACAGTTGGTTAAATTCAATTTTCCACATACTCCACCTTCAGCGGCTAACAAATAATCTAGAGCTAAACGATTCTGATAAATAGCTGTGCGCATTTGTGTACTTTGCTTAGCTAAAAGAGTTAGTGCTTTACTAGTTTCATTAGTTATTATTTCAACAACAGCTTGTAAGCGTATAATACGATTTATCATATATACAGGAGTGCGGTATCCCCATGTCCCATCTTGTGTCCAAGTGGCGGGTCCGTAGTATGAAATGATTCTCTCAGGTGGCCACTCCTCATCATTCCATTTGTCCCATTGGCCTATTTTCAAGACCTCTCGTTTCTGTCAACTCTTGTACACAGGGAAACCCAGTTGTTCTCCATGAGAAATGGGCAGAAGAAAGAAGGAAGGTCGTATAGTTCCCAATACACATGCTTCTCCCCAATGGTGAGGAAGCTTAGCATATGCTCAAGTTCCACAAATCCAATATAGTCCAGGTGGAGCTTGCCAGGTACTATGAAACGCCAAAGTAGTCCAGATCTTGGCAAGAGTAGGAAAGAGGACTAAAGGGTTGGAGGGCTCTGGAGTGTTGAACCCCGACCACCAGGACGTCTTCTTAGTGGTACTGTTGTAAAACGTCTGATTGAGACAGACCAGCTGTCCCACTAGCATAGTAAACTGTGGTCCTGTACGAGCACAACACAAGTTACCAACAATAGGGTGAGCCAGTACCCACTCACTAGTAGTGTTATGTAAAGCAGTCTGATTATAAGGAATGGAATAGTTCACTTCTTGCGCCTCCCAGGGCCATTGTTCTCCCATCTTAGTTCCGCCACAGAAGAAACAATCAGAGATGTGGAGACTAGATGCTACTGCCCCAGCGAATTCAATGAACAAGTTTTGGGAGGTGTGAGGGATTTCAAATTCCGCCTGCATGGCCTCATAAAAGGAGTGATGTATTCGATAAGGTACGGATACATGAGTCTTAGTATTTAGCTGTATATATATAAAAGTTCCAGGATCTATGCCTCCTCCTGCTATACGTAACCCAAATCTGAACCCCTGCTTCCACTGGCTAGGGTTAAGTATGAGGAGCTGTAGAGGATTGCAGGCACCTTTCTTGCATTTCTGAGGCTCAGGCAATGATAATCTTTTCAAGCTGGCTATGCAATTATCTCCATCTCGTCCAGTAGGCCCACCAGACCAAGTGGCATAGTACACGCATTCCCACTTTGGACAGAAGTAGGCATCTTTAGATGACTTGCTGTAGACGGTTGAGGAATGCTTTCCAGTACACCGTCCCCATCCATATGCTCCTTCAGGACACATATATTTATCATCATAGTAGTAGGCTTGTTCCCAAGACCCACACTTGTAGTAAGCATTTCTGTTTATTACATCACAGGCATCAAAATTCAGGATAACGGGTCTCGTGGGATCGGGGAGTTGACGTGTGGCATTTATGAGGACTCCCTCCTCGTCATTCCAGCGTAACTCCAGTACATAATAAGAGGGGTTCTGCCGAGGGTTGAAGCAAGTTTTACTCTTCCCTTTCGTACAGATATTTAATTCTGTACCATTATACACACATTGGCTAACTATACCAGTGCAAGTATAGTAGGAATGATAAAGTAAAGTCTGAGTGACCTTTATCCCAGTTCGGGTGGTAGTTATACAAGCTGCACAAGGGGGTAAGGCAAAAGTCTTTTCCAGGGATCCCAGGGCTACCGCCCCCACAAAACAGTAGTAGAGGAACATCATGACTACAGTCTTTGGAGATTAACTGAAATATTGAGTACGATGAACTTGTAGAGTCTTTTTCTTCTTCTTCTTTTCTGCTTCCGCTGTATGTAGACCTATCGACTGCCACCCTTGTGTGACAGGGGGTAGGATTGTAGAGTCTGAAGACTCTTACAATGCCGGTTGTCTCTGCAATGTAAGCCGCAATGGAGTTTCAGGGTCATCTACCGAAGTCCATTGACCAAGTTCAGGAGCGGCTGCCGGCTTTACCCGACTATGATGGATCCAGGGTTCAAGCTCTGTGACTTTTACTGCAGTTGTGGTTGATAGAATGATAACATAAGGTCCCTTCCAATGCGGTGCCAACGGTGTCTTTCTCCACTCTTTGATCCACACTGACACTCCAGGCTTGAAGGGATGCAGAGGTTCCATCAAATTAATGGGCAATCGATCTTGTACCCAGGTGTGAAGACTCTGCAAAACAGAACCTAAAGCCAATAGTTCTTGTCTAGTTATTTCAGATCCAATTTGTTTCATATCTCCTTTTATTCCCTGTACAATGGGTGGGGGTCGCCCATACAAAATCTCAAAAGGGGAAACTCCTAAAGACTTGGTTGGAGCAGAACATATCCTAAGAAGGGCTATAGGGAGAACCTGGAGCCACTTCAAGTGTGCTTCTTGACAAAGTTTGGACAACTTAGATTTCAGGGTCCTATTCATACGTTCTACTTTCCCTGAACTCTGGGGTCTATAGGCAGTGTGCAACTTTCATTGTATCTGTAGAGCTCGGGCTAACTGTTGGGTCACTTGGGACACAAATGAGGGTCCATTATCTGATCCCATAGTCAATGGTATTCCGAATCGGGGAATAATTTCATGGAGCAGAATTCTAGTGACTTCTCGGGCTTTTTCAGTTCGGGTGGGGAAAGCTTCTACCCACCCAGAAAAGGTGCAAACTAAGACCAACAGATAGTGATATCCATTTGCTCGTGGCATCTCAGTAAAATCCACCTGAATATCACTCATAGGGGTAACTCCTACTGACTGAACTCTTGGGGGTGGATTGGGACCCTGCTTAGCATTATTCTTAGCACATGTCAAACATTGATGAGCCACTGAGGCGGACAGGGGTCCTAATAGTGAAATACAGAAATGGGGTCTTAGGGCTCTTTCCATGGCAGTTTTCCCATAATGTGTGGCCTGATGGAAAGCATGAACAAAGGCCGGTCCTAATGCTTCAGGAATTACTGTGGGACCTGGAGGTGAGCTACCCTCTGGAGGTGGCAGCACTATCCAACCTTTTTCTGTTAGGACACCCCCCTCCTTCTCACAGAAGTAATCTAACTCTCTTGTAGTGTATCAGGGGGCCCATGAGCTAAGGGGCACAGGGAATAAGGCTGCCTGCACCGAAGTATCTTGGGTCACAACTCGTCCAGTTGTGGCTGCTTTTCAGGCGGTGGCATCAGCAAACCTATTCCCTCGGGCAACTTCTCCTATCCCAGCTTGATTACCTCGACAGTGCATGACTGCTACTTGCTTAGGGGCCCACACGGCGTCTAATAATATCAATATCTCGGGCCCATACCTAATGGACTTGCCTCCTGAGGTGATCAACCCTCGTTCTTTATACAGGGCTCCATGTGCATGGAAAGTTGTGAAAGCATACTTGGAATCTGTGTACACATTTAAACGGAGCCCTTCTCCTAATGTCAGTGCTCTAGTGAGAGCTATCAGTTCAGCCTTCTGTGCTGAAGTTCCTGGGGCCAGAGCTGAGGACTCAACTACCAGATCAAGGATCACCACTGCATACCCGGCACAACGATGTCCATTGATGATGAGACTGCTTCCATCCACAAAGAAAGTCCGTTCAGGGTCCTCCAAAGGGACACCAGTCAAATCCGGGCGACTTGAGAACACAGTGTCCATAATTTCTAAACAGTCATGATCAGGGGGGCCAGGACCAATTGGGAGCAATGTAGCAGGATTGAAAGCTTGACTGACCTTCAGTTGTATCTGGGGGTTTTCACACAGCATACTCTGATACTTCAACATTCGTGAATTTGTGAGCCAGAAACTCCCTTTGTGTTCCATGAGGGTCAGAACAGAATGTGGTACAGTAACTTGAAGATTCTGTCCCAGAGTGAGCTTATCTGCTTCGCTCACTAGAAGGGCAGTAGCTGCAACAGCTCTCAAACAAGGGGGCCAACCTCTTGCAACCACATCCAACTGTTTTGACAAATAGGCTACTGGTCGTTGCCAAGATCCAAGAGATTGAGTCAGCACCCCTAGAGCATTTCCTTGTGAATCATGAACATAGAGACGGAAGGGTTTCTGGACATCTGGTAGACCCAGAGCTGGTGATGACATCAGAGCGGTTTTTAGAGATCGAAAGGCTGCATCCTGTTCAGGTCCCCACTCTAATGGAGACTTTTCCATTCCTTTGGTAGCTTGATACAATGGTTTTGCTAGCAGAGCGAAATTGGGGATCCATATGCGACAGTACCCTGCATCTCCCAGGAAGGCTCTTACTTGCCTCCTGGTGGTTGGGGCGGGAATACTGCATACAGCTTCTTTGCGTTCTGGTCCCAAGCGTCGAATTCCGCTAGACAACTGGAATCCTAGATATTTAACTTCAGTTTGACATAATTGCGCCTTGGCTCTTGAGACTTTGTACCCAGCCTCGTTTAGAAGGTGCAAGAGTTCACTGGTGGCTTGTAGACATTCACTTTCTGAATTTGTGGCTATGAGCAGGTCATCCACATACTGAAGAAGAACCCTTTGTCCTGGGTTCACAGAGTAGCTTGAGAGATCCTGATTCAAAGCAGCACTGAAGAGAGTGGGTGAATTCTTAAATCCTTGAGGTAATCAAGTCCAGGTAAGTTGGCCCCGCCTTCCTGTTATGGGGTCTTGCCATTCAAAAGCGAACAAAAGTTGACTGGTGGGGGCTAGGCGTATGCAGAAGAAGGCATCTTTCAGGTCCAGGATGGTGAAATGAGTAGCCTCAGCGGGGATCAGTCCCAAGAGAGTATAAGGATTTGGTACCACTGGGTGTATAGTTTCAACTGCATCATTTACCCCCCTCAGATCATGTACTGGGCGGTAATACCCTGTCCCAGGTTTCTTGACTGGGAGAAGGGGGTATTCCAAGGTGACTGGCACTCCTTGAGAAGTCCATACTTCAGTAGTTTTATCAGATGGCAGTGGATACCTTCAATAGCTGGTCGAGGAAGAGGATACTGCTTCACATGCACTGGTTCCGCTCCTGGCTTGAGGGCGACAATGACAGGGGCTATGTTCTTCGCTAGGCCAGGTGGATTATCTTCTGCCCATACTTCAGGCGGGGCTAAAAGGTTGGGGGTATACAGGAACTGGCTGGCTTGGTCAGAGATACGCTGTAAAACCGCCACTCTTCTTCTCGGGGAACAGTCAGCACCATCAATCCAGCAGGCTTTGAGTTCACAGTCATTTGCATTTCTCCCCCTTCAGCAAAGGATATTTGCACCTGGAGCTTAGCAAGCATATCTCGGCCCAAGAGTGGAATAGGGCATTCAGGCATATACAGGAACTGGTGCGTTATTTTCTGTCCCCCTAGTTCACACATGTGATTCTGCAGGAAAGGCTTGCTGGCCCTAGCCCCAGTGGCACCAATAATGGTGACAGATCGAGAGGAAAGAGGAGCCACCGGTTTTGCCACCACTGTATGTTCGGCTCCTGTATCCACCATAAAGTCCATATATTGGTCCCCTATTTTCAAACTGACCATAGGCTCCTGGGGACCCAGGATGAACTTGGAGCCCGGTCTGGCCTAGTCTTCATCCATGTCATAGCCCGTTGCAACTGCCACTCCCTCAATAGCTTCTTCCCTCTCTCGCTGGAACTGTGCTCGGGTCATTCTTCCACGACTCTGAAATCGACCTCCTGTTCTCCAGGGACTCCCTCCTCCCCTCCTGGGGGTGGAGTCAAGATGCGGGCATTCACTTCTCCAATGTCCTTCTTCTCTACAACGGGCGCACTGATTCGCACCCAGTGGGGTCCAATTATTTTCACGACCCTTTCCACGTCCTCTGCTCCTTCGATTAGGAAAACCTCCTTCACGTCGTTCAACTAAAGCGGCAGCAAGAAGATCTGCTTTCTTCTTCATCTTTCGTTCACTTTCTCTGTTACGTTCATTTTCACGATTCACAAACACTTTCTGAGCAACTTCCATTAACTGGGCTGTATTCATGCCCGCAAATCCATCCAGTTTCTGTAACTTTCGTTTTATATCTCTCTGGGACTGACTGACAAAGGCTGCGTTTACCATACGCAAATTTTCCTGAGCGGCTGGATCGTATGGGGTATACAATCTATAGGCTTCAGACAACCACTCATAAAAGGCCGCTGGGCTCTCATCCGGACCCTGGATAACTTCTGATACCTTCCCGATATTCATGGCCCTCTGGCCTCCCTTCCTCAGGCCCTGCAGCAAGGCCTGGCGAAATCGAGTTAGGGCCGCCGCCCCCCTTTCGTCATTTGGATCCCATCTAGGATCTTCATTTGGGAAAGCTGCGGCGGCTGCTTGTGGGAGATTCATTTCCCCCGCCTCTACGGGATTCTCTTCTAACCAGCGGATGGCTGCTTGCACAATTCGTGCTCGCTCCTCGGTAGTAAAGAGAGTGGACAGGAGCTGGCGACAATCAGTCCAGGTAGGCTGATGAGTTTGCATTATACTAGACATTAACTCCGTCAATTCTTGGGGTTTTTCAGTATAGGACGCATAATGAGTTTTCCAATTCAATAAATCAGTAGTGGAAAAAGGCACATAGATTAGACTGGTTGGTCCTGGCGCCATCTGGCCCTGTTCATTTAGGATAGGTAAACCAGGTACTTGACGCAATGGCATTAGGCGCCCTGCTTTCTCCTTCTTCTTTGGGGTTACACTTCTTAAATCATACGGTTCCTGGGTATAAGCTTCCTTGGCAGGTGACCCTGAACTGGCAGGAGAGCCTCCGCTCCCAGTATCGTCGGAGGACCCTGGTCCCCCTGATGTACTTGGGCCAGACCCGGGGCTATCATTCGGGGAAGTGGGCTTCTTTTGCTGCTGCAGCGGTAATTGCTGGGGTACCTCATCAGGTTCTGCTTCAGGTGGTGGAGCTGGTGGAACTAACCTATATGGATACTGGGGTAATTGGGCTAGGATTTTTGGGGACTCTGAGGCGGAATACACAGGCGGCTTCCCCTCCTCAAACATCCGGGTCCCTCTGGTGGTTGCTACTAGTATTCTACACTGTTCCTCATAGCAACGCTTCATCTAAAAGGGCTGCCTCTCACAAATACCCAGCCAGGAGTCTATGTAGGGGAACTGATCAGGGTACGTTTTTTGTACAATCTGATGAACATGGGAGACTACTCCCACATCAAAGGTGCCCCCACGGGGCCATGAAGTAGCTAACACCGGCCACTCCCTCTCACAGAGCATTCTTAATCGAGACGGAGACATTATTATTCCGTAGTCTCCTGAAAATCCCTTACGGAAATTCTTGATCATACATTCCAACGGAGTTTGCGTAGACTCCGCCCCTCCCATAATCGTAATGACGTAGACAACAACAGACAGTAAGGGTAGGTAGTATGGCTGCAGATAAGGGGTCCGTACAGCCCACAGAACAATGGGGGAGGGGGCAAACACCACACGCTTCCTCCTTTTCGCGACCTGGGTGCGGTCACCCGGCCAGGAACTGCACTACTCAGGAGTCCGCTCTCACTTGGTCTATATTTCAAGACCTCTCAGTCACACAGACAATCATGCCAGCAACAAGAAATTATTTTTCAAATGCCCAAGGTTTTACTGACTAACTCAACCCAAAGGGTTGGTGGCTTCGGCTTCGCTAACCCTTATGCGAAGCGTACTAGGACTGCCCTTATGAGAGGTGATCAGGCTCTCTCGTCTTTGCGCACTTATGCAAGACGTTCCCAGTTAGTCTATACCAAATTTATCTCACATACTCATGCAAGACTTTCCCCAGGCTTCACTGACTATCGAACAAGAAAATGTCTACTCACCGGATCCGGTTCCCGATACCAAACCACTTCATGGGTTGGATCCTGGACTCCCCTCGGGTTCGGAGGTGTTGGCCAGCTGGACCCAGTGGTCTGCCGAGGCAAGGCAGAACCCTCCCCGATACAAGAGGACCGGTGTTGCCTGAGGTTTCCCCTGCGGTCGGACAGACACGGTTCCAACCGGGCCAAACCTGGAGGCGAAATATGTGGAATATTCGCTTGAATACCATTCACTATCCGCACATTCCCGGCCAACGCAACAAGAATATGAAGCAGCGAAGTGCAAACAATGAATAAATCCAGGAGTCTATTGCAGGGTCCAAGCCAATTTATTGTGCACAAGGCTCAGACAGTCAAGCTTCAAAAAGGACTGAGCAAAGTTCTTACAGAAACATATTCATTTTATACATTTCTTTTCAGTTTGATACATGCAGACTTTCTATTGGTCCCAACGCCCCCTGCACCTGTCCAATCGGAGACCCTTTCTGGGCCTAGCACCCTGTTCCCTCCTCTAGGATCGTTCTAACAATGGCACAATTTCTAGGTATTGATACAATTCTACTGCGAGGTCGTTTCTAGCTCTAGGAATGCAAGTATTGAAACATTTCTATCACCAGAACACAAGAGAATAATAAAGGATTTATGAATTCATGAAAAACTTCTTGTTAAGCAGTTTAAAGCAGCTTTCTCAGACTTTTGCAGATTTTTGGTTTCTACTAAGATGGGGGTTGGAATCAGGGCCTAACTTACAGGCCTTTCATATTTGCAGGCTATCATAGGCCATAGCCTACCACATTATATTAGTGTTTAGTTTGTGTGTAGGGATTTGTAGCAGTCTTGACTTTTTCAATATTTCCTGTAGGATGTATATTTATTCTAGAGCATAGTGTAATATTTGCAGTTCTGCCTTTCACAGGTAGAAATTTTCTTGCTTAAATCCTAGAAATTAGGGCTGTTTTGGTATAGGCTTGTTGTATGGATTTGCTGGATTTTGTGTTATTTGCAAAGTGTTTGGTAGTAAAAACTTTGAACTGCTGTTACCTGTGCTGGTGTTTTTAAAATTTGCTTTTATCTTGTTTGTCATGTAACTTTTATTCTTCCCTTGGAGACGGTAACCATAGGTACATCTTTGAAAGGAAACAGCTGACTATCAGCCCCCTCCCCCTTCCTGGAGGAGGGAGAATCCTGGTAGGGAGGGAGAGGAAAAAGTGTGCCTGGAAGGTAGGATGAAAATTCCTGAGGAAAAAGAAGAGGGCAGACTTCCTGAAGAAGGAAAGGAGAGAAGGAAAGAAAATATTAGGTGGGCGAAGGATGTAGTCTTTGAGGGATTTCACTCAGGATGTCATTTGCCTTAGACCCAACAACAGCTGCAGAAGAGAATGAAATTGAAACGTTCTATGAACAAGTACAAGCTGAAATTGACAGAATATGCAAACAGGATATCCTGATAGTCATGGGTGACTGGAACGCAAAAGTTGGCAACAAAGAAGAAGACAAACTAGTTGGAAAATATGGACTTGGCAAAAGAAATGAAGCTGGAGAAAGATTGATAGAATTCTGAAAGACCAACGATCTATTCATCTCAAACACCTTCTTCCATCAACACAAGCGGCGACTGTACACATGGACTTCACCCAATGGATTGTATAAAAATCAAATTGACTACATCTGTGATAGTCAACGATGGAAAAGCTCTATAACATCAACAAAGACAAAACCTGGAGCTGACTGTGGTACAGATCATCAACTACTAATATGCAAACTCAAGCTAAAGTTGAAAAAGAGCAAACCACTCATAAATGCAGCAAAATATGACCTTGAGAGTATACCACTGGAATTTAAAGACTGTCTGCAAAATCGATTTGCTGCTTTAGATACAAATAACAGAGCTCCAGAAAAGTTATAGAATGACATCAAGAAGGTTGTGTTGGAAGAAAGCGAGAAGTCTCTACAAAAGGTGAAAAAGAAAAAACGGCCAAAATGGATGAAGGAAGAAACTGAAAATTGCCCAGAAACGCAGAGAAGCTAAAGCCAGAGGAGAAAGAAAGACAATCACAGAACTCAATAGAGATTTCCAACGTGCAGCAAGACAGGACAAGGAAAAGTACTACAATGACGCATGCAAGGAAATAGAAGTAGAAACTATTAGAGGAAGAACAAGATTGGCTTTCCTAAAGCTACGAGAGTTAAAGAAAAGGTTCCAGCTTCGAACTGGAATGTTACAAGATGCTCAAGGTTCTATGTTGAATGATGCTGAGAAGATCAAGAAAAGATGGAAGGAATATACAGAGTTTTTATATGATAAAGATCAAGTGGGCCAACAGCTGTTTCAACCTGTACCTTATGATCGGGAACCATTGGTGATGAAAGAAGAAGTTGAAGCAGCATTGAAAGCCTTATCAAAGAACAAAGCACCAGGCATTGATAGCATTCCCATAGAAGTATTACAGCAATTTGATACAGCTGTTACTGTACTTACAAGGCTCTGCCAAGAAATATGGAAGACAACATCATGGCCAATTGACTGGAAAAGTTCTGTGTTTATACCAATACTAAAGAAAGGTGATCCAACTGACTGTGGAAATTATCGCACAATTGCTCTGATCCCACATGCCAGCAAGATTCTACTGAAGATTATTCAAAAGAGACTAAAACCATACCTGGAATAAGAACTACCTGAAGTGCAAGCAGGGTTCAGGAAAGGGCGAGGAACGAGAGACATCATTGCGGATGTGAGATGGATCCTTGAAAAGACTAAAGAATACCAAAAGGATATCTATTTGTGCTTTATCGACTATAGCAAAGCTTTTGACTGTGTAAACCATGAGAAACTCTGGGCCACATTAAGAAGCATGGGTATACCAGAACACCTGATCGTACTCTTGCACAATCTGTACATTGATCAAGAAGCAACAGTTTGAACGGAACAAGGAGAAGCAGAATGGTTTAAAATAAGCAAAGGTGTAAGACAAGGCTGCATACTTTCCCCCTACCTGTTTAATTTATATGCAGAACAAATCATCAGAGAAGCAGGATTGTATGAAGACAACAGAGGTGTGAAGATTGGTGGAAGACTCATCAACAACCTTTGCTATGCTGATGATACCACATTACTAGCTGACAGTGAAGAGGATCTGAAACATTTGCTTCTCACAATGAAAGAACATAGTCTCAAAATGGGCCTGCACCTTAATGTAAAGAAGACAAAGATCATGACAACTGGTATAATCAACAGGTTCATCATTGAAGGAGAAGAAATTGAAATTGTGAACAACTTTAACCTACTTGGATCAACTATCAATAAAGAAGCAACAAGCAGTCAAGAAATCAGATGATGCATTGCTCTTGGCAGAATGGCTATGAAAGACCTAGATAAGATTCTCAAGAGCAGAGATGTCTCTCTCCATACAAAGATTTGACTTGTTCAGGCCATGGTATTTTCAATAACATCATATGGATGTGAAAGCTGGACAGTGAAAAAGATAGACAGGAAGAAAATTGATGCCTTTGAATTATGGTGCTGGCGGCAAATACTGTGTATACCATGGACTGCCCGAAGAGCAAACCAGTCGGTACTAGAGGAGGTCAAACCTAAGCTTTCTTTAGAAACTCAGATGACAAGACTTTGACTTTCATACTTTGGACACATCATGCGAAGCGAGAGATCATTAGAGAAAGACATCATGCTTGGCAAGACAGAAGGTCAACGCAAAAGAGGAAGGTCAGCAATGAGATGGATCAATACAATAACAGCAGCTACGGGTACCAGTCTGTCAACAATGAGCCGCCTGACTGAAGACCAAACACAATTTAGGATAGCTTTCCTGAGGGTCGCCATAAGTCTACTCCGACTTGACGGCACTTAACAACAACAACAGCAATGGATAATGTTCAAGGAGTGCGTTGTTGGGGGGTTCAACTTGGAAGGCTCTTAGCATAGGCGGGACGGGTAAAAAGAGGCTGTAGGGATTGAATGTTAAGTGGCTATGTTATTGCTTCACAGAAGTGGTCTTTGAACAGGTGAGTCTTGAGGTTCTTTCTGAATGCTGTTAAGTCCTTTGTGGCTCGTAGGTTGTTAGGGATTGAGTTCCAGAGTGATGGTGTATAGTGCTAATATGCATAGCATGTTGAGGGAGCCAGTTTGTCTTTTTCAGTTGTCAGGTATCCTTTGGATTAGTGATTGAAGATGGGTGGAAGATAGGCCATTGATAACTTTAAAGATTGTTAAGAATGGATTTGTATTTTATGCGTTCAGTGATGGGTAACCAGAGTAGCTGTTTAAATATAGGGTTGATGTGTTCTGGTCTGTGAGCGTTAGTGAGGGTGTGGACTGCTGAGTTTAGAGCAAGTTGGAGCGGGTAGCTTGCTGACTTTGGTAGCTCTTGGAAGATGAGGTTGCAGTAGTCGAAGTGTGGGAAGGTAAATGCTTGGAAAACTGTGCAGACGTCATGGTGGGTTAGGAGAGGTTTGAGGTAATGGATCATTTTGAGCTTGTAGTAGATGCTTTTAGTGATGTTCTTGATGTGGGTTGAGAAGGCTAAGCACTGATCCAGGGTGATAATTGTTTTTTTGTTAAGGATTCTCACCAACTCAAGAGTTCTCATTTTTATATACATTGCCTTTATATACATATGGATTTTGGTTCATATGATTTAATGTACCTACCATATACTTATATTTACTTTATTCTATTCCTATTTATAGTTGTAAAGGAGTGCCATTATAAATTCTATGGTGCAGAATCACGACGCACAGATCTATGCTGCTGGTGCAATCCATAATAGACTTATGTGAGCAATTAAAACTTTTTTATTACTATTTTAAAGAAGTGGCATGCTCATTACTGTCCTATGATTTGTCCTCCTCTGAATTAGCCTCCCTGTAGGTTTCTATCCCACTCCATGGATGTCCTACAGCATATTCATTGTAACAAAAAATAAATAGAGTTTAATGTATGTTTACACTCCAGGATCACTACTGTATAGATCGTTAGCACACGTCAGAGTGTCATTGCAGAGTGATATTGTTATGATTTTATAGTCTCTCCTCATCGCATGTTTCCTTTTCTGTTTTATATCATATTTTTTATGGTATTATTTATTTTTATATTATTTATATTGTTCTTTTACACCTTCTTTTATTAGAACTCTGTTCAATACCTTTTATGATTGATATAATTTATAGTGTTTATGTAATTTTTTTTAATGATGTTTATATGTGTTTGCTTGTTCCTAGCCTGAACCCTGAAGAAAGCTCTGCTGAAACACGATGTTGGGTTTAGTGGTTTGGTATTCCTGTACTTCCTGACCAATGTGGGGTCTTCTTTAAAATGTTTTTGGTTGAGTTTACTCACTCTCTTCTGTTGTTCCTGGACTTTGCGAGTTCCCTTGTGCTTTTAGTGTTGGAGCTTTTCAAATCCAGGCTAAAAACTCACCTCTTCGAGTCTGCTTTTGGATCCTGATCCGCTTGGTCTCCTAAGTGTTTCCTTGCCACTCCCCTAGATGTGTCCTTGTTCTCAGCTGTTGTGTTGTTTGTCCTGATTAGACTGTAAGCTCTGATGAGCAGGGACCATTTTTTACATGTGTCTGTACAACGCCGCGTATGCCTTGTAGCGCTATACAAATGATGAGTAGTAGCAGTAGTAGTACATCTTCCTCAAGCACATTGAGCAGGGAATCTGAGCATAGGCGCAGCTGAGCTGAGAAAACTGGACTGTGCAAAGAGACTGTTCTTTTTGAAGTTTAAATGTTGTTTTGTTTATGGTTTGCCTTGGGGGGGTATTTTAAGTGGAGCAGGGGGTTATTAAAGTATAGGAAAGGAGAGGTTGGGGGGGGAAAGAAGGCAGCATGCGTGTCATTTCAGCGGAGGTATGAGAGAGGTGAATGGTGGGAGGTTGGATGCAGGATGCATGAGAGTGCTAGAGGGAAGGTGCGTTGGGGGTGTGATGGTAGTATTCGGGAAGGGCGAAGGGGTGCGTTATAGGTGGATGAATGGAGAATGGTAGTGAGCAGAACTGGATGTGTAATGGGCAAGAGCAGGAGGTGGTGTGTGTTTGTAGTGGTTCTGGGATTGGGAAAGGATTGCACTTCCTTATATATTGTTTTCCCAGAGAGGAAACAATTTCTGGTGGGATTGGGGGGATGGGGTGCAGTGGGAGGGCATGGGGAAGAGATACGTTTTAACAGACCAAACAAGGATATGGGGAGGGGGACTGGTGGGTTTCTAAAGTGAGTGGGGGTTACTTGATAAATGGTGCAGATAGATACATTAAATTTAAAGGGGTTGGATTCAGTTTATAAGAGGCAGCTAGGAGTGGAGGAGTAGCCTAATGGTTAGAGCACTGGCTTGGTAACCAAGCAACCAGGGTTCCATTCCCACTAGCATTCCTTGTGGCCTTGGGAAAGTCACTTAACCCTCCATTGCCTCGGAAGAAAGGCCTGGCAATCTACTTCCGGTGACACTGCCAAGAAAACCCAGGAGCTTCTGGGTCACCAGGAGACAGGACTGACTCAAAGGCACACATTGCATTTGCATTGTTCTGGGAGGTGGAGAGGTTGCAATGGGATATAGAGCATAGTAACTCACCAGTAACATAAGATCTATGGGAACAGCAGGAATCAGTCTTCATATATGGTGACGTCCCCTGACAAAGTCCATGCAGGAATGCTCCACAGCATCCAATAGGAAAGCTTTTTGGAAGCATCCCACTGTGCCTGCGTGCTTGCCTTCCCACTTACTCAGCCCTTCTCCTCATTGAGCTTTGTAGCTGAGAAGGAAAAAGAAGAGAAAAAACCCCTACAACTCCTTGGGCAGGAGGGTGGGTTGTGAAGACTGATTCCTGCAGTTCCCAGAGATAGCGTAGTTACTCACCTGTAACAGGTGATCTCCGGGAACAGCAGGAATTTAGTCCTCACATACAGGTATCGTCGGTACCGACGGAGCCTGCATGGGAATGCTCCCCAGCATCCAATAGGAATGCTTTTGGGAGCATCCCTCAGCACATGCGTGCTGCCTTCCCGCCTTTCCAACTGTCCCTCTTCAGTTAAGTTTGTAGATGAGTGAAAGGATAGAGGAAGAGAGGAAAGAGACAAAGAGAGAGAGAGAGAGAGAGATAGAGAGACAACTCCTAGGGGAGGTAGGTGGGTTGTGAGGACTAAATTCCTGCTGTTCCCGGAGATCACCTGTTACAGGTGAGTAACTACGCTATCTCCAGAAACAAGCAGGAATGTAGTCCTCACATATGGGGACTCCCTAGCAGAAGATGCCAGGAGATAGCCCCAGGAAGGTGAGAATCCTTCCTCCCATGGATCTCTGGCATCCCACCAGGGTTGGTGGGTAGGACTTGGTTTAAGTTTGAAAGAGATTTTGAAGAACAGCTTGGCCAAAGAAGGCATCTCGACGGTAGGCTTTATCTAGGCAGTAGTGGGCTGTGAAGGTGTGTACCGAAGCCCAGGTGGCTGCTCGACAAATGTCATCGATAGACACAAAGTGGAGATTAGCCATAGAAGCTGCCATGGCTCTCACATTATGAGCTGTGACATGGTCATGAAGAGGAAGACCCTTACTCTCATAAGCAAATGATATGCATTGGGCAATCCATTTAGATAAAGTTCTTTTGGAGACTGGAAGTCCCAAATAACTAGGGTCAAAAGCTACAAAACGTTGCGAGGACTTTCTATGTTGCTGTGTTCTTTGCATGTAAAAGGCTAAGGCCCTTTAACAATCCAAAGTATGAAGGTTTCTTTCTGCATTAGAGGCGTGAGGCCTTGGAAAAAATACAGGAAGATAAATTGATTGGTTTAAATGAAAAGGCGAAACCACCTTTGGCATAAAGTGTGGGTGAGTTCGAAGAACAACCTTATCATGATGAAATCTAGTATAAGAAGGATCAGCCACTAAAGCTTGCAATTCACTAATGCGATGGGCAGAGGTGATTGCAATTAGTAAGATGACCTTCCAAATCAAAAACTTAAGGGTTGTAGTGGCCAAAGGTTCAAAAGGCGGCTTCATGAGCTGCCCGAGAACTAGATTTAGATCCCATGCCACCGGTGGTGGCTTGATGGGAGGTTTAGTTAATAAAAGGCCTCTCATAAATCTTGATAGGAGTGAATGAGAGGAAATTGGTTGTCCATTTAGAGGCTTATAAGAAGCTGCAATTGCACTAAGATGAACTCTTACCGAATTGGTCTTTAACCCAGAATTCGATAAGTGAAGGAGATACTCTAGCATCGATTCTAGGGGTATGACCAGGGGGTTTAATCCCCTCTTGGAGCACCATATAGTAAAACGTTTCCACTTGAAGGCATAAGATCTTCTTGTGGAAAGTTTCCTAGAAGCCTGAAGGATATCTTTTACCTGCTGGGACAGGTTGAAATCCTGGAGATCTAAGCCTTCAGCAACCAAGCCATGAGGTGCAGGGACTGGGGATTCGGGTGCCATAGCATCCCGTTCTCCTGGGAAAGGAGATCTGGAGCATGCCCTAACTCAAGAGGTACCGCTTGAGAGAGATGCAGAAGCAGGGAATACCAAGTTTGGTGTGGCCATCGTGGTGCTACGAGAATCATGCGACCCCTGTCTCTCTGAAGCCTGAAGAGTGTTTTGGGGATGAGGGGAATGGGTGGGAAGGCATAAAGGAAGTCCTGACCCCAGTGAAGGAGGAAGGCATCCCTTGCCTGACAGTTGTGCGCTGGAATCCTGGAACAGAACCGGGGAAGTTTGGCATTCAGTGGACTTGCAAAGAGGTCTATGTCTGGAGTGCCCCAGAGATGAAATATCTTTGCCACCTGGTCTAGGTGGAGTGACCACTCGTGAGGTAGCAGTACTCGACTGAGTTTGTCTGCCCGAAGGTTTTGAATGCCTGGAAGATATACCACTAGAAGGTGAATTTGATGCTCTCTGGCGAGGGCCCATAGTCGTAAAGCTTCGTTGCATAATGACAGAGAGCCTGTCCCGCCCTGCTTGTTCACATAGAACATGGCTACCTGATTGTCCGTCTGGACTAGGACTGTCTTGTAGCTGAGCTGAGCATGGAACACTCGAAGAGCTAAATAAATTGCTCTTAATTCCAGGAGGTTTATGTGTAAACCAACCTCCTGTGGAGTCCAGGTGCCCTGGGTAGAGAGATGATTCAGGTGTGCTCCCCAACCCACCTGTGATGCATCTGTTGTTAGGGTGGCCTGAAAGAGGGGTTGATGGAAAGGAGACCCCACTGTCAGATTTTCTAGTGATTGCCACCATTGGAGGGACAAAATTAGCCGTTTAGAGATTGTTATTTTGTCCGAGA
Organism: Ichthyophis bannanicus; assembly: GCA_033557465.1. Lineage (NCBI taxonomy): Eukaryota > Metazoa > Chordata > Amphibia > Gymnophiona > Ichthyophiidae > Ichthyophis > Ichthyophis bannanicus. The sequence goes on along the minus strand of CM066032.1, from coordinate 1,855,850,196 downwards.
AATGACCCATGGCCTGTGTCCACTGTGTGGAGAGGATCCACTGAGCTGCTCGCATGTGGAGGCGAGCATATGGGACTACATGAACTGTGGATGCCATGTGTCCCAGTAACTGTGGATGCCATGTGTCCCAGTAACTGCAGTAGTTCCCAAGCAGCGAGGGAACTACTGCCTGCTGCTTGGGAAGCTAGCTGCATAATACGAAGACACCGGGCTTGTGGAATGAAAGCCCTTGCCTGTCTAGTATCCAGACAGGCTCCTATGAATTCTAGGCATTGTGAAGGAACTAGTTGAAACTTAAGTTTATTTCCAATCCCAAGTATTGGAGGATTCGCATTGTACGGGACAGTGCAGTGCTGGCCTCTGCGACTGTGGAGGCTCGAATGAGCCAGTCGTCTAAGTAAGGGAAGACAAAAATCCCCAGGTTTCGTAGAAATTCTGCCACTACTGCCATGCATTTTGTGAACACCCTTGGTGCTGAAGCCAGAGCAAAAGGAAGAACCCTGTACTGGAAACGTCTTCCCTTGAAAAGGAAACGTAAACATTTCCTGTGATCTGGATGGATGAGAATGTGAGTGTATGCATCCTTTAAGTCTAGAGAGCAAAGCTAGTCCTGGCTTTGAAGGTATGGCAGAAGAGTTCCTAGAGAAATCATTTAGAATTTCTCTCGAAACAGATATTTGTTCAATTCTCTGAGGTCTAGAATGGGTCTGTGTCCCTCTGTTTTCTTTGGAATAAGAAAATAGGGGGAGTAGAACCCTGTCCCCTGTTGAAAAATGGGTACTTCCTCTATTGCCCCTTGGACAAGAAGTGTGGAGACCTTGTGAACAATGGACAAAGTCCAATCTTCTGCTGTTATCTGATGCCATCTTTTGACAAAGTGGCATAACCTGCCTGGAATATTGGGGGGTTGGGGACCCCTAAGAGGCAGGAAGGCAAAGCTCTCTAGGAAGGAGTCAAAGCCCTTGAGGGGGCTGAACCTGGAGAGCTGGTTGGGCTCTCGGGCCTTTTAGTTTCTTTTGCTGTCTGGTTTGTCCCTTTAGGGCAACCTGACCTGGAGTCTGGCTCTGCTGGGTATAGGAAGGATAAAACGTCCTCTTTTTGCTAAATGAGGGTTTTTTATAAGGTTTCCTTTTGGCTGGAGTAGCTGTAGACTTTGACAATCTATCTAAGGTAGAATTGTCAGCATCTAACTCGTTAGCCTTTTCCTGCCAGTTCTTGCCAAAGAGATTCTCCCCCGTGAAAGGAATGTTGCCTAACATGTCCTGTACCCAAGTCTCCAAGTCTGATGCCTGTAGCCAGGCAATCCGTCGTGCACCAATGGCAATAGCAGAAGTTCTGCTGATGCATTCGAAGCAGTCAAAGGCTGCACAATTGACAAACTTGGAGACATCTTGAGCATGCTTAACTAGAACAAGAAAATCTTGTCTCTTATCATCTGGGAGACATGGGCTTATAAGTTCCAAGTCTCCTGTGACTTCCTTAAGGAACATTCCCATATATAGGATATATGAACTGATCCTAGCTGAAAGCATGGAAGCTTGAAAAGTTCTACGTCCAAAAGCATCCAGAGTCCTGCATTCACAACCTGGAGGGTTGGATGCATGCCTCTTTGCACTTTTCATCCTACGCATGGCTGATTCCACTACCATTGAATGGTGTGGCAGCTGAGTTTTCTGAAATCCAGGACATGGTGGAGCTCAATACATAGTATCAAGTCTCCTAGAGTAGGGAGAAGTAGTCAGAGGTGTCTCCCACATTCTGAGCAAAAAGCTATGCAGAATTTCATGGATAGTTAGAGTATCTGCCTCCTTAGGTGCTTTAGGATATTGGAGGATTTCCAATTCCTTTGCTCTGGGTTCCTCTTCAGGAGCTACTGTGATTGATAGACCTTTGGCCATATCACTGATGAAATCCTTAAATGACATGTCCTCTGGAGGTGACATTCTGCATTGGGGAGAAGAGGGATCTTCTAGGAGAAACCCTCTAGTGCCAGCAGAATTGTCAGAGTCTTCGGAATCGGAGGAATCAAAGTATTCCTGACCCCGATGCTCTTGCAAAGCACGATCCCGGTAACGATCGAAGTCGGTACCGAGGTGACCCGGTACTGCTTTATCCACTCCAGCCAGAGGTGACATAGGAAGAGTTCCCACCGGGGCCGGTACCATCAGTACCGGCATCGTCGGTACTGGTGTCTGTACCAGTGTCGGTACTAGCATCGGTGTCGATGTTGGCACCGGTACCGCAGCTGAAAGAAGAGCTGCGATACTGCATTCGATAGCAAGAAACCTCTAGTCTATCGACGCTGCCGATGCCTGGGTGTCGGTACCGGTAAGAACGGCCAGAACCCCTGAGCATGGCACAGGTAGTTCTTGCGAGGTTGAGGCCTCGAGAACATCCTGAAGCCCCATCGATGCTTTGGAAGCCGAAGCCTCCCGCCGGGGCTGTTTTGCCGGTGTGGTTCCCTCAAGGGTAATGCCAATGGCCTCTCGATGCTTAGCAGGAGAGCTAACCTTTGAGGACCAGCTTTTGTGTTTAGTTACCTGAGATCCATGGGAGGAAGAAGAGGCCCTTGATGATGTCGATGCAATGGATCTGGCATCTGAAGAAAAGAGGGTACCGAGCTTTGCGGCCCAGTTCTGTCTTCCTCTTTTGGTCATCCCCATACAGGAGAGACATTCAGTTGGAGAATGATCAGGTCCTAAACATTTTAGACACCAATCGTGGGTGTCAGTGACGGAAATGGTACCGCCACACTTAGTATGGCTATGCTCTCTAGGAAGGAGTCAAAAACCAGTTGAAGGCTGGGCATGTGGACCTCGTTGAGGTATGGGAGCTATAGGCCTCTTGGGCTGACGTGGGCCTTGCTGCTTTTGTTGAGGCTGCTGCTGGTGATAATAAGGATAGGATGGATAAGATGGATAGTATCTCTTCTTTTTAGGGTAGAAGGGCTTTTTGTTTGAGGCCTTCTTTCTAGCAGGATCAGCTGTCTTTCTAGAGAGGCATTTAAGAGTGAGATCATTTATTTATTTTATTTATTTATTTATCTGCATTTATATCCCGCTTTTCACCGGGTCAAAGCGGTTGGGGGATACATTTAACACTAGGGGATATGAGACACATACACTAATACTTACAGGGAACATGGGCAATGGAGGGTTAAGTGGCTTGCCCAAGACCACAAGGAGCACCTGTGGGACTAGAAACCCCAGTCCTTCCGGCCCAAGGTTGCTGTCCTCTAGTGGGATTTGAACCACCGACCTTCCGGCCTGTAGTACCTTGCCCCAACCACTAGGCCACTCCTCCTTCCACATCATCTGTTTCAATCTCACCCACCTTCTCCCTCCAGCCTTTTCCAAAGAGATTCGCACCTGTACAGGGAATGTTAACTACTGTAGTTTATCCTACACCCACTGCTCCAGGTCAGAAGCCTGTAACAAGGCCATCCTCCTGGCCCCAGTATATATTGCTGCAGCTCTGCTAGTGGATTCAAAGCAATCAAAAGCAGCTCTATTAAGAAACATAGAAGTGTTTTGATTATGTTTAAGTTGGGCCTGGTATGCAGTCTGCTTGTCTGCTGGTAGCAGAGGGGAAAATTCCCGAAGATCCTTAGTGATATCTTTTAGGAACATGCCCATGTATAACATATAAGAGTTTATCCTCGAGGCCAGCTTTGTTGCCTGGAAGCATTGATATCCAAAGGCATCTAGAGTTCTCAATTCTCTGCCTGGAGGAACCGAAGAATGATTATTGAAACTCTTAATGCGGCGCATTGCTGATTCCACCACCATTGAAAGATGTGGAAACTGGGGTTTCTGGAAGCCTGGGCATTCAAGGACCCTATACATCATGTCCAGCCTCTTACTAATTGAGGCCTCTGCCAGAGGAGTCTCCAACATGCATAACATGAGGTTTTGTAAAATGCGATGCAGTGGGAGTGTGGAAACCTCCTTAGGTGTTGAGGGATACTGAAGTATTTCCAGCTTCTCAGCCCTCGGTTCCTTCTCAGTGGCAATTGTAATGGAGAGAGCCCTCACCATGTCTCTGATGAATTCATGGAAGGACATATCCTTCGGTGGGGACCGGCACCACCCATGTGGTGGTGAAAGATCAGAAGGAATGTCAATGAAGCCTCGAGAGCCGAGGGACTCAACATCCGATTCTGTGGAATCAAAGTCAAAATCAGGCAAAACCTCAAAGTAGTGGCAATCGGATTCTCGGTGCCAATGCTGTTCTGATGCAAGATGTCATGGAATCACTGCTCCAAGGTATCGGAACCAAGTTGCGCTGACACTGGTCCACTTGGTAAGTCTGGATTTCGACCAGTTCCAATGGAGGCATGAGCATTGACGATATCAGTTCCAAACCTGGTACGGATGAAGTTGAAGATCTTACGGTATTGAACTCCAGGCGCGGCATGGAGGCCTGTTATCCAGAGGGCTTTGAAGCCACCGGCACTGATACCACCAGAATTGCTGCCACACTCCACTCAAGAGCCAGCATACGCTTCGAAGAAGATGGACGAAGTCTGGGTGGACTGCCACCGTCCCACAACACTGAACAAGTAGCTCCTCAGAGGTCGATGCCTTGGGAGCATCCTGGAGCCCCTCTTGTGCTTTGGAGGATGCGTCCTCCTGCTGGGGCTTTTTGGCTGGCCGATCAGAGTCAGAATCACATATGAGGGTGTCTCGATGTTGCTGTCCCAGCCAGTCTCTGGAATCGAGCTTGGTTCTCAATGTCAATGGCGTCAAAGTCTTCATTGGACTGGTAGAGCACTTGTGCTTACTCAGGTGCTTTGACCATGGTGGCATGCGAACTGCATGAGGAAGTCAATGCCTGTGAATATGTAGAAGCCACTGATAAGTGAGCTGAAGCAGCCGAGTCTGGCAGAAACAGAGACCCATGTTGTCTTTCATGGCTTTTAAATCCCCTTTTAGTCATCTGCTAACACAAGGGACAAGTGGCCGGCTCATGATCAAGACCTAAGCACTTTAAGCACCAGTCATGCTTATCGGTGGCTGAAATAGTATTCCAACACTTTCAACACTTTTTAAAACCACTGGCTTGTTTCTCCATACTCAAAACAGGCAATGGTGGCCTAGGCTGTTGAGACCAGTGGCGGGAGCCACGGTAAAAGACGAAAAAATAAAACAAAAAATTAAAGAAAAAATGGACTGCGATGTTGAGCGATGGTACCGGAGTTGGCGGGAATGCAAAAAATGAAGCACAGTGTACCCTGAAGGGCACAAAGAAAATAGTCTAACAGCGGTGAGAGAACAGATGTCTAAATGGCTCCGCAGAAAACTAGAACCTGAGGAGAAGGGCTGGGAAGGCGGGAAGGCAAGCACACAGGCACAGTAGGATGCTCCCAAAAGCTTTCCTATTTGATGCTGGGGAGCATTCCCATGCTGGCTCTGTCAGGGGATGTCACTATATGTGAAGACTGCATTCCTGCTTGTTCCTGGAGATTTTGTGCGCAGGAGATGCATCTCTTACAGAGGGTTGAAACACTCCTGGGTAGGGAACAGTTCTCTCAACAGCAGGACACCATGGCTCTGTGGCTCCATTCAGGAGTCTGGCATGCAGAACAAATCCCCTGCAAAAGGCAGGCAAGCCATTAAACATATGCTGGAAAGCAATGTGTTCTAATGCACGAAGCCTAGCCAACAAAGTTCCTGATCTGGAAGCCCTAATGGTGGAAATGGACTTGGACATTGTGGACATTACAGAAACATGGTTTAACGAGTCACATGAATGGGATATAGCCATAGCTGGCTATAATCTATTTAGAAGAGATAGAGAGGGTAGAAAAGGAGGAGGAGTAGCCCTGTATGTCAAAAGCAATATTAAAGCTGCTGAAATGCAGGGGACGTGGGGAAAAGAAGAAGAGCTGTGGATTGTGTTGGAAAGAAGAGATGGCACTATCATCCATACTGGTGTGGTCTACAGGCCTCCGACTCAAACCAAAGAAATGGATAGTGAATTGATTGTTGATATTGAAAGATAGCCATGAAGGGGGAAGTAATCATATTGAGTGACTTTAATCTATCTGATGTGGATTGGAGTGTTCCTTCTGCAAATCTGGAAAGAAGTAAAAAAATTGTGGATGCCTTTCAAGATGCGTTACTTAAACAAATGGTGATGGAACCGACCAGGGAGAGCTCCATGCTGGATTTAGTGCTCACCAATGGAGATAGCATGTCGAATATCCAGGTGGGTGCCCATGTGAGCAGCAGCGATCATCACACGGTGTGGTTTGAGATAAAAGCCAAAGTGGAATCCAATCACAGCAAACTCAAAGTCTTAGACTTCAAAAATGATGATTTTAGTAAAATGGCCAAGTACAGTACCTGAAGGAGGAGTTGGTAGGGAGGGAGGGGTTAAGGGAAGTGGAATTGCAATGGATTAAACTAAAGAAAGCAATAAAAGGTGCAACAGATACATACGTAAGGAAAGTAAATAAAAACAAGAGGAATAGGAAACGTATTTGGTTCTCCAAAGAAGTGGCTACACAAATAAAGGCAAAATTCAGAAGCTCGCAAACAGAGGAACACAGAAAAGTATACAAGATCAAACTAAAAAAGACAAAACGAGAAATAAGGATAGCAAAATCAAAAACAGAAGAAAAGATGGCTAAAGATGTGAAGTGTGGTGATAAGACTTTTTTCAGGTATATTCGGGAGAGGAAGAAAATCAGAGGTGGAACTGCAGGACTCAAAAGTGCCGGGAACGGATTAATGGAAAATGACATTGAAAATGCGATAATGCTAAACAAATATTTCTGCTCTGTTTTCACTAGAGAACATCCTGGAGAAGGACCACCTGTGATTTACAAATATACAAATGGGAATGGAGTAGATAGCACATCATTCACAAAAGATGATGTGTAGAACAGCTTGCAAAACTAAAAGTGGACAAGTCTATGGGACCAGATGGGATACACCCCAGGATACTGAAAGAGCTCAGACAAGTTCTTGCAGGGCCTTTAAATGATGTTTTTAATAGATCCTTGGAGACAGGAGAGGTTCCACGGGACTGGAGAAAGGGCTGATGTGGTACCTCTCCACAAAAGTGGTAATAGGGAAGAAGTGACAAACTACAGGCCAGTAAGCCTTACTTTTGTGGAGGGAAAAATAATGGAGGCGCTCCAGAAAGAGCGAATAGTGGACTTCCTCGAAACCAACAGGTTGCATGATCTGAGGCAACATGGTTTTACCAAAGGACGATCTTGCCAAACAAATCTGATTGAATTCTTTGACAGGGTGACCAGAGAACTAGATCAAGGGCATGCAATGAATGTGATCTACCTAGATTTCAGCAAAGCCTTTGATACTGTTCCTCATAGGAGGCTTATCAATAAACTCAACAGCTTGGGGATGGGTTCCAAGATGGTAGACTGGATCAGAAATTGTTTGATTGACAGACAACAGCGGGTGATGGTAAACAGAACTCACTTGGATGAAAGGAAGGTGATTAGCGGTGTGCCCCAGGGTTCTGTCAATATATTCGTGATATTGCTGAAGGGCTGATTGGAAAAGTCTGTCTTTTTGCAGATGACACCAAAATTTATAGCAGGCTGGACTCCCCTCAGGGATTGGAGAACATGAGGAAAGATCTACAAAAGCTGGAAGAATGGTCTAATGCTTGGCAGTTAAGATTTAGGAGTATGTTTACTAAACTGCAGTAACGTAGCAGCGGCTATGTTAACAAGCGTTAGGTAACGTTAACGCGTGCTATGTAACGTTAACGTGCATTAACGTAACGTTAATGCGCGTTAACGTTACCTAACGTGCGTTAGCGTTCCTAGCCGCGGTAAACCCCGTAGAGAGTGGAGAGAGGGCAGAGAGAAGGGGTCAATGGGCGGGGAGTGGGCGGGGAGAGGCTCCCGCGACACCAACATGGAGAAATGAAGGGCTGAAAAGTAACACAAGTGAAAACCTGGCGTTAGAGGCACATTTGCAGGAGAGAGAAACCATTTCAGTGTCAGCAAAGTACAGCATAGGCAGGGAGCCCAAGAAAGGTGATAGTAGTGCTCCATTTGCAGCAACAGCATAGTGCCCAGGTATGAAAGGCCACTATGGTGATGGCGCAAATGGGGCATGGGGGCTGCAGGCGGGACATGCAGTGGGGGCAACTGGGGCACAGGGTGGACTAGGCGGATGCCTAGGTGGCACATAGGAACGCAGAAAATGGAAACCAGCAAGAAAGCAACTGAACAGGGTCAAACATGCCCATGAGTCTGTGTCTCATAGTGTCCCATCCAGGGGACATTACCCAGCAGGTACCCCAAGGGGCACATAACATTGACAGGCAGTGCCGGGGGACGCGTGGACAGCTATGTAGGCACCACTACCCCAGAACCCACACCTTAGGCAGTCGCCTACCTGCCCCCTGGATGGCCTGGGACTGCGCACCACCGGCACCGACAACATATGGTCATGGCGGCATGGCGGGGGGGGGGGGGTGTTTGTGCTGGAGGGTGCAGTGGCATCCACCTGCAGTGGACCTAGGCCATGCCCTGTACCAGTACATGGTGTGCAGTGCAACAGAAGAGGTCTGGCTGGGGAAAGTAAGGGTAGCCCCAGGGACCACTATGCTGCTGTGGCAACAGTGTGGTGCAGTACACTCAGCCAGTGTGTCCAAAAGCAAAGGGTCCAAGGTTCAAGTCCCATCTGTGGATCCTGCAGAGCATCACCCCATAGTTTTATCCCACAATGCAGCCACAACAACAACATGTGCAAACCCCAATGCAGCGGTGCACAGGGGTACAAACACCCACTCATATGGGCTCCACTATCCACAACCTCATGCAGTGTCAGGCTGTTGGCCCCAGCACGGAGCTGCAGTTATCACCAGAGCACTACTACTACCCCCTGCACAGTTTAGCAATGTCGGCACTGTGATCAGGACCAGTGTGGCGGGCAGGGTTGTCAACCATCTCTATCTCTGCAGAATGCTGAGATAGGTGTGGGAGTGTGCGTATGTCTATCCATTGTTTTGTGTCTGCCAACACCTCACTGAGCTCACGTTGCTCACACTGTTTCCAGCGTTAGCCTGCAAATGTGCATAATGATGAGCAAGGTATTGTGGGTATGGCCCAGATAGGGCGGATTGGCCAGGATACATCTGCACAGGGTGGAGGGCAATGGCTGGGACACTGTAGTTCTCGACCACCACATGCATGGGCAGGGTGGCCACAGCATGTCACGCTAGGAGGTCACTCTCATTCTGACCGAGCAGTGACCATGGCATGTCCATGCTCCCACATAGTGCCACACATTATTTGTTTCTAGTGATACCTGTGTGCTCCTGGTTCTGGGGGGCCAATTACAGAGATACCTGCTTGGTGTCTGTGCTGTGCATCCCACCTCTGGGTGCACAGGATTCCCCCATGAGCATGCACTATGGGCTGGCTAGTGGGCTGTCTGCAGTTAGTCTGTGCATGTTGGGACCACCCTGTAGGAAGCTGCAGATGCACTCTGATTGTGCTGGTGGATGGAAGACTGTGGCGTGGGGCAGTTGAGCCTTCCCCTGCCCACCCCAAGCATCACTGCTGGTCTGCCACAGTTCCAGGTATGGCTCTGGCCCATCAGCCCTGGAGGGCGGTCATCGGCCAGCAGGACTGTGGTTACTGGTATTACAGCTATTCCACAGGGCCCAGGCACCTGTCCCACCACACCCTCATCTACAATAGGGGTGACTGTGGGCCCCTTGGGGTATATAGTGCATACCACTTAGACCCATAGCGGCAGTGCTACCTAAATCTCATGCAAGTCTAGACACCCCCACTGCCCTGATAACAGATACCCATGGCAGCCAGACCTTAACACCATGTACGCACTAATCTGGGTGGTGGCCGGTCCCACAAGACCACATGTGACTGCAGAACCCAGATGGTAACAGACGTACCTTCAGTTGCACTGCTGGGAGCACCTATCACACACTGGTAGTGATGGGGATGTGCAGCAGGACCTATCTCTAGCACCACATGTACTGTGGACCTAGTGCTGGGCGCCCATCCTATCCCTCAGGGTGAACATGGAACTGCACAATTGCATGGTCTGTAGCTACTCTGTGCCAGTGTCACACACTGTCAGTCCATCTTACCACGCTGCAGTACCGGAGAAGCGCAGACCCCATTTGGTGGTCAGCTGTAGGCCCTGTTCTGCATGTGCAATGCATCATGGGTACTGGTGGGGTTACCCTATTCTGGCACACAGAGCAGATGGTTTGTGCGGTGACCTGCAGTCCTTCTGTTCCCAGCCATTACTGATAGGGGAAAATAAGGCTTAAAGTGTGTGTGTGCAGCAGGACTAAGAGGCCCACAGGGGGAAAATGGGAATCCTGTACATATCTATATATGGAAAGGAATGTGCTGTGCTAAGACAAATTGATTGTTCTACACGGAGACGACTAACACCTGTGAAGTTACTGATAAGCTGTGGTGGGCCTCAGGGGATGAGTTGATGACGTATGTATGTTTCTGTTAATATATAAAAGACAGACAGCCCCTCTAACCTGTGGAATAAACTTACATACTACTTATATGCGAGTGTGTGTGTTTGTTCCCCTGGAATTCCAGACAGAAGGTAAGGTGATTCCTCGGCCCAGGGGATTAGCAGACGTCCCAAGGGTAAGTGGTATATAGTGCTGGGAAAGGAATAACCCACACTTACAATTACTATGCAACAAGCCATAGAGGTATAGCCTACTGGTTAGTACACTGAGGTTCTAGGCAGTGGTCATGGGTTTGATTCCTCGTTGTTCCCTCCTATCCATGTCAGATATTTTGCATGCCAGTGACAGTCATTTATTTATTTATTTATTTATTTATTTAACATTTCTTATATACCGCCTTTCATGATATCAAGGCGGTTTACATTGAACAAACTGAAATTACATTGAACAGGGCATTATAACTTGGAGATAACTATTTGTAACGTGCCTTATAACGTGCCTTGTACTGTGCCTAGTAAGGTGCCTTGTAACGTGCTTATGATGTGCCTTGTATTGTGCCTAATAAGGTGCCTTGTAATGTGCCTTATGAGGCACCTTGTAACGCGCATTAGCCTAAGGCACCTTGTAATGCGCGTTACCTGACATGGCTTGCCATAATGATGCACCACCCATTCCCTTATATGGGCATCCAGGGAACCTAATGCGGGGAACGTTACCGCACTTTAGTAAACATACCCCTTAATGTGAAGACGTGCAGTGTCCTAACAGAAATCCAAGGGAACTGTATGCGACAGGGGATGAGTGATTGATGTGCACGGACCAGGAGAAAGACTTAGGTGTGATTGTTTCTGATGATCTCAAGATGGCGAAACAGTGTGACAAGGCGGTGGCAAAAGCCATAAGGATGCTGGGTTGCATTCAGAGAGGAATTACTAGCAGAAAGGAAGAGGTACTAATGCCACTGTACAAATCACTGGTGAGGCCTCACTTGGAATATTGTGTTCAGTTTTGGAGACCGTATCTTGCAAAGGATATAAAAAGCGATTCAGAGGAAGGCGACCAAAATGATTTGGAGCCTGCATCATAAGACTTATGAGAAGAGACTTGAAGACATAAATATGTACAAGAGGGAGGAGTGGTTCAGTGGTTGGGACAGGTTATTTCAGGCCAGAAGGCCAGGGGTTCAATTCCCACATGGGGACAAGCAACCTCAGGCCAGAGGGACTGGGGTCTCTAGTCCTATGGCCACTCCTTGTGGCCTTGGACAAGCCACTTAACCCTCCATTGCCTCAGGTACACTTAGATTGTGAGCCCTTTGGGGACAAGGGAATAAAAAGTACCTGTTAGTATACATGTAAACCACACTGATTCCAAAGAGCACAGTAGAAAAATAAATAAAATACACTCTGGAGGGGAGATATGATGCAGACGTTTAAATACTTAGAGAATTAATGGACAAACAAACCTCTTCCAAAGACAGGGAAGCTGTAAAATTAGACAGCATAACATGAAGCTGCAAGGAGGTAAACTGAAAGGCAATGTCAGGAAATATTTTTCACTGGATGCTTGGAATGCCCTCCCGATGGAAGTGGCGGGGGCAAATACAGTGACAGAATTCAAAATGGCATGGGACAGACATAGTGGATACCTTTATAGCAACAGGATAACATTAAAATAAGCATAACTATCTCTTATATCTGAACAAATAGAGGTAACCTACATGGAATGGTGGGTAAACCCCTAAACAAAGGCATGGGGAGAGGTGACCTGCACAGAGCGGCAAGTGCACCTACTCTTGCTGGGCAGACTAGATGGACCATGCTGGTCTTTATCTGCTATCATATACTATGTTACTATATTAGAGGTGGTAGGAAAAGGGCAGGTTGGCTATACTGATCCATAAGGGTTGTACTTTTTAGATGAAAGATATATATAAGGATAAGGAGGGTATATGTCAAGCACTGGAAAATAATCTTTGACCAAGTTAAGCAGACATCTATTTCCATCTTAATAAGGGAAAATTGTTATAAGGTACTGATGAGGTAGTACTATATGCCTCTTTGACTGAACAAGATGTTTCCATCGGTATCTGAAAATTGTTGGTAGGCATGTGGAGGCATAGGCTCTTTTTTCCATGTTTGGTGGAGCTGCCTTTTGGAGGTCAATTTGGGACCTCGTTAAACATATTTTTGAGAAAGAGTTGGATCTCAACCAATGTTCCTGCTAACCTGCCCTGGGTCCACCGCCAACATTCCTGCCGGCGGGGGGAAGTGCAGAGCAATCAATGCTCTGCCCCTCCCCCCCACCGGCAGGAATGCCGGCGGAGGACCCGGTGCAGATTAAAGAGAACATTGCGAGGGTGCTGCCGCAGCGGACCCAGCACAGGTTAGCGGGAACATTGATCTCAACCCTAAGCTGTTTCTTTTATTTATTTATTTATTTAACAACTTTTTTTTATACTGCTACTGTATATCTACATGTTACACCAGTGTACAAATAACTAGGGTTAAACAGTTTTACATGTAGTTTAAACAGTAAAGGGGTTATTCCAAGCCACGAATAGTGGAGATATACGCCCTGCCTGGATATATATCCCCCCCCCCTAGTTGTTCCCCTGCCAATCCCACACAAAGGCTCCCTGTACGAACAGTGGAGTTGTACAGGGAGCCATAGACAGGGGCAGGAGGGGCAGGCGGAAGGCACAGTGAGGGCGGGCCGTGGGCAGTGGGCGGGTCATCACCTCAGATGTACAGGGTCAATTCTGAGGTTGGCCCTTTAAGTTCAGGGTAGGCCAGTTAGATGAGGGACTTATTCTACCTCAGAAGTGGAATAAGTCCCCCTGGATGCGGGGTAGCAGTGGTGGCCAGTGGGGACAAAACTAGGAGGTGTGCAGGAGGTTTCCCGCAGCCAGACCCTGGCCATGTGAGGCTGGATCAGGGTCTGGCTGCAGGGAAAGGACATTCTCAGTGGCGGTTGGCATTTGCGGCTCCTGAATGGAGCACGGTGCCATGGCAGCAGGACGCCATGGCTCTGCGGCTCCATTCAGGAGTCTGGCTGAGTTAGTCAGGTATACAGCTGGGCATGCGGCCGATCAGAATCCGGGCCAGCCTGCACGTCCAGGCCAGTAGACCCAATTCTGATCCCGCGCACGTCTAGCCCCCACGGGATCAGAATCTACCGCTGTACGTCCCAATTCTGCTCGGCTGGACATCCAGAAGGGAATAGGCCTCCACTTAATCAGTAAGCTAACTTATATTAACAAAACAGTAGATAGAGATTATAAGAACTGAGCAGAAGTTTAACTTGCAGAGTGACACTTTAGGATATGGTTTGCATCAGGTCATTTAACCAACATCAGAAAACATAAGATTAATAAGCAATGGTGTAGCACAAATAGGGGGTGTGCTGCTAGGTGTTGGAAGCAAAATGTTCTATGAAAAGGTGAATCTTTAGTCTGTTGTGGAATTCAGTTATGGTGGTTGATGATCGTATGTCCAGTGGGAGGGAGCTCCATATAGATGGTGAATATAAGGAGAAAGCTCGATTTGAGGTGAGGTAGTTGCATCTTGTTTTCAAGTATGGGACAATTGGTTGGCTTATGGTGTGGTGGAAGCAGGGAGCACTAAAGAAGCATAGGAGCAGATCCAAGCATGGCTAGATGTGAAGTAGCATACTGAAGGAAACAGATTGACCCGTCCATATTAGATCAATGTGTGAGTAAGGTGCACCAAGTACTCCTAATGGAGAGACTGATAGCATTGGGGAGACAGAAGATAGAGAAGTTTGATACAGAAGGGACTGTTTTGAATGAATTATCTGCGGATTTGGGGGGGGGGCGAAGGTAGGACGGAAGGATGGGAGGAATTGGGGAGGGTTGGATGGGGGGAAAATGGAATGTTATGTTTGACTGTTGCTTAAAAACGCCCAATTGCACCGGGGTGCTTTGTGCAAGGTTTCCTTTTGTAGATTTTGTCAGGTTTGAAATTCAATAGAAACACTTAAATATGAAAAACAAAGGCAGAGAAAACAAAGCAGATTTTCTCCATTGACAGCAAGCAACAGGAAAGTGCTAAGTTATGGGTGACGTTGTTGATAAACCCCACACAGGAAACCTTTCCCAGATTCTTCTAGAAGCTTTCAGAGCAGCTCCATCGCACCTGCGCATCTGTTCCCGCCTGCTGTCACTGTGCCTCACCTCTTCAGTCATTTTATTAGCTGACATCAGAATACAACTCTAAATGGAGGTGGGATGCTTATGAGGGCTTATCATGCTATTTACAGAGATCACCTGCTACAGGGTAAGTAACCTTTTGCCATGAATAAGCAGGATAAGCACTCACATATAGGATTCCTTAGCCATAAGCTGCCTCAAAAGAAAAAAGGGGGAAACTGGTGTCGCAACAAGCTGACATCATATGAACATATGTTTTTGGTGGCAACAGATAGAATGTTAGATATATTTAAAAAAAAAGAAGAAGAAAAACTGTGCAAAAGCAGGCCAGCTGAGGTGGAAGATCATGATATTCAGCGGCCCTATCCAGATAGTATGCTGTGTGTCCCAACCCTGAAAAAGAAATGGGACATTTGCCTATTCTGTGGAGTGGCAGATAGATCCATTGAGAGGATGCCCCACTCCTGAAAGATGCTAAATGCCACTTCTCTGTCCATTGGTGAGGTTGAAGATTATGGATCAGTTTATCCACCGGGGCACTGTCCTCACCAGTCAGATAGTTCCATATTTTGACTATTCCCCATCACAGGATGCAGAATGCTTCTTAATGCAGTACATAGCTACTTGATTGTCATCTTGAATCATTATAATTTGGTTGGCCTACCTATCTTGAAAGCTTTTAGAGCATTTATAATTACTTGTAGTTCCAGGGAATTGATCTGATGAAGGCAGTCCTGGGAGGATTATAGACACTAGGTGTGAAACCCATATTCATGAACTCCCCAGCCCAGTTCGGACACATCTGTCATGAGTACTTTTTGATAGGAGAAACTTGGAACAGAATTCCTTTCACCAGATTGGAATGAACCATTCATTAAGAAAGAGAATCCCAAAGTGGAGTCATGACAGCTATGACACCTGGGAACTTGTGAGTGGCCTATGTCCACTGCATGCTCAAGGTCTACTGAGTTATACTCATTTTGAGATATGCCAGGGGTATTACGTGCACTGTTGAAACCATATGGCCCAACATTCTCAACAAGTTTCTTGCTGATGCCTGCTAACTCTTTTGTATTTCCTCAACGTGTAATCAAACTCTGGAATTTGTTACCGGAGGATGTAGTAAAGGCTGTTAGTGTAACTGGGTTTAAAAAAGGTTTGGACAAGTTCCTGGAGGAAAGGTCCATAAACCATTATTAAGAAGGGACCCAGGATATCAATGCTTGACCCAGTACAAGCATTGTGGAACCTGTGTCTTTTAGGGAAACCTCTAGGTACATATGACCTAGATTGGCCACTGCTGGAAACAGAATACTGGGCTTGATGGACCTTGGTCTGACCCAATATGGAATATCTTATGTTCTTATGTTCATGATGGAGAACAAAAGAAATGCCAAACTGGGTCAGACAAAGGTCCATTAAACCTAGTATCCTGTTTCCAACACTGGCCAATCCAGGTCACAAGTACCTGGCATGTTCCCAAAAAGGTTCACAGGTTCTACAATGCTTGTAAGCAGTGGATTTCCCCAGTCCTCCTTAATTATGGTTTATGGACCTTCCCTCCAGGAACTTGTGCAACGCTTTTTTAAACCCAGCTACATTAACAACTTTGACTACATCCTTTGGTAATGAATTCCACAATTTGATTATGCATTGAGTGAAAAAATATTTTCTTTTATTAGTCGTAAATGGATTATATTGTAGTTTCATTGCATATCCTTTAGTCTTTCTACTTTTTGATGGTGTAAACAACCGAACTACGATTACCCATTTCACTCCATTCATTCATTTATGGACTTCTATCATATCTCCCCTCAGCCATCTCTTTGCCAAGTTTAACAGTCCTAACCTTTTAAGCATTTTCAAATAGGGGTATCCTTCCATCCCCTTTACCAATTCTCGGGACGCCGCTTAGGAGCTTTGGAGTCCTTTCACTGGGCATCATCTTCTTCCAGCTAAGTTGTCTTTTTAAATGCATTAAAAAATTTATAAACTAGTTGGTGGCCTATGATAGAGATTGTGGGGTGAGAAAGGTTGTGGGGCTTGCTGCATTATTAATTCACCCCCTTTACTGAGGCCTGCCTGATTATCTCGGGTTAGTTTTGTTTCTTTCCCCATTTTCTTGTCATCAAAAATTTGTTAGTGAGAACAGATTTAACACTTTGGTTATTATTGTTTGGTTATTCTGATACTGATGTCGGGCTTACCGATCTGCAGTTTCCTGGATCACCTCTGGAACCCTTTTTAAAAATTGGCGTTACAGGGGCCATTCTCTAATCTTCAGGTACTACAGATGATTTAATGATAGTTCACAGATAACTAATAGTAGGTCTGCAATCTCATATTTCAGTTCTTTCAACACTCTTAGATGTATACCATCTGGTCCATGTGGTTTGTTACTCTTCAGTTTATCAAATAGTTGTAATGCATCTTCCCGGTTTATCGATATCTCTTTCAATTCTTCTGATACATCAACTTGAAATAACTATTTCAGGCATGGGTAACCTTCCCTACATCTTCTTCAGTAAAGACTGAAGCAAAGAATTCATTCAGTCTCTCCGCTATGGCCTTGTCTTCCCTCAGTGCCCCTTTTACCCCTCTATCATCTAACGGTCCAACTGGCTCTATCACAGGATTTTTGCTATGAATGTACTTGAAAAAGTTTTTATTATGCGTTTTGGCAAGCTTTTTTCTAATTCTCCCTTTGCCTGCCTTATCAATGCCTTGCATTTAATTTTCAAGTTCTTAACGTTTCCCGTTATTGTTATTTGGCTCTTTTTTCCATTTCCTGCTAAATACTTTTTTGGCTACAACAGCCTCTCTAACCTCACCTTTAAATCATCCTGGCAGTTTTTTGGACTTCCTTCTATTTTTTTTAAATTTATTTAACAGTTTTTTTTATACCGCTTTATCATTTCAATCAAAGCAGTTTACATTGTAACTTAAACTTGGTAAATGTACATTAAACAGAGACATTGATAACCTGGATTTTTCTGAACAATGGAGGGTTAAGTGACTTGCCCAAGGTCACAAGGAGTGCTAGTGGGTTCCCAAGCCAGTGCTCTAACCACTAGGCTACTCCTCCACTCCACTTAAAGCATAGAATACATCTGGTCTGGGCTTCCAAGATAGTATTTTTAAACAGCCATGCTTGATGTAAATCTTTAACCTTTGCAGCTGCTCCTTTTAGTTTTTTCTTAACTATTTTCCTCATTTTATCACAGTCTCCCTTTTGAAAGTTAAAAGGTAGTACTGTGGATTTCCTTGCCATTCTTCCTCCATTTATTAAATCACTCTTATCTCTTGTACCAGATCCTATGTTCCACTAAGGATTAGGTCCAAAATAGCTTCCCCTCTTGTCAGTTCATGAACCAGCTGCTCCAAGAAGAAATCATTTATTTCATCTAGAATGTTATCTCCCTAGCATGTCCTGCTGTGACATTGACCCAGTTGATATCAGAGTAATTGAAATCACCCATTACACTGGTCCACAAGTTTTTAAAAAGTTGTCTACATCAGAGACAAAACTCTGCCAATTGTTAGGATTTTGATGTGCTGAATTAAAAAATGACAATTAAAATCATAGATTGGCTACTGTTTCCAAGAAATGTAAGCTTTTCCATTTTACACATACATGTATATATAGCATGTTGATAGTAGAGTTTTAATCACAAATTATTATAAACCTAGGTCTTTTCATGTGTTTATGTTTGCCATATATATGACCTTGATAATATTTTACCTGTCGTTTTTATTTAAAAGTTTAAAAATCAGCCAAAGGGTTATTTAAATACAATTTTTTAAAAGGTTAGTATGAAAGCAAGAAACAACTATGTATGCATTAGTATTAATTTCAGACCTTATTCAGTGCCGAATCGGTGCTTCTTGGCTTGTCTCTTGTATTCTGTAAATATGGTATATCTTGTCACTGTCCAGCAATAGTCTGCAAGCACTGATGGGCTCCATTTGCCTTGATAACTTTTCTCCATCACTGCAATGTCCTGATGAAATCGCTCGCCATGGCTCATTGCTCACTGCTCTGCACTTCGGTAGAAAAAAATCAAATGAGAGTGCAAAAAATGTATGTTATAGTGACATGTTGCAGCCAAGACTTTTGCATGCATTGAGAAGTTTTTCCACCTACTCTCTGTAGTTGTCTGCCTTGTTGTTTCCAAGAAAACTTGTTGCAACTAACTGCAAGGCTTTCCATGCCATCCTTTCTTTGCCATGTAGTGCATGCTTAAATGCCCCATCTCAAAGTAGTTCACAAATCTGAGGACCAACAAAGACAACTTCCTTTATCTTAGCTTCACGTGGAGCCCAATTCATGATGGGGCACGTCTGGGCCACCTGGATGGTCCCAAGCAAGATGGGCTCATTAGGACCCGATTCTGGACCATGGTTACAAAAGGAGTCAACAACATGAGCAGGAATCTAGCTAAACTTGAAGAATGGTCTAAAATATGGCAGCTGAAATTTAATGCTAAAAAATGCAGGGTCATGTATTTGGGCTGCAAAAGTCCAAAGGAGCTGTACAGTATAGGGGTTGAGGTACTTCTGTCCACAAAAGAAGAGCAGGACCTTAGTGTGGTTGTGTCTGATGATCTTAAAGTAGCTAAACAGGTAGAAAAGGTGACAGCAAAAGCTAGAAGGATGCTTGGGTGCATACGGAGAGGAATGGCTAGCAGAAAAAAAGGAGGTGATAGTGCCTCTTTATAAGTCTTTGGTGCAACCTCATTTGGAGTATAGTGTGCAATTCTGGAGACTGCACCATCAAAAGGATATAAACACAATGGAGTCAGTACAGAGGGTGGCTACTAAAATGGTTAGTGGTCTTCATTATAAACATATGAGGGCAGACTTAAGGATCTTAATATGTACAACTTAGAGGACAGGCGGAATAGAGTGATATGATTGAGATGTTTAAATACCTCTGTGGCATAAATGCACAGGGGGAGAGCCTCTTTCAATTAAAAGCAAGTTCTGCTATGAGGGGACATGGGATGAGGGTGAAGGGGGATAGATTCAGGAGTGATATGCGGAAATATTTCTTTACAGAAAAGTGGTGGATCCGTGGAATAGTCTCCCAGTGGAGGTGGTGGAGATGAGGACAGTATCTAAATTCAAAAAAGCATGGGACCAACACAGAGGATCTCTAAAGGAAAAAAGGGGATTGTTGTAGTTGTTGATATGGAAGGACAGACTAGATAGGCCATGTGGTCTTTTTCTGTCGTCATGTTTCTATGTAAGATGTTTGAGATTAATAGATCATTGGTTTATCAGTCTTTCTCCAGCTTCATTTCTGTTGCCGTCCATATTTTCCAAACATTTTGCCTTCTTTTTTGTTGCCAACTTTTGCATTCCAGTCACCCATGACTATCAGGATACTTAACAATACGGTAACATCAATGATAACCCAACCTCACAAACACCTAACTCACCTCACCTTATGATCACCACCCAACCCCCCTGTACCCCTCCCAATCAATAACCCTTATTCATATCTAAACGCGCAGAAATACACACAAACAGTAAACTGTAAATAGCATGTCAGTTCAGACAACTATTTATATAAAGCATTCACTTCATGTTAAATGTACCTATGGATCTATGTAAATAGTTCAACCTCTGTTCTTTGTAACATGTTGTGTTAAATGTAAACCACCCTTGATCTCTGGCCTAGTGGATGGGACAGTACTTCAGGCCAGACGGCCAGGGGTTCAATTCCCACCTGAGGACAGCAATCTCAGGCTGGAGAGACTCGGGCTTCTTGTCCTATAGGCACTTCTTGTGGCCTTGGGCAAGCCACTTAACCCTCCATTGCCTCAGCTACACAGATTGTGAGTCCTTTGGGGACAAGGGAATGTATTCAGTACCTGTTTGTAGTGAATACATAATTTAAACCGCTTTGATTGAAGGATAAGGCAGTATAGAAAACCGGTTAAATAAATAAGGATATCCTGTTTGCATGTTCTGTCAGTTTCAGCTTGTAGTTGGTCATATAATTCATCAATTTCATCCTCTTCTGCAGCTGTTGTTGGGGCATATATTTGAAAAATATTTATACTGATAGGCATTCCTCATAGACAAATAGAAATTAAGCGTTCCCTGATTACATTCTATTTCATTAGTATTCTAACAAGTTTCTTCTTAATTATAAATGTGACACCATTTCTTCTTTGTCTTTCATTTCCAGAATAGTAGACCATGTGATCATTGGATGCAAAGTGACCGATGTCAGTCCATTTCAGTTCGCGGACACCCAACAGATCGAATTGTACATGTTCCATTTCATTCTTGCCCACCTCCAACTTCCCTTGGTTTATGCACATTTTCTTCTTGAGATCAAGGAACATAGTCTTAAAATGGACCTGCACCTTAATGTAAAGAAGACAAAGATCTTGACAACTGGCAAAATCAATAAGTTCATCGTTGATGGAGAAGAAATTGAAATAGTGGACAACTTTAACCTATTTGAATCAACTATCAATAAAGAAGCAACAAGCAATCAAGAAATTAGACGACGCATTGACACATTGTTCTTGGCAGAATGGCTATGAAGGACCTAGACAAGATTCTCAAGAGCAGAGATGTCTCTCTCCATACAAAAATTTGACTTGTTCAAGCCATGGTATTTTCAATTACATCATATGGATGCAAAAGTTGGACAGTGAAAAAGATAGACAGGAAGAAAATTGATGCCTTTGAATTATGGTACTGGCTATGAACAGTCAATACTAGAGGAGATCAAACCTAAGTTTTCTTTAAAAGCTCAGATGACAAGTCTTCGACTTTCATACTTTGGACACATCATGTGAAGAGAGAGATCATTAGAGAAAGACATTATCCTTGGCAAAGTAGAAGGTCAATGCAAAAGAGGAAGGACAGCAATGAGATGGTTCGATACAATAACAGCAGCTATGGGTGCCAGTTTGTCAACAATGAGCTGCCTGACTGAAAACCAAACACAGTTTAGGACAACTATCCAGAAGATTGCCATGAGTCGACACCAACTCGACAGCACATAACAACAACAACACGTCCAAGCAGGGAGCACATCCCTGCTATTTGTGCCTCAGAATGACCCCCATAGTGTTTTGAAAGAATTTTCTCCCAAAAGATTCCAATGTCCTAGCCTCCCTCCCTTGAAGCACTGTACATATAGAAGTAAGACACAGTCCCTTCTTATCAGAGCTTACACATCAAGACAAAAACATCACAAAACTGGGGTATCGAGAATGGTAAGATATACATAAGTACTGACCAAGAGAGTGAGGAGTATCAGGATCCAAAAGCAGCCTCAAAGAGATGCGTTTTTAGCCTGGATTTGAATAGGGTCTTGGAATTTCTGGCCTTTTGAGATATGGCAGCTGAAGCTTCTCAAATCAAGGAGTCTTTTGGACTCAATACATCATGTCAAACTTGTTCATGGCTGTACAGAAAGGCAGTTCTTTCACATCTTCATCTGCACATCCTTCAGGATTCTGTGAATGGGCAGTGTTGTAGCCTCCTTAGGGGAATTGAGGAATTGGAGGATTTTCAATGCTTCAGCCTTGGCTCTTCCTCCCTATCTAACTTAAATGAAACTCAGTAAAGGATAGCTCTTCTGGAGGTGATCTTAGTCTCTCATAAGGAGGATAAAGGTGTGAGGGCAACCCAGGCGACCTCTCCTCAGAAATACTCATTGTCCCATAAGCACTTTGATCCCAACTCAGAAAAGTAATCTAATGATGTCTGTGTCACTTCTTGGGCTTACCTTCACTCCTCTTGGTGTGTGAGCCTGTGTTCAGAGTGTTGGTGCACTGATGCCCTCAGAGAGTGATCACTTCCCAATATACTGGATATGGACACCGGTCAGGCAATCACTGGAGTCAAGGTCTTTTGTGGTCTCAGTGTCAGTGAATCTCCTGCAGGTAATTAGTGAGTCTTGAAAATTTCTCAATGCTGAAGCAGCTGCCTTACACCAGGCATAAAAGCCCTCCATCCTGTCCTTAAGAAGGCTGCCATTGACAAAGGGGGCTACAGAAAATTCTGCTGATGTATACAAAATATGTGGGAGAATATCAGCAGGCTGGTCCTGTCCCCATGGAGGAGCCACCAGTACTGAGGAGTCTGAGTGTTCCTCATACTGGGGGTGCTTCAAGAATACTGGATCTTCTGTTGCCTTGATGCTCATAAAATAATGCTCTGATGAACTGTGAAGTCAATGCACCTCAACCTCTCTTTGGTGCTTTGTTTCCCAAATCCTTGATGACAATGAAGGCAAGGACAAATCCTTCCTCTTCTTCCAGAGGGAATTTGTGAATGACCTCTCCTTGGACACCATATTGATGCTCAACTTCAAGTGGGATTGGTGTCCTCTTGATGTGCCTCCAGCATTCGGTGCAGCTCCTTGAGACATGGGGGACCAATGTTGCCAATGCTGAAGTCAATGGACCAGACTTTTCTGCATGAAAAATCTTTTGCACTGTTTCTCTCAACCCTTGAAGTCTTTCTTATTATCTGCAATCATAAAAGACAATGAGAGAGTTCATGGTTGAACTTCAGGCACTACAGACACCAGTTATGGGTGTCTATGATGACATGATCCTACTACACTGGGAGCACCTCTTAAACAAGCTGGAGTGCTTCTGGGACATGTCATCCAGAAAAATAGCTGCAGCAAAATCAAACAACTCAGTCTTAAAAAAATCTCCCAGCCTCAGATGGTGGCATGTGCAGACACTTAGAGGGCTACTCCCAGGAACTGCGATTAATCTTTATTTATATTTTGTCTTATGGGTCCAAAGCCTGGCATGAGTAAGGGGAAGTCAGGTGTTCATCCAAAAGCCCCTTCCAAGTTTCAATACTTAAATATGCAGTAGCTTGGGGGGGAAAGCATAGTTACTCACCTGTAACAGGTGATCTCCGGGAACAGCAGGAATAAGTCTTCACATATGGGTAAACGTCGGCACTGATGGAGCCCGCGCGGGAACGCTCCCCAGCTTCCCAAAAGAAAGCCTTTGGGAGCATGCGCACTGCCTTCCCGCCTATTCACTTCCCTCACATCAGTTGAGTTTGTAGCTGAGATCGAAGGAGGGAAGTAGACAAATTAGAAAGAGAGAGAGAGAGAGAACAAATCCTAGGGGAGGTGGGTGGGTTGTGAAGACTTATTCCTGCTGTTCCCAGAGATCACCTGTTACAGGTGAGTAATTATGCTATCTCCAGGAACAAGCAAGAATGAGTCCTCACATATAGAGACTCCCAAGCTAAAAGATGCCTAGAGGAGGCCCCAGCATGTTGCGAATCTAATGCATGGGCCATGCTTTCTCCCTAGAACCTCAGGCATCCCAAGGGATGGAGGGTAGGAGTTGAACTAAAAAGGGTGCTGTGGAACAGCTTGACTAAACAAGGTATCCGGGGAGGGGCCTTGTGTAGACAAAAACTGTTAGTAAGTGAATGCCAAGTCCCAATTCTTGAAGTGGATCTTACCCAAAATTATTGCGAAGGTATTCGTTGGCTGATATGGGTCTGTTATAAACAGCTACCATATCATCCTCACAAGGAATTTGTGTACTGTGATAAGTACAGGAAATAAAATTTGCAATACAGGTACATATAAGAAACCTTAATGGCTAGAATCAACCCCAGAAAAATACTGGGTGAGTTTTATATGAGGTTGGGACTTTGGAGAAAAGCTAAAGCTTCTGTAAGTCCAGAATCTAAAAGAAACTTTCTTTCCTTGGAGCAGGATAGTGCCCTAGGAAAGAAAAACTTAAGCTAAAACTGACTGGTGTGGAGGAAAAAGCAAAACTGCCTTTTACAGACAAAGAGGACGGGTTTTTAGAACCCCTCTATCTAGATGAAAAAATATTGTATTAGGCGGTTTCGCCCCAATTTCTGAAGATCAGTAATGTATCTTTCATAAGTGATGGCACTTAGGATAAGGACTTACATTGAGAGCTTCGATGTAACGTAACCAGATTATGACAGTAGATGTAAAAAGTGTTTACGGTAATGAAGGTCTTTCTCTATTTTACCAGAGAAGTTGGTTGTCCATTTAAAAATTGATGGTATGCTTTAAGAGCATTAACCTGGACAGTAAACAATATTTCAGAGTCAGATTTTATAAGAGATTCGTGTGATAACAAGAAGGGTTAGACCTTCTTGAGAATACTCATTGAGGATCACTTATTAGTGAAAGTGTAAGAATGATATGTAAGGTTTCATGGAAACCAGTAGAATATTCTTACTTGAAGGAAAGGTCTAGGTTTTAAAAGTCTAGTCCTTGAAAAACCAGGTCTTGAGACGTACGTGAAGGAGTGCGGAGGAGATCCCTAATCTTAAGTCAGAGGATCTGGGCCCTTCTACAACTTCAGTGTGGTAGCTGGAAAGAAAGACACAATGTAAGGGGATACCATATTTGCCTCTCTATGAGGGCAGTATGAGTATCATGCGCTCTTTGTTCATTATCAGCTTCAATTATCAGATAAGGACCGACCTGCAGTGATCAGGAATGCATCCCTGTTGTAAGAGTTCCACTGAAGAAGTAGAACAACCTAGGGAGTTGTGCAATTCCCTAAGCTTTCACGTCGTCTAGGCCCTGGTTCCCCTCCCTTAAAGGAAATTTAAGGAAGATGGAAAGGATAGGAGAACCAGAAACATGACTGGGTAGCCCATCAGTTGAAGCTTTTCTAACCACCTGGAAGCTACCTACCAGGGGTGAACTCTGACGCTCTCTGGCAAAGGCCCATAGTTGCAGAGCTTTATTGCATAGTTGTGTAGCAGCAAAGCGCAGACAAACCAATGATACCAGGAGTCTGTTCAGAAGGTCCAAATCATTTATTTGTGCACAAGTCTCGAGCCAATCAATTTCAAAATGGCTGAGCCAAGTTTTCAAGCATTACAACAACTTTTATAGACTTCTGTTCCATTCTAGGTATAGAAAAACATTTCATTGGTCCCGGTAATCTCCCGTACCTCCCGTACCTCTTCTATTGGTCCCGGTACTGATAAGTTTATCCAGTTATGTCCTTCCAGTGGGCATGACACCTGCATACCCCCCTTCTAGTCCCAATTACAATGGTCAGTTCATCAACTTGTTACTTTCACACTTTCAAGGTTATAGAACCAATTTGTACGTGCAGAGGAGCTGGGCTCTGCAACTCATCTGTCAGCACTCCCAATTATTTCTTTGCAGATGTACTTTTTCTTATCAGTAACTTTTAAACATGTTTTTCTGTATTTTTCCATCTTTCAATACTGCAGTTCTGCTTACCTAAGCTAATTCAATACTTCTACTGAGTTCTATCTTACAATAGCAGCATATTGGGGGATGTGCAATCCTATATGCCTCTCCACAGGCCTCATTTACAGGTCAAGCTAGCCATGCTGGCCTGCTTATGTTCGGACACTGTGGGTCACAGGCCTGCACCTGCCACATTCCCCCCTTTGATTAATCTCACCCTATTACTTAATAAGGTGTGAGAATTAAATCACTTTCTGAAGAATCACATCCTGGCTAAAGGATTTCTACCAGGACTGGCTGTATATAAAGCCATGATTTTTGTTGCGGTCTTCCGCTCTACTGTACTATCAATAGTGTTATGAATGGAACGCATACAACAGGGGATTAAACATGGTAATAAGAAGATAACAGCAACAAGGATTAGTACCAATACGATGAAAGTCTTAAATCCTCCCACCCATGAAAAGAGGTTAGCAAACCAATTAGGAAATTTCAATGAGTGCCACGTCTGTACTGGCACATAAGCATGTCTTTGCATATCTTTAGCAATTTCTTCAACTACTTGACCTTTATCATCTATTTTCAAACAGCAATTGGTTAAGTTCAGCTTACCACATACTCCTCCTTCAGCTGCTAACAAATAATCAAGTGCTAAGCGGTTCTGATATATCGCAGTGCGCATCTGAGTACTTTGTCTAGCTAAGAGCGTGAGAGCATGACTAGTTTCATTGGTTATTATTTCAACTACTGCTTGTAAGCGAATGATACGATTAATCATATAAATTGGGGTACGATAACCATACATACCATCATCATTCCAAGTGGCGGGTCCATAATACTCAATAATTCTTTCTGGTGGCCAATCATCACCTTGCCATTTCTCCCACTTGCCTATCTGTAAGGCCTCTCTCTTTTGTCTTAGTGCTCTTTTGTGTCGGTGGGTAGTGTATACTGGGTATCCTAATTGTTCTCCATGTTCAGTGTTTAAAAGAAAGAAAGAAGGTCTGATGGTTCCTAAGACACATGCTCCTCCCCAGTGTGGTGGGAGTTGTGCATATGCTCGGTTTCCACAGATCCAATATAGGCCAGGTGGGGCCTGCCAGGCTTGGATTTCAGCAAGGTTAGTCCATAGACCTGCAAGTTCAGGAAATCTGGCTAATGGGTTAGGAGGTTCAGGATGTCCAATTCCTGACCACCATGCTGTCTTTTTGGTCGTGGCATTATAGTATTTCTGGCTAAGACAGACCAGCTGTCCTACCTTTTGGGTGAACTGGGGTCCAGTTCTGGCATAGCAAAGACGTCCAACGATTGAGTGTGCTAACACCCATTCACTGGTAGTCTTGTGTAATTCAGTCTGATTATAAATCATGGAATAATTCAATTCTTGGGCTTCCCATGGCCACCGATCTCCCATTTGGGTTCCGCCACAGAAATAACAATCTGTGATCTTAAGACTAGATACTACTGCTCCGGCTAATTCTAGAAATAAATTCTGTGAGGGGTGAGGGATCTCAAACTTATTTACATGCATGGCTTCATAGAAAGTATTATGAAGATGATATTTAGATGACTTGTGGGCTTGGGTATTCAATCTGATATACACAATGGTCCCTGGATCTATTGCTCCTCCAGCAATACGTAAACCAAACTTATATCCCTGTTTCCATGCATGGGGATTGTGTATACGTAAGTGTAAGGGGTTACAAGCATCTTTCTGACATTTATCATTTGTGGTTGGCTTGGTTAGAGTAGCCATCCGCTTATCTATTTTCTCATCGGTTACACCAGTGTTCCAAGTAGCATAAAAAACACATCCCCAATACGGGCAATAGTAGTCTGCTGCTGGGGCAGTACTATAGCCTGGTTCCTTTTTACCGGTACACTTTCTCCATCCCGTGGCACCTTCTGGACACATATACTTATGGTCATTTCGATACGCTTTCTCCCATGTACCACAGGTGGAATAACTATCTCTATTAATAGCATTGCATGCATCAAAATTCAAACAGCAGGTTTAGTAATGTCCTTAAGTGGTGGCGTTGCAGCTAATATAGGTCCATCTGCATCCTTCCATCTTATTTCCATCGTGTAATAGGATGGATTCTGATGCGGATTATAACATGTCTTAATTTTTCCATGAGTGCAAACATTTAGTTCAGTGGTGTTATAGATACACCGAGTTACTGTTCCCTCGCAGGTATAGTAAGAATGATAAAGCAAAGTCTGAGTTACTTTCAGTCCAATTCTAGTAGAAGTAATGCAGGCAGTGCATGGAGGTAAAGCATAAGTCTGTTCAAAACCTCCAAAGAAGGCAACCAAAGTAAAGCAAAAGTAAAGATGCATGTCGATGTTGATTGGAGTTCTTCTGAATCCTCAGCTTGCTGATCTTGATCACGACGATCTATTATTCTTCGTCCCGTTTGCTAATAAAGCAATTTAACGGGTGCTGAGTGTTGATTGAAGATCCTCAAGTTGTCCAGTACACATTGACCAACTTAGCAATTCAGTTGGCTTGTGGAGTCTGGCTTAGTCAGTGTAGTCTCAAAGTAGTGTGTCAAATCACACACAAATTGGGTTCGTTGAAACAAAACTGTTGCTGCATAGAAAACAGCAATCCTCTTCGAAAGACTTGGCTACTGCAAAGCACTTGTGCTGAAGTGTCTATGCTGCTGGTTGCCGTCTCAGAGTAACTCGCAAGGGTACATCAGGGTGCTGTTCTGCTGTCCACTGCTCTGGTTCAGGATCGGCGGCGGGCTTGACTCTGCTGTGGTGGATCCAGGCGTCGATCTCGGCTACCTTTACTGCAGTTGGGGTAGACAGGATGACGGTGTACGGTCCCTTCCAATGGGGTTCCAACGGTGTCTTCTTCCAATCTTTGATCCACACCGAAGTACCAGGCTGGTAGGGATGCAAGGGTTCCGTCAAGTTGATAGGCAACTGGTCTTGGATCCACGTATGGAGAGTCTGCAGAACAAAACTAAGAGCTAGAAGTTCTTGTCTGGTTATTTCCGAACCAATTTGGGCTAGACTTCCTTTGATTCCCTGCACTATTGGTGGGGGTTTACCATACAAAACTTCAAAAGGGGAAAATCCTGTTGACTTTACAGGAGCTGAGCGTATTCTGAATAAAGCTATGGGGAGCACTTGGGGCCACTTCAATTGTGTCTCCTGACAAAGCTTAGACATTTGGGCTTTCAACGTACGATTCATTCGCTCAACTTTCCCTGAACTCTGGGGTCTGTATGCAGTGTGGAGTTTCCATTGTATCTGCAAAGCTTTTGCTAACTGCTGAGTAACTTGGGAGACAAATGAGGGTCCATTATCTGACCCTATTACTGCTGGAATTCCGAATCTGGGGACAATCTCTCTCATTAAGACTTTGGTAACTTCTCGGGCTTTCTCAGTTCTGGTTGGGAAGGCTTCTACCCACCCAGAGAAAGTACAAACTAATACTAGTAGGTAATGGTACCCATTGGCTTTTGGCATTTCGGTGAAATCAACTTGGAGGTTGTGCATGGGGGTCACACCTCTTGACTGAACTCGGGGTGCTGTAATAAGGCCTTGCTTGGCATTATTCTTGGCACAAGTTTGACATTGTCGTGCTACTGAAGCTGATATGGTTGTCATTAGAGGGATGTAGAAATGTGGTCTGAGTGCTTTTTCCATAGCACTCTTCCCATAGTGGGTGGCTTCGTGGAAAGCTTTGACAAAGGATGGTCCTAACAGTTCAGGAATTACTATTCGTCCTGGAGGTTGACTGCCCTCTTCTGGTGGCAGCTCAATCCATCCGTCTTTCAATACTCCATTTTCTTTGTCACAATAGTAGTCCAATTCTTTGGTGGTATATCGTGGGGTCCATAGATTCAAAGGTACTGGAAACAATGCTGCTTGCATTGGCATAGCTTGTGGGGCAATTTGTCCTGTCATAGCTGCTTGTCGTGCTGAGGCATCTGCAAATCTATTTCCTCGGGCAACTTCTCCTTTTCCTGCTTGATGTCCTCTGCAATGCATGACAGCTACACGTGTTGGGGCCCAAACGGCATCAAGTAACATCAATATTTCGGGACCATATTTGACTGATTTTCCTCCGGATGTGATGAGTCCTCTTTCTTCATAGAGAGCTCCATGGGCATGCAGGGTAGTGAAGGCATATTTGGAATCTGTATATACATTCAGTATAATTTTTTCTCCTAACAACAATGCTCTGGTGAGTGCTATCAATTCGGCTTTCTGGGCTGATGTGCCTGAGGCTAGGGCTGATGATTCAACTACTTCGTGTTGAGTGACGACTGCATATCCGGCACAGCGTCGTCCATCAAGGATGAGACTGCTCCCATCAACATAATAGGTTTGGTCAGGATTGTCTATGGGCACATCTGTCAAGTCGGGTCGGCTGGAGAACACAGTCTCCATGACTTCGATACAGTCATGTTCTGGGAGTTCTTCACTGATAGGTATCAAGGTGGCTGGATTCAGGGCATGGCTCACTTCAAGTTGTATCTGTGGGTTTTCACATAACATGCTCTGGTACTTCAACATTCGGGAATTGGTGAGCCAATAATTTGCTTTTTGTTCCATAAGGGCAAGGACTGCATGTGTCACAGTGACTCGTATGTTCTGTCCTAGTGTGAGTTTGTCTGCTTCACTCACTAGTAGTGCTGTAGCTGCAACTGCTCTCAAGCAAGGTGGCCATCCTTTTGGCCACAGGGTCCAATTGTTTCGATAGGTAGGCTACAGGTCGTTCCCAATTTCCCAATTTCTGAGTCAACATGCCTAGGGCATTTCCCTGTGCTTCATGTACAAACAAGTGAAAAGGTTTGTGGACATCTGGTAGTCCAAGTGCTGGTGATGACATCAATTCTTCTTTAACTTCTGGAAGGCTGTGTCCTGCTCAAGTCCCCACTCCAGTGGTGACTTCTCTTCTCCTTTTGTGGCTTCATACAGTGGTTTGGCAATTTGGGCAAAGTTGGGTATCCAAATTCGGCAATATCCTGCCGCTCCCAGAAAGGCTCTGACTTGCTTTCTGGTTGTTGGAGTTGGAATTCTGCATACTGCTTCTTTTCTTTCTCTGCCTAATCTTCTGCTTCCTTGGGTGATACGAAAACCCAAGTATTTCACTTCTTTTTGGCATAGCTGTGCTTTGGCTCTGGAAACTTTGTATCCAGCTTCCTCTAGTAACTGCAAGAGATCTTTGGTGGCTAGTATACATTCACTTTCTGATACGGCAGCTATCAACAGATCATCCACGTATTGGAGAAGCACTCTCTTCCCCGGGGCTACTGGATAGCTTGAAAGGTCTTGATTCAGTGCGGCACTAAAGATGGTAGGCGAATTCTTGAATCCTTGGGGTAATCTTGTCCAGGTAAGTTGGCCCCCTCTTCCAGAGATGGGGTCCTGCCATTCGAATGCAAACAATATTTGGCTTACAGGGGCTAATCTTATGCAAAAGAATGCATCTTTCAAATCCAGTACAGTGAAATGGGTAGCTTCAGCAGGTATCAGTCCTAGGAGGGTGTAAGGATTGGGTACGACTGGATGTATGGTCTCAGCTGCATCATTTACTCTTCTCAAATCTTGCACTGGGCGATAATCATCTGTCCCAGGCTTCTTTACTGGCAAAAGTGGAGTGTTCCATGGGGATTGGCATACTTTTAGTAGGCCATACTCAAGCAATCTTTGTAGGTGGCGATGGATGCCTTCAATTGCGGCTCTTGGGAGAGGGTACTGTTTGACGTGCACTGGTGTAGCACTAGGCTTGAGGGTTACAATTACTGGAGCTATATGCTTGGCTAGGCCTGGGGGGCTGCCTTCTTCTGCCCATACTCCAGGTGGTGCATCAATACTTTTCAAAGTTTGTTCAAAATAGGTATCTTGTATCGAATCATCAATGTAATACCTCCATTCTTCTTCTCGGGGAACTGTCAGCAGCATTACTCCTGCTGGTTTGGTTTGGGGATTTACTGTCATTTGCATTTCTCCTTGCTCAGAGAAAGATATTTGTGCTTGAAGCTTGGCTAACATATCTCGTCCCAGTAGTGGCACTGGACATTCGGGCATGTAAAGGAATTGATGAGTTACTTGCTGTCCTCCCAGACTGCATATTCGGTTTTGAAGAAAAGACTTTGTGGCTTTGGCACCAGTTGCTCCTATGATAGTGACTGCTTTTGTAGTGAATGGGGCTATCTTTTTGTCTATTACTGAATGTTGTGCTCCAGTATCAACCATAAAGTCCATAATTTGGTCTCCTATTTGTATTCCGACCATAGGCTCCTGGAGACCTAAAGCAAACTTGGAGCCCGGTCTGTCCTAATCCACGTCATTCTCATCATGGGCTGGTGTGGCCAATGCTTGAATGGTTCCTCCTCTCTCTCGCTGGAATTGTTCTCGATTGGCTCCTCCTCGGCTTCGGGGATAGCTTCGTCTTTCTTCTCGCCACTGATGGCTGCTGTCGTCATCATGCTGGGCGTCTTCGAGTTGCGGGCACATATCTCTCCAATGTCCTTCCTCTCTGCAATAGGCGCATTGGTTCACGCCTAGTCTCTGGGTCCGGCCTCCGCCTTGACCCCGCCCTCTTCCTCTGCTCCTTCGACTAGGGACACCTCCCCTTTTCTGTTCCACTATGACCGCAGCCAAAAAATCAGCTTTCTTCTTCATCTTTCTATCACATTCTCTCTGTCTTTCAGTATCACGATTCACATACACTTTATGAGCGACTTCCAATAACTGTGTTGCATTCATGCCCGCAAACCCTTCTAACTTCTGTAATTTGCGTCTAATGTCTGGTTGAGACTGGTTTACAAAAGCAGAATTCACCATGCATAAACTTCCTGGTGCCTCGGGATCATAGGGAGTATACATTCTGTATGCTTCAGTTAATCTTTCATAAAAATCTGCTGGACTCTCATCTATCCCTTGGATAACTCCTGTAACTTTGGAAAGGTTCATAGCTTTCTGGCCCCCCCTTCTCAGGCCTTGTAAAAAGCCTTGGCGAAAACGGGCTAGGGCTGTGGATCCTTCATCTGTATTTGGATCCCATTGGGGGTCTTCATTCGGGAATTCTCTCTGAGCTGCTTCCCTACGGTCTATTATATTCTGCCCCTGTGCCGGAGCTGCAGGGTTTTCTGCCATCCATTCAATAGCTGCTTTTCTAATTCTTGCTCGTTCTTCTGTAGTGAATAGGGTGGTCAGGAGCTGACGGCAATCTGGCCAAGTGGGTTGGTGAGTTTCCATAATACTAGTTACTAATTCTGTCAGCTCCTGGGGCTTGCTAGTATAGGAGGCATAATGCGACCTCCAATTTAATAAATCAGTTGTAGAGAAAGGGATATACACATAAGTTAGGGGTCCCGCTACCACTTCATCATTATCATTCTTTACGGGCACTCCCGGGACTTGCCGTAAGGGAAACAGTTTAGCTGCTATGGGTGTCTTTTGGGATCTAAGGGTTATTGTCGTTGCCTTTGCAGGAGTCACTTTCTTTTTCTCAACAGGTTTTGCTTTGGGTTTCTCTGTCACTGGCGTGCTAGTGCTGGCTTTCTCAATTATTTGTACACTTTCCTCCTCATCTGGGGGATTCTCTCTTTCTCCTTCTTCAGTCTCCACTTCTGACTCGCTTTTTAGGTCCTCCTCTTCTTTTCCCGCTAATTCTTCCTCTTTCTCTTCTCCAGGAGGGGGATCAGGGGTTGGGTCCCGCCTCGGCTCTGGCCGTCTCTGGGGTTCTGGGGCAGGACGCCGGGCTACTCTTACTGGACCTGGGGTTCGGGGCTGCCTGAGAATTATTTCTGGGGAATCAGGATCTGCCAGGATGGGCTTCTTTCTGGCTTTCTTATCCTGCTCTTTCATTCTAGGCTGTTCCGTCTTCTGTCTAGAATCTGCTTTAGCTAACATTATTCTGCACTGTTCCTCATAACAGCGCTGCGCCCAGGGGGGCGGATCTTCACAAATACTTAACCAGGAATCTATATAGGGGTACTGGTCGGGGTGCGCTATCCGCACTCTACGGTGTATTGACTGAATAATCTCTACTTTGAACGTTCCCTCTCGGGGCCAGATGGGGTCTAGATCGGGCCACTCCCTAGTACACAAAATCTGCAAACGGGCTGCTGTCATTTTAATACCATAATCTCCTGAATATCCCTCTTTAAAATGTGCGATCATACATTCTAATGGAGTGTTTCTAGTAGACCCCGCCCCTCCCATTTCGATGTGTGCGCGCAACAACAGACAGAAGGGAAAAGGAGGGCGGACCGTGGGTAAGGGGTCCTCACGGCCCTGGAAACGTATAAGGAGTACAAATAACAAGACAAGACGACAATCGCTTCCCCCTTTTCGCGACCTGAACGCGGTCGCCCGGTCAGGAAATGCGCTACTCAGGGGTCCGCCTTCACTTGGTCCGTGCTGCCAGACCTCTCATTCACACTTCGTTCACACAATCATGCTAGCAACGTATCCCAGAATGCATTCGTTTCTACCTATTCTGACTAGTCTTTTCCAATTTGCCAATTACAAAAAGGATGGGGGTTTCACCCGGCGAATTCCCATGCCAGGCTACTCGGCCCTTCCTTGAGAGGTGATCATGCTCTCTTACCAATTCCCAATATCTCGAGATTACAAATTCCAAAGTTCCAAGTTCCAATGGCAGTACTGCGCTTTCTATTTCTGTCTAGACCCAAAATCAAAACTATACTCACCGGATCCGGTCCTCAAACTTCCCAAGCAGGCGCATGAGTTGGACCTCGGACTCCCCTCACTCGGGTTCGAGGCGTTGACTCCAGCCGGGCTCGTCACCCGCCGAGGTCCGACCAGCTCCCTCCGATACAAGGGACCGGTGGCGCCAGGGAGCAGCCCTCGTCGGAAGGGCGCGATCCCGGCAGGACCAAGCCTATAGAGGCGGAAAGTCGTGGTATATTGCCCTATATACACTTTGATTCCACAACTTCCCGGCCAACGCACCAAGGAATATGTAGCAGCAAAGCGCAGACAAACCAATGATACCAGGAGTCTGTTCAGAAGGTCCAAATCATTTATTTGTGCACAAGTCTCGAACCAATCAATTTCAAAATGGCTGAGCCAAGTTTTCAAGCATTACAACAACTTTTATAGACTTCTGTTCCATTCTAGGTATAGAAAAACATTTCATTGGTCCCGGTAATCTCCCGTACCTCCCGTACCTCTTCTATTGGTCCCGGTACTGATAAGTTTATCCAGTTATGTCCTTCCAGTGGGCATGACACCTGCATACCCCCCTTCTAGTCCCAATTACAATGGTCAGTTCATCAACTTGTTACTTTCACACTTTCAAGGTTATAGAACCAATTTGTACGTGCAGAGGAGCTGGGCTCTGCAACTCATCTGTCAGCACTCCCAATTATTTCTTTGCAGATGTACTTTTTCTTATCAGTAACTTTTAAACATGTTTTTCTGTATTTTTTCCATCTTTCAATACTGCAGTTCTGCTTACCTAAGCTAATTCAATACTTCTACTGAGTTCTATCTTACAATAGCAGCATATTGGGGGATGTGCAATCCTATATGCCTCTCCACAGGCCTCATTTACAGGTCAAGCTAGCCATGCTGGCCTGCTTATGTTCGGACACTGTGGGTCACAGGCCTGCACCTGCCACAGTTGCAGAGAGCTTAGGTAAGACCTGGCTGTTTGATTGCCAGTGTGCAACCGAATGTATTCTGCTCAAGCTGAAATAGAACTGAAAAAACAGGCTTCTTTACCTGCAATGATAACTGTCCAAGTGGGTTCTAGACCCTCTCTTGGGCCGTTTGTTATTAAGACAGCAGAAAAAAACCATCAGGTCTTATAGTGCTCTGATGAACAGAATAACCCTGGTAGGGATTCCCAGAATGCTATTGTGCATTTGGTAACAACCATAGTGCAAAAAGAACCCCAAGGGGGAAAACTCTGTATTGGAGAGACTTACTGGAGTAGGAATGGAGAAATTCCTACAGCTTTAGTGAAAAAGCTCTCCAGTTGAATAAAGTTCCCCTTGGAGACTAAATGTCCCAAAAGAAAGGGATAGAAAACAATACAGAGTTGAAAGGACCTACAATTTGGTAAGTCCTTGTAGATGAATAGTTAGAGTTCTTTTGCAGTTTAAACTATGAGACATCCTCTTACAGGTAACTGTAAAAAGGTGAAGGATATAGTTCACCTTGTTGCTAAGTTTCCTGCTCCTCTCCCCCTTTCTTTTTTTTTTTTTAAAAACAGGGGGGAGCAGCAACGTGTTACCTTTACAGCATGATTGATCTCAATAGCTCTTGGAGCTAGGAGAGTGGATTTCCTTTGTAATAAGAGATTCATGTCCAGAGGTAAAGGGTTGACTCAGTGTGTCACTGCTGTCTCAGTCTGGATGAATCAAATTCAAATGCCTGTTTTGATAAAAAGGCAGGTTTATACAGAAAGAAGGAAAGACTAAGCAAATAAAATATCAGAAACCCTGAGAATAACTGTCCAAGTGGGTTCTAGACCCTCTCTTGGGCCATTTGTTATTAAGACAGCAGAAAAAAACCATCAGGTCTTATAGTGCTCTGATGAACAGAATAACCCTGGTAGGGATTCCCAGAATGCTATTGTGCATTTGGTAACAACCATAGTGCAAAAAGAACCCCAAGGGGGAAAACTCTGTATTGGAAAGACTTACTGGAGTAGGAATGGAGAAATTCCTACAGCTTTAGTGAAAAAGCTCTCCAGTTGAATAAAGTTCCCCTTGGAGACTAAATGTCCCAAAAGAAAGGGATAGAAAACAATACAGAGTTGAAAGGACCTACAATTTGGTAAGTATCAGAAACCCAGAGAATAACAATACATGACCTACTGGGGAAAGAGAACAAGTGGCAATGTCAAATAGGAATTACATAAACAGAATACCTCAGCTCAGTTACACATGCAGAACACAGACCATCACCAAACAAGGAATCACAATTTAGAAACAGGAAGACAATTAAACTGGGAACCCCAAAAGCCAAACTTGGAATGTACAACAACACTGTAGAAATAAAACTATAAATTAATTTCCTCTTGTACTAAACAAAGCGCAGACATTAATGATGCACATTTCCCAGAGCTGACATATTCCAGTTAATAAATTCAAAATAAGAGATATCTTTCTACCTTTTGTGCATTTTTTTTCAGTTGCAATTGCTCCAGCCACTTTCTTCTGGTTTCTTTGTGTCTTCTGCTAACTCTCCATCGTCTGCTGTCCATTTGTCCTTTCTTCTCTCTTCTAATTTTTTTCCATTCTCTCTCTACATCTGCTTTAACATACTAATCTTTTTCCTTTTGCTCTTTCCTCATTCCTGTCATCCACTCAAATTTTACCCCTCCATCCTCAATCCCCACTTACTCTCCCAATACCCAGCCAATTGTAGATTTTTCTTCCGTCCCACACAAAATATTTTTCCCCTCTCCATTTCACTCTCCCAGCTCCATCCCATTCTAATCTCCCCCAACATCAGCTCCCTTCTAGTTCCAGGCCCACCCAGTATCCACTCCCTTCTAGTCCCCGCATCAGCCCATTTCCAGTCCTAGCCCCCCCCCCCATCAGCCCATTTCCAGTCCTAGCTCCCCCATCCATTTCCAGTCCTATCCAAGTCCCTCCATCAGCTTATTTCCAATACCAGCCTCCCATCAGCCCATTTCTAGTCCTTTCCTAGCCCCACCATCAGCCCATGTCAAATCCTAGCTCCCCTCCACTCAGCCCATTTCCATTCCAAGCCCTCCATGAGCCTACTTCCAGTTCTAGCCCCTCCATAAGTCTATTTCAATCCAAGCCCCCACCACAGCCCATTTCCAATCTTAGCTCCCCGCCAACACCCAATTCCCAGTCCTATCCTAGCCCCCTTCATCAGCCCATTTCCTGTCTTAGCTCCCTCCCCTCACAACCCATTTCCATTCCAAGCCCCCCTCCCCATCAGCTATTTGCAGTTCAGGCCCCACTTCCACTCAGCCCATTTCCATTCCAAGCCCCCCTCCCCATCAGCTATTTGCAGTTCAAGCCCCCCCCTTCCCCTCAGTCCATTTCCAGTCCTAGGAACCCCCCCCCCCCAACCCATTACCAGTCCTAGCCCCCCCATAGCCTATTACCAGTCCTAAGTCCCCATCAGCCCACTCTCAGTCCTAATCCCATTAGCCCATTTCCAGTCCTAACCCCCATCACCCAATTTTCAGTTTAAGCCCCCCCATAGCCCATTACTAGTCCTAAACCCCCATCAGCTCACTTCCAGTCCTAACCGCCATCGCCCCATTTCCAGACTTAGCTCCCCATAGCCCCAGTCCTAACCCCATTAGCCCATTTCCAGTCCTAACTCCCACCCCAACAGCCCAGGGAAATTTTAAAATTAAAAAAAAAAGCTGTCTGCTGCTGCTGCCGCAGCGGCGGCAACGGCAGAATCGCATATCCCGCGGGCCCCCCCCCCCGACAGAGCCTGCTCTCCCTGCATCAGCTCCGTCGACTTTCAGAGCGTGAAAGGAGAGTTTCTCCCACGCGGCTCTGTTAAGCCCGCGGGGGCTGATGGGAAAGTCCCATCAGCCCCTGCGGGCTTAACAGAGCCACGGAAGGGAAACTAGTCTCCCTTCGAGCTCTGAAAGCCGACGGGAGCTGATGCAGGGAGAGCAGGCTCTGTCGGGGGGGGGGGTCCCGCGGGATATGCGATTCTGCCGTTGCCGCCACAGCGGCAGCGGCAGCAGCGACAGCTTTTCTTTAAATTTTAAAATTTACTTTGCAAGCAGAATGTTCTTTGCGCGGGGCCCCCTGAAACGCGGGGCCCTGTGCAAAAAACATTCTTGCTCAATGGACGGGCCGGCCCTGTTTACTTGTACCCATTTATCCAAGTCTGAAGCTTGGAGCCAGGCAATATGTCGTGCTCCTATGGCTATAGCAGAAGTTCTGCTAATAGACTCAAAGCAGTCCAAGGAAGCACAATTAAGGAATTTAGAGATATTTAGAGCATGTTTGACTAATAATAAATAGTCTGCTGTTTTATGTTCTTGAAGAAAAGGGTTCAAAAGCTTTAAGTTCTTTGTAACCTCTTTAAGAGAGAATCCCATATAGAAAATATATGAGATAATTCTTGCTGAAAGCATGGATGCTTAGAAGCATCGACGCCCAAAAGCATCTAAGGTTCTAGACTCATGACCTGGCGGGTAAGAAGAATGTTTTTTTGCACCTCATTGCTGATTTATTATTTTTATTTACATTCTCTTATATACCATGCTATTCTGCATCCATGCAGTTTACATTGAACAAACTGAAGTTACATTGAACAGGGCATTATAACTTGGAGATAACTATTTTACAGGGAACATGGGCTATGGAGGGTTAAGTGGCTTGCCCAAGACCACAAGGAGCACCTGTGGGACTAGAAAATCCAGCCCTTCAGCCCAAGGTTGCTGTCCTCTAGTGGGATTTGAACCCCTGACCTTCCAGCCTGAAGTACCTTGCCCCAATCACTAGGCCACTCCTCCACTCCATGTACTACTATAGAATGATGAGGAAGTTGAGTCTTTTGAAAACCTGGAGAAGGTGGCACTTTATACATAGTGTCAAGTCTTTGAGAATGTGGGGATACCGTTAAGGGGGTTTCCCACATTCTTAATAATAGATCCTGTAAGATGTGACGTACAGGAAGCATAAACATCTCCTTTGAAGCCCAGGGGTATTACAGAGTTCCTGAATCCCTTGGTATAGACTCTTTCTGAGGTATGGAAATGGCAAGTAGCTTTGCCATATCAAGCACAAAAGCTTGAAAGGAAATCTCTTCTGAGGGGTACCCTCCCAATTGAGGGGTAAAAACTGGAACTGGTGAAAGTTCAGCTGTGGTACCCATGGATTCATCCCAGTCATCGGAATCGGAAGACTTGAAAGGATGAAGTACCGGATTTTCTTTAAAAAGATGTCTTCGGTACCGCTCGAGGTCGGTACCGAGCCGAGTCGGTACCGAATCCTCTATGCTTGAGAGCAATTCCAGGCTCGGCATCGGAAGAAGCCAGCCCATCAAAGGAGACATTGACAGTACCGGTAGCGATGCCAATGTTGATACCGGCACATGCACCGATGCCGATGGCAATGCCAGCACCGGTAGTGATGACCATAGCGGCATCGACACCGACATCGGCACCGACATCGATGCCGATACCAGCACTGATGCCGACACCGACATTCGGGGAACAGTCTGCAGCGACTCTAGCGGTACCGAAGTAGCTGGGAGATTCACTAGACCAAGTTCGATGGTGAGGAGTCTTTCATCCATCACCACAGCCTATGCCGGGGTATCGGTACCGCTTGAAGTGGCCAGATCCACCGAGCATGGCACAGGTATGTCCATGGAGGTAAAAACCTCGGGAACAACCTGAAGCCCCGATAATGCTTTGGAGCCCGAAGACTCCCGCCGGGACTTTATTGCCATAATGTCCTCGAGGGCAACGCCAGAGGCATCTCGATGCTTAGAAGGAGATCTACCTCTCGAGGACTGGCTAGTCTTAACAGACTTTTGTTTGGTTACCTGACCCTGGGAGGAAGAAGAAATTCTGGCTGGTGACATCAGGCCTGATGTGAACCGGGTATCGAGTTGTACTCGATCTTGAAGAGTTCTTCTAGTTAAACTCCTGCAGGCAAAACACTCCATCAAGTAATGGTCAGGACCTAAACACTTTAGACACCAGTTATGAGTGTCTACTAATTTAGTTGTACCACCACACTTTGAGCATTTCTTAAGGATAGTGGCTGGCTTTTCCATGAGGAAAGGATAGAGGCCTAGTGGCCAAAATACTTCAGCACTAAGTAGGAACGAAAATATTCTTTAGAGAAAAAGGAAAATTTTCAGTAAAAAGAAAGAAAAACACTGGCGGTACCGGTGGGCGTCGAACGAAGGCAGGCGCGACCACAAAAAATAAAAATAAAAAAGAAGAATTTTCCGTGGTGACATTCTGTGGAAAACGAAGAACTGATGTGAGGGAAGTGAATAGGTGGGAAGGCAGTGCACATGCGTGTGGGCATGCTCCCAAAGTCTTTTGGGAAGCTGGGGAGTGTTCCCGCGCAGGCTCCGTCGGTGCTGACGTTTACCCATATGTGAGGACTCATTCCTGCTTGTTCCTGGAGATAAGAAGCTCCCCAAGCCTGAAGCACATATCATTGAGCCCAGATCCACACTTACCTCCTCCACTTCTGCAGATGAGCACCCTATTTGGATCACCAGTGGTGAATTGGAGCCTGCCAGTACTTAACCCAGAACAACTTGGTGGTAGAAGCAGAGGCTTGGACTTGCTGCATACAGCAGCAGAGAAGCTTCTGACCCTGGAAGAAGACATCTGATGAGGTCCCATAATTGGCTTGGACCTGTAAGATGGAGCTGGAGCAGAAAGCGTAGTTACTCACCTGTAACAGGTGTTCTCCAGGAGCAGCAGGAATCAGTCCTCACATATGGGTGACGTCGGCGCCGACGGAGCCCTCGCGGAGCAATCTTCCCCAGCTTTCAAAGAAAGCCTTTGGGAATTGCAGCGCACATGCGCGGTCCCCTTCCCGCCCAAGGGTGCCATCTTAGCCAGTCAGATGACATAGCTAAAAGACAGCATAAAAATTTGCAAAAAAACTAAAGCAGATAATTGCAACTCCAAGGGGAGGAGGGAGGGTTGTGAGGACTGATTCCTGCTGCTCCTGGAGAACACCTGTTACAGGTGAGTAACTACGCTTTCTCCAGGACCAAGCAGGAAGTCAGTCCTCACATATGGGACTCCCAAGCTTAAGGCTACCGGAGACCCTAAGCACAAAAATGAGCTCCCTCTAGCTCAGCAGTACAGAAGGAAGGAATCTTCACTGAATTATTACCCACCGGTAGCCCCCATCCGGGATGGAGGGTAGGAGTTGCTCAAACCTCGAAGAGATTTCGGAGGACTGCCTGTCCGAAAGCAC
Source organism: Ichthyophis bannanicus (assembly GCA_033557465.1). Lineage (NCBI taxonomy): Eukaryota > Metazoa > Chordata > Amphibia > Gymnophiona > Ichthyophiidae > Ichthyophis > Ichthyophis bannanicus. Next base: position 1,855,808,426 of record CM066032.1, on the reverse strand, counting down.
TGTCCCTGCGGGACTCCCTCTCGAGGCAGTAATGGACCGCAAAAGTCTGGCGCGAAGACCAAGTAGCGGCCCGGCATATGTCTGCCAATGGAACAGAGCGGAGGTAAGCCACTGACGTAGCCTTCGCCCGAACACAATGAGCCGTGACTCAACTTTGTAACGAGAGTCCGGCTGCCCCATAAACCCAAGCGATACAGTCAGCAACCCAGATGGACAGAGTACGCTTGGAGACAGGGAGCCCCAATTTATTGGGGTCAAAAGACACAAAAAGCTGAGCAGCTTTACGGTGCTCCCGCGTACGGTCAAGGTAGAAGTTCAATGCCCTTCTACAGTCCAGGGTATGCAGGACCATTTCAGCTCGGCTGGAGTGTGGCCTGGGAAAGAAGGTCGGAAGTACCACCTCCTGATTGATGTGAAAAGGGGAGACCACTTTTGGAAGAAATTTAGGGTGAGTCCGTAGGACTACCCTATTTTTGTAGAACCGAGTGTAAGGGGGATCAGACACGAGGGCCTGCAATTCACTTACGCGTCTAGCGGAAGTGAGGGCTATCAGGAATAAGGTTTTCCAAGAAAGAAAACGGAGAGAACAGGTAGCCATAGGTTCAAAAGGCGGACAGGTGATCCGCTGTAAAACCACATTCAGATCCCAGTCAGGAGCTGGCGGGCGCAGAGGTGGTTTAAGTAGAAGGAGACCTCGGAGAAACCTTGCCACGAGAGGGTCGCTGGAAAGAGGTCTGCCGTCCACCGGCACATGATGTGCTGAAAGAGCACTGAGGTGAACTTTGACGGAGTTGGACTTAAGTCCCAGATTAGAGAGATAGAGCAAGTACTGCAAGATCACCGACACCGAGCAGGAGAAGGGATCCTGAGACTGCTGGGCACACCAAGCGGAAAAGCGACGCCATTTAAGAGCGTAGCATTTGCGGGTAGAAGGTCGCCGGGAAGCTAGGACGACCTCTTCCACCTCTGCCGGCAGTAGGAGGGGAGCAAGGACTACCCTTTCAGCAGCCAGGCCATCAAACGTAGAGATCTGAGGTTGGGGTGTAGTAGGGACCCCTGATCCTGTGTTAGGAGATCTGGTTGAAACCCCAGAGGGAACGGATCCTCCACCGCTAGTTGCAGCAGGAGTGGAAACCACGGCTGTCTGGGCCACCGAGGAGCTATCAGGATCATGGAAGCTTTGTCTTGGAGAACCTTGAAAAGAGTTCGAGAGACTAGCGGTATGGGAGGAAAGGCATATAGAAGGCTTTTCGACCATGAGAGCAGAAAAGCATCCGCCGCTACTCGAAGGGGATGCGGCTGCCGAGAGCAGAAGCGAGGAAGTTGCCGGTTGAGAGGACTGGCAAAGAGATCCATCGTGGGGAGGCCCCACTTCAGAAAAATTTTCTGAACTACCAAGGGATCCAGTCGCCACTCGTGCGGCTGGAGGATTCTGCTGAGTTTGTCCGCCAGGCAATTTTCTTGGCCTGGGAGATAAACGGCCTTGAGAAGAATGCCGTGGCTGACGGCCCAAGAGCAGAGTCTCTGTGCTTCTCGACAGAGAAGGAAGGAGCCCGTGCCCCCCTGTTTGTTCACGTAGAACATGGCAACTTGATTGTCTGTCTGGACAAGGACGGACTGGTGAGAAGTCAGGTGGGAGAAAGCCTTGAGAGCCAGACGGATCGCTCTGAGCTCCAGGAAGTTGATCTGCTGCGCAGACTCCCACGTGGTCCAGAGACCTTGAGTACATGCCCCTTGGCAATGCGCTCCCCATCCTAGGAGAGAAGCATCGGTCGTCAGCACTTGAGCCGGCGGAGGAGACTGAAAAGGCATTCCGAGTATCAGGTTCGGCCGATGAAGCCACCACTGCAGAGAAGAGGCCAGCGGGCCGGAGACCCGCACTAAGTCGGCTAGGCCGCCCGTGGCCTGTTGCCACTGCTTGCGAAGGCACCACTGAGCAGGCCGCATATTCAGGCGGGCATTGGGGGTCACGTGGACGGTGGAAGCCATATGGCCGAGAAGTCTCAGGAAGCGTCTGGCTGAGACCAGGGACTGGCTGCGAAAACGGCCGGCTAGGTCCATGAGCCGTTGAGCCCTGTCGAGAGGCAGGAAAGCTCGCGCCTGAAGAGTGTGCAATCTTGCGCCGATGAACTCGAAATCTTGCGAGGGGAGCAAAGTGGACTTTGCGAAGTTTATGACAAAGCCCAAGTACTGTAGAAGAGTCATAGTGCGGTGTGTGGCTTTTGTGACTTCTGGAGAGGACGATGCTCTGATGAGCCAGTCGTCTAGGTACGGAAAGACAAAGAGGCCGTGAAGCCGGATATAAGCCGCCACCACCGCGAGACATTTTGTGAAGACTCGTGGTGCGGAGGATAGGCCAAAGGGCAGTACTCTGTACTGGTAATGATTTCCTGCCACCACAAACCTTAGGTATTGGCGGTGGCTTGGGTGGATGAGGATGTGCGTGTAGGCATCCTTTAGATCCAAGGAGCATAGCCAATCTCCCTGCTGGAGGTAGGGCAGAAGGATTCCAAGGGTAAGCATCTTGAACTTCTCCCTGACGAGGAACTTGTTGAGGTTGCGCAAGTCCAGGATGGGTCTGAGGCCTCCCGTTCTTTTTGGTATTAGGAAATACCTGGAATAGAAGCCTTGACCCCTCAGGTGGTGGGGCACCGGTTCCACAGCCTGTTCCTGAAGAAGACTTGCTAACTCCTGAAGGAGTAAGTCCCTGTGCAGAGGGAGTCGTGGAGGCTCCCCCGGGAAATAGGAGGGAGGGACCTGGTGGAAGTGGAGAAGATAGCCTTCTCTCACAACATGAAGCACCCAGGCATCTGATGTGATGTTGGACCACCTGTGGGCAAAGTGAACCAGCCGGCCTCCTGTGCTGGGAGGAACCAGCTGAGGGGGAGAGGCTATGCTGATGAAGTCAAAAACCCCCACCCTGCTGAGCAGGGGCCGGTGGTGCAGGCTTGGGGGCTTGCTGCCTACGGGACCCGTTACCCCGTCCCTTGGCCTGCTGACCCTGTTGGGGAGCTGCGGGGGCCTGATAGTGAGGGTAGTGTTTATAGGCAGCCGCCTTTCTCGGGTAAAAGGACTTCTTTCCCGAGCCCTTCTTCTTCTGGGAAGGGGCAGAGGTCTTCCTTGAGAGCCTAGTTCTGGTGAGAGTCTCCGTCTCGATTTGTGCAGCCTTTTCAGCCATGGGCTTGCCAAAGAGGTTCTCACCTCGGCAGGGGACATCGACCAACTTGTCCTGCACCCAGGGTTCAAGGTCAGACGACTGAAGCCAAGCCTGTCGGCGGGCACCAATGCCGGCTGCGGCCACTCGAGCCGAGGCTTCAAAGCCATCATAGGCTGCTCGAGAAATGAATTTGGAGCATTCCCGAATACCAGTTGTCAAGGCTAGGAACCTCCGCAAAGGTTCCTCGGACAGCCCAGCGGAGAATCCGGCTAACTCTTTAGCCAGGTCTCTAAGGTACATGCCCATGTAGAGCTGGTAGGTCTGGACCCGACAAGCAAGCATAGAGCCCTGGAAACACTTCTTACCGAGGCCATCCAGGTTGCGGGCCTCCCTGCCAGGAGGCACCGAGGAGTGCATTTTCTGGCTCTTAAGCCTATGCATGGCCGATTCCACCACCATGGAATGGTGCGGTAGCTGTGCTTTTTGGAAGCCAGGGCTCTTGCGGACTCGATAGATGGAATCGACCCGCTTGCTTAATACCGGCGACGATGCTGGACTCTCCCACATGCGGAAGAGTAGTCGTTCCAGCATGGGAGGAACCGGTACAGTAAAGTGCTCCCTGGCGGGAGAGTCGTACTGAAGGGCGTCGAGCTCTTCGGCTCGAGGCTCCTCCTCGAGATCCGCAGGGAAGGCCAAAGCCTTGGCCATATCCCTGACGAAGTCCGAGAACCGGGCATCCTCCGGAGGGGACTGTTTCCGAGGTTCGGACTCAGGTGAGTCCGAGGGGACACACCGAGTCCGAAAAGAATCAGGTGACTCTTCCTCTTCAGACTCCCAGGCCGACTCCGAGGAGGAATCGGTGGGGTCGGTCCGGGCGGGCGGAGGCGTCGGCCGCCCCGACGCCGAGGGAGTCGGCGTCGACGACCTCGGTCCCGAACGGGAGGCCGAGGGTGACCTCGACCGAGGATCGACTCGAGCCCGCATGGACTCGAGGATCGGCTCGGTCTCCGGGGTCGACTTAGACGTCGACGTCCCGGCGGTCGGGGCAGAGGCGCCAGCGAGGCTAGCGATCAGTGCCCGCTGCTGGTCCATGAAGGCAGATAGTCTGCTCTCCAAGGCCGTCAACCTGAGTCCGACCTCAGGTGACCCAGCAGCCCCCGACTCGGGCCCCGACGGCGTCGGGCCCGACGTCGGACCCCTCGGAGGCGAGTCCATGAGGACTACAGGACTTACCCGAGCAGGCAACTCCGATTCCAGACGAGGTCGCTTCGGGAGACGTTCCTTCTCCAAAGACCCGGGACGGCTATCGGGGCTATGCGACCTGGCCCTCGCGGAACCAGGAGCGTCCACCGACGCTGCCCTCACGGGTTTCACCTTCCGATGATGATCCCCGGAGGGAGAACCCCTGTCGGAGGAACTCCGGCGATGGTCAGAGCTGGAGCCTCTGGACGCCGAGGCCTCCGACGAGGTCCGGGTACGGGTGGGATCAGCGAAGATTCGTTCCCGCTGATGCCGCCGACTCCGTAACGCTTTGGAGGACATTTTGCTGCAGGCCCCACAGATCAGTTCCTCGTGATCCGGGCCAAGGCAGCGGAGGCAATTATCGTGTGTGTCAGTGAGTGACATATTTCTGTCACACTGAACACACCTTTTGAAACCACTGGCAGCCATCGGGGGAAAAAGGGCCCCTGCAAGGTCAAAGGACCGGGCTGCCAGCGAAAAACCGAAAACGAAACTGACAAGAAAAATCAGAAAAACCGAAAAATAAGAGAAGGACTCGCAACGGCGTCGCGAGTCCGGGCAGGAAAGAGACTGGCGTCGAACCGAAGAAAAAAGAGAAATAAACGACGAAAAATCAACTTTTTCTGCGGGGACAAGAAGACCACGTCTGTAGGGCTCCGCGGAAAAAAGAAGACTGGCTAAGATGGCACCCTTGGGCGGGAAGGGGACCGCGCATGCGCGCTGCAATTCCCAAAGGCTTTCTTGGAAAGCTGGGGAAAATTGCTCCGCGAGGGCTCCGTCGGCGCCGACGTCACCCATATGTGAGGACTGACTTCCTGCTTGGTCCTAGAGAATCAGCGTTATTGACAGTTGTTTCCTGCCCACCCGGTGAGGAGATACAACAGGGTTCATTGCAAGCTGTAGCACTCAATGTTGAAGAGGCCAGAGATTATAACCTTGGACTCTATTTGGCAGGCTATCATTTGCTTGGGGTCTTTGTTGGTGAGCAAGTTCAGGAATTTGTACAGGCTATGAGGAGGACTGATCAAAGGCTTTTGATTTTGGAAATTGTCTCTAATTATTCTCAGCAGTTAAGCCAGCTGGAGGCAGAGTAGGAAGAGTTAACATCTGCTGATTTGAAGATGGCAAGGAATTTTTTTTTATTTTAATTTTTTAGTAGTATTTAGTTCTCGCTTTTCCAATAGCAGTTTAAGGCAAGTTACAATCAGGTACAGTAGGTATCTCCCTGTTCCCAGAGGGCTTACAATCTATTGCAATTCTCCTTCTTGTTAGTCTCCCTCTGAATCATCTCTCTCCCCTTCAATCTGTTCAAAACTCAGCTGTGCGACCAACTTTCAAAAGTTTCAGGATTTGAATTGGATAAAAATAATGTAATGAGATTGTTTTTTCATAATAGGAATTCTGTGTCTTTGGGTCAAAAGATCTGGTGTTTTCTAGATCTCTATATGGAAACACAGAAGAAGCATAAACTCTTTCTGTAGCTCCAACAGAGAGTGGTTTCAAATAATGGAGAATTTTAAGACCAAACACAGTTTAGGACAACTATCCAGAGGGTCACCATGAGTAGACAGACTCAACAGCACTTATCATCTAGCTAAATGTCGTGAAAATTATGAATATTCAATATATTTTTTTTTAGCTAATTCAGTTAAAAGATTTATTTGACAGCAAATACTCTGCATAGCTGTAGTGATATGTCCTGTTTGTGAGAACCAAGTGGTTTCCAGCTTTGTAACAATTTATGGGATCATGAAAAAAAAAGTCTGCTAATTTCTTAATGTTTCTTTGTTACTAATGTAATAATTCTTTGCTACTGGATTCTCTCCCAATATGGTGGACTTGGCAGGTTATGGATATCTTTATTTTTCTTTCTTTAAAGTTGATTATGGGGTTTTTTGAGTTGTTACTTGACATCCTTTCCAACTGCTGTGCAAGTTTGTTTGCTTATATTATATTTGAAAATTATGAAAAATAAAATTAAAAAAACCAAACCCTGCCAGGGCACCTGAGGCCCAAATACAGACTATAGCGATGACACAGAAAAAATAAAGGGAAACATATAAGCACCCAAAAAACCTACTTAAAAGACTACAGGACAATAGAAAAACTCATGTGGCAGTGACAGGAGGAAAAGAATGAGATTTTCTCTTAAAAAGAGGCAGAGTAGAATCACAAAGAAAACATAGCCTTCAGCATTTATTTATTTATTTATTTTATTTAGACAGTTTTGTATACTGCCTTATCCTTCAATCAAAGCGGTCACAACACAATTGGGGGATACATTTAACACGCAGGGATATGAGACACACACTAATACTTACAGGGAACATGGGCAATGGAGGGATAAGTGGCTTGCCCAAGACCACAAGGAGCATCTGTGGGACTAGAAACCCCAGTCCTTCTGGCCCAAGGTTGCTGTCCTCTAGTGGGATTTGAACCCCTGACCTTCTGGCCTGAAGTACCTTGCCCCAACCACTAGGCTACTTCTCCCTCCATGTGCATCCAATGGACTCCACAGAAAACTGAAGATTGAGGAGATCATGTGTAGAAGTGGTAAGCAAGGATCAAAGCATGCGCATGCATGCTGGGATTATTCCAACAGTTTACAGAAAGGGCTGGGAAGTAGTTTCTGCAAAGGACTCATCAGTGATGTCACCCATAAGAAAAGACATTATCCTGTTTATCCAGGGAGAAACCTTCCTTCTCAGTCAAGAAACGATCGTTCTAAAATAAAATGCAGATTTTTTATGACTGTGAAGATGCCTGCATTGCCACTGAATTATACACGCACCTTTAGTTTGAATGGAGATGCACGATGCCGCTTTTTAACTTCTATCCAAGGTTCGTAGTCTAAATCTGGCAAACTAGTAGATAACCCTTTGGACATTGTTTTAAGGTTACTCAATTCAGTGCTCTTCTTTGGACTTGGCTGACTTCCTGTTCTTGGAGAACTTGGTGCAGACTCTGTGTGTTAAATTCAATGTGACATTAAGCTGTTTTGAGTCTCATACTATTTCAGCTTACAACCAAGGACTGAAACCTGAATTATTTAAAAAAACAAGAAGCCAAACTCAGAAGCTGTGACACCAGCTCATAGTGATTCTCCTTTCTGGAGGACTTAAAGAAATATTTTTTCATAACAGCAATGAACATCATAAGTAAGGAATGGAATTTGAGATGAAGTCCTACATAGGATTAGGACATGTAAGAATGATAAGACAAACAACAGAAAAATGCCATTTTTACATATATTCTCCATAAACATGAAAAAAATATAAGAGGCTGGCATCACAAACAGACATTCTAAATTGAATGTTTTTCCCTTAAGGAATCCAGAAGTTTGTACTATGCCCTTGGAGATCAGGAAAGGAATGAAACTAGAACTGGGCATAATTTTCTGGATAATGGCTGGCTGCTGATTCAGAGGTAGTGGAAGTTTTTCACATCCAAACCTTCAAAAGGTTCTATTTGCCTTTTGAGCCTTGTTGGAAGACCTCTTTCTCTTCTTTCCAACTTGCTCTGAGAAATATGAGACAAAGCTTTTTTCCAGTTATTTCCCAAGTGTAACACTTCCTTTCACTGTTGTTCATTAGCTCACCACTAAATGTCACCACAAGCTGTATTTGGTCTGATCTACCCCCTGTGTATGATGAGCAATGAATGTTACAGTGCATGCTCCAAGGTTGTTTTCAGGGATCTGCTAGAGGTTTTCAGAAATGTTCATGGTTGATTTTCTGGCAGCTCAAGTAAAGCAGTTTTTCCCAACCTTTACAAGACCAAAGCACACCTGTATTAACAAAAATGTTGTATGGCATACTAGCCTGAGACAGAAATCTCTATGGAAGCACTGGAAAGACTTACAGGAGGCAGCCACTCAGGAAGGGAAAGAGGAAGAGGTGCTGCTGCCTATCAATACTCACATTGCAAGGTTCATCCTGTAGCTGGGAAGGATGCTCCAAAGTCACCGCTGGCATCTCTTATTGCTGTAGGTGCAGAACCCAAGTATAGATCTGGATCTAAGCATCTGGCAGTGACTTTTCTGTGGCATATTAAATAAATCGGAAGGCACACTGGTAGGGAAACACTGCAATAGGGCACCTTATATCCCAAGTTTTTTAAATCAAAAAACTCTTGTCATATTGAAAGAAATCATGGGCTTCCATCTGGTTCTCTTACCTTGAAAAACATCTGTTATCTGGCATTTGTCACTTTATAGCTATCACACTTATGTCTGGTACCTTAATAAGTTACTGAACTATTTTACTGGGTATTACATGCAAGCTAAACCATTGTTTAATATATAATACTCAAACAAATAGTTGTATTAGTACAGTCATTGTTTCTTTGGGGGAATCGCCATTATCCATAAACATGAAAAAAAATCAGAACCTTTTTAGATATAAGGTACTTATATCAGTTGGTGTTTCGGGTGCTAAACATATTGAAGATGCCATTGAAACAGACAAATGAGATAAAAAGTTGAACGTTTCTAAGTGTCTACTCTGTTTCTGCAAGAATGGTTTGTTTAAACTTTCTTGATTTATATGTAAAATCTTATACATATTTTAAAAAAAAACAACGTTGAAGACTTGGAGGAGACAGAATCTCTCTTTTAAGGGCTCCCCATGCAGGGACATACATGAAAGGCAACTAAGAAAAATGCATGTCAGCTTTTTAAAGATTTTAGTTCCAGAACTTGTCACTGCTTCTCATTTTTACTATGAACAGCAAATGTCTTCAGTGTTAGTTTTACTACAAGAGAAGTCTGTAAAATAATAGTAATTTCTTTAAGTTTTTTTCTTTCCACATTTTGGATTTGATTTCTCTAACCACATTCAACACATAATATATAGTAACTTGATACAGATAATGTCAAACCCAACTCAAGAGAACAAGAACAGAACTTTATTGTGCTTACTCATGCCACTAAAAATGACAATAGCAAATACCGGTGTGTGAGCTGAAGGCTTTGCCTGGTACGAATTCTGGGCAGTGAACAAGCCGAGAGAAGTCCGTTTGAGAGATGTCAGGTGGAGGAGGACCAGGAATGGGCCACTTCTCAGGTTCAACCTTTCTTCTTATTTTCTGATCAACTATTTCCACCTCTGTGCTGTCCTTTAAGGCCTATGCCAGAAAAAAATCTATATTAATGTAGCCTTTGGCTATTATTGTATTATCCATTCTTTTGATATAAAGCTCAAAAGTCACTAATTAATCTAGTAACATAACATAGTATATGATGGCAGATAAAGACCAGTATGGTCCATCTAGTCTGCCCAGTAAGGTGGTTAGAGTGATTGTAACTGCAACTCCGTGCAGATCACCCCTCCCCCCAACCTTCTATGCCTGTGTTTAAGGTTGTACCTACTACTCTGTGCAGGTCTGCACCCCTCTATTAGAAGATATTTAAGTTTGCTTTGATTTCATCCTGTTGCTATAAAGGGATCAACTGTGTCTATCCCATGCCATTTCAAATTCTGTCACTGTATTTTCCCCACCACCAAAGCTACATTTATAACTTTGTGAGAAACCATCTCCATAAATAGGCACACTTCAGAAATCAGTCATGTCCACTAACACTCATGCCACGCATCCAGCTTCTTTAAACACTCCTCCAACTACATGTACAATAGTAAGAATTCAGTAACATTCTCTACACAGTCAATATAATTTGTGGTCTTGCAAAGTGCATACATGGTTTTGACCCAAGGAGTTTTGCTTTCATTATTATAATGCATAGTTACTCATCTGTAATGGGTGATCTTCAGGAACAGCAGGAATTTAGTCTTCACATATGGGTACCGACGGAGCCTGTGCAGGAAGCTCCCCAGCTACCAATAGGAAAGCCTTTGGGAGTACTCCACTGTGCCTGCGCTACTGCCTTCCCGCTTTCCCAACTCCCTCTCCTCAGTTGTGTTTATAGCTGAAGAAAAGGGGTAGAAAAAAACAAAATACAAAAATAACCCTACAACTCCAAGGGGAGGAGGGTGGGTTGTGAAGACTAAGTTGCCACACAAGTTTCTTTGTTCAATATGTTCCTTGTAAATAGTTAATACCACTGTTCCATGTAAAATTTGATCAATTGTTAACTGTAAACCGCCCTTGATCTCTGGAAGGGGCGGTATAGAAGAAATGTATAAATAAATAAATAAATAAATTCCTGATGTTCCTGGAGATCACCTGTTACAAGTGAGTAACTTCACTATCTCCAGGAACAAGCAGTCTTCACAAATAGGACTCCCTAGCTGCCAGATCTCTGAAGAGTTGGACTGGGTCAGAAAGTCAGACATGGTCATTTGAACATAGGCTTCCACACTAAGGAGATCTGGCAAGAAGTGGGTGGGGGGTAGGAGTTGTTTCTACGTTCCAAAGAGATACTGAAGGACAGCCTGGCCAAAGGCTGCATCCCGGCGGGAGTCCTTGTCCAAGCAGTAATGGGTTGCGAAGTTATGGACAGAGGACCACAAAGCAGCTCGGCAAATCTCATCAATGGCTACTGAACGGAGATTGGCAACAGAGGTTGCCATTGCTAAGACATTATGAACAGTTATGTGTCCTGTGAGGGAGAGACCTGCTTTGGATAGTGTACGTTTGGCTACTGGAAGCCCAGGTGAGAAGGATCAAAGTAAAGAAAGAGCTGGGAGGACTTTCTAATGTTTTCTGTCCTTTGGAGATAAAAGGCCAGAGCCCTCTTACAGTCAACTGTATGTGGGGTGGCTTCTGCATGAGAAGTGTGAGATCTTGGAAAAAAGATGGGCAAGATGACTGACTGACTGAGATGGAAAGGTGATACTACTTTTGGAAGAAAGTGGGGGTGTGTCCGAAGGATGACCTTGTCATGATGAAAACGTGTATATGCAGCATGGGCCACTAAGGCCTGCAGCTCACTGATGTGCATAGCCGATGTCAGGGTGATGAGAAATAAAACCTTCCAGGATAGGTATCAGAGCTGGGTGGTTGCTAAGGGCTCAAATGGCAGCTTGAGAAGGTGAGCTAGTACCACATTGAGATTCCATGCCACTGGTGGTGATCGTATGGGTGGTTTTGTGAGGAGAAAACCCCTCATAAAACGTGCTACCAGAAGAGCTGTAGAGATGGGTCTGCCTTCCACAGGCATATGGAAAGCTGAAATAGCACTAAGGTGCACTTGCACTGAGTTCATCTTAAGACCTAGAGAGGATAAATGCAAAAGATACTGAAGGAGCTTAGGGACTGTTGCTTCAAATGGATTGTAACCATTCTGAGAACACCATGAAGCATATCTATGCCATTTGAAAAAATAGGTCTTTCTGGTAGAGAGCTTTCCAGAGAAAAGGAGAGGATATGTTTTACAGCAGTAGATAGTGGCAGGTCCTGGAAGATTACACTCTCAGCAGCCATGCTGTCAGTCAAAGGGACTGCAGATTGAGATGGAGAAGTGCTCCGCTGTCTTGAGATAGGAGACTCGACCTGGAACTTAGTGGGATTGATGAAGTTTGTGTCAGATGAAGTAGAAGGGGAAACCAGGGTTGACATGGCCAGCGAGGGGCTAAGAGGATCACAGAACTCTTGTCTGCTTGAAGTTTGAGCAGGGTCTTCGAAATGAGGGGAATGGGGGGGGAAATGCATAGACAAGTCCCTCACCCCAATGGATCATGAAGACATCTGATGCTAGGCTGAGTTTGGACGGAACTCTGGAGCAGAACTAAGGAAGTTGGGTGTTCTGCTGAGTGGCAAAGAGATCTATCACTGGTATTTCCCAGATGTGGAAGTTTTGCCACTGCTGTTGGATCTAAAGACCATTTGTGGGGTGTTAGGATCTTACTCAGCTTGTCTGCGAGGAGATTGGATTCTCCTGGAATGTAAACTGCACAGAGGTGCCTGTGATGGAGGATGGCAAATTCCCTGAGTTTGCAGGCTTCTAGACATAAGGAAAGGGAGCCTGTTCCCCCTCCCCCCCCCCCCCCGCCAATTTGTTTATGTAAAACATAGCAACCTGAATGTCTGTTTTGACTAAGATCTGACTGTTTGAGAGGTGGTACTGGAAAACCTGGAGGGCATTTGTGACTGCTCGAAGCTCGAGGAGATTTATCTGCTGCATGGATTCCTGGGTTGTCCACAGGCCCTGTGTGGAGATGGAATCCAGATATGCTCCCCAACCATACTTGGAGGCATCCATCATCAGTGTATGCTGAAGTAGAGGTGTCCAAGAAAATTTGTTGGAGTACACCACCACAGGAGAGATTTGGCCATAGGTGGTGGTATCTTGATGACATCCCGGTGGCTCCCTATGGACTGGGTCTGCTGGGTTGAGAGAGTCCATTGAGATTGATGTATGTGCAGTCTCACATAAAGGAACTACATGTACTGTGGAGGCCATGTATCCCAAGAGGGATAGACAGCACCGAGCTGTAGTCATCTGTTGCTGACGCATAAGGGTGGCTAGTTGCACCAAACTGTTCATGCGGTCCACAGGGAGAAAGGCTCCTATGAATTCCAACCTTTGAGTTGGAGTGAGTTGGGACTTTGGGAAGTTTATCACAAAGCTCAGGTACTATAGAAGTGCAAGAGTTTTTTGTCAAGATGAGCAGAATTCTCCAGGAGAGTGTGCCTTTTTGAGCTAGTCATCTAAGTAAGGGAAGACGAAGACTTTGTTGCTCCAGAGATGAGCTGCATGATGACCATGCACTTTGTGAAGACCCTTGGTGCAGATTCCAGACCAAATGGAAAGATCCTATATTGGTAATGGATGCCCTGATAGGTGAAACAAAGATACTGTCTGTGGTCTGGATGTATCAAAACGTAAGTATAGGCCTCTTTGAGGTCTAGGGAACAAAGCTAATCTTGTTCCTGTAAGTGGAGAAGAAGGGTTCCCAGAGAGATCATTTTGAATTTCTCTTTGACAAGAAATTTGTTTAGCTCTCTGAGGTCGAGAATGGGCCTGTGGCCTCCTGACTTTTTTGGAATGAGGAAATAGGGGGAGTAGAAGCCTTTGAACCCTTGGTTTGCTGTAACTGGTTCTACGGCTCCTTGGGAAAGGAGAATGTTTATCTCTTGTTTTAGTAGTACATCCAGGGGAGGTTTGGAATGAAGCTCTCTCTTGAAGTGCTGAGGAGGAAGCTCTCAGAAGTTTAGATGGTAACCTCTCTGTATTATATTGATAATCCACTTCTCTGTAGTGATGGAATGCCAGTGCTGAGCAAAGTGAGAGTCTTTCTGGGATGATAGTGGGCTCTGGTATGCGAAGAAGGCTGGCTGTGCTCCCTATGCAGGAGTCAAAAACTAGGTATAGTTGCAGTTGGCTGGTGTGGCTTGTTAGCATGGACTTTTTAGCCTGTTTAGGGCCCTGTTGTTTTTGAGGAGCCTGATAGCTTGACTGGCAGTATGAAGGATATAATCTTCTCTTTTTAGGGTAGAAAGGCTTCTTGTTGGGTGTCTTCTTTTTAGAAGGATCAAAAATCTTTCTGGAGAGCCTCTTAAGTGTTGTGTCATTTGTTTCTAGCTCTCCTGCCTTCTCCCACCAATTCTTACCAAACAGGTTGTTTTCATCAGTGCAGGGGATGTTACCCAACTTGTCTTGGACCCATTGGCCTAAGTCAGAAACCAAGCTAGACGTCTTGCACTTGCGGCAATAGTAGAAGCCCTGCTTGATGACTCAAAAGCATCAAAAGCAGCTCTATTCACAAATTTAGAGACATTTTGGCTGTGAGCCAAGATAGCCTGGAAAGCTGGACGCTTCTCCTCTGGAAGAAAAGGGAGAAATCCTTCCCAGTCTTTATTAAGCTCCTTTAAAAATATTCCCATGTAAAGGATGTTTAAATTTATCCTGCTAGATAGTATGGATGCTTGGAAGGAGCGACGGGAGCGAGACGTTTACACTGATGATGTCTTGGAGGTCATCGGAATTGAGGGATCGATGAATGGAATTGGAATTGGAAGTGTCTGGATCTGATGTAAGAATGTGTGACCTAGTGGTTAGGACATGGTACCTCAGGCCAGAGGGCTGGGGGTTCAAGTCCCACCTGAGGATAGCAATCTTAGGCCAGAGGGGCTGGGGTTTCTAGTCCTATAGGCATTCCTTGTGGCCTTGGGCAAGCCACTTAACCCTCTGTTGCCTCAGGTACACATAGACTTTGGGGATGAGGGAATATATCCAGTACCTGTTTGTAGTAATTACATAATGTAAACTGCTTTGATTGAAGGATAAAGTGGTATAGAAAACTGGTTAAATAAATGAGTGGTGATAATGCCCCTTGATGTTCTTGGGGGCTAATTGCTGTGCAGTCCAGGGGTGTTCTGTGGTCAGTGCTGATATCTTGGTGCTTGATGCATCGGTGCCAAAGGCAAGACTGAAGTTTCCTGTTGCACTGAAGCGGATGGGGTCACTGAGGTTGATGCTCCTGGTTACATTCCTGGGGTTGTCAGTGTTAATGATACCAAAGCCACCAGAAGAGCTGCTATGGTCCTTTCCGAGGATAACATACACTGATCTAGGGATGTAGCCTGTGTCTGGTCCAATGAAAGAATGGGGCTGGGTGCCACTGTACCAGAGCAAGGTATCAGAAGCCAAGGCCTGGGGTGCCTCCCAAATCCCCATTGAAGCTTTGGAGGACAAGTCCTCCCACCGGGATGCCTGGACTGATGACCAGATTCAGAGGAAGTCCTGGATGATCCCAAGTGAGTCAAATGGGACCTTTCTCTGGATTCATGAGACTTTCCTGAGGAGTCTTTGGACTTTCCTCTCAGTTCCTTCAGTTTCCCAGAGGAGTCTTGGGTTTTTTACTCATCTTTTGGAGGCTTAGAAGGAGACATGGTCTTCTTCTCTGAGTGCCTCAACTCCTTGGAGTGCTTCGAACCATAGGAGCAGGACAATGCTCCAGATGAAGTAGAGGCCAACAACGAGTCCGAAGGGAAGAGTTCCCCAAACCTTTTGACCCGGTTCCCTATGCCCCTCTTCGTTATCTGCTTGCAGAGGGAGCAGACCTTGGGGGGGGGGGGGGGGAGTTGCCCAGTGGTTAGGACACGGTACCTTAGGCCAGAGGACCAGGGTCTCAAGTCTCACCTGGGGACAGCAATCTCAGGCCAGAGGGACAGGGGTTTCTAGTCCTACGGGCACTCCTTATGGCCTTGGGCAAGCCACTTAACCCGCCATTGCCTCAGGTACACATAGATTGTGAGCCCTTTGGGGACAAGGGAATGTATCCAGTACCTGTTTGTAGTGATTACATAATATAAACCACTTTGATTGAAGGATAAAGCAGTATAGAAAACTGGTTAAATAAATAAATAAATATGGTCAGGATCAAAGCACTTCAGACACCAGTTGTGTCTGTCAGTAACTAAGATGGTGCTGGAACACTTGGAGCATTTTTTGAAGCCGCTGGCGGGTTTCTCCATCTTAAGATGGTGGGCAAGGCCCAAGGGGCACAAGGCCCTGAGGGAAAAATAATGTTTTGGGTTTTTTAAAAAAAGAAAAAATAGGTAAAGGGTTGAAGGGAGTAGTATCGAGCGATACTGCTGCGGTTAGGCAGAGCGGTTAAGTAAACATTTTTAGAAGTTCTTTTCTGCGGTGATAGGGTAGTGACCCGTTGGCTCCAGGGAAAAAGAAGAACTGAGGAGAGGGAGTTGGGAGAGCAGGAAGGCAGCAGCACAGGCGCAGTGGAGTGCTCCCAAAGGCTTTTATATTGGTAGCTGGGGAGATTCCCGCACAGACTCCGTCAGTACCCAATATGTGAAGACTATATTCCTGCTTGTTCCTGGAGATAATTAAAAATAACTTGCAGGGATTAATGCCTGCATTCTCTGGTAGGTAAATTTTTCCATTGGAAACAACCTATGTAATTCTAATTACACAAAACCATGTTTTCCTCCCCCAGGAATGCCTCAGCACTACAAATAAAATACACATCTTTTTTAACAACAGGCAATCTTTAGAGGAGAATAAAATATCCAGTGTGTTCCCTCTTGAGTGTGTTGGGGTGTCAATGTTTTGCTTGTAGTCAATGTCCTCCATTGCTTGAAGGAATGAGGTGCTTTGAGTATTGCGTATTAATGAGAGGTTGAAGTCTCCTAGTATGATGTGTACTTTGCCTTTTGTGTTTCATAGCATGCGGTTTCAATTATGTTGGCTAATGCATTGGTGTCAGAGGATGGGAATCTATATATTAGAGTTATTGTTAGTCTTTTGGTTTATATAGTTAACATATCCATTATGGAAGATTTTTGTTGAGCTCCCAATTCATCTTTGCATAGAATTATTACTCCTCTTCCATTCTTATTGTTTCATGAGCAGTAATATATGCTGTATTCTGGTGCTTTAATATGATTAAGGAGTACTGTATCCGTGTTATAGAGACAGGTTTCAGTGATGCAAATGTCAGGTTTCGCGTCATTAATGATGTCATATACGATGGGGATTTTGTTCCTTAGTGATCTTGCATTTATTAGGTACCATTTTAGAGACTTTAGAGCTCATTCTATCCCGGATGTCCAGCCCCTCTGTACGTCTAGTCTGAGGCCAGATGTACAGAGGGGCTCGTGATTCTGATCCTGCAAGGCACGTCTTGCCCCGCGGGATCAGAATCACGAATAGGCCTGTATGTGCAGGTTGCGACTGCGATTCAGCCCGGCCTGCACTACTGGCCTGATTCCGGCTAACTCAGTCAGGGCTCTACAATGGAGCCGCGGTGCCATGGCGTCCGGTTGCTATGCACCGTGACTCCATTGTAAAGATGCGATCCCGGTCAGGCTGCGGGGAATGTCCTTGAGCCCCCCCCCGCCCCATCCGTGCCCCATGCCCGAAAAAAACAAACGTCCAGGGATGTTATTCCACCTCGGAGACATTAGAATAGGCTGTGTATGTCCAGGGCTGGTGACCGCCCACCACCTGCCCAGACTCCGTCCTCGAGCCGCCCCTTCCCCGCCCCCGTCTAACTTCCCGGCACAACTGTTGGGATGTCCGTCCCCGCTATTTGTGCAACAGAATAACCCCGTTTGTGTTTTCTTTTATGTGTTGTTTGAAGTTCAATGAATGTGGTTGTGGCCTTATGTATGTAATCTGTATTGGGGGGGGGGGGGTGATATGAGTGAAGTGCTGCTGATTCCTTGGGCTTATATTCGTAGGGGATTATTGGAATGAGGTGTTGCTTTTGGGTGAGGGAATATGCTTGGTAATAATTAGAAATGTTAAGATGATAACTGCTTTCCTTCTTTGTTCCATGGTTGTGGGGTAGATGAGATTGTGCATATCTGTGGGGAGAGGGGAGGTTTTTCTTCACAGCTCCCTGTTGGTGTTAAATGGGGTCTTGCTGCAGAGGTGTTCTTTCTATGCAGAGCGGTGTTTAAGAATCTTAGTCTCGAGTGGTGGTTGCAAGGAGGTCTAGAGGGTCTAGGAAGAGTGAGGGGGTTTTGTGAGGGTTTATCCTTGCTGGCTTGTTTAGATGATTATGCGTAAAGACTATTAATAAAACTTATTGTGTAATGTAATGGAACATTTGCTGAAATCGTTTTAGCAATGTTTTGTTACCTGAGTTTTAGAGGGATTTCTGGTGTTGTTGATGTTCCCGCCTTGGTTCCTCGCCTTTTAAATGCAGCTGTAGAGGGCCCTGATTGGTCTTACGATAGAGAGCAGGAGCGGTTTCAGCCTTCCGTTCTCGGTCCCGATGCCGATCAGGGCTCCCGGGTGCAGGGGCTCAGTCCTTTGGCGCCTGATGGCGCTTCCTTTTAAATGCGGCTTTAGGGGGCCCTGATTGGTCTTGTGATGGAGAGCGGGAGGGGTTTCAGCCTCCCGTTCTGTCCCAATGCTGATCGGGGCTCCCGGGTGCAGGGGCTCAATCTTACAACCTGGCTACTCCATCACTATCCCCACTGAAGGTCCACATCACAAGTAGGACTAATGATTTTCAGGGAGAATTTTTAGGTGTATTTCACAAAAAGATGTAAGCATCTATTGGGGAGGGTCAACCTGTCTGTCTATCTGTACACAAACAGATTGATATGGAGTAGAAAAAAGAATATTAATGAGCTGTAGGATGGCAGGAAGGCCTAGGTCCTGCCATCCAAAAGGTTCAAGAGCCAGCACAGAAGAAGCAGCAGATTGGCAAGGAGCCCAAAATGAGGCAGCTCAGGCCACAGAAGAAGAGCAGACAATCCAAAGCAGTCCTGCAAAAGGTAATTAGAAGCTTGGGAGGAAGGGGAGAGTGAACACAACACATAGGAAAAAGGAGCAGGGCATGTGAACGGGGGGGGGGGGGGGTTGAATTTAAGAGTGCAGGAATGGGGGGAAGAGTGCAAGAGGGGAGCAGAGGGATCCTAATGGGGAGAACATTGGGGGGGGGGGTGGAGTAAGGAAGGAAGAGTGGGGCAAACATGAGAGAGGAAAGACCAGACTATACCCCCTTATCACTATCCATCCGCACATCTGAATATGTCATGCACCAGTAGACTCCCCCAAAAAACACATAACCCATTCCTCATATATTCCTCACACAATTTCTCAGACCATACTTTCCCACGGATATACACCTAGATGTTCCCATAAATAGAAATATACGTACCACTTCACTTACATAAAGGCTTGGCAAACCCCATATGCCAGGTCACTATGGTGACTAAAAATTGGACCTGGCATCTGGGGCTCAGACTGGTGCTGTCTGCCCATGGGGATCCCATCTCCTGCGGGCAGAAGTGCTGCAAAAGGCCATGATCGTGGCCCGTTGCAACACTTCTGCCCATGGAAGATGGGATCCCCACAGGCAAACAGTGCTGGCAGCTTAAAGAATGGTGGGGTAAATGGAGGGATAAGGGGAGAGAATCTGGGAAGGGAAACAGTTGGGGAGTGGGAGAGAGGGAGCAGGAGAGGGATTGAAGTTGGGGGGAGGGAAGAGTGCAAGGGGTTGGAGGGTGAAGAGATGAATGCATGGGAAGTAAAGAACCCAATATGTATGTGCAAAAGGCACATCCCCCTCCCACCACACACATGAAACCATCCAACCCCAGCACACAGAGGCGCGCTCACACAGACACCCTATCCTAATACCACACAGGTGTAGCTTATTTAAGTCAGTGGGGATGGTGGGAGAGGACGTACACAGCGCTGTACAGATACATGTAAAAGACGGTCCCTACTCATCAGAGTTTACAATCTAGTCAAGACAGCACAACAGCTGAGGACAAGGATACCTCTAGGGGAATTGGAGACTAAGCGGATCAGGATCCAAAAGCAGCCTCGAAGAGGTGAGTTTTCAGCCTGGATTTGAAAAGGGCCAGAAATGAAGCCTGACGCATAGACTCAAGTAGTTTGTTCCAGGCTTAAGGAACAGCATAGTGAAAGGATCGAAGTCTGGAGTTAGCAATAGAAGAGAAGAGCACAGATAGAAATGTTCTACCAGAACAGCAGAGTTCACGATGAGGGGTGTAGGGAGAGATAAGAGAAGAAAAGTAGTGCAAAGCAGCAGAATGAGTGCACTTATACATCAGTAGGAGAAGTTTGAATTGGATACGGAAACGGATAGGGAGCCAGTCAAGTGACTTGAGAAGAGGGATTATATGAGCATATCGAGGCTGGCAGAAGATTAGCCGCGGAGCTGAGTTTTGAACAGAATGAAGGGGAGAGAGATGATTCAGAGGGAGACCAGAAAGGAGGAGGTTGCAATAGTCTAGGTGGGAGGTGACTAAAGAGTGTCTTAGTAGTGTGTTCAGAAAGGAAAGGGCGAACTTTGCTGATATTATAGAGAAAGAAACGACAGGTCTTAGCTAGCAGTTGGATGTGTGTGGAGAGAGGGAGGAGTCAAAGACAACCCCAAGGTTGCGAGCCCAGGAAACAGGGAGGAGTAGGGCATTATCCACAGAGATTGAGAAAGAAGGAAGGGGAGAGGTGGGTTTAGGGAAAAAAATAAGTAGCTCCGTTTTGGTCATGTTCAATTTCAAATAGCGGTGAGACATCCAAGTAGCAATGTTAGACAGGCAGGCAGAGATCTGGGCCTAGATGGCTGGAGAGATTTAAACATAAGAACATAAGATGTGCCATACTGAGCCAGACCAAGGTTCATCATGCCCAGTATCCTGTTTCTAACAGTGGCCAATCCAGGTCACAAGTACCTAGCAGGTTCCCAAAAAGACACATAGGTTCCACAATGCTTGTACTGGAGCAAGTAGTGAATTTCTCAGGTCCTCTTTAATATTGGTTTATGGACCTCTCACTAAACCAGTCGTCCAAGTAAGGGAAGACAAAAATCCCCTGCACACGGAGAAAAATGGCTACGACCACTAGGCACGTTGTGGGAGCGGACGCAAGTCAGAAGGGAAGAATCTGCATTGGTAGTGCCTGCCGCTGATGATGAAGCGGAGATATTGTCAGTGCAGGGGATGAATAAGGATGTGGCTGTAGGCATCTTTTAGATCCAAGGAGCACAGCCAATCTCCCCGCTGGAGGTAGGACAGCAATTCTCTCTCTAACAAGGAAGCGATTTAGATCATGAAGATCTAGAATAGGTCTGAAGTTGCCTGTTTTTTTGGGTACCAGGAAGCATCTGGAGTAGAACCCTCTTCATGCCTGAGACGGCAGAACCAGTTCCACTACCCTGGCTTCCACAAAGTTGGCGGAAGAGTCTCAAATAGAGCAAAGCGCACTCGCAATGGGGTAAAGCGAAACACAACAAAAGCAAGATACAAGTAAAGTGGTTACAGGTACTTTTGGGGTTTGTGAATAAAGCACCTGTGACCACTTTACTCATAGTCCATAAAGTTAGCTACTTCCATTTGGAGAAATTCCCGATGGTGAGGGTCCAGAGGGCATTCCCCTGGAAAGAATGGAGGGGGAGGTCTTCTACAAATATAGGAAATACCCTCCTTCACTATTTGCAATGCTCAGGTGTCAGAGGTAATGATGAGCCAACGGTGGGCAAAGAACTGAAGATGACCCCCTGATGTGCTGTGGAATTGGGCCTGAAAGGGGAGGAAAGGCTGTGGTCCCGGAGTCAAAACCCTCCCCCAGGCTGCAGCTGAGGAGCCAGTTGGGGTTTTGGGGTCTTAGGCTTACACTGCTGTATTTGGCCTTGGCCCTTGGCCTGCTGCCCCTGTGGAGGCGCCTGGTAGGAGTCATACGGGGGATAGGCACTATAGGCTTTCTTCTTCTTCTTCAAGTAGAAGGCCTTTTTCCCCAAAACCTTCTGACAGGAAGGGACAACAGTTCTCCTGGAGAGCCTGGTCACGGCGAGTTGCTCCATCTCCAACTCAGCAGTCTTTTCCGTCATGGGTTTGCTGAAGAGATTCTCTCCCTGGCACTGAACATCAGCCAATTTGTCCTGAATCCATTGCTCCAGGTCCAAGGACTGTAGCCATGCCAGGCAGCGGGCACCAATGTCCATTGCAGCTACTCTGGCTACGGACTCAAAGCCACCATAGGCTGCCAGAGTCACAAATTTGGAGCATTCCTCGGTTTTACTAACCAGGCTACGGACGTTCTGGAGATGGTTATCAGAAAGCCCAACCGAGAACCCGGCAAGCTCCCCTAACAGGTCTCTCAAGTACAGGCCTATGTACAGCTGGTATGCTTATATATGGGCCACGAGCATCAAGCCCTTGTAATATTCCCTGCCAAAGCCATCCTTGGTGTAGGCTTCCCGACCCGAGGGTACCGAGGAATGTGTCTTATTGCTCTTGATGCAGTGCATGGCTGTCTCCACCACCATAGAGTTGTGAGGCAGTTGTGTCTTCTCAAAGCCTGGGCTCTTGCGGACCCGATATATTGAATTGAGCCACTTGCTCACCGTAGGCATCATGTGGGGTTTCCCACATCCTCAGAAGAAGCCACTCCAGAATGGGGTGGATAAGGACCGTGAAGGCCTCCTTTGGTGGAGTGGGATACTGGAGGATCTCGAGCTCCTCAGTGGCCAATCTAGGTCATATGTACCTAGCAGTTTCCCCAAGGGACACAGGTTCCACAATGCTTGTATTGGTTCAAGCATTGATATCCTGGGTCCCTTCTTAATAATGGTTTATGGAACTTTCCTCCAGGAACTTGTCCAAACCTTTTTTAAACCCAGCTACACTAACAACCTTTACTACATCCTCTGGTAACAAATTCCAGAGTTTGATTACACGTTGAGTGAAAAAATATTTTCTTTTATTAGTCTTAAATAGTTTACCCTGTAGCTTCATTGCATGTCCCCTAGTCTGTCTATATTCTGATAAGGTAAACAATCGATCTACATTTACCCGTTCCACTCCGTTCATTAATTTATAGACTTCTATCATATCTCCCCTCAGCCGTCTCTTTTCCAGGTTAAAGAGCCCTAACCTTTTTAGCCTTTCTTCATAGGAGTATCCTTCCATCCCCTTTACCATTTTGGTGGCTCTTCTCTGAACCTTTTCTAAAATTGCTATATCCTTTTTAAGATACGGCGACCAGAATTGCACACAATATTCAAGGTGCGGTATCACCATGGAACGATATAGAGGCATTATAATATCTTTTGTTTTATTTTCCATTCCTTTCCTTATCATACCTAGCATTCTATTTGCTCTCTTGGCTGCTGCTGCACACTGGGCAGAGGGTTTTAACATGGTATCCACAATGACGCCTAAATCTTTTTCCTGGGTGGTGGTTCCTAATGTGGAACCTTGCATCGTGTAACCATAGTTTGGGTAGTTCTTCCCTAGGTGCATAACCTTGCACTTGTCCACATTAAATTTCATCTGCCATTTTGATGCCCAGTCTTCCAATTTATCAAGATCCTCTTGCAATTTTCCACAATCCTCTTGGGTTTTAACAACTTTAAATAGTTTTGTGTCATCTGCAAATTTGATAACTTCACTCGTTATTCCACTTTCCAGGTCATTTATGAATATGTCAAAAAGCAGCAGACCCAGCACAGATCCCTGGGGTACACCACTATTCACCTTTCTCCATTGGGAAAATTGGCCATTTAGCCCTACCCTCTGCTTTCTATCTTTTAACCAGTTCCTGATCCACAATAGTACACTGCCTCCTATCCCATGACTCTTTAGTTTTGCCAAAAGTCTCTCATGAGGGACCTTGTCAAAGGTTTTCTGAAAGTCCAGATACACAATATCAACTGACTCACCTTTGTCCACCTGATTATTCACTCCTTCAAAAAAACATAACAGATTAGTAAGACAAGATCTTCCTTGTCTAAAGCCATGTTGGCTGTCTCCCATTAGGTCATGACTATCTACATGCTGAGTAATTTTATTCTTTATGATGGTTTCTACCATTTTTCCCGGCACTGATGTCAGGCTCACCGGTCTGTAGTTTCCCAGATCACCCCTGAAACCCTTTTTAAAAATTGGTGTTACATTGGCGATCTTCCAATCTTCAGGTATTAGAGATGATTTTAATGATAGTTCACAGATTACTAATAGCAGGTCTGCAATCTCATATTTCAGTTCTTTCAACACCCTTGGATGTATACCATCCGGTCCAGGTGATTTGCTACTCTTCAGTTTATCTAATAGTTGTAATACATCTTCCCGATGTATCGATATTTCCTTCAATTCTTCCGCACCTTTAAATACCACTTCAGTCATGGGTAACATCCCTACATCTTCCTCAGTAAAGTTTCCGCACCTTTAAATACCACTTCAGTCATGGGTAACATCCCTACATCTTCCTCATTCAGTTTCTCCGCTATCGCCTTGTCGCCTCTTAGTGCTCCTTTAACCCCTTTATCATCTAATGGACCAACTGACTCTCTCACAGGTTTTTTGCTACGAATGTACTTGAAAAGGTCTTTACTTCGCGTTTTTGCTTCCGCAGCAAGCTTCTTCTCAAATTCTCCCTTTGCCTGCCTTATCAATGCCTTGCATTTGACTTGCCAGTGCTTGTGCTGTTTCCAGGTTTCGTCATTTGGCTCTTTTTTCCATTTCCTGAAAGATGCTTTTTTGGCAACAACAGCCTCTCTGACCTCACCTTTAAACCATGCTGGCAGTTTTTTGGACTTCCTTCCACTTTTCTTAAAGCATGGAATACAGCTGGTCTGGGCTTCCAAGATAGTATTTTTCAACAACAGCCAAGCCTGATGTACGTCTTTAACCTTTGCAACTGCTCCTTTTAGTTTTTTCTTAACTGTTTTCCTCATTTTATCATAGTCTCCCTTTCGAAAGTTAAAAGGTAGTACTGTGGATTTCCTTACTATCCCTCCTCCACTAATTAAATCAAAGGCGATCATGCTATGATCACTATTGCCAAGTGGCCCCAACAACCTTATCTCTTGTGGGAAATCAGTCCTCACATATGGGTGACATCGACACTGATGAAGCCCTGCATGCAGCATCTCCCCAGCTTTCAAAGAAAGCCTTTGGGAGATGCCACCATGCATACATGGTCCCTTTCCTGCCCAAGGGTGCCATCTTGCTCAGTCAGGTGCCATAGCTAGAGCCCAACCAAGAAGATGGCCAAAACTGAATAGCAACTCCAAGGGGAGAAAGGAGGGTTGTGAGGACTGATTCCTGCTGTCCCTGGAGAACACCTGTTACAGGTCAGTAACTATGCTTTCTCCAAGAACAAGCATGAAGTCAGTCCTCACATATGGGACTCCCTTGCTCCAGGCTACTGAGGATTGGCATAAAACAGGGGCATGGCACGGCCATGGGAAGCCGCAGGCAAATTCTGATCACAGACTCGAGGGACTCCAGTGTCTAGGGAGAACCATGGCTCTAGTTGCCTGAACAAGAAGGGTCGGAGGGCAGGAGTTGCCTAAACCCCAAAGAGGTTATGGAGTACGGCCTGGCTGAAGGTACTGTCCCGTCGGGACTCCCTCTCCAGGCAGTAGTGGGCTGAAAAAGTGTGGATGGAGGACCGGGTGGCAGACGTTTGCCATGGGCACCGAGTGGAGACTGGCGACCGAGGTCGCCATCGCCCAGACATTGTGCGCTGTGACTCAACACTCCAGCAGGATACCAGCTCAACTGTGAGCGAAGATGATGCAGTCCACCATCCGGATGGATATGGTCTGCTTGGTAACAGCCAGCCCCAGATGGCTGGAGTCAAAGGAGACAAAAAGCTGCAAGACTTTACTGTGGCCCTGGGTCTGTTGCAAATAGGACAGGCTCACTTGCAGTCCAGGGTATGGAGGATGGCCAACACCGAGTCAGCGTGGGGCTGTGGAAAGAAGGTAGGCAGTACTACCTTCTGGTTCAGGTGGAAGTCAGAGATCACATTTGGGAGAAACTTCGGGTGAGTGCAAAGCACACCCTGTTCTTGTAGAATCAAGGCCTGAAGCTCACTGACTCTGCAGGCAGAGGTGAGAGCCACCAGAAAAGCTATCTTCCGGGAGAGGTAGTGCAAAGAGAAGGTGGCCAAGAGCTCGAAGGGTGGCTAAGTAAGCTGCGCCAGGACCACATTGAGATCCCATTCCGCTGAAGGTGGATGGATGGGAGGTTTGGAGAGCAATAAGCCCCGCATGAATCTGGTGATGAAAGGATGCACTGACAGAGGCTTGCCCTCCACCAGATGGTGGTTGACAGAGAGCGCACTTAGATGCACCCGAACAGAGTTGGACTTAAGTCCAGACCATGAGAGGTAGAGGAGATACTGAAGGACCGCATGCACCGGACAAGAAAATGGGTCCAATTGGTGCACCACATGGAGGACCAGTACCACTTGAAGGCATAAGCCCGTCTTGTGGAGTCCTTACAAAAGTCTAGAAGGATGTCCTCCACCTCTTTGGAGAGGTTAAGGGGAGCTAAGGTGACCCTCTCAGCCACCAGGCCATGAGGGACAGAGATCCCAAGTTGGGATGGAGGATTGAGCCCTATTCCTATGTCAGAAGTCCCGTGGAGGTCCCGAAAGGGACGGGGGGTTCCATCGAGAGATGGAGCAGCAAGGGGAACCAGGGCTGCCTGGGTCACCTCAGGGCCACAAGGATCATCGACACCCTGTCCCGTTAGATCTTGAGGAGGGTCCGGGCTATCAAGGGCGTAGGCGAGAAGGCATACATCAGGCTGCCCGACCACGAGATAAGGAAGGCGTCCGCCGCCACCCGGGATGGGTGGGGTTGGGGACTGCAGAACCGGGACAGCTGAGCTGGCGAAGAGGTCAAGGCTGGAAGAGCTGCACAGCCAGAAAATCCCACACGATACCTCTGGGTCCAGGTGCCACTCATGCAGCTGAAGAACCCTGCTTAGCCTGTCGGCCAAAACGTTGTTCTGGCCCGGTAGGTAAACTGCCTTGAGGAGTATCCCGTGGCAGATCGCAAAGGAACAAAGAGCCACAGCCTCCTGCCAAAGGCAGTAGGAGCCTGCGCCACCCTGCTTGTTCACGTAGAGGTGGTGCCTCATACTGGAGGATATCTAATTCCTCCATATGCAGGTCCTCCTTTGACTCTGTTGTGAGGGAAAGGGCCCGTGCCATATCCCAAACTCGAGGAAAGGGGTATCCTTGGGTGGGGAATAGTGCTTAGCAGCCAGGGGAGATGAGTCCGATGGAAGGTCCCGGTGGGCCCGGGTCTCTGGGGACATCTCGACATCAGACTCCCAATCGGAGTAGTCCAAGGAGGACTCAAAGTCCTCTGGCTGCAGGAGGGACAGTAGCTCCAGTCCCAGGTGCTTCAAGGCAGAGGCATGGCGCTTGCCTGTGAAGATCTCACTCCTGAGGCCTGAAAGTGAGAACGAGACCCTCGCTGAGGATCTGCCCAAGGCATCTGGCTCTCGGCTATTGCCGTGGCGGCCCGGGGAGTCCTCGAGATCAAAGTCCCTGTGGTCTCAGTGGGGTCGGGAGTTGGCGCCCGCTGTGATGCAAGGAATGCAGAAATGCTGCGTTCCAAGGCCAACATCCATGCTTCCCACTTGGGGGTCGCAGCCATGGACACCGACACCAGGGTGACCAGGTCAGGCATCGAAGAGGAGAGGGGGTCCTCGATGGATGAGCCTCGGAAGACCATGATCTGTCGCCAGAGGTCACAACCTTGGTCCTGGACACCTTCTGAGGGCGTTCCTGTTCTGGTTCCTTGGGAGCACTGTGGGGACTAAGGGACTAGGCACGGGACTTCCCATGCTTGTCTGCTTCTCCAGACGAGGCTCTCGAGGTCTTCCTCTTCTTCTTATATGCACACTGGGGACCCTTGCTGAGAGTGCCAGTGGGCCAGCGGAGTGGCCACGTGGGCCTTATGCAAGTTCGAGGATCTGAGAGGGGCCTTCGGGCGTGAGGCTACCGAAGAAACCAGGGTTGAGTCTGCCTTGTGGAAGATGTCATCCTGCTTAAGCCAATGGTTCTGTATGGCCTTCACAGACATTTTCTTGCACAAGGAGCATTCCTCCGGGCTATGGACAGCACCCAAACACCGGAGGCAGCAATCGTGAGTGTCGGTGAGTGATATATTTTTGGAGCACCGATCACATTTCTTAAAGCTGGTGGCCATTAGAGGAAAAAGAACCCTAGTGAGGTCGAAGACCCTTGACGCAACCAGCGATTAAAAAAGGCATGAAAGCGCTACGATGGAAAAATCAAGATAAAAATGAGTTTCAAGGCCCGGTGCGTTTGCAGCAGGCCCAGGCAGGAAAGGAGCTGGCGCAAGCTAGAAAGGTACAAAAATAGTAAGAGAAATCAACTTTTTTCCAGGGGGACGAGATGAATGTCTTAGGGCTCTGCGGAAAAAAGAGAGACTGGACAAGATGGCACCCTTGGGCAGGAAGGGGACCACGCATGTGTGGTGGCATCTCCCAAAGACTTTCTTTGAAAGCTGGGGAGATGCTCCATGCAGGGCTCTGTCAGCGTCGACGTCACCCATATGTGAGAACTGACTTCCTGCTTGTTCCTGGAGAACAACAATTTCCACTGCTTCTCTCAGTTCTTGAGCCCCTTGCACATCATCTGCAAGCAGAGAGGGCAAGTCAAAGGCTCATGGTTGGCCCTGAGGCATTGAAGGCACAAAGGATTGAGATGGTCCAACCATACTGAGTTGCACTTTTTAAGGCCACTGGTTAGGTTTGACATGGTTGGAAAGATAGCTCCCGCTATGTCAAAGGACTCCTATGTCCTCATCAAACAGCGAGGTGTGAGAAAAAATGCATGCACCAAAAAAGAAAAAGAAAAGAGAACCTGAAAAAACACGGCACTGAGTCACAGATGTTCATTGGGATAGACAAGGGTAGGAAGGGCGACGCAAATCGAGATAAGATGGTACTGGAACAGCAAAAACTGACTGCAAAAAAATGAAGTTATCTCTAGGTTTCAGACAGATGTCCGAAGGGTTCGTGAAAAAAAGAAGACTGAGGTAAGATGGCTGCTTTGGGCAGGAAGACTGGCGCCCATGCGTGGAGTACCTTCCCAAAGCTTATTTATTTATTCCATAAAGTTGGCTAAAATAGAGATGGTACAGAGGGTGGCTATTAAAATGGTTAGTGGTCTTCGTTATAAAGCATATGAGGACAGACTTAAGGATCTTAATATGTATACTTTAGAGGAAAGGTAGGATAGAGGTGATATGATTGAGATGTTTGAAAACCTCTGTGGCATAAATGCAAAGGAGGAGAGCCTCTTTCTATTGAAAGCAAGCTCTGCTACGAGGGGACATAGGATGAGGGTGAAAGGGGATAGACTCAGGAATAATATGCGGAAATATTTCTTTATGCAAACAGTGGTAGATGTGTGGAATAGTCTCCCAGTGGAGGTAGTAGAGATGGCGTGATGACTACAGTATCTGAATTCAAAAAAGCATGGGATAAACACAGAGGATCTCTAACGGGAAAAAGGGGATTGTTGTAGTGGTTGATATGGAAGGGCTGATTAGACAGGCCATGTGGTCTTTTTCTGCCATCGTGTTTCTATTTTTCTATGTTTCTATATATGTATTTAACTGGTTTTTGCTGTACTGTTTTTCTACCAGTCAAAATGGTTTACAAGGAACAAGGTGAAAACATGGAGATAGGAGCTGCACTTAGGTTACATAAACATAGAAATATGATGACAGAAAAAGACCACATGGCCTATCTAGTCTGTCCTTCCATATCAACAACTACAACAGTCCCCTTTTTACCTTTAGAGATCCTCTGTGTTTGTCCCATGCTTTTTTGAATTCAGTTACTGTCCTCATCTCTACCACCTCCACTGGGAGACTATTCCATGGATCCACTACTATTTCCGTAAAGAAATATTTCTGCATATCACTCCTGAATCTATCTCCCTTCACCCTCATCCCATGGCCCCTCTTAGCAGAACTTGCTTTCAATTGAAAGAGGCTCTCTCCCTGAACATTTATGCCACGGAGGTATTTAAACATCTAAATCATATCACCTCTATCCCGCCTTTCCTCTAAGGTGTACATATTAAGATGCTTAAGGACTACAATTTTGGTACAGGCGAAAAGCTGTTGGGGGCTCCTGGGTTATAGCAGGTATGAGGGACAAAAAGATTACTTAATGGTCTACATAAGACCTTACAGAATATATGCAATTACTGGTTCAAGGTGGGGGATTTAAGGAGATGGAGAGAGAGAGATTCTATGAGCTTGAGATGGATGTTCTTGTATTGTGTTGTGCTGTTGATTGGTGCCAAAATGCTCCTGGAAGAGATAGGTGTTTAAAATCTTTCAAAAGTATTGGGTTGACTTGATACTGCTTAACACAGAAGATAGTGCATTCCAGACTGTTGGGGAATAGAGCAAGAAAGCTCAGAGGCATGAGTATTGGTTGCTCTTGCAGACCTGGGATGGTAAGCTAAGTAGGATTTGAGCACGGTGTCTTCATGGTCTATTGGTACTGGGGGTGCTGACTAATATTTGTAGGTGTTTGGCGGTGCTATTGTGTTTGATTGTGAGGCAATAGGGAGACAGTGGAGAGATTTTAGTATGGGTGTGATATGAGTTTGTCTGGAAGCTCGGAAAATGGTGAGTGCTGTAGTGTTTTGGGCAAGTTGTATTGGAAGGATAGTGTGTTTGGACAAGCCCTGGTATATTGAGTTGCAGTAGAATAGAGGGGTGATGGTAGCTTAGCATACTGCACAGAGGTTTTCTGTGAATAGAAGAGGAAGTAGGTTTCGCAGTGTTCTGAGCTTGTAGTAAACTGTCTTGGTGGTGTCCTGGACTTGGGCTTGGAAGCTTAGTTGCTGATCTAGAATGATGCCAAGGTATCTGTTTTGAGTTTTGACTTGAAGATTGGTGTTGCTGATCCTGCTAGATGGAGAGGGTGTAAAACTGGGGTCTCTTGTGACTGTAGAATTTCTGTCTTGTTGAGGTTGACTGACAGGTTGTGCAGTTGAAGCCACTTAACTATTTCATTGAAACAAGCTGTGATTCTTGAGTAGTCTGGAGCAGATGTGGAGAATGAGTATATATCATTAGGTTGTCAGCATAGATTTGGTAGTTGGCATTGACGTTTTGGATAGCTGAGCACAGGGGTCGAATGCAGATATTGAAAAAAAGCGAGGAGAGTGCGGAGCTTTGGGATACTACTTGTGGTAGAATGTAGGGGGATAATGTGTAGGTTTCAATTTTTATCTGTTTGCTATGGTGTGATAGGTAGGAATGAATCCATTTGAGTGGTTTGCCCTGAACCCCAATGTCATGGAGTTGGTTTAGTAGTATTTGATAAGACACTGTGTCAATGCTGCAGAGATGTCCAGAAAAAGCAGAATAAAGTCATTGACGATTCTTTCTGTCCCTGTGATGTCTATGGTTAGAAAGGAGGTCATTAAGGCTTCAGCACTAAGATAGGGGTGAAAACTATGCTGGTTATGGTCTAGTGGTGCATGTTGGTCTATGTGTTCTTAGAATTGGCTTTGAACAGCTTTTTCTATGATTTTTGCTAGGGCTGGTATGCTGGCTATGGATCTGTAGGAGGCAGCTGAGCTAGCATCAAGGTTGGGCTTTTTAGGAGGGAGGGAAGGAGGCTTGCTTAAGTGAGGGAGGGAAGAAGGCTTGTGCCAGAGAGGTTTGTAGAACAGCTGATATGCATGATAGGAAATGTGTCCTCGTGGTTTTTACCCAGGATACTGGGCATGGGTTGAGCGGGGAGGTGGTTGTGTTGATGTGAGTAATTATCCCATTGAGTTCTTCAGGGGGTATTTATTTATTTATTTATTTACATTCTCTTATATACCGTGCTATTCTGCATCAGTGCGGTTTACATTGAACAAACTGAAATTACATTGAACAGGGCATTATAAGTTGGAGATAACTATTTTACAGGGAACATGGCCTATGGAGGGTTAAGTGGCTTGCCCAAGACCACAAGGAGCACCTGTGGGACTAGAAACCCCAGTCCTTCCGGCCCAAGGTTGCTGTCCTCTAGTGCAGTGGTTCTCAACCTTTTTTGTACCGTGACCCCTTTTACCGTTGGTCAACTTGTGGTGACCCCAATGATAAAATCAAATGCGTCTCTCTTCCTTTACCGTTAACGCATTGTCGCTGTAATCATTTGTTGAATTATTAATATATTATAGGCCTTTGCAATATGTTTTTATTTATAAAATACTTATTTAAATAATCAAAACAACAAGTAACAATATTTGATTTCAAAATTATGATGATTTTGTAGTCAAATCACTAATATGAAATAAAATTATTTTTTTCTACCTTTGTTGTCTGACCAATTTATTCTCTGATCATGCTGGTCCCGATCTGAGGCTTCTGCTTTCCTGTCTTCTCTTAGCTCTCTTTCTGTGGTCTATGGTCCATCTGCCAGTCCTTATCTCTTTTGTTTTCTTCACTTCTTTCCATCAGCCTATTTCCAGTCCCAGTAACCCTCCCCAGTATCAGCCCCTTTCCAGTCCTCACTCCCAGTACCTTCCAATGTCAACTTGCATTCCCATGACTGCCACTGGTGTCCATTCCCTTCCAGTCCCCCTCCTTCCCCACTGATCAGTCCCTTCTAGTACAAATACCATGGCAGCCCCTCTCAGATCCACTCCCTTTCAGTTCCATGCTCCCATCCCCTTGTATCAGCCCACTTGTAGCCTTAGCCCCCAGGTTTCTTCCAGGGTCCGCAGCTCTATCCCTCCCCTCCCCACAATCAGCCCATTCCCAGTCAAAGCCCCCTAATCAGCTCACTTCTAGTGCTAATCCCCCGCAGCCCCATTACCAGTCCTACCCCCCCCCTAATCATCCCAATACCATTCCTACCCCCCATCAGCTCATTTCCAGTGCTAGTCCCCCCCTCAACCCCATTACCAGTGCTAGGCTCCCCTAATCAGCCCATTTCCAGTCCTAACCTCACTGATCAGCTCATTTCCAATGCTAGACCCCCATCAGTCCATTACCAGTCCTACCCCCCCTTGATAAGTCCCATTCCCAGTCCTAGCCTTCCCTAATCAACCCATTACCATTCGTAGCCCCCCCATCTGCCCATTACCAGTGCTAGCACCCCCATCAGCCCATTATAATCCTAACCCGCACTGTCTCTCGCCTCTGTCCAGCATTTATCCCGTCTGTCCAGTATGTCCCCATGTCTCTCCCCTTTGTCCATGCCAGCCTACTCCCTCCATGTCAGCCCACCTCCCTCCATCCATCCATATCAGCCCCCTCCCTCCCTCCCTCCCTCCATGTCAGCCCCCATCCTTCCATCCGTCCATGTCAGCCCCCCTCCCTCCATCCCATCCCTCCATGTCAGCCCCCATCCTTCCATCCGTCAATGTCAGCCCCCCTCCCTCCCTCCCTCCATCCATCCATATCAGCCCCCATCCCTCCCTCCCTCCCTCCCTGTCAGGCCCCTCCCTCCCTCCCCTCCATCCATCCATATCAGCCCCCATCCCTCCCTCCCTCCCTGTCA
Organism: Ichthyophis bannanicus; assembly: GCA_033557465.1. Lineage (NCBI taxonomy): Eukaryota > Metazoa > Chordata > Amphibia > Gymnophiona > Ichthyophiidae > Ichthyophis > Ichthyophis bannanicus. The sequence continues at coordinate 1,855,775,326 of CM066032.1, read as the reverse complement.
GCCCCCATCCTTCCATCCGTCCATGTCAGCCCCCTCCCACCCTCCATGTCAGCCCCCATCCTTCCATCCGTCCATGTCAGCCCCCATCCCTCCATCCCTCCCTCCCTCCCTGTCAGGCCCCTCCCTCCCTCCCTCCCTCCATCCATCCATCCATATCAGCCCCCATCCCTCCCTCCCTCCCTCCCTGTCAGGCCCCTCCCTCCCTCCCTCCCTCCATATCAGCCCCCATCCCTCCCTCCCTCCCTCCCTCCCTGTCAGGCCCCTCCCTCCATCCATCCATATCAGCCCCCATCCCTCCCTCCCTCCCTGTCAGCCCCCTCCCTCCCTCCCTCCCTGTCAGCCCCCATCCTTCCATCCGTCCATGTCAGCCCCCCTCCCTCCATCCATCCATATCAGCCCCCATCCCTCCCTCCCTCCATCCATCCATATCAGCCCCCATCCCTCCCTCCCTCCCTCCCTGTCAGCCCCCTCCCTCCCTGTCAGCCCCCATCCTTCCATCCGTCCATGTCAGCCCCCCTCCCTCCATCCATCCCTCCATGTCAGCCCCCATCCTTCCATCCGTCCATGTCAGCCCCCTCCCTCCCTCCATCCATCCATATCAGCCCCCATCCCTCCCTCCCTCCCTGTCAGGCCCCTCCCTCCCTCCCTCCCTCCCTCCCTCCATCCATCCATATCAGCCCCCATCCCTCCCTCCCTCCCTCCCTCCCTTCCTCCCTCCCTGTCAGCCCCCTCCCTCCCTCCCTCCCTGTCAGCCCCCATCCTTCCATCCGTCCATGTCAGCCCCCCTCCCTCCATCCATCCCTCCATGTCAGCCCCCATCCTTCCATCCGTCCATGTCAGCCCCCCTCCCTCCATCCATATCAGCCCCCATCCCTCCCTCCCTCCATCCATCCATATCAGCCCCATCCCTCCCTCCCTCCCTCCCTCCCTCCCTGTCAGCCCCCATCCTTCCATCTGTCCATGTCAGCCCCCTCCCTCCCTCCATCCATCCATCCATCCATATCAGCCCCCTCCCTCCCTCCCTCCATGTCAGCCCCATCCTTCCATCAGTCCATGTCAGCCCCCCACCCTCCCTCCCTCCCTCCCTCCCTCCATGTCAGCCCCATCCTTCCATCTGTCCATGTCAGCCCCCTCCATCCATCCATCCATATCAGCCCCTCCCTCCATGTCAGCCCCCATCCTTCCATCTGTCCATGTCAGCCCCCACCCTCCATCCCACCCGCCATGTCAGCCCCAAACTTCCATCTGGCCATGTCAGCCCCCCACCCGCCCGGGCAGCACCCCCCTGGCGAGGTCAGCCGGGGTGCAGGTTGTCTGCCTCCCTTCTAATGCAGCCGCGGCTCTCTGCCTCTTAGGGAACCGCGGCTGTACCTGTAAAATCATTGCGGAGCCCTTCCTGTCTCGATGGGCTCCATGCAGCATTGTCCCGCCTCCAAAGGAAGTTTACCACTTCCTTTGGAGGCGGGACAATGCTGCACGGAGCCCGTCGAGACAGGAAGGGCTCCGCAACGATTTTACAAGTACAGCCGCGGTTCCCTAAAAGGCAGGGAGCCGCGGCTGCAGAAGAAGGCGGTGAGTTTGCCGGAGTTTGCTGCTGCCGAGAAGCGGACTCGGCAGCAACTTGTGCACATCTTAATTTTTTTTTTTAAACTTGGTGGAGGCTAAGCGACCCCCGCTAAATCCTGTGGCGACCCCCGTTGGGGTCGCGACCCACAGGTTGAGAACCGCTGCTCTAGTGGGATATGAACCCCCGACCTTCCGGCCTGAAGTACCTTGCCCCAACCACTAGGCCTCCACTCCATGGTATGGCTCTGAAGACAGTCCAGGAATGCATGGGTGTGGTTGTCTCATCTGGTGTGGGTAAAGTAAGCATGCTAGTGATGCTAGAGCTATGCTTGGCTTGTAGGTGGTCAGCCATGTCTTGGGGGTTTAGGATGTTGTCTTGGCGTGGCTGGGTGGGATCTCTAGTGAGAGATTGTACTAGTTTGAAGAGCTCCCTGAGTTTGTTAATGGCACGGAGGAGACTGCTGCTGTAATATTCCTGCTTGGATTGGATGACATTATTACAGTACATTCTTAGCTTGTCCAGGAATTTGGTTTGGAGTTAGGGGTCCTTTGATTTCCTCCACTTGCATTCGATGCGACAAAGATCACGCTTTTGCTCTCTTAGTTCTGCAGCGTACCAGAGTGCAAGGCATCGCTGTTTTGCAGAGGGAGCTTGTGGGGGTGCAATAGCAGCTGTAGAGAAAATGGAGTTCCACTTCTCAATCAGCGTTTCCAGGTCAGTTTTGACTGGGATGTTCGCCAGCGCTGGCAGGGTTTTTTGGAGGAAGGATTGTTCGTCGAAGGTGAGGAAACTTCTTGCTGTGTGGGTTAAGTCTTGTGGTGGATAGCTGATGTGTAAGTGGGGTAGCATGACAAAATCCTGCTCAACCAACTCAACACAGCCTTTGCATACCATCCAAAAAGTACAGAGAAGAGCCACCAAATTGGTGAAGGGGATGGAAGGCTACTCCTATGAAGAGAGGCTAAAAAGGTTAGGGCTCTTTAACCTAGAAAAGAGGCGGCTGAGGGGAGATATGATAGAGGTGTATAAATTAATGAATGGAGTGGAACGGATAAACGTGGATAAATTGTTTACGCTATCAGAATATAGAAGGACTAGGGGGCATGTAATGAAGCTACAGGGTAAACTATTTAAGACAAATAGGAGAAAATATTTCTTCTCTCAACGTGTAATCAAACTCTGGAATCTGTTACCGGAGGATGTAGTAAGGGCTGTTAGTATAGCTGGGTTTAAAAAAGGTTTGGACAAGTTCCTGGAGGAAAGGTCCATAAACCACTATTAAAAAGGGACCCAGGATATCAATGCTTGGCCTAGTACAAGCACTGCAGAACCTGTGTCTTTTGGGGAAACTGCTAGGTACGTATGACATAGATTGGCCACTGTTGGAAACAGGATACTGGGCTTGATGGACCTCGGTCTGACCCAGTATGGCATTTCTTATGTTCTTATGTTCTTATGTTCAAAGTTATTAGGTGATGGTTGGACCAGGGTACTGGAGTTATTGTGGGTGGAGTCTGCCTTGATTTATCTAGCAGGATGTTGGGGACAAAGATCAGGTCGAGGATTCCATCTTTGGAGTGCATTGGTGTGATAATGAGTTGGGTGTAGTGCAGGTCGCTCATCACTTGAAGGAATGCAGAGGGTTGACTGTTGGAGGCTGAGGGAAGGTTCAGGACTCCGAGGAGGATGAAGTGTCTTTGGGTGGAAGTGTGGGAACAGACTGCTTTGAGTAGTGTGTCTAATTCCTCAGCCTTGTTGTGGGGGGCTCTGTAGGTGAGGCAGATGTTGTTTGTTTGATATTGTGAGGATGTCGATGCTCTGTGTAGAGATGGTGTTTACAGTGTTAAAGTTCAGGTTCTTGTCTGTAAGGATACAAATGCATCCTCCTCTGTTGGCACTTCAGGAGCAACTATGGATGGTATGCATGGCTGTGTTGAGTTGGTTGAGCAGGATTTTGTCATTTTCTGTGAACCATGTTTCGGTGATACACATGAGGTCTATCCTGTTGTCTGTGATGTACTCAGAGAGAGTTTGTATTTTGTTGCAGGGAGAGTGCAAATTTATTAGGGCACATCTGATGGTATTGTTGGGGTGTGTTTTTCCTGTGTGTGTTGAGGTAGGGGAGAGGGCTCGGTTTTGATTGAGATGCCCTGGTCTTCTGCTGGAGTGTGTGCTGAGTAGGAGCCATGGGAGCATCCTGGACCTCTTGTGAGGCTTTGGAGGAAAGGTCCTCCAGCCGGGGTAGATTGGCCAGTCGATCCACCTCTAGGGCAATGCTTGAGGCATCTCTATTTTTAGAAAGAGATCTATCCTTAGGAGGAAGGCCTGTCTTGGAAGAAGACTTGTGTTTTGATAGAGAGACTGCATCTGAGGCAAACAGGGAGCCGAGTTTCACGGCCCGATTCTGTAGGCCTCTCTTTGTCATCTTTTTGTACAAGGGGCATTCGGACAGCTGGTGATCTGGGCCGAGGCATTTTTTAGGCACCAGTCAATGGTATCAGTGGCAGAAATAGTACTACTACACTTTTATTTATTTATTTTATTTTATTTAACAGGTTTTATAGACTGCTTTATCATTTCAATCAAAGCAGTTTACATTGAAACTTAAACTTGGCAATGCACATTAAACAGGGACATTGATGAAACCACTAGTTGGTTTTTCCATCGTGTCAGTAGACTGGATGGAAGGCCGAAGCCTGAAATGGGCATCGAGCACCTGAAGAATGAAGTTTGTTTGGGGTTTTTTTAAATAAAAAAGAAGTAAAAATAATAATTCGGTTCCGGTGTCAATGGGAAGGCAGACGCAACCACATAAAGTAAGAAAGAAGAAATTTTCTGCGATGACAGGATTTGCTTCCTGCTGGCTCCACGGAAAACAAAGAACTGAGGAGGGAGAGTCTCAAAGGTGGGAAGGCAGCAACGCAGGCACAGTGGGATGCTCTCAAAAGCTTTCCTTTTGGACGCTGGGGAGCGTTCCCACGCGGGCTCCGTCAGTATTGACGTCACTCATATGTGAAGACTACATTCCTGCTCGTTCCTAGAGATACATAGTAACATAAGAAAAAATGGCATAATAAAGACCAATCAGACTATTTAGTCTATTCAATCATTCTGTCCACACTAAGGATATATCCTAACTGCCAATCACAGAATTTGACAGCCTCCAAGATATTGCTCCTTATCCTGAACGGTCTTTTTCGTATATTTTTATTATATTGATAGAATTTGCTGTATTTTGTCATTTTTGTTGTATGCACCTACAGCATGGTGTTCAAAGACAGGCAACTTATAAATTTAAGCAAATTCCATCTTGCTATCTATTATCTTTGGTAGATGGTCCATAAACCATTATTAAAGAGGACCCGAGAAATCCACTGCTTGCCCTGGGACAAGCATTGTGGAACCTGTGTGCCTTTTTGGGAATCTGCCAGGTACTTGTTAATTGGATTGGCCATTTGAAAACAGAATACTGGGCTTGATGGACTTTGGTCTGACCCAGTATGGCATTTCTTATGTTCTTATGAACATATAAGATCCCCTCCTTGCCTCCCCTTTCTCATATCTAATCAGCAAACAAGGTGTGCCTCTTCCTGTTTTCTTCAGCTTACTTGCTGGTGGCATTTAACATCATAAAAGATTCAATAGGGCTAACGTGACAATTTGTGCCACTATTTATTTATTTATTTAACAGCTCTTATATACCGCGCTATTTGACATCAGTGCGGTTTACATTAAACAAAATACACTCAGATTTAGAGAACTTGTCCAAGTTACAGGTAACAGGGGAATAATTTATCAGAATATACTGAGTGAATTTCCTCTCTTCCCTACCCACTCTGTAACATGTCACTATCAGGATTTGATGTCATACTCTCTATACTAGATCCTTTCTAACAGTAAAACAATGATGCAAATAGCTTACCTCAGAAATGAGGCTGGCATCTGTAGTCAAAGCCTGTACCCGATGGAAGCTGGCAATCAGGGATATGGGCAAAAACCCCTGCAGATCCATTTTCCTTCTGAGAAAAAAGTCCCTCTCCAAGTTTTCTATACTGAAATAATACTCACTGGAAAGAAAGGGAAGTATCTTCAGTAAAGACAAGCCAAGTACTGCACCCTAAAGTGTGTCCAAGAAATAATGTGCACAATTTTCTATTCATACAAATCCAATTTATTACAGATAGCAAAATATTTATTATTATATATCAACAATAAAAAGCCACAAACTGGGCATAATGGGGATAATTTTGTAAGGAGACATGTATTTTTAGGTGCCAACACCACATCTAAATATCAGTATTTTAGTCAATTACGCATGAAGTAGCCTAATATAAAATACTAACTAGTGTAAAAGTATACGTAGTATAGTAACATAGTATATGATGACAGATAAAGACCAGTATGGTCCATCTAGTCTGCCCAGCAAGTTGGCAAGAGTAGATGTACCATGCAGATCACCACTCCCCATGCCTTTGTTTAGGGGTGCACCCACTGCTCCATGCAGGTCACTCCTACTTGTTGAGATAGAAGAGATAGATACATTTATTTTGATTTCATCCTGTTGCTATAAAGGGATCCACTGTGTCTATCTCATGCCATTTTGAAATCTGTCACTGTATTTGCTCCCACCACTTCCATCGGGAAGACATTCCAAGCGTCCACCACCCTTTCAGCGACAAAGTATTTCCTGATGTTGCCTTTCATGGCAGTGGGGGTGTACTATCGACCGCCTGGCCAGAATGAACAAATGGATGACGAAATGCTCAAATAAATCAAGGAAGCTAACAAAAGTTACAGTGCAGTAATAATAATGGGTGATTTCAATTACCCCGGTATCGACTAGGTCAGTGTCACGTCAGGACATGCTAGGGAGATAAAGTTCCTAGATGAAATAAATGACTGCTTCTTGAAACAGCTTGTGCATCAACCGACCAGAGGGGAAGCTATATTAGACCTAGTCCTTAGTGGAACACCAGATCTAGTGCAAGAGATAAGGGTGTTAGGGCCACTTGGCAACAGTGATCATAGCATGATCGCCTTTGATTTAATTAGTGGAGGAGGGATAGTAAGGAAATCCACAGTACTACCTTTTAACTTTCGAAAGGGAGACTATGATAAAATGAGGAAAATAGTTAAGAAAAAGCTAAAAGGAGCAGTTTCAAAGGTTAAAGACTTACATCAAGCTTGGGCGTTGTTGAAAAATAGTATCTTGGAAGCCCAGGCCAGCTTTATTCCACGCTTTAAGAAAAGTGGAAGAAAGTCCAAAAAACTGCCAGCGTGGTTTAAAGGTGAGGTCAGAGAGGCTGTTGTTGCCAAAAAAGCATCTTTCAGGAAATGGAAAAAAGAGCCAAACGATGAAACCTGGAAACAGCACAAGCACTGGCAAGTCAAATGCAAGGCATTGATAAGGCAGGCAAAGGGAGAATTCGAGAAGAAGTTTGCTGCGGAAGCAAAAACGTGAAATAAAGACTTCTTCAAGTACATTCGTAGCAAAAAATCTGTGAGAGAGTCAGTTGGTCCATTAGATGATAGAGGGGTAAAAGGGGCACTAAGAGGCGACAAGGTGATAGCGGAGAGACTGAATGAATTCTTTGCTTCGGTCTTTACCGAGGAAGATGTAGGGATGTTACCCATGACTGAAGTGATATTTAAAGGTGCGGAAGAATTGAACGAACTATCGATACATCGGGAAGATGTATTACAACTATTAGATAAACTGAAGAGAAGGAAATCACCTGGGCCGGATGGTATACATCTTAGGGTGTTCAAGGAACTGAAATATGAGATTGCAGACCTACTATTAGTAATATGTGAACTATCATTAAAATCATCTCTAATACCTGAAGATTGGAGGATCGCCAATGTAACACCAATTTTTAAAAAGGGTTCCAGGGGTGATCCGGGAAACTACAGATCGGTGAGCCTGACGTCAGTACCGGGAAAAATGGTAGAAACCATCATAAAGAATAAAATTACTCAGCATGTAGATAGTCATGGCCTAATGGGAGACAGCCAACATGGCTTTAGACAAGGAAGATCTTGTTTTACTAATCTGTTATGTTTTTTGAAGGTGTGAATAAACAGGTGGACAAAGGTGAGTTGGTTGATATAGTGTATCTGGACTTTCAGAAAGCCTTTGACAAGGTCCCTCATCAGAGACTTTTGGCAAAACTAAAGAGTCATGGGATAGGAGGCAGTGTACTACTGTGGATCAGGAACTGGTTAAAAGATAGAAAGCAGAGGGTAGGGCTAAATGTCCAATTTTCCCAATGGAGAAAGGTGAATAGTGGTGTACCCCAGGGATCTGTGCTGGGTCCGCTGCTTTTTGACATATTCATAAACGATCAGGAAAATGGAATAACGAGTGAGGTTATCAAATTTGCAGATGACAGAAGACTATTTAAAGTTGTTAAAACCCAAGAGGATTGTGGAAAATTGCAAGAGGATCTTGATAAATTGGAAGACTGGGCATCAAAATGGCAGATGAAATTTAATGTGGACAAGTGCAAAGTTATGCACCTAGGGAAGAACAACCCAAACTATGGTTACACGATGCAAGGTTCCACATTAGGAACCACCACCCAGGAAAAAGATTTAGGCGTCATTGTGGATACCATGTTAAAACCCTTGGCCCAGTGTGCAGCGGCGGCCAAGAGAGCAAATAGAATGCTAGGTATCATAAGGAAAGGAATGGAAAATAAAAGAAAAGATATTATAATGCCTCTTTATCATTCCATGGTGCACCTTGAATATTGTGTGCAATTCTGGTCGCCGCATCTTAAAAAGGATATAGCGATATTAGAAAAGGTTCAGAGAAGAGCCACCAAAATGGTAAAGGGGATGGAAGGATACTCCTATGAAGAAAGGCTAAAAAGGTTATGGCTCTTTAACCTGGAAAAGAGACGGCTGAGGGGAAATATGATAGAAGTCTATAAATTAATGAACGGAGTGGAACGGGTAAACGTAGATCTATTGTTTACGTTATCAGAATATAGAAAGACTAGGGGACATGCAATGAAGCTACAGGGTAAACTATTTAAGACTAATAAAAGAAAATATTTTTTCACTCAATGTGTAATCAAACTCTGGAATTTGTTACCGGAGGATGTAGTAAAGGCTGTTAGTGTAGCTGGGTTTAAAAAAGGTTTGGACAAGTTCCTGGAGGAAAGGTCCATAATCCATTATTAAGAAGGGACCCAGGATATCAATGCTTGACCCAGTACAAGCATTGTGGAACCTGTGTCTTTTGGGGAAACTGCTAGGTACGAATGACCTAGATTGGCCACTGTTGGAAACAGGATACTGGGCTTGATGGACCTTGGTCTGACTCAGTATGGCATATCTTATGTTCTTATGTTCTTATGACTTGCAGAAAACATTTATCGTGCTGCTGCTAGCGACTCTTGGAGGTCTTGGTGGACATCCTTTTACAAAAACCGCATGCCGCAGGGTCGTGGTCTGGCCCTAGGCAGCGCAGGCAGCAGTCTTGTGTGTCAGAAAGGGACATAATTTTGGCACACCAATCACATTTCTTGAATCCACTGGTAGCCATGGGGGAAAAAATTACCCCAGCGAGGTTGAAGACTTGCAATGCTGCCAGCTGGAAAAAAGGACATGAAGACGCCAAAAAGAAAAAGGGGTTAGGAACCCGAGACTCAATGCCAGAGACAACAAGCTCGGGTGGCGGGAAGAGTACCGGTGCAATACCGGAGAGAGTATGAAACAGTCAAGAAGAAATCAACTTTTTCCAGGGGAAACCAGACAGACGTCTTAAGGGCTCCATGGAAAAAAGGAGACTGAGCTAGATGGCACCCTTGGAAAGGAAGCACACCACATATGTGTGGTGGCATCTCCCAAAGGCTTTCTTTGAAAGCTGGAGGATGTTTCCACGAGGGCTCCGTCGGCGCCGTCACATATATGTGAGGACTGACTTCCTGCTTGTTCCCGGAGAAACATAGAAACATGATGACAGAAAAAGACCACATGGCCTATCTAGTCTGGTACTTTATCAATCCTACTGTGTTTTGAAAACACCTATTATAGGCTAGCAACATTAATTTTTCCATCGACAATCAGGACCGAGTCAGGCACACAAGTGGTGACCCCTATGCTTAGGGCTACTCAGTCCTTTGTACATTATCTCACTCTTACGAGTAGCCCACATCGATAGAAGCTAGAGCTGCAAATTTTAATGGACAAATTAGCCAGTGCAGCTCAATCAAAAGCACTGCCCTTTACTGAAGTTTGAACCAGGCAGCAATGCAAAGTGAAAATAGGAAGCGAGGACCATGTCATTGCTTTGTAAATGGTATCTAATGAGGCAAATTTTACAAAGTTTCTGCAGTAGTTCTGATTTGGTGAGATTTAGAGACAAAAGGAGCACCCGCTTTTCCATAAGAAAATTGGATGCAGAATCCCAACTGATTTACTAAAATTCTTTTTGCAACTGTTATATAGCGAAGTTACTCACCTGTAACAGGTGATCTCAAGGAAAAGCAGGAATTTAGTCTTCACATATGGGTGACATTGGTGTTGATGGAGCCCGCATGGAAATGCTCCCCAGCGTCCAATAGGAAAGCCTTTGGGAGCATCCCACTGCGCCTGCGTAGCTGCCTTCCCGCCTTTCCAACTCTCCTTCCTCAGTTGAGTTTGTCGCTGAGAAAAAAAGGAGAGTAAAAAAGAAAACCTACAACTCCTAAGGGAGGAGGATGGGTTGTGAAGAACCACTAGGCCACTCCTCCACTCCACAACCCACCCTAAGGAGTGGCCTAGTGGTTGGGGCAAGGTACTTCAGGCCGGAAGGTCAGGGGTTCAAATCCCATTAGAGGACAGCAACCTTGGGCTGGAAGGACTGGGGTTTCTAGTCCCACAGGTGCTCCTTGTGGTCTTGGGCAAGCCACTTAACCCTCCATAGCCCATGTTCCCTGTAAAATAATTATCTCCAAGTTATAATGCCCTGTTCAAAGTAATTTCAGTTTGTTCAATGTAAACTGCACTGATGCAGAATAGCACAGTATATAAGAGAATAAATAAATAAAATAATAAATAAAAATAAATTCCTGTTGTTCCCAGAGATCACCTGTTACAAGAGTAACTACACTATCTCCAAGAACAAGCAGGAATGTGGTCTTCACATATGGGACTCCCTAGCTCCCAGATGCCAGAGAAGCAACCTAAGAACCAGTGAAGATTTGCCTCAGGGTAGACTTCAAGAGGTCATGAATCCTTCATTGATGTTTGGTATCATTAAGGTCCGGACAGAGGGTAGGAGTTGCCCTTAAGCCTGAAAGATGTGCTGGAGAACAGCTTGACTAAACATGGCATCCCGTCGGGAGTCCTTGTCTAGACAGTAATGAACAGCAAAAGTATGGAGGAAAGACCAAGTTCCTGCCTTACAGATTTTGTCAATGGTCACAGAGCGTAGAATCGCCATTGAGGTAGCCATGGTACAAACATTATGAGCAGTGACGTGACCTTCTAGTGAGAACCCTGCTTTTTCATAAGCAAAAGAGATACAATCTGCTATCCATTTGGAGAGGGTACGTTTAGATATTGATAGACCCATGTGACTAGGGTCAAAGGAAATGAACAACTGGGAGGCTGTACGGTGATCTCGAGTTCTCTGGAGATAAAAAGTCAAGGCATGCTTGCAGTCAAGAGCATGCAGGTTGCCTCCGCTCTAGATGCATGTGGTCTAGGAAAGAATACAGGAAGGTAAACTGACTAATTCAAATGGAAAGGAGACACCACCATATCTTATGTTCTTATCCATTATTAAGAAGGGACCCAGGATATCAATGTTTGACCCAGTACAAGCATTGTGGAACCTGTGTCATTTGGGGAAACTGCTAGGTATGTATGACCTAGATTGGCCACTGTTGGAAACAGGATACTGGGCTTGATGGACCTTGGTCTGACCCAGTATGGCATATCTTATGTTCTTATGTTCTTTGGTATGAAATGCAGGTGAGTCCTAAAGACCACCTTGTCATGGTGAAACCGGGTGTAAGATGGGTCCGCCACCAAAGCCTGAAGTTCACTGATGCGTCTAGCTGAAGTGATGGCAATAAGAAAGAAACTTTAACGGGGTCGTAGCCAAGGGTTCAAAGGGTGGCTTGAGAAGCTGCGCTAGAATGACATTGAGATCCCAAGCTACTGAGGGTGGTCTGATGGAAGGCTTGGTCAGCAAAAACCTCTCATAAACCTCACTAAAAGTGGTTGTGAGGAGATGGGCTTTCCATCCAAGAGATGATGAAAGGTGGCAAACACACTAAGGTGAACTCTCACCAAGTTGGTCTTGAGACCAGTTGAGGAGAGGTGGAGGAGGTATTGAAGGAGTGTCTCCATGGAAGCAGAGAAGGGATTGATATCCTTCTGGGAACACCAGGTAGAGAATCTACATCACTTGAAATCGTATGAACGTCTGGTAGATGGTTTCCTGGAAGCTAACAGGATCTCCTTTACCTCCTGTGTAAGGTTAAGGTCCTGTAATGCCATGCTTTCAGCAACCAAGCTGTGAGATGGAGAGACCGTGGATTGGGATGGAGCTGTGTCCCTTCTTCCTGGGAGAGGAGATCGGGCGCAGATCCCAGTCGTAGAGGCTGAGTCTGAGCCATGGTTGACGTGGCCATTGCGGGACTATGAGAATCATGTAGCCCCTGTCTGCTTGAAGCTTGAAGAGCATCTTGGGAATGAGGGGAATGGGAGGAAAAGTATAAAGGAGACCTCGACCCCAGTGTAGGTGAAAAGCATCCACCTGCTTGTTGCTGGACATGAAAGTCCTGGTGCAGAAGCAGGGAAGCTTGGCATTCTGCAGAGTGGCAAACAGATCTATGTCTGGAATTCCCCAGATCTGAAAGATGTAAGACGTTGTGTCTGGATGGAGAGACCATTCATGGGGAAGAAGGATCTGACTCAACTTGTCTGCCAAGACATTGAGCTCTCCTGGGAGATTCACCACTTGGAGGTGTATTTGATGAGCAATGGCGAAGGACCAAAGATGGAGAGCCTCCTTGCAGAGGGGCCAAGAGCTTGTCCCACCCTGCTTGTTCATATAGAACATGGACACTTGTTTGTTTGTCTTGACCAGAAACATTTGGGACCATAGGTGATCCTGAAACACTCTGAGGGCGGTGGAGATAGCACAAAGCTCCAGTAGATTGATCTGGAGTTGTGACTCTTGCATTGTCCAGAGGCCCTGTGTGGAGAGTGTGCCCAAGTGAGCCCTCCAACCCAGTTTGAAGGCATCCATCATTAGGGTACATTGATGTGGAGGCATCTGAAAAGGAGACCCTACGAGGAGATTTCCTGGGGAACACAATCATTGGAGGGATGTTGTGAGAGGGGCAGTGATTTGGATCTTGTCCCTGAGACAGCCTAAGACTTGCTTCCATTTGGAGGCAAGAGTCCACTGTGCTGTGAGCATATATAGATGGGCATATGCCCTGTTGAAGCTATATGCCCTAGAAGCTGCAGCACTTCCCAGGCAGTCAGATGGTCTCTGAGTTGCACTTGGGATGCCAGCTCCATGAGACAATGGGGTTGTGGCAAAAATGCCCTTGATCACTGTGTGTCTAGGAGAGCTCCAATGAATTCTAGTCTTTGAGTTGAAGCAAGGTGAGATTTTGGAAGATTTATGACAAATCCCAAGTGTTGCAGTACCTGCATGGTACAAAGCAAAGAAATCTGAACCTCTTGGGAGGTGTCTGCCTTTATGAGCCAGTCATCCAAGTAAGGGAAGACAAATGTCCCGAGAGACCTTAGGAAGGTGGCTATGACCGCCATGCATTTTATAAAGACCCTTGGGGCTGAGGCAAGTCCGAAGGGCAGGACTCTGTATTGATAATGTTTCCCCTGAAAAATGAAGTGTAGACCTTTCCCATGTACTAGATGAATGAGGATGTGTATACGCTTCTTTCAGATCTAGAGAACAGAGCCAGTCCTGAATCTGGAGGTAGGGAAGAAGGGTCCCTAGAGAGACCATCTTGAACTTTTCACAGACTATAAACTTGTTGAGGTTCCTGAGGTCCAGGATGGGCCTGTACCCTCTGCTCTTCTTTGGTATGAGAAAGTACAGAGAGTAGAAACCCCTTCCCTGCTGAGGTATGGGGACCTTTTCTATGGTACCCTGTGATAGAAGAGAAGACAACTTCTGTTGTAGAAGAGCGGTGAGAGGGGGCTGTATATGATATTCCCTTACTAGGGTGGAGGGGGGCAGAGTTTGTAGATGAAGTCTGTACCTCTCCCTCACTATGGTTAATATCCACTGCTCTGAGGTGATGTGGGCATAATGACAGAGTCTGCCTGCTATTGGAGGGGGTAGGGGTCCTTCAGAGGCAGGGTGGCTATGTTCTCTAGAAAAAAGTAAAAAACCAGGCGCGGACTGTGGCTGTGGAGCTGGTTGAGTCTTAGGTACCTGTGGCTTCTTCTGTTGTTTGGGAGGCTGTTGCCTCTTTTGAGGACTCTGAGTCTGGTACTGAGAAGCAGGAGGATAAGAAGAGTAGAAGTTATTTTTCTTATTAATGCATGAATTTTTGTTTTCACATGAAACTCCATGATATATTAGTCAGTACCAAACTAATAACACCTCAAGTGATAATTTTGGTCAAAACAAATATTTTGACTGCTATTTTGCACAATATTTCAGCGTCCCCATTTCGGGGACGTTATGCATGGAAGGGCGGGTGAAGTGGCTGTTATATAAAACAACTGCAAATAATGTGAAACAACTGCAAATAAATTTCCAAAACTTATTATAAATGAAATGTAATTAGTATTATGTGGAAATGATCAAAATGTGTAGCCAGCCACATCACATATGAGTGGTGCGTGACATGTACAGGGGTCAGGATATGGAGAAGAGAATGGCCCAGAGTAGGCCATGGATGTGGCAGACTCAAGTCAAGTGGGTGGCCCAGATATGTGGGTATGCCCAGGAAGGGATGTGGAGGGACCCATGAAAGGGTGGGTGGGCTGGAGGAAGGGGCCACATGCTGCCACAGACACCTCTCCTATGCATGGGGCCACCTGTGCAGCAGCCTTACCACCCCATTGACAGAAACAGGCCTGGGATCGCATCCGCAGTGCCCGATGGCTGACATGCATGCCCTGTGCAGCTAGACGGTGATGTGCTGGGGGTACCACATGTATGCAACACACCATTCACATGTGTCGCCCCCCATGACAGCCACCATGTGTGCGGCACTGGCATCGTGCAATGGGCAGGTGACATTGTACCCTTGGCATATCTCAGCAAAAATATTGGCGGAGTGTGCCTCGAACCCCCGGACCCAGAGGCAGTCCCAATACCAGCAGCCCACGATGGAACACTGCTGTGACCAATGTCCCAGGCAGGCGATGTGCATGATGCACAGAGGCATGGGCCAGCCACACATGGTGTGGACATGCACAGGCCCGTGGCAGCTGCTGCACATACCACAGCCCCTCCCCAGGTGCTGACATATGCATTGAGTGGTATGGGCATGTGGCTCAGGCAGTCATGCAAAGTAATGTATATGTCGGCTGCTATCCATTCATCATCATCCTCCAGCATTGAAATAACTTCATGTAATTTGTAATGCCTTGACATTCTAAAGTTGAAAAATGGGAAAAATCATAAACAGACAACACAAAAACACCAAATAGCAGGGTTTGTGGAATAATTGCATACTGCACATGCTCTGTTACACTTAATTGCTCATATTATCGCTCATCGCAAATGCCCTACCCATTCATGCATAGCGTCCCCAAAACGGGGACTGCAGAAATATGTATCGTACTCAGAACGGAATCACTGAAAATTCTACATACAAATATATTGGATTAAAAGCAATATATTAAACAAAAATCAAGCTTACTTGAGAGAATGACTGATTGCGTTCTTGTTGAAAAAACACTACTTTTCAAGAGTATGATAAATTTAGCAAATTTTACTGAACTCTTACTTCAAGTTCTTTTATTGGTTCTGCAGGTGAACATATCACAGAACTTTTTGTAATGCATTCATTCTACATTTGTTCCTAATAAAATATTGCGTCATTGAATTGTTTTATGCGTGGTTTAATATGACCTGAGGCATAAAATTTGAGCGTACCCATTACGGGGGCGCTATGCATAAATGGGAGGTCTTCTTTGCAGCTGTCTTTTTCCTAGTAAGTTTGGTTGTAGTTCAAGACAGTCTATTTAGAGTGGTATTCTCTGACCAACTGAGAAGACTTATCCTGCCAGTCTTTTCCAAAAAGGTTCTTGCCAGTGCAGGGTATGTTGCCCAGTTTATCTTGGACCCACTGTTCAAGAGCTGAGGCCTGCAGCCATGCAATCCTGAGTGCACCAATGCAGGTTGCTGTGGTTCCGCTTGTGCATTCAAATGCATCAAAGGTCTATTGACAAACTTCGAGACATTCTGGGCATGCTTGACTAGAGCAAGAGGTCACCTTTCTTATCTGGAAGAAGAGGAGACATGGCCTCAAGATCCCTAGTAACCTCCTTGAGGAACATACCCATATAGATTATGTCGGAGTTTATCCTGGCTGAAAGCCTGGAAGCCTGGAAACATTGACGCCCAAAAGCATCGAGGTTCATGATTCTCTACCTGGAGGGTTAGAAGAATGTGTTTTAGAACTCTTAATTAGATGCATCGCTAATTCCATCATCAAGAAAGAAAAGGAGACAAAAGAAAGAAGAATCAGGCAACGGACAGTGAGAGATGGTTTCGGCATTGACGGGAAGGCAGATGCTGACCACAAAAAAGGGAATTAAAGAATTTTCTGCAGTGACAGGATTTGTTTCCTGATGGATCTGCAGAAAACAAAGAACTGAGGAGGGAGAGTTGGGAAGGCAGCTACGCAGGCACAGTAGGATGCTCCCAATGGCTTTCCTATTGGATGCCGGGGTGCGTTCCTCTGCACTGTTGAAATTTATGCGGACTTAGCACACATTACTTTGCAAAACACTACATTCCTGCTTGTTCCTGGAGATCAGATCTTCTGGGAAGGTAGATAAAAAGCAGTGTAGACTTTCTAAGCAATTCAGTTCTAAGATAGTATGCGAGAGCCCACAAAGAGTGTGGTGGACCTTTTCGCATAAGGTTTTATGAGATTTTAGAGAAAAGGTAGGAGCACTATTTGGTGTTACCACCTTAAGTAAAAATCTGGAATGAAGAACTACTTTGTTATAATGAAACTGTGTGCAGGGCTTATAGGTTTCAAGAACATAAAGCTCGCTTCCTCATGTAGTAGTAGTAGTAACTGCTATTAGGAAGAGTACTTTTCATATAAGGAACTTAAGAAAAGCAGACTCTAATGGTTCATTAGGGGACTTCATAAGAACCAAATTAAGGTCCCAAGGCACAGGGGCTTTTGTACAGCTGGTTTGACTTGAAGAAGCCCTTTCATGAAATGTAAGAAGACAGCTTCCAGCATCGCCCTGTCCTATCAAGTGGAGCATGGAAAACAGAAAGCACTAAGGCGGGAGGCTGCTGCTGTCATCAGCCAAGATGGGTGCCTGAGCCAGAGCTCTGGCTGGCCGCATGTTTAAAAGCTGCCCGAATTCACCCTAGACAATGCAGAACTGACCCTCCATGGCCTGGTGAGCTGGGGAATGTGGGAGGATGGCCACGAAGGGGAAAAATCCCGACCTCTTGGATTATGCATATGCTGGAGCGGCATCAACCCCATGAGAAAATGGCAGCTGCAGCGTCAAAGAGCGAGAGGAATGAGAGTCAGAGCCCTGGGAGCCCAAAACGTGGTGAACTGTCTGCCGCAGATGATCCAAGGATGGAAGCCAAAGGGGAGCAGGCATTCCAGGCAGAGATGCAGGCCTGATTTTGGGAGTTAAAAACAGACCTCTCACAAGATCTGGAGGACGTTGTAAGCAGCATAGAGGGCCTACGCTCGGACCTGAGGGTGCTAGGAAAGCATGTGGAAGATAATGAGGACCACCTGGACGAGCAGAGCAAGGCCACGACGATCTTGGAGCAGAAATGAGCTGAAATGGACAAACAGCAAATGGACCTGGAGGACAAGATTGAAGACTTGGAAAACAGGTCCCGCCACAGTAATCTCAACTTCCGTGGTGTCACCGGAAACAAGGAATATCAAGACTCTATTGCGGTGGTAAAAAAAATCATCAAAGCCCTATTAGTTTCGGTAGGGCCCGAGGTTTAGGGGAGAGACTACAGAATAGATTGTGCTCATTGTGTAGCGGGACTGGCTGGGCTAAACAATAACAAGCCCAGGGACATTATACCATGCTTTCAGGCCCATGTCTTGAAAGAGCTGGTGGCAGTTAAGGTCAGGTCTGGTGGACCGCTGGAAAGAGATGCCTGCACTGTTGAAATCTATGCGAACTTAGCACAGATTACTTTGCAAAAGTGGCGGGAGATGAGATGTACTGTTAAAGCTACATGCTGAGGGCATCCACTATAGTTGGACTTTTTCCTTTGGACTGACATTTAACCTGTGGTGGAAAAAGATGGTGAGTCTGCACCCAGGAGGAGGCTGTGCAGGCGCTATCAGAGGCCAGGATAATGGGCCTTGGCACCGCACTCACTAAAGAGCCAGCCCAGAGGACAGACCACCCGCGTTGGCAGTGTGCTACCCATGGCAGGCAGCATTTGCGGAAGCAGTCAGGGGGCCCAAATACTGCAGCAGATGTAAATGGACGGCACCTAAGTAGGGGAACTGCCCAGGTGCAAGAGTGAAGTGGAAAGGTACAGTGACTTGAGTGCCTGAAATGCACTCTCTGCATAAATTGAATGTTTGGTCTTACTGTTAAAGGCCAGAGAGTGGTTGTGATGGCGTGATAAGGGGGGGGAGAGAGAACATAAGAACATAAGAACATAAGAAATGCCATACTGGGTCAGACCGAGGTCCATCAAGCCCAGTATCCTGTTTCCAACAGTGGCCAATCTAGGTCATACGTACCTAGCAGTTTCCCCAAAAGACACAGGTTCTGCAGTGCTTGTTACTAGGTCAAGCATTGATATCCTGGGTCCCTTTTTAATAGTGGTTTATGGACCTTTCCTCCAGGAACTTGTCCAAACCTTTTTTAAACCCAGCTATACTAACAGCCCTTACTACATCCTCCGGTAACAGATTCCAGAGTTTGATTACACGTTGAGTGAAGAAATATTTTCTCTTATTTGTCTTAAATAGTTTACCCTGTAGCTTCATTACATGTCCCCTAGTCCTTCTATATTCTGATAGCGTAAACAATTGATCCACGTTTATCCGTTCCACTCCATTCATTAATTTATAGACCTCTATCATATCTCCCCTCAGCCGTCTCTTTTCCAGGTTAAAGAGCCCTAACCTTTTTAGCCTCTCTTCATAGGAGTAGCCTTCCATCCCCTTCACCAATTTGGTGGCTCTTCTCTGTACTTTTTCTAATAACTCTATGTCCTTTTTAAGATACGGTGACCAGAATTGCACACAATATTCAAGGTGCGGTCGTACCATGGAGCGATACAGAGGCATTATAATATCCTTTGTTTTATTCTCCATCCCTTTCCTTATGATACCTAGCATTCTATTTGCTTTCTTGGCCGCCGCTGCACACTGGGCAGAGGGTTTTAACATGTTATCCACGATGACTCCTAAATCTTTTTCCTGGGTGGTGGTTTCTAATGTGGAGCCTTGCATCGTGTAACTATAGTGTGGGTTGTTCTTTCCTAGGTGCATAACTTTGCACTTGTCCACATTAAATTTCATCTGCCATTTGGATGCCCAGTCTTCCAATTTATCGAGATCCTCCTGCAGTTTTCCACAATCCTCTTGGGTTTTAACAACTTTAAACAGTTTTGTGTCATCTGCAAATTTGATAACCTCACTAGTTATTCCTTTTTCCAGGTCATTTATGAATATGTCAAAAAGTAGGGGACCCAGTACAGATCCCTGGGGTACTCCACTATTCACCTTTTTCCATTGGGAATATTGGCCATTTAGCCCTACCCTCTGCTTTCTATCTTTTAACCAGTTCCCGATCCACAATAGTACACTGCCTCCTATCCCATGACTTTTTAGCTTTGCCAAAAGTCTCTGATGGGGGACCTTGTCAAAAGCTTTCTGAAAGTCCAGATACACTATATCAACAGACTCACCTTTGTCTACCTGTTTATGCACACCTTCAAAAAAACAGATCAGATTAGTAAGACAAGATCTTCCTTGTCTAAAGCCATGTTGGCTGTCTCCCATTAGGCCATGGCTATCTACATGCTGTGTAATTTTGTTCTTTATGATGGTTTCTACCATTTTCCCTGGTACTGACGTCAGGCTCACCGGTCTGTAATTTCCCGGGTCACCCCTGGAACCCTTTTTAAAAATTGGTGTTACGTTGGCGACCCTCCAATCTACAGGTATTACAGATGATTTTAATGAAAGTTCACAGATTACCAATAGCAGGTCTGCAATCTCATATTTCAGTTCTTTCAACACTCTGGGATGTATACCATCCGGTCCAGGTGATTTGTTACTATTCAGTTTATCAAATAGTTGTAATATATCTTCCCGGTGTAGCGATATTTCTCTCAATTCCTCTGCAGTATCATCTTTAAATACCACTTCAGTCTTGGGTAACATCCCTACATCTTCCTCAGTAAAGACTGAAGCAAAGAATTCATTCAGTCTCTCTGCTATAGCCTTGTCCTCTCTTACTGCCCCTTTTACCCCTCTATCATCTAATGGTCCAATTGACTCTCTTACAGGCCTTTTGCTACGAATGTACTTGAAAAAGTCTTTATTTCGTGTTTTTGCTTCCGTAGCAAGTTTCTTCTCAAATTCCCGCTTTGCCTGCCTTATCAATGCTTTGCATTTAACTTGCCAGTGCTTGTGTTGTTTCCAGTTTTCATCATTTGGCTCTTTTTTCCATGTCCTGAAGGTTGCTCTTTTGGCAGCAACAGCCTCTCTGACCTCACCTTTAAACCATGCTGGCAGTTTTTTGGACTTTCTTCCACTTTTCTTAATGCGTGGAATACAGCTGGTCTGGGCTTCGAGGATAGTATTTTTAAATAACACCCAAGCTTGCTGTAAGTCTTTAACCTTTGGAACCGCTCCTTTTAGTTTTTTCCGAACTATATTCCTCATTCTATCATAGTCTCCCTTTTGAAAGTTAAAAGGTAGTACTGTGGATTCCTTTACTATCTGTCCTCCACTGATTAAATCAAACATGATCATACTATGATCACTATTGCCAAGTGGTCCCAACACCCTTATTTCTTGCACCAGATCTGGCGTTCCACTAAGGACTAGGTCCAGTATGGCTTCCCCTCTGGTCGGTTCATGAATCAGCTGCTCCAAGAAGCAGTCATTTATTTCATCTAGAAACTTTATCTCTTTAGCTTGTCCTGCTGTGAGACTGTCCCAGTCGATACCGGGGTAATTGAAATCACCCATTATTACTACTCTGTTGTGGCTTTTGTTAGCTTCCTTGATTTCTTTGAGCATTTCATCATCCATCTGTTCATTCTGGCCAGGCGGTCGATAGTATACTCCCACTGCCATCACCTTCCCTTTCATAAATGGAATTTCAATCCATAGAGATTCTACAGCAAATTGTGTTCCCTGCAAAACTTTAATCCTTTCTGACTCAATGCCCTCTTTAACATAGAGCGCAACCCCTCCACCAATTTGTTCAGCTCTATCATTACGATATAGTTTGTATCCAGGTATCACAGTGTCCCACTGGTTATCCTCCTTCCACCATGTCTCTGTGGGTTAATAGTTAATATTTGTTTGAATTGTTGCTTGTTGGGCTGATGGGGAAGATTCCTGGGATGAGATGAGTTGGGAGAGAGGTAACATAAGGGAGGAATGAGGAACGGAGAGAGGGAGGGTGGGGGAAGAAGGGGGGGGGTCAGGTGGATCAAGGGGGTAGCAGGGGAGGGGACAATATGGGCCAGACAGTTTTGTGAGGGTGGCAGTAGCCTCGATGCAGCCTAAAGTTTCAAGGGGGGTGTTGGGGAGGAGGTAGGGGTGGGTGGGAATGGGGGGAAAGAGGCTAATGAACGGGGAGATGAGTAGGGGAATGAGTGTCTTGACGGCGGATCTTAGAGTGGTCTCCCTCAATGTGCAAGGCCTTAACTCTCCATTTAAGAGGCAAAAGCTATACAAAGAGATGCTGAGACACAAGTCATCAATATATTAGTCCAAGAGACACATCTGGTTAGCCCCAAACATAGTTCACTGAGGCTCTTGCATCGAATATGGTAGAGAAGAAGAGGAGGGGTGGCAATCTTCGTGGACGCGAGTGTGCAGGTCAAGTTGGGTGAGTTGGTTTGGGAAAGGGCTGAGAGGTACTTACTGGTCAGACTGCGAGTGGAGTCAGAGTGGTACAGGCTGGCGAGCATATGCACCCCAAATAGATCCCAGGGAGATTTTAATTTACAGAACTGGGGGCAAAATTGAACAATTTGGGCAAGGGGTTACTATTGTTAGGTGGGGATTTCAATATGATGTGGGATCCCGGACAGGACAACACGGGAAGGGAGGTGGGCTGGAAGGAAGACAGAATCCGTTTTAAAAGTTTTACAAGAGACCAGGGGGTAGTGGATGTCTGGCCCCTGCTACATCCCGGCAAAAGGCAATTCTCCTTCTATTCCCATGTACACGGTTCTTATTCTCAAACAGACATGATCTGGGTGGGGAAAGAGAGTTTCAAGGGTGAGGGGGGCAGAAATTGATGTCATCACCTGGTTGGATCATGCTCCTGTGGAAGTGTCCCTGGAGTCACGAGATGGGGTGGGGGTTCACTTTTGGCGCTTAAACGAATCTCTGCTCGAAGATGACCGGGTGGTATGGGAGGTGGAGGGCTTAATACAAGAATATTTTGAGATCAATGGTATGGGGGAGGTGAGTTGGGATGTGGTCTGGGATGGGTTTAAGGCCACCCTGCGGGGAGTGCTACTAAAGTGGGGAGTGCGATTGAAGAGAGAAAAGGGAGAGAAATTGTTCCAGTTATGTAGTCAGCTGCTCCAGCTTCTCAAAGCAAATGCAAATGACTGTAAGGGATGGTTTACAGGACAAATGTTGGCAATACAAGCACAGCTCAATGCATTTGAGGCAGATGAGATTCGACACAATATGCAACTGGCTCGACAAGAGTTCTTTGAGGGGGTAACAAGACGGGAAAATATTTAGCAAGGCAACTCAGTCAGCGGAGGGTGCGAGCCCAGATCCAAGAGACAGTGCTTACTAAAGGAGAGGATATTTGGGGGAATTCCCAAGCTTGTTCCTGAAACTCTATGCAGCTCCTCCATCACACCCGATGACAGATGTAGATAGTTTCTTGGACTCGATACCCCTGTGCAAGCTGATACAGAAAATGAGGGAGGGGCAGGATAGGGAGATTGGGGAGGACAAGGTGCGACTGGACATTAAAGCTCTCAAGCTAGATAAGCGCCAGACTTGGATGGCCTTACCATGCACTTTCATAGGAAATTTGGGGAACCATTGATTGGCCCTCTATTGAGAGTGTTCAACTTGCCCAGAGAGGGGGGCAGACTAGCGGACAAAATGGG
This sequence comes from Ichthyophis bannanicus, assembly GCA_033557465.1. NCBI lineage: Eukaryota > Metazoa > Chordata > Amphibia > Gymnophiona > Ichthyophiidae > Ichthyophis > Ichthyophis bannanicus. The sequence continues at coordinate 1,855,752,248 of CM066032.1, read as the reverse complement.
GTGGGTGAGCATAACTCTTATCAAAGGGGGGAAAGATCCCCAGTCTCACGCTTCCTATCGTCCCATCTCCCTCTTAAATCTAGATGCCAAGATCTTGGCCAAGGTATTAACCATCCATCTCAATAGAGTCATCTTGGTACTGGTTCATGAAGACCAAGCAGGATTCATGCCAAAGAGACAGGCAGCGGACAATGTGCGCAAGACCCTAAACATAAATTGGTTGGCCCAACAGCAACAGGAACCAGCCCTTCTGCTCTCCCTTGATGCCAAGAAAGCCTTCAATCATGTATCATGGGGTTTTATGTTTAGAGTTCTAGAGAAAATGGGCTTTGGAGAGAGCTTTTTGGCCTGTACAGGACCCCTCGAGCTTACATCAAGGTGAGTGGAGGCTACTCTCCCTTCTTTCCAATTGAGAGGGATATGCGTCAGGGATGCCTGCTCTCTTCACTACTGTTTGCCTTGATGCTTAATCCCTGGCAGCCCACATAAGGATGAGCAGGGATATCCAAGGGATAAGGGTAGGTACACAGGACTATAGTATCTTGCATTTTGCTAATGATATCATCCTGGTGGTGACTTGACCACACATATCCCTTCCTTTGATCATGTGGGAACTCCACGAGTTTGGGTGCCTATTGGAATTCCAACTGAAATGAAATAATTTTGAGATCCTAAACCTCATGGTCTCAGGAAACCTGACAGAAGGGTTAAAAAGCAGCTTTCCTTTTAGATCGGCTATGAAAGGGATCCAGTACTTGGGTATATATTTGGGATGGGACTATAAGGAATTAAATGAGTGGATTTATAAATGGGTGACTGGGGAGGTGGTCAGTTTGCTGTGGAGATGGGGGTAGGGATATCTCTCCTGGCTCGGGTGTATAGCAACCATAAAAATTATGCTGCTACCCCGGTTCCTTTACTTGCTCCAGGCACTTTTGGTAGAGATGCCACTAAGGGCTCTGAAGGAGGTACAGAAAACGACTGATCAATTTGTTTGGAATGGCCAGGTCCCAAGGATGGCCAGGAGAGTTCTCCAAAGGGCTAGAGGAGATGGGAGGCTAGATCTGCCAAATCTATGGTGGTACTACGAGGCGGCACAGCTGAAGGGGATCTATTCATGGAGATGAGAGAAAACTAAACAATGGGTAATATTGGAGAGCCAGCTCACACAGGGGTAGCACCCTAGAGGGATTAATATGGGGAGGGAAGGGGGGAGGGTATAACCCCTATATACATCATATGCATGAGGTCTGGTCTTGCCATCGACAGGCTCTAATGGCAGAGAAGAAGGTATCCTCAGTAATGGCCTTGTCAGCCTGCTTTCAGGGGATGGAAGACCCCGATCCACACGTGTGGAAGCAATGGACCACTCAGGGCCTGAGTCAGCTTTCTCAGCTGTTCAATCAAAGGAGGGTGTGGCATTTTGAGTGGTTGCGGGACATATATCACCTTGAGGGGTGGGACTATTATAATTATTTGCAGCTACACCACTTTCTGTCACAGAAGGCGGAGAAGACGTGATTCAAAGTGCTTTGTGTTGGTGCCTCAGGCAAGAAGAGGCTGGTATCCCAGCTGTATTGAGGGCTGAGTTTAGAAGGGGACCGTAAGCCTAAATACATGCTCCACTGGGAAAGTGATTGGGAGTGGAATGGGGGGAGGAAGAATGGGAGTGAATAATCCACGGAATTGTCAAACTGTCAAATTTGGTAGAAAATGGCAATAAGTTGCTGCTATGATGGTACCTCACTCCGGAGCGGCTGCATAAGGCTGGAGTGTTGCTATCCAGTGGCTGTTAGGGGAGAGGGGAACACTATCACATGTGGCGGGAGTGCTGGGAGGTTCAGCTACTGGAACACTATACTTACGCTAGTGAGGAAATGGTGGAGGTTCTGCTGGCCTGGTGCTTAGCAGCCCTCTTGCTCCATCAGTGCTTGGATACAGTTCCAGGGAGTTTCTAGGGTGTGATAGAGCATTATATAGTGGCTGCACACTGTGAGATTGCTGCACTCTGGAATAGGCCCCATCTGCCAGGGGTAGAAGGCTTTCTCAAGAGACTTATCCACCTAGACTTGATGCACTGTTTAACAGCTCTCAAAAGAGGCAGAATAGAAGGGGTCCACAGACAATAGGCTGGAGTGTGGAGTTGGTTGCAGCAGCAATGGAGGGAGGGGGAGGGATAAGGGAAAGAGTTGTTTGTTATGAACAGATGGAGGGGAGATGGTGTTATGGCAAATTGTCTTAGCTTGGAAGAGCGAGTAAGGGGTTGGGGGTTGCAAATATTGTTTTGTGGGTTGTGGTGTTTTTGTACTTGAAAATATTCAATAAAAAATTGAAAGTTTTAAAAGAAGAAAGCACTAAGTACTCTGATAGATGATGTTAGGAATTCTTGACGATATAAATGGCATAAGTACTATAGTAAGTTACTAGGCAGGCACATCACAGGATTGTGACTGTTAGTGAAAGCATCAAATGGAAAATGTCTTCCATTTCAGCATAGTAAAAGTTTTTCAGGCAGCTATATGAATGTTTTGGATGGGCTCTGATAGACCTGGAGAAGAACCTAGATGCTGCTCAGTTTCATGGTGAAAGGGCTAGAGACTACGTTTGGATGAAGACGACAAGCCTCTTATTGAGTGATTAATGTTGCAAATCCCTGGAGTTTGTCTGGAGGCAGAACTAATATCCTTTTTAAAATTAGAAACCAGTTCCTCTGGGGTCAGTAAGGCGCTATGAGAATCATGGTACTTGGCCACTGTTGAAATCTGTGAGCAATCCACACCCTGAGAGAAATGGAGTGTATGCATACAGAAAGGATCTGGTCCACAGAATTGCCAGGACATCTGGATCTAGACACTCGGGGAATGGGAAGATGGAACAGTAAAGAGGAAACTTCAGATTTTTGCTGCTAGTGAAGAAGGCAACCTGAAGGTCCTACGTTCCCTAAACATGGTCTGAAGGAGAACTCAGTCTAGAAACCACTCATAAGGTTGAAGAACTCTGCTAGCTTTTCAGCTATACGGTTCTGAATTCCAGAAAAACAGGTAGCTTACATGTATATATGAATACAACTGGCTATCAGAAAGTTCCAAATCTTTACTGGCTCTTAACAGAGATGCAGAGAGCCCTTCCATTTCTGTTTATCAACATAAACATTGCTACATGATTGTCCATCTGAAATAGAGATGAACCCTGGAACAAATTAGTAAAAAAATCAAAGGGCATAATAAATTGCCAGGAGCTGTAAGTGGTTGCTGTGAAGACATTTGTCTGACTTTGATCATATTCTCTGCAAATGAAGAGCCCCTGTATGAGGTATCTATGGCACATTTGAGTCATCTGGGGTTACGGCTCACTGGTGCTGCCATAGGATAAAAGGAACACCTGCTGCCAAATTAGGTTTGGAAATCTGTCCTGATAGCATAGATCAAAGTCAAGTTGGTGGATGAATTATTGTTGAAAGAGGCTGAATGATTTGATTCCATTGGAACTTGAGGTCCCATTGAAGCCACTTTATTTTGCAAATAGACCAGAGGGACTACATATAACGCTGCAGTCAAATGAGCCAGAAGGCTTTGGCTGTGACTCTGGTACTGTTTGTATGGCTTGAACATGTGAAATGAGTCTGTCCTCTGGCAGGAAAGCCTTCACTTGAACTTCATCTAGTATGGCACCTATAAAGGAAATGGTGTTCATAGGGCTCAAAGTTGATTTTTGAATGCTGACAAAGCAGCCCAAAGTGTGGACAAAATAAAAAGTGCCTTGTTTCTTTAAGACTAGGGCTTAGACTTCTGATAAGACTAATAGAAGGCAGTCCCCAAGATCTGGGAAAAGATAGATGAGCTTGCTCATAGATATAGCCAGCTGTCATCATCAAGCATTTCTTTGATGAGAGGCCAAATGTAGGAAACTTGTACTAGAAATGGTCAGTCAAAGAACAAATCTCAGATACGTTGTGTAGTGAGGATGGATTGGTAGATGCAGCCACAGATAGCCTTTTTTTTAAATAGGTAGAATAAAGGGAAGAGTGTTCATTCAGAATTTTTTATTGTGGTTTCTAAGGAGCAGAATGTGTCCTAAATCCCCCATCTTCTTTTTTAAATCAGAAAATCCCTGAAATAGAACCTCAATTCCTGTCCTTTGGACTGGTTCCTTGGCATTGGAATATATGGGAGATGAGGAGGTAAGTCCAGTGAAAGGGTCGATGTTGAAGTTGAGTAATGAACTTCAGCCTATAACCTACAACAAATGTTTTTTACATTTAAGAGCTTCCCTATGTGACCAAATGATCCACTTGCATGGAAACTTCAAAAAAAGGTGCCCCGAACAGTGATCACCCATTGCCTCAGCTGGAGAAAGTATTTCTTCTATAAGTCATTTGCACAGGCAATATATGGGAACATTCCACCTTCTGGCTTCAAGAGGAAATATTTTTATAATTGAAATACAACCTTATCTATTTATTTATGTATTTATTTATTTAATAGGTCTTATATACCACATTTCCAAGGATCAAGGAGGTTTACATCAAATCTAGGTCCATCTCAGAGTCAAGAGACACCAATGCAATAGCCCATGTAGGAATATCATCAAAGGGGGCTTTCAAAAGCACTTAAAGATTTAAGTCATCTGTGGTGGCAATATTATCAAATGCTTTTTCTTCCATAGTCTCCTCCAGTTGCACTAGAGAGTTTTCAACACTTCTGTTAGATATTTCTTAAGTAACTCCTGATATGATAATAACCTAGTCCTTGGCAAATTCAGCAATTTTTTAAAACACTAGTCACATTTTCAACGTGCTCTAGTTTGTTATGAAACTAAGGCTACTCTCTATAATAAGCCACATTGGAGTCTTGTAATACAGACAAATGCATTCCCATACTGGTTTTTATACCTTCCACTTCCACCTTCCAGTTTTTTGGCATTATACTCTAAATTAGAAAAGGCACACAAGTGGCTAATGGAATCCAACAGTATGTTTTCAATTCACGTAACCACTCTTTAAACTGATGATATAACACTGACTCTGCCAAAACACTCCTGTTGCCAGTCAACCATTTTCAATGCTCAGTGATGATGTCTACACCAGCCAGAGAAGCCCACCTACAGTCTAAACTCCCAGCCACCCATAGTACCATTGCTGCTCTGATCAAATCACCCCTTATTCCTTCAGACACTGGGGCCTCCAAACATCTCTACCATGCCACCGCTGTTTATCAGTGGAGGCATGGAGGAAGTCCTGCTGCTGGAGCTCAAAGATACCTCTTAAATGGCAGCTTCAGTAATCAGGATATGAACATCCATCAATCTTTGGATATGAATCAAAGATTCAAGAGAAAAAGGTTCCAGCATAGAAGCCGTCTTTCATCTCCCTAGGAACTGCCATACTGGGTCAGATCAAAAGTCCATCAAGCCATTCAATGTCTTCTTTCTAGCAGTGGCCAATCCAGGTCATAAATACCTAAAATGCTACTTATCTCCACAGATAAGCAGGGGGTTTCTCTTATACTACCTTAATAATGGTTTATGGACTTTTCCTCTAAAAATGTGTCCAAACTTCTTTTAAACCCAACTCCACTACCTGCTTTTATCACATCTGCCAGCAATGAGTTCCAAAGACTAATTATAAATTGAGAAAAAAATATTTTCTCCTATTTGTTTTAAATATATTACTTTATAGCTTCATAGCATGTCCTCTAGCCCTTGTATATTTATAGAGATTAAACAATCGATTTGCATCTATCCATAGGATTTTATAGACCTCCCTCAAATCTCCCCTCAGTTGTCTCTTCTCTAATCTCTTTAGCTTTTTCTCATAGGAGAGTTATTCCATCCTCTTTATCGTTTCTGTCACTCTTCGCTATACCTTTTCTAATGCCACTATATCTTTTTTGAGATGAGGAGACCAGAATTGTACACAATACTCAAGGTGCGGTCGCAGCATTCAGCAGCATTATGATATCCCTTTGTTTTATTTTCTATTCCTTTCTGAATGATTCCTGACATTCTGTTTGCTTTTATGACCACCGCTGCACACTGAACAGAAGATTTCAATGTATTCTCCACAATCACACCCAGATCTTTTTCTTGGGTGGCGACTCCTAATGTGCAAACTAGCATTGTGTATCTATAGTTTGGGTTATTCTTCCCTATGTGCATTACTTTGCACTTCTCTGTATTAAATTTCAAGTTTAACAATTTGCCCTGTGTCTTCAGTGCCTTTCTGGATCTCTCATCTGTATCTTCATGACCCTTATCAAATATCTTATAAATTTTAAGTAAGGTCAGAAAAGTAAGAAGCTGACAGTATGAAGAGATAAACTTGTTCCTGTCCCCTTCTGCTCTGGTAACATGCTTCTGTACACCATACTTCAGGGGTCTTTCTACTACTATTGCTGTAGGACTTGCTTAAGGGGACCCTTCCTGCTACCACAGTGACATGCGATGTATCTTCTAGGCCTAGAGAACTTTGTGAACTGGAGGCTGCAGCTACTAACTACAGAAGTCCCTTCAGCACTGCAGTTGCATGACTGACTAAAGTGAACACATGCTAATGCAGTAGTCATCCCTCCAATGCAGCTGCTCCTCTGAAATCTCTAGTATCAAACTGCAACATGGACTCCTTATCCCTACTGTTGCGGCTCCACTCCAATGGCCTGAATGGCAAGCTTACCACTATCACAATGGCTCCTCTCAAAATATAGGGTACACCAAAGACCAATAAACACAAATATAACACTAAAAGGTCTTTGTAAAAACGTCTGTTTTATTCAATTAAAAGAAGAAAAAAACCTCTGTGTACTTCTATCACTGAAACCCAAAAGCTTACCAAGTAAAAGGTGTCATCGGGCCAAAATACTCCTTGCAACAAAACTTTCACAATAAGTATATTTCAAAAAAGTTCATATTTTTAAAGTGCATTCTTACTGTATAGTATTTTACTATATCATTTTAACATTTTGCAGTTTCTTTATTATAATTTATATATAAAGTCCTCCATCAGAAACATTTTTTATATTCAATAAAATCCAAGTCCCGCTTATCTGTACAAAGTATTGCCTGAAGGCCTTCATTTTGCTAAAAAATGCTGCATCATGGGCTTATATTTTCATCTAAGGAATGATTTTTCATCATTATGCTGTATGGTAATTGATCAAGTCCTTGAGAATGAGCGAGGAGATATGGATAAAGCATTACTACAACTTGAACAAAGGTGAATTTTTGTCCTTAATTCTTTAGAACTACTACTACTACCTATTGATCATTGAAATAGCGCTACAAGGTGTACACAGTGCTGTACAGAAAAATGTAAAAAGATGGGTCCCTGCATGTCAGAGCTTACAGTCTAGTCAAGACAGATAATACAACAGCAGAAAACAAGGGTACAGCTAGTAAAAGGTAAAGAGACACAACAGATCAGGATCCAAAAGCAGCCTCAATGGAGTTTATTGTATAGAATCAAGAGTTTTCTTTGGGTGAATTCCCATTGGCTGCTTTGACTGCAGGAAGCTGATTTTGATTGGATGATCTGTACTAGGAGTTTCTATAAAGGAGGTTATTTTAGAAGCCCTGGACATCTAAAAACGGGTATACAGACGTCCAAAGCATGAAGATTTATTTATTTAAATTTATTTTTATGCCACCTTTTTATGATTCAAAGCAGTTTACAGGGAACAAAACTCTACAGCGTATGCATGCACATGCTGTTTTACACTGAACTCAAACATAGGATAATTTATGAATAAACTAAAATGCAAGTATAGGCTAACAAATAAACAAAATCCTTAACATATGAGTTAAACTTTTATGCGCATTGCGCTGGTGAAAACAATCAATGGACCTATCTGTAAACTTAAGTAAATTTGGTTAGGGGCAAGTTGATTGGGTGATTAGGTAATGGGGTAATGCCATTTTAGATGGTTTTAAAGACATCCTCAGTTCAAAGACATCCAAGCAGGAACAAGGACATGGTGTAGGCGTGTCCTGGTCATTGCCAAGGGCCTGGATATTGACATATTGTTTATTGTAAAAGCTTTGTTGAAAGGAGAGTTTAGACAGATATCCCTTACCATGTCAGCTTTTGCTATAGAAGGGTTTAAATGGCTACACTGAAATATATTTCTCTATTTAATTGGATTAAGCTGACCTTTTCACAAAGACTTTTTAATGTTGCCATATTTGTTTTAATTTTGCGCATACCATGACGGTAATGAATCCCATTTCTAAGCCAGAACATGCAGAATATGATTTCAATGTCTAATTTACTGCTAGTGCCTACATTCATAGTTGCATTTTATCAGAGAGCTTCTTTCTTGATTTCAAAGGATGTAATATATGCATAGGCAATTTATCAATGTGTGCTTGGAAATTGCTTTAAATCTGACCAGTGGTGTCCAGCAATATGGCCCCCTTTATGCTACCTGCTGTGCTGACACACATTAAAAGGTGTGCTTATTAACCCATTAATGCATGAATTCTACATTTGTTCCTAATAAAATATTGCGTGATTGAATTGTTTTATGCATGGTTTCATATGACCTGAGGCATAAAAGTTGAGCGTCCCCCTTTCGGGGACCCTATGCATAAACCCATGCTGTTTGCAACTAGGTCCCATGTTATTCAATGGGACCAAGTTAGAAATGGCACAGGTTAACTATTAGCCTGACTTAGCTAACATACTCCTAAGGGTACCAATGCTGATATGGAGCTTGCTGACCTTTATTCTCTGTGTCATCAGAATAAAAACAGCAACAGTGTAATGAAACAACTTGATGCTGAAAAATAGCCCAGCTGACACGGTTTGATGCACCAGCGCAGGTCACAGTCACACAAATAATAAAGAAAACTTAGAAGTAGATGAAAAAAACCTAACTAGGGTTTCTAAGGGAGGAAAAGGAACCAAAAGAGGAGACAACCCAGCAAATAAATTATTGAAAAAAATTTGTTTCACAAAGAATTAGGAAGCATGACCATTGGGATCCATGAAAAAAAAGAACTAAGGTAGAAATAGGAAAATGATGACAAATAAAGACCTTATGGCCTATCTAGTCTACCCATCCATAACTACTAAGCTCTACAATCCCTTCTTTTCCCTGTGGCCACATGCAACAACACTGAGACAGAATTCCCATGCACATACAGTAAGGCATCCTTGAAAATTCTTAAGCTTTGTTTATACTCCTCTGACATGGGCTCTATCAGATGATGTCACAAGTGAGGATTGCTATCCTGCTTGCCCTCAGAGAATGTTATCAGTTGTAACAGCTAGCAAGCACCTCTAAATTCCAAGCAGAAACTCAGTTGCAAGCAAGGTAATTCTATGTGGCTTTTAACTACATTCTCTCTGCCTGAAAGCTCTTAAAAGGGTTTTGATTATCATCTGTAAAAGCCAATTATTTTTGTTTGTTTTTTATACTGCAAAGGGGAAATTTTCTGTGCTATTGGGCAAAACGTTCCGTCAGTTATAGTTCATTGTTTTTTGTTCCTTTCACAGCAAGCTCTTTGAAGCTGATGACCTCATCAGGTGTTAGTTCCCTCCCTACCCACCCCAGTTCCCACCTACCCAATGTGAGCAGTCTTGCTTTATAACCCAATGTGAGCAGTCTTGCTTTATAGGGCAGCTCCCCAATTAGCTATCCACAGGGACTCCAAACAGCACTTTTAGAACACACTTAAAAGAGATTAACTGCTTTTTCTTTGAAAGGACAGCTGAGAAACAGGCAGGTAGGTGTCTCTCTTTTATTTCAACAGGTACTAAAACTCCACCAACTGGCACATGGCAGGGAAGAATCGTATTGCCAGAGCTCTTGCTCCCATTGCAGCCTCTGCCTCTGTCCAGACAGAGATCCCTATGCTAGTTGAAGGAAAGGTTCCATGTGCAGGATGCCTGCATGCTGAAGCTCTCAGAAAAGAAGAGGAGGAGCTGAAAGAAGAGGTGGCAAAGCTGAGGAGCATTCAAGACAGTGAGTAGTACATTGATAAATTGCTTCTTGAAACATCTAAGCTCCCCAAAAGAGGTAAAGATGGGAGCCTGCAGAATGGCGAAAGCTGGTGTGGCCTCCTTGCCCCGCCTAGGCGGTTGCCTATAGAAGGGAAAGGGGGCCCCTTTCAATGTCCCCTTTATATGAGCTCCCAGAGCTAGGGCTTCTGGGAGTTGAAGTTGCTTGCACTGAGTTGTAGTTGTGAATAAATGATTAGGCCGAGGGTTTGAAAGCAACACAGGAAATTTATTTGCCTCCTTTGTTCAAGGAACTTCCATAGAAGTTTGGCACATAAGAACATAAGATATGCCATACTGGGTCAGACCAAGGTCCATCAAGCCCAGTATTCTGTTTCCAACAGTGGCCAATCTAGGTCATATGTACTGTCAGACGGCTGCCTAGGGTGAGAACTTACACAATCTTGACGATGCAGATATTCATATGATTCTTGCAAGGTATTGTGGGTATTGTAGTTCATTCACTCCCAAACACAGCTGATGACAATAATTTGAGTTGTGAAACCAAGTGGTAAGATCAATAAAATACTTCTTTTATTGATGGGGTTTAATTCACCCAGCACATGTATGCTTGATAGCACTATAAATGAGGTTACTTGCTTGCAGTGTTTAAAATGGATAACAAAAAGTCACAAAGTAAACCAGAAAACAACCTTCAGCTTGTCAGGCAATTAGCTAATGTTTTCTTAGCAAATAATTACCAAATACAAAGGCACAAAGAAAAGAATAAACTTTGCTGGTTAGGTTAACTTCTGCTTATTTTCCACGCCGATCTCAGCAGTGATTCTCCCTTGCTCACACACACAATCAGGTGCAGCCCTAATTACTATCAATGGACCAGCTGAAAGCCTTTAGCTGGCTGGCTGCTACTGTGTGAGCCCAAATCCTGCTTTAAGAGCTGTTTGCAGTGGAAATAAAGAACAAAGTTAGGTTTCTTTGTGATGGCTGATGTGTTTGCTCATAGAAAACTAGCAATAGCATTTAGATAGAGAACAGTCCATGTAAACTGTATTTTCATCTGCTGTATCAATCAGCATATGGTCACTATCATACATTGGCACAGACGAGTCTTTCATTAAGGCACTATCATGAGAATGCTTATTCCCTTGCGGCCATTCTCTATTATAGATAGGGTCTGGATCAGTGTTCATACCTGAGCCTCTCCTGCCATCATAATTCCTCTCTGTAAAGCCTGGCCAATATGTAATCCAATTCTGATGTCCAGCCTTCCAATCTTGATCCCTGGACACTGGATCTCCTCTCACATACCTTCTGGCCTTGGTCTGAAAGTCCCTTCCACGTGCAGTCTTCTCTCTTCCAGGTAGCCACTGGTGATTCCTATCTCTGCCACTCCATTCCTCTGGCTGAATCCAGTCCAATGGACTCTGCTGGCTTTTGGAATACCTCCCAGTATGAGTACTGCCTTGGAATCTCCCAGACCTTCCAATGGCCTTTCTTCTCTTCCTTCCAGAGAGTTTCCTTCTCTCTCTATCTGCGTGGCTTTTGCTGAAGCTGTTCTTCCAACTCTCCCTCAAGCTGTTATCTGAAGAATAAGCTCTATTCTTATTCTGTCCTAATGTGTGCTGCTCCCTAACACAGCGCAGCTGTCTTGAATCAGGCCCTGCCCTTTGAGATGAGTGCTTAGGGATTACCTCATAGCTCTCTTGATTGCACACACATTCTCTCACTTCAGCCCCTCTCATGGCTGCTGGAAACCTGGTGCATTCTGGGACTGGTAGTCTTTTATGTGAAAACTCTGTTTTCTTGCTTCTACCAGAACTGACAGGTTGCTTGTTCAGAGTCACATCATCTTTTCTATAGCTCCTACCTGAGCTATGATAAGCTTCCTTATCACATACCCCCCTGCTTAAGTTATTACGGACTGGTTTTACTGGTGAAACTTCTTCTCTACAGTCCGTAATACGGGAAAGTGCATCCGCATTCTTGTGTAACTTCCCGGCACGATGTTCAACCTGAAAATCAAACGCCTGTAAGGCCATGTACCAGCGTGTCAACCTGGCATTGTGGTTCTTCATTTGCTGCAACCACTTAAGTGGGGCATGGTCCGTGACCAACTGGAACTTTCTCCCTGTAAGGTAAAACCTTAACGCCTCCACTGACCACTTGATAGCCAAACACTCTTTTTCTATCGTGGAATACTTTTGTTCAGCCAGTGACAACTTCCTGCTCAGGTACATCACAGGATGCTCCTCTCCATCATGGCACTGAGATAGGACTGCTCCTAGCCCTACATCCGATGCATCGGTTTGAACCAGAAAGGGTTTCTTGAAGTCTACTCCTTTCAGTACCGGTCCTGTACACAATTTTTCTTTTAATACTGAAAACGCTTTTTCAGCTTCTGGTGTCCACTTTATCTGGTTTGGACAATTCTTTCGCAGCATATCCGTGAAAATGGCACTTTTCTCTGCGAATTGCGGTATAAACCGGCGGTAGTATCCAATAAGTCCTAAGAAACTTCTTAGTTGTTTCTTGGTTGTTGGAGGAGGAAAATTCCTGATGCTATCTATTTTGCTTAATAGAGGTTTAATTTTTCCTCTTCCCACTAGGTGGCCTAGGTATTTTACCTCCCTATTTGCAAAGGCACACTTCTTCGGGTTTAAAGTGATTCCCGCTTGCTTCATAGAGCACAAGACTGCCCTGATCCTCTCCAAATGCTCCGCCCAGGTGTTACTATGGATTATGACATCATCCATGTATGCAAAAGCATAACTTTGGTGGGGTCGAAGTACCTGATCCACTAACCTTTGGCAGGTAGCCGCTGCTCCATGCAGTCCGAAAGGCATCCTCTTGAACTGGAAAAGGCCAACGGGGGTGCTGAACGCAGTTTTCGGCTTCGACTCCCTGGTGAGCGGGATTTGCCAATATCCTTTTGTCATATCAAGGGTGGTTAAGTATTGAGCCTGTCCCAGCTGGTCTAGCAGCTCCTCAATTCTTGGCATTGGATATGCATCAAAAACTGATATGGCGTTTACCTGCCGGAAGTCAATACAAAATCTTAAGGATCCATCAGGCTTCGGCACCAGGACTATGGGGCTATTCCAGGGACTCTTTGACTCCTCTATTACCCCCATGTCCAACATCTCCTGGACTTGTGCCACTACCTCCTGTCTTTTGGCTTCAGGCAAGCGGTATGGCCTTTGACGAACCAATTTCCCAGGTGGAGTTATTATTTCATGGGCCACTAAATGGGTCTCCCCAGGTATGGGTGTCAACACATCTGGGAATTCCTTAAGCAACTTCCTAATTTCTTCCTGTTGTACCATTGTCAGGTCCTCACCTATTTGGGGCTCTGATTTTTCTTTACAATCAGATACCTGGGGTCCCAAATCTTCCTCTTCACTCACTTCCCTCTCTCGGGGACAGGTGGCAGCTAAGCTTTTAACCCCTTTGACATCAGTAGAACCAAAGCCTTTGGCTCCACGTTCAGAATTCTCTAGGGATGTGACCTCCTCCACAGGTGGAAAACCCAGCCTCTCACAGATCAATTGGGCAATTTTGTCTCCTGTCTTCACATGATACTCATTCTGTCCAAAGTTAAACAACAGAACTTTAATATTGCCCCTGTAATCGGGATCAATTACTCCCGCACCCACATCGATGAAATATTTAAGGGCTAATCCGGACCTTGGGGCTACTCTCCCATAACATCCAATTGGTATTTCCACTTGGAGACCGGTGTCAACCAGGGCTCTCCCTTGGCTAGGTACAGTCACATTTTCTATGCTGCATAGGTCAAACCCAGCAGACTGAGGGGTTGCCCGCTTAGGAGCTTGGGCCTTCTCAGAGACCTTATGGTACTTTAGGACGAATATCTGCTTTGGGGTAGCTTGGTCTTCTGGACGCTTAACCATCTTTTTAGCTGGGGTCTGAGGACTTCCAAATAAAGGCCTGGGAGCTACTACCATTAAACCTTCTCCCTCCTTCTTTCCTAGTCCTTCCACTAGACCCTGCTTAAATCTTGGCCAGTCTCTTCCTAGAACCAAATCAAAGGGTAGCCTAGGCACCACTGCTAATAGGACTTCCTCTTGTTTCCCTAGGCACTTAACCTTTAGCCTATAGGTGGGATATGATGATGCAGCACCATGAATGCATCTGATGTGAACTTGGCTTTCAGGGGTTCTAGGCACAAATCTTTCTTGGGCCTCTATCCTCTTCCAAAGCCTTTTTGACATCATACTCTGGTCTGCCCCAGAGTCTAATAATGCATTTGTGGTAAATCCTTGCACATCAACCATCAAAAGAAATCCTTCCTTGGGTTGTTTTAAATCCAGACCCATTAAGCTAGTGTGTGTCTGGCATCTCTTCTCAAAATGTCCCAATTTTCCACACTTGAAACATTTCTTTCTATTCCACTGTGTCATCTGGTTTGATACAGTACATTTATTTTTAGAAACATTCCTAATTATTCCTTTTTCTGATACAGCACATCTAGCCTCAGCATCCATCTTTAGAGGGCCACCCATTCTATGGCAAGCCCACGTGGCTTCCAAGAATCTCTCTGCTAGCATGGTTGCCTCTCCAAGATTTTGGCAATTTTGCTGTATAAGAAAAACATTCAAATCTTTAGGTACCCCAAGCATAAATTGTTCCAGCATTATACTATCTAATAACATTTCTACTGTCTTTTGCTCAGGCTCTAACCATTTTACAGCTAGACTTCTAATTCTCTGACTCAGAGCCCTGGGTGTCTCACCCACTTTCAATGTAACAGCTCTAAACATTCGCCTATACTCTGAAATAGACAACCCTAGGCGATCTCTAATAGCTGCCTTTACATCCTTATAAATCAAAGCCTGGGCTGCTGGCATTGCTCTGTAAGCTGCTAGTGCCTCACCAGTTAATGAGGCTGCCAGCCTTACTGCCCACTGGGTCTCTGGCCATGCTAAAGCCTGTGCCACTCTTTCAAAAGACTCTAGAAAATCATCAACATTATCTTCTGGAGTTAATTTCCCAAAATTAAATGCCCCAATCCCTTGATTGAGTCCCGCAGTGTCCACATGTGGTGCACCAGTACTAACTGCTGGTCTTGCATCTGTTCCACTTTGGCTCTGCAGCTGAACTATAGCTTGCACCAGATCAAGCACTGGTTTCTGCTGTTCCATTAAGGCCTTCATAGCAGTGTCCTGGGCCTGCTGTGACAGCTCCTGCTGCTTGCAAAATTGGGCTGCCATCCACTGAGCCATCTCCCTCGGATCCATCTTGACCCCTGTAAGAAAAGAGAGAAAAAAAAAAAACCAAAGAGCAGCACCTTCCAACCAGGTGTGTTTTTTTTTTTTCAACTTTTTTTTTTTTTTTTCCAATTACCCCCTGTGCTTACACATATCCACCACTAGACATGCCCAGGTACATATTACCTTGTCTCAGTGATGAATCCAGCTTTTCACAGGGTCTTTTCATCTGGGACAGCTTCCTGGAACAACCACTTTTCTTCCAAAGTGCAGATGAGGGAAAGGAATCTTCTTACAGCTTTAAACTTGACTTTTATTTGTAATCCACAACAAGTAAATCCTCTTGGTGCAAGAGCAATCCGAAAAACTACGCCATTTGTCAGACGGCTGCCTAGGGTGAGAACTTACACAATCTTGACGATGCAGATATTCATATGATTCTTGCAAGGTATTGTGGGTATTGTAGTTCATTCACTCCCAAACACAGCTGATGACAATAATTTGAGTTGTGAAACCAAGTGGTAAGATCAATAAAATACTTCTTTTATTGATGGGGTTTAATTCACCCAGCACATGTATGCTTGATAGCACTATAAATGAGGTTACTTGCTTGCAGTGTTTAAAATGGATAACAAAAAGTCACAAAGTAAACCAGAAACAACCTTCAGCTTGTCAGGCAATTAGCTAATGTTTTCTTAGCAAATAATTACCAAATACAAAGGCACAAAGAAAAGAATAAACTTTGCTGGTTAGGTTAACTTCTGCTTATTTTCCACGCCGATCTCAGCAGTGATTCTCCCTTGCTCACACACACAATCAGGTGCAGCCCTAATTACTATCAATGGACCAGCTGAAAGCCTTTAGCTGGCTGGCTGCTACTGTGTGAGCCCAAATCCTGCTTTAAGAGCTGTTTGCAGTGGAAATAAAGAACAAAGTTAGGTTTCTTTGTGATGGCTGATGTGTTTGCTCATAGAAAACTAGCAATAGCATTTAGATAGAGAACAGTCCATGTAAACTGTATTTTCATCTGCTGTATCAATCAGCATATGGTCACTATCATACATTGGCACAGACGAGTCTTTCATTAAGGCACTATCATGAGAATGCTTATTCCCTTGCTGCCATTCTCTATTATAGATAGGGTCTGGATCAGTGTTCATACCTGAGCCTCTCCTGCCATCATAATTCCTCTCTGTAAAGCCTGGCCAATATGTAATCCAATTCTGATGTCCAGCCTTCCAATCTTGATCCCTGGACACTGGATCTCCTCTCACATACCTTCTGGCCTTGGTCTGAAAGTCCCTTCCACGTGCAGTCTTCTCTCTTCCAGGTAGCCACTGGTGATTCCTATCTCTGCCACTCCATTCCTCTGGCTGAATCCAGTCCAATGGACTCTGCTGGCTTTTGGAATACCTCCCAGTATGAGTACTGCCTTGGAATCTCCCAGACCTTCCAATGGCCTTTCTTCTCTTCCTTCCAGAGAGTTTCCTTCTCTCTCTATCTGCGTGGCTTTTGCTGAAGCTGTTCTTCCAACTCTCCCTCAAGCTGTTATCTGAAGAATAAGCTCTATTCTTATTCTGTCCTAATGTGTGCTGCTCCCTAACACAGCGCAGCTGTCTTGAATCAGGCCCTGCCCTTTGAGATGAGTGCTTAGGGATTACCTCATAGCTCTCTTGATTGCACACACATTCTCTCACTTCAGCCCCTCTCATGGCTGCTGGAAACCTGGTGCATTCTGGGACTGGTAGTCTTTTATGTGAAAACTCTGTTTTCTTGCTTCTACCAGAACTGACAGGTTGCTTGTTCAGAGTCACATCATCTTTTCTATAGCTCCTACCTGAGCTATGATAAGCTTCCTTATCACAGTACCTAGCAGTTTCCCCAAGAGACACAATGTCCACAATGCTTGTACTGTATCAAGCATTGATATCTTCGGTCACTTCTTAATAATGGTTTATGGACCTTTCCTCCAGGAACTTGTCCAAACCTTTTGTAAACCCAGCTACACTAACAGCCTTTACTACATCCTCCGGTAACAAATTCCAGAGTTTGATTACACGTTGAGTGAAAAAATATTTTCTTTTATTAGTCTTAAATAGTTTACCCTGTAGCTTCATTGCATGTCCCCTAGTCTTTCTATATTCTGATAACGTAAACAATTGATCTACGTTTACCCGTTCCACTCCGTTCATTAATTTATAGACTTCTATCATATCTCCCCTCAGCCGTCTCTTTTCCAGGTTAAAGAGCCCTAACCTTTTTAGCCTTTCTTCATAGGAGTATCCTTCCATCCCCTTTACCATTTTGGTGGCTCTTCTCTGAACCTTTTCTAAAATCGCTATATCCTTTTTAAGATACGGCGACCAGAATTGCACACAGTATTCAAGGTGCGGTCTCACCATGGAACGATACAGAGGCATTATAATATCTTTTGTTTTATTTTCCATTCCTTTCCTTATCATACCTAGCATTCTATTTGCTCTCTTGGCCGCCGCTGCACACAGGGCCGAGGGTTTTAACATGGTATCCACAATGACGCCTAAATCTTTTTCCTGGGTGGTGGTTCCTAATGTGGAACCTTGCATCATGTAACAATAGTTTGGGTTGTTCTTCCCTAGGTGCATAACCTTGCACTTGTCCACATTAAATTTCATCTGCCATTTTGATGCCCAGTCTTCCAATTTATCAAGATCCTCTTGCAATTTTTTACACTCCTCTTGGGTTTTAACAACTTTAAATAGTTTTGTGTCATCTGCAAATTTGATAACCTCACTCGTTATTCCACTTTCCAGATCATTTATGAATATGTCAAAAAGCAGCGGACCCAGCACAGATCCCTGCGGTACACCACTATTCACCTTTCTCCATTGGGAAAATTGGCCATTTAGCCCTACCCTCTGCTTTCTATCTTTTAACCAGTTCCTGATCCACAATAGTACACTGCCTCCTATCCCATGACTCTTTATTTTTGCCAAAGGTCTCTGATGAGGGACCTTGTCAAAGGCTTTCTGAAAGTCCAGATACACAATATCAACCGACTCACCTTTGTCCACCTGTTTATTCACTCCTTCAAAAAAACATAACAGATTAGTAAGACAAGATCCATCAAAGGCCTTATGCAGTTCCGTAAGGCAATTAAACACCACATTTTCCTACTTCACTTTGCTCAAGCATCCACCCCACCTCTACTCGCCCACCTGCCAATGTCTACAAACCGCACCCTGTCACAAGTATCTTGAACCCGCCTTAGACCTCCTGTATATACAATCCAAAGCTAATTATATTTTGTACATAGGTTTTTAGTTCCCCTGTTGCTCCAAGTTTATGCTCCTGTTACAATGTATGTTCCAAGTTTAAACTCCTGTTACAATGTAAGCACAGAACAGACTTCTGACTGTGCACCCTTGTTGTATGTAAACCGCACTGATAACAAATAGCGCGGTATATAAAAGTTATAAAATAAATAAATAAATAAATAAGATCTTCCTTGTCTAAAGCCATGTTGGCTGTCTCCCCTTAGGTCGTGAGTGCTTCACTATAACCCTACGCTCTACAAATATATTCTTTTCACCAGTGAGGTTTCTACATTATAAGATATTTGCTTTGTTCTTTTCTTCGGGTCTCAGACTAAACATTGGCATATATTTCTGGGTGTTTGAATGTGCCCAGTGTTATGCCCATTAGCATCAACGACCCAGTTTGCAAATATCCTAAAATTTTACTGCTTTGTTATATCTACTTATCAACTTATCTTATATTGATGTAGCTTATTGCAAAACTTTAGACGTTCTTGTAGACTTATTTGTTTGTTCAATCCACTTTAACATAAAGTCCCAACGCTGTTATCAAAGCGCCCCCGCGTTTCACTATTATGGTTCTTCAGGGGATCGTAGATCAAACTGTAAACATACAAAGCAACATGTTTTACTAAAAACCCCTTATGATTTAAAACCCCAACTAAATCTGCCTCTCCCAATTCATAAAGAACTACCCACTTACTTGGAATATCAAACAAACTCTCAATAGGTAAACGCTGCTCACGTCTCTAGTTAACCGGTGTCCTTCTTAGAGCCGGCATTCTAACAGTCCCAGGACGCCGCGCATGCGGACTAGGGGGAATTTGCTCGTATTTAAAGATCTCTCTAAAGGCTCCTCCCACCTGCTGAAGACAATGCCTAGCATCCATGGCGTGAACTCAGATAATTACTCATATTGATAATCTATAAGCATGCTCCTCATTCTACTGCTACATTGAGGCCCATCGGTTGGACTGACTCCAACCGATAGATCCATCGTTGTTCCTGCAATAATAGGGTCTGTTCTCGTGTCCTGCCGTGCATTCCGGTAAACACCTGTTCTATACACCAACATTTGAGGTCCTGAAATTTATGTCCCTGAGCCTCACAGTGGGATACCATAGGTGCTTCCAATCTCTTGCACCGTAACCTACTCTCGTGCTCTTTCATACGGACCCGAAACATCCAAATTGTTTTACCTATGTATAGTAAACCACATGGGCATTGCACGGCATAGACAACATGTGTAGACTCACAAGTGGTGTTATTTCTTAATCGATAAATAACCCCCTTATAGGTAAACTGATCTATTTCACTCGAAATGTGGCAAATACTACACTGACCACAAACACTATGTCCCCCTTTGTTTTCCAACAGTTGCCGCGATCGCAACACTGAGGGTCTTAAATATTCTTTCAAGTTTTTACTACGCTGCCAGACGCATCGGATGTTATAACTCCGCATGCTCGGCAACGTCAATAATACTTTGCTATGTCTTTTTATACTCTTCTGAATCTCCATACTTATAGGAGAGTATTTAGTGACAAAGTGCACGAATTCTTTATCTTCCTTATTTTGCAATGGACGGGGACTCAATAACCACATACGATTATAATATAGGGCTCGTTTGTATGCTCTATGGACTACTGACTGTGGGTAACTCCTCTGAATAAACGCCTGCCGTAATCGATTGGATTGATTCTTAAATTCAGCTATTTAAGGGGGTTATTTAAGGGGGTTATTTATCGATTAAGAAATAACACCACTTGTGAGTCTACACATGTTGTCTATGCCGTGCAATGCCCATGTGGTTTACTATACATAGGTAAAACAATTCGGATGTTTTGGGTCCGTATGAGAGAGCACGAGAGTAGGTTACGGTGCAAGAGATTGGAAGCACCTATGGTATCCCACTGTGAGGCTCAGGGACACAAATGTCAGGACCTCAAATGGTGTATAGAACAGGTGTTTACCGGAATGCACGGCAGGACATGAGAACAGACCCTATTATTGCAGGAACAACGATGGATCTATCGGTTGGAGTCGGTCCAACCGATGGGCCTCAATGTAGCAGTAGAATGGGGAGCATGCTTATAGATTATCAATATGAGTAATTATCTGAGTGCACGCCATGGACGCTAGGCATTGTCTTGAGCAGGTGGGAGGAGCCTTTAGAGAGATCTTTAAATACGAGCAAATTCCCCCTAGTCCGCATGCGCGGCGTCCTGGGACTGTTAGAATGCCAGCTCTAAGAAGGACACCGGTTAACTAGAGACGTGGGCAGCGTTTACCTATTGAGAGTTTGTTTGATATTCCAAGTAAGTGGGTAGTTCTTTATGAATTGGGAGAGGCAGATTTAGTTGGGGTTTTAAATCATAAGGGGTTTTTAGTAAAACATGTTGCTTTGTATGTTTACAGTTTGATCTACGATCCCCTGAAGAACCATAATAGTGAAACGCGGGGGCGCTTTGATAACAGGATTGGGACTTTATGTTAAAGTGGATTGAACAAACAAATAAGTCTACAAGAACGTCTAAAGTTTTGCAATAAGCTACATCAATATAAGATAAGTTGATAAGTAGATATAACAAAGCAGTAAAATTTTAGGATATTTGCAAACTGGGTCGTTGATGCTAATGGGCATAACACTGGGCACATTCAAACACCCAGAAATATATGCCAATGTTTAGTCTGAGACCCGAAGAAAAGAACAAAGCAAATATCTTGTAATGTAGAAACCTCACTGGTGATAAGAATATATTTGTAGAGCGTAGGGTTATAGTGAAGCACTCAGGGGAGATCGCTCGAATACCTGACCAAGCAGTTTCCCCTTAGGTCGTGACTATCTACATGCTGAGTAATTTTATTCTTTATGATGGTTTCTACCATTTTTTCCGGTACTGACGTCAGGCTCACCGGTCTGTAGTTTCCCGGATCACCCCTGGAACCCTTTTTAAAAATTGGTGTTACATTGGCGATCCTCCAATCTTCAGGTATTAGAGATGATTTTAATGATAGTTCACAGATTACTGATAGCAGGTCTGCAATCTCATATTTCAGTTCTTTCAACACCCTTGGATGTATACCATCCGGCCCAGGTGATTTGCTACTCTTCAGTTTATCTAATAGTTGTAAGACATCTTCCCGATGTATCGATATTTCCTTCAGTTCTTCTGCACCTTTAAATACCACTTCAGTCATGGGTAACATCCCTACATCTTCCTCAGTAAAGACCAAAGCAAAGAATTCATTCAGTCTCTCCGCTATCGCCTTGTCGCCTCTTAGTGCTCCTTTAACCCCTTTATCATCTAATGGACCAACTGACTCTCTCACAGGTTTTTTGCTACGAATGTACTTGAAAAGGTCTTTATTTCGCGTTTTTGCTTCCGCAGCAAGCTTCTTCTCAAATTCTCTCTTTGCCTGCCTTATCAATGCCTTGCATTTAACTTGCCAGTGCTTGTACTGTTTCCAGGTTTCGTCGTTTGGCTCTTTTTTCCATTTCCTGAAAGATGCTTTTTTGGCAACAACAGCCTCTCTGACCTCACCTTTAAACCATGCTGGCAGTTTTTTGAACTTCCTTCCACTTTTCTTAAAGCATGGAATACAGCTGGTCTGGGCTTCCAAGATATTATTTTTCAACAACACCCAAGCTTGATGTAAGTCTTTAACCTTTACAACTGCTCCTTTTAGTTTTTTCTTAACTGTTTTCCTCATTTTATCATAGTCTCCCTTTTGAAAGTTAAAAGGTAGTACTGTGGATTTCCTTACTATCCCTCCTCCACTAATTAAATCAAAGGCGATCATGCTATGATCACTATTGCCAAGTGGCCCCAACATCCTTATCTCTTGCACTAGATCTGGTGTTCCACTAAGGACTAGGTCTAATATGGCTTCCCCTCTGGTCGGTTCATGAACCAGCTGCTCCAAGAAGCAGTCATTTATTTCATCTAGGAACTTTATCTCCCTAGCATGTCCTGACGTGACACTGACCCAGTCGATACCGGGGTAATTGAAATCACCCATTATTATTACTGCGCTGTAACTTTTGTTAGCTTACTTGATTTCTTTGAGCATTTCATCATCCATTTGGTCATTCTGGCCAGGCGCTCGATAGTACACCCCCACTGCCATTGCCTTCCCCCTTTTATATGGAATTTCAATCCATATAGATTCTACAGCAGATTTTGTTTCCTGCAAAACTTTAATCCTTTCTGAGTCAATGCCCTCTCTAACATAGAGCGTAACCCCTCCACCAATTTGATCAGCTCTATCATTACGATATAGTTTGTACCCAGGTATCACAGTGTCCCACTGGTTGTCCTCCTTCCACCATGTCTCTGATATTCCAATCATATCTAACCTTTCATTTAGTGCTACATATTCTAACTCTCCCATCTTATTCTTTAGACTTCTAGCATTTGCATACAAACATTTTAGAGAATGTATTTTATTCATGTTAATTTGGCTATTGTTAGACATGGATAAATTGGGATCTTTAAGCTCTGTCTGCTCCATACTTGAGGGCATTTGGGCTACTTTACTCTTTTGTGGAACCTCTCTGCTTTTGGTAG
This sequence comes from Ichthyophis bannanicus, assembly GCA_033557465.1. NCBI lineage: Eukaryota > Metazoa > Chordata > Amphibia > Gymnophiona > Ichthyophiidae > Ichthyophis > Ichthyophis bannanicus. Next base: position 1,855,729,198 of record CM066032.1, on the reverse strand, counting down.
TATCCTTCAAGGATACATTCTTCCGAACCATCTGCTCTTGGGCAACTGTCGGCTTTCCCCTAATATCTAGTTTAAAAGCTGCTCTATCTCCTTTTTAAAGGTTAATGCCAGCAGCCTGGTTCCATCCCGGTTAAGGTGAAGCCCATCCCTTCGGAAGAGCCCCTCCTTTCCCCAGAATGTTCCCCAGTTCCTAACAAATCCAAAACCCTCATCTCTGCACCATTGTCTCATCCACGCATTGAGACTTCGGAGCTCTGCCTGCCTTTTGGGTCCTGCATGTGGAACAGGAAGCATTTTGGAGAATGCTACCCTGGAAGTTCTGGATTTCAACTTCCTACCTAAAAGCCTAAATTTTGCCTCCAGAACCTCCCTACCACATTTTCCTATGTCATTGGTACCGACATGTACCAAGACAGCAGACTCCTCCCCAGCACTATCTAAGACCTTATCTAGGTGGTGCGTGAGGTCCGCTACCTTCGCACCCGGCAGGCATGTTATTTATTTATTTATTTTTATTTTTATTTATTTAACATTTCTTCTATACCACGCTATTAAAATCAGTGCGGTGTACAATGAACAAAACATACTGCAATGCATACAAGCAACATTGAGTTTACATAGAACAGGGAAGGATAAATACATGGGATAACCGGGGAAACTATGTACAGTTAACTTTATACTATATATATATTTTAACTATATACAATATTCTAAATTCGATTGGATATTGTGCGTGTACCAGGCACATCATATAAGGTAAGATACTTTTCCTCAAAAGAAAGATAACTTCTGTACAAAACTTTTTCCAGAGTCTCTAATTACCTTTGCTTCCCTCAGCAAGGTAAATATCTCGTCATGTCACAAATTATCACGTTACAGTCTTTGGCTAGCTTTAGCTTCAAAACAGTGTTCTTTAAACTGCAACACTTATACTTTAAGCCAAAACAATGGTCTTTAAACTGCAGCACTTATACTTTTTTTTTAAGTTTTCCTTTTTACTTGGATTATCACAGGTTTTGTTAATTGCTCCAGACACATTCAGAATGCAGTCCTGACGGTCTCATGCATTTTAAAACCACAGCAGCAACTTCATATCAAATCTTCTTAGGCTTGTTTTAACCACAGACATTCAAGCAAAATAAGTCTGGGATTTTCTTCAGGTTTACAATCTATAGGTTTTCACTTTACCCTCCTAGATAAAGCACACTCCATCTCACATTCTGAGAAATCAGATTCAATATCAGCCTCATCTATTTGCATACACTCACAGTCAGACTCTGCAGTCTCCGGACTGGAAACAGCTTGGGAAAGTGTGGGTTTAATTTTTTCCAGCAGTTTAACAACCCGTTCCCAATGAGACCTCCCTCTTGGCTCAGGGGTGTTATCAGGGCACAGGAAATCCTTATCCCGTAGCAAGCTATTTAGAACTTCTAAATAATTCAGCTCCTTTCTTTTAACAGGTCTCTTTAACAGCCTTCCCTGAGGTAAAATTCTTTGACCCAGCTCCTCCTGGAAAGTCCCCGTACCTGGGTTATAGACAGCAGTCTCTTCAGGATTAAACCTCCTGCTTTCTAGACCAGCTGTAACCTTTCTACCACACTGGCTCTGCTCAAGACTCTGTTGCTGGCTATAAGGAGAGTCTTCCCTTAAGCTGTCATTAGAGTACCTTTCTCTGGGCTCTCTGCTAGAATCCTTTCTTTCTGTTTCCTTCAGGATTTCTTCCACTTCTGTTTCTCTGCTGTTCTCTTGGTTGTGCTTGCTCCTGATTTCTCTTCCGTTCCCCCTTCCGTCTCTCTCACTTCCCTGTTCTCTGGGGCTTAAATGAGTGGGGATGCCCTGCACTTTCCACTCCTCCCTCAGCTGTCTCTCATTACCTCCCTTAGTTGCTATGGTGCTGGGGCGTGGCCTTAGGACAGCAGCTTTAGGTATGTTTTCTTTCTCTCCGGCTGAACTTTTAAATTCATGGCTCCCTGCACTTTCTTTCTGCCTGGAGGTAAAGGTCTGTGTTTTTTCTATTTCCCCGGGCTCTGGAGCAGATTCGTCACCACACTGGACATGAGTCACCAGGGCCTGCAGAATCACCAAGCAAACCTCTCCAGCCCTTGAATTGAAGAACCATTATGCAGCCCTAGAAGTGGAGGAAGTGAAAGCATTCCAGGAAAGGGAAGAACCAGAGCTCGAGCACCCCAAAGTTGCAGAATCCGTGACCATCAGGAAGCGGGTAGTGGTGGTTAGTGACTCTCTTCTGAGGGGTAACTGAGGTGTCCATCTGCCAACCAGATGTGATGTCCAGAGAGGAGTGCTGTTTGCAAGATGCCAAAATCCAAGATGTTACTGAGAATTTCCTGAGACTCATCAAGCCTACTGACTATTACCCGATTTTGCTCATCCATATCAGCACATTTAATGATACTGCCAGGTATCCCTCTGAGCATATCAAAAGTGACTTCATGGCTCTAAGAGAGGGTGAAGCAGATAGGTACACAGCTGGTGTTCTCTTCAGTCCTCCCTGTTTATTTATTTACATTCTCTTATATACTGCACTATTCTGCATCAGTGTGGTTTACATTGAACAAACTGAAATTACATTGAACAGGGCATTATAACTTGGAGATAACTATTTTACAGGGAACATGGGCTATGGAGGATTAAGTGGCTTGCCCAAGACCACAAGGAGCACCTGTGGGACTAGAAACCCCAGTCCTTCCGGCCCAAGGTTGCTGTCCTCTAGTGGGATTTGAACCCCTGACCTTCCGGCCTGAAGTACCTTGCCCCAACCACTAGGCCACTCCTCCACTCCTGTTGAGGGTAAAGGCAGAGGCAGAGAAACTCACATCCTGGAGATAAATGCATGGCTGCATAGATGGTGTCATCAAGAGCGTTTTGGTTTCCTGGCCCATAGGATGATATTCCAAGGGTTGACATGTCTTTGGTAGCAGACTGGCTAACCTACTGAAGAGGGCTTTAAACTAGACTCACTGGGGATGGGTGAAGAAAGCTCCCAGGAAAATGAAAGCCCCCAGGTAAGTGAAACATTAAATATCTCTATAGAAATGGGTTAAAGGGGCAATATCTGGAAAACAGTGTGTATAAATGCCTGTAGCATGGGAAATAAGATCCCAGATGTTGAGGCTTTAATGGAACAGGCTGATTTGGATTTAGTGATGGTTACAGAGACACGGTTCACAGACAACCATGACTGGGATGTAATTATTTATTTATTTATTTAGCTGTATTTATATACCGCTTTTCACCGGGTCAAAGCGGTGTTACATAGGGGTGGGGGAATTAAGTACAAGGGTAGGGCCATCACCGGGGAGGCAACATTGTAATTATGCTAGGCTATAACTTATTCAGGAAGGATAGGGGAGGAGGAAGGGGAAGAGGAGTGGCATTATATGTAAAAAATAACATTAAAACTATAGAATTACAGGGATTAAAAGGGAGAGGGGAGGCACCTTGGGGTAAACTAGAAAGAGGGAAAGAGAAATCAATTTGCACTGGTGTGACATACAGACTCCTCTCACAGGGAAAATAAGTCTGATGGAGATTTAATAGAAGACATAAGTAGCATTGATAGGAAAGAAGAAGTTCTATTGATAGGTGATTTCAATATGCCGGATGTGGATTGGAACATCCCTGCTGCGGTGTCATCTAGAAGTAAGGAGGTCGTGGATTCTCTACAGGACTAACTATTCAGGCAACTGGTAACAAAACCCACACATGATGGGGCCATACTGGACTTAGTGCTTACCAATGGGGAAAGTGTTTCTGATGTTACAGTGGGAGATCATCTCGCATCTACTGATCACCAGATGATGTAGTTCAATATTAGGACTAGGGCTGATAAAATCCATTCAAAAGCAAGGGTCTTAGATTTTAGGAAAACTTACTTTGCCAAGATGGGCCAATACCTCAAGGAGTTGTTAGTGGGATGGGAACAGCTGGGGGATATAGAAAAACAGTGGGGAAAAGCTCAAAGGGGATATTTTGAGGGCAACCAACCTTTTTGTTAGAAAGGTAAATAAAGGTAAAAGGCAAAGGAGGCCGCTATGGTTCTCAAAAGAAGTAGCTGAAAAGGTGAAGAAGAGGGAGGCCTTCATGAAATACAAGCGATTACCTAGAGTTGAAGATAGGCATCTACATTTGGAAAGACTTAGAGAAACTAGAAAAATAGTCAGGAAAGCAAAGATACTAAAAGAAGAAGAAATAGCTAATGCAATAAAACGGGGAGGGGGAGGGGGATAAGACATTTTTCAGATATGTTAGTGAGAAGAGGAAGGGCAAAAGTGGTATTGTCAGACTCAAGGGTGAAGGGAAGGAATATGTAGAAGCTGATGAGGATAAAGTGGAATTGCTTAACAAATATTTCTGTTCTGTGTTCACAGATAAAAGGCCAAGAGCAGGATCTCAAAAAATACTACAAATAGAAACAGAAAGAACAGGGAGATCTCATATGATTTTCAGAAGACTGTGTTCAGGAGGAACTAGCTAAACTAAAAGTAGACAAAGCAATGGGACTGGATGGGATACATCCAAGAATACTGAAGGAATTTGGGGATATTCTAGTGGCTCCGCTGACTGACTTTTTCAATGCCTCTTTGGAGTCAGGAATGGTGCCAGAGGATTGGAGAGAGGCACATATGGTCCCTTTACACAAGAGTGGAAGTGAGGATGTGGTTGAAAACTATAGGCCAGTTAGTCTAACCTCGGTGGTGAGTAAATTATCGGAAATGCTGCTCAAAGAGAAAATAGTGAGGTTTCTGGGTTCCAGTGGATTGCAGGTTTGGAGGCAGCATGGATTCACCAGAGGCAGGTCTTTTCAGACATATCCGATTGAATTCTTTGATTGGGTGACCAGGGAATTGGACCAAGGGAGAGCCCTAGATGTGGTGTACTTGGTTTCAGTTAAGCTTTTGACATCATTCCGCACAGGCGACTTATCAACAAACTGAGCACCTTAGGGATGGACCCTAAAGTTACTGATTGGGTTAGAAATTGGATGAGGGGGAGGCAACAAAGGGTACAGGTAAATGGAGCTCATTCTGAGGAGAGGGAGGTTTCCAGTGGTGTGCCGCAGGGATCTCTCCTTGGTCCAATTCTTTTTAACATCTTTGTTAGTGATATTGCGGAAGGACTGTTGGGTAAGGTTTGCGTCTTTGTGGATGATACCAAAATGTGCAATAGAGTAGATTCCCAGGGAGAAGTAGATAACATGAGAAGGAATCTAGCTAAGCTTGAAGAGTGGTCTAGAATTTGGCAGCTGAGATTCAATGCTAAAAAATGCAGGGTCATGCATTTGGGATGCAAAAATCCAAAGGAGCAGTACAATGTACTTCTGTCCACAAAAAATGGTTAGTGGTCTTCGTTATAAAGCACATGAGGACAGACTTAAATTAGCTTAATATGTATACTTTAGAGGAAAGGCAGGATTGAGGAGATATGATAGAGGAGTTTAAATACCTCCATGGCATAAATGCACAGGAGGAGAGCCTCTTTCGATTGAAAGCAAGCTATGCTACAAGGGGACATAGGATGAGGGTGAAAGGGGTAGACTCAGGAGTAATATGCAGAAATATTTCTTTATGGAAAGAGTGGTAGATGCATAGAATAGTCTCCCAGTAGAGGTGGTAGAAATGAGGACAGTATCTGAATTAAAAAAAGCATGAGACAAACACAGAGGATCTTTAAGGGAAAAGAGGGGACTATTATAGTAGTCAATATGGAAGGACAGACTAGATTGGCCATGTGGTCTTTTTCTGCCATCATGTTTCTATGTAGCAACAATTTAAACTCTATCTACTTACATTTGGCGTTTGATGTACTCTTTCAGCAGGGTTTCATCCACTGTATACATTTGAATACCAGTTCCATCATCATAGTAATACATCATATTGACATTCACTTCTGCTGGGTATGTTTGTTCAGTCCTTTCTCCATACTGTTCTTCGTAACCATAGAAGTAGTCATAGTGCACTTCACAAGTGCAGAAAGGAAGGGGAAGAACAGGTAAAACAAAAGAAAACCATGTTGTAACATAATATTTGGGCAAAGAAAGTTCACAAATATCACAAATAAACTTCTGATACCCAGAATAAATATTATTTATTAGTATTTAGCCCACATCTTTCCAATAGTAGTTCAATGTTAGTTACATTCAGGTACAGTAGATATATCCCTGTCGCCAGAGGGCTTACAATCTACGGGGATGATGCAGAAACACTTGTGCACCCTTTGCATGCAGGTAACGACATAAATGCACAATACAGCTGTAGAGAAATGTTGCTAAATAAACTACCACCGGCAAGTGATGCAGAGATTGGCATGTGTGTTATGTGCACAGAAAGCAATGCACACACAAAAGCACGATGCATATTAAAATCATACCCAAATGAGTTGTGCGCATTAAATGAAATGCTAATGAAGCCATCATCCTGATACAGAGAAAAACACGCAGAAGATCAGAAGGTGGAGCACAGTGCTCAATAGCGCTGTTGTTCTAATGCCTTGTCAGAGGTGATGCAAAATTCTGGTGCATGTAGGAAAAGAGTTTTGGCATATGTGCATCCTTGAACAGTCATTCCTTTGACATGAAGCTTGCACATACAGAAGGAAAATCTTTGGCATGGAGTATGTGTATATACAGGAGCAAGGTTCGGCATGTAGGACAAAATAGAAATGCCATCTTTTGCTTCTTACCAATTAATGGCTTTGCTCCTTGCACGGGCTACATCTCAGCACGAAAGAAATAGAGAAAACAACAGAGAACCGGGCAACAGAGACTTGGGATATAGAGAAGAAAGGAAAAGGATGATGAGGCACGAGCCATTGGGGATCATTCTGAACTCCATTTGGAGGGTCTAGATGTCCAATCCGGAATCGCTAAATGGCTGGGCAGTCTGCTGGGGACAGAGCTCCCCATACAAACAGGCAATTAGTACAGGAAGCTCTGTTAATGGGAGGGAGGGGCAGGACAGAGATGCAGCAAGGGCAGGTGGTGGGCAGAGAGTGACCACAGGCATACAGAACCAATTCTGAGGTTGGCCCTGTACATCTGGGGACTTGCCCAAAGTGTGCCAGCAGAAATTGAACCCAGATCTCTTGAGTAGTAGGCTGCTGATCTAACCACTAGGCTACTCCTCCACACCTTTGTCCCATTAGTAGGAAATTAAAGTAGATATAGATCCAGTCACTGCTCGTGGTTATGCCATATCAAGGCTGGCAAAGTTGCTCGCTACATTAAATTTTTTGGGCACTGGATCTTTTCAAAACTTTGTTGGGGTAGACTGCGGAATGGATCAGTCATCATTTTCCAGGCATTTTAAGCAGCTGTTGCAGGCCTTGAAAAATCAGGTCAGGGATCATAACTGGCAGAGTGGCAGGCACAGTGGCGATGAAGGCGATGAAGGTGGACGTTTTTAATATTGCTGGAATGCTGAACGTGATGGGTTCAATAGCCTGCACTCATATAGTTCTAGCATCCACGTCAGACAGAGAGATGGCATTCCGGAACAGGAAAAGCTTCCACCCCATAAATGTTTAAGTAGTGTGTGATGAACACTTGAAGATCTTAATCGTAGTCTCGAAGTTCATCATCTTCAATTAGGTGCACAAATGGCCTAAAGCTTCTGCCCTCTCCCCCTCTAACAAAACTTCTTGTTGGAGGGGGGTCTGAAATGGCAGACCATGTGTGCCAAAGTACATGGTCTGCCATGGGGCACCGCACCCAACTAAGCCATCCCCCTTCCAAACAGTGGCAACAGGGGGGGGGACGGTGGCTCAGCAGGGGAGGAGGGCCGCACCATGGTATGGCCGGGGCTTCTGCCTGGGGCGGCAAAAATCCTTGGTCCGGTGCTGAGTGTTGCATATGTTTTCTGAAACTTGTGGGATGGTGTTGCATGATGGTGGAGAATAACCATAGGTTTCTGTGCAGGGAGGTTGTGGGACTGCATATATCAATCTAATATGTATGAGTTCTGCACTCCATGAAATACATAATATATACTATTATATCAACAGGTGTGTTTCTGTTTTATGGATAGGGGATGCTGGATATGGGTGTAAGTTGTGGCTGCTGGTTCCTCTGCTGTTACCGTGCACACCTGAAGAGGGGCATTACAATAAGGCACACATTGTCTGCCATTACTCTGGCCAAGCAAAACTGTTTTATCCATTTGACTAGCTCTCTTGCCTCTGACCCCGCCACCTCTTTTCTACTCTCTTCTTAAGGCACCTCTGCCTCCAATCACTCCTTCTCTTTCTGCCCAAACCCTAGCCAACTATTTCCATGACAAAATCCATAATGTTACACTCCAATTCCCCACTAAACTTTCTTCACCTCCTCTTCCCCCTCTTCAATACGAACTTTTCCTCTCAACCTCTATCACCCTTTCATCCTTTTCTAAGATCTCTGATGAGAAAACCTCTCTTTTTCTATCCTCCTCTAAACTCATTACCTGTTCCTCTGATCCTATCACCATCCATCTCCTTAACTCCATCTCCTCCTCCGTCATCCCTTCCATCTCACATATTCTCAACCTTTCACTTTCCACTGTAACTTTCACTGCAGCCTTCAAGCATGCTGTGATTACACCTCTTCTCAAGAAACCTTCACGTGACCCTACTTGTCCTTTTATCGACCCATCTCCTTCCTTCCCTTTATTTTCAAACTTCTTGAACATGCAGTTCTCCGCCGCTGCCTTAGTAGCTAAGTTCAAGGGTCTTTACTCAGTTCTCTTTGCAAGAGTCACATATGTGCCCAAGACCAGGGGACCAACTCCAAGGTCACAGCCATTGCTCCCAGAAGCTGCAGATAATCACAGGCACTGGATGCTGGCTTCACCAGAAACTCCTGGAGCAGAGCACTGAACTTGATCCAGCAATCCAGTCAAGAAAACGCTTCCCAGATGGGTGTTGAAATAGCTCCGAGAAACTCCAGACTCTGGATGGGGTGAGACAGCTCTTGCTGTGATTGATGACCCAGCTGAGGCTCTCCAGAAGTTGGATTACATGCTGCAAGGACTGGTAGGCCTCTGACTGGGACTTGGCATGGATGAATCAGTCGTCTAGATAAGGGTGTACGCACACACATTCACGTCTGAGCGCCGTTGTGACCAACACCATGACCTTGGAGAAGGTCCGGGGGCGGTCGCCAAGCCAAATGGCAGTGCACAGAATTGGAAGTGCCCTCCTAGCATCGCAAACTGCAGGAAACGCTGATGATCTTGTTATATGGGAATATGGAAGTAAGCCTCCTCCAGATCAAGAGAAGCGAGAAATTCCCCCAGCCACATGGACTGAATGATCAACTGCGGCATCTCCATGCGGAAGCGAGGAGCTCACAGACTTTGGTTGATCCTTTTGAGATCCAAAATGGGACGAAAGGATCCGTCCTTTTTGGGGACAATGAAATAGATGGAGTATCTTCCCAGACCCCATTCTGATGGGGGCACAGCTTGAACTTTCCTTTTTATTATATTTTTAAGATAAGCAGGCAGATAAATTAACAAAAGCCTTAACAAAAGTTAAAATCACTTATCTTGCAAAATGCTCAAGGAGCCAAGAAACAAGTATCCACAAAGCAGACGAGGGCCCCATTTCAAGCTCACATATCCATTTTTTGAACTCTGCATTAGGTGGATCAAAAGGAACCGCATACTCCAAGAGGCGTACATTATCATAATATTCATTCGTCGGCTTTGTGGATAACTCTTTGTTGGCTTCTTGAACATTTTGCAAGATAAGTGATTTTAACTTTTGTTAATTTATTCGCCTGCTTACCTTAAAAATATAATACAAAGGAAAATTTGTTGCTTGGGAGTGGTTTCCTTCCCTTGACATATGGTCTGACAAAAAAAATGAAAATGAATAAAATTTGCTCTTTTTATTCAACTTTTCATTAGTTGCAGTGGTGATGTCATGGCATAGTTTAGGTATTTTTTCCCTGTCTCCATCATCTGCTGGCAGTGGGAGATAACCCATTAGTCTGGACTAGTTTATCAGAAAGATCTGGAAAAGGTTATTTCCACACCCATGAATGGGCAGGAATTACCCCTCACTGAGGAACTCATGTATGAAGCTCAAGGCTGCTTTTAATCAGAAGGCTGCCTTCCTGAGGGAGGTGAATAGAGATCTGTGTGTAGGCTGCTATAGGTGACCCAAATCAAAATTTGGCCGTGTTTCGTGAATGATAATATTATAAGTGAAAAAAGTACCTCATTCAACAATTCACCTTTGTATTACTGTTCAGTTTCTTTATTTGTCCTACATAAGCCTCAGAAAATCCCCTTTTAGCACTGCAAAACCAAGACTGAAGTAAAATATCTTGGACGCGTGCAGGGTTTTATACATCAATGGCTTATGACTGGTGAAGAACCTAACGACCGTCAACAACTTATAGAAAAAATCCAAACAACGCTCTGTATAAACAGAAAAAAATCACTTAACTTTTGTGATAACGTGACTGATCTTGGTCTTCATTTCCAAAGATTTTTTTTAAGAGTTTTGTTTCTTATTAATAGCCTTTTCCTTTCTTTCAACAATAAAGGAAAAGGCTATTAATAAGAAACAAAACTCTTAAAAAAATATTTGGAAATGAAGACCAAGATCAGTCACGTTATCACAAAAGTTAAGTGATTTTTTTCTGTTTATACAGAGCGTTGTTTGGATTTTTTCTATAAGTTGTTGACGGTCGTTAGGTTCTTCACCAGTCATAAGCCATTGATGTATAAAACCCTGCACGTGTCCAAGATATTTTACTTCAGTCTTGGTTTTGCAGTGCTAAAAGGGGATTTTCTGAGGCTTATGTAGGACAAATAAAGAAACTGAACAGTAATACGAAGGTGAATTGTTGAATGAGGTACTTTTTTCACTTATGCTATAGGTGACCGCCTAGATGATTGGTTTCTGGGGATATGATTTGAGGCAGAGCAAAAAAACTTGAGGCCAATTTTTTTTTACTGGCAAAAGGGCATTCTTTCAGTCATTGTATATGTATTTTTTCAATGTATTTACCAATTATAATAATTCCGCTGCAGCAGAACATACAGCCCCATAGGAACCCAATGCAGGACAATGCCACCCCCCACCCACGAGACCCCGATCGCTCCGCCTGCTGCAGGACACGAGGAGTAGGGTTGCCAACTGGCCGGTTTTCAGCCGGCCTGGCCAGTTTTTCCATGGCCAGGCCGGCTGCCGGCGCAGATGCAAAACCGGCCCTTGAAAAGCTGGTTTTTTGCTCTGGCCGCGAGATCGGGAGCGGCCAGAGCAAAAGACCGGCTTTTCTTCCGACCCGAAGTAAAAAAAAAAAACACCCAGGGCCGGCCCACACACCGGAGGGCTTCAGAGGGAGCCGGGGAAGCCTACGCGAGGCCCCGGCTCCCTCTGTACAGCCGCCAGCGTGAAGATCCTTTTCCTTCACGCTGGCGGCTGTTTCTGTGAAGCCGCGATTGCTGGGAAAGGTTAAAGGCAATACCCTTTAACCTTTCCCAGCATTCGCGGCTTCACAGAAACAACCGCCAGCGTGAAGGAAAAGGCTCTTCACGCTGGCGGTTGTACAGAGGGAGCCGGGGCCTCGCGCGGGCTTCCCCAGCTCCCTCTAAAGCCCCTCAGACAGCCGCAGTGCTGGTCAGGGGGGGAGGCCAAGGACTGCATGGGCTGTGATGGGGGGGCTAGGACTACAAATGGGCTGTGATGGGGGGGACCTGGACTGGAAAAGGGCTATGGGGGGGGGGGACTTGGACTGGAAATGGGTTGTGATGGGGGGGGGGGAACTGGACCGGAAAAGGGCTATGGGGGGTGGACTTGGACTGGAAATAGGCTGTGATTAGGGGGGCTAGGACTGCAAATGGGCTGTGATGGTGGGGGGGGGGGCTAGGACTGCAAATGGGCTGTGATGGTGCGGGGGGACTCGGACTGCAAATAGGCTGTGAAGGTGGGGGGGCCTAGGACTGGAAATAGCACAGTTACTTACCTGTAACAGGTGATCTCTGGAAACAGCAGGAATAAGTTTTCACATATGGGTACGTCGGTACTGACGGAGCCTGCGTGGAAACGCTCCCCAGCATCCAATCAGAAAGCTTTTGGGAGCATCCCACAGCGCCTGCGTGCAGCCTTCCCGCCTTTCCAACTGTCTCTCCTCAGTTGAGTTTCATAGCTGAGACAAAGAGAAAGAGAAAGAGGAAAGGAAGATAGAGAGAGAGATACAACTCCTAGGGGAGGTGGGTGGGTTGTGAAGACTTATTCCTGCTGTTCCCAGAGATCACCTGTTACAGGTAAGTAACTGTGCTATCTCCAGGAACAAGCAGGAATGAATCTTCACATATGGGGACTCCCTAGCTATAGATGCCAGGGGGAGATCCCATAAAATGCATGTCCGTGGAACAGGACTGCACTTCCCACACATGGAACTCTGGCATCCCATGAGGGATGGTGGGTAGGAGTTGAAAAGAGAGGAGCTGTAGGAAAAAAACAGCTAACCTAAGGACTACAAGAGAGGAGTCCTTGGTATATATGATAATTACTATTAGAATATTGAAAGAGCAATCACAATATGGATCTTACCTACTGGATTGCAGGAAGTCGAGAGGCTGATGGAGTCTACTGGAGATTCAGTAGAGGAATCCTCAAGGTGACCTCACAGCAGTGAAGATCCAAATCTGGACTTGGCAGGTGACCCAATTGTCAACTGGGGTAGTATAAGAACGGCAGGTCTTCAGTGGAAAGCTTTATGGGAAAAAGCTGAAAACTCTTTTAGCTACAGAGTTATTAACATTTAGGAGTAAAAGAGGAAGACTGACCGATTTGGACAACTAGCCCAGTCCTGGAGGGAAGAAGGGGTATGGAGAAAAGCCCGTATTCCCAAGGAGGACAGATGTGTGAAGGGCTGAAACCTCAGAACTACTGAAGATCTACACTGCCTTTCCTAGCTGGTGAGAGATAGGAAAGATATTGAAGCATGATGCTTCAGGGATAGCGAGACCTAGAGTAAAGTGGAAGCTGTCAGAACCACAGTAGTGATTGTGTGCATAATACCTCCAACATACTGAGGGACAGTATGAACATATGCAAGGCCACAGTCTGGAACCTCTAAGAAGGTAAAAACCTTTATAGCATAGACAGGGAGATAGTATGTAAATACATATCTACTTATAAGAAGCATCTCGAGAGATAGACATATATATATCTATATCTATATATATCTATATATCTATATCTATATCTATATCTATCTATCTATCTATATATATATATATATATAGGGACATAACCTATGCATACACAGCTTACAGACATATGTATCTATAGAAATATATAGAGATATATACATACATGAATATGTCTGAAGATACATGTCTGCAACTAAGCCCCATAAGAACATTCACATGAGAGATGTGAAGGAGAAAGATTGATCTAATAACAAGAAGGTGGAACCCACTTGAGAAGATATATAGAGAATCTATTCCTGCAGGCTAAGGTGGTGCAGGAATGCTATCCAGTGAAAAAACCAGGATGGTTGCATGAAAAAACAGAGGATAATATCAGTCTGTAAACAGCAAGTCCTGAGTTTTGTAGAATTCTGACCTGGTAAATGGACAGAAAACGCATAGGAGGAGATACCAGGATGACCCACTGGAGGGACACAGGGGTATCATGTGTTACTAGTAGAATATGTGCTGTCCATAAAGGAGTAGGATACCCTGAGGACAAGCTGTAAGGAAAAAAGAGCATATTCCTGCAGGAGTGGAAAACTCTTTGGACATTCACGCAGAAAAGGCTTATATCCTGTATTATAACAGGAGAAAACAGGGTGTGGAGAACCCTCACAGTCATGGAAAATGACTGATAAGCCTTTTCCACCATATAGAATAGCATCAGAGACAAAATCCTATGCTCTCTAGCAAGGGCCCATAGTAGAAAGCTTCTCTGAAGATTGCAGAGAGCATTATGCAGGAGAATTAGGAGATAAAACTGACTGTAGGTCAGCTGTGCTGCCAAATCCAAGAAAATGGAGATGGCAAGAAAAGAAGATAATGTGAGAAGCCTGAAGTGATTAGGATTATCCAAGATAGATGAAGCACTATCCTGGAATCACTACTAAGGCTAGACAGAAAGTAGTGGAAGACAGACTGGAAACTTGTGGAAATGTACCAGTAGTTCAATCATTGGAACTCCTGCATGGGCAGCAGCTGAAAGACACAGGAGAGAGAATCTTCCTGTGTAAAACAAAGAGAACAGACAAAGGGAGAGGAAAAATTCCTGTCCCTGTCTGATGAGCTGTCCAGAGAAGCTCTGCAGTATGGTACCACTCATTCAGGAGAAACCCTGGATGAGAGGGTAGAAAAACAGGAGCTGAAGGGTGACTTACCATATGGTAAGTCTGCTGAAGGAAAAAATGTTCATGTTGGGACAGAAAACTATCATGGGATAGTTGTTAACTTCTCTTCTTGGTAGGAAGAAGAGGAGAAATCTGTAACCCATAGACATGAATATCCTGACAGCTCAGCATATCTAGGAGGAAAAAGATGTCCTGAAGAAAGGAAAGCATGTGTAGAGCTTTAAAGAAAAAAACAGTGAACAAACTTCTGCTAAGAAGAAGTTAACTGTAGATTGCAACCTTCAGGAACCTATGGTTGCTGGGTTTGCTCAGTCTGGCTAGAGTTTGGATTCTTCAGACCAGGATGAGGTGTCCCCTGCTTGGGTACATCTGGATGATGGGCAGGAGAAGAGTGAAACCTCCTTTTCTTAGGGAAAGAAGGTTTGGAAGGACATTTCCTTCCTCCTGGGGAAGAAGGCGGCTTAGGATGGTTCCCAGAACCAGGGAAGTCAGTGGAGCAGTGAGCAACCTGACGTAAAGCCTCCCGATTGAAGAGATTTTCTCCAGTACAAGGAGAATTACCCAGTGTGTGTTGTGCCCATCTGCTCAAGTCTGAAGCCTGGAGCCAGGCTCTATGTCGTGCTCCTATGGCTATAGCAGAGGTTCTGCTAACAGACTCAAAAGAGTCTAGAGAAGCACGAGAAAGAAACCAAGAGAGATTCTGGCTATGACTAAGAAGTAAGGAATAGTCTGCAGCCTTGGGCTCTGATAGAAAAGGAGTCAAAAGAGATACCGTATTTTCCGGCGTATAAGACAACTTTCTAACCCCTGAAAATATGCTCAAAATTCGGGGGTCGTCTTATACGACGGTATAACTTTTTTTTTTTTTAACTCTGCGGAAAATTATCAGCTTAGACTGTACGCAACCCAAACCTTAGTAGGGGATCCCCGTTTTCTACCTCGTCTGTTTTTCATGCTATGGAGGCAGATGCCACGGGTTCCGTGAAGGCCGAGAACAACGTGAGCTTGGAAAGCGTCGGTGGATTCAACTGCTGTAGTATCTGCAACAGCACTTGTGATTGTAATTGCCGCTGCAGTTGTTGTGAAGCTGGGGAAGGGCATCCCTGCCCCTGTCGCGACGCCGGTGGTGCCATGGCTAGCCCTGTCTCCGTCCGTGGTGCCGAGTCCTTGTTGCAGCAGCAGCAGTGCAAATTGAAGGTGGAAGACTTTGAGACGGTGGCCACTGTGGGTGAGTTGAAGTGCCCCTGTATTGGGCAGTGAATGGCGACATGCATGTGTGTTTTGGCTTCTTTCTTTAAGCTGATGCTTCGGAAAGAGGAAGCTGATCACGTTTTGATGCAATTCTTATATCCTGCTTTTACAAGACGGTTTTGTAGTAGCTCCGAGAGTTGTATCTTATTGTCCACTCTTGGAGGGATGCTACTAAGATACATGGGCACAGATTTTTGAGGACCTTCTGAGGAGCATTTTTGGTGTGCGCTGGAAGAGGGGTAGTCTTATACGGCGAGTATAGGCCAAACCCTATATTTTCACAGGAAATGTAGGGGGTCGTCTTATAGAAACATAGAAACATGATGACAGAAAAAGACCACAAGGCCTATCTAGTCTGTCCTTCCATAACAACTACAACAGTCCACTTTTTACCTTTAGAGATCCTCTGTGTTGGTCCCATGCTTTTTTGAATTCAGTTACTGTCCTCATCTCTACCACCTCCACTGGGAGACTATTCCACGGATCCACTACTCTTTCCGTAAAGAAATATTTCCGCATATCACTCCTGAATCTATCTCCCTTCACCCTCATCCCATGTCCCCTCGTAGCAGAACTTGCTTTCAATTGAAAGAGGCTCTCTCCCTGAACATTTATGCCACAGAGGTATTTAAACATCTCAATCATATCACCTCTATCCCGCTTTTCCTCTAAGGTGTACATATTAAGATCCTTAAGTCTGTCCTCATATGCTTTATAATGAAGCCCATTAATCATTTTAGTAGCAACCCTCTGCACCGACTCCATCCAGTTCACATCCTTTTGAAGGTGCGGTCTCCAGAATTGCACACCATACTCCAAATGAGGTCGCACCAAAGACTTATACAGAGGCATTATCACCTCCTTTTTTCTGCTAGCCATTCCTCTCCGTATGCACCCAAGCATCCTTCTAGCTTTTGCCGTCGTCTTTTCTACCTGTTTAGCTACTTTAAGATCATCAGACACAACCACGCCTAGGTCCCGCTCTTCTTTAGTGGACAAAAGTACTTCACCTCCTATACTGTATTGCTCCCTTGGATTGCTGCAGCCCAAATGCATGACCTTACATTTTTTAACATTAAATCCCAGCTGCCAAATTCTAGACCATTCTTCAAGCTTAGCTAGATCCCTCCTCATGTTATCTACACCTTCCTGGGTGTCTACTCTATTGCAGATTTTGGTATCATCCGCAAAGAGGCAAACCTTACCCGACAGCCCTTCCGCTATATCACTAACAAAGATGTTAAAAAGAATCGGACCAAGGACAGATCCCTGGGGCACACCACTGGTAACATCCTTCTCCTCAGAGTGAGCTCCATTTACTTGTACTCTTTGTCGCCTCCCACCCAACCAATTTCTAACCCAAGCAGTAACTTTAGGGTCCATCCCTAGGGTGCTCAGTTTGTTTATAAGTCGCCTGTGAGGAACAGTGTCAAAGGCTTTACTGAAATCTAAATACACCACATCTAGAGCTCTCCCTCGGTCCAACTCCCTGGTCACCCAGTCAAAGAAATCAATCAGATTTGTCTGACAAGACCTGCCTCTGGTGAATCCATGCTGCCTCTGATCCTGTAATCCGCCGGACTCCAGAAACCTCACTATTTTCTCTTTCAGCAGCGTTTCCAATAATTTACTCACCACTGAAGTTAAACTAACCGGCCTGTAGTTTTCAACCACATCCTTACTTCCGCTTTTGTGTAAAGGCACCACATGAGCCTCTCTCCAGTCCTTTGGCACCACTCCCGACTCCAACGAGGCATTGAAAAGGTCAGTCAGTGGAGTTGCTAGAACGTCCCCAAGTTCCCTCAGTATTCTAGGGTGTATCCCATCCGGTCCCATCGCTTTGTCTACTTTAAGTTGAGCTAGTTTCTCACGAACACAGTCTTCTGAAAATTGTTCAAGATGTCCCTCGCTTCTGTTCTTATTTGTGGGTGTTTTCTGAGGTCCTGCTCCTGGTTCTTCATCTGTGAACACAGAACAAAAATATTTGTTAAGCAATTCTGCTTTATCCTTATCAGCTTCTACATATTCCCCCCCTGCACCCTTGAGTCTGACAATACCACTTTTGCCCTTCCTCTTCTCACTAATATATCTGAAAAATGTCTTATCCCCCCATTTTATTGCATTGGCTATTTCCTCCTCCTTTTCAATCTTTGCCTTCTTGACTACTTTGCTAGCTTCTCTAAGTTTTTCCAAATACAGATGCCTGTCTTCCTCTCTCTGTGATCTCTTGTATTTCATGAAGGCCTCCCTCTTTTTCTTCACTTTCTCAGCTACTTCCTTCGAAAACCATAGCGGTCTCCTGTTCCTTTTGCCTTTATTTACCATTTTAACAAAAAGGTTGGTTGCCTTTAAAATACCCCCTTTCAGTTTTGCCCACTGTTTTTCTACATCCCCCAGCTGTTCCCATCCCACTAACGACTCCCTGAGGTATTGGCCCATCTTCGCAAAGTTAGTCTTCCTAAAGTCTAAGATCTTCACCTTGGAATGGATTCTAACAGCCCTAGTCCTAATACTGAACCACACCATCTGGTGATCACTGGATGCAAAATGATCTCCCATTACAACATCAGAAACACTTTCACCATTGGTAAGCACCAAGTCCATTTTGGCCCTTCACGTGTGGGGTCTGTTACCAATTGCCTGAATAGTTCTCCCTGTAGAGAATCCAGGATCTCCTTACTTCTAGATGATACTGCAGCAGGAATGTGCCAATCAACATCTGGAATATTGAAATCTCCTAGCAGTAGCACTTCCCCTTTCCTAGCAATGCTGCGTATGTCTTCAATTAACTCTCTGTCCACCTCTTCCTCTTGTGAGGGAGGTCTGTATATCACACCAATGCAAATAGATTTCTCTTTCCCTCGTTCTAGTTTAACCCACAATGCCTCCTCTCTCCCTTTTAAGCTCTGTAATTCCAAAGCTTTAATAGTAGTTTTTACATATAGTGCCACTCCTCCTCCCCTTCTTCCTACCCTGTCCTTTCTGAATAAAGTATAGCCAGGTATAGTTACATCCCAGTAATGGTTTTCTGTGAACCAGGTTTCTGTAACTGCCACTAAATCCAAGTCAACCACTCCCACCAAAGCTTCAACTTCAGGGATCTTATTTCCCATGCTACGGGCATTAATACACACTGCTTTCCATATGTTACCCCTGTTACCCATTTCCATAAAGGTATTTAATGTATCACCTACCTGGGGGCTTTCACTTACCTGGGGGCTTTCTTCACCCATCCCCAATGAATCTAGTTTAAAGCCCTCTTCAGTAGATTAGCCAGCCTACTACCAAAGATGCGTTGACCTTTCTTGGACAGATGGATGCCATCTCTGCTCTGCAACCCTTGGAACAGCATCCCATGGTCTAGGAAACCAAAACGCTCTCGAAGACACCATCCACGCAGCCATGCATTCATCTCCAGGATGCGAGCCTCTCTGCCTTGGCATTTACCCTCAACAGGGAGGATTGAAGAGAACACCACCTGTGCACCTAACTGCTTCACCCTCTTTCCCAGAGCCATGAAGTCACTTTTGATACGTTCCGAGGTATACGTGGCAGTATCATTTGTTCCAACATGGATTAGCAACATTGGGTAATAGTCAGTGGGCTTGATGAGTCTCGGCAAACTCTCCGTAATATCTTGGATCTTGGCACCAGGCAGACAGCATACCTCTCTGGACATCAAGTCTGGTCGGCAGATGGACGCCTCAGTACCACTCAGAAGAGTCTCCAACCACCACTACCC
Organism: Ichthyophis bannanicus; assembly: GCA_033557465.1. Classification (NCBI taxonomy): domain Eukaryota; kingdom Metazoa; phylum Chordata; class Amphibia; order Gymnophiona; family Ichthyophiidae; genus Ichthyophis; species Ichthyophis bannanicus. Next base: position 1,855,709,870 of record CM066032.1, on the reverse strand, counting down.
TTCGTTTCCTTCTGGTCACTGATTCCGCAACTATGGGGTACTTGAACTCTGGTTCTTCCCTTTCCAGGGATGCTTTCACCTCCTCCACTTCCAGGGCTGCATAATGGTTCTTCAATTCAAGGGCTGGAGAAGTTGGATTGGTGATTTTGCAGGCTCTGGTGACTTTTGTCCAACCATCGACATTCTGTTGGCACCCATCTTCTCCTGTGCTGGAGAGCCTGGTTGCTGCAAGAAGCATCTCATCAATGTACTTCTCACTGTCTTGAATGCTCCTCAGCCTCGCCACCTCCTCTCTGAGTTCCTCCACTTGTTTCCTCAGAGCTTCAGCATGCAGGCACCCTGCACATGGAACCAGTTCTTCAACTGGCATTAGGACCTCTGTCTGGACCGAGGCAGAAGCTGTAACGGGGGCAACAGCTTTAGCAATACGATTTTTCCCAGCCATTGTTCTGTTCGTGGAGCTTAGGTATCTGTTAAAGCAAAAGCGAGAGATCTACCATGTACCAGCCGGTTTCGCAGCTGTCCTTTCAGAGAAAAAGCAGTTAAATCTCTTTAATTATATTCAAAATGTGCTGGTCCAATTCACTGTGATTTGTTAAAGGGGGAGGTGCCCTATAAAGCAAGACTACTCACTAGGGGTGGGTGGGAGTCGGGGTGGGTAGGGAGGGAACTAACACCTGATTAGGTGTTAGCAGTTTCTGAACCTGAGGAGGTTACAGAGTTCAGCAACCTACTGTGCTCAAGGAAAGTTCCCCTAAAACAGCAAAAATGAAAGTAACCTTGCTTTAAAAAATATACACAAAACCCTTTTAAGAGCTCCCAGTCAGAGAGCTAGCAATGTAATATAATAAAACAAACAAAGAAACCCTCAAATCCTTACTGTTTGTTTGATCTGTGGAGCTCTGGTTAGGAAAGTCTCAAAAGGGCAGGGCACTGGAGCCTTTTATGCAGGCTTCAACTGCACTCAGGAAACAGGCCCACTAACTCCTGATTAGGTGTTAGCAGTTTCTGAACCTGAGGAGGTTACAGAGTTCAGCAACCTACTGTGCTCAAGGAAAGTTCCCCTAAAACAGCAAAAATGAAAGTAACCTTGCTTTAAAAAATATACACAAAACCCTTTTAAGAGCTCCCAGTCAGAGAGCTAGCAATGTAATATAATAAAACAAACAAAGAAACCCTCAAATCCTTACTGTTTGTTTGATCTGTGGAGCTCTGGTTATACGCCCAGTTGTTTTATATGCCGGAAAATACGGCAATTTCTTTGTGACCTCCTGGAGAGATAGACTCATATAGAAAATATAAGAGATAATCCTCGTTGCCAGCATAGATGTTTGGAAGGTTTGACGTCCAAAAGCATCAAGTGCTCTAGATGCACGACCTGGCGGATAAGAAGAATGCTTTTTCTTGCTTTTCACCTTCCTCATTGCTGATTCCACTACAATAGAATGATGGGGAAGTTGAGTCTTTTGAAACCCTGGAGAGGGGGGCACCTGATACAGAACATCAGTTGCTGTAGAGGGTGAGGAAACCCTTAAAGGTATTTCCCATATTCTCAGAAGAAGATCCTGCAAAGAATGATGTAAAGGAAGCATTATATTTTCCTTTTCTGCAGGAGAGCCTCGAGTAGGATCACAGCCAGGGATAGGAATGGCAAGGAATGTTGCCATGTCAAGAAGAAATTTCTGAAAAGAAGGATCTCCAATGGGAACCATCCCTGGATAGGCTAAAGTTGAAGCAGCAGCCTGGGCACCAGAGAATGTACTGGTCTGATGCAGAAAAAGAGCCCCACTAGATGGATACTGGTACTGGTGGTCACGATTTGAGACAGTCAGTACTGCATCGTCCATGCCAGGTATCGACTCCAAACTAGGTATAGAAAGGAGCGATGGAGAAAAAAGCATGGAAGTGGCTGGTCCCGATGTAACTGCAGGAACCGACATCGATACCGACACCGGTAGCTGTGCCGGAATCCGAGGCGATAACGCCATCGAAGCAGTCATCGGAGGCTGTTCAAGCGGTACCGAGGCAGCCCGAAACCCTTGGTGAACATCCTCGGTACTGCGTATTCGGAATCGATAGGGGTCGGTTCCGAGACGCGTCGGTACCCAGTCTTCTAGACTAGATATCAATTCTAGACTCGGCATCGAAGGGAGCGAGTCTATCGATGCATGTCTAGAGGGTACTGACGTCGGTGGTGGTATCGGCGATGCTGTCGATACTGGAAAGGCAATCTGGGACGTATCGATCTGTCCCGAAGGTACCGAGGACGCCAGATGACAATCCCTGGCGAAGAGTGGATCTCTCAACACCGGTGCTGATGCCCGGGTATTGGTACCGCTCGAAGCGGATGCCACCACCGAGCATGGCTCAGATACAGGAAAGTCAATCTGGGACGTATTGATCGGTCCCGAAGGTACCGAGGACGCCAGATGACGATCCCTGGTGAAGAGTGGATCTCTCAACACCGGTGCCGATGCCGGGGTATCGGTACCGCTCGAAGTGGATACCACCACCGAGCATGGCTCAGGTATGTCCTGTGAGGGGTGAGCCCCAGGAACAACCTGAAACCCCTGAAATGCTTTGGAGACCGAAGACTCCCGCGGGGGTTTTGAAGCCAATAGGGTCTTGAGGTCAAGGCCGGAGCCGTCATCATGCTTGGCATGAGACCTACCACTCAAGGAATGGATAGTCTTAACAGACTGTGGGTTACCTGATCCTGTAGAGAAAAAATGGTCGGTGCCCTGACACTGGAAGGGAACTCAGTATCGAGGGAAACTCGAAATGAAAAATCTCTTCTCATAAAATTGTAGCCTAATGGCTCCGGAGGGAAAGGGTCAGGACCCAAACAGGTTAGGCACCAGTTATTGGAGTCTAAAGAGAAAACTATATTTCCACAGTTAAGGCACTTAGGAGAAGAAGGCTCCATGATGGAGAGGCCTTACAGGCCCAAAAATTTAAGACAGAAACGGAGGGAAAAACTCCCTAAGTTTAAGAAAAAGAAAAGAAAAAATCCACCGGCGGTACCGATGGAGGCAGGAAAAGCAGCCGCGACCACAAGAAAACAAAGAATTTAAGAATTTAAAAAAAAGAAATTTTCTGCGGTGACAGGAGTACATCCTGCCGGCTCCGCGGAAAAACGAAAACTGAGGAGAGACAGATGGAAAGGCGGGAAGGCAGCACACAGGCGCTGTGGGATGCTCCCAAAAGCTTTCTGATTGGACGCTAGGGAGCGTTCCCGCGCAGGCTCTGTCGGTACCGACTTACCCATATGTGAAGACTCATTCCTGCTTGTTCCTGGAGATAGGCTGTGATTGGGTGGGGGCTAGGACTGGAAATGGCCTGTGATGTGAGGGCTAGCACTGGAACTGGGCTGATGAAGAGCTGGAATAGGACTGGAAATGGGCTGATGTGGGACATGGGAGAATGGGACTAGAAGGGAGTGGATGCTGGGTGGGTCTAGAACTATAAGGGAACTGATTTTGGGGGAGGACTAGAATGGATGGGGAATGAGAATGGAGAGGGGAAAAAATATTTTGTGTGGAAGAAAAATCTATGATGGGCCGGGTATTGGGAGAGTAAGAGGGGCTTGAGAATGGAAGGGTGAAATTTAAACGGATGATAAAGGAATAAGGAAAGAATTGGGGGAAAGAGCAAAAGGGAAACAATCAGTATGTTAAAGCAGAAATAGAGAGAATGGAAAACATCTAAAAGAGAAGAAAGGACAAATGGATAGCTCGCAGAAGACACGAAGAAACCAGAAGAAAGTGACTGGAGCAATTGCAACTGAAAAATAAAACGCTCAAACAGAAGGTAGAAAAATATTTTTATTTTGAATTTATTAACTGGAATATGTCTGGTCTGGGAAGTGTGTATTGCTAACATCTTTGCGTTTTTGTTTAGTGCAAGAGGAAATTACTTTATAGTTTTATTTCTCCAGTGTTGTACATTTCATGTTTGGATTTTGGGGTTCCCAGTTTAATTATTATCTGACCAAGGAAGTTAGCCTACACGTATACTCGGTAATTTTTGTGGGTGGGGCTGGGGCGGGGCAGGGTGGGGCTGGGGCGGGGCAGGGTGGGACTAGGGGCAGAGAATGGGTGGAGCATGGCGAGCCACAGGTGTCGGGTTTTTCTCGGTGAAAAAGTTGGCAACCCTAACGAGGAGGTAAGCCCCTCCCTCTGCAGCTGCATCATCAAGCCAAGATCGGAGGCTTAAAAGGCAGGAAGCAGACACAGAGCCTTTTCGCCCGCTGCTGCAGCAGAACACTCAGCGCCATCAGGACCCGATACGGGACAACACCACCCCCCATCAATGAGACCCCAGTCTCTCCACCGGCTGCAGGACACAAGGAGATAAGTCCTTTCCCCTGCAGCCACATCATCAAGCCGGGATCGGAGGCTTAAAAGGCAGGAAGCAGAGACACAGAGCTCCAGCAGCCACCACTGCTCCCCTGATCGGGGTAGAGCAGGAGAGCACGAGGCTTAACTCCTCCTGCTCTCTGGCTCCAGCCAAATCAGGGACTTCCAACTGACTCAATAAAGCAGAGGTGCCATCGGGCGCGAAAGGAAGAGCTCCAGCAACCACCACCACTCCCCCGATCAGGGTAGAGTAGGAGAGCATGAGGCAACTCCTCCTGATCTCCAGCCCCAGTCGACTCAATAAACCAGAGGCACCATCGGGCATGCCCGCATCTGAGGGCCTCGCCAGAGGGCCATTTGGTGTGGCCCTTAGGTGTGGACCGGTCAAACTACAAGCAAGATCACAACTATACAGGACACCCTAACCGGCTCCAAACAAACAGATACACTGCAGCACATAGAAGGACAACCAACTAAATGAAACAGCATCAAGGCCAAGGTACGGTGGTTCCAATGCCTCCCCTTATTCCACAGTGTATTGGATAGCAGCATGTCCACCCACACTGCCATAAGCAGCATACAATGCATATACAAAATACAACCCAAATGGCATTGCACGCAGCACACAAGCGAAACAAAAAGCGCTACGAGCTCCCGACCACCACGCCCTCGAAGGCTCATTCACATCCCACTCACACAGGCGCACTCCTCACTACTACCGCAGACACAAACAATCAATATCACCCTCATAAACGCCTGCTCAGTGAGGAATAAGATCCCCATACTTCAAAACCTCATCACATCTCAACAGAACATGGCTGACAGAATCTGACACCGTTCTCATGAACCAACTAACACCCAATGGATATAACCTTTACAACTGCTCTCAAACCCACTCCAGGGGAGGAGAAGTAGCTATTATAGCGAAAACTAGCCGCCACCTCCGAATATACGCAGCTGAAACTACCGAAGAAATGGACACGCTCACAATCACAGCAAACTCGGACCTATCAGATATTCTCAAACAAATATCTGACAGCAGTAGCACCACAAAGAAACAGATAATTCTGGGTGACTTCAACCTCCCTGCCACACAAGAGAAGCACTCCAAAACATTCCTTGAGGCAATGGAAGAGATGGAGCTGATACAAATCATTAATGAACCAACACATGAGATCCTTGATCTCATATTCTTTAACTCTCAAAGCGCCTCCACACATAAGAATCTCAAGATCACATCTGTCCTATGGCCAGACCACTACCTCATTACCTTCTCCAGCTCCTTCAAACCAACATACACCAGAGAAGGAACACAACAGACAAGAAGATTTAGACCATTCAACAAAAAAGATTTCCTTAACTAGGTCCTACCAAACTTACGAGGGCCGTTTTTTTTTCAACCTCCGATAGGCTATAAATAAAAGACAAGTTCATATAAAACAATAATTTTATTACCAAAAGATTGGTACACTTACGGTTACTTTTCGACATAATCACCGAAGAGATTGAGACATTTGTCATATCTGTCGACAAGCTTTTCAATACCCTCTGCAAAGAAAGTTGCCGCCAATGAATTCAAGTAGTCCTTGACGTTGGTTTGAAGGTCCTCATTGGTTTGAAAGCGCTTTTGTGGCCGTCCGTCAACATTTTTGGGACCCAACGTGCACAAAGTTTTTTGTAGCCTAACCGTTCAGTAACAATAGAGTACAAAACAGACCTTGAAACCTCTGGAAATTCCGTAGACAAAGCAGTAATGGTGAATCTGCGGTTTTCTTTAACCATTCTGTCAACTCGTTGCACCAGGTCATCTGAAATGACAGATTTGCGTCCTTGGCCCAACACCATCACTCATGAAGTTTTCCCCATACACACGACTCATTCTCCAATGGATTTCTGCAGCACTATGGCCTTCAGCCTGTAGAAAACTAATCACACTTCGCAATTCACACTTGGAGGGAGCATCAATCATGGTGGACATGTTTACGTGGCTGTAGCACAACGCTGACTGACGCCTGAATGTCAACAATGGCGGAGTGTGTAGTGCAAGAGCTGCGCAGTCGCCTACAGCGCATGCCCGCTTTCTGCTGCCCGCGTAGCGTCTGCACGGAGCGATCGGAGGTTGAAAAAAAAACGGCCCTCGTACAATCAGATCAGTGTGACCCTGACATATTAACTAGCAAATGGAACAATGCAATAACCTCAGCGGCATGATCAACAACAGCTCATGCAGAAACCAAAGTAAGACCAGCAAGAGCATGTTGGTTCACACCCACCCTATGAAAATTGAAAACACAGCTTCAGAGAATAGAAAAGAAATGGAGAAAAACAAAGAGCGAAGCAGACAAGGTAATATACATGAATGGTTTAAACCATTATTGCACTAAAACAGACAAAGTAAGAAGAGCATATCACTCAAAACTCATAAATACATCAACCTTTTTGAGATTGTTAAGCAATTCACCAAAACGCTAAGCCACACAATCCAACTCCCAGACATGGCACCGCAACGTCTCGCGGCACAATATTAAGAGCTTCAAAAGATGCCCAACATAACATCAGCAACTACAGAGGAAACCAACAATACTACACCTGACATTGTATTTTCTGCATTTGAAACAATCTCCAAAGAGAGGATCGAGACCACCATTTTGGTTCTCAACACAGCTGGATAAAACAGTTGAAACAGGAACTAAGTACAGCAATTGACAACATAGTAAACAAGTCCTTCAAACAAGGGCTGATGCCAAGTAGACTCAAGTTGTCTGTTATCCGCCTAACCCTCAAGAAACTGAACTTAACCCAATGGACCCTGCCGCATACCGACCAGTATACACAAACACCCTAGGTCTGGTAATAAATCAACTCAACAATACCGACCAGTGGCAAGCCTCCCTTTCACTGCTAAAATCATTGAGAAAATAGTTCAACAGCAACTACAGGACCATCTGGACAAAACCAACACACTCGATGCACAGCAACACAGATTCAGACCCTCTCATGGGGTTGAAACCCTCATGATATCATTAATAAGCACTCTAACCAAAGGAATACAGACAAAACACAATGGATACACCTTGATCTTCCTGGATATATCGACAGCATTCGATACCATCTCTCATAGCATCCTCCTGCAGAAATTGCGAGAAACAGGCATTCAAGACAAAGTCCTACAATGGTTCAAATCCTACCTAACTGACAGATACCAACTAATTCGAACCCGTACAGCCACATCCTCCCCATTCCAACAAACTCAAAGCATACCCACAAGGCTCTGCACTCTCGGCTGTGTTGTTTAACATTTACCTGCAACCACTTTGCTCCCTAATATGGGCCCATAATGTCAATTTCCACATATACATGGATGATATTACGCTCTATGGCCTCATCACAGCTATGAACCCAACAAATACAGTTAATGAACTGTTTCAATGATGTCTCTGAATGGCTCCAGGTGAACAACCTTGCAATAAACCTCAAAAGACGGAAGCTTTATTCATTACAAAAGACCATACTTTCACCCCACCCCCCCAAAGCACCTCAACCTGGGATCAACTGAAATAAAAAACCAACCCCACATAAAATATCTAGGTATCACTCTGATCAAACACTCTCCCTCAAGCAACAGATTGCAAAAACAGCAAAGAACAATATTCTTCAAAGCCAAGATGCTGCAGCGCCTCAGACCACTTATAGACCCACAGGACTTCAGGACAGTCATGCAGACAATGGCGCTCCCCCACCTGGACTATTGTAATGCAATTTACCAAGGTCTCCCAACCACCAACCTCACCCCCCTTCAGACAGCCATCAATGCAACAGCCAGGATCATCCATAGAGGTAAGAAGTACGACCACATCACCCCATTTTGAGAGAGCTTCACTTCCTCCCCCTTGAGATGCAGATCAAGTATAAAATATTGGTATTAATCCATAAAGCGATTCATCAGCAGCAAACTTCTCATATGAGTACCCAATTATGACTGATCTCCAAAAGACCAACACAACAGGCCACAAGCAACTCCTGTCAGTGCCGCACCAAAGGTCTAAATACAGCCAGCAAACTTGCAACCGTGCATTTGACCTTCTCTATGGAACATTCTTCCAGCCACACTTCAGAAAAACAAAGATCTCCCCTCATTCAGAAAGCAACTGAAGACACATTTGTTAACAGAACGCCTCAAAATGGAATAGAGCCTCACTCAGCAGACTCATGATTACTCCGATCATTGGACAAACTGATACTCCAAGCCAGATTATATTTGCGGTTAAGTCACTTAGACCTGATATATACCAATTTCGCGAATGTAAATATGTTTGCCCTCCCTTGGTGATGGGTCCCTCCCTCCCGGTGAGATATTATTTCCTGTTCATTGTAATTCCTTGGTTTTGTGTATTGTAAAGCGCTTTGACCCGGTAAAAAGCGGTATATAAGTAAGCTAAATAAATAAATTTTCGCCCACCACTGCAGCATAGCACACAGTGCTATTGAGACCCGATGCAGGCAAAACCACCCCCCACTAACAAGACCCTAATCTCTCCACCGGCTGCAGAACACGAGAAGGTAAGCCCCTAACCCTGCAGCCACATCGTCAAGCAGGGATCAAGGACTTAATAGTGCAACTTTAGGCGCATCCGCGCATGGCAGGCCTCACACAAAGACTCTTTGGCGTGGCCCTTAGTCATGGAATGTATCATTAGGAACTACATTATAACATTGCATCACAACAGCTTCTATAAAACAGCTGTAAAGCTCTGCGATAAAGGGATCATTACATTTAAACCATAGATACCTAGTTATACTTTGTAAGTTTGTTCTCTCAATTATAATCTGATTTGGTTCCCTTATCTTAACTGCCATCATGATGAGCAAACAGCTAACAGCCATCTGTATTACTCTATTACTTCTTATAACTTCAGTACATACCTACACCCACTCTCTATATGCAACCCTTATTCCAATAATCCAGAACTACAACCGTGGTGCAACAAACATACCATATAACCAGCTCAGCAGCAGAAACTTTCAGAACACTGCTAGATTGATCCACATACTGACAAATAACATACAGACTCATCCACTGTCATATGCAGACACTCAAGATATAACCTTATGATGTACACTAATTAATGTATGTTCAGCAAGAAATGAGATACCAATTTTATTTATTATTTATTTTATTTGATTGGATTTTTATACCGCTTTTCACCAGGGCAAAGCGGTGTACGTTACAATAGCTTGTATAGAGAACAAAGATAACTTATGTACATTACAATTTGAACAACTACAACAGTAACTTATTACATAGGACAGAGGAACTTATTTACATTGAGGTATATAGTTATCTCTGCAGGTTATGTGTGTGAACAAGTTATTTGATCTGCCAAGGGTAAGAAGGGGGGAGGAAAGTGTTATGTGATGGAGCTAAAGTGTTCATTGAATAGGTAGGTTTTGAGAAGTTTTCTGAACTTGGAGAGATCATTCATAGCTCGGAGAGTTCTTGGTAGAGATTTCCAGATTGTTGGAGCATATAATTCAAATGCTCTATTGCAGGCGTACTGGGTGCTTTTGATTTACATTACAGATCTCATTTGTTCTAACAAACTTGACATTTTATTCATCACAGAATCAGGCTATCCTCTACTGATATGGCAATACACAATCAGCTAAAGCTACCAGGCTTCGCAATATATAATGCCACCAGAGAAAACAGAAGCTGTGGTGGGGTACTTATCATAGCAAAGGAGGAACTCAAGATCTCACCCACATCTGTTGACAGTAATCATTGATTAGACATCCTCACATTAGAAAATAAACAAATGAAGCTTTGCCTAATCTATAGATTACTTACCTCAGGTCCCCCAAACCTAGCATGCATCTTGGAAATGGTATGTTCAGATAGATCAATAAAAAAAACTCTTCCAAAGATGGGGAAGCTGTAAAACTAGAGGGCATAACATGAAGCTGCAAGGGGGTAAACTGAAAGGCAACGTCAGGAAATACTTTTTCACTGAAAGGGTGATGGATGCTTGGAATGCCCTCCCGAGTGAAGTGGTGGGGGCAAATACAGTGACAGAATTCAAAATGACATGGGACAGACACAGTGGATCCCTTTATAGCAAAAGGATAAAATCAAAATAAACATAACTATCTCTTCTATCTCAACAAATAGGGGTGACCAACACGAAGCAGTGGGTACACCCCTAAACAAAGGCATGGGGAGGGGTGACCTGCACAGAATGGCAGATGCACCTACTCTTGCCACCTTAATGGGCAGACTAAATGGACCATACTGGTCTTTATCTGCCGTCATATACTATGTTACTATATATATGTAAAAAATCAGTTCATCATACTAGGTGACTTTAACCTTGCATCAATATCTCATGCCTATTCCAAATCATTCCTAAGTGCAATGCAAGACCTCAACTTTCAACAAATAGTGGATAGACCAATGCATAACAAAGGCAACTTACTAGATCTTATTTTCATATCCAACACTTCACTAAACAGCACAACCCCACCATCGCTCAAAATAAGTCCAATCCCATGGTCGGACCACTATGTGATCATCTTCTCACTATCACAGCACCTACAAACAAACACACTCGCAAGCGCCAAAATGCAGGGTCCGATCATTCAATAAGGAGGCCTTTTTGAAGGACTCAATACCATATCTCAACACTACCCTCACCGACATCAATGAGATATTAGAAAACTGGAACAGTACTATAAACAAAGCAGCAGTAGCTAAAAGGAAAAACCCTAAGAGAACACAAAAACTAACTGCACCATGGTTTACATATGAAATAAGATTAATTAGAAAACAACTTAGAACGATAGAAAGAAGATGGAGGAAAAACCAACTAACTCAAGACCAGCAACTATTCTTCAAGAGGTTTAAGGAATACCGTAACAGCATCAACCAGCAGAAGAGGGGATATTACACCAGAATAAACATGAAATCAGTAAATCGACCTAGAGAGCTTTTTGATATCGTGAAAACCTTAGTAAGCCCACCCCACCAGATGGACATCCTGACATCACCCCACAAATGTTAGCTAACTACGAATCATTCCTACCCAACAATAGATAATTCCACTGAACATAAGAACATAAGATATGCCATACTGGGTCAGACCAAGGTCCATCAAGCCCAGTATCCTGTTTCTGACAGTGGCCAATCTAGGTCATACGTACCTAGCAGTATCCCCAAGAGACACAGGTTCCACAATGCTTGTATTGGGTCAAGCACTGATATCCTGGGTCCCTTTTTAATAATGGTTTATGGACCTTTCCTCTAGGAACTTGTCCAAACCTTTTTTAAACCCAGCTACACTAACAGCCCTTACTACATCCTCTGGTAACAAATTCCATAGTTTGATTACACGTTGAGTGAAAAAATATTTTCTCTTATTTGTCTTAAATAGTTTACCCTGTAGCTTCATTACATGTCCCCTAGTCTTTCTATATTCTGATAGCGTAAACAATCGATCTACGTTTACCCGTTCCACTCCATTCATTAATTTATAGACCTCTATCATATCTCCCCTCAGCCGTCTCTTTTCCAGGTTGAAGAGCCCTAACCTTTGTAGCCTGTCTTCATAGGAATAGCCTTCCATCCCCATTACCATTTTGGTGGCTCTTCTCTGTACCTTTTCTAATAACGCTATATCCTTTTTAAGATACGGCGACCAGAACTGCACACAATATTCAAGGTGCAGTCGTACCATGGAACGATACAGAGGCATTATAATATCCTTTGTTTTATTTTCCATTCATTTCCTTATGATACCTAGCATTCTATTTGCTTTCTTGGCCACCGCTGCACGCTGGGCGTAGGGTTTTAACATGTTATCCAAGATGACTCCTAAATCTTTTTCCTGGGTCGTGGTTCCCAATGTGGAACCTTACATTGTATAACCATAGTGTGGGTTGTTCTTTCCTAGGTGCATAATTTTGCACTTGTCCACATTAAATTTTATCTGACATTTGGATGCCAGTCTTCCAATTTATCCAGATCCTCCTGCAGTTTTCCACAATCCTATTGGGTTTTAACAACTTTAAACAGTTTTGTGTCGTCTGCAAATTTGATAATCTCACTAGTTATTCCCTTTTCCAAGTCATTTATGAATATGTCAAAAAGTATAGATTCCTGGGATACTCCACTATTCACCTTTTTCCATTGGGAAAATAGGCCATTTAGCCCTACCCTCTGCTTTCTATCTTTTAACCAGTTCCCGATCCACAATAGTACACTGCCTCCTATCCCACGACTTTTTAGTTTTGCCAAAAGTCTCTGATGAGGGACCTTGTCAAAGGCTTTCTGAAAGTCCAGATACACTATATCAACCAACTCACCTTTGTCTTCCTGTTTATTCACACCTTCAAAAAAACATCAGATTAGTAAGACAAGATCTTCCTTGTCTAAAGCCATGTTGGCTGTCTCCCATTAGGCCATGATTATCTACATGATGTGTAATTTTGTTCTTTATGATGGTTTCTACCATTTTCCCCGGTACTGACGTCAGGCTCACCGGTCTGTAGTTTCCCGGATCACCCCTGGAACCCTTTTTAAACATTGGCGTTACATTGGCGATCCTCCAATCTTCAGGTATTACAGATGATTTTAATGAAAGTTCACAGATTACTAATAGCAAGTCTGCAATCTCATATTTCAGTTCTTTCAACACTCTTGGATGTATACCATCCGGTCCAGGTGATTTGCTACTATTCAGTTTATCAAATAGTTGTAATACATCTTCCCGGTGTAGTGATATTTCTCTCAATTCCTCTGCAGTATCACCTTTAAATACCACTTCAGTCTTGGCTAACATCCCTACATCTTCCTCAGTAAAGACCGAAGCAAAGAATTCATTCAGTCTCTCCGCTATAGCCTTGTCTCCTCTTACTGCCCCTTTTACCCCTCTATCATCTAACGGTCCAATTGACTCTCTCACAGGCCTTTTTCTACGAATGTACTTGAAAAAGTCTTTATTTCGTGTTTTTGCTTCCGTAACAAGTTCCTTTTCAAATGCTCGCTTTGCCTGCCTTATCAATGCTTTGCATTTAACTTGCCAGTGCTTGTGCTGTTTCCAGTTTTCGTTGTTTGGCTCTTTTTTCCATTTACTGAAAGATGCTTTTTTGGCAGCAACAGTCTCTCTGACCTCACCTTTAAACCTTTTTTTAAACCTTTAAACCAGTTTTTTGGACTTTCTTCCACTTTTCTTAATGTGTGGAATACAGCTGGTCTGGGCTTGCAGGATAGTATTTTTAAACAACACCCAAGCTTGATGTAAGTCTTTAACCTTTGCAACCGCTCCTTTTAGTTTTTTCTTAACTAAAGCACTGAAGAATCTTGATGCAAATTCAGACATATCAGCAAAGAGCACCTCGAGGAAATTATATCTAACCTTAATCTAACCTTACCCCTGTTACAGTCCCAAGTTCACGATCCTGTTATAATGTAAGCACAAGATCTTTTGTTCTGATGCAAAATTTTGCTATTTGTGAACCGCACTGATACTGAAAAGCGCGGTATATAAGAGCCTGTAAATAAATAAATAAATAAATACTACAACATCCCTATTTGACCCATGCCCCGTAAGCTGGGTCAAGATAACAAGAGCTGAAATGTCACCTTTTCTCCTTAAGATAATACAATCATTATTATCAATGGGTTACATGCCCACTGACCTTAAGCTAGCATCAATTTGGCCCATACCAAAAAACCCTTCCCTAGATAAAAACTGTCTGACATCATACAGGCTGATATCAAGCTTCCCTTTTATAGCAAAAATAATCGAAAAGGTGGTCCAAAAGCAGCTACAGGATCACTTGGATACTTATACATCCTTGGATCCGCAGCAACATGGATTAAAGCCTCACCATGGCGATGAGACTCTCATGACATCTTTATTAGATAACCTAATAAGAGGATCCAAAAACCAAAACAAGTATTCATATTGTTCTTCCTGGATATTACAGCAGCCTTTGACTCCATCAACCACAGGCTCCTGATAACAAGATTTCAGCAGATCGGCATCAATGGAACTGTACTACTATGGTTTAAATCTTATTTGACAGACCAAATGCAACAGATAAATATAGGGCAACATTCATCAACCCCATACAAGCAAATACAGGGAATTCCTCAGAGCTCGGTCCTATCAGCACTACTATTTAATATTTACAAACAGCCGATCTGCAACATTTTTAAAAAACACAGCATATACTATCACATCTACGCTGACGACGTGATGTTATACATGCCATATAATACCAGAAATCCCAACTTCAAACAGACATTCACCTGCATCGAGGAAGCTACACAGTGGTTCACATCCCACAATTTATCAATAAACTATAGCAAGACAGAAGTCCTTTTTGTAACAAAAGAAAAATCTTTCACCCCACCAACAACTATAAAAATAGCAGATATAGAGCTGCAAGTCAAACAAGAAGTCAAGTACCTCAGAATAATACTGGACTCCAAGCTCAGCCTCTCCTAGCACCTACCTATTATAAGATGAAGACTATGCAACACCTGAGGCCGCCACTAGAACCCAAGGACTTCCATAGGGTAATGCAAGCAATGATATTTCCCAACTTTGACATTTGCAATAGCATCTTGCAAGGTCTTTCAAAGCAAGCCATATACCAAATATAGATGGCCCTCCACACTGTGGCAAGAATCATTAAGGCACCAAGATATGACTGCATTACTCCAATCTTAACTCTGCACTGGCTTCCAATAGCTAGCAGCGTCAAATTCAAAGTACTAACCAATACATTCAAGGCACTGCACAAACTAAGAGCAAGACACATACAATCACTCGTACAAATGACACCAAATAATAGAGACAGACGAACCAACTCGCAGAATACACTGATACTACCTACCGAAAGCAGAAAGGGCAGCCAGTTAACATGCCAGAGAGCACTCTCTCTCTATGCACCGACACTTTGGAATTCCCTCCCTGACCTATTAAGAAGAATATCAGACCTCTCTCTTTTTGGAAGCAACTCAAAACCCACTTAATTATAGAGCACTTCGGGAAGGAATTTGGCCCCCCAAACACAAGCCCATCACGAATCAGCATAGATCTGGAATCCCAATCCCTTAAATCCCAGCCTTGACGTATCCCTCTGTGATTGTACATACTAATGTTTACATGATCGTACAACTTCTATCCTAACTTGCATCCCTCCAGATCCCCACCACTATGTAAATACTCTGCAGATTTTATGTTCCCTCTACACCTGATCACAGATTTTACTATTTGTTAAATACTAGTTTGATGTTTATGAAGTTACATGTAATAATATATGCTCTAGTTCATGTTAACCAAGTTCTATGTAATTATTGTTGTTCTTTGTAAACCACTTTGATGCCAATGAAAAAATGGTATAAAAAACATCTAAATAAAATATATATATGTATAGGCTTTCTTGCAGAGGAAGTAGGAGGGGGCTCATTGATGATTGTGTAACTGCAGGAGGGGGGGCCTACTGGGTGGGTTACTAGCCATTAATATGTTGTAGTGGTTATCTGTTTGGACCGCTGTTTGGCAGAGAGAGAGGGAGGGAGGTGGTTGTGCAGACATGTGTCATGGTAACAGTAAATAAATTTATTTTTGGCAATAGGATATTCTATGTTCTCAAAGTTGTCTCCTATTCCTCTTTGCACTGCTTTTCATTCATGTCTTTCAGATTGAGGATTTCAAGAAAAAGGCATGGGAACTGCGCCATGACCCACAGTTCCTTGAATGGATGTACTGAGAGTGGTCAATCTCCACTGGTAGATATAATAATTTGAGGAAGCAGCTGCACTCGGATCTGGTCTACTTGGCTTAGGACCAGAAAGCATAGTTACTCACCAGTAACAGGTGATCTCTGGGAACAGCAGGAATTTAGTCCTCACATATGGGTATCGTCGGTACCAACGGAGCCTGCGCGGGAACGCTCCTCAGCGTCCAATCAGAAAGCTTTTGGGAGCATCCCACAGCGCCTGCGTGCTGCCTTCCCACCTTTCCCAACTGCCTCTCTCCAATTAAGTTTTAAAGCTGAGACAAAGAGAGAGAGAGGGAAAGGAAAGAGAGAGATAGAGAGACAACTCCTAGGGGAGGTGGGTGAGTTGTGAGGACTAAATTCCTGCTCTTCCCGGAGATCACCTGTTACAGGTGAGTAACTATGCTATCTCCAGGAACAAGCAGGAATCTAGTCATCACATATGGCGACTCCCTAGCTTTGGGTGCCAGGGAGAAACCCCAGAAGTTGTGTGTCCCTGAGAAGGGCTCCACTTCCTCCCATGGATCTCTGGCATCCTATCAGGGATGGTGGGTAGGAGTTGATTAAGTATGGAACAGGTGTTTGAGAAAAGCCTGACCAAACAAGGCATCCCGGCGGGAGTCCTTGTCCAAGCAGTAATGGGCTGTGAAGGTATGAACAGAGGCCCAAGTGGCTGCTCGACAGATGTCATCAATAGACACAGAGTTCAGATGAGCCATTGAGGCTGCCATGGCTCTCACATTGTGAGCTGTGACATGGCCCTCCAGAGAAAGGTTCTTACTCTGATAGGCGAAAGAAATACACTGAGCAATCCAGTTGGATAGTGTTCTCTTGGAGACTGGCAGTCCCAAATGAGAAGTGTCAAAAGCAACAAAGAGCTGAGAAAACTTTCTATGTTGCTGTGTCCTCTGTAAGTAAAAAGCCAGAACTCTTTTACAGTCCAGGGTATGAAGATTCCTCTCTGCACTTGATGCATGAGGTCCTGGAAAAAAGACAGGTAGGTAGACCTCCTGGTTGAGGTGAAAAGGCGAGACCACCTTAGGCATAAAGTGTGGATGAGTCCTAAGGACTACCTTGTCATGATGAAACCTTGTATAAGGTGTATTAGCTATTAGTGCTTGCAATTCACTAATGCGGCGTGCTGATGTGATTGCAATGAGAAAGATAACCTTCCAAGAAAGAAATTTCAAGGGGGTGGTAGCTAAGTGTTGGAAAGGTGGCTTCATGAGCTGCCCAAGAACCAGATTCAAGTCCCATGCCACCAGAGATGGTCTAATGGGAGGCTTAGTTAGAAGGAGGCCTCTCATGAATCTTGCTATAAGAGGATGAGAAGAAATAGGTTGTCCATTTAGAGGTTTAAGAGAAGCTGCAATAGCAGTGAAATGGACTCTCACTGAATTTGTCTTAAGGCCTGCATTAGACAAATGGAAGAGATACTCCAGTAAAGATTCTAGAGGTATAGCAAGGGGGTTAAGACCCTTTTCTGAACACCAAATAGTGAACCTTTTCCACTTGAAAGCATAAGAACGTCTAGTGGAAGGTTTCCTAGAAGCATAAAGAACATCTTTCACTTGCTGAGAAAGATGAAGATCTTGGAGATCTAGGCCTTCAGCAACCAAGCCCTGAGATGCAGGGACTGGGGATTGGGATGCCATAACATTCCGTTCTCCTGAGATAGGAGATCTGGAGCAGACCCTAACTCCAGGGAGGGAGCTTGAGAGAGATGTAGAAGCAGAGGGTACCACACTTGCCGTGGCCAATGTGGTGCTATGAGAATCATGTGGCCCCTGTCTCTCTGAAGCTTGAAGAGGGTTTTGGGAATTAGGGGAATGGGTGGAAAGGCATAGAGGAAGTCTTGACCCCAGTGAAGGAGGAAAACATCCTTTGCCTGAGCTCCCTGAGCCGGAGTTCTGGAACAGAACCGGGGAAGTTTGGCATTCCATGGACTTGCAAAGATGTCTATGTCCGGGGTTCCCCAAAGTTGAAAAATCTTGGCCACCTGGTCTGCATGAAGAGACCACTCGTGTGGAAGGAGAACTCGACTGAGTCTGTCTGCCCAAGAGTTTTGAACGCCTGGAAGATACACTGCCAGGAGATAGATGTGATGCTCTCTGGCGAGGGCCCACAGTCACAAAGCTTTGTTGCAAAGTGACAGAGAGCCTGTTCCCCCCTGCTTGTTCACATAGAACATGGCTACTTGATTGTCCGTATGAATAAGGACTGTTTTGTAGCTGAGCAGGGTGTGGAACACTTGTAGAGCAAGGAAGATTGCTCTGAGCTCCAAGAGATTGATATGTAGACAACTCTCTTGTGGAGTCCAAGTGCCCTGGGTGGAGAGGTCTTGCAGATGAGCTCCCCAACCCATTGGAGAAGCATCTGTTGTAAGAGTTGCTTGGGGCAGAGGTTGCTGAAAGGGGGACCCCAGCAACAGGTTTTGAGTGGACTTCCACCATTGGAGTGACAAAACGAGACAACTTGTGTTTGCTATTCTGTCTGACAGGCAACCTGATGCCTGGGTCCATTGGGTGGATAAAGTCCACTGAGCTGCCCTCATGTGAAGACGAGCATATGGTACCACATGCACGGTGGATGCCATGTGGCCTAGCAACTGCAACATTTCTCGAGCAGTTAAAAAGGGCTTTAGGGCTGCTTGAGAAGCTAACTGCACCAAACGAAGGCAACTGGCTTGGGGAAGGTAGGCCCTTGCCTTTCTGGTATCCAGCAGGGCTCCTATGAACTCTAGAGACTGAGTAGGAGTTAGACTGGATTTTGGGATATGACCAGCCCTAAGTACTGAAGGATACGCATTGTGCAGGATAGAGAAGTCCTGGCCTCTGACTGTGTTGGAGCTCGAATGAGCCAGTCGTCCAAGTAAGGGAAGACAAATATTCCCAGAGTGCGTAGAAATGCTGCTACCACAGCCATGCATTTCGTGAACATCCTTGGTGCAGAGGCCAGACCAAAAGGAAGCATCCTGTATTGGTAGTGCTTTCCTTGAAACAGGAACCGAAGGAACCTTCTGTAGGTTGGATGGATGAGAACATGAGTGTACGCATCCTTGAGATCTAGAGAACAAAGCCAATCCTGACTCTGAAGGTATGGAAGCAGAGCTCCGAGAGAAATCATTTTGAATTTCTCCTTGACCAGGAATTTGTTCAATTCTCTGAGATCTAAGATAGGTATGTATCCCCCTATTTTCTTTGGGATAAGAAAATAAGGGGAATAGAACCCTGTGCCCTGTTGATGAAGAGGCACTTCTTCTATTGCCCCTTGGGCAAGAAGGATGGTAACCTCCTGACCTAACAGGTCGATGAGAGAGGTCGGAGAATTGAACTGCTTCACTATTGTGGGAGGGGGCATGCTTGAAAAATGAAGTTTGTACCCCTCTCTTTTGATGGAAAGTGTCCAACGCTCTGCTGTTATTTGCCCCCATCTGGGAGCAAAATGGCATAACCTTCCTGGAATGGTGGACGGTTCTGGTCCTTCCAGAGCCAGAAAGGCTAAGTTCTCTAGCTGAAAGTCAAAGGCCCTGAGGAGGCTGAGGCTGCTGAGCCGGTTGAGGCCTAGCAGCCTTTGCTTTCTTCTGTTTGGGTGGTTGCTGACGTTTGGTTGAAAACTGACCTGCAGAAGATGCCTGCTGACCATAAGCAGAATAAAATCTCTTCTTCTTAGAAAAAGGTGTTTTCTTGAACAACCTTTTCCTAACAGGATCAGCAGTAGACTTGGATAGTCTATCCAAAGTGGAATTTTCAGCATCCATCTCATTGGCTTTTTCTTGCCAATCTTTACCAAACAGATTCTCACCAGTACAAGGGATATTTCCCAATTTATCTTGTACCCAGAGCTCTAAATCAGATGCTTGGAGCCAAGCAATTCTACGTGCACCTATGGCAATAGCCGAGGCCCTGCTTATACATTCAAAGCAGTTGAAGGCTGCATGGTTGGAGAATTTAGAGACATCTTGGGCATGTTTGAGCCAAGTGAGAAACTCCTGCCTTTTATCCTCAGAGATGAAAGGACTTAAAGTCTGTAGATGATCAGTAACTTCCTTTAGGAACATTCCCATGTAGAGACTATAGGAACTGATTCTTGCAGCAAGCATGGAAGCTTGAAAGACTCTACGTCCAAAAGCATCCAGAGTTCTGCATTCACGTCCTGGAGGATTAGAGGCATGTCTTTTTGCACTTCTAATCCTTCTCATAGCAGATTCCACCACAATGGAGTGGTGGGGAAGCTGAGTTTTATGGAAACCAGGACAAGGAGGGACACGATACATAGTATCTAACCTACGAGAATGAGGAGAGGTGGTAAGCGGTGTTTCCCACATCCTCAACATAAGATCATATAGAATCTCATGAATGAGTAGGGTAGCTGCCTCCTTAGGAGTTTTGGGATATTGTAAAATATCCAACTCCTTGGCCCTTGGCTCTGTTTCAGGGGTCAGTGATGGACAGGCCCCGAGCCACCCCTCGGATGAAGTCTTGGAAAGACATGTCCTCTGGAGGAGACATCCTGCATTTAGGGGAGGAAAACTCCTGTGGAAGCATCATCGCTGCATCGACAGAACTTTCAGAATCCTCAGATTCTTCTGAGGAATTGAAGTATCGCCTGTCTGGATGCTCTTGCAGAGCCCGATACCCGTACCAAGCAAAATTGGTATCGGGAATAACCGGTACCGGGGAATCGGTACTGGCGGGCATCGAAGGACAGGATACCGGCATAGCAGTCATCGATGCCGATGTTGATGCTATCGGTACCGGTTGCGATACCGATACCGATGCTGGTGCCGGTACCGGTACCGATGCTGGTGCCGGTACCGGTACCGGTGGAGTTGTCTGTCGCGGTACCAAGGGCGTCGATGCCACAAGGAAAGCCGCTAGACTGCGTTCTATGGACAGAATTCTCTGGTCCATAGACGCTGCCAATGCCTGGAAATCAGTACCGGTGGAAACTGCCGGTACCCCAGAGCATGGCACCAGGAGATCTGTCGAGGCTGAGCCATCGATAACATCCTGGAACCCTGATGATGGTGCTTTGGAAGCCGAAGCCTCCCGCTGGGGTAATTTTGCCGGTGCAGAATCCTCGAGGGCAACGCCAGAGGTATCTCGATGCTTAGAAGGAGATCTACCCTTTGAGGACCGGCTAGACTTATGTTTAGTTATCTGAGATCCACAGGAAGAAGAAGAAGCCCTGGAAGACGTCGATGCCACCGAAGCCGCATCAGAGGGAAACAGGGTACTGAGCTTAGCAGCTCGGTTCTGTTGACCCCTTTTAGACATCATAGCACAGGACACACAATCTGTGATGGAGTGGTCAGGACCTAAACATTTTAAACACCATTCATGGGTGTCGGTGACGGAAATGGTACCGCCACATTTTGTGCACTTCTTAAAACCTGAAGCAGGTTTTTCCATATTAAGGAATTTTCTGGGCCTTAAGGCCCAAAAAGACAGGTGCACCTGAAGAAAGTAAAAGAATGGATAAATTAAATTTTTTTTTAAAAGAAAAGGAATACCGGCGGTACTGGTAGAGCGTCGGGGAAGGCAGACGCGACCACAAAAAGAAATAAAGAAATAAGGAAATACTTCTGCGGTGACAGGAACACGACCTGCTAGCTCCGCGGAAAAAGAAGAACTGGAGAGAGGCAGTTGGGAAAGGAGGGAAGGCAGCATGCAGGCACTGTGGGATGCTCCCAAAAGCTTTCTGATTGGACGCTGGGGAGCGTTCCCGCGCAGGCTCCGTCGGTACCGACGATACCCATATGTGATGACTAGATTCCTGCTTGTTCCTGGAGATTAGGTCTTATCCTCTGGGAATATCCTCACACAAATGAAAAGAAAAGGAACATTGCACTCATATTGTTACCTGGTTTTTCTTTCAGCAGAGCCCAGTCCCGAGGAGGAAGAGGAAGAAAACCCTCCTGTTACCACCACAGAGACCGGGTCCTGCTGGCACAACCACAGGCCTCCTGCTGGCACAAGAAGAGCCCATCATTCCCCTGCCCCCCTCTCCAATGCTGTGGCAGGGGGTTAATTTTCTTGCCCCCCTGCCCCTTCCCCCTGTGATATCCCCAATCCATGAGGAAGGAGGATCATATGGTCCCATTATCCCCCCATGCAGCACCCCATGTTGTGGCATTCTTTTCTGGGCTGCAACCAGCTGTTGCGGCTCAGGAGGGGGTCCACAACATGCTGGCTGACTTCCTTTGGCATCTGCTGGCTATGGGTAAGACGCTTAACTGCCTCATCAAGACCATTGAACCTCTTCCGCATGGATATTGTTTGGGGGTTTTTGTATTTCAACATTAGTATTTCCTCTCCCTCCCTCTCCCCTTTGTTTTGTAAATAGTTTTACAATAATTTTACAAATATATATAAAGGTTGTATTTTGTACCATTACTAATTTTTGTTGCCTATTCCTCAATCTCATGCATATTCATTCTGGGAATCCTCAAAAACTATACAGACTGGGTGTGCCCCACAGAGTGGGTTCAGAAGCACTGATCTAGAGTAAGAGGGTATATGAGCACGGTGATGACAGCTGGAGGAAGAGGTGGTTAGACTGGAGGTGTGGGGGAGCAATCAAGATATCGCTATCTCCCCTTACAGATGGAAAATGAAACAAAATTCCAGATCAACAGAAAGTATTTAATACTATTCCATTTTCCCAAAAGGTGGAGAAGACAACCAATATATATATATGTATGTTTATCTATTCTGAAATGAAAAGAGATCACCTTTTTAACAAACAACACAGCACTAAACAACAAGAAGACTGAACAGCGATGGATGGATGGATCTGGCAAGGAGGGAACCACAGGATGCAGTGGTGTTTGTGGAAAGAAAAAAAAAAGAAGAGAGACTGCTAAAAGGCAATGAGCAGAATATGGTCAAGCCTGGAGTGAAAAAGTGACCATTTGCTTACCAGGCAAGGGGGTGGGGAGAAGGAAAGGCACAGACGTCTATGTGAGCCTGTAGCAGCTGGGGCCAAGGCAGCAAGCAGAGTCGCCACCGACTCTGCTGCCATTGCTTGCTCTCCAGCGCCTGCTCTGTATGTCGTGCTTCCTCCAGCAGTGCTGTGTTAGCACTTGAGCTGCCATCTCTTCCAGGGGGTCTAGTGTTGCTGCCTGTAATTGTCCTGCATCTTCAGGCCGCCTGTTGTTGCAAAGTGAGAGGAGCTCTGTGCTGGTGTTCTCCCAATTGAACACCACATTCAAGAAGTTCATGTTTGTGGCCTCGCTGTCAGTGATACATGGCACTGCAATAAAATAAAACAGGGAGAGTAATTGATTTGTCAAATATCTGGCTTCGGCACAATCCTCACAACCCCCCCGCCCCCCCCCCCAAAATCCCAAATTGGTGCTAAAGCTGTACCCACCGCCTAGGGGTGTTCCTATCTCAAAGCTCTCGGGGCAGAGCTCTCAGAAGCAGATACTGCTATAACAAATAGAAAAGGGGGTAGATATTCATTGGTCCAACTTCACAATTCTCACCCTCTCCCCCCCCCCCAAATTCCCAAGATAATGCTAGAGATGTACTCACCAGCACGGGGGAGGGAGGGGGAGGCACATGCACAGAGCTCCCAGAGGCACAAACTATAATAAAAAATAGAAAAGGGGACAGATATTCATTGGTCCAACTTCAGAATCCTCACATTTTCCAACCCCACCATCCTCACATATCCCACCAGTCCCTCTAGCCCAATCCTCAAACACCCATATACACTAGGTAATGCTAGAGAAGTACTCACCAGCTTGCATTTATATCCCTGGGGTGGGGAAAGCAGGCTCTGCTGAGTCAATGCAGCTAGACATACCATCAGGTGTCTCTGGCTATAAAGTGGTTGCTATCAGTTGCTCCAATGGTGTCAGCTGGTCAGTGCATGGAGAGCCCCCCCCCCCCTCCTTTTCTTTTTACTGGAAGACACAAGTCATGCCACAAGTGCTTTACCTGCTTAATCATGAGCATATTCACCTCCAGCGAACTCACCTCTGCAGCTATTTTCTCCCACAATTTAGCTCTTTGCACTGCTGATATCTTCGTCACACACAGGTTACAAAAGTCAGCACACACATGGCATTACAGCAAGCCCTTCTCCTCTTCAGAAAAGCACAATGAATAGATGCACTATGGCTGGCTGCTGGCCTGCCATGTCTTACTGGCAGAATGTGTATAGCCATCATGCTCCATCTCCACCCCCTAGCACAAGCTGTCACTAACAATACAACACAACAATACAGAAAAGAGTAATAAGTTCTTACCTGCTAATTAGCGTTCCTGAAGGAACTCCAGTCCAGTCCCTTTCCTCTAGGTTGTGCTCCCCTTCCAGAAGCTTGGAGACTGAGCACATCATCATTTTGATGACCCTCGGGTATAAATACCACTGGCACCACCCACCATATCTAGTATCCTATTGACAAAGCAGACTTAACGGAGGGACAATTAAGCAAACAAAACAATTAACTATATCTAACTTAATAACTTTAGAATACCACCTCCCTCTTACCCAGGGAGAGACTTCCCATCTCCCCAAAGAGGAGGAGGCTTACCTGAAACAGCCTTCACCCTTTGCCAGTCAACCCCCCCAGGGCACTTGGCTGTCCACACTTCCACCGGATGAGGAGGGACTGGCTGTTCAGATGCTAAGGGCAATGGAGATTCCGAACCGAGCCCTGTTCCTAGAAAGTCCCCCGACTCCTGGGAAATGGAAGGAGGGGGATCCTAGGACATGTTGGCTTGGATGCCCTGTTCCATGGTGGTGGCCTCTACTGTACAACCCCTGCAGACACCAGCCTCCGAGACCGTTCCCCGCCGGGTCCTGCACCAGACACTGGGGTTTTGCTGACATGGCAGAATGCTACTGTATCTCAATAAAGATATAATCCTTGTACGTAGACTCTCCTTCTTCCTATAACTCTATCTGTTTCCACCTAAAATATATCTACATATATCTATGGGTATATATATGCAAATATAAAAATATCCACATATACCTATATCTACACCCAAAAACTTGCCAAACAAGGTCAAACTTCCCTTCTCCCTATATCTTGTCTTTTTTTTTATTTGAGAAGGGAAAGTGCAGCAATCAAGATCCCAAGACCCGCAGGCCTAAAAATGGCTGCGGCGCCCAAAAAAGCACGTGAAAATGAAGCCACCACCTACCTCCACTGCTTCGTCCCCGGAATCTCGGCAAATCTCGTGGTTTGCCACAGCCGGCAATCTCATGGCAAACCACGCTCTCCACGAGGTTTGCCGCCGTGTCCTGTGCCGCTCCATTCATTTGTCCCCTTCTTCTACTTCTTCTTCCGACGGGTGCACGTCCCAGTCCTCACGCTCAGCCACCGAGAGGGCTTCGGCTGTGAGGCGGGAAAAGGAAGGTTGCAAATGCCACACAAGAACTCCGACGTTCCTCACCCTCTCGGGATCGGGAACTGCTGTTTTTCTTTTCTTTTTTTTTTTGAACGGAGCCTCCTCCTGGGCCCGCAGAGAGTCGGAAGAAGGGGGAGAAGAGGGTCGGTATCAATGACAGGAAAATGTGGTAGGGAGGTTCTGGAGGCTAAATTTAGGCTTTTAGGTAGGAAGTTGAAATCCAGAACTTCCAGGGTAGCGTTCTCCAAAATGCTTCCCGTTCCACGTGCAGGACCGAAAAGGCAGGCAGAGCTCCGGAGTCTCAATGCGTGGATGAGAAAATGGTGCAGAGATGAGGGTTTTGGATTTGTTAGGAACTGGGGAACATTCTGGGGAAAGGAGGGGCTCTTCCGAAGGGATGGGCTTCACCTTAACCAGGATGGAACCAGGCTGCTGGCATTAACCTTTAAAAAGGAGATAAAGCAGCTTTTAAACTAGATAATAGGGGAAAGCCGACAGTCGCCCAAGAGCGGATGGTTCGGAAGAATGTATCCTTGAAGGATACTACCAAAAGCAGAGAGGTTCCAAAAAAGAGTAAAGTAGCCCAAATGCCCTTGAGTATGGAGCACACAGAGCTTAAAGATCCCAAATTACCCATGTCTACCTATAGCCAAATTAATATGAATAAAATACAGTCTCTAAAATGCTTGCATGCAAATGCTAGAAGTCTAAAAAATAAGATGGGAGAGTTAGAATATATAGCACTAAATGAGAGGTTAGATATGATTGGAATATCAGAGACATGGTGGAAGGAGGACAACCAGTGGGACACTATGATACCTGGGTACAAACTATATTGTAATGATAGAGCTGATCAAATTGGTGGAGGGGTTGCGCTCTATGTTAGAGAGGGCATTGACTCAGAAAGGATTAAAGTTTTGCAGGAAACAAAATTTGCTGTAGAATCTCTATGGATTGAAATTCCATGTAAAAAGGGGAAGGCGATAGCAGTGGGGGTGTACTATCGACCACCTGGCCAGAATGAACAAATAGATGATGAAATGCTCAAAGAAATCAAGGAAGCTAACAAAAATTACAGCGCAGTAATAATAATGGGTGATTTCAATTACCCCGGTATCGACTGGGTCAGTGTCACATTAGGACATGCTAGGGAGATAAAGTTCCTAGATGAAATAAATGACTGCTTCTTGGAGCAGCTGGTTCATGAACCGACCAGAGGGGAAGCTATATTAGACCTAGTCCTTAGTGGAACACCAGATCGAGTGCAAGAGATAAGGGTGCTGGGGCCACTTGGCAATAGTGATCATAGCATGATCGCATTTGATTTAATTAGTGGAGGAGGGATAGTAAGGAAAGAGTAGTTACTCACCTGTAACAGGTGTTCTCCAGGAGCAGCAGGAATCAGTCCTCACATATGGGTGACAGACGTCGATGGAGCCCCTGCGGAGCATTTCCCCAGCTTTCTAAGAAAGCCTTTGGGAATACTGCACACATGTGGGTCCCCTTCCCGCCTAAAGGTGCCATCTTGCTCAGTCAAATGACATAGCTAAAAAACAGCACACAAAAATGTAAAAAAATAAACTATGTACAACTGCAACTCCCAGGGGAGGAGGGAGGGTTGTGAGGACTGATTCCTGCTGCTCCTGGAGAACACCTGTTACAGGTGAGTAACTACTCTTTCTCCAGGACCAAGCAGGAAGTCAGTCCTCACATATGGGTGACTCCCAAGCTCTGGGCTACCAAGGAACCCAGGCTGAACAAGAGAACTCCCTCTAGTCCCAGCATCACAGAAAGGCTTTTTACTGAAAGAACCCCCACCGGTAGCCCAACGGAGGGCTGGAGGGCAGGAGTTGCCTAAACCTCAAAGAGATTCCGGAGTACTGCTTGGCCAAAAGCACTGTCCCTACGGGACTCCCTCTCCAGGCAGTAATGAGCTGCAAAAGTCTGGCTTGAGGACCAAGTTGCAGCCCTGCAGATGTCTGCCAATGGTACAGAGCGGAGATGAGCTACTGAGGCAGCCATTGCCCTGACACGATGGGCCGTGACCTGACCCTGCAAGGGAAGGTCAGCCGCCCTGTAAGCCCAGGTGATACAGTCAGCCACCCATATGGACAAGGTACACTTGGACACAGCTAACCCCAAATTATTAGGGTCAAAAGAGATGAAGAGCTGAGTAGCCCTTCTATGTCCTTGCGTACGGTCAAGGTAGAAGGATAAGGCCCTCCTACAGTCCAGGGTATGCAGGACAGCTTCAGCCTGGCTTGCATGAGGCCTAGGGAAGAATGTTGGAAGAACCACCTCCTGGTTGAGGTGGAAAGAGGAGACAACCTTAGGGAGGAACTTTGGATGAGTCCTGAGGACTACCCTGTTCCTATAGAAGCGAGTGTAAGGCCTGTCACAGACTAGGGCCTGAAGCTCACTCACCCGTCTGGCCGAGGTTAAGGCTACTAGGAAGAGTGTCTTCCAGGAAAGGAAGCAGAGAGGACAAGTAGCCATCGGCACAAAAGGTGGGCGAGTCAGTTGCTGCAAGACCACATTCAACTCCCACTCAGGGGCTGGAGGACAGACAGGAGGTTTAAGCAAGAGCAAACCTTTGAGAAACCGGGACACCAAGGGGTGAACCGATAGAGAATGTCCTTCCACCAGGGAGTGGTGAGCTGCTAGAGCTGAGAGGTGGACCCGAACAGAATTGGACTTAAGGCTCTGATTGGATAAGTGTAGCAGGTACTGAAGCACCACTGGTACAGTACAGGAGAAAGGATCTTCTGTACGCAGCTGACACCACACAGAAAACCTCTTCCACTTCAGGGCATAGGTTTTTCTAGTGGACTGCTTTCTAGAGGCCAGGACGACCTCTTCAACTTCAGGAGGTAGGCCCCAAGGAGCCAAAACTACCCTTGCAGCTTCCAGGCCATCAAATTGAGAGATTTGAGATTGGGGTGCAGAAGAGACCCCTGGTCTTCAGAAAGAAGATCGGGCTGCAACCCTAGAGGTAGTGGAGTGTCCACTGCTAGCTGAAGCAGAAGTGGGAACCAAGGTTGCCTCGGCCACCTGGGGGCTACCAGAAGGACCGAGGCCTGGTCCTTTAGAATCTTGAACAGGGTTCGGGCCACTAGAGGCGTGGGAGGAAACACATATAGGAGGCCCTGGGACCAGGAAATCAGAAAAGCATCTGCTGCTAGTCTCAGAGGATGCGGTTGCCTGGAGCAGAACCTGGGCAGCTGTCTGTTCAGGGGACTGGCAAAGAGATCTATGGATGGAAGTCCCCACCTCAGGAAGATCTTCTGATCTACCAAGGGATGGAAATTTTGTTTATGAACACATGCAACAGAAAAACAAACAAAAAGCAAACACAATCACCCCAACCAAGTCCCACACCCCCCCAAAACCCCCACCCCCCCCGACATAGCACAAAACAGGTATCACAAAACCCCCCCGTGACCCACCTCCCCAACCCACCACCAACCCCAGCAATCAACACACGTGCCCCTCCTCCCAACAACAACCCCCACAAAGTCCTTGTCAATGTCCATGTCCCCTCCCCCCCTCAGTCCAATGTCCATGCCCGACCCAACCTCCCCCTGCAAGAACACCCCAGCATAGTCCACACATTGGTCATCTTGCAATCCCTGAACCCCTACCCCGCACAACACCCCCACCAGTCCAAATGTCCAGTCTGTCTGACTCTCAGACTCCCTCTCCCCACCCATCCAGAACAAAAAGCCCCCTATCCCCATCCCTCCCCCTTCAGACCCATCCCATCCAAACAAACACCTCCAAAACAAACCTCCCCACCCCTTCCCCCCAAATCAAATGCCAACATAAGGGCCCCTTTAGCCCATCCCCAACACAGTCCCACCAAAACAAATCATAATTAATCATATACATCAAAAGCAAAATACAAGAGAAAATATAACCCTTGTGTTGCCCAACGGAGCGGGATGCCCAAGACACAAAAAGAACAAACACGAAAAACAAAAATATTGGGACGGCCACCCTCTAAGGAAAAAGGGAAAGCGGACAACCGGTCAAACCCCTTATGGAGCACCAGCTCACCCCCCCCCCCCCCTCCCGGGAGGAAAACACCCCAACCTCCTAATGAGAAGTAAACCCCAGGGAAGGGAAACTAACCCCTCCTATCACACCCCTCCCCCCAGGGAACAACAAAACAAAACAAAACCTCATAGTCCTACAGGGACGGGAACCCCAGGGAACCCCTCCCCCTCACGGGGGGCGAAGAGTGAGGTGACGCCACAGACGCTCCCAACGATGAGCCTCCACCACCCGTCTTTCACGTTGCGCCATGCTGGACACTTCCTCCAGAATGTCCCGCACCACCTCGTCGAGGGGCAAGACCAACCCCCGGGTCGAGACATGACAGCGCGCTTGCCACAGGTGGTAGCGTACTACGGCCGTGACGAGGTAGAGGGTCCCGGAGTCCTGCCTTAGAGGAAAGGACCAGGGCCCGTACACCCACTCCGCATACGTGAGGAGGGAAAGGTCACGCAGGTGAAGAGCAGCGGACACCAACCGGCAGGCCTCCACGTTAAAGGGGCACTGCCGGAGGAAATGGTCCATGGTCTCCGCCTGCCCCTCACACCCGGCCCTCGGACAGACCCGCTCGGCCTGTGACCTGTACTTGAGGTTGTCCCTCACGTACAAACGCCCGTGGAAAGACAACCAGGCTACATCCCGAACCTTCTTCGGTAGTCGAGGGGAGTTCAATAGCCGAAGGCCCCGCTGCATCACATCCGCCGGACAGTCCCGCAGGGCCCACCGTGGTTGATAGTGAGAGGTGAGTACCATCCGGTATAATCCTTTTCGCCCCAAGGACTGGGCGAGCGGGTCGGTCACCCCCCACCGCCGAATGAGCCCCACCATCACAAATACGTACGATGGGACCTGTTCCCCTCTCCGGCGCACACGTGGGACCGCGGACACCCCCTCCCACTGCTCCCAGAAGCGGGAGAACCATTCCCGATAGGAGGCCACCCACCAAACCCCACCCCCTTCCCTCATCCTACCTAAGTGAAACGCCATAGACAAGACGGACAGGAAAACAAGGGGGTGCAACATACCCAAACCGCCCTCTGCCCGATCCAGGCAGACGATGTTGCGCTGGACAGGGTTCAAGCGGTTACCCCACAGGAAACAGAAAAAGACGGCACAGACAGACGCCTGACGGGACAATGGAAGGACAAAGACCGTGGCTACGTGCAGAAAGAGAGGAAGCAGAAACGTCCCGAGGAGTTTGATCTTCTCCTCGTACGTACACCTCCACCCCCTCCACCGCAGCACCCTACACCGTGCAGTCTCAAGACAACGGTCCCAATTGACCTCCGCACAGTCCTCCGACCCGAAGACGAGGCCCAAAACGCGGACCTCCCCCACGGGAGGAGGAAAGGGGGCGCAGGAAGGCGGGGAGGCCTCCGAGGGGCCCAACCACAGCGTCTGGCACTTGCTGTGGTTGACAACAGAGTGGGCTACCTCCGAGTACTCCTCCACGGCCTCCCGCAGGGCCTCTACCCCCTCAGTGCCGTCCACGTAAACTGAGATGTCGTCAGCGTAGGCAACGACGGACACCGGGGGCGCACCAGGCGCCTCCAGGTCCCGCAACCCACCTGAGGACAATCTCCGGAGGAAGGGGTCGAGGGAGAAGACATACAGCAGGGGGCTCAAAGGGCACCCCTGCCGCACCCCCGAGGCGACACCAAACGGCCGTCCGAGCCACCCGTTAATAAACGGGAAGCTCACCCCCCCTCGGTACAGCGCCTGCACGACGAAGAGGAAACCTGCGGGGAGGCCGAAGTGCTGGAGCACCACCCACAGGTACCGGTGACTGACTCGATCGAAGGCTTTGGACTGATCCAAGGAGACCAACCAGTGGTCCCGTTGGAGCGACCGGCCTCTCTCCACCACCTCCCGGACTGTGGCGACAGCGTCCAGAACCCCTCTCCCCCGAACGGAACAATACTGGGAAGGGGACAGTAAAACGCCCGACACCTCCACCAGTCGGTTGGCCAAACATTTGGCCAGGATCTTCCGGTCCGCGTTCAGAAGAGAGAGCGGCCGCCAAAAATCCAAGGAGCTATCGTCCTTCCCCTTGGAGAGCAGCAGCAGGACAGACTCGCGAAATGACTGCGGGAGAAACCCCGTATCCATGATCTCCTGAAACAGGGAGGTCAGGAAGGGGGCCAGCTGGGTGTTGAAAGTGCGATAGAACTCCACAGGGAGCCCATCGCGCCCAGGCACCTTCCCCAACGGCATGGCACGAATCGCCCTCTCCACCTGCTGAATCGGAGCAGCAAGTGCATCAACCTGTGCCTGAACCACAGCCGAATACACCGGGGGAAGGCCCAAGTACTCTCGGATATGGGTGAGGTCCACGGGGCGATCCCCAAACAGGTCCGAGAAGTATTCCCCTACCATCCGCAAAAGGTCCTCCTGGGAGGTATGAATGGTACCGTCCTCTCCCCGCAGGGCCATGACCTCCCGACGCCGAACCCTCTCCTTGCAAGTCAGGAAAGGGTCTGGTGTGCCGACCCCACCGGCCGCCCCCTCAAAGCAGAGGGAGGCATGGCGATCATAAAGCAGGCCACGGAGCTGGACGCGTACCTCTTCCACCTCCTCCCGCGCTGCCCCTCGGGATACCAAACGATCCAGCGACCTCCGGAGGACAGTGTAGGTGAGGTAGCGGGATCGAGCCATGGAGGTACCCCGGGAACGGAAGAGTTGGCGGGCACGCGTCTTCACCTCGTCCCACCAGGCGCCATGGGAAGGAAAA
Source organism: Ichthyophis bannanicus (assembly GCA_033557465.1). Taxonomy (NCBI): domain Eukaryota; kingdom Metazoa; phylum Chordata; class Amphibia; order Gymnophiona; family Ichthyophiidae; genus Ichthyophis; species Ichthyophis bannanicus. The sequence goes on along the minus strand of CM066032.1, from coordinate 1,855,677,570 downwards.
ACGCCCAACAGGGTCTCCTGGTCTGCGAGAAAGGCCAAGAACTCCTGGACCACCTCTGATGTTGCCAACAACTGCACATTCAGTCTCCACAGGCCAGGACCCCTGCTGAGCTCCTCGTGGTTAGCCAGGAAGGACACGGAGAGGACGCGGTGGTCCGAAAAGTCAACCGCCTGCAACTGCGGAGGGGAACACTCCACCCGGGCACTCACATATATTCGATCGATACGACTCCTGCAGGTCCCATGGTAGTAGGTGAAACCCGGCGACCGTGGAAAGGCCCGGTGGAAAACATCCACCAGGTCAGCCGTCCGGGTCATCTCGGCCAAAAAGAGGCCCTCGTAACTAGGTGGACAACGCTCCCCCCCTCCGTCCTGCAAAAAGGTGGTGGTGTTGAAATCCCCGGCAAGGACCACCAAACGGGAGGTGTGTAAGTAGGGGCGGATGACCCCAAACAGGGTCTTCCGCGCCAACTTAGACTGGGGGCCGTAGACCACCACGAAACGAAACCGATGAGGCCCGCAGTAGCCGTCTAAGAGCAAACACCGGCCCTGCTCCAGTTCCCACACGTACTGCACCTGAAATCGGTTAGACGTGAACAAAACCGCCACTCCTGCGTAGGGCTGTGCCGCAAGCGACCAGTAGGAACGGCCCCACCTCCACTCCCGCATGCCCCGATGAAGGCTAGCGAGCGAGGTGAGCCTGGTCTCCTGCAAGAAAATGACATCCAGCCCACTCGTGGAAAGAAAATCATAGGCCGTAGCCCGCGCTTGGTCTGAGAAAATGCTGGCCACGTTGATCGTGGCGCACGAGAACGCAGGAGTGCACGCCATGCCTAGTTCGTGTGCAGTGACCCTTTCCTCCTCTTCTCACCATACCCGGGATCCCCGGAATCCCGCTTGCAGGATAAGCCCGTGAGCTGGAGCAATTCCTCACAGTCCACGTCGACCACCTCGAGGATCTCTTCCCCCTCCTGCTCGACCCTGTCACCCCACGAGGTGCTGGTGCCCCTGAGACCACCAGGCAAAGCTGTCGCAGGGGCTAACCCCGTTCCCATGGGGCGAGGGGGTACGGACAGGTCAGGGGTCGGAGGAATGATCTCCTCCGTGGGGTCCACCACTGGTGCCTCCCCCCCCTCCCTAGACAAAGACTGAGACAACGTACTGGTGCCCACCCCCGCGGGGGAGGCCGGGACGGCCGGGTCAACAGGGGGCTCCTGTGAAGGCCCATCACCCAACCGCGGGGGCAAAGACCCGTCCTCCCTCACCCGTCGGGCGCCAGTATCCCCCTTGTTTGGAGGACCCTGACCGCGGCGCGCCTTCGTCACTTTGGAAGGCCGCCGCTGAGGAAGAGGGGCCGCCCCCGCCGCTAACCGCTCCGAGCGCCGCACAGGAAGCCCTGCCTCCACAGGCATGCCCTCATCCACCTCAGCCGCATCTGCAGCCAAAAAGACGAAACGGTTGATGTCCAACACGGGCTCTGCATCCAGCAACGGGGATGACTCCCGTTTCTTCCTTTTGGACTTGCCACCCTTGGAAGGGACCGTAATCCATTCCTCAGGTGGCACCACCCGCAACCCACTATCCTGTCGTGAGACATGAACCTCCACCACATCAACCCTCTCCTCCTTCCTACCCAAATCCCCTCCCCCTGGTGGCTCCCTCGGCTCGATGGACTCCTCCACCCTAGGGCCCTCGGACTCCTCCTGAGGGAGAGGGGCCTCCACAACCTCCTCCCGCACAGGAGCCCGAGGTGGAGTGACGGCATCCCCCCCCCGGTCCATTGTGTGATGCGGAGGGGCAGCGGGCGCAGGGGGTGGCCCAACTCCCCGCAAAGGTTACACCGAATAAGCAGACACCCGGCCGAGGCGTGACCCCGTCCACCACAACGGGTGCAGACCTGCTCGGGACAGTTCATGCTCAAATGGCGAAATGAGCCACAGCGGTGACACTCGCGGGGTTGCCCGGGGTAATAGCACAAGATGCGATCCCGACCGAGGAAACCGGCCGAGGGCACATGCTGCACCACGTTTCCCACCTCACGCAAACGGATCCTGCCCTTCCACGACCCGTCCCACACCCCTAGGGGCCCAGCGCCCTTAACCAGGGGTGCGAGGAGCACCGCATGGCGCGACAACCAAAACTGGATGTCCTGCCCTGGGAGCGACTCATTCCTGGATAGGATGGTCACAGGTACCGTCCCCTGGCGAGAGATAGGCACAACACGAAAGTCTGCCCACCCTCCCTGCCCCCTCTGCTGCTGGTATCGGTCCCAGAAAATCTCCAGCCCCCGTCTCAACATGAAACTAACATCATATTCAATGGTGTTATTCATGTGGATGAAGGCATAGAGATCTCCCGGGAGGAACCCCAGCCCAAGGACCATCCTCAAGACCTGTTCCCTGGCTGGAGGGGGCCCCTCCCCAGCCCACCGGATCTGCGCCACGTTGCGTCATCTGACCTCACCCCCTACCCCTCGAAAACCTCCCCCACCTCCTCCCCCTGGGAACCCCCCCTCCCCCCAGCCCCACCCGATGCCCCTGGAGTGGTGCCCGATCCCCTTAGAGCCTCCGCAAAGGTACGGGGGGGGGAGCCGACCTCCCGGCTCCCAACCCCTGCCCTCCTTGATCTTCCCCTGCTGCCACCTGCGGGGGATCCTGCTGCTGGTCTGCAGGATCCACAATCTCCGCACATGGGATGACCTGAGAACTGGGCCAGGTCAGTTCTGCCAACACTGAATCAGGGATGCTATCCCCTCCGGATCCCTGGGTGCCACCGAGAACCCCGGATCACCCCCTGCTGCCACCTCCAGCTGCCGAAAGGCAGAAAAAGCCCCGGGAGGGCCTGTCGGGGTTTCCAAGGCTAATTGAAGGGCATCACGGACCTGGTTCTCAGTGACACCCAGGCGACCGGAAAGCCCCCTCACCCCTCCGTCCCGTGTTCCTGACCCAGCGCAAGGCTCCTGGGTCTCAGCCACCACTACCGGGGACAGACCCCGCTCCCCTCCTTTCCCGGGATCCAGGGGGACCACCCCATCCTCGAACCCTACCGGGAAGGGACCCTTCCCCCTATCAGGACCAACCACTCCCTCCGTCCCCCCTACAGAACCAATCGTCCGCTCCCCCTTTCCCTCCATCAAACCCTCCATCGGCCCACCATCCGCTACCCCCTGTACGGCTACCAACAATAAGGCAGGATCATCCCGGGACAATAGGGCAGGTTCCCCCAGAACTAAATCCCCCAAACCTCCACCCCCCTGCCCCTTGTCACTCCCAGATCCTACCTTATTGTTGGTGCCAGACGTGGCACAAGGTTCCAGGACCTCTCGGCCGGTGGCCAAGGCTCCAGCAAGAAGAGCGGATGCCCCCTTCTGAGTCAGACCTCCCTCGGCCACAGCAACAAATGGGACAGACAGTTGCACATCCCGCTCCGCTGCCTCACACTGCAATGACAGCCGATCAGCATTCTTCGTCCCTCGGCCCTTCAGGGGCTGCAGAAAAGGAAAAGCAGCCCCCACCCTGTTCCTTCCCCTTTTCAGTACCCTTCTGGCGCCGGACAGCCCCCCCAGAGAACTGGGGCCGACCAATCCGCAGCTGCCGGGGATCCTGAAAAGGGGAAGCAGCACCTCCAGCAGCCCCCTGCACTAACGCAAGGCGCTCATCCCCGGTAAAGGCTGAACCGGCATGTAGCTGACAATCCAATGAAGCAGCCGCAGACCCCCGACGTCGAAGAACCGAATCCGGGAAAACTTCAGGAGCTGCAGGAGCCCCTCCGATAGAGGGGCCACGGGAACGGTCCTGGACTGTCACCGCTGATCGCCGCTGGTGTTCTTTCGGCGGGGCAGAGAGTCGAGGACGGTCGGCTTCATACTTCCGGGAGGACCCGGAAGTGACATCAGTTTCATCGCGGCGGCCATCTTGAGAGCACGATGGAGTAGAGGGAAGCCCCACCGCGTCATCCAGCAGCGGGGCAGCCCTCTCCGGAACCCGGACACCATCAGGAAGCATTCCCCGGCGAACAGAAGAGGAAGATTCAGCTGCAAGTGCTGTTGTTCAGGACGCAGGGCAACCGGCCAAAAACACCCGCGGATGGGGGGGATCGACGCCTCCGGACCCCCCCTTCAGTACCGGACCGTCAGTGCCTGAAGCAGGAAGCAACACAGGTACCATTGCAGAAGCCGGTATACTCTGGGGAGCTATACCGTCCCTTGAAAAAGGCAAAACGCCAACACGGGAGACTGGATCAAGGGAATCAGGAATCGCCGGCCCAATCTCCTGGAACGAGACAGCCCTACTACCACCAACACCAATTTCCTGCAGGTAAGGGTCTTCGGACCATGAGGACACATTAGGGAATGGTAGGAAAGCTTCTTTTCCCCGCACAGGATTCAGATAGGGGACGGGCAGGCTGCGGGATGGGGGATATCCACCCTTTCTACCTACCCCCGGGGGCCCCCCCTGGACTGCAGACATACCATATGTACCGGCCCATCGATCATAATGTTGGAAAAGCTCCGAGAGGGACCCACACCCCTGGCTCTTGATAGAGGTAATTTGGTGATACTTGCCCTTCAGGGCCCGCTTTACCCCCTTCCGATAGGTGTTGTAGGCCACCCATTCCTCACCTGGAACGGTGGCCTGCAGGCTCTCCAGGTGGGAGAGCTGGGCTTGCAGCTGGGCCGCCTCCTCCTGGAGACCCCGGAGCTGCCGTACCGCCGCCACGATTTCCTCTGGGGCCCTAGCTGGCTGCTGGAAGGACGGCAGGCCCGACCCCCCATCCTCATCCTCACTAGAGGAGGCCTCCACCTCCTCCAGGACCCGAGGTGGAGGGGGGAACCCACCTCCTCCAGCATCGCACAAGGCATATCTCCAAGGCCTCCCTAGGGCCTCTCCCTGCCTCCACCCAGCCTCCACACCCTGCCTGGGGAGGAGACAGGAGCCTCCTCCCTGGGGTAACGGGCCCAAACCTCCATACCTGTGGGTCCCTCCTCCCTGGCCAGGCCCAGTCCTACCTGGGGGGTCCCCCACCCGGGGCGCCGGCTGTTCCATACTGCTTGTTCCCCCATCCAGGTTCAGTGAAGGAGGCCCACCAGGCTTGGCAGGCCTCTGGGCCTGGGCCTCTCCTGCTGGAGGTGGCCCGGGGCCCGACATCCAAACACAGGTAGGGAGCAGGAAATCCTCCCTAGCAGGAGCTCTGCAGAACAGGTCCTCTCACCACGACAGCCAAACAGGAAGTGGGCGGAGCTGCCACTCGTGTGGCTGCAGAATTCTGCTCAACCTGTCTGCTAGATAATTTTCCTGGCCAGGGAGATAAACCGCCTTGAGCAACATGTTGTGCTGGAGCTCAAACAAGCAAAGGTCCTGCGCCTCCTGACAAAGGAGCCTGGACCCAGTGCCTCCCTGTTTGTTCACATAAAACATGGCTACCTGGTTGTCTGTTTGCACTAAAACAGGCAGGTGAACCAGGGTTTGAAAGAAAGTCTTGAGGGCTAAGCGAATAGCCCGAAGCTCTAGTAGACTGATCTGCTGCTGGGCCTCCCAGGGAGACCACAGGCCCTGGGTGCACTTGCCCAGACAGTGTGCCCCCCAGCCCTGTAGAGAGGCATCAGTGATCAATACCACTGTGAACCCAGGTGGATGAAAAGGCATCCCCTCCAGCAGGTTGGGGGGATGCAGCCACCAACGTAGGGAGTGCAGGAACGGTCTGGACACCCCTACTCTGTCTCTGAGGCGCCCTGTGGCCTGTGACCACTGAGTCCTGAGGCACCATTGTGCAGGCCTCATATGAAGCCTGGCATGGGGTGTGACATGCACTGTCGAAGCCATGTGGCCCAGAAGCCTCAGGCAGAGCCTGGCGGAGACCAGTGACCTGCTGAGAAACTGGTCTGCCAAGGTCATCAGTCTTTGGTCTCTGTCCTCTGGCAAGAAAGCTTTTGCCTGCAGAGAGTCCAGTCTTGCCCCTATGAACTCTAAGTTTTGGGAGGGGAGCAAAGTGGACGTTGCAAAGTTTATGACAAACCCTAGATGCTGTAGTAGAGAAATCGTTCGGAGGGTGGCTTGCCTGGCCTCCTGGCACGTCTGACCCCTGATGAGCCAGTCGTCCAGATACGGGAAGACAAAGATACCCTGATTTCTCAAGTAGGCTGCCACCACAGCCAGGCATTTGGTAAAGACTCTGGGGGCGGAGGTGAGGCCAAAGGGCCGCACTTTGTACTGATAATGGTTTCCTCCCACAATGAACCTGAGGTACTTTCTGTGGTCTGGATGAATAAGGATGTGAGTGTACGCATCCTTTAGATCTAAAGAGCATAGCCAATCTCCCTGCTGGAGGTAGGGCAGAAGTGTTCCAAGAGTAAGCATCTTGAACTTTTCCTTCTGTAAGAACTTGTTGAGATTTCTGAGGTCGAGAATAGGCCTGAGATCCCCTATTCTCTTTGGTACTAGGAAGTACCTGGAGTAAAACCCGTGACCTTGGAGGTGGGGAGACACAGGCTCCATCGCCTGGTCTCGTAACAGACCCTGGAGCTCCTGCAGGAGGAGGGCTGTATGGAGAGGGGGCCTTGGAGGCTCTCCTGGAAAATAGGGGGAGGCAATTGATGAAAATGAAGCAGGTAGCCCTTCTAGACTATGCTTAAGACCCAGTTGTCCCCTGTAATGGGTGGCCACCGGTGAGCAAACAGGGCTAGGTGACCTCCTGTGCAGGGGTGGGACAGCAGAGACGGAGAGGCTATGCCTTGGGAGTCAAAAACCCCCACCCTGCTGAGTAGGAGCAGGAGCCGGAGGCTTGGGGGCTTTCTGCCTACGGGGCCCATGTCCCTGCCCCTTGGCCTGCTGACCCTGTGGGGGAGCGGGGGAGGCCTGGTAAGTTGGGTACTGTTTGTAGGCAGTCGCCTTCCTCTGGTAAAAGGGCTTTTTACCCGAGCCCTTCTTCTTGTGTGAAGGGGCAGAAGTCTTTCGAGACAGCCTTGTCCTCGTGAGGTGCTCGGTCTCGAGCTCAGCAGCCTTCTCGGCCATCGGCTTGCCAAAAAGGTTTTCACCTCGGCAAGGGACATCGACCAACTTGTCTTGAACCCATGGCTCGAGGTCCGATGACTGCAGCCATGCCTGGCGTCAAGCCGCGATGCCGGCAGCCGCAACCCGGGCTGAGGCCTCGAAGCCATCGTAGACCGCTCGGGACATAAACTTAGAGCATTCCCGGATCCCCGAAGACAAGGACTTGAACCTCTGCAAAGGTTCCCCGGAGAGACCAGCAGAGAACCCGGCAAGCTCCTTTGCCAGGTCCTGCAAGTACATGCCCATCTACAGCTGGTAAGACTGGAACCAAAACAAAAGAGTGGCAGGTTCACACGCTACACCTTTATTGTAAAATCAACAGGTGGCCTAAACCCAACACAGGACCGTGTTTCGTGTTGTACTTCATCAGGGGTTATCAGGGCACACTAAAAAAACATAATAATAATATATAAATAAACATCATAAATAAAATAGAATAATTAAGCTAAAACATAAAACATTATATACGCTAATAGATTAAAAAATGACACATTAATACTTCACACTATACCATGAACATAAGCTATTGAAAACACGTACATACAATAAATATATGCTCAAACTCTTAAAAGACACAAGCACATAAAATCAAAATATTGCGCATAAGACAATTAAAAAATGAAATAATTAAAAAGTACATTAAAAATACAAAAAAAGAGAGATCAAAAAATGAGAAGGACAATTCTTCAAATTATATGCCATAAGGGTATATATAAAGAAGAAGAAACAAAGGGAATGAGGAGGACGAGTAGGAAGCAGGAGTGAGTACCAGATGAAAAGGTGGACATTACCTGATCGGTGTGTGGTGATAACGACTTCACAATGCACATAAATATGTGATTGAAGTCATTAATATCAATGATAAAAATCCTTCTGTAAAAGAGAATGCAAATTTGAAAAATGGGAAAAAACCATATACACAAAATCAGACAATATATTCATTGTGGTAAGAGGGATAAGCTCATCAATCCTATGAATAAGCATGGCCAAACCTCTTAAGCAGAGGTAAAGAAGGGAAAACCTTATACTCAAAGGTCCACCGGCAAAACATAAAGCACGTTATTTGAACTATAGACCAAACCCATAAGCACGGACCCGTGAAGGCCAATCTCCAGCAATCTAGCATACAATCAAAAAATGCCCTAACACCAGAATCAAACAAATCCACCCATGTTTCACAATGCCTCTCCATAAAAACTTCAGAAAGACACATATGTTCGAATCGCAAAAATGTGCGATCGAAACCGATTTTGAAACACAAAATAAAGTAAATTGCAATGGGCCAAGATTTTCTAAAAGTGCCAGATCCACGTGTGAGTTGTATATAAATGCCAAAAAAAAATGCGAACCAGATGCTTTTGAAAAAATATGAACAGAAGAAGTAAAAAACAATCATGCTCGAGGGCTCAGATCCAAAATCCTATTGCACTTGCAAGTTACCAAGATTCAAAACGCACACATTTTAAGGGGAACGAAAAGATCAACCAATGTTTAAAAACATGCCAATTTGAAATATAAACCATATATTGCAAAGGACATACTGAATCTACCCAAGGGAAATTGAAAAACAATCATACCCGTTACTGAATTCGCCAAGAGCACAGCTTCACAGGCGTGTTGCACTTCCAAGATACTAAAACTGAGAAAAACGCCAGTGCATGCGTATTTAAGTAAATAAACAGCCGGGAGAAATCCAAAATATGGTAACATGAAAGAAATATAAAATAATCAAATAAACTGAGCTATGCTGAAAATGTTTTCATTAGCACATTTTCAATTTCTATCACAAGGACCCAGTCATTTCGGCAAAGTATATACTGAATGTCCTTAAAAGGTGAAAAACCGAAGGTACGAGGCACCAATTTGTGTATAGGTACTAAAGATGGGTTAAACCATTGTTGTGCATCACTAACATTGACAAAGGAAGAGCACTGAGGGCACATTATCAAGAACGTGGTGTTCCACTAAATTACATCGACAAAATACCAGTTTAAAACATGAATCGTATATACATACGAGAAGATAATAAAACATAAAATGTAATCAGAAGCGGTTGGAGAGCAATTGTGCTTCCCGTGAAAATCGCAATCAAGAAAGTCAAACAACAGCTAAAAACATGCCAAATTGAAATATAAACCATATACTGCAAAAAATAAAAAGGGTTTTTTTTAGGGGGGAATCAACCAAAATGACCATACAATATAATACAGCAACCAAATGCACCGTAAAAAGATGAGTAAAAAACTCTAAAAAATGGACATTCAAAGATAACTTAAAGAAAAACAGACAAGTCCTTCTCCAAGTTCAACCCATTGGGAGATAGAGTATCCATCGAGAAAATGTACCTCTGTTCCAGTCGTAACAATGTCTTATCGTTATCACCACCCCTCCAATTGGGTATCACTTTTTTGATAACAAAAAACCGTAAGTCTGATATTTTATGGTCCTTGTCTAGCCAATGTGGGACCAATGGTTTATCTTCCAATCTTCTCCTAATGCAACTTTTGTGCTCCACTATTCTAACACGTTTACTGCGCACGGTCTTACCAATGTACAACTTCTTGCATGGACACTGAACAATATAAATGACATTTGCAGTCTCACAATTAGAAAAATCATGAATGTAAAACTTTCTATTCGTAATGGGATGTGTGAAAAACTTTCGAACTGGCAACGTATGTATACATATTGAACATACCGAACGCATCCAGGTTCCGGGCCTCCCTGCCAGGGGGCACCGCGGAGTGCATCTTCTGACTTTTCAGACGATGCATGGCCGATTCCACCACCATGGAATGGTGCGATAGCTGCGCCTTTTGAAACCCAGGGCTCTTACAGAGTCGATAAATGGAATCGACCCGCTTGCTCAGAACCGGCACCGAGGCTGGTGCCTCCCACATCCGGAAGAGGAGCTATTCCAGCATCGGAGGAACCGGCACATTAAAGGCCTCCTTCGGAGGAGTCATATTGGAGGGCCTCGAGCTCTTCGGCTCCTCCTCGGGATCCGCCGGGATCGCCAAAGCAGTAGCCATATCCCGCACGAACTCTGAGAACCAGGTATCCTCCAGAGGTGATCTACTCCGGGGCTCAGACTGCAGTGAGTCCAATGGGACGCACCGAGTCTTAAAGGTATCGGGGGACTCCTCATCCTCCGTCTCCCAGGTGGACTCGTCCAAAGAAGAGTCGGGCTCCGACTGCGCGGGGCCCGGCAGCACCTGCCCCGACGCTGAAGGCACCGGCGTCGACGCCCTCGGCCCCGACCGGGAGGTCGCAGGTGACCGCGACCGAGGACGACCTCGAGCATTCATGGTCTCGAGTATCGGCTCGGTCTCCGGGGTCGACTTTGACATAGATGTCCCGGTGGTCGGGGCAGATGCGCCAGCAAGGCTGGCCATCAGTACCCGCTGCTGATCCATGAAGGCAGACAGTCTGCACTCCAAGGCTGTCAGCCTGAGACCCAGCTCAGGAGACTCAGCAGCTACCGACTTGGGCCCCGGCAGCGCCAGGCCCGACGTCGGCTCTCTGGGAGGAGAGTCCTCGAGGACAACAGGACTTACGTGTCCAGCAGACTCCGGCTCCACCCGAGGTACTTTTGACAGCTTCTCCTGTTCCACGGGCCTGGGACAGCGGTCGGGGGTCCGAGACCTAGCCCTCGAGCAGCCAGGGACCTCCTCCGACGCCGCCCTCGTGAGCTGCTTCTTCCTCTTTCGCTCCCGCTCGGGGGACCCCCTATCTGAGGAACCCCGACAATGCTCGGGGTCAGACTCCTGAGACGTCGAGGCCTCAGACGAGGTCCGGGCCCGGCTGGAGGCCGAGTCGGAGAAAAGCCTTTCCTTCTGGTGCTGACGACTTCGAAGTGCCTTAGTGGACATTTTTCCACACGGTCCACAGATCTTAGGATCATGATCAGGACCGAGGCACCGAAGGCAGCAGTCGTGTGTGTCGGTGAGAGACATTAGTTTCTTGCACCGATCACACTTCTTAAAACCACTGGAAGCCATCGGGGAAAAAAGAGTCCCCGCGAGGTCAAAGGACCGGCCTTCCAGGGAAAAGGAAAAAAAGGGCACGAACGCCAGCCAGGAAGGGCAAAAACCGAAAAAAGAAGATCGGACTCGATACCGGTGTACCGAACCCGGCGAGAAGGGGAACCGGCGTCGAACCGGACAAAAACCACGAAGAAAATCGCAAGGTATAGACAAAAAAATCGGACTATTTTCCGGGTGAACAAGGACACACGTCCAAAGGGCTCCACAGAAAAAGAGAGACTGAGCAAGATGGCACCTTTAGGCGGGAAGGGGACCGAGCATGCGTGCAGTATTCCCAAAGGCTTTCTTAGAAAGCTGGGGAAATGCTCCGCAGGGGCTCCATCGACGTTGATGTCAGCCATATGTGAGGACTGACTTCCTGCTTGGTCCTGGAGAAATCCACAGTACTACCTTTTAACTTTCGAAAGGGAGACTATGATAAAATGAGGAAAATAGTTAAGAAAAAACTAAAAGGAGCAGTTGCAAAGGTTAAAGACTTACATCAAGCTTGGGTGTTGTTAAAAAATACTATCTTGGAAGCCCAGGCCAGCTGCATTCCACGCTTTAAGAAAAGTGGAAGGAAGTCCAAAAAACTGCCAGCATGGTTTAAAGGTGAGGTCAGAGAGGTTGTTGTTGCCAAAAAAGCATCTTTCAGGAAATGGAAAAAAGAGCCAAACAAGGAAACCTGGAAACAACACAAGCACTGGCAAGTCAACTGCAAGGCACTGATAAGGCAGGCAAAGAAAGAATTTGAGAAGAAGCTTGCTGCGGAAGCAAAAATGCGAAATAAAGACTTTTTCAAGTACATTCGTAGCAAAAAACCTGTGAGAGAGTCAGTTGGTCCATTAGATGATAGAGGGGTTAAAGGGGCACTAAAAGGCGACAAGGCGATAGTGGAGAGACTGAAGGAATTCTTTGCTTCGGTCTTTACTGAGGAAGATGTAGGGATGTTACCCAAGACTGAAGTGGTATTTAAAGGTGCGGAAGAATTGAAGGAAATATCGACACATCGGGAAGATGTATTACAACTATTAGATAAACTGAAGAGTAGCAAATCACCTGGGCCGGATGGTATACATCCAAGAGTGTTGAAGGAACTGAAATATGAGATTGCAGACCTGCTATTAGTAATCTGTGAACTTTCATTAAAATCATCTGTAATACCTGAAGATTGGAGGATCGCCAATGTAACGCCAATTTTTAAAAAGGGTTCCAGGGGTGATCCGGGAAACTACAGACCGGTGACCCTGACGTCAGTACTGGGAAAAATGGTAGAAACCATCATAAAGAACAAAATTATTCAGCATGTAGATAGTCATGGCCTAATGGGAGACAGCCAACATGGCTTTAGACAAGGAAGATCTTGTCTTACTAATGTTTTTTTGAAGTTGTGAATAAACAGGTGGACAAAGGTGAGTTGGTTGATATAGTGTATCTGGACTTTCAGAAAGCCTTTGACAAGGTCCCTCATCAGAGACCTTTGGCAAAACTAGTCATGGGATAGGAGGCAATGAACTATTGTGGATCAGGAACTGGTTAAAAGATAGAAAGCAGAGGGTAGGGCTAAATGGCCAATTTTCCCAATGGAGAAAGGTGAATAGTGGTGTACCCCAGGGATCTGTGCTGGGTCCGCTGTTTGACATATTCATAAATGACCTGGAAAGGGGAATAACGAGTGAGGTTATCAAATTTGCAGATGACACAAAACTATTTAAAGTTGTTAAAACCCAAGAGGATTGTGGAAAATTGCAAGAGGATCTTGATAAATTGGAAGACTGGGCATCAAAATGGCAGATGAAATTTAATGTGGACAAGTGCAAAGTTATGCACCTAGGGAAGAACAACCCAAACTATGGTTACACGATGCAAGGTTCCACATTAGGAACCACCACCCAGGAAAAAGATTTAGGCGTCATTGTGGATAACATGTTAAAACCCTCGGCCCAGTGTGCAGTGGCGTCCAAGAGAGAAAATAGAATGCTAGGTATCATAAGGAAAGGAATGGAAAATAAAGCAAAAGATATTATAATGCCTCTATATCATTCCATGGTGAGACTGCACCTTGAATATTGTGTGCAATTCTGGTTGCCGTATCTTAAAAAGGATATTGCGTTATTAGAAAAGGTTCAGAGAAGAGCCACCAAAATGGTAAAGGGGATGGAAGGATACTCCTATGAAGAAAGGCTAAAAAGGTTAGGGCTCTTTAACCTGGAAAAGAGACGGCTGAGGGAACATATGATAGAAGTCTATAAATTAATGAATGGAGAGGAAAAGGTAAACGTAGATCGATTGTTTAGGTTATCAGAATATAGGGGACATGCAATGAAGCTACAGGGTAAACTATTTAAGACTAATAAAAGAAAATATTTTTTCACTCTACGTGTAATCAAACTCTGGAATTTGTTACCGGAGGATGTAGTAAAGGCTGTTAGTGTAGCTGGGTTTACAAAAGGTTTGGACAAGTTCCTGGAGGAAAGGTCCATAAACCATTATTAAGAAGGGACCCAGGATATCAATGCTTGACCCAGTACAAGCATTGTGGAACCTGTGTCTTTTGGGGAAACTGCTAGGTACGTATGACCTAGATTGGCCACTGTTGGAAACAGGATACTGGGCTTGATGGACCTTGGTCTGACCCAGTATGGCATATCTTATGTTCTTATGGGGGGGGGGGGAGAGGGGAAATCTCTCCTATTACAAGCCAGCTACCAAAGAAATAAATAAAGGAAATAAAGTAAATCCAACAAAAGAACCCCCCCTAACTCTCTGAGTGTCTCTCCAGAAAGCCTGACCCCTGGCTTACTGACTCCCTCCAGCTGCTTGGAGACTGAGCATACTGAATCTGGTGGGTGGTGCCAGTGGTATTTATACCTGAGGGTCATCAAAATGATGACTTGCTCAGTATCCAAGTTGCTGGAAGGGGAGCACAACCCAGAGGAAAGGGACTAGACTGGAGGGACACTTAGGAATGCAGAAAAGCATGACACCCTATACAACATAGAAAAGCACAGAAGACAACAGATAAACAATAATGCACAAGTAGCATTGAGCAAATGGCAATGAAGCAGTGCCACCCCCCCACACACAAGTACCCCTTAAATACCACCTTTGCATTCACAGCACTTTTACTATACCTCCTCCCTTTCTGGCATCTTTGCAGTGTATTGCTTTGTGGTTTTATTTTGCTTTTTTCATGCTGCCATGTGCACCGAACTCCACTTGCACCATGTGATATTGAGGTGGAATCCAGACAGGTAAGGGTTAATTTGGTGATACTGTGTGAAAAAGGATACACCCCCTTGGTGAAGTCATACCCTGATACATACTTGTCCCTTCCCTATTCCTTTGTCCTGCGTTTCTCTCTGCTTGCTAGAGATAAAGCATAGTTACTCACCTGTAACAGGTGATCTCCGGGAACAGCAGGAATTTAGTCTTCACATACGGGTATCATCGGTACCGATGGAGCCTGCGCGGGAACGCTCCCCGGCATCCAATTAGAAAGCTTTTGGGAGCATCCCACAGTGCCTGTGTGCTGCCTTCCCGCCTTTCCCAATTGCCTCTCTCCAGTTGAGTTTTAAAGCTGAGACAAAGAGAGAGAGAGGGAAAGAAAAGAAAAGAGAGATATAACTCCTAGGGGAGGTGGGTGGGTTGTGAAGACTAAATTCCTGCTGTTCCCGAAGATCACCTGTTACAGGTGAGTAACTATGCTATCTCCAGGAACAAGCAGAAATGTAGTCTTCACATATGGGGACTCTCTAGCTACAGATGCCAGGGAGACACCCCAGAAGTTGTGTGCCCCTGTGAAAGGGCTCCACTTCCCCCAATGGATCTCTGGCATCCTACCGGGAATGGTGGGTAGGAGTTGAATAAGTATGGAACAGGTGTCGTAGAACAGCCTGACCAAACAAGGCATCCCGGCGGGAGTCCTTGTCTAAGCAGTAATGGGCTGTGAAGGTATGAACCGAGGCCCAAGTAGCTGCTCGACAGATGTCGTCAATAGACACAGAGTGTAGATGAGCCATTGAGGCTGCCATGGCTCTCACATTGTGAGCTCTGACATGGCCTTCCAGAGAAAGGTTTTTACTCTGATAGGTAAAAGAAATACACTGTGCAATCCAACTGGACAATGTTCTCTTGGAGACTGGAAGTCCCAAATGAGAAGGATCAAAAGCAACAAAGAGTTGAGAGGACTTTCTATGTTGCTGTGTCCTTTGTAAGTAAAAAGCAAGTGCTCTTTTACAGTCCAAAGTATGAAGATTCCTTTCTGCATTTGAAGCATGAGGCCTTGGAAAAAATACAGGCAGGTAAACTGCTTGGTTTAAATGAAAAGGTGAGACCACCTTTGGCATAAAGTGTGGATGAGTCCTAAAGACTACCTTATCATGATGAAACCTCGTAAAAGGAGGATCAGCCACTAATGCTTGCAACTCACTAATGCAACATGCTGATGTGATTGCAATAAGAAAGACAACCTTCCAGGAAACAAATTTCGAGGAGGTAGTAGCTAGAGGTTCAAAAGGCAGCTTTATGAGCTGTCCAAGAACCAGATTTAGGTCCCATGCCACCGGTGGTGGCCTAATGGGAGGCTTAGTTAGAAGGAGGCCCCTCATAAATCTCGCTATGAGAGGATGAGAGGAAATAGGTTGTCCATTTAAAGGCTTGAAAGAAGCTGAAATAGCACTTAAATGGACTCTTACTGAGTTAGTCTTAAGCCCTGTATTAGATAAATTAAGGAGATATTCCAATCACAGGTACACTAAAAAAATTTTTTTTTAAACTGCCTCTAATGTTTCGATTGATTTTTACGTTTTTTGGTGCGCTGAATCCAAATCTGGTAACCAATTTGCTCCATCACGTACAGATTTTTTGCTACATTGGGTTAGCAGTTTGAGGTGAACATTTCAGATTGAGTGCGATCGAGATAAAAGTTTCTTGGATGAATTCTTTATACTAATTGTTTAGTAGTTATTCAAATAAGAATAAAGAAAATTGTAACAAGGCAGCACATAAGAATAGAGTAATGTCAACAAAACACACTGTGATGGTAGCAAAATTGTCTGCACTTAAAACAGCCACATACATGTGCACAAACATTGAGCATATAAGAGCGAGGTTAGACACAAAGCAAAGCAAAGAAATGTGCAAAAAATGTTGTACAGGTATGTATGTAAGAATAGAAAACGCAAACCGCACCATTGCAATACATGAAGACAAACACCCGATGGTGTGAAAATAAAATTCTAATAAATGAGATCCGACACTGTGGTAATAACTAGCAAATTTTTATTTCAAAGTTTAGTAAAAACACAATATTTGTCAACACAGTTTAGATTTTAAAGTCATTCTTGGGTCAATCAATCTCCTGGTGGGCCCGTTTCTTCTTCCCCCGAATGCTTCTCTTGGTGTGCTGCTTGGCGTATTTTTCATCTGGGGTTTCCCGCAGCAGCAACCAGCAGAAATCAGCCATCATAGTGGTGTTCCATCTTCCTTGGTACCTTCTCTCTGCGTCCTTGATGTCCTGGTGAAACCTTTCACCTTGTTCTTCACTGTACGCCCCCAAATTTTCGGGAAAGTAGTTCACATGGGAGTGCAAGAAATGGACTTTCAGGCTCATGTTACAGCCTTGTTCTTTGAAGGCATTGAGCATCCTGGCAACAATATCCTTATAGTTCTCATCCCGCCTGTTCCCCAAGAATTTGAGAACAACATCCTTGAAGGAATCCCAGGCTTCTTTTTCCTTCTCAGACATTGTTTCAGCGAATGCTCCATCTGAAATGAGTTTCCTTATATCAGGGCCAACAAACACTCCTTCCTTTAGCTTTGCTTCAGAAAGTCGGGGGAACTTTGAGCAAAGGTACCGAAAGCACTCACCATCTTTTGGAAGGGACTTAATGAATTGCTTAATGAGACCCAACTTAATGTGGAGAGGTGGTAATAGAATTTTATCACGAGGTACCAAGCTCTCATGAAGAACATTTTTCTCACCGGGTCTCAAATACTCCCGAATTGGCCAGTCTTTTTTCCCCCAGTGTAGGTCGCGGGCCCGGCTATCCCACAAGCAAAGGAAGCAGGGATATTTGGTGAAACCGGATTGCTGCCCTAATAGCATGGATAGAATTTTAAAGTCTCCACAAATCATCCACTTATGCTCATCATAACGAATCTTCTGAAGAATCAGGGCCAAATTCTCGTATTTTTCTTGGAGAATAACAGAGTGAGCAATAGGAACTGAAGCGAATGTGTTGCCATTATGAAGAACACCTTTTATGCTGTCTTTTGACGAATCAATGAACAGCCGCCATTCAGCAGGATCATACTTGAGTTTAAACTTTTCCATCACTCCGTATATATCATTGCAAAATACCAAATCTTCCTCTTTGCTGAAATACTTCAAAAATTGTGTCTCGCGGTTGCGGTACCAATAAAAAGTTGTTCCTGGTGACAATAGATTTTTCTGTTTAAGCCGAGAACCTAGCAGTTGGGCAGCATCTTTTGGGAGTCCTAAATCCCGGACTAAATCATTCAATTCAGCTTGAGAGAAAAGTTCAGGTTTCGGATCTGGTTCAGTTTCAAACTCGGAAGTACTGGACTCATCGGGAAAAGCCATCTGATGAGTCTCATCATGATCAGAACCGTCCACACAAATATGATGCAAAGATTTTGGTGGTTCAGGCACAGGTACTTCGTTGCTATGAGGCATAGGCCTAATTGCTGAGGGAAGGTTGGGGTAACTTATTACGTTCTTATTTTTTAAGTTGTATCCCTTCACAATGCAAGAGCAAAAATAGCAGTCACTGCTGTGGTCTCTTTGTTCACGCCACATCATAGGTATTCCGAAACGAAATGCTTGTTTTTTACCTTTCATCCATAAGCGTAGATCTTCCTCACATATCTTGCACACTTTGTGAGGAGCCCACGGTTTATCTTGATCGCCTAACTTCAAACCGAAATAGGCGAAATATACTTTTTTAATAAATGCAGAAATGTTCCTCTGCCGCTTTTTCACGGTATATTCCCCACAAATAAAACAAAAACTGTCCGGAGAGTTGACGCAACCTCTGGCTCTGTGAGCCATCACAAATACACAGCACTGCAAACTACAACTGTAGTGAACCACTTCGGAATAAAGCTGGATTACGACTGAGCAAACAAAAGGTAATAATGAACTTGCAAGAAACTGAAATTTGACAGGAACGTTCATGTCGCAACCACCGTGTTTGAGCGAGCGAACGAGGCGAGGCGAACAGGAAAGAACATGCGCCAGCGGGAGTACTGGATTTAGCCCCCCGCCTCCCAATTGTCCTGTTAATGTATAAAATGAATACAAAACACTCTAAAATATCATGAGGGAGTGTTTCTAGTTAGTTAACCATTACAACCTCTATTTTGGGCCAAGAAAATAAACTGCAGTCGGCTAAAAAGAAATTATGTGAACATTCCTTATATGGGTAAGAAATCTAATTTTGCAAGAAAACGTGACGTGATGGAACATTTTGGCTATTTTTCCTGGATTCAGCACCCCAAAATCTATAGGAATCAGTTGCAAAACTGGAGGCAGTTTTTTGGTAGTGTACCTGTGTAATGATTCCAGAGGTATCGCCAGGGGGGTCAAGACCCTTCTGCGAACACCATATGGAAAACCTTTTCCACTTGAAAGCATAAGAGCGTCTTGTGGAAGGCTTTCTAGAATCATAAAGGATATCCTTTACTTGTTGAGACAGGTTAAGACCATGAAGGTGTAAGCTCTCAGCAACCAGGCCCTGAGATGCAGAGAGTGGGGATCGGGATGCCACAACATCTCGTCCTCCTGAGACAGGAGATCTGGAGCAGATCCTAACTCCAGAGATGGAGCTTGAGAGAGATGTAGGTGCTGTGGCCAATGTGGAGAATATGTAGTAGCCGATAAGAATGCAATAAATAATACCCGGAGTCAGGCAAAGATTCAAGCCAATTTATTTGTGCACAGGCTCAGATTGCAGTAGCATTCAAAATGGTCTGAGCAATGGCTCCTAGTAATACAACAGCTTTTATATCTTTCTTTTCCAGTCTAATACAGGCAAAACTCCTCATTGGCCACAGTGGCCCACTTACTCTCATCCAATAGACATCTCTGACCGGGCCCAGGACTCGCTCCCCCTGCTTGGGTCTTACTAGCCACGGGTCAGCAACTAGACATAACACTAAACATAATACTTCTGCTAAAGTATACAGTATATTTCGCTACTCTTGCAAGGTCAGTTAGCCACAAAGATAGTGGAAGGCATATCAGAAGCATTCTCATTAAAAGCAAAACAAAGTAAGGCCAAACAAAGCAAGGCTAAGACGTGTTTCTAATAGCTACTGGTGATTTCTGTAATATTCCAGGCACATATCTCTAGCCCTGGCTCAAAATACTAAACAATCAAAACGCTAGACAAAATATTCTTACACTGTTCAGCTTTTCTACTATATTTTCATCCTAATTACAAGGTCAGTGCACATCTAGCAAAGATACAGTGGCGCGGCATTCTACTGAAACAGACATCTGGCTTAACCTAAACAATAGACAGTAAGAAAGTTTTAATTCTCTTATCTCCAGGAGAGCAGAACATGTTATCAAACTAGAATAGAACGGTATTTCTTTCTAACAGCTAGCTAACAGCATTCTGTAATTTTCCAAAGTCAGCAATAACATTCTAAAGCAGGGGAAAGGGGCTTCAGGCCTAGCTTCAGGCCTAGCTCTGCTACATACTAGGCCATCGCCTATCACACTATGAGAATCATATGGCCTCTGTCTCTCTGAAGCTTGAATAGGGTTTTGGGAATTAGGGGAATGGGTGGAAAGGCATATAGGAAGTCCTGACCCCAATGGAGGAGGAAAGCATCCCTCGCCTGAGAACCCTGAGCCGGAATTCTGGAACAGAATCGGGGAAGTTTGGCATTCAATGGACTTGCAAAGAGGTCTATGTCCGGAGTTCCCCAAATTTGAAAACTTTTTGCTACCTGGTCTGCACGAAGAGACCACTCGTGTGGAAGCAGAACTCGACTGAGTCTGTCTGCCCAGGAGTTTTGAATGCCTGGCAGATACACCACAAGGAGATGAATCTGATGCTCTCTGGCGAGGGCCCATAGTCGCAAAGCTTCATTGCAAAGTGACAGAGAGCTTGTTCCTCCCTGCTTGTTCAGATAGAACATAGCTACCTGATTGTCCATCTGAATTAGGACTGTCTTGTAGCTCAGCTGGGTGTGGAACACTCGAAGAGCAAGGAAGGTTGCTCTGAGTTCCAAGAGATTGATGTGTAGATGGGTCTCCTGTGGAGCCCAGGTGCCTTGGGTAGAGAGATCTTGCAGGTGAGCTCCCCAACCCACCTGTGAGGCGTCTGTTGTTAGAGTGATCTGGGGTGGGGGCTGTTGGAAAGGGGACCCCACCAACAGATTTTGGGTTGACTGCCACCATTGTAGGGACAAAATAAGGTGACTTGAGTTTGCTATTTTGTCTGATAGGCAGCCTGATGCTTGAGTCCACTGAGTGGATAGAGTCCATTGGGCTGTTCTCATATGGAGGTGAGCATAGGGAACCACATGCATGGTAGATGCCATGTGGCCTAGCAGTTGTAACATTTCCTGAGCAATGAGATGAGTTTTTAACACTGCTTGGGAAGCTAACTGCACAATGCGAAGGCAGCAGGGCTGTGGAAGATAGGCCCTTGCTTTTCTGGTATCCAGCATAGCTCCTATAAACTCTAGAGATTGAGTGGGAGTTAGGTTGGATTTTGGGATGTTTATAACCAGGCCCAAATACTGAAGTATATGCATTGTGCAAGATAGGGAAATTCTGGCCTCTGACTCTGATGGGGCTCGAATGAGCCAGTCGTCTAAGTAGGGGAAGACGAATATTCCTAGAGTGCGAAGAAATGCTGCCACTACAGCCATGCATTTTGTAAACACCCTTGGTGCTGAGGGCAGGCCAAAAGGAAGAACCCTGTACTGGTAGTGCTTCCCCTGAAATAGAAACCGAAGGAATCTTCGGTGAGTTGGATGGATGAGAACATGGGTGTACACATCCTTGAGATCTAGAGAACAAAGCCAATCTTGACTTTGAAGGTACGGCAGAAGAGTTCCTAGAGAAATCATCTTGAACTTCTCCTTGAACAGGAATTTGTTCAATTCTCTGAGGTCTAAAATGGGTCTGTGTCCCCCTGTTTTCTTTGGAATAAGGAAATAGGGGGAGTAAAACCCTGTACCCTGTTGGGAAATGGGTACTTTTTCTATTGCCCCGTGGGCAAGAAGTAAATTGACCTCTTGACCCAACTGATTTGCGAGTGAAGTCTGAGAATTGAACCGTCTTACAACTGTAGGAGGCGGCATGTTGAGGAAATGAAGCTTGTACCCCTCCTTTACAATGGAGAGAGTCCATTCTTCTGCTGTTATCTGCTCCCATCTGGGGGCAAAATGACACAACCTTCCTGGAATGGTGGAGGGCTCTGGCCCATTGAAGGGCAGGAAGGCCATGTTCTCTAGATGGGAGTCAAAGCCCCTGTGGAGGCTGAGTCTGCTGGGCCGGCTGAGGCTTAGCAGACTTTGTTTTTCTTTGTTTTGGTGGCTGCTGTCCCTTTCGGGCAGAGTGACCTGCAGAATGCCCCTGCTGGGTATAGGAGGGGTAAAACCTCTTCTTTTTAGAGAAGAATGGTATCTTGTAGGATTTTCTCCTTGCAGGATCAGCTGTAGCCTTGAATAGTCTATCCAAAGTGGTGTTATCAGCATCCAGCTCATTAGCTTTCTCTTGCCAATTTTGCCAAAGAGATTTTCGCCTGTGCAAGGGATATTCCCCAGTTTTTCCTGTACCCAGAGTTCTAAGTCAGATGCCTGGAGCCAGGCAATCCTATGAGCACCTATGGCAATGGCAGAGGTTCTGCTTATGCACTCAAAGCAGTCAAAAGCTGCACGATTAACAAACTTGGAAACATCTTGGGCATGTTTGACAAGTGTAAGATAATCTTGCCTCTTGTCATCAGGAAGGAGAGGGCTCATAAGCTCTAGATCTCCTGTAACCTCCTTAAGGAACATTTCCATATATAAAATGTAGGAACTAATCCTGGCAGAAAGCATAGAGGCCTGGAAGGTTCGACGCCCAAAGGCATCAAGTGTCCTACATTCACGTCCTGGCGGATTAGATGCATGTCTTTTTGCACTCTTGATCCTTCTCATAGCTGATACCACTACCATGGAGTGGTATGGTAACTGGGTTTTTGAAATCCAGGACAAGGAGGTACTCGATACATGGTATCAAGCCTACGAGAATAAGGAGAGGTGGTAAGAGGTGTTTCCCACATTCTTAGCATGAGATCATGCAACATCTCATGAATAGGCAAAGTAGCTGCCTCCTTGGGAGCTTTAGGATATTGTAAAATCTCCAATTCCTTTGCTCTAGGCTCTGTTTCAGGAGCCACTGTGATGGAAAGACCTCTATCCACCTCCCGGATGAAATCCTGAAAGGATATATCCTCTGGAGCAGACATCCTACGTTTAGGAGAGGAAGGCTCCTCAGAGAGAAGTACTCCGGTACCGACAGAGCTGTCAGAATCCTCAGACTCATCGGAGGATTCAAAATATCTCCTCTCTGGGTGCTCTTGCAAAGCACGATACCAGCCTGTCGATACCAGAGGAAACAGCATGACTAGGTGTCAGTAACACAGTCGCCAATGTCGATGCTGTCGGTACCGGTACCGATATCGGTGCTGGAACTGGTGTCGATACCGGTTGAACCGTCTGAAGCGTCCCGAAGGCATCGAAGCCTCAAGGAGAGCCGCCAGACTCCGTTCAATAGCCAAGAACCTCTGGTCTATTGACACTGCCAATGCTGGGTGTCGGTACCGGATGAAGCGGCCGGTACCCCAGAGCATGGCACCAGTAGTTCTGCCGAGGTTGAGGCCTCGAGAACATCCTGGAGCCCCGATAGTGCTTTGGAAGCTGAAGCCTCCCGCTGGGGCAATTTTGCCAGTACAAGTCCCTCAAGGGCAACGCCAGAGGCATCTCGATGCTTGGAAGGAGATCTACCCTTTGAGGACCGGCCAGATTTATGTTTGGTTACCTGAGATCCATGGGAGGAAGACGAAGCCCTGGAAGACGTCGATGCCACGGATGCTGCATCGGAGGGAAAAAGGGTGCTAAGCTTAGCAGCTCGATTTTGCCGACCCCTCTTCAACATCATCCCACAGAGAACACACTCCGAGATGGAGTGGTCAGGACCTAAACATTTAAGGCACCACTCATGAGTGTCGGTGAAGGAGATGGTACCGCCACACTTGGAACACTTTTTAAAATCCGAGGCGGATTTTTCCATTCTGAAGGAAATGTTGGCCCTAGTGCCCAAAATGGCGCGTGGCACCCGACAGAAAAAAGGCTGGAAAGTCCAGGAAAAAGATTACAAATTGTTTTTTTCTTTTTTGAAGAAAGAAAGAAAGAACTGGCGGTACCAGTATAGCGTCGAGGAAGGCAGACGCTACCACAAAAAAGAATGAAAAAGATGGGATAATTTCTGCGGTGACAGGAAAAACGACCTGCTGGCTCCGCGGAAAACGAAGGAGAGGCAGTTGGGAAAGACGGGAAGGCAGCATGCAGGTGCTGTGGGATGCTCCTAAAAGCTTTCTAATTGGATGCTGGGGAGCGTTCCCGCGCAGGCTCCGTCGGTACCGACGATACCCATATGTGAAGACTACATTCCTGCTTGTTCCTGGAGATCTTCTCTTCCACTGCTTCACTAGAGATAAGAGTACAGTAGACTTTCTCCAATCGGGACTACACTGTAATAAAGTAGGACCAATCATGAAGAAATGCTGTGATGAATTGATAAGAGGTCTATATAGTCTCTATGAGCCCTCTGAGAGGGGCTCAGAATTTATGAAACTTATTTTTCTCTGAGCCTGTGTGCACATTAAACACAGCTTGCTTCGTGAAAAGTGACTCCTGAGTCTCCTTTCCTTCCTCATTAGCTGTTACATTTGGTGCATTGGCCGGGAAGGACAGAAACGAAAAAAAAAGGTTTTTGCCTCTGGGTTCGATCGGTTTAGCCGGAGGGTGGCGAACGCGGGAGGAAATACCAGGCGCCCCCAGACCAATTGTTCTGGAGATTATTGCTTCCTGATTTGCCACGGCGGCTGGCTTTTTCCTATTGACACCTATGAACCCTTGGAGTCCATGAACCAACCCATTAGTCTCCGGAAGACATCTGAATGGGGTAAGTGACAAACAAGTCTGTCTCTGTATCTGCAGTTCAGAAAAATCTGTCCTTCCTACGGGGAGAAGGAAAGCTTGATCACCTCTCGGGAACACCTTAATAGCCCAACGTTGGGTGAAACCTCATTCCTTATAGTCAGACTGTTTTCTGGGGGAGTGGGAGAGTGTCTGTGTGTTGGTGTGTGTGATTAATTTAGGTGTTTGAAACAAGCAGAGGCTTGTGGAGTGAGAGTGCATTCCTGAGCAGCACTGTTCCTGGCTGGGTGACCACGCCCAGGTCCAGAAAAGGAGGAAGCGCCATTTTGTTAGTCACCCATTTTGTGTCTAGGGCAGAAGGATCCCTTATTTCTTTGATCTGTGTTTTCCGAGACTGGGAGAAAGATATGGGGGGATCAGAGACGAAATGCAGCCCCTTAGAGTGTATGGTAAAAAGCATTTCAGGAAGGGATTCTCTGCAGATTATGGGGTTCGTATGACTCCATCCTTGTTAAAGAAATATTGTGAGCATGAGTGGCTAAGCTTTAATACTGATTGGCCCCGAGAAGGAACCTTTGATTATGACTTGGTTAGCAGAGTGCACCAAGTTGTGATAGCTAAACATCCTGATCAATTCCCTTATATTGATTCCTGGCTGGATGTCTGTAGGCAGAAACCTAAATGGCTAAGGAGATGCCAGGAGGAATACGGTCACATACTTCTGTCTCGTAGTCCACAGGAAAATGCAGCCTAAAGAAAAAATAAAACTACCAGTTTTAGTACAAGAGCCAGAGACAGAAGAATTTCCTCCCCGCTATGTTCCCCGGCAGATGACTCCGGCTAGGCTAGCAGGCTCAGCAGGGACTCTAGATAGAACGGATACAGCTTCTCCCCCACCCCTTTTGACAGCTACTACTTTTTCTGATGGTCAGAAGAGCACTGCCAGTGAGGCAAGAATGCCATTTTCAGATACAGACCTGCCCAGCACTTCAGAAAGTTCCCTGAGTCCCAGATCTGAGGGAAGTCAGTATCAGTTTAGTACGCCCCCCCCCCCCCCGTACTGGAGCATTACGACCTCAGGAGAGACCCCCACACAGTACGTGCTAGCAAACAGACTCCAGAAGTTATTTCCACCTACCCCTCCGAGAGGCTCGAGGACCGGCTGCCTTTAATGCCCAGGGAGAACTCGTTGAAGGCTCTCAAACCTTTGTATATGTACCCTTTTCTACCACAGACTTGTTGAACTGGAAAACTCAGCTATGATAGATTTGTTTTCGTTTGTTATTCAAACCCATCGTCCAACTTGGGCAGACTGTCGTCAGCTCCCTTTAACCTTACTCAGTACTGAAGAGAGATACCAGGTGACTAGGTCAGCCATGAAATGGTTGGAATAGAACACTCCAGGTGAACAGCATCCCCAGCAATCAGCTCTGAGAGACTTTCCTGACCTAGAACCTAATTGGGATGCAAACAGTGATGCAGGCCGCCTTGCTCTGAATTGTTATCATCAGGTTCTCTTTGAAGGCTTTAAAAGGGGGGCCAGAAAGCGATGAATGTAGGGAAAATATCTGAGGTACTGCAAACCCCCGATGAGAGCCCTGGCCAGTTTTATGAAAGACTCTACATTCGAAGGAAACTTCAGAAGCTTGAGGGCTTTGCTAGAATGAATATAACCCAGCTGATGGAAGTTGCTATGAAAGTATTTGTGAACAGAGATCAGGAGATGAAGCGTGAGTGTGAATGAAAGATAAAAAAGAAAGCTGATATGTTAGCAGCGGCGCTAGTCAAGAAAGGACAAGGAAAGTCGACGTGGGAACCGAGAAGCCGAGGCCAGGGAAGAGGAACCCGGCGAGGATCATTGGAGCAAGGACTATTGGAACGAGATCAATGTGCCTATTGCAGAGAAATGGGCCACTGAAAAAGGAAAAAAACGAATGTCCCAATTGTGTCAGGCAATATTCCCTGCCCCGAAGAGATGTTGAGGGCATTCATAAATATCTCCAGTGACTACTTAAATTTGGACTCCTGAAAACCATGCCAATCACCCTGGAATACCCCTTTGCTGCCAGTTCAAAAACCAGGTACTAATGATTACCAACCTGTGCAGGACCTACGGAAGTTCAACGAAGCTGTTGTTACCATTCACCCTGTTGTGCCAAACCCCTACAATTTACTGAGTTTGATTCCTGCACAAGCAACCTGCTTTACCGTTTTGGACTTAAAGGATGCCTTTTTCTGCTTGAGATTGGCCACTCCTAGCCAGCCACTGTTTGCATTTGAATGGGAAGACCCTATTACTGGCAGCAAGGGACAATTGACATGGACACGGTTACCCCAAGGATTCAAGAATTCCCCCACGCTGTTCAGGGATGTTCTAAGTCAAGATTTGCGCCAGTTCCAGTCACACCCTACTCAACGTGTATTGCTACAATATGTGGATGATTTACTCATTGCTGCTGTTTCCCGGGAAGAATGTCTAACCGCTACTTCAGAACTTCTACACCTACTTTGGATGTCTGACTATTGGGTGTCCCGAAGTAAGGCCCAATTGTGCCAGACTGAAGTCAGATACTTGGGATTCCATGTTGCCCAAGGCCTTCGAAGATTGGGCTCTGAGCGGAGGGAAGCAGTTTGTTCTATTCCTGAACCACAAAATCGTAGGCAGTTGAGAGGCTTCTTAGATGCTGCCGTTTTTTGTCAAATCCGGATATCCAACTATGCAGTGTTGGCAAAGCCCCTGTATGCAGCTACAACAGGGGGAGAACGAGAACTTTTTGACTGGGATCCGGACCAAAAGAAGGCCTTTCAGGGTATGAAGAAGGCTTTGCTATCAGCACCCAGCCTAGGACTGCCCGATGTGGAAAAACCATTCCACCTGTATGTCCATGAAGAGAGGGGGATGGCAGTTGGTTTCCTCACTCAGAGCCTAGGCTCCTGGCAATGACCGGTGGCTTATCTGTCCAAACAGCTGGATCCAGTGGCAAGGAGTTGGCCTCCCTGTCTTCGCGCAGTAGCAACGACAGCTCTTCTAGCAACAGAGGCTGATAAATTGTCCTTTGGGCAAAAACTGTATGTTAAAGTGCTGCATGCAGTACTGACCCTGATGGAGTACAAAGGCAATTATTGGTTTACCAACGAGCAGATGACAAAGTACCAGAGCATGCTGTGTGAGAATCCTCGGGTTCACTTGGAGACAGTGAAAACACTCAATCCTGCTACTCTACTTCCTGTAGCACCTGGGCTACCTGAACATGATTGTATCCAGGTTATGGATGAAGTGTATTCCAGCCGCCCAGATCTGAAGGATGTACCGCTGGCTTCTCCTGATATTCAGTACTTTACCGATGGCAGCAGTCTCGTGGAAGATGGACAGCGGAAGGTTGGCTATGTGGTGGTCACTCCTGGGGTTGTTGTGGAGGCTGAGCCCTTACCCCTGGGGACGTCTGCCCAGAAAGCTGAGCTCATTGCCCTTACTTGAGCCCTCCAGTTAGCTGCAGGTCTGAAGGCAAACATTTTCACTGATTCTAAGTATGCATTCACCACACTCCATGCCCATGGGGCCCTCTATAGAGAAAAGGGACTCAAAATACATTTGAGTGGGAAATCTATAAAGTATGGGAGAGAGATTTTGGAGTTACTAGAGTCTGTGTGGGCACCAGAAGTGGTGGCGGTAGTTCACTGCAAAGCACACCAGCGAGGAGACACTCTGGTCATCCAGGGTAACTGCAGGGCTGATAGGAAGACCAAGCTAGCAGCCCAGCGAGGAACAGTCCCAGTAAGTGTTCAAGCCCCCTGTTTCCCATTCCTATGTCAGAGTAGGACCCACGTTATACCAGGAAAGAGATGGATTTCTTCACTCAGGAAGGGGATACTCTCACCACTGCTGGGGGGTTGCAGTTACTGGGAGATCCACCCCGATATGTTATCCCTGAGAGTCTAGCACCTGCTTTTGTCTACCAATTTCATGAGACCACCCACTTAGGTAAGACCTCCAAGCAAACCATTCTACAGTCTTACTTCTATGCCCCACATCTGACTGCCTTGACGGCAGCTGCAGCACGTCGCTGTCTCCAATGTGCCAAGAATAACCCCCGCCAAGGGCCTCTACCTCCCGTTTCTATACAGGCAGTTGGTGCTGCCCTTATGGAAAATATTGTAGTTGATTTCACTGAGTTACCCCGAGTAAGGGGTTATCGATATCTGCTGGTGATAGTGTGTACATTTTCAGGATGGGTTGAGGCCTACCCCTGTAGAACGGAGACAGCCCGAGAAGTTACAAGGGCCCTGCTGAAAGAGATCACTCCTAGGTTTGGCCTACCCCTTACTATAGGGTCAGATAATGGCCCTGCATTTGTTGCTCATTCAGAACCTCTCGAAGGCCCTCCAGATTACCTGGAAACTTCATACTGCTTACCGCCCACAGATTTCAGGGAAAGTGGAAAGGATGAACCGAACCCTGAAGCTCCAGTTGTCCAAACTCTGTCAGGAAACTCATCTTAAGTGGGATCAGACCTTACCAATAGCCCTTCTTCGTATTCAGTCCTCTCCGACTCGGACCCTGGGAATATCCCCTTATGAAGTACTGTATGGTCGACCACCACCCATTGTTCAGGGCCTTAAGGGAGACCTATAGCAGATAGGTAATGAACTTGCGAGACAACACCTACTGGCATTGGGATCTGTTTTTCAGTCTTTGAACAGGTGGATACAAGAGCGACTGCCTATCTCTTTGTCAGAGCCGCTCCACCCCCACCAGCTAGGAGGTCGTGTGTGGATTAAGGAATGGAAACGTGAACCACTGTGCCCTACCTGGAGAGGTCCTTACACAGTTCTCCTGGTCACACCAACCACAGTCAAGGTTGCAGAGGTTACCCCGTGGATTCATCATACCCGTCTCAAGAAAGCTGCTACTGACCAGGATGACAAGTGCACGAACATTCTCAGGATCCCTTACGCCTCACATTGTGGAGAACCAGGGAATCAGCAGATGACAGAGCCCTGCACTAGCCGCACACCGGAAGCCAGCTAGTCTACGCATGGCGGAAGCTTGAGGAGTCATCTTCAGATACTGCTAAAGGACCACGATGTAGTGGAACACCAGCTCCATGGTTAATAGGCACCTGCTTATGTTGACTTTAGTTTGTGTGGGGCTCTCCCTTGTTGGCTTCAGGAACTATAAACATGGTAACAGTACTTGCCGAGACTGCTTTAAATACTTCAAACTTTTGTGTACATAGTACATCTCAGGTTAGAGCCCTGTTATCAACTTGCCTTATTGCTGTGCCTTCTAATTTGTGTGAAATGCAGAAGTTTACAATACTGAACAATTTGAACTGTAGACAGCCTAAGCTAACGTTTTCTACCTTATTCTACTTTATTGGTGTTACATATCCTTCCTCAGCCTATTACATCAAAAATCCCTTTTTCCTTGCAGGTTGCCTCCACCCTCAAAGCCACAGATTGCTTTATTTTTGAAAATGCTAATATTGGTGCTTTTGATTTATCTAACACTGTATTATTTTGCAAGTTTATTATCAAGGTTTCTTATGGTCATTCAGAAATGTATCTTCCTTTAGGATGGTTCTTGTTATGTGGTCAAAAATACTTATACTTATGTTCCCGCAAATGCTATGGGTGGGCCTTGCACTTTTGGTAGACTAACTACTGCTGCCCATGTGATGGCAGTATGTAAATATAAATCCCTTTCACAGTCAGATCAACTCATATAAGAAAATTGGCCTCCTTCATTAGGAAGGCAAATTTGTCCCTAAAAAGGGGGGAATAATGAGGTGGCATCCAGACAGGTAAGGGTTAATTTGGTGATACTGTGTGAAAAAGGATACACCCCCTTGGTGAAGTCATACCCTGATACATACTTGTCCCTTCCCTATTCCTTTGCCCTGCATTTCTCTCTGCTTGCTAGAGATAACTTCTCTTCCTCTGCTTCGCTAGAGATAAGAGTACAGTAGACTTTCTCCAATTGGGACTACACTGTAATAAAGTAGGACCAATCATGAAGAAATGCTGTGATGAATTGATAAGAGGTCTATATAGTCTCTATGAGCCCTGAGAGGGGCTCAGAATTTATAAAACTTATTTTTCTCTGAGCCTGTGTGCACATTAAACGCAGCTTGCTTCCCGAAAAGTGACTTCTGAGTCTCCTTTCCTTCCTCGTTAGCTGTTACAATATCATTCCCATGCACACATTGTTGCATCACCATTAGCACATGAAATCTATGTGCATCACCACTGGTAGAGCATCTGACATCTACACATGTATTTGTTCCCCCCTTAAATCTATGTGTATGTGTGCGTCACCACTCGTAACACATCTGTCATCTGCACATGTGTGTGTCCCCCCCCTCACTTTATGCATACTTTATTTGCATGTTTAATTTGCTACATATAGGCGTATAACTTCTACAGTTATTGCACACTACAAATTCATGTGCATGGCTAATGTTTTGTTTATGTTTATTAAAACTTGATATACCGCCAGCTTTCTACATCAGCCTCTACGTTTGTTCACTTACTTGCCCAAGGCCACAAGAAGTGCCAGAGAGATTCAAATTCTGCTAAATGCATTCACTCTGTGGCCCCCCAATACCTCTCATCTCTTATCTCTCCTTACACCCCCTCTCGGGAACTTCGCTCTGCTAACAAATCACTTCTATCTAGGCCTTTCACTCGCACCGTTAACTCCCGACTTCGCTCTTTTCACCTTGCTGCACCTTATGCCTGGAACAGCTTACCTGTGTCTGTGCGCTAGGCACCCTCCCTGGCCCTCTTCATATCCAGATTGAAGACCTTCCTCTTCACTGTCGCTTTCAGATCCTGACTTCTTTCTCTTATCTCAACCTGACTCCCGTCAATTTTCATGTCCAAATTGTAAAGACCTTACTGTGCTTTTGCGCCGAATTTACTATTGCTCGGTATTGTCTCAACTAGATTGTAAGCTCTGACGAGCATGACTCTGACGAGCATCTGACGAGCATGACCCTGACGAGCAGGGACTGTCTCTTGTATGTATACCTGCACAGCGCTGCGTGCATAGCGCTATATAAGTGCTAAATAGTAGTAGTAGTAGTTCTGGCTCCCAGACCTCTGCCCTACCTCTAGGCTATTTCTTCTTTCTATGTGCACAGATATTTTCTAAATAAAGTTTCCAGGTCATGCAGCTAGTATTTTCAAATCAATAAGCTTTCTTGATTAGCTCTGATATGGGGGCCTGATTTTGAACTGGGCGGTGCTATGCACCGTGTTGGCGCATAGCCCGCCCCCTTCCGCCTAACCTGGATTTTCAATGCCAGGGTCATATGCAGCCCAGGCATTGAAAATCTGGGTCTTGCCGCACACCCCGGAAGCCGCAGCAGTTGCCAGGCTGCACCAATTTTCTATGCTACCCGCTTAGCCCCTGCACCTGAAAGATAGACGAGGAAAAACTGCATAGCATCTGGGCGCATTAAGGACATATCCAGGATTTTCGAAGGGCATTGCCTGTGTGGGTGCCCTTATAAAATCCCGGCTACGGCCTTTACACAGGTAACTAGGGCAGTTACCCATGTAAATGCCTTTGAAAATCGGGCCCTACATTAATAAAGGAAACAAAGTTACTTACTTGTAGCGGGTGTTCTCCATAGATAACCGGATAAGCTCTCAAATCATTGACAAAGCCCTATGCAGGAACCTCTCCTAGCTCTCTTTAGAAACCGTTGGAGTGGTTCTACCTCACTCACATGCACGCAAATTCCCACCTGCCATCTGCCCATGCTTCATCCCTTCAATCTAATGACTAGCATTAATAATGCCAGAATACAACTCCAAGGGGAGGTGGGAAGGTTTGTGAGGACTTATCCTGATGTGCCCAGAAAACACCTGATACAAGTAAGTAACTGTTTTCTCCATGGTTAAGTAGGGCAAGTGCTTATTTATGTGATTCCTTAGCTATTGGCTGTCTTGCAAATAAAAAAGGGGAAATACATGTAGCAACAAGTGGACACATCAGAACACAGCCTTTTTTTTGGCAATATGCCTTTCTGGTAGTTTTGTTACCTATAGCAAAGAAGCATGGAACAGAAACGAAATGGGCCTAGGAGGGAGATGGAGTTGGATTCTAATTCCTAACAGATTCTGAAGAACAGATTGACAGAATCTGCTGTCACATCAGGAGTCCCTTTCTAGATAGTAATGGGATGTGAATATGTGGACAGAAGTTTAAGTGGCAGCTCTGCAAATCTCTTCCTTGAAGGCTGAGCTCAAGTGGGTCACTAATGCAGCCATGGCTCCGATATGAGCCATGACAGGGCTCTAATGCATCAGAACTACCTGGGTATAAGCAAAAGAGATACAGCCTGCCAACCAGAGAGTACGTATGCTGACAGCAGACCCCAATCAAAAGAAACACAAATCTGGTTGGACTTTCTATGGGCTTTAGTCCACTCCAAGTAGAAGGCCAAGGCTCTCATGCAGTCCAACATGTGTAATGAGCTCTCCCCTTTATATGTGCGAGGTCTTCGAAAAATTGTTAGAAAGACTACTTACTGTTTAAGGTGAAAGTCTAACACTACTTAGGCAGAAATTTGGAATGAGTCTGCAACACTACTCTGTTGAAAAATTTGGTAAAGGGTGGATCGGCTACTAGAGTCTACAGCTTGCTAACTCTGCCTGCTGAAGTCACCGCCACTATAAACAAGCCCTTCCAGGTCAAGAACTTCAGAGCACAGGAATCCAGCAGCTCGATGGGTTCTTTCATCAGTTGCTACTACTATTTATCATTTCTATAACACTACATGGTATACGCAGCACTGTACATATACACATAAGAGATAGTACCTGCTCAATAGAGCTTACACCTATTCACAGGGTTGTCTTCCTAGGACAGAAGGCCATGTGTGCCAAAGCAAATGGCCTGCCACGGGCCACTATGTCAAGCCAAGCCGTCCCACTGACCCCGTCGATAGAAGTGGCGGCATCAGTGGGCAGTGACACAGTTCAGCACAGGATTGAGGCAGTGTGGCTCGGAAGGGGAAGGGGTGGCATGGCTGGGGTTTCTGTCTGAGGCAGCCGAAGACAAATACAACAAACAATGGGAACACAGTAAACTAAGAAGAAATGGTTGCAACACAAAAGGGTGGTAAACAGGAGAATAAGGGGGTCAAGATCCAAAGGCAGCCTCAAAGACGTGAGTTTTTAGTCTGGATTTGAAGAGGACTAGGAATGGAGCCTGACATACTTCTTCAGGTATTCTATTCTAGGCATATGTTGCAGTAAGAGGGAACAAATGGATTCTGGAGTTGGCAATGGAAAAGAAGGGTATAGATAAAAACAATTTACCTGATAAGCAGAGTTCCTGAGAAGGGGTGTAGGGAGAGATGAGAGGCAAGAGGTAATAAAGAGCTGTGGAGTGAATGCACTTGCAGATCAGGACAAGAAGTTTGAATTGGATGCCAAAAAGGATATGAAACCAATTAAGTGACTTTAAAAGAAAGGTTATGTGAGTTAAATGCATGTTGAAGTCCCAAAGACACAGCGGGAGGCTTAAGAGGACGTTTTGTAAGTCCTGCATAAAGCAAACAACAAAGGGCTGCGGAGATATGGGTTTACCTTCTACATGACAGTGGTAAGCGCCAATTGCACTAAGATATACTCCTTACAGAGTTGGTCTTTAAGCCAGACTCAGACAAATGTAGAAGGTATTCAAGCAGTTTTTGTATGGGACATTAGAAAGGGTATAGGACTTGCCCCTCACATTAGATGGCAAACCTCTTCCACTTGAAAGCATACGATCTCCCTGTGGAATCTCTTCAGAAAGCCAAGATGATGTTTCTGACAGCAACCAGCAAATTCAAAAACAACAACATTAACCCTCAACATCCAAGCTGTGAGGGCAAGGGAGCTGATGTTGTGGTACATCATCATCCCCTGATCCTGTGTAATCAGGGTTAGTGAGCTGCCCAGAAGAACTGGGTCCCTGATAAAAGCTTGAGAAAGAGAGGAAACCATGATTGCCTGGGCTAATGAGAATCATTGTGCCCATATCATCTCTGAGTTTAAGGAGAGTTTTTACTATCAGAGGAAAAGGGCAATATGCGTACGGTAGACCCTACCCTAATAGAGGAGGAAAGCAGTAGAGGCTAGTTGGCCATGCATCCTTACCCTAGAACAGAATGAACCACTTGCCTGAACATAAGATATGCCATACTGGGTCAAACCAAATGCTCATCAAGTCAGGATCCTGTTTCCAATAGTGGCCAATCCAGATAACAAGTACTGTCAGGTTCCCAAAAGGTAGATGGATTCCATGTTGCTTATTTTAGGGATAAGCAGTGGATTTCCCAGGCCACTTTATGGACTTTTCCTCTAGGAACTTGTCTAAAGCTCTTTTGAACCCAGCTATACTAACAGCTTTTACTACATCCTCCAGTAACGAATTCCAGTTTGACTGCACGTGGAGTGAAAAAATATTTTCTCTGATTAATCTTAAATATACTATATTGCAGCTTCATTGCATATCCTTTAGTCTTTCTACTTTTTTAAGGAGTAAACAACTGGTCTACGTTTTTCTTATTCCATTCCACTCATCATTTTATAGACTTCTATTATATTTCCCCTCTTTTCAAAGCTCAAGATCCCTAACCTTTTAAGTTTTTTCTCATAGGAGTATCCTTCCATCCCCTTTATCATTTTGGTCGCTCTTCTCTGTACCTTTTCTAATTCCACTATATCCTTTTTAAGATATGGTGACCAGAAATTCACACAGTATTCAAGGTGCAGTTGTACCATGGAGTGATACAGACACACTATAGTATCCTTGGTTTATTCTCCATTCCTTTCCTTATGATTCCTAGTATTCTATTTGCTTTCTTGGCAGCCGCCAAACACTGATCAAAGGCTTTCAACTATTATATACAATGATGCCTAGATCCTTTTCCTAAGTGGTGATTCCTAATGTGGAACTTTGCATTGTGTAACAATAATTTGGGTTGTTCTTTCCTAAGAGAATAATTTTGCACTTGTCCATGTTAAATTCATCTGCCATTTCCATGCCCAGTCTCCTAGTTTCTCAAGGTCCTCTTGCAATTTTTCTCAATCCTCTTGTGATTTAACAACTTTGAATAATTTTGTGACACCTGCAAATTTTGATCACCTCACTCGTGAATCCCATTTCCAGGTCATTTATAAATATATCAAAAAGCAGCAGGCCAAAATACAGATCTTTGGGGAACTCCACTATTCTATCTCCATTTAGCCCTACTCTCTGCTTTCTATCGTTTAACCAGTTCCTGATCCACAAAGTACACTACCTTCTATCCCATGACTTTAAAATTTTGCCACGGGTCTCTCATGAGGGATCATGTCAAAGGCTTTCTGAAAATCCAGATACACTATATCAACCGACTCATCTTTATCTACCTATTTATTCACAACTTCAAAAAGTATAGCAGATTAGCGAGACAAGACTTTCCTTGGCTAAATCCAATGTTGGCTTTGTCCAATTAAACTATGACTATGTGTTTAATAATTTTGTTCTTCATAATGTTTTCTACGATTCTGCGCAGCATGGACGTCATACTCAATGGTCTGTAGAATCCTGGATCATCCCTGGAATCCTTTTTAAAAATAGGCATTACGTAGCCACTTTTCAGTCTTCAGGTACTTCAGACAATTTTAATGATAGTAATTTTGTAAACGAATAGGTTGGCAATTTCATTTTTCAGTTCTTTTAGCACGTTGGGATATATGCTATCTGGTCCAAGTGATCTGCTACTTCATAGTTTATCAAATTGCTGTATTACATCTTTCAGGTTTATCGAGATTTGTTTCAATTTCTCAGATACATCACTGTTAAATATCATTTCTGACACTGGTAAATTTCCTACATTTTCTTCAGTAAATACCGAAGCAAAGAATTCATTCATTCTCTCCACTATGGCCTTGTCCTTCCTTGGTGCCCCTTTTACCCTTCTACCATCTAATGGTCCAATTGACTCTCTCACAGGTCTTTTGTTACTTATGTCCAGCAGAGCTCCAATGAACTCTAATTGGTTGGACGGGCTTAGCATGGACTTTGGGTAGTTGCCGATGAATCCTAGTAGCTTCAGAACAAGGATGGTGATTCTTGCGGCTTCTTAAACTATTTGAATGCAGCTCTTGACATGGCAATCATCAAAGTAGGGAAACACGCACACATTTAGTCTGCAAAGATACACCACAACTGCCGCTAAACATTTGGTGAAAACATGAGGAGCAAACATAAGATCAATGAGCAGAATGCCGCATTGGAAGTGGTATTTCTCCATGACAAATCTTAGATGCATCCTTTAGGTTCAGAGCACATAGAGTATGTCCTTTTTGGAGAAAGGAAAGGAGAGTGCTGAGCAAAAGAATTATGAATCTCTCCTGAAAAAAATAGGTCTTGACATCTCTCAGATGTGAGATAGGACAGAATCTCCCTGTTTTCTTTGGCACCAGGAAATACAGAACCGGGAGTAAAAATTCTGTCCTTCCTGCTCTGGTTACACAAGCTACTACTATTACTACTTATTTATATAGTGCTACAAGGCATACACAGCGCTGTACAGAGACAAGTAAGAGACAGATCCTGCTCCTAATGTTGTGGTTGCTGCCGTCGACTCATGGCGACCTTCTGGTTAGTTGTCCTAAAACACTTTAAAACACCTAAGGTTAGAAATTTGATAATTAGGATGAACAAGGCCATATCCAGTATAATGGGACCATTTATTCACATCATCAAAATAAATCAAATACAATATTGTGCAGCTAAAATTATTACCACAAGAATGCTACCAACTAAAGTGCAGGGCCAGAAGAAACCGAGAACAATAACTGATCCTCCTTGGAAAAAGCACATCGAAGGAGAATACAATCACTACATGATAGGCAGGTATCTAAAAGGATTAAGATCATCAAAGATATTTATTTATTTATTTAAATGGATTTGTATCCCGCCTTCTCCTAAAATCAAGGCGGTTTTCACATCAAATGATTCAAATTTGTGATGGGTGGGGGTGGTGGCATGCAGTGATTTGATAGAAGTGTTTGTGAGTGGGTAGAATCTGTGAAGATTAATTAATAGATGCAATATATACAGCGTGTGCTATTTACAATGTACTACATACAGTTGGGGGGAGGGGTAGTTGGAGAGAGGGGGAGGTACTTTATAGGGCTGGGGAAGGCGGTGAAGGAGCAGAGTGTGGTCTATGGACAGTTTACGTGATGTCGCTGTAATACTCTATGTAAAGTGTGGTCTTGAATAACTTTCTGAAGTCCTTCAGGTCGACAGTTGATCGTAGGCTGTCAGGGAGGGAGTTCCATATGGCTGGCACTGTGAGGGATGTTGCTCTCTTTGACGTGGTTTGCTTTGTTTTGGTGAAGTCCTTGGGGTTGCAATGGTGTCGGAGGTGCCTTTCCTTCTTGGCCTGTTGTTTGTGTTGAAGCTGATTATGGATAGTAGACTGTTCACTGAGAGTCCTTGTTTGATTTTGAAAATGTTCAGTATGGTTTTATATCGGATGCGAGAGTCAATTGGGAGCCAGTGCAGGCGGTTCATGATGAGGGTGATGTGATCCTGCTTTGAGGAACCAATGATTATGCGGGCAGCGGTGTTCTGCGCTAACTGCAAGGGTCGGAGTGTTTGTTTTGGGAGTCCCAGGTAGATGTGATTGCAGTAGTCCAAATAAGGTGTGATGATGGCTTGACAAACAGTCTGGAAGTGGTCTTGGGAGAGAATTGGTTTGAGGCGTCTGATGATTCTCATCCTTAGATAGGCGTTCCTGGTAGTTTTGCTGATGTGGGTATGGAGGCTTAGCTCTCTGTCAAGAGTGACGCCGAGGTATTTTACCTCTGGTTTTATGGGAATTGTGATGTTGAGTTCAATGGTGGGTGGTAAGATGAGGGTGGGGTTTCTGGTTATGAGCAGAGCTTCCGTTTTGTTGTAATTTATGGTCAAGTTGTTTTGTAGGAGACAGCTCGTCATTTGTTGTAGGCAGTCCGCTATTTTTGAGTAGTCTTGGTTGTCAGTGTTGATTGGGGTGTATATCATTATGTCATCAGTGTAGATAGCGTACTGAATTTTGTGTTTTCTGATGATTTCACAGATGGAGTGTATGTAGAGATTAAATAATAATGCAGAGGGGGCTGAGCCTTGTGGTACTCCTTGTTTGGCTAAGAAAGCTTGGGAGGTTACTGAGCCACATTTGACTTGTAGCTATCTGTTAGTGAGGTAGGAGGTAAACCAGTTCAGGGTTGTGCCGTGCAGCCCAATACTTTGAGGAAGATCCAAGACATCAAGCTCAAGCATACTGTATTAACAGAAGGCAACCTTAAATTTATATGTTCCAACAATAAATTGAAAGTAGCAGCAGAAGTGCAAAGACTGCACAGATATAAAAAACACAGAAAAGAAAGATATCAAACAAACTAGTTAGAGAGAATCCAAAACAATTCTACAGGGAATTCAGAAAAAGCATTAACATGGTAAAAGCACAACCAACCAATGCCTAAACAGAAACCTTCTGGATAAAACTATATAAGGACGCTATAGAGCACAATCAAGAAGCAGAATGGTTACCCTGCATACAGAAACATTTAGAAAAAACAAACATCAAACCTATGGAATGGCCTGCAGTAACAATGAAATAGCTGGAAAGCAGGTTAAAACGAGCCCCATACTGGAAGAGCCCTGGCCCAGATGGAGTAACCAACTTTTGGCTCAAACAGTTCACATCATTCCACTAAGACCTGACAAACTGCAAAAATCAATTGTACAAGCAGCCAGACTTGGCTTACCACAGGAAGAACATTTCTCCTTCCATAGGGGGACCCAGGTAATATTCCCAATAATTACACACCAATTACTTGTTTACTTAAAATCTATAAGTTGTTAATTGAAATAGATGCAGATAGAATATATGATCATATTAAGCTCAATAACATCATGGCAATAGGACAAAAGGGCAATAAGAGGGGAGCATATGGAACCAAGGACCAGCTAATGTTAAATAAGGTCATCGTGGCCAGTACTAGCATGGATTGATAAGAAAGCTTTTGACAGCGTCCCACACTCCTGGATAATAAATTGCCTTCAAATGTAAAAACAAAATCCTCGTTTGATAAGAGTACATTAAGTTCACCATGACAATGTGGCAAACCATACTCTTTGAGATAGGAAGATGGTCAGTATATCAGTCTTAACATTAAGATCCAGGAATACAGTATTTCAGGCAGATTCCCTGTCGCCACTTCTGTTTTGTGTGGCGCTTAATCCAATGAGTTCTCTCATCAACTCTTTGGGATATGGATTTAGCCTGAATCCTAAAGAACGTAACAGCTCAGAAGCAACATTCCATCTGCTATTTGTAGAATAGATCTGAAGCTCTACAATTCCAGTGACCAATAATAAGCAGAGCAACTCTGTGGAGTGAAAAGTTTTTCTGATGAATTTTGGCTTTGACAAGTGTGTTAAGGCAACTTTTTTTTTAGAAGAAAATTGAAAAAAATGGAAGACATTTCCCTGTCTGAAGGCTGTTACTGTACATCAAGAACTTTGAACAGGAAGGCCTATATAA
Source organism: Ichthyophis bannanicus (assembly GCA_033557465.1). NCBI lineage: Eukaryota > Metazoa > Chordata > Amphibia > Gymnophiona > Ichthyophiidae > Ichthyophis > Ichthyophis bannanicus. Next base: position 1,855,637,719 of record CM066032.1, on the reverse strand, counting down.
GTATCTCGGAAAAGAGGAAGGAATGACACTCAAGCAGAAATTACTGAGAGAGAAGATCAGTAAAGAATATTACAGGACATTAAAATCATTATTGAAAAGTGCTTTAACATCACAGAATAAGATACAAGCCATCAATCAGCTAGCAATTCCTGTACCCTCATACAGCTTTGGGATTATGAACTAGCCTCTTAAAGAGCTTGAAAAACTAGATATGCGAACAAGAAAACTCCTCCATGCTCATGAATTAATTTACAAGAATCAGTGTATGCCATGACTGTACATTCGTAGAGCTGAAGGAGGGCTAGGCCTTAGAGATTGTTTATACCTACAGAGCTACTATCACAGGCCTCCAGGCCTACCTAACAGCATCATCAGATTCAAATGTAAAACATGCTGAAATATTAAAGTACCAAAAAATCCCAGCCTACAAAATGAACCCAAAACAATAAGGCCTGACAAACATAAAAAGCAAAGATATCCAAAGGAGAAATATTAAAGTAAACATCCAGAATCTGTCCTCATCATCAAATTTGGACAAGCATTCCGATGACTAGAAGTAATAAGTGAGAATCCACAAGCACACAGGAAAGGAAGCAACAGAATTTACAAAACAAGAGAAAAAAACTCTTCAAAGAATTAGATCAGCAAATGAGTAAAAACAAGTGGCAAATACACAGATACATTGTGAAATACAAAGTGTTATTTATTTAATTGCATTTATATACTGCTTTTTCCAGGGATCAAATGCACTTTACATTGAACAATAACCATAACCAATTACATATTGGTTTGGTAACTATGTACAATGAACTTGGGACGGACCTAGTAGTCCTGTTTTGAATTCTATACAATGGTCTAGGCTTGTAGTTCAGTAGTGAGCTAATTACGAATGAGAGTATGCCTGTGGTATGTAGTTGTGGTTATGGATGTGGTTTGTGTTTAGATATGATATTATTAGGTAGGGTCAGTGGTTAGGGATTTGTATGAGTTTCCAAAGTGCTGTTTAAAAAGATTTAGTTTTAGTTCTTTATGGAATGTGGTGAGATCTTTGACTGCTCTTAATTCATCAGGTAATGTGTTCCATAGAAAGGGTGCAAAGTGTGTGAATGCTCTGTTGTTAATAGATCGGTTAAATTTACGGAAGTCTAAAGGGACTGCTACTTTATTCTGGGTGCAACCTCTTCTTAGTTGAGAGTCTTCTGATTTGGCAATGAGTGAGGCAATGTAGGATGAGGCTATTTCCCTAATGAGTTATAATGTTGTCATTGGTGCTTTGTAGTTTATACGGCTTTGGACTGGGAGCCAGTGTAGATTATATAGAACAGGTGTGATGTGATCTGTTATATGAGCCTTCCAGGCTATACATGCTACGACAGGCTGTGCCATCGAGTTGGTTTAGGGCTTGTTTAGATCGGCCTTGTAAGATACTATTGCAGAAGTCGAAGAGTGGGGTGATTAGTGTCTGGATGACTGATGGCTTGGGAGTAATGGTCTTAGGTGTTGTATTATTCTGAGTTTGTAGTAGATTTTCTTTGTAGTGAGTTTTATGTGTGTGGTCATGCTGGTCTAAGGTGACTCCAAGATATTTTACTTCATTTTTTACTGGGAGGTCTGTATTGTTAAGGCTGACTTTTGGGGTTGGTGAAAAGTTTTGATTCCTGGTTATACACAACACAGAGAAATTAGAAATTAGACATACCTGCTAATTGCTGTTCCTTGAGGAGCAGTGGCGTTTTAAATCCCAACTGCCAGCTGCAGACAGGTCAGCGATTCTACCATCAATCTCCTGTAATCAGAGCTAAACATTCTCTGCTGACTGCAACCCAATCGGGGCTCTGAGAGGGGAGGAGCAGTGGCGTTTTAAATCCCAACTGCCAGCTGCAGACAGGTCAGCGATTCTACCATCAATCTCCTGTAATCAGAGCTAAACATTCTCTGCTGACTGCAACCCAATCGGGGCTCTGAGAGGGGAGGAGCAGTGGCGTTTTAAATCCCAACTGCCAGCTGCAGACAGGTCAGCGATTCTACCATCAATCTCCTGTAATCAGAGCTAAACATTCTCTGCTGACTGCAACCCAATCGGGGCTCTGAGAGGGGAGGAGCAGTGGCGTTTTAAATCCCAACTGCCAGCTGCAGACAGGTCAGCGATTCTACCATCAATCTCCTGTAATCAGAGCTAAACATTCTCTGCTGACTGCAACCCAATCGGGGCTCTGAGAGGGGAGGAGCAGTGGCGTTTTAAATCCCAACTGCCAGCTGCAGACAGGTCAGCGATTCTACCATCAATCTCCTGTAATCAGAGCTAAACATTCTCTGCTGACTGCAACCCAATCGGGGCTCTGAGAGGGGAGGAGCAGTGGCGTTTTAAATCCCAACTGCCAGCTGCAGACAGGTCAGCGATTCTACCATCAATCTCCTGTAATCAGAGCTAAACATTCTCTGCTGACTGCAACCCAATCGGGGCTCTGAGAGGGGAGGAGCAGTGGCGTTTTAAATCCCAACTGCCAGCTGCAGACAGGTCAGCGATTCTACCATCAATCTCCTGTAATCAGAGCTAAACATTCTCTGCTGACTGCAACCCAATCGGGGCTCTGAGAGGGGAGGAGCAGTGGCGTTTTAAATCCCAACTGCCAGCTGCAGACAGGTCAGCGATTCTACCATCAATCTCCTGTAATCAGAGCTAAACATTCTCTGCTGACTGCAACCCAATCGGGGCTCTGAGAGGGGAGGAGCAGTGGCGTTTTAAATACCAACTGCCAGCTGACAGGCCCGCGCCTGTCGGGCCCGCGCCTGAGGGCCTCGCCAGAGGGCCCTTTGGCGCGGCCCTTAGGCGGAGACCGTAGAAGGAGACCACCGCCCATCAAGCTAACCCCTCCAACATTGTGTAAATTAATGTTACAACCTCAAAATCGCAAGTAACCATTGTAATATCCTTGTATACAAAAATTTTCTCTTAATCCACCTAAATATAAATACTATAATTTACTTAAATACCCTTTCAATATACCCTCTCCTTCTACAACTATTAAGTTATCTTTATATATACATTCCAGTAACTACAGAGTTAAGCACTATTATTTATGTTATATGTACTTATTCAACCTGTCAACTGTAATTATCCTGTTATCACTGAAACACTGTTAACTATGTCATAGTTCCTCATTCATCCTATAAGCTTCAGTTAACCTCCTGTTACCACATATCACTGTAATACTGGTAATAATGTTTTAGCTTTCCATCCATCCTGTAAGCTCTAATCAGCCTGCTATCACTGTAATACTGGTAATAGTGTGTTAGCTTTCCATCCATCCTGTAAGCTCTAATCAGCCTGCTATCACTGTAATACTGGTAATAGTGTGTTAGCTTTCCATCCATCCTGTAAGCTCCAATCAGCCTGCTATCACTGTAATACTGGTAATAGTGTGTTAGCTTTCCATCCATCCTGTAAGCTCTAATCAGCCTGCTATCACTGTATTCACTAATTTTACATTTAAATTTCTCTTACACATACAATATGGCCTTACTCTACATTATAACATTTACCTTCTACCTTATCACTATAGGAATATGTAATGTTACCAGCCTACACACTAGCTATAATAGAATACCAACAATCCATAATCACAGAAGAAAGTGGTCTGATACTCCCTTCTACAATTCTAGAGTATCTACACAAAATTCCCACCATCATCTGTTACTCATCTCATTACAAAACACCACAAAAAAGAAACAAGTAAGAAATCCAATTCCACAACATCTGAAATGTGCATTAATAAATGCCCGATCCATACGCAAGAAATGGCCTATCATCTCTGACATAATTTCATTACATAGCCTTGACCTTCTCCTAATCACTGAGACATGGCTCTCTTGTGCTGACAATGTATTAATCAACCAATTTTTGCCTTCTAATTTTTCTATTCATACATGTCATAGAAGTAGCAAGAGGGGAGGTGGTGTTCTAGCCATCACCAAATCTGACCTTCATTTCAACCTTAAAGAAGCAACAAGCTCATCACTCCTAGATACTTTTACAATAGCAAATAAATGTTGTTCTTTCACTTTACTATACCGCCCTCCTTCTTCCAATCCTGATTCTCTATCTATGATAATTGACTTGGCCTCCAATATACAAAACCCCCACATAGCAAGTTGGGTGCTAGGAGACTTTAATCTCCCATCTCTCCAAGACTCCCATGTAACAGCTTTTCTTGAAGCTCTACAAGTTTTGGGGTATAATCAATTAATTAAAGATCCAACCCATACTAAAGGTGGTATATTAGATCTAATATTTACAACTGAAACAACCGCCAATTTACCATCTATCTTGGATCTATCAATTAACCCAGTTCCATGGTCAGATCACAAACTAATTATATTCAAGGCTAGATGTAACCAAAAGGATGAAAAAGGAATAAACGACCATCCTAGTACCCCTCTGAGAAGATTCAAGCCATTTGACAAAGACCTAATCCTAAAAACAACACTTCCACTAACCAACTTACCAGAGTGCAGCATTGATGATTTAGTTTCTAATTGGAATAGTACTTTCAGTTCGATTGCCACATGTCCGTCGACCAACAAACTACAAAGCAAGCGACACTCTGCTATATGGTACTCATCTGAGCTGAAGGCCTCGCGCACAACCCTAAGGAAACTTGAAAGACGATGGCGACACTCACACTCTGAAGTTGACAGAGCTGTATATATCCAACATCTCACATCTCATCGCATGGCAGTTACTGAATCAATGAGACGTCACCATGCAGTCACTTTAAAAAGATCTCTGAACAAACCTCATGACCTGTTTGCCATAGTTAAGCGTCTGACAAATGAACCTGCCTCACAACTTAAATATGAAATCCACCCTCAAATATTTGCTAACTATCTACAATCCAAACTCTGCCAAATTGACAATAACTCAGCTCCTAACATAGTCCTAGATCCAGTAGATCAAACTCTACTCACTATCTTCTCAATACCATCTAAACGACAAATCAAAGACACCATTGCTTGCATAAACATGACCACCGCTCATTCTGATCCTTGCCCTGCGTTCTGGATCAAAGATCTACGGGCTGATCTCAGTCCCATCATATCCAGACTCATGATTCAATCATTTACAACAGGAACTTTCCCTCGTACCCTTAAGCAAACATCCATAAGGCCATTACTAAAAAACAACAAACTTGACCCTCTTAAACCAGAATCATATAGACCTATTTCAAGTATTCCATTACTAGCAAAAATTTTGGAAAAAGAAGTACAAAAACAAATTCAGGATCATATAGATCTTAACGCCCCACTGGACTCATGCCAGCACGGTTTCAGAGAATTCCACGGTGTGGAAACGCTTCTAACCACTCTGTTCAGCAGCTTATTATCAGGAATTGATAACATCCGCCAAGGGTTCATCCTTGTTTTTCTTGATATCGCAGCCGCTTTTGATTCTGTTAGCCATGAACGCCTCCTTGAACGTCTCAAAGGGAAGGGAATTACTGATAAAGCACTTGAGTGGTGTAGATCCTACCTTACTGACAGATGGCAACAAGTACAATCCAACGATACTTCATCAGATCAGTTTCATCAAAAACAAGGGGTCCCTCAAGGTTCATCCCTTTCCGCCCTTATGTTTAATATATACATGCAGCCTATCTGTAACCTGATTCGATCATTTAGAGTTAACTGTATGATATACGCGGATGATGTACTTTTATATTTTCCTTTTACAACTGAGAACCCTGATTTCAATCCATTAACTAACTGCATAAATGAAGTATCCAGCTGGCTACAATCCCAAAATCTAAGGATCCAACACAAGAAAACGGAGGTGTTATTTATTACACGTAACCAAAATTTCACTGCTCCATCCTTTTTGAAAGTGAATGATGCTAACCTCCAGACCAAGACCACCATCAGATATCTCGGTGTCACTTTAGACCAGAAATTAGATATGAAAGCACATATTAGTAATATTGTAAGAGCGGTATATCACAAAATACGCTCCCTTAGACACCTTCGATCCTTGCTAGAGCCAGACGATTTTAGAACCATCTATCAGGCACTAATCATACCTCATTTTGATTATGCGAACTCAATTTTACAAGGTCTTCCACAAACCACCTTACACCCACTTCAAATGGCTATGAATGCCGCAGCTAGAGTCCTTCATGGAGCTTCCCGGAAAGACCATATTTCACCTATTCTAAAACATCTTCATTGGCTCCCAATTCAAAGTAGACTCACTTTCAAAATTTTACTAATTACATTCAAAGCCTTCAAAGAACTCTCATCTTCATCAATATCAGACATGATCCAAACACCACCCCTCAATAGAGACAGAAGGTCAGTGGCACTCAATACTCTGTTGGTCCCTAAATCAATATCACAGTGTACCAAAACTACTTCAGACAGGGCCTTTTTATTCTGTGCACCAAGGTGTTGGAATAGCCTTCCTCAAAACATCTGAGCAATACCAGACCTTTTGCAGTTTCGCAAAGCTTTGAAACATTACCTCTTCCTTTTATCTTATCCAGTAAACAATAATGACATCTCAACCAACCCAAAGACCTTCCACTCATACACATACAATACAGATACCCCACAAACCACATACACACAAAACTGAAGCCATGATGATATTATGACTATGTTTATTAATTATTTACCCTGTTATCCGAGTTATATTCTCCTGTTTTCTGTAAACACAAAGTACTGTTGAATTGTGTATCTCACTGTTTTTTGTGAACCGCGCTGATGCTTAATAGTGCGGTATATAAGAGTCTATAAATAAATAAATAAATAAATAAACTCCAGTCCAGTCCCACATCTCTGGGTAGAGCACCTCCTCCAGCAGCTTGGAGACTGAGCATGTCCAAACTTGAAGTCACCAGTACTAGTATGGCTGGTACCTCCCACCAGCTCCCAGTAACCTATTGACAAAGCAGACTCACAGGAGCAACAAATAAGTAGCTAAATAGTTAAAGAAGCAACAATCAAAACAAAGAACTAAACTTAAGATATGAAAACAGCACTCACCCCCTCCCTGGCCCCAAGAAGGAACCCCAATATCCCCCCAAGAGAGGATGAGAGAGTCAGAGGGCCACCTAAGAAATCTGACGCCAAAGACTGCTAAGAGATAGAACACTCCCTACCAGCTCCAGCCCCTCGAAGCGCCAGGGACTCTGCAAATTCTGACGTCCTCTGACATCTACAAACACGAGGTCAATAGACCGATCCCCACATCCAAAGGCTCTTCACAAACAAACAAACCCCTGGGCAGGTTCCAGGATTGGACTAGAATTCCTCAAGTAACAACAATTAGCAGGTAGGTCTAATTTCTCTTTCTTTATTGTCCCTCCAGTCCAGTCCCGCACCTCTGGGATGTAACAGAGCAGTAGAACTAAAGCACAGTTACTTACCTGTAACAGGTGATCTCTGGGAACAGCAGGAATAAGTCTTCACCTATGGGTACGTCGGTACCGATGGAGCCTGCGCGGGAACGCTCCCCAGCGTCCAATCAGAAAGCTTTTGGGAGCATCCCACAGCGCCTGTATGCTGCCTTCCCACCTTTCCAACTGTCTCTCCTCAGTTGAGTTTTATAGCTGAGACAAAGAGGGAGAGAGAGGGAAAGGAAAGAGAGATAGAGAGAGAGACAACTCCTAGGGGAGGTGGGTGGGTTGTGAAGACTTATTCCTGCTGTTCCCAGAGATCACCTGTTACAGGTAAGTAACTGTGCTATCTCCAGGAACAAGCAGGAATGAGTCTTCACATATGGGGACTCCCTAGCTTTAGATGCCAGGGAGAGAGCCCATAAGTTGTGTGTCCCTGGGACAGGGCTGCACTTCCCCACCTGGATCTCTGGCATCCCATGAGGGATGGTGGGTAGGAGTTGATTAAGTATGGAACAGGTGTTTGAGAACAGCCTGACCAAACAAGGCATCCTTGTCCAAGTAGTAATGGGCTGTGAAGGTATGAACCGAGGCCCAAGTGGTTGCTCGACAGATGTGGTCGATAGACACAGAGTTCAAATGAGCCATTGAGGCTGCCATGGCTCTCACATTGTGAGCTGTGACATGGCCCTCCAGAGAAAGGTTCTTGCTCTGATAGGCGAAAGAAATACATTGGGCAATCCAGTTAGAAAGTGTTCTCTTGGAGACTGGTAGTCCCAAATGAGAAGGATCAAAGGCAACAAAGAGTTGGGAAGACTTTCTATGTTGCTGCATCCTCTGTAAGTAAAAAGCCAGAGCTCTTTTACAGTCCAGGGTATGAAGATTCCTCTCTGCACTTGATGCATGAGGTCCTGGAAAAAAGACAGGTAGGTAGACCTACTGGTTGAGGTGAAAAGGCGAGACCACCTTAGGCATAAAGTGTGGATTAGTCCTAAGGACCACCTTGTCATGATGGAACCTTGTATAAGATGGATTAGCTACTAGTGCTTGCAATTCACTGATGCGGCGTGCTGATGTGATTGCGATGAGAAAGATAACCTTCCAAGAAAGATATTTCAAGGAGGTGGTAGCTAAAGGTTCAAAAGGCGGCTTCATAAGCTGACCAAGAACCAAATTTAAGTCCCATGCCACCGGGGGTGGTCTAATGGGAGGCTTTGTTAAAAGGAGGCCTCTCATGAACCTTGCTACAAGAGGATGAGAGGAAACAAGTTGTCCATTTAGAGGCTTGAGAGAAACTGCAATAGCAGTCAAATGGACTCTTACTGAATTTGTCTTAAGGCCTGCATTAGACAGATGAAGGAGATACTCCAGCAACGATTCCAGAGGTATAGCACGGGGGTTAAGACCCTTCTCAGAACACCAGATGGTAAACCTCTTCCACTTGAAAGTGTAAGAACGTCTAGTGGAAGGTTTTCTGGAAGCATAAAGAACATCTTTTACTTGTTGAGAAAGATGAAGATCCTGGAGATCTAGGACTTCAGCAACCAAGCCCTGAGATGCAGAGATTGGGGATTGGGATGCCACAACTTTCCGTCCTCCTGAGAGAGGAGGTCTGGAGCAGACCCTAACTCTAGGGAGGGAGCTTGAGAGAGATGTAGAAGCAGAGGGTACCACACTTGCCATGGCCAATGTGGAGCTATGAGAATCATGTGGCCTCTGTCTCTCTGAAGCATGAACAGGGTTTTGGGAATTAGGGGAATGGGTGGAAAGGCATACAGGACGTCTTGACCCCAATGAAGGAGGAAAGCATCCCTTGCCTGAGCCCCCTGAGCCGGAGTTCTGGAACAGAACCGGGGAAGTTTGGCATTCCATGGACTTGCAAAGAGGTCTATGTCCGGGGTTCCCCAAATTTGAAAAATGTTTGACACCTGGTCCATATGTAGGGACCACTCGTGTGGAAGCAGAACTCGACTGAGTCTGCCCAAGAGTTTTGAACACCTGGAAGATAAACTGCCAGATGATGAATGTGATGCTCTCTGGCAAGGGCCCAGAGTCGCAGAGCTTTGTTGCAAAGCGACAGAGAGCCAGTTCCTCCCTGCTTGTTTATATAGAACATGGCTACCTGATTGTCCGTGTGGATAAGGACTGTCTTATGGCTGAGCAGGGTGTGGAAAACTCGCAGAGCAAGGAAGATTGCTCTGAGTTCCAAGAGATTGATACGTAGACAAGTCTCCTGTGGGGACCAGATGCCTTGGGTGGAGAGGTCCTGAAGATGAGCTCCCCAGCCCATTGGAGAAGCATCTGTTGTTAGATTTGCTTGGGGTAGAGACTTTTGAAAGGGGGACCCCAGCAACTGGTTTTGAGGGGACTTCCACCATTGGAGGGACAAAATGAGGAAACTTGTGTTTGCTATTTTGTCTGATAGGCAGCCTAATGCCTGGGTCCATTGGGTGGATAAAGTCCACTGAGCTGCTCTCATGTGAAGGCGAGCATATGGTACCACATGAACGGTGGATGCCATGTGGCCTAGCAACTGTAACATCTCTCGAGCAGTTAGTAGGGGTTTCAACTCTGCTTGAGAAACTAACTGCATCAAGCGAAGGCAACGGGCCTGGGGAAGATAGGCCCTTGCCTTTGTGGTATCCAGCAACGCCCCTATAAACTCCAGGGACTGAGTAGGGATCAAATTGGATTTTGGGATGTTTATTACCAGCCCTAAATATTGAAGGATACGCATTGTGCAGGTTAGAGAAGTCTTGGCCTCTGATTGAGTGGGAGCTCGAATGAGCCAGTCATCCAGGTAAGGGAAGACAAATATTCCCAGGGTGTGCAGAAAAGCAGCAACCACTGCCATGCATTTCATAAACATCCTTGGTGCAGAGGCCAGACCAAAAGGGAGCACTCTGTATTGATAGTGCTTCTCCTGAAAAAGGAACCGAAGGAACCTTCTGTGAGTTGGATGGATGAGAACATGAGTGTACGCATCCTTGAGATCTAGAGAACAAAGCCAATCCTGACTCTGAAGGTATGGCAGTAGAGTTCCTAGAGAAACCATCTTGAAATTTTCCTTGACTAGAAATCTGTTCAACTCTCTGAGATCTAAGATGGGTCTGAAGCCCCCTGTTTTCTTTGGAATAAGAAAATAGGGGGAGTAGAACCCTGTGCCCTGTTGTTGAGAAGGCACTTCCTCTATTGCACCCTGGGCTAGAAGAGTGGCAACCTCCTGTTCCAACAGGCTGAGGAGGGAGGCTGGAGAATTGAACTGGTGCACTCTTGTGAGAGGGGACAAGCTGGAAAAATGAAGTTTGTACCCCTCTCTTATGATGGAGAGTGTCCAATGCTCTGCTGTAATTTGCCCCTACCTGGGAGCAAAGTGACATAACCTTCCTGGAATGGTGGAGGGCTCTGGTCCTTCGAGAGCCAGGAAGGCTAAGTTCTGTAGCAGAAAGTCAAAGGCCCTGAGGGGGCTGAGATTGCTGGGCTGGAGCTGGCCTCGCAGCTTTTGCCTTGGTCTGTTTGGAGGATTGCTGACGTTTGGAAGGGAACTGAGCTGCAGAAGATGCCCGCTGACTATAAGCAGGATAGAATCTTCCCTTTTTAGAAAAAGGTGTTTTCTTGAACAACCTTTTCTTAGCAGGAGCAGCTGTGGATTTGGATAGTCTATCCAAAGCAGAATTTTCAGCATCCATCTGATTGGCTTTTGCTTGCCAATCCTTACCAAACAGATTCTCACCTGTACAAGGGAGATTTCCCAATTCATCTTGGACCCAGATCTCCAAATCAGAAGCTTGGAGCCAAGCAATCCTACGTGCACTTATAGCTATAGCTGAGGCTCTGCTTACACATTCAAAGGAGTCGAAAGCTGCACGGTTGGAGAATTTGGAGATATCCTGGGCATGTTTGAGCCCAGTGAGAAATTCTTGCCTTTTATCATCAGATATAAAAGGACTTAAAGTCTGCAAATGGTCAGTGACTTCTTTTAAGAACATTCCCATGTAGAGACTATAAGAATTAATTCTCGCAGCAAGCATGGAAGCTTGGAAGACTCTTCTTCCAAAAGCATCCAGGGTTCTACATTAACGTCCTGGAGGATTAGAGGCATGTCTTTTGGCACTCCTAATCTTTCTCATTGCAGACTCAACCACAATAGAGTGGTAAGGAAGTTGAGTTTTATGGAAACCAGGACAAGGAGGGACACGATACATGGTGTCCAGCCTGCGAGAATGAGGAGAGGTGGTTAGAGGTGCTTCCCACATCCTTAACATGAGATCATACAGAATCTCATGAATAGGTAAGGTAGCTGCCTCCTTAGGAGTTTTAGGATATTGCAAAATATCTAACTCCTTGGCTCTGGGCTCTGACTCTGGGGCCACTGTAATAGAGAGGCCCCGAGCCACCTCTCTGATAAAGCCTTGAAAAGACAAGTCCTCTGGAGGAGACATCCTTCATTTAGGAGAGGACTCCTCCTGTTGAAGAAGCATCACTGCATTGACAGACTCTTCAGAATCCTCAGAGTCATCAGAGGAATCGAAGTATCGTCTGTCTGGATGCTCTTGCAACGCCCGATACCCGTACCGACCGGGATCGGTATCAGGAATAACCGGTACCGGGGTATCGGTACCGGAGGGCTTCAGAGGACAGAGTACCGGCATAGCGGACACCAATGCCAATGTCGATGCCACCAGTACCGGGATTGGTATCAATGGCGATGCTAGTGCCGGTACCGGTGTAGTAGTCTGTTGCGGTACCACGGGCGTCGATGCCACAAGGAAAGCCGCCAGACTGCATTCCATGGACAGAATCCTCTGATCCATCGACGCCACCAATGCCTGGAAGTCGGTACCGGTGGAAGCCACCGGTACCCCAGAGCATGGCACCAAGAGATCTGTCGAGGCCACGCCATCAAGATCATCCTGGAACCCCGATGATGATGCTTTAGAGGCCGAAGCCTCCCGCCGGGGTAATTTTGCTGGTGCAGAATCCTCGAGGTCAAGGCCAGAGGCATCTCGAAGCTTAGAAGGAGATCTACCCTTCGAGGACCGGCTGGATTTATGTTTAGTTACCTGAGATCCATGTGAGGAAGAAGAAGCCCTGGAAGACGTCGATGCCACCGGAGCCGCATCAGAGGGAAACAGGGTACTGAGCTTGGCAGCTCGGTTCTGTCGACCCCTCTTAGACATCATGGAACAGGACACACAATCTGTTATGGAATGGTCAGGACCTAAACATTTCAGACACCAGTCATGGGTGTCGGTGACGGAGATAGTACCGCAACATTTTGTGCACTTTTTAAATCCTGAGGCAGGCTTTTCCATAGTTAAGGGTAAAAAGTTCTGGGCCTAAGGCCCAAAACTCAAGTGCACCTGAAGAAAAATAAATGGAAAAAAGGTTTTTGTTTTTGTTTTTTTTACAAGAAGAAAAGAACAACGACCGGCGGTATCGGTACAGCGTCGAAGAAGGCAGACGCGACAGAAAAGAAATAAAGAAAAAAATAAGGAAATTCTTCTGCGGTGACAGGAACACGACCTGCTGGCTCCGCGGAAAAAGAACAACTGAGGAGAGACAGTTGGAAAGGCGGGAAGGCAGCACGCAGGCGCTGTGGGATGCTCCCAAAAGCTTTCTGATTGGACGCTGGGGAGCGTTCCTGCGCAGGCTCCGTCGGTACCGACGTACCCATATGTGAAGACTCATTCCTGCTTGTTCCTGGAGATTGGCAGGGACCTGCAACGCTGGCACACAGCACTGTCACACCAAAGCAGGAATCCCCCATCGCCTGAACATCCAGGCGATGATGCTTACTGAAAGTATGCAAAGAAGACCAGGTTACCACCTTGCAAATCTCTACCGACGGCACCAAGTCAATCTCTGTCCAAGACGCCGCCTGAGCTCTTGTGGAATGCGCATGCAGCCCCTTCAGCCCCTGCAAAATATACGCCAAAGCAATTGCTTCACGAATCCACCTACAGATGGAGGCCTTAGAGGCCCCCTCACCCCTACGTGGACCTCCAAAAAACACAAACAGGCGATTCAACTTGCGAAAACTTACTGTCACCTTTAAGTATCGTTTGAGTGTCCTCCGCACATCCAAGAGATGCAAACTAAGACTGTCGGCCTCCGATCCCAAACCCTCCAGGACTGGCAGGGTCATGGGTTGGTTGACATGGGACGCAGAAACAACCTTCGGCAGAAAAGGCGGCACCGGCCGCAAGACTACCGTTGTTCACGAGAACAAAAGATAAGATTCCTGACAAGACAAAGCTTGCAACACCAAAATCCTACGCAGATAGCCACCAAGAAAACCGACTTCAAAGTAAGGTCCTTTAGCGAGGCGCGACTCAAGGGTTCAAAAGGGGAATGAGCGCCAAGAACACTAAATAAAGGTCCCACTGTGGGACCACTGCTCTACGTGGGGGCCGCAAATGAGACACCGCTCTCAAGAAGCGCAACACGTCCAGGTGAGAACCTAACGGCATCCGTTGCACCTTCCCAAGATAACAGGCTATAGCGGCCAGCTGCACGCACAACAAACTGGCTACAAGGCCCTTTTCAAAATCATCCTGCAAGAAGGCCAAGACCTCCAGAATGGAAACTGCCAAAGGGCGCGCCTGCTTCTCTGCGCAACACGCTTCAAAAATCCGCCACACTCGGACATAGGCCAGCAAGGTAGATCTCTTCCACGCATGCAACAAAGTAGAAATTACCAGAACCGAATAACCTTTACTCCTCAACCGTGCCCTTTCAAGGGCCAAGCCGTAAGCGAGAACTGACTCACCTGAGGCATGCGCACTGGACCCTGCACCAGGAGGTCGGCCCGAGCCGGTAGGCTCCACGGTTGGTCCACGAGGAGCCGCACCATGTTCGCATACCATGGACGGCGCAGCCAGTCCGGGGCTATCAGGATGACCCGACCCCAGTGTGCCTCGATCCGCTGCACCACGCGGCCGATCAGCGCTCAAGGGAGGAAGACATACAATAGGCCCTCCGCCGGCCATTGCTGTACCAGAGCTTCCAGACCCTTGGACATTCTTTCCCATCTTCTGCTGAAAAACCGACATGCCTTGGTGTTCTCGAACATGGCCATCAGATCGCACTACCTGCGTGAATACCGCCGATTGGAAAGACCACTCCCCTGGGTCCATGTGCACCCGGCTGAGATAATCTGCTGTCACATTGTCTACTTCTGCAATGTGCGCCGCCGAGAGCACCAGAAGGCGTGGCTCTGCCCAGGTGAATAGCCACTCTGTTTCCTCTTCTAAGGCCATGCTGCCCATGCCTCCCTGACGGTTGAGGTAGGCCACTGTTGGCGCGTTGTCTGAGAGGACTCTGACCGCCTTTCCTCTCAGATTTGACTCGAAGGCGCTGAGCGCCCGAGCCACCGCTCGCAACTCCCGCCAGTTGATCGACCACCGCGCTTCTTGCGCACTCCAGACTCTCTCAGCGAAGGACCCTTTGCAATGAGCCCCTCAACCTAGAAGACTGGCATCCGTCATCACAGGTAATCATAGCGGCGCCTCGAGGGGCATCCGTCAAATTCTCTGGACAGAGCCACCAGCGAAGCGCCCTCCTGACCACCTGTGGGCAAACAAGCCTCCGCGACAAGGGCTCCCTCTGGTGCGACCAACGCCTCAACAGCATTTTCTGCAGAGGTCGCATGTGCACTTGCGCCCATGGCACCACCTCCAAGGTAGCACCATGGTCCCTAGCACCTGCAGATAATGCCAAGCCGTCGCTGCCGCCAGTTCCAGAAACTGACTCACCAAGCGAAGCAGTCCTCGAGCTCGCTGCTCAGGGAGAAAGACTCGTCCCCAATTCATGTCAAACCTTGCCCCCAGATACTCCAGATTCTGCAATGGAACCAAATGGCTCTTTGCTGCATTGACCACCCAGCTGAGACTTTCGAGCAGAGACACTACTCACGCCGTTGCTAACAGAATCTCATCCCTGGACCGCCCGAATAAGCCAATTGTCCAGATAAGAATGCACGAGTACCACCCTAACCTTAGTGAAGGTGCGGGGCGCCATCGCTAACCCGAACGGCAAAGCCTGAAACTGCAAGTGGCCCATTGGTACCACAAAACGAAGGAACCGCTGATGTTCCGGACTGATGGGAATATGGAGATACGCCTCTGTGAGGTCGGGGGATGTCAAAAACTCCCCCTTTCTCACCGCTACTATAACGGATCGCAAGGTTTCCATTCGGAAATGAGGAACCCGCAGACAACGGTTCACCCGCTTGAGATTCAGTATCGGACGAAAAGACCCGTCCTTTTTGGGAACCACAAAATAAATGGAGTATGGACTGGAGCTGTACTGATCCCGGGAAACTGGGACCATCTTCCCGAGCCAAAGAAGCCGTGACAGGGTATCTCAAATGGCTTCTGCCTTGTCTGGAGCCTTGCAGGGTGACCGAACAAAGGCCTTAATGACTGGCCGAGTGAACTGGAGGGCGTAGCCCTCGCGGATGATCTCTAGAACCCACTGGTCAGATGTTATTTGGATCCAAGCAGAATAAAACTCCCATAACCAACTCCCCATGGGCTGTATTTCTGAATGAACCCCCCCTCGCTTCATTGGAGCTTCTTGAACCCCGAGGCGGAGGTGACAGAGAAACCCCTGCCAGCACCCCGGAAACCTCGGAATCCCTGTCCCCGAGTGGGAAATCTAGACCTCTGGAAGGAACCCAAGCGGAACGTATTGTGACACCCCTCCCTCGTCTACCCCAGTATGGTGGCAGTAAAGAGAGGGGGCACAGCATATGTTACTCTGTTATCGCTGTTCCCTGGATGTGCTTGTGTAGTTGTAGCCCAGTGATCACAGCCAAAGTAGGTTAAGGGTAAACAATATGTTTATTGTTCGCACCAGGTTTTCTTCCCCCAAAACAGAGGTCAAAGGATATCAAAACATAACAGATAAAGCCCGGTATAACAGCCTTCCTGATACTTCTCAGGGTATAATAGGTAAATCAAAGGTCAGCTTCTCTTAGTGCATTCCACTTTCCAAACATCTATACTCTTCTTAAACAGCGATACTTCTTCACATAAGACATTCAATAAAGAACTTCCAAAGTTGTGGTTTTTCCTCTGGTCCACATCTACATAAGAAATTCTCTTCTAGCCTCCAAGTAAAACTGAAGCTTCTTCCATGAGCTTAATCCTTTCTTCTGTATAAAACTTCTCCCAGAAGAAATCTAGGTTTCCTGAAGCTATCTCTTGGAATTAGGCAATTAAATAGGATTGGCAGTCAGACAAGCTTCCTGTCTGCAATTAAACTCCAATCTCTAAAACACTTTTATAACAGCCTTAAAATATTGCATATGTTTAAGCTGTACATTAAAAGTCTCTTTGGCAGATACCACATTCCATTTCAGAGCCACTACTATAAGATAATGGAATATCAGTTTGCATTGGTTCCTCTTCACTAACTTGAGCTTCTTGAATATGAGGCTTACTCGAGTCTAGTGCTCTTAGGTGTTTGAGGAGACTTTGTAACTGCTTCTCTCCCTTCTCTCTAACTGTCCTGCACTCTTGCAGGGATATCTGTTTATTAACCTTCTTAAAGAGCTGAGCATAAGGATTTCTTTCTTCCTTGACTTGCCCGGGTCTTATTCTCTGGTGAGGAGGTACGTATCTCTTCTGACTAGGCTTTACAGGCACTCTTACTATCTCCTGTTCATCAGAATCTGTATCTAGGCTTGTGTCACGCTGCTGCCAATTAAGAGCATGCTGAGGTGCACCTGTGCTAGCCTCTAGCTTGCAGGTTCTGACACGTTCTCTGCTGTGAGGCAACGTTTGTCTTTCATACACTGGGATTTCCCTTCCACCCAGTTTCTCTCTTGTCTGTCTATTCCCAGGGAAACTATCAGCAGAAATGCTTCTGTCCCTTTCAGACAAAGACTCTACACTTTGTTTAAAAGACTTATAGGGTTTTCTGACCTGCTTTGGCTTTGCTTGAGGGCTATTCCTTCCTGGGAGGACTTTCAGCTGTTTTCCCCGAGACGTGGCTTCCTCTGTGCAAGGTGGCTGGCAACCGTCCAAGTAATTGGTTCCCACCTGGTCCCTCTTGCTCCGAGCTCTGCCTCTTTGGGAAATCAAGGCTCTCTCTGTCTCTCTGAAAAGTATGCCTGACTCCAAAGCTGTATCTGCTTCCTTGGAGTCCCTTTCTCCTGGCTGTGCCAAAGGTGAGTGTCTGCTTTGCTTTCTCCGTTCCTGCAGCTTCTGTTGCCTGTGTAGCTCCTCGTTCTCCTCCTCTCTTTCCTTTTGTTCCCCCTCCTCCTGTTCTTCCATTGAAACTACCACTTCCTGGTTATGAGGACTGGTTTGTCCAATCAGGCGAGAGTCCACCCCTTTCCCTGATAGGCTAGCTCTCCCTGTCAGCCTAGAGCTAGGGTGTGGCTCCCTTTCACGTCTCTCCTGCCCTGCAACTTTGTGTGCTGAGGTTTTAACCCTCTCTTGCCCTGTATCTATGGCAGGTTCAGAGTAAAAAGTGTGTTTAAAACCCTTTTTCTTGCGCTCTGACAGCTCTGCCTTGTCACAGTATGAAAACGCCGAAAGTCCCAGACCTGGCCCCTAGGCAGCCCAGAAGAACAACTCTGCTTCTGCCTATCTTCCAGCAGCCACCCGCCCTTTGATTCCGCCAGATCCTTTACTAACTTATCCAGATCTTCTCCGAAGAGAAGCTTACCCTTAAAGGGCAGCTTACTCAGCCGAGCCTTGTAAGAACTATCCGCTGCCCAATCACGCAACCAGAGATAGCAACGAGCCGCCACCACAGACGACATGCTCCTGGCAAGTCCACAAATGAGATCATAGTGAACATCGGCGAGATAGGCCGCTCTGGACTCCAGCTTGGCGACTTCACCACCCTGTTCCAGCATGGGGTCCTCCGCCTGCTGTAAGCACTGCGACCAATGCAGACAGGCCTTTGCCACCCAGGCCCCACAAATGGAGGCCTGTAAGGAGAGAGCATTGACATCAAATGCCTGTTTCAACAAGGTGTGAAGCTTCCTGTCCTGGCCATCCTTCAGGGCTGCAGCTCCTTCAACGGGGATAGTGGTTTTCTTCATAACAGCCGCTACAGTGGCATCCACCCATGGAGACTGGAACACTTCCCGCTCTTGATCCACCAGAGGATAGAGCCACAACATTGCTCTGGCCCCCTTAAGACCCGCCTCTGGCAGGTCCCACTCATCTTGAATCATCTGCTTGACCACCCGGTGCACTGGAAAGACCAAGTGAGCTTTCTGCACTGCCTATATCAATAGGTCCTCCAAGATATCCTCCTCTGCCACTGGACAAGCGGACAAATTAAGGACCTTAAGTGACTCCGCAATCAGGACAGACAGCTCCTCCCACCTAAACACCCGAACAACTCGCACTTGATCTTCCAGCTCCGGGATTTCGCCATCCTCGAGATCATCGCCCTCTAAGTTCGGCTCGACCTTCGACTCATCCCCTTCCGGGACTTCAGACCCAGGAGACGGCTCCAAGCCCCACTCAGAAGACCGGACTTTCTTAACAGGCACCGCCTCCGGGACCTCTCCCCTCCCCGCGGAGCTTCTCTTCACCCGACTCCTGTCAAGGAGGGGTCCCTTGTTGCGCCCTGCTGGCACAAGCAAAAAGCCTGATGTTACAGGAGCACGAACTCAGGAGAGAAACCTCCCATGGTTCCAGAGGCTCCCAGCCCCTGAGATGTTGAGGGTCCAGACTCTGAACCCAGCGGAGAGGAAGGAGTTTCCGGCAAGGTCTGATATTCCGGGTTCAGCCCGGACCCCACCTCTCGTGCCTTGTCCTGCACGACCAACTTCATGATGGAAGCCTTCCCCTCACAGGCGCGGCACACGCCATTGTCTGACATGGACCGTCACCAGACCCCGCATACTAGGCACTGAGGATGGGATGGCATGAGACCGCCAACCCGCAAAGGCCGCCGCGGCAGACTAATAGCCCACTAAACCCCTGGCTGCCCAAAAATTACCTGAAGAAAGAATATAAGCAGGAGACTAAATTAAACCTGATTTCCTCTCTTTTTTTTTTGCAACCAGAGGCTCAAAAGGCTTGGGAGAGCTCAATACCAAGGCTAACCTGCCCCCTCAGCAGCTGAACGAGCTTCTGCCTGTGCTCCAAAAAGCACAGGAGAAAAAGAAACCTCTCATAGCCCAGCCGCCGCTAGCAAACATGAGGCGTTAGGCCCAAGCGCTTCTCACACCAAAAACAAAGTCCCGCTGAGCTTGCACTAATAGCCGACTTCCTGGGATCGAAAGGGCCTTCGCGGACTGTACCCGACTCACGCCACTTACCGCTGGTCAGTTCGCAACTTCATCAGCGGTGTTTCTGCTCTCCTCACTCTCAGCCTGCTTGTGGCTTCAGCGCGAGGGGGGAAGCTCAGCAGAATTCACCACCTGCAGCTCTGCACTGATGGCTCCTCACCTGATCGCGGGATCAGGAACCGTCCTCCAGCCCCGGATCCCTGGCAGTCCTCTGCCCACTTCTCTGACCCCCTGTTGGTGAAAAAAAGGGGGGGGGATCCTCCTCACTGTAAGCCCTGTCAGCAGAAGTTTAAACCTGCCAGACCTTTCCTGTCATTTCTTTTTTTTTTTAAGTCCAAATTAAACCCAATTGAAAAAAACACCCAACCAAATTAACCAATTATTTATTTATTTTATTTAGCAAGCATTTGTAGCCCGCTCCTTCCAGCGATCAGAAGCGGGTAGGATTACTATTGTGAAACTGCCGAATCAAGGCAGGTACAAATTTTGTTTACATACAGATTGTCAGAAAAGCACATCATACAGAGTTAACACTTCTTAGCTATGGGGGAGTTCATTTACATATATACATAAATACATATATACAGGATAATCTTCTTGGACACAGTGGTCAGGGGCTGCTCCATCTGTGGGTTTAGTTCAGGTTGAAATGTGATTGGAAAATGTGCGTTTTGAGTTTCTTTCTGAAGTCTAGAAGGTCATTGCTAGCTCGTAGTTCTGGTGGGAGTTGGTTCCACAGTGTTGGCGCCGCATATGAGAAAGCCCTGTGGCTGGTGTTAGCTTTGGCAGATCTTATATCTGTTGGAGTGTGAAGGATGTTGGAATTGTGGGTTCTTCTGTTTCGGGTAGGAGGTTGCAATCTTACTAGGTTGTTGAGGAAGGAAGGTGCTAAGTTGTGGATGAGTTTGAAGGTGGTTGTTAGTATTTTGTATTTTGTGCGAGCTGTTATGGTAGCCAGTGTAATTGAATTAGTACTGGTGTGATGTGGTCACTTAGATTTTTCTTCATTATGACCCTGGCAGCTACATTTTGTGCCATTTGTAATATGTTTAGGGGTTTTTTAGGTAAACCTTGTAGGATGGCGTTGCAGTAGTCAAAATGTGGCATGATGAGTGCTTGGGCCACTGTTCTGAAGTCTTGGGGATCAATAATATTCCGAATGGGTTGGAGCACTCTAAGCTTGTGGAAAACTGCTCTGTTGGTCTTTCGGAGGTGTTTTTCCATCTTTAGGTCACAGTCAAATGTGACTCCTAGATACTTTATTTCTTTTTTTGTTTGGTAAGTGTTGTTACATAGTGTTATTGATGTGGGAGGGTCAAAATTCGGTTCTTTGGAGATATACATTACTTCGGTTTTTTTGTGATTAATTGACATACTACTTTGTTGTAACCAGTCTTGCATCTCTCCGATACATGTCTCCAGTGGGTTGTAGTCTGGGTTTTTAGTATCTAGTTGTGTGTATAGCATGATATCATCGGCATAGATGTGGTAATTAATTTCGTGCCGTGAGAAAATTTTGCATAGTGGCTGCATATATATGTTAAACAGAAGTGCTGAGAGAGCAGAGCCTTGGGGGATTCCCTGTGTTTGTGAGAAAGATTCTGCTTTTTTCTCCGTTGAATTGAACCTGTTGTGTTCGATTTGAGATGTAGCATGAGAACCATTTTAGTGGGGTTCCTGTTATTCCTATTGATTTTATCCTATTTATGAGGGTCCCATGATTAACTGTATCAAAGGCAGCTGAGATGTCAATGAATACAAGAATGTACATTTTCTTTTTGTTTTCAAGGCCCTTTAGGAGGTTGTTAAGTAGAACTAGTAACAGGGTTTCAACTCCATGATGTTGCCTGAAGCCATATTGCTGGTCATCAAGAGGAGCACTGTCAGTCAGATGGTCTTGGAGTTGTAGAAGGACCGTTTTTTCTATGATCTTTGCCAGGAATGAGATACTTGATATGGGACGGTAGGAGGCTGGGTCTTCTCTGTTGAGTGTAGTGTTTTTTAGGATCGGTCTAATGACTGATTTCTTTAGTTCTGAGGGCATGATTCCTTGTTGTAGGGATAGGTTAACTATGTGTGCTATGTGAGGTGCTATGTCTTGTTTCACTGCCTTGATCCAGGATGCAGGACAGGGATCTAGTGGGGAGGTGGTGCTTTTCAGGCTTGTGACAATGGCTGTGATTTGCTTGGTTCCTATTTTGTGGAAGTGCTCCCATAACTGGTTTTGCGTTGTGTTGTTCTCACTTCTGATTTGTGGTGTTGGTGGGGGGGGGTGGAGGACCAGGGGCCGTCAGTTTGGTCGCGTAGTGGTTTGCCAGTGTTTGGACCTTGATGGATTTGTTGAGGTTGGCATTTTGGTCGGTTTTGGTTAGTGATTTGACTAGTTCAAATAACTCTCGTGGGTGATTGATTGCCTTGTTTAGGATGTTGGTGTGATGTAATTTTTTTGCATTGTTCACGTCGTCTTTGTATTTTGCGAGATGGGCCATGTATTTAGTTTTGAGATCGGAGGATTTGGTTTGTCTCCATTTTCTCTCTATTTTACGGAGCTCCCTTTTTGATTTTATTAGAGTTCCTGTGTACCAGGGTTCCGAGTTGATCTTATGTGGGTTTGATGTGTGTTTCAGAGTTGGGTTAGATGTATTTTGGATGTGTGTGTTCCATCTGTTAGTTAGTTCGTCTAGGTCTGTGGAATCTAGGTTTATGTGGGATGCAATGGTGCTTATGAGGTGTTCCTCGTTGAGTTTGCTGAATTTCCTAATGGGGTTGGTCATTCTCATCTCCTTTGAGTTTTTGGGTTGGCACTGTAGTTTAAGTTTACAGTTGATTTGGTGGTGGTCTGACCATGGTACTTGAGTTATGTTTATTATAGGTGGTTCATTGCTTTGTTGTGGATTTCTGGGTATGAAAATCATATCTAGGATGTTTCCTCTATCGTGTGTGGGGTTGCTTATTATTTGTTGGAAACCCAATTGGTCGATGGCTTCATAGAAGGAGTCCGTGTGGGACGGAGGAATTGATGCTAGGTTCAAATCTCCGAGGATGATCTGGAATTTTTTGCTTTGTGTGGATGTGATGGTTTCTAGTGCTGTGGCTAGTGTTTCGTGCTGTGGTGAGGGAGGTCGATAGATTAGGCAGATGGATAATGCCATGCTCTCGACTTTAAGTAGGTCAAGATCTGGATTTGTGACCGTAGATGTGGTTGTGAGTTGAAGGCTGGTTTTGGCTGCTATAAGGACTCCGCCTCCTCTTCTGTTGACCTAACAGACTCCTTATTTGCTCCCTCAGTGAGTCCCGCACTGACTCACGACCTCCAGCTGCTTGGAGACTGAGCATACTGGGAGCTGGTGGGTGGTGCCAGCCGTACTAGTACTGGTGACTTCAACTTTGGACATGCTCAGTCTCCAAGCTGCTGGAGGAGGTGCACTACACAGAGGTGCGGGACTGGACTGGAGAGTCGATAAGGAACTCAGTTTTATTGAAAATGATCCACAGATTATGGTTGTTGAGCCATTTTGATGCTTCCCTGAAGCAGTCTGTAATTTGGTGGGGGGTGGGGTTATTGATGTTAAATGGGAGATTTTATCATCTGCATAAATGTGGTAACTTACGTTGAATTTTTTTAATATGGAGCAAATTGGCTGTAGATATATGTTAAAAAGAAGAGCTGAGAGGACAGAGCCTTGTGGTAGGCCTTGTTCTTGCTTTTACGGTTTTGATATGTGTTGTCCAATTTTAACCTTTTGTGTTCGGTTTAACAGGTATGATTGGAACCATTGAAGTACAGTCCCTTTTATCCCTTATACTGTATGTTGAAGTCTGTTAAGCATTATATTGTGGTTGATACTGTCAAAAGTGGAGGAGATATCTAAGAATATAAGAACGAATGCTTGTCTGGTGTTATCTATACCATGTATTAGTTTGTCAAATAGCTCAAGGAGAAGTGTTTCTACACCATGGTATGATCTGAAGCCATATTGGTGTTCGTCTAGGGGGGAATGTGTGTCCATATAGTCCTGAAGTTGGATTTGAACTATTTTCTCAATTATTTTGGCCATAAACAGGAGGCTTGATATTGGTCTATATGATGTGAGATTGTTTTTATCTAGCGAGTTATTCTTCAAGATGGGGCAGATCATAGCTTGTTTTAGTAATGATGGTATATGTATATAAAGCCAACTTACACACACACACATTCACTGTATAACACTGCATGATAACACAAATGTCAATATAATTCGATTGGTTGCTGTGTACACTGCCTTGATTGAAGGATAAGGCGGGATATAAATACTTTTAAATAAATAAATAAATATGTCCTAGTTTCAAGGACGAGTTTACGATAGTGAGTATGAAGGGTGATGGCTCTGTCTTAGTTACCTTTATCCAGCTGACCGGGCATGGGTCTAAGCTGAATGTTGTCGTGTTGATTTTGGTTAGTATGTTGCAGAGTTTTTCTAGCTTGATCTGTGAAAATGTTGACCACGTGTACCTAGTTGTGGGGCTAGTCTCCAATGGGGGAGTGGTATCCATTGTTGGTAGTTTTAGTTTTCCCTTATAGTGGTCAGCTAGAGTTTGTGGTTTGATTAGCAGATTTTTATTTCGTCGTCAGTGGGGTTGCGAGTCAGAGTTTTTACAATTTCAAATAACTCTCTGGAGCGGTTGAGGGATTTGGTGAGCATGCTGGAATAGTATTCTCTTTTTATTATTGATGGAGGTTTTGTAGTGTTGTAGTACACTCATATAAAGGGATCTTTGTTCGGTAGGTTTTGTGGTCCTCCAGGTACATTCAATCTTTCGTAATGAGATTTTTATCTTTTTTAAGTCGTGAGAGTACCATCCTGCCTGGTGTTTGTGTTTCCTAATCTGGTGTAGGGTCTTTACTGTAGCGGCATTGTCTTAAGGCGTCATTCCAATTGGCTATTGTTTCTTCTAGGTTCCTTGGGTTAGGGTTGAGTCATAGTAATGTTTCATTTAGAAAATTATCCTTGTCAAATAGCTTATATCTTCTGGTTGGGGTTTCCCTAGTGATTGTTAGTGTAGTAAGGAGATGGAATGGCAGCTGAAATTTTATTAGGTGGTGGTCTGACCATGGGACCTGTTGTGCTTGTGGAAGGGGTTGGAAGTATTTATAGATTTCATTGAGTATGAATACTAAGTCTAGAATGTTTCCTCTGGTGTGGGTGGGGACATTGATTATTTGGTGATAGTCCATATCTGTCATAAAATTTAGGAATGCAGTGGCATTGGTGTTGTGCAAAGAGACTAGATTGAAGTTGCCTAAGAGGATGTATTTATTTGAAGAGGTGCAGACGGTTTCGATGATGGAGTCAACTGTCTGGGTTCACATTCAACGGTCTGTATATTAGGCAGAAGGATAGGTGGTTGTTCTCAATGATAAGGATGTCTATGTCCTCAACATTTTTAGCTGTGCAGAGGGATGTTTTCAGTTCCTCCTTTTGAGGATGAGTACACCTCCACCTCATTTTGTTACTCTAGGGCACTGAATTATGATGTACTCTGGAGTCCTAAGTTGGTTGACTAATACGGTGTCCGAATCTAGTAACCATGTTTCTGTGATGCAGAAGAGATAAGAATTGTTATCTGTGATAATGTCTCTGATTAAAGGTATTTTATTTCTTACCAATCATGCACTGGTAAGGTAACATGTTAGTAACTTCTGGTAAGGGTTACTTGGGCTTGAGAGTTTAATGTTCCTGTCTGGTTGACTAACGATTTATCTGTTTGGGTTCAGTTTAATTCTGGAAATAATTTTGTGTTCCAAAGATATAGGGATGTATCACATCGGGGTATAGATTATGGGTGTGATGTGCTGCTGTGAGTGTGGATAGGAGTAGCTTTGTATTATGAAGCAGAGGGTAATACATATGCTGTAGCAGAACCGGGGGGGGGGGGGGGAATTTTTTTATCCATGATCAATAAGTGGGAGGATAGGGATAACAGATGCAGCAAGCGCTGGTTAGGATGGGTGAACCATGGTGCTAGTGTATGGGTAAACAGTGTGATTTCTTAGAATCTCTCTATTGGTGGTATGATTGGAATATAGTTACCTGGAGGGGTGTGCAATCGAAAATAGAGCATGTGGCTACTAGTAATTCAAGGTAGAGCAGTAATAGTATTTGGTAGCTATCTTATTCCTAGTGAGATCTAACAGTCATGTACTTACAGTATAAGCTGATATATAGAAGCAAATACAGTGTGCAGTAAACAGCTTAGCTTGACTTTTGGAATGGACATTGAGTCTTTGTTATGTTGAGCTTGCGTCTCCTTGTAGCTCAAGCAGTGCTGATGTTCTGGTGGACTCTGTGATGAATATACGGAGACTATAGGATGTCACAGGGAAGGAAATTGACTGTTGGTGGAGCAAACAAGGAAAAACAAGCGGCAAATACACAGATACATTGTGAAATACAAAGTGTTACTCCAGGAACCCTTTGTTGATGGAGAACGGACACATGAATGGTTAAGGAGAGGTGAACTGAAACCGAAGGATGAGAGTTTGATAGCTGCAGCCCAAGACAGAAATTACGGACAAGATGGTTTAGTGAGCATTGAAAAAACTGACAAAAGAGACATGTCGAGCTGAAAACAGTGACTCACCTCATAGTTGGCTGTGAAGTTCTGATGGCAGAAAAGTGTAGTTACTCACCTGTAACAGGTGATCTCTGGGAACAACAGGAGTTTAGTATTCACATATGGTTGATTCCAATAGATACTAAATATTTTTGACCTAGCAGTTTGTTTTTGGCCTTTAACTCAGCTCAGAACCAGGTCTGGGATCTGGTGCCATAAGCCTTTATAGGAACTTTCTCACTTTTCTTGGTCCTTCCAAGTTACTCTAGTTCAGTCATTGTACCAACAGTGTCCATGTGAGAAATATGGACCACAACTTCTAGAACCCTGCAATCAGACCCTAAATCTGGCCATTAAAGTATCACTACTGTATGATAAGCAACTCCCTCTCGCAGAGGCTGTTAACATGGTCTCAGCCTAGACAACCCTGATGTCAGTACCGACGGAGCCCGCGTGGGAACGCTCCCCAGCATCCAATAGGAAAGCCTTTGGGAGCATCCCACTGTGCCTACATAGTTACCTTCCCATCTTTCCAGCTCTCCCTCCTCAGTTAAGTATGTAGCTGAGATAAAAGGAGAGAAAGAAAAAGAAGACCTGTAACTCCTAGGGGAGGAGGGTGGGTTGTGAAGACTAAATTCCTGCTGTTCCCGGAGAGCACCAGTTACAGGTGTGAGTAACTACACTATCTCCAGGAACAAGCAGGAATGTAGTCTTCACATATGGGACTCCCTAGCTAGAAGATGCCAGAGAGATGACCTCAGAATCGGCAGTGGTTTGCCTTAGGAATGCCTAAAGATGTAATGTATCCTCCATGGATGTCTGGTATCAAAGTTTGGGATGGAGGATAGGAGTTGCTCTAAGTCTGAAAGAGATGCTGGAGAACAGCCTGGCCAAAGATGGCATCCCGGTGGGAGTCCTTGTCCAGACAGTAGAGAGCAGCAAAAGTATGGATCGAAGACCAAGTTGCTGCTTTGCAGATCTCGTCAATAGCTACAGATGCAGATTTGCCATCGAGGTAGCCATGGCTCGAACATTATGGGCAGTGACTTGACACTCAAGGGAGAGTCCTGCCTTCTCATAAGCAAAAGTGATGCAGTCTGCTATCCATTTGGAGAGAGTACGTTTGGAGACTGGCAACCCATGGTGACTAGAGTCAAAGGAGATGAACAGCTGAGAAGCCTTCCGGTGCTCTCGAGTCCTCTGAAGATAAAAAGTTAAGGCACGTTTACAATCCAGAGTGTGGAGGGTTGCTTCTGCCCTAGATGAATGTGGTCTAGGGAAAAACACAGGAAGACAGACCGACTGGTTCAAATGGAAGGGTGAGACCACCTTCAGCATGAAATGAGGATGAGTCCTAAGGACTACCTTATCATGGTGGAACCGTGTGTAAGGTGGGTCAGCCACCAAGGCCTGGAGCTCATTAATGTGCCTTGCTGAAGTGGGGGCAATAAGGAAGATGACCTTCCATGTGAGAAACATAAGTGACATAGTGGCTAGAGGTTCAAAGGGCAGCTTGAGAAGCTATCCTAGAACAACATTGAGATCCTATGCCACTGGTGGTGGCTTAATGGGAGGCTTGGTTAATAAAAGACCCCTCATGAAGCGTGCTACGAGAAACTGAGAGGAGATGGGTTGGCCATCTAAGGGCATGTGAGAGGCCATAATTACACTTAGGTGCACTCTTACTAAATTGGTTTTGAGTCCAGAAGAAGACAGGTGGAGGAGATACTCAAGCAGCGCCTCCACCAGAGCTGAGAAGGGATTAAGATTCTTCTGAGAACACCAGAAAGAAAACCTATGCCACTTGAAAGCGTAGGACCATCTGGTGGATGGCTTTCTAGAAGCTAAGAGGATGTCCTTAACCTCCTGGGGAAGATGAATACCTTGGAAGGCTATGCCTTCAGCAGCCATGCTGTGAGATGGAGAGACTGCAGATTAGGATAGAGCTGCGTCCTCTCCTCCTGAGAGAAGAGATCTGGAGCAGACCCTAGATCTATGGGTTGAGTCTGAGACAGATGTAGCAACAAAGGGTACCACAGCTGTCATGGCCAGCATGGGGCTATAAGAATCATAAAACCTCTGTCCGCTTGGAGTTTGAAAAGAGTCTTGGAAATTAGGGAAATGGGAGGGTAAGTATATAGGAAGCCTTGTCCCTAGTGGAGGTGAAAAGCATCCACCTGTAGGCTGTCCGACGCAGGGGTCCTGGTACAGAAACGAGAGAGCTTGGCATTCTGAGGACTTGCAAAAAGGTCTATCTCTGGAGGCCCCCAGATCTGAAAAATGTAGGAAACTGTGTCTACATGAATAGACCACTCGTGGGGGAGAAGGATTCGACTTAATCTGTCTGCTAAGACATTGTGCTTGCCCAGGAGATATACCGCTTGGAGGTGAATGTGATGATGTATGGCAAAGGACCAGAGATGTAGAGCCTCGCTGCAGAGGGTCCAAGAACCTGTTCTGCCTTGCTTGTTTATGTAGAACATGGCCATTTGATTGTCAGTTTGGACTAGGACTGTGCGGCAATGAAGATGGTCCTGGAATAATTTGAGAGCATTCAGAATGGCTCTGAGCTTCAGCAGAGTTATGTGAAGTTGTGATTCCTACTGAGACCAGAGGCATGAGTGGAGAGAGATCCCAGATGGGCTCCCCAGCCCAGTTTGTATGCGTCTGTCATCAGGGTACATTGATGTGCAGGCATCTGAAGTCACTAGAGAGATGAGACCAGAAGGGTAAAGACTTTTATCTTGTCCCCTAGGTGACCTGATGCTTGAGACCACTGGGATGCCAGTGTCCATTGGGCTGTGCGCATGTGTAGACAGGCATATGGAACTACATGGACGTTTGATGTCATATGACCCAGAAGTTGTAGCATTTCTCGAGCAGTAAGATAGTTCTTGAGACATGCCTGAGATGCTAACTGATTGAGACGAGCGCAGCGGAGTTGGGCATAAATGCTCTTGACTGCTGAGTATTTAAGAGGGCCCCTTTGAACTCTAGAGTTTGAGTGGGGACGAGTTGGGACTTTGGAAGATTTATGACAAATTCCAAGTGTTGTAACACCTGTATGGTGCATGAGTGGGACAGACTGGCTTCTTGAGAGGTGCTTGTTCTTATGAGCCAATTGTCTAAGTAAGGGAAGATAAATATCTCTGGAGTCCTTAGAAATGTGGCTACTACTGCCATGCATTTTGTGACGAATCTTGGGGCAGAGGCGAGGCAGGAATCAGTCCTCATATATGGGTGACAAATGGAAGATCTAGGCGTCGATGTGCCTGAGACAAGAGGAACTTTTTCCTCACAGTTTTTTTCTTTTACTTTGAAAGAAGAAAGAAAGCACAGTTACTTACCTGTAACAGGTGATCTCTGGGAACAGCAGGAATAAGTCTTCACATATGGGTACATCGGTACCGACGGAGCCTGCACGGGAACGCTCCCCAGCGTCCAATCAGAAAGCCTTTGGGAGCATCCCACAGCGCCTGCGTGCTGCCTTCCCGCCTTTCCCAACTGTCTCTCCTCAGTTAGGTTTTAAAGCTGAGACAAAGAGAGAGAGAGAAGGAAAGGAAAGATAGATAGAGAGATACAACTCCCAGAGGAGGTGTGTGGGTTGTGAAGACTTATTCCTGCTGTTCCCAGAAATCACCTGTTACGGGTAAGTAACTGTGCTATCTCCAGGAACAAGCAGGAATGAGTCTTCACATATGGGGACTCCCTAGCTTTAGATGCCAGGGAGAGACCCTAGAAGTTCCCCCCATAGATCTCTGGCATCCCATCAGGGATGGTGGGTAGGAGTTGATTAAGTATGGAACAGGTGTTTGAGAACAGCCTGACCAAACAAGTCATCCCGGCGGGAGTCCTTGTCCAAGCAGTAATGGGCTGTGAAGGTATGAACTGAGGCCCAAGTGGCTGCTCGACAGATGTCATCAATAGACACAGAGTTCAGATGAGCCATTCAGGCTGCCATGGCCCTCACAGTGTGAGCTGTGACATGGCCCTCCAGAGAAAGGTTCTTACTCTGATAGGTGAAAGAAATACACTGGGCAATCCAGTTAGATAGTGTTCTCTTGGAGACTGGTAGTCCCAAATGAGAAGGATCAAAGGCAACAAAGAGCTGAGAGGACTTTCTATGTTGCTGTGTCCTTTGTAAATAAAAATCCAGAGCTCTTTTACAGTCCAGGGTATGAAGATTCCTCTCTGCACTTGATGCATGAGGCCCTGGAAAAAAGACAGATAGGTAGACCTCCTGGTTGAGGTGAAAGGACAAGACCACCTTAGGCATAAAATGTGGATGAGTCCTAAGGACTACCTTGTCATGATGGAACTTTGTATAAGGTGGATTAGCTACGAGTGCTTGCAATTCACTAATACGACGTGCTGATGTGATTGCAATAAGAAAGATAACTTTCCAAGAAAGGTATTTCAAGGAGGTGGTAGCCTAAGGTTCAAAAGGCGGCTTCATAAGCTGACCAAGAACCAGGTTCAAGTCCCATGCCACCGGAGGTGGTCTAATGGGAGGCTCTGTTAAAAGGAGGCCTCTCATGAACCTTGCTACAAGAGGATGAGAGGAAACAAGTTGTCCATTCAGAGGCTTAAGTGAAGCTGCAATAGCACTCAAATGGACCCTTACTGAATTAGTTTTAAGGCCTGCATTAGACAGATGGAGGAGATACTCCAGCAAAGATTCCAGGGATATGGCAAGGGGGTTAAGACCCTTCCCAGCGCACCAGTGGAGTGAAGGAGTGGCCTAGTGGTTGGGGCAAGGTACTTCAGGCCAGAAGGTCGGGGGTTCAAATCCCACTAGAGGACAGCAACCTTGGTCCGGAAGGACTGGGGTTTCTAGTCCCACAGGTGCTCCTTGTGGTCTTGGGCAAGCCACTTAACCCTCCACAGCCCATGTTCCCTGTAAAATAGTTATCTCCAAGTTATAATGCCCTGTTCAATGTAATTTCAGTTTGTTCAATGTAAACCGCACTGATGCAGAATAGCGCGGTATATAAGAGAATGTAATAAATAAATAATAAATAAACCAGATAGTAAACCTCTTCCACTTGAAAGCATAAGAACGTCTAGTGGAAGGTTTTCTGGAAGCATAAAGAACATCTTTCACCTGTTGAGAAAGATGAAGATCTTGGAGATCTAGGCCTTCAGCAACCAAGCCCTGAGATGCAGAGACTGGGGATTGGGATGCCAAAACTTCCCGTCCTCTTGAGATAGGAGATCTGAAGCAGACCCTAACTCGAGGGAGGGAGCTTGAGAGAGATGTAGAAGCAGAGGGTACCACACTTGCCATGGCCAATGTAGAGCTATGAGAATCATGTGGCCTCTGTCTCTCTGAAGCATGAACAGGGTTTTGGAAATTAGGGGAATGGGTAGAAAGGCATACAGGAAGTCTTGACCCCAGTGAAGGAGGAAAGCATCCCTTGCCTGAGCCCCCTGAGCCGGAGTTCTGGAACAGAACCGGGGAAGTTTGGCATTCCACGGACTTGCAAAGAGGTCTATGTCCGGGGTTCCCCAGATTTGAAAAATCCTGGTCACCTGGTCCACATGTAGGGACCACTCGTGTGGAAGCAGAACTCGACTGAGCCTGTCTGTCCAAGAGTTTTGAACACCTGGAAGATAAACTGCCAGAAGATGAATTTGATGCTCTCTGGCGAGGCCCACAGTCGCAAAGCTTTGTTGCAAAGCGACAGAGAGCCATTTCCGCCCTGCTTGTTCACATAGAACATGGCTACCTGATTGTCCGTGTGGATAAGGACTGTCTTCCAGCTGAGCAGGGAGTGGAACACTCGCAGAGCAAGGAAGATTGCTCTGAGTTCCAAGAGACTGATATGTAGACAAGTCTCCTGTGGGGACCAGATGCCCTGGGTGGAGAGGTCTTGTAGATGAGCTCCCTACCCCACTGGAGAAGCATCTGTTGTGAGAGTTGCTTGCAGTAGAGACTGCTGAAAGGGGGACCCCAGCAACAGGTTTTGAGGGGACTTCCACCACTGGAGAAACAAAATGAGGTGACTTGTGTTTGCTATTTTGTCTGACAGGCAGTCTAATGCCTGGGTCTACTGGGTGGATAAAGTCCACTGAGCTGCTCTCATGTGAAGGCGAGCATATGGGACCACATGCACGGTGGATGCCATGTGGCCTAGTAACTGTAACATCTCTCGAGCAGTTAAGTGAGGCTTCAACTCTGCTTGAGAAGCTAACTGCACCAAGCGAAGGCAACGGGCCTGGGGGAGATAGGCCCTTTCCTTTGTGGTATCCAGCAACGCCCCTATAAACTCCAGGGACTGAGTAGGGGTTAAATTGGATTTTGGGATGTTTATTATCAGCCCTAAATACTGAAGGATACTCATTGTGCAGGCTAGAGAACTCTTGGCCTCTGACTGAGTGGAAGCTCGGATGAGCCAGTCGTCCAAATAAGGGAAGACGAATATTCCCAGAGTGCGCAGAAATGCAGCTACCACTGTCATGCATTTTGTGAACACCCTTGGTGCAGAGGCCAGACCAAAAGGGAGCACTCTGTATTGATAGTGCTTCTCTTGATAAAGGAACTGAAGGAACCGTCTGTGAGTTGGATGAATGAGAACATGGGTGTACGCATCCTTGAGATCTAGAGAACAAAGCCAATCCTGGCTCTGAAGGTATGGTAGCAGAGTTCCCAGAGAAATCATTTCAAATTTTTCCTTGACTAGGAATCTGTTCAATTCTCTGAGATCTAAGATGGGTCTGTAGCCCCCTGTTTTCTTTGGAATAAGAAAATAGGGGGAGTAGAAACCTGTGCCCTGTTGTTGAAGAAGCACTTCCTCTATTGCCCCCTGGGTGAGAAGGGTGGCAACCTCCTGCCCCAACAGGCTGAGGAGGGAGGTTGGAGAATTGAACTGGTGCACTCTTGTGTGAGGGGGCAAGCTTGAAAAATGAAGTTTGTACCCCTCTCTTATGATGGAGAGTGTCCAATGCTCTGCTGTAATTTTCTCCCATCTGGGAGCAAAATGACATAACCTTCCTGGAATGGTGGAGGGCTCTGGTCCTTCCAGAGCCAGGAAGGCTAAGTTCTCTAGCGGAAAGTCAAAGGCCCTGAGGGGGCTGAGGTTGCTGGGTCGGTGCAGGCCTAGCAGCCTTTGCTTTGCTCTGTTTGGATGATTGCTGACGTTTCGTAGGGAACTGAGCTGCAGAAGATGCCCGCTGACCATAAGCAGGATAGAATCTTCCCTTTTTAGAAAAAGGTGTTTTCTTGAACAGCCTTTTCTTAGCAGGAGCAGCTGTGGATTTGGACAGTCTATCCAAGGCAGAGTTTTCAGCATCCATCTGATTGGCTTTTGCTTGCCAATCTTTACCAAACAGGTTCTCACCTGTACAAGGGATATTTCCCAATTCATCTTGAACCCAGATCTCCAAATCAGATGCTTGAAGCCAAGCAATTCTACGTGCACCTATGGCAATAGCTGAGGCTCTGCTGACACATTCAAAGGAGTCGAAAGCTGCACGGTTGGAGAATTTGGAGATATCTTGGGCATATTTAAGCCAAGTAAGAAAGTCCTGTCTTTTATCTTCAGAAATGAAAGGATTTAAAGTCTGTAAATGATCAGTGACTTCTTTTAAGAAGATTCCCATGTAAAGACTATAGGAATTAATTCTCGCAGCAAGCATGGAAGCTTGGAAGACTCTTCTTCCAAAAGTATCCAGGGTTCTACATTCACATCCTGGAGGATTAGAGGCATGTCTTTTGGCACTTCTAATCTTTCTCATAGCAGACTCAACCACAATAGCGTGGTGAGGAAGTTGAGTTTTATGGAAACCAGGACAAGGAGGGACATGATACATGGTATCCAACCTGCGAGAATGAGGAGAGGTGGTCAGAGGTGCTTCCCACATCCTTAACATGAGATCATACAAAATCTCATGAACAGGCAAGGTAGCTGCCTCCTTAGGAGTTTTAGGATATTGTAAAATATCTAACTCCTTGGCTCTGGGTTCTGTCTCAGGGGCTACCGTAATGGAAAGGCCCCGAGCCACCTCCCTGATGAAGTCTTGAAAAGACATGTCCTCTGGAGGAGACATCCTTCGTTTAGGAGAGGACTCCTCCTGTGGAAGAAGCATCACTGCATCGACCGACTCTTCAGAATCCTCAGAGTCCTCAGAGGAATCGAAGTATCGTCTGTCCGGATGCTCTTGCAAAGCCCGATACCCGTACCGACTGGGATCGGCATCGGGAATAACCAGTACCGGGGTATTGGTACCGGAGGGCTTCAGAGGACAGATTACCAGCATAGCGGACACCGATGCCAATGTCGATGCCACCGGTACTGGGATCGGTACCGATGGCGATGCTATAGCCGGTACCGGTGGGGTAGTCTGTTGCGGTACCACGGGCGTCGATGCCACAAGGAAAGCCACCAGACTGCGTTCTATGGACAGAATCCTCTGATCCATCGACGCCGCCAATGCTTGGAAGTCGGTACCGGTGGAAGCCACCGGTACCCCAGAGCATGGCACCAGGAGATCTGTCGAGGCCACGCCATCGGGATCATCCTGGAACCCCGATGATGATGCTTTAGAGGCCGAAGCCTCCCGCCGGGGTAATTTTGCCGGTGCAGAATCCTCGAGGGCAACGCCAGAGGCATCTCGATGCTTAGAAGATCTACCCTTCGAGGACCGGCTGGATTTATGTTTAGTTACCTGAGATCCATGTGAGGAAGAAGAAGCCCTGGAAGACGTCGATGCCACCGAAGCCGCATCAGAGGGAAACAGGGTACTGAGTTTGGCAGCTCGGTTCTGCTGACCTCTTTTAAACATCATAGAACAGGACATACAATCTGTGATGGAATGGTCAGGACCTAAGCATTTTAGACACCAGTCATGAGTGTCGGTGACGGAAATTGTACCGCCACATTTTGTGCACTTCTTAAATCCTGAGGCAGGTTTTTCCATGTTAAGGAAAAAAAGATTGTGCCTAAGGCCCAAAACGCAAGTGCACCTGAAGAAAAGAAACAGAAAAAAGATTTTTTTTTTAACAAGAAGAAAAGAAAAAGACCGGCGGTACCGGTGGAGCATCAAAGAAGGCAGACGCGACAGAAAAGAAATAAAGAAAAATAAAGAAATTCTTCTGCGGTGACAGGAACACGACCTGATGGCTCCGCGGAAAAAGAAGAACTGAGGAGAGACAGTTGGGAAAGGCGGGAAGGCAGCACGCAGGCGCTGTGGGATGGTCCCAAAGGCTTTCTGATTGGACGCTGGGGAGCGTTCCCGCGCAGGCTCCATCGGTACCGACGATACCCATATGTGAAGACTCATTCCTGCTTGTTCCTGGAGATAGAAAGTACCGACAGAAGTCGGTACCAGCCTCGACAGGAAGGCAGACGCGAACCACAAAAATATGAAAAACGGGAATTTTCTGCGGTGACAGGATTTGCTTCCTGTTGGCTCCACAGAAAATGAAGAACTGAGGAGGGAGAGCTGGAAAGGCAAGAAGGCAGCTATGCAAACACAGTGGAATGCTCCCAGAGGCTTTCCTATTGGATGCTGGGGAGTGTTCCCACATGGGCTCTGTCGGTACCGATGTCACCCATATGTGAAGACTACATTCCTGCTTGTTCTTAGAGATATTTTTATACAGAAAGGCACAACAAAGTAGCATGTCTCATCCATTGGAAACTCTGTAAACACTATATCACTGTCCCTGAAAAGCACTGGGATCATGACCCTAAGAGAATTACAAATAATGAAGAGGTTATGATCACCTGGGACATTCCCATTCTGTCAGATAAGAAACTGGATGCAAGGAAACCCGACATAGTGGTAAGTGAGAAAAATACCAAAATGGCATAGATAATATGTGTGTTGGTTCCAAGTGATTATTCTGTGAATTGTGTGGAGAGGCAGAAGATCCTGAAGTACCAAGAAATGCAATCAGAAACCAAGAAAATGTAGCAGAAAGATACAGAAATATGTCTTATCGTATTGGGAGCCACAGGCTTGATAAAGAAAAATTCCATGCACAACTTGACAAACTACCCATACCTGTTACATCTTACAAACTCCAGAAGGAAGCTCTCTTTTGCATGATGCAAATACTACGCCAAGCATTCGCAGTAAATTTGAGAGACTGGCTTAGAAGTGAGTTCATGACTGTCTGGTATGCACAAAACGAACCCATTTGGAGAAACTGCCCTGAGCTTATAGTCTAGTCAAGACAGACAACACAAATGGGGATTAGAATATATCTAGGGGAATGGTAAGGAGATGCATAGCACGTGAACAGGAGATTAGGAGGTGGGATCAGGATCCAAAAGCAGTCAATGGCATTTGTCATAGAAAGGGTGGAGATTTCCTGAATTAGCCACTTCTGGTGCTGTGAGATGTGCAAGCACAAGGTCTCTGGGGAACAGTTTGGTGCAAGTTTGAATAGACACAATCTGTATCCTTAGTAGACTATTTTAAAAACCCACCCAGAGGACGTTATAAGGGGCCAACGGTCTGCAAAGAAAGTGAGCCTCTCTCTGACAGAAACATTGTCGAACTCTAGTACTGGTAGATTGGCCATGTTTACCTAAGAGCCAGTCAAAAGCCCATCCTTGGTTTTGACTGGGACACCAGCTGGCCTTTCTGAGACTTCTGCTGCCTGAGACAGAAGCAAAAGGTCTGTTTTGTCTAGCAAGAGTGAAAGGGAGGAGGATATCTATGCCTGTTAGAGTAGTAGAATCTCCTGTGCCCTACTCTGGAAGCACCTAGAAGAGGAGGCTGAATTTATAGTGGATCTACAAAGAGTTGTCAAGGTGTTCCTATGCTGTTTGATCATGGTAGCAGCTTTCTGTACCTAATCTCAGAAGAGATTCTCTCCATGACACAATGCATCAGCAAGCAGCTCCGGTACACTGTGCTGTAAATCTGAGGTCTGGAGCCATGAGAGTTTCCAGGGGCTAACACTCTTTGCCATATCGAAAATATCATAAGTTGCTCCGATCATGTATTTTCCACATGCCTTCCCTTAGCCTACTATGAAGTGAAATTGCAACTCCTTCTCTGGAAGAAGAGCATTCGCAAACTCAGTTTAATTTCTCCAAATGGGTTAGTTTTGCATATAACAAAGGGCCCTTTTTGAAAACAAAGGCTGAAGGGTCACTTTTATTTGATTTTTAGTGTTTTTGTAATCAGAAAGCCTCGTTTTGGCAGCACCGTCAATCAAACTGTTTTGGCAAGAAGACCTTTTAAAATGGCAGCCTGCAACCTGACTGTACTGTATACAGTATCTGGCACAGAGCAACTGAGTTTGGTAAAGTTTCTTAGTAGCTTTTTATAGTTTTATATTTGACAGTGTTTTTTTAGATGCTTTTTTGTTTGTTTTTAGGGCTGTCTGCCTTTTTATTCAAGGTTTTCATAATCTTGCAGGCTTAAAAAGTAGTTTTTAGAGTTTATGCATAGGGGAAAAGTCATTGTAGGTATGGTTTGTGGTTTTTATATCTATTTCTCTTGGTTAGCAGCCTTAATATGTGTTTTAAAGCAGCTAATCTGCCTGTAGCTGTTTCTTAGTTATTTTTAAGCTGTGTGCTGCAAAATGCTTAAAATCCTGGTTGTTATAAGGTTTGGTATATTCTCTATAAATAACTATTTTATATACATTATCTGTAATTTATATATTGACTGTATTAGAATCTCTGTAACTCTTGTAAAATTCGGCACTGTAAATATGTTATGAGCAGTTCAAATTACAGGCTTAATACCTTTAAATTGTAAATATGTTATGACTAGTTAGCGTAGTTACTCACCTATAAAAGGTGTTCTCCAGGGACAGCAGGAATCAGTCCTCACATATGGGTGACGTTGAAAGACTCTCACGGAAGCATCTCCCCAGCTTTCAAAAAAAGTCTTCGGGAGATGACACCACACATGCATGGTCCCCTTTCCCGCCTAAGAGTGCCATCTTGCTCAGTCAGGTGCCATAGCTAGAGCCCACCAAGAAGATGGCCAAAAAGAACAACAACTCCAAGGGGAGGAGGGAGGGTTGTGAGAACTGATTCCTGCTGTCCCTGGAGAACACCTGTTACAGGTGAGTAACTACACTTTCTCCAGGAACAAGCAGGAAATCAGTCCTCCCATATGGGACTTCCTAGCTCCAGGCTACTGAGGATCAGTATGAAAAAGGCATGGCCTGGCAGTGAATAGCTACAAATGAACCCGCTGACAAATTCAGAGGACCCCAGCGTCCAGGGAGAACCATGGCTCCAGTAGCCTAAACAAGAAGGGCCGGAAAGCAGGAGTTGCCTAAACTCCGAAGAGGTTATGGAGTACGGCCTGGCCGAAGGCACTGTCCCATCAGGACTCCATCTCTAGGCAATAGTGGGCTGCAAAAGTGTGTTAACGGAGGACCAGGTGGCGGCCGGGCAGATGTCTGCCATGGGCACCAATCAGAGACTCGCAACCAATGTCACCATTGCCCAGACATTGTGTGCTGACTCAGTGCTCCAGAGGAATGTCAGCTCAATTGTGGGCAAAGGCAATGCAGTCCGCCACTCAGATGCATATTATCTGCTTGGTGACAGCCTGCCCCAAACAGCTGGGGTCAAAGGAGACAAAAAGCTGTGAGACTTTACAGTGGTCCTGGGTCCGCAGCAGATAGGACAGGGCTCGCTTGCAGTCCAGGGTATGGAGGATGGCCAATGCCAAGTCGGTGTGAGGCCAGGGAAAGAAGATAGGGAGCACTACCTCCTGATTGAGGTGGAAGTCGGAGACCAACTTCAGGAGAAACTTAGGGTGAGTGTGGAGCACAACCCTGTTCTTGTAGAATCTGGTGTAGGGTGGCTTGGCTAACAAGGCCTGCAGCTCACTGACTCTGTGGGTAGAGGTGAGTGTCACCAAAAAGGCAACCTTCCAGTATAGGTAGCATAAGGAACAGGTAGCCCAGGGTGGCTTGGTGAGTTGCGCCAGAACCACATTGAGATCCCATTCTGCCAGGGGCTGCAAATGAGGGGTTTGGAGAGCATCAAGCCCCACATAAACCTGATGATGAGGAGCTGCACTGACAGAGGTTTGCCCTCCATGGGATGGTGGTTCGCGGAGAGTGTGCTCAAATGTACCTGACGGTGTTGGACTTGAGTCCAGACTGCGAGAATTGGAGGAAAAATTGAAGGATTGAATGCACTGGGCAAGAAAATGGATCCATTCTGTGCTCCGTGCACCACACAGAGAACCAGCGCCACTTAAAGGCATAGGCCTGTCTTGTGGAGTCCTTACAAGAGGCCAGAAGGATTTCTTCCACCTCCTTGGGGAGGTTGAGGGGGGCTAGGGTGACCAGCCGCCATGCCGTGAGAGATAGGGATCCTAGGTTGGGATGGAGGATCGAGCTTTCCTCCTGTTTCAAGAGTTCCGGGGAGCTCCCGAGAGGGACTGGGGACTCCGTCAAAAGACGAGGCAGCAGGGGGAACCAGGGTTGCCTGGGCCACTGCGGAGCTACAAGGATTATCAATGCCTTGGCTTGCTGGACCTTGAAGAGGGTCTGAGCTATCAAGGGCTTGGGAGGGAAGGCATACAGTAGGCCTTTCGACCACAAGATGAGGAAGGCATCTACCGCCACATGGAAGGGGTGGGACTGGAGGCTGCAAAAATGGGACAGCTGAGCATTGATCGGCTGACAAAGAGGTCCAGGCTGGGGAGGCCCCATAGCTGGAAAAGCCCGAGTGCCACCTCAGGGTCCAGATGCCACTCATGCAGTTGGAGGACCCTGCTCAGCCTCTCCACCAAGGCATTGTCCTGGCTTGGTAGATAGACCGCCCTGAGGAGCATCCCATGGCTGGTCGTGAAGGAACAGAGGGCCATGGCTTCCTGACAGAGGCCATAGGAACCCGTGCCGCCCTGCTTGTTCACATAGAACATCGTAACTTGATTGTCCATCTGGACGAGCACCGACTGATGCTGCGGGCAGTGCTTGAAAACCTTCAGAGCAAGGAAAACTGCTCTGAGCTTGAGCAATGGGTGCCCCAGCCCAACAGACAGGCATCCATTGTGAGAACCCTCTGAGTATCCTGCCACCAGGTGAGGGACTTGGAATCGACCCGTGGCCTGGGTCCACTGGGAATGGAGGAAACCACTGAGCCACACGCATGTGGAGGCATGCATCGGGAACCACATGGACTGTGGAGGCCGTGGCCCAGGAGGTGAAGTAGCGTTCGGGCCAACACTTAAGTGCTGCTGTACTTCGGCTGAGAGGGCAGCGAGGTGATCCGCCCTGTCTAGGGGGAGGAAAGCCCTGGCCTGGAGAGTGTCCAGGTAGGTCCCAATGAACTCCAGTGCCTGAATCAGGGTGAGGTGGGATTTTGGATGATTTATCATGAAACCCAGGTGCTGCAAGACCTGAATGGCATGGCAGGTGGCCTACCTGGCCTCTGAGGCCGTGTCCCCTTTTATCAACTAGTTGTCAAGGTAAGGGAAGATGAAGGCCCCTTGGAGGCGGAGATGGGCCGCCACCACCACCAGACACTTGGTGAAGACCCTTGGGGCGGAGGCAAGACCGAAGGGAAGTACTCTGTATTGGTAGTGGTAGCCCCCTACCACGAACCTCAGGTATTTTCTGTGACTTGGATGGATAAGGATGTGGGTGTGAGTGTCCTTTAAATCCAAGAAACATAGCCAATCTCCCTGCTGGAGGTAGGGCAGTAGTGTTCCAAGGGAAAACATTTTGAACTTCTCCCACACCAGGTACTTGTTGAGGTTTCTGAGGTCCAGGATGGGCCTCAGGCCTCCTATCCTTTTTGGGACCAGGAAGTACCTGGAGTAGAAACCAATCCTTCTCGGTGGGGGGGAGGGGGGGAAGCAGTACAGGCTCCACAGCCCTGTCCTTGAGAAGGCCTGCAAGTTCTTGTAGTAGCAGGGCCTGGTGCAGGGGGAACCGAGGAGTTCCCTGGGGAAGAAGGGTGGGGGTGGCTGGTCCAGGTAGAGGAAGTAGCCCTCCCTGACCACCTGAAGGGCCCAGGAGTCGGTGGTGATGGAGGTCCTCCAGTGGGCAAAGCGGACCAGGGGTCCCCCTGTGGGAAGCTGGTCCTACAGTGGAAGAGAGGCTATGCTGATGGCATCAAAGCCCTGACCCGGGCTGGGCTGGGGCCAGGGTCTGGGTTTTTTGGCTCTTGGGTTTGCATGGGCCCTGGCCCGTTCCCTTGCTCTGGGGACCCTGCTGCAGGGTCTGAATAGTGGGGTAAGGAGGGTGGCCCCAGTAGGGCTGACCTTTCCGGAGGAAAGGGGGCTTCTTCCCCTGAGGCTTCTTTCTGAGAAGAGTAGAGGTCTTCCTCAAGAGCCAAGTCTGAGTGAAATACTTAGTCTCGATTTCGGCCGTCTTATCCTCCATCGGCTTGCCAAAAAGCTGTTCACTGAGGCAGGGGACATCAAGAAGTTTTTCTTGCTCCCATTGCTCGAGATCTGATGATTGCAGCCAAGCTTGGCATCGGGCGCTGGTGCAGGCGGTGGCCACCCTCGCACTGGATTTGAAGCCGTTGTAAGCGGCTCGGGACAAGTACTTAGAGCACTGCACAACAGACTTTGAAAGAGCCTGGAAATGCCAGAGGTGGTCCCCTTCGAGGCCAGCGGTGAACCCCCGAGCTTCTTGGCTAGGTCCCGAAGGAACATGCTGATGTAGAGTTGGTAAGTCTGTATAAGGCATGCCAGCATCGAGCCCTGGTAGCATTTTCACCCAAGGGCATCGAGGGCGCAAGACTCCCTGCCTGGGAGCACCAAGAAGTGTGTCTTAGGGCTATTTTGCTCGTGCATGGCTGACTCAAACACTATGGGGGTATGGGGGAGTTGTGCCTTGCAAAAGCTTGGCCACTGCTGAACCTGGTACATCGTGTCAAGTCGC
This sequence comes from Ichthyophis bannanicus, assembly GCA_033557465.1. Classification (NCBI taxonomy): domain Eukaryota; kingdom Metazoa; phylum Chordata; class Amphibia; order Gymnophiona; family Ichthyophiidae; genus Ichthyophis; species Ichthyophis bannanicus. The sequence goes on along the minus strand of CM066032.1, from coordinate 1,855,595,640 downwards.
TGACTCACGAAGGGCACAGAGCCTGGGGACTCCCACATCCGGAGGAGGAGCTGGGTGTGGATAGAGGGAACAGGGACCATCAAGGTCTCCTTCGGTGGTGCCTTGTACTTGAGGATGTCAAGTTCCTCCATACGCGGGTCTTCCTCTGATTCCGTCATGAGGGAGAGTGCCTGTTCCATGTCCCTGACAAACTCGAGGAAAGAGGTGTCATCGGTGGGGGGGGGGGGGGGGGTCAGCGCTTGGCAGCCTGTGGGGATGGGTCTGAAAGAAGATCTCGGTGAGCCCAAGTCTCCAGGGATATCTCGACATCTGACTCCCAGTCAGAGTAATCCGAGGAAGATTTGAGGTCCTCCGGCTGCAAGAGAGATGGTAGATCCGGTCTTGGATGCTTCAAGATTAGGGCATGACTGGAGCCAGAGGTGCTTGCCTGAGAAGACCTTTCTCCCGAGGACCAAGAGTAAGAATGAGACCCTCACCGGGGATCTGCCCAAGGCATCTGGCTCTCGGCGATCGCTTCAGCGGCCTGGGGAGTCCTCAATGTCAAGGTCCCTGCAGTCTTGGCAGGGCCAGGTTGTTGGCGCCCGCTGGGAGGCAAGGAACGCAAAACACTGCGCTCTAAGGCCAACATATCCCACTCGGGGGTAGCAGCAATGGATATTGACACCAGGGTGACTGGGTCAGGTGCAGAGAAGGAGAGAGGGTCCTCGACAGGATAGACCTCGGGAGACCTCGGTCTGTCACTGGAGGCCACAACATTGGTCCTGGGCACTTTCCAAGGATGCTCCTGTTCCAGTTCCTCAGGAACTGGACTGCCCATGCTTGTTCGCCTCCCCGAACAAGGCCCTCAAGGTCTTCTTCTTCTTACACTCACGCTTTGGGGACCCTTGCTCGGAGGTCTGCTAGCCCGCAGAGGGGCCGTGGGAGCCTTGCGCGAGTTCGAGGATCTGTGCAGGGCCTTCAAGCCTGAGGCTACCGGGGAAACCAGGGTTGAGTCTGCCTTATAGAAGATGCCATCCTGCTTAAGCCGACAGCTCTGTATGGCCTTAGCGGACATTTTCTTGCACAGGGAGCATTCCTACAGGTTGTGGTCGGCGCCCAAGCACCAGAGGCAAAAATCATGAGTATCGGTGAGAGATTTTTTTGAGCACCGATCACAGTTTTTAAAGCCAGTGGCCATTGGGGTATAAAGGACCTTAGCAAGGTCGAAGACACTCAATGCGGCCAGTGGTTGAAAAAGGTATGAAAGTGCTCTGATGGAAAAGATCAAAACAAAAAGGCTTTCCGAGGCCAGGTGCAACAGCAACAGGTCTCAGGCAGGAAAGGAGCCGGCACTGGCCAGAAAAAGGTACAAAAATTCTACAAAGAAAAACAACTTTTTTCCGGGGGGACAAGACGAACATCTGTAGGGCTCCGTGGAAAAAGAGACTGAGCAAGATGGCACCCTTAGGCGGGAAGGGGACCACACATGCGTGGTGGCATCTCCCAAAGGCATTCTTTGAAAGCTGGGGAAATGCTTCTGCTGGGGCTCCGTCGGTGTCGACATCACCCATATGTGAGGACTGATTTCCTGCTTGTTCCTGGAGAACAATTGTTATACCTATTCTTAAAGTTCAATGCATCTGCTGTTATTAATTGTAAACCGCCCTTGATCTCTGGAAGAGGCAGTATAGAAAAGTACTCACATAAATAAATAAATAAAATATTTTTATAAATAACCTTTTTGGGTTTCTAATAGTGTTTTTCCGCTTTTATCCCCTGAGCGATTTCCTGTGTTTTTATAGTTGTCTTTTACTAAGACAAATGAACTATCCATTTGTTTTCAAGTGGGTTTTGCTATCATCTGGTTTCTTCCAGTTACGTGTTAAGATGTCTTTTCAGTGAGGTTTGCTTTTTTTAAATTATTTTTTGTCTGTCAACACTGTGCTTTACTGTTTATTATTTGCTCGCTAATATTTATGTTTTTATGGTTTTACAGCCCTCACCTGGTTTGCAGCTTGTCGTGCTGTAAGGGTTTGTGTGCATCAGTGATGCTGAGAGCTAAGCTATCCGTAGTTTAACTACTGGCAGGATCTCCCAAGATGGACAGGTCTCAGCTGAGGTGCCAGACCAAGACAAACCACCCATCTGGGCAGAAGCAGAATGCGATAGTGTTGACGGCGGAGGATCACATTTCTGTGACAACGGCAACAACACTAAACTTAAACTACGCAGAGGAAAGGCCCGGCAGTCTACTAATGTATCTTGCCATGAAAACCCATCTGGGCAGAAGCAGAATGGGACAGTGTTGGCGGCAGAGGATCACATTTCTGTGACAACAACCACAACACTAAACTTAAACTGCGCGGAGGAAAGGCCCGGCAATGAACTTCTGTATCTTGCTATGAAAATCCAATGGATAGTCAGAACAAAATAAATTGCGCTATACTGCTGGAAGATGAGACCCCCAGGTCGGAAAGCACTCAACTAGCTACTAGGGAAGAGCTGAAGACTTTTCAGAGTAAAGCCAGCATTTATGATGTGGTTGAATCAAAGCCCTCGGGACATCTGACTGCCGAGGTAGCTGCACATGAAATGAGAGTCAGAAGCTGTAAAGATGTCTTACATATTGGAACATGGAACATACAAAGCATGAACCAAGGGAAGTTGGAAGTGGTCAAGAATGAAATGGAACGTGTACAACTTGATCTGTTGGGTGTCAGCGAACTGAAATGGACTGGCATCGGGCACTTTGCATCAGATGATCATATGGTCTACTATGCTGGAAATGAAAAACAAAGAAGAAATGGTGCTGCATTTCTAATAAAGAAGAAACTTGCAAGAACTGTAATGAAATACAATGCAGTCAGTGAACGCTTAATCTCTATTCGTCTGAGGAATGCCTATCAACACAACTATAATTCAAGTATATGCCCCAACAACAGCTGCAGAAGAGGATGAAATTGAAGAGTTCTACGAACATATTCAAGCTGAAATTGACAGAACATGCAAACAGAATATCCTGACAGTCATGGGTGACTGGAACGCAAAAGATGGCAACAAAGAAGAAGGCAAAGTGGTTGGAAAATATGGACTTGGCAACAGAAATGAAGCTGGAGAAAAACTGATAGAATTCTGCAAGACCAACAATCTATTCATCTCAAACAACTTCTTCCAGCAACACAAGCGGCGACTGTACACATGGACTTCACCCAACGGATTGTATAAAAATCAAATTGACTATATCTGTGGACGTCAATGATGGAAAAGCTCTATAACATCAACAAAGACAAAACCTGGAGCTGACTGTGGTACAGATCATCAACTACTACAGTAGTATGCAAACTCAAGCTAAAGTTGAAAAAGAGCAAACCACTCATGAATGCAGCAAAATATGACCTTGAGAATATACCACTGGAATTTAAAGACTGCCTGCAACATCGATTTGCTGCTTTAGATACAAATGACAGAGCTCCAGAAGAGTTATGGAATGATATCAAGAAGGCTGTGTTGAAAGCAAGCAAGAAGTCTCTACAAAAGGTGAAAAAGCAAAAACGGCCAAAATGGATGACGGAAGAAACTCTGAAAATTGCCCAGAAATGCAGAGAAGCCAAAGCCAGAGGAGAAAGAAAGACAATCGCAGAACTCAACAGAGATTTCCAACGTGCAGCAAGACAGGACAAGGAGAAGTACTACAATGACACATGCAAGGAAATAGAAGCAGAAACTATTAGAGGAAGAACAAAATTGGCATTCCTAAAGCTACGAGAGTACAGAAAAAATTCCAGCCTCGAATTGGAATGTTACAAGATGTTCAAGGTTCTATGTTGAATGATGCTGAGAAGATCAAGAAAAGGTGGAAAGAATATACAGAGTTTTTATATGATAAAGATCAAATGGACCAGCAGCCATTTCAACCTGTACCTTATTTATTTTATTTATTTATTTATTTAACATTTCTTATATACCGCCTTTCATGATATCAAGGCGGTTTACATTGAACAAACTGAAATTACATTGAACAGGGCATAATAACTTGGGGATAACTATTTTACAGGGAACCTTATGATCCGGAACCATTGGTGATGAAAGAAGAAGTTGAAGTAGCATCAAAGAACAAAGCACCAGGCATTGATGGCATTCCCATAGAAGTATTACAGCAATCTGATGCAGCTGTTACTGTACTTACAAGGCTCTGCCAAGACATTTGGAAGACAACATCATGACCAACTGACTGGAAAAGATCTGTGCTTATACCAATACTAAAGAAAGGTGTTCCAACTGACTGTGGAAATTATAGCACAATCACTCTGATTCCACATGCCAGCAAGATTCTACTGAAGATTATTCAACAGAGACTATAACCATACCTGGAACAAGAACTACCTGAAGTGCAAGCAGGGTTCAGGAAAGGACGAAGAACGAGAGACATCATCGCAGATGTGACATGGATCCTTGAAAAGACTAAAGAATACCATAAGAATATCTATTTGTGCTTTATCGACTATAGCAAGGCTTTTGACTGTGTAAACCATGAGAAACTCTGGGCCACATAAAGAAGCATGGGTATACCAGAACACCTGATCATTCTCTTGCACAATCTGTACATTGATCAAGAAGCAACAGTTCGAATGGAACAAGGAGAAACAGAATGGTTTAAAATAAGCAAAGGTGTAAGACAAGGCTGCATACCTGTACTTTCCCCCTACCTGTTTAGATGCAGAACAAATCATCAGAGAAGCAGGAGTGTATGAAGACAACAGAGGTGTGAAAATTGGTGAAGACTCACCAACATCCTTTGCTATGCTGATGATACCACATTACTGGCTGAAAGTGAAGATGATCTGAAACATTTGCTTCTCACGATCAAAGAACATAGTCTCAAAATGGGCCTGCACCTTAATGTAAAGAAGACAAAGATCATGACAACTGGCAAAATCAACAGGTTCATCGTTGAAAGAGAAGAAATTGAAATCGTGAACAACTTTAACCTACTTGGATCAACTATCAATAAAGAAGCAACAAGCAGTCAAGAAATCCGACGACACATTGCTCTTGGCAGAATGGCTATGAAAGACCTAGACAAGATTTTTAGGAGTAGAGATGTCTCTCTCCATACAAAGATTTGATTTGTTCAAGCCATGGTATTTTCAATAAGATCAAATGGATGTGAAAGCTGGACAGTGAAAAAGATAGACAGGAAGAAAATTGATACCTCTGAATTATGGTGCTTGTGGTGAATACTGTGTATACCATGGACTGGCCAAAGAACAAACCAGTCAGTACTAAAGGATATCAAACCTAAGCTTTCTTTAGAAGCTCAGATGACAAGACTTCGATTTTCATACTTTGGACACATCATGCGAAGAGAGAGATCATTAGAGAAAGACATCATGCTTGGCAAGACAGAAGGTCAACAGAAAAAGGGAAAGGTCAGCAATGGGATTGATACAATAACAGCAGCTATGGGTACCAGTCTGTCAACAATGAGCCGCCTGACTGAAGACCAAACACAATTTAGGACAACTATCCAGAGGATCGCCATGAGTCGACACCGACTCAACAGCACTTAACAACATGGTTTTACAGATTATACCTCTTATGCTGGACACTTCTTTTGTACCATACTATTGATTTGTGTTTTAAGTTGCCCCAGCCAATATATATTGAGCCATTTTTTAAGCTTTCACATTTGCTATGATTATTTATGCTTTTACATTGCTTTGTATGATCTTTTTATGTATATTTACACGTGTAGAATTTTATAATAAATTGTATCTGTTGTTGGTGATTGTGCTTAGACTACCACTGTTTTTGTTTACAGGATTTTTCCTTGTAATGGAGTACACCTCTTTACTGGTGGATTAGTTTTGCGCACATCATGAGAGCCATGAACTTCACTGGAGCCATCAGCTCATGCAGAGAAAGACATCATGAATTCTCCTCCATTCTCGTGGCAAGGCGCTCGAGGACTGTCTTGAATGAAGGCATCGAGGCCTCATCAGTCTTGGTTATGGTCTGTGTTATCTGCCTGGTCATGGATCTTAAGAGTCTGGCATGGTTCCTCTGATGGCAGAGAGGATGAATGGTCCTCATGTTGGGGCTGCTTTGGGGTCAAAAATAGATCAATTCCCTTGTGCTCCTGGCATCATGCTCCAATGAACCTTGATGCTGATGTAATGAAGCCACCATATGATACTCAACATAGAGTCCTCAATGCCTTCTAAGACAAGGATGAATCCTTCTTCTTCCTCAGGGTGGAATCAGTAGAGGGCTGATCCCAGGAAGTCCTATTCGTGCTTGGCTCCAAGTAAGCTCGAGGGCTCCTCACTGTCAATGCTCTGCCAGTATTTGGTTCAGATCTGAAATCCACATTGACTGAAGTTACCAGTGTTGATGGGCTGGCTTCCTCTGTGCCAAAAATGAGACTATGCTTCTCTTCATGACCCTTCAGCCCTTGCTTTGTCATCTGCAAACACAAATGACAAAGCAAGGAGTTATGGTTGGGCCTAACCATTGCAGGCACCAATTATAGGTGTTCCTGTTGCACCTAGAGCACTTAAGTTCACTGGTTTATTTCTGAGACATGGCTGATGGTAAAATAGCTCAGCAAAATCAAACAGCTCAATTGTTAAGACATAAAAGTAGATACCTCGCCATGTACACCAGAGACCTAAATGCAGTCAAACAGTGCTGTGAAAAAAACAAAACAAAAGGAAAACTGAAATTGACCAAAAACCTATCGAAAAATACTAACAGGAAAATGGAAAAGAGAAGTGCTGGTGACAAGCAGTATTTTGCTCTTTAAGAGCGAACTCTGGAATTTGTTACCAGAGGATGTAGTAAAGGCTGTTAGTGTAGCTGGGTTTAAAAAAGGTTTGGACAAGTTCCTGGAGGAAATGTCCATAAACCATTATTAAAAAGGGACTCAGGATATCAATGCTTGACCCAATACAAGCATTGTGGAACCTGTGTCTTTTGAGGAAACTGCTAGGTACGTATGACCTAGATTGGCCACTATTGGAAACAGGATACTGGGCTTGAAGGACCTTGGTCTGACCCAGTATAGCATATCTTATGTTCTTATGTTCTTAAGAGCCACTGGCTCCCTATAACTTACCATTTAAAATTCAAAATTTTGATACTAGCTCATAAAGCATTCTTTTCTGGTAGTCCTATGTACTTATCCCATCATTTGATTCCTTACACACTTAATCAGGTTCTACGCTCTCTTAATGCACAATTATTGATGGTCCCAACTAGGCATACTGCCCACCTAGAATCTACGAGAACCTCGGCTTTTTATGCTTTGGCCCCGCAATTGTGGAACTCTCTCCCTCTTTGAGGGAGAAGTCCTCTCAGGAAATTTAAAAGAAATCTGAAGACCTACTTTTTTGAGATGGCCTTCACATAGGTGGTATATTACCATCTATAACGGTAGCCCTCTGTGACAACATGGAACACAGTAGTTTCAGCAGGTTTTCCCTTTCTTCTTTCTTCTTTTCTTTTCTTACTGGTTTTCCCTATAATTTTGTTAATTCTACATTGCTTTGTTATCTTTATGTCTGATATTGTGTGATGGGTGGTATAGCGTAGTTACTCACCTGTAACAGGTGATCTCCGGGAACAGCAGGAATTTAATCTTCACATATGGGTATCGTCGGTATTGACGGAACCTGTGCGGGAACGCTCCCCAGCGTCCAATAGGAAAGCTTTTGGGAGCATCCCACAGCGCCTGTATGCTGCCTTCCCGCCTTTCCAACTGTCCCTCTCCAGTTGAGTTTATAGCTGAGACAAAAGAGAGAGGGAGAGAGAGAGGGGAGGTGGGCAGGTTGTGAAGACTAAATTCTTGCTGTTCCTGGAGATCACCTGTTACAGGTGAGTAACTACACAATCTCCAGGAACAAGCAGGAATGTAGAATTCACATATGGAGACCACCCTAGCTGCAGATGCCAGGGAGATGGCCCCAGGAAGTTGTTAGCCCTTGTGAAAGGGCCATACTTCCCCCCATGGATCTCTGGCATCCTACCAGGATGGTGGGTAGGAGTTGATTAAGTCTGAAAAAGGTGTTGAAGAACAGCCTGGCCAAACAAGGCATCCTGGCGGGAATCTTTGTCTAAGCAGTAGTGGGCTGTGAAGGTATGTACCGAAGCCCAAGTAGCTGCTTGACAGATGTCGTCGATAGACACAGAATGAAGATGAGCCATTGAGGCTGCCATGGCTCTCACATTGTGAGCTGTGACATGGTCTTCAAGAGGAAGGTTCTTACTCTCATAGGCAAAGGATATGCACTGAGCAATCTAGTTAGATAGAGTTCTTTTGGAAACTGGAAGTCCCAAATGACTAGGATCAAAAGCAACGAAGAGTTGAGAAGATTTTGAGTTGAGAAGAGTTGCTGTGTTCTTTGCAAGTAAAAGGCCAAAGCTCATTTACATTCCAAGGTATGAAGGTTCCTTTCTGCACTGGAGGCATGAGGCCTTGGAAAGAATACAGGAAGGTAAACCGCTAGGTTTAAATGGAAAGGCAAACCACCTTTGGCATAAAGTGTGGATGAGTCCTAAGAACTACCTTATCATGGTGGAACCTTGTATAAGGAGGATCAGCCACTAACGCTTGCAATTCACTGATGCGACGTGCTGATGTGAATGCAATGAGGAAGATGACTTTCCAGGAAAGGAATTTCAAAGATGTAGTGGCTAATGGTTCAAAGGGCGGTTTCATGAGTTGCCCGAGCACCAGATTTAAGTCCCATGCCACCGGTGGTGGCTTAATGAGAGGCTTTGTTAAAAGAAGGCCTTTCATAAATCTCACTATGAGAAGATGAGAGGAAATAGGTTGTCCACTTAGAGGCTTGTAAGAAGCTGCAATAGTACTAAGATGGACTCTTACTGAATTTGTCTTGAGACCCGCATTTGACAAATGAAGGAGATACTCCAGTATCGATTCCAGAGGTATCGCAAGAGGGTTAAGACCCTTCTGCGAGGACCATATGGTAAACCTTTTCCACTTAAAGGCATACGAGCATCTTGTGGAGGGTTTCCTAGAAGCATGAAGGATATCCTTTACCTGTTGGGAAAGGTTAAGATCCTGAAGTTCTAGGCTTTCAGCAACCAGGCCCTGAGATGCAGAGACTGGGGATTTGGATGACAAAGCATCCCATCCTCTTGGGAGAGAAGATCTGGAGCAGATCCCAACTCCAGAGGCGGAGCTTGAGAGAGATGTAGGAGCAGAGGGTACCATGTTTGCCATGGCCAACGTGGAGCTATGAGGATCATATGAGCTCTGTCTCTCTGAAGCTTGAATAGGGTTTTGGGGATGAGGGGAATGGGTGGGAAGGCATATAGGAAGTCCTGACCTCAGTGAAGGAGGAAGGCATCCCTTGCCTGACAACATCAAGCCGGAATTCTGGAACAGAACCGGGGAAGTTTGGCATTCAGCGGACTTGCAAAGAGGTCTATGTCCAGGGTTCCCCAAATCTGAAATATTTGGGCAACCTGGTCTGCATGGAGAGACCATTTGTGTGGAAGCCGAACTCAACTGAGTTTGTCTGCCCAAGAGTTTTGAATGCCTGGAAGATACACCACAAGGAGATGAATCTGATGCTCTCTGGCGAGGGCCCATAGTCGCAAAGCTTCGTTGCATAGCGACAGAGAGCATGTTCCGCCCTGCGTGTTCACATAGAACATGGCTACCTGATTGTCCATTTGAACTAGGACTGTCTTGTAACTGAGCTGGGTGTGAAATACTCGAACAGAAAAGAAGATTGCTCTGAGCTCCAGGAGGTTGATGTGAAGACAGGCCTCCTGTGGAGTCCAGGTACTCTGGGTAGAGAGATCGTGCAGGTGGGCTCCCCATCCCACCTGTGATGCATCCGTTGTTAGGGTGGCTTGGGATAGGGGTTGCTGGAAAGGAGACCCCACCAGAAGGTTTCTGGGTGATTGCCACCATTGGAGGGACGAAATAAGACGGTTTGAGTTTGTTATTTTGTCTGACAGGCAGCCTGAGGCCTGTGTCCACTGAGTGGATAAAGTCCACTGGGCTGCTCGCATATGGCAGCAGAGTTCCTAGAGAGACCATTTTAAACTTCTCTCAGAACAAATATTTGTTCAATTCTCTGAGGTCTAAAATGGGTCTGTGACCTCCTGTTTTCTTTGGAATAAGGAAATAGGGGAAGTAGAACCCTGTATCCTGATGGGGAATGGGTACTTCCTCTATTGCTCCTTGAGCAAGGAGCATTGTGACTTCTTGACCTAAGAGACTGTCGAGAGAGGTCTGAGAATTGAACTGTCTTACAATTGTAGGAGAGGGCATGCTGTGAAAATGAAGCCTGTACCCCTCTCGTACAATGGACAGAGTCCAATTTTCTGCTGTTATTTGGTACCATCTGTGGGCAAAATGACATAACCTGCCTGGGATGGTCAAGTGTTCTGGACCGTTCAGGGGCAGGAAGGCAAAGTTCTCTAGAAAGGAGTCAAAGCCCCTGAGGAGGCTGAGCCTGCTGAGCTGGCTGAGGTTTTGCAGCTTTTGGCTTCTTTTGTTGTCTAGGTTGTTGCTGTTGTCCCTTTTGGGTAGTCTGACCTGGACGGTGTCCCTGTTGGGTATAGGAAGAATACAACTTCTTTTTCTTATTGAAAAATGGTTTCCTAGAGGATTTTTTCCTTGCAGGATCAGCTGTATATTTGGACAATCTATCCAAAATGATATTGTCAGCATCTATCTCATTAGCCTTCTCCTGCCAATTCTTGCCAAAGAGATTTTCTCCTGTGCAAGGAATGTTTCCTAATTTATCCTGTGCCCAAATTTCTAAGTCAGATGCCTGAAGCCAGGCAATCCGACGTGCACCAATGGCAATAGCAGAGGTTCTGCTTATGCACTCAAAACAGTCAAAGGATGCACGATTTACAAACTTGGAAACATCCTGAGCATGTTTGACTAGGGTAAGATAGTTTTGCCTTTTGTCATCAGAAAGGAGGGGGCTCATAAGCTCAAGTCTCCTGTGACCTCTTTAAGGAACATTTCCATATACAAGATACAGGAACTGATCCTAGCTGAGAGCATGGAAGCTTGGAAGCATCGACGCCCAAAGGCATCGAGAGTCCAACATTCACGACCTGGAGGATTGGATGCGTGTCTTCTTTGCACTTTTCATCCTTCTCATGGGTGATTCCACCACCATTGAATGGTGTGGTAATTAAGTTTTTTGAAAGCCAGGACAAGGTGGAACTCGATACATGGTATCGAGTCTTCGAGAATGAGGAAATGTGGTTAACGTTGTTTCCCACATCCTTAGCATAAGATCATGTAAGATCTCATGAATAGGCAGAGTAGCTGCCTCTTTGGGAGCCTTAGGGTATTGGAGAATTTCCAACTCCTTTGCCCTTTTCAGGAGCTACTGTGATGGAAAGGCCTCGGGCCACATCAAGGATAAAGTCCTGAAAGGACATATCCTCTGGCGGAGACATTCTGCGCTGAGGAGAAGAGGAATCCTCGGGGAGAAGTACTCTTGTATTGGCAGAGTCTTCGGAGTCTTCAGACTCATCAGAGGATTCAAAATACCTCTTATCCCGGTGATCATGCAAAGCATGGTACCGGTAGCGATCAAAGCCAGTATTGGGTTGTTCCGGTACCGATCTGTCGATGCCGGAGGCAGACACATGACTCGGTATGGGTGGCATAACCACTGATGTTAATGCAGTCGGTACCGGTTCCGGTACCGGTATCAGTTGAGGTGTCTGAAGCGGTTTCAATGGTACCGAAGCCGTGAGAAGAGCCGCTAGACTGCGTTCGATTGCAAGGAATCTCTGGTCTATCGACGCTGCCGATGCTTGGGTGTCAGTACCAGTAGAAGCGGCCAGAACCCCAGAGCATGGTGCTAGTAGTTCTGCCACGGTTGAGGCCTTGAGAACATCCTGGAGCCCCGTTAGTGCTTTGGAAGCCAAAGCCTACCGCCGGGGCAGTTTTGCCAGTGAAAATTCCTCAAGGGCAACGCCAGGGGCATCTCGATACTTAGAAGGAGATCTACCCTTTGAGGACTGGCTAGATTAATGTTTAGTTACCTGATATCCATGGGAGGAAGATGAGGCCCTGGAGGACGTCGATGCAACAGATGTCGCGTCTGAGGGAAAAAGGGTGCTAAGTTTAGCAGCTCGGTTCTGCCGGACCCTTTCTGACATCATTCCACAGGAGAGGCACTCTGAAATAGAGTCAGGACCTAAACATTTGAGACAACAATCATGGGTGTCGGTGACGGAAATGGTACCGCCACATTTAGAACATTTCTTAAAACCTGAAGTAAGTTTTTCCATTTTTAAGGAAAAAATTGGGCGTAGTGCCCAAAATGGGGCCTAGTACCAAGGAAAAACGTTTCTAAAGTAAAACACCTCAGAAACGTTTTTTTTTTTAAAAAGAAAGAACAAAGAACCGGCGGTACCGATATGGCATCGAAGGAAGGCAGACGCAACCACAAAAACAAAGATTAAAGACAAATTTTTCTGCGGTGACAGGGTATGTGACCTGTTGGCTCCATGGAAAACAAAGAACTGGAGAGGGACAGTTGGAAAGGTGGGAAGGCAGCACTTAGGCGCTGTGGGATGCTCCCAAGAGCTTTCCTATTGGATGCTGGGGAGTGTTGCCGTGCAGGCTCCATCGGTACCGACGATACCCATATGTGAAGACTAATTTCCTGCTTGTTCCTGGAGATATCAAATTAGGAATAAACCATAAACCATATAAAGAAAAGAAAGTCAAAAGCTGGCCTATCTTTCATCTGCGGGAGCTAATCAGGCAGTTGTGCAATATTGCTGCTACCCGGTTATCTGTGGCTCTGGAGCATGTGTGGCGACCTCAGATATTCAATGCTGGGGCCGCATATGACCCCGTCATTGAATATCCGGGGTCAAAGCTCAGCGGCAATGGCTATGCGCTGCAGATCAATATCAGGCCCTATGTTCTTATGAGTTGTTCCACTAATTGAATCCCACTAGAGGACAGCAACCTTGGGCCGGAAGGACTGGGGTTTCTAGTCCCACAGGTGCTCCTTGTGGTCTTGGGCAAGCCACTTAACCCTCCATAGCCCATGTTCCCTGTAAAATAGTTATCTCCAAGTTATAATGCCCTGTTTAATGTAATTTCAGTTTGTTCAATGTAAACCGCACTGATGCAGAATAGCACAGTATATAAGAGAATATAAAAAAAAATAATTATTATTATTGGTCACTGAAACTGTAGAGCTTCAAGTCATCTACAAACAGTCTGATATTATGCTGAATTGTTACCATTTTTAAGATTAAGACTAAATCCGCATCCTCAAGAGCTAATAAGGATTTCGCATCATACAAAACAGAAGCTGCAACAAGGAGTCTCCTTGAAATATTCCTCATTGGATCTTGATGATAGGAATGACAAGCTGCCCATCTTTATACTTCAGATGGTTTGCCACATTTTCACGATCAACATTATACTCGTATACTCAGTCAATTTGGAGTTATTCTGTATATTTCTTTTTTTAATTTAATATTTATTGAAATTTTAACAATACATTCAAGAAAACGTTTCATACATAAAAGAGATTCTCCAAAATATAAAAAATATCAGACATATTATAAAGAAACAATTTTTACAGAGAACTCTCTTATAGCCCACATGTTTAGGGGGCTGTGATTATAATACAACTACTGTAAGGTAAGAGAAATAACCCAAGTGATACTTAGGAAATATTCGCATTAACAAAAGCAAGATGAGAGTGAGTGGTCTAAGGTATTTACAATACATGATGTGATTATGTCGCATCCTTTGAAGTAACACCATGAATAACATGTGTTACCACAGGTAACCTGGTGCTAATGAAGGCAACCAAGTCATTTGGCTGAAAAAAGGCATATCTAACAGATTTATACAGCACCAAATATTTACAAAGAAATCTCAGTTGGAAAGTACCCCTCAACTGCAACATCCCAGATTTCTTAAGCAAAAATTACTTCCTTCTTTTCTGAGTCTCCTTCGCGATATCTGGAACATAGCAATCTTAAAACCGCAGAAGATATACCATTCTCTTCTTATAGAACATTTTAAGTAATCATTCTTTATCTGTGACCAAGGCACATAAAACTAATAGGATAGATGGTTTGTATTCCTCTTCATCAGAAACTTCCAAAAGATCAGAGATGTTTAAGATATCTACATTAGAAACCCCTTTTGCACCATCTGGTTCCTTTTTACCAGCAGAAAGATAGTAAATTATTGTCAGAGGCAGTATAAGCTCTTGTGGGCTTTTAAAACTTCTATGAGGTAATGCTTAAACATTTCTAGGGCTGAAACACCCCCAGAATTAGGGAAGTTTAAGACCCGCAGATTTGCAGCACAAATCTAATGCTTCTAACTTTTTCTAGTGCCTCTAACTTTAAGTGTAGAGCAATATAGGGCTCTATTTTGAGCGGGGCGGTGCTATGCGCTGCATTGGCACATAGCCCACCCCCCTCCCGCCTAACCCAGATTTTCCATGCCAGGGTCATATGCGACCCCGACATCAAAAATTCAGGTGTCGCTGCACAGCCAGGAAGCCGCAGGAGCTACCTGTGTAGAACTGATTTTCGATGCTACATGGTTAGCCCCAGTGCCTTAAAGAAAGGTGAGGTTTTCACACGCCTATCTTTAAGGCACAGAGCGCTAACCATATAGCATCGAAAATTGGTGCTACATGGGTAACGCCATGGCCTGCTTCCGCTCCGCCCCGGACGCCCCCAACATGCTAAGATTTCTGCTTTTCTTAGCACTGGCCATGATGGCTTGATTTGGCATTAACTGGTCTTTGGTTCCATATGCTCCCCTCTTATTGCTTTTCTGCTCTGTTGCCATGATGTTATTGGAATCGATATGTTCATATATTCTGTCAGCATCTATTACTGTGAACAGATTTTAGATCATAGGTAGACAAGTTATTGATTCATAATTTTTAAAACATTATTTGGAGCTCCCTTTGAAAGGAGAATTGATCTTCCTATTAATAGTCATTGCAGTGCTAAATGATACTTTCTGAGGAAATTTCACCAAATGGGTTAGTTTTGTGTATAATATACAAATACAAAATCACTGCTCCCTTTTTCTTCACATTATATCCTTTGTATTCATAGACAGCTAATTTCACTATTTAGTGTAAGGAAAAAGACCATAGAGCACATCCTTTACTCTCTTTTTAGCCATGCATAGCCTGCTTAAAGCCCTGAGAGGGACAAAGAGGACTGTTAATTTCTTATTCATTTCTTATTTATTTATTTATCTGGGTTTATATCTCGCTTTTCTCTGGGTCAAAGCGATGTAAACTGAATAGAGGATTTCATCACGAGAAATCAGAAGTTCACCCCACCTCTAGCACTACAAGTCGAAAATGCCGAGCTCAAAACTAAAACCACAATTCGCTATCTAGGCATCACACTAGATCAGCGACTTGACATGATAACACATGTGAAAAACGTCGCAAAAGCTGTATATCATAAGAATGGAACATTACGCCTTCTTCGACCACTCCTGGACTTCACTGACTACCGGACTATATTTCAAGCCCTAGTTATCCCACACTTGGACTTCGCCAACATCATCCTCCATGGGCTTCCACAGTCAACTCTAAATCCACTCCGACTTGCCATGAACTCGGCCGCTAGAGTACTTGTAGGTGTGTCAAGGTCAGAACACATTACGCCTGTGATGAAGGAGCTCCACTGGCTACCCCTACAAGCTTGAATCCACTACAAGGCACTTGTCATGACATTCAAAGCACTGAGGAACCAGCCCCCCTCACCCATCAGTAAATTAATCAACATCATGCCTGACAACAGGAACAGAAGATCTGCAATGAGGAATGCATTAGAAATCCCTAAGATAATGACAAAATGCCTAAACGTAACAGCCAATAGGGCCTTTTCGGTTTATGCACCCACAGCCTGGAATGCCCTCCCCTCCGAAATTTGATCTATCACGAGCCTTACCCTATTCATAAAAACGATAAAATACCACCTATTCCAAAAATACTACCAGAAGGCAACCCAGGGAAATATGTAATAGGCCCTCCGACCCCCTTCCATATCTGCCCCAATACTTTAAGCCAACAAGAGAATGGATAATCAGCGTTTCCCTTGGCTTAAACCTGTGCCATCAATCCTACTCAATGGTGAATATTCTGTAACTTTGTAAAATGTGCTGTAAATAGTTTTCACCCAAGTTATTACCCTGTTCATTGTTCTGTTCATTGTTCATTGTAAGCACAATGTGTTTTTGTTACATTGTACTATTGTTCTGTTCGCTGTAAACCGCACTGATCTTAATAGCGCGGTATATAAGAAACATAAATAAATAAATAGTAGTTACATCAAACAGGTGTTGGCTTATATACATAGAAACATAACAGCAGAAAAAGACATCATGGCCTATCTAGTCTGCCCTTCCATATCAACCGCTACAACAGTCCCCTTTTTAACTTTAGAGATCCTCTGCGTTTGTTCCATGCTTTTTTGAATTCAGATACTGTCCTCATCTCTACCACCTTCACTGGGAGACTATTCCATGCATCTACCACTCTTTCAGTAAAGAAATATTTCCGCATATTACTCCCGAGTCTATCTCCTTCCATCCTCATCCTATGTCCCCTCGTAGAAGAGCTTGCTTTCAAATCAAAAGAGGCTCTCTTCCTGTGCATTTATGCCATGGAAGTATTTAAACATCTCAATCATATCACCTCTATCCTGCCTTCTAAAGTATACATATTAAGATACTTAAGTCTGTCCTCATATGCTTTATAACAAAGACCACTAACCATTTTAGTAGCCACCCTCTGCACCGACTCCAACCTGTTTATATCTTTTTGAAGGTGCGGTCTCCAGAATTGCACATAATACTCCAAATGAAGTCTCACCACAGACTTATACAGAGACACTATCACCTCCTTTCTTCTGCTGGCCATTCCTCTCCCTATGTACCCAAGCATCCTTCTAGCTTTTGCCATTGCCTTTTCTACCTGTTTAGCTACTTTAAGATCATCAGACACAATCATGCCTAGATCCCGCTCTTCTTTTGTGGACAGAAGTACTTCACTTCCTATACTATATTGCTCCCTTGGATTACTGCAGCCCAAATGCATGACCTTGGATTTTTTATTTATTTATTTATTTATATTCTCTTATATACCGCGCTGTTCTGCATCAGTGTGGTTTACATTGAACAAACTGAAATTACATTGAACAGGGCATTATAACTTGGAGATAACTATTTTACAGGGAACATGGGCTATGGAGGGTTAAGTGACTTGCCCAAGACCACAAGGAGCACCTGTGGGACTAGAAACCCCAGAAACTGAGATTTTTTAACATTAAATCTCAGTTGCCAAATTCTAGACCATTCTTCAAGCTTAGCTAGATCCCTCTGCATGATATCAGTAAAGCCTTTAGATTTCAGTAAAGCCTTTGATCCCTCTTCGTGATATTTATTTTATTTTATTTTATTTATTTAGTATACATTTGTATACCGCTACTTCCAGCGATCAGTAGCGGTTTGATTACAAATTGGATCTAGTCAAATCATGACAGAATCGTGGGTATAAACACAATGATTTGAAGGGAAAGCACAGCACACAGTAATTAGATCTTAAGGAGAGGAGACAGAATTTACATATGTACATTTCTACATTTTTACATTTTACATAACAGTATCCATGTTCCATTTTGTTACATCTTGTAGTCCTCTGGGATTTACATCAAATTGTATTGACATTGGAATAGATATCAGTAAAGCCTTTAGATTTCAGTAAAGCCTTTGACACTATTCCTCACAGGCGACTTATACACAAACTGAGCACCCTAGGGATGGACCCTAAAGTTACTGCTTGGGTTAGAAATTGGTTGGGTGGGAGGCGACAAAGACTACAAGTAAATGGAGCTCACTCTGAGGAGAAGGATGTTACCAGTGGTGTGCCCCAGGGATCTGTCCTTGGTCTGATTCTTTTTAACATCTTTGTTAATGATATAGCAGAAGGGCTGTCAGGTAAGGTTTGCCTCTTTGCAGATGATACCAAAATCTGCAATAGAGTAGACACCCAGGAAGGTGTAGATAACATGAGGAGGGATCTAGCTAAGCTTGAAGAATGGTCTAGAATTTGGCAGCTGGGATTTAATGTTAAAAAATGTAAGGTCATGCATTTGGGCTGCAGCAATCCAAGGGAGCAATACAGTATAGAAGGTGAAGTACTTTTGTCCACTAAAGAAGAGCGGGACCTAGGCGTGGTTGTGTCTGATGATCTTAAAGTAGCTAAACAGGTAGAAAAGGCGACGGCAAAAGCTAGAAGGATGCTTGGGTGCATACGGAGAGGAATGGCTAGCAGAAAAAAGGAGGTGATAATGCCTCTGTATAAGTCTTTGGTGCGACCTCATTTGGAGTATAGTGTGCAATTCTGGAGACCGCACCTTCAAAAGGATGTGAACAGGATGGAGTCGGTGCAGAGGGTGGCTACTAAAATGATTAGTTGTCTTCATTATAAAGCATGAGGACAGACTTAAGGATCTTAATATGTACACCTTAGAGGAAAGGCGGGATAGAGGTGATATGATTGAGATGTTTAAATACCTCCGTGGCATAAATGTTCAGGGAGAGAGCCTCTTTCAATTGAAAGCAAGTTCTGCTACGAGGGGACATGGGATGAGGGTGAAGGGAGATAGATTCAGGAGTGATATGCGGAAATATTTCTTTACGGAAAGAGTAGTGGATCCATGGAATAGTCTCCCAGTTGAGGTGGTAGGATGAGGACAGTAACTGAATTCAAAAAAGCATGGGACCAACACAGAGGATCTCTAAAGGTAAAAAGTGGACTGTTGTAGTTGTTGATATGGAAGGACAGACTAGATAGGCCATGTGGTCTTTTTCTGTCATCATGTTTCTATGTTTCTTACCCAACAGCCCTTCAGCAATATCACTAACAAAGATGCTAAAAAGAATCAGACTAAGGACAAATCCGTGAGCTCCATTTACCTGTACATTTTGTTGCCTCCCACTCAACCAATTTTTAACCCAAGCAGTAACTATAGAGTCCATCCCTAGAGTGCTCAGTTTGGGACCGATTCTGTCCCGCACGTCCATCCCCTTTGTAGGTCCGGGCTGAGCCAGATGTACAAAGGGGATCGTGATTCTGATCCCGTGGGCATGTCTAGCCCTGTGGGATCAGAATCACGAACAGCAATGTATGTGCAGGCCGGGACTATGATTTAGTCCGGCCTGCATGTACATTAGTAGCTCGACTAACTCAGTCAGGGCTTTTAAATGGAGACACGGCGCCATGGTATTCTGTTGCCATGGCACCACGGCTCCATTTAAAAGCCGCGATGCCGGCCGCCAAAAATTTGCCAGCCCAGGACATACAGGGCCGACATTAGAATCGGCCCTGTACGTCCAGGGCCAGTGATCACCCACTGCCCACCCACTCTCCGCCCCCATGCCTCCCATTCCCCACCACGTCTAAATTCCCTGCACAACTGGTGGAAAAGTTATTCGGGGACAGGTGAAGCTACGAATAGCAGGAATGGACGTTCCATCGGACCATCCATCCCCGCTATTCGTGGCTCAGAATAACCCCCTTTGTTTATAAGACACCTGTGCGGAACGGTGTCAAAGGTTTTACTGAAATCGAAATAAACCAAACCATATCTAGGGGTCTCCCTTGGTCCAACTCCCTGGTCACCCACTCAAAGAAATCAATCAGATTTGTCTGACAAGACCTGCCGCTGGTGAATCCATGCTGCCTTGGATCCGGTAAACTGTTGGATTCTAAAAATCTCGAAATTTTTTATTTATTTATTTATTTAACAGTTCTTTTATACCGCACTCTTTATCATCAGCGCGGTTTACAGTGAACAAAACTACTCACGAACAGCAATAGGCAGGCATGAGTTTACATATAACAGGGAAATTAACCAGGATAAAAAACTTTGGGAAACTTTGTACATTTATGTTATTACAACTTTATACAGTGATAGTGTTCTATTTACATAATGTGTGACGTGTGACAGAACAATTGCGGCCTCATACTGAGTTGTGTTGGGGGAGTCGGCGAGGGGTTATGGTATTGAGAGAAGTGTATAAGGAACAGGTGGTGCTTTAAAGCTTTTCGGAATTGCTTGAGGTCCGTGATTGATCTAATTGTGGGTGGAAGGTTCTCTTTGAACAGCACTTCCAATAATTTATTCACCACCGAGGTTAAACTAAGTGGTCTGTAGTTTTCAACCACATCCTTACTTCCGCTTTTGTGCAAAAGGACCACATGTGCATCTCTCCAGTCCTTTGGCACCACTCTCGACTCTAAAGAGGAATTGAAAAGGACAGTCAGTGGAGCCGCTAGAATGTCCCCAAGTTCCCTCAGCATTCTCAGATGTATCCTATCCGGTCCCATCGCTTTGTCTACTTTTAATTTAGCTAGTTCCTCATGAACACAAATAGTTCAAAAGGCCCCTTGCTTCTGTTCCTGTTTGTGGGTGTTTTCTGAGGTCCTGTTTTCTGGCCCTTCATCTGTGAACGCAGAACAGAAATATTTGTTAAACAATTCCACTTAATCCTCATCAGCGTCTACATATTCCTCCTCTTCACCCTTGAATCTGACAATACCACTTTTGCCCTTCCTCCTCTCACTAATATATCTGAAAAATGTCATCCCCCATTTTATTGCATTGGCTATTTCCTCCTCTTTATGAATCTTTGCTTTCCTGACTACTTTGCCAGCCTCTCTAAGAGGGAAATATCAAACAGGGGTTATGGTGAAGAAAAAAACATGATAATTATAAGACTAAAGAAACTTTACTCTTAACTCTACGATGCATGATTTGAATGCAGATCCAAGACATCATTGATTTTTCAGTAAATTGTCCATTTTGGGTTGAGATGATGATGTGATTGATATTTTGGCAAGTAGCCTGTATTTAAGTGACTGTCGACCATTAAATGAAAACAAAAGTGTTCCATTATCAGGTCCCATCCAAGTGGGTTGTGAATGTTATTTGGATTGATTTCTACAATAAAGTTAGTTGTTTCAATGATGTCACTCAGATTCCAGTTCTGGGAAGGACGCCAATGTGATATTTTTTAAATGGTAATATGGTGTTTTTATACAATTGTAGCAATTAAGAGTCAGAGTCTAATTTGCAGAAGGTAAGCCCAGAAGAGCTAGGTGATGAGAAACATCGCTGACACCATATTCTGCAAGTGCCAGTACCTTAAATATCAGGCACAATGCATGAGTATCAGCAATAATTGGAAAAGTGATGAGCATATATTAAGAACTAGAGAATTCAGTTAATTGGTACAATAGCAATGATTAGAATGGAATGCTATCATTGTGGATTTCTGCACTTTCATTTGAATCCATGTACTGTACATCCTGGTTGATAGAAGCAGATGTTTAGATATTCTTCTCCAGAATCATGTTACATTATTGAGGAAGAAAATTTTAAGTCACAGTTATAAAGGTTGGGTCAGGTTTTATTAACATCAGTTAATTACATTTCAGACCATATCTTATGTCATATCATTACTGAACATACTTCTGATGCAGCAAAACTAGCTGGCCTCATCGAATAGTCAGTTGAATAGCTGATGAAGCGAACAGAGAAGTCTTTGTTTCAAAATGCTAAAAAAGTATAAAAAAAAGATTGTGGAAGAAGAAAAAATACCACAAACTGAAAAAATACAGGGTTTTTTCTTGACCTATGATAAATAGTCCTCTTAGTTTGAAGTCCTGAGAGGGGCAATGCATGACTAAGAAGAGCGTGAAGGATGCACTCTGAGATCTTTTTCCCCCCACACTACTGTAAATAGTGATCTTATCCATCTATGCAGATAAAAGATACAGTGGGGCCCTTTTACTAAAGGGCACTATGGTATTGCACTTAACGTGGCAAAACTAAAGAGTCTTGGAATAGGAGGAAGTGTACTACTTTGGATCAGGAACTGGTTAAAAGATAGAAAGCAGAGGGTAGGGCTAAATGGTCAATTTTCCCAATGGAAAAAGGTGAATAGTGGTGTACCCAGGGATCTGTGCTGGGTCCGCTGCTTTTTGATATATTCATAAATGACCTGGAAAGTGGAATAACGAGTAAGGTTATCAAATTTGCAGATGACACAAAACTATTTAAAGTTGTTAAAACCCAAGAGGATTGTGGAAAATTGCAAGAGGATCTTGATAAATTGGAAGACTGGGCATCAAAATGGCAGATGAAATTTAATGTGGACAAGTGCAAAGTTATGCACCTAGGAAAGAACAACCCACACTATGGTTACCCTCGTCTCTCTGTTTTGTTTTGGAAAAGATCAAGAAGCAGATGACTATTCTCAAGAGCACTGTCCAATAGAGATGGGCAAGCACCTAATGTCCCTGGCCATCACCATCATGGCACACCAAGGATTTTCCCAAGCACTACCTTAAGAGACTGAAGGGCTGGAACTTAGAAATGTTGGACTGTTTTATAAGAACACTTATGGGGATTCTCTTAAGAGGAAGATATTAACTGACTAATGAAGAATGAGAGTGTTACCTAATGATTGCTCATTTTTGTTAAATCATTTCAAGATTTAAATGGTCACAATATCTTCTTCAGAATGGAGAAGATAAGAAAATTATGACTAACAACTGAATTCTGACGAAGTTAACACCTTTCTGTGTATGATATTTTCAAAATAGGAACCTTGCCTGTGGAGTGTATTTACATCTTGAAATCATCATGTGAATAAGATAAAAGTACTGTTTTTTAGGAACAGAATATGATTTATATTTTCAACAGAAGATGCATTCATAGTGAATAATATATGAAGAAATATTGATCTATATTGATAGGATCAAGCAGTTAATAATTTCAGCAGCCTTATAAAATTATACAAACTGACTTTGTGTAAAGATATTTTATCAGCACTACTGATATAATTTGTGATACAGGTGTGGCAACAGTATTGACTGTTCTACAGCAAAAGAGCAGGTGCTTGGCTTTGGGTTACATTCATGCATACCAACTTCCCATCTCTACTGGGAGTTTCATACTTACTTCGCAAGTTCTCTCTTCCACGTCCTCGACCTCTTCCTCTCCCTCTCCCTCTCCCTCTCCCTCGGAAGCTTCCTCGGATGTTGCCACCCTCACTTCTCACACTGGACACCTCATCAAGGTCATCTCTTTTCTCACGTCTCCAGCCTTATTAGAAAACAACAATTAAGATGGACATAAAGCATAGTTACTCACCTGTAACATGTAATCTCTGGGAACCGCAGGAACCAGTCTTCACATATGAGTAACGTGCCCTGGTGGAGCCTGCATGGAAACACTCCCCAGCACCGAATAGGAAAGCCTTTGGGAGCACCCCACCACACCTGTGTGCCTACCTTCCCGCCTTCCCAGCCTTTCTCCTTAGTGAGGTTTATAGCTGAGACAAAAAAGAAAAGAAAACCCTTCAACTCCTTGGGGAGGAGAGCGGGTTGTGAAGACTGATTTCTGCTGTTCCCAGAAATCACCTGTTACAGGTACCTATGCTATCTCCAAGAATAAGCAGGAATGAAGTCTTCACATATGGGATTACCTAGCTCAAGGCTACCAGGTACTTGCGGCGAGTAGCAGGATGCAACCAAAGGGGTAAAACCCATTGAACAACAACTTGAGGAATCTTAAGCACACTGTCATCGTAGATAGTTGCATGGTAGCCAGTAGAAACAGAGGGCCAGAGGGAAGGAGGTATATCTAAGTGCCAAAAGGTGCTGGAGTACAACTTGGTCAAAGTCTATGTCCCTACGGGAGTCCTTGTCCAGACAATAATGGGCCGCAAAGGTATTTATGGAAGACCATGTGGCAGCCCAGTAGATCTCTGATATGGAGACAGAACATAAATGGGCCACCGAGGTGTACATGGTACAAACATTGTGCGCTGTTACATGACCCTCTAAGGAAAGACCTGCTTGTGCATAAGCAAACAAAATGCAGTCTGTTATCCAGTTAGATAAAGTCTGCTTCATTACCAGTTTTCCCAGGTGACTAGGATCAAAGGAGATGAAGAGCTGAGAAGATTTTCTGTGAACCTTGATTCTAAGTAGTAGACTAAAGCTTACTTGAAGTCTAGGGTATGGAGCGATACTTCAGCCAGAGATGTATGTGATCTTGGAAAAAAGGTCGGAAGGATGGATGGGTGAAACTACCTTCAGCAGGAAGCGCAGATGCATGCGCAGGACCATCCAGTCATGGTGGAGTCAGGTATAGGGTTTGCAGCTCGTTAACCCTGCGAGCCGAGGTGAATGAAACTAGGAAAGAGACCTTCCAGGTTAGAAATTTCAGTGAAGTAGAGGCTAGGGATTCAAAGGGAGGTTTGAGCAGTTGAGCAAGTACCACGTTCAGGTCCTAGGCCACTGATGGGGGCCGGATTGGTGATTTAGTCAAGAGAAGACCACGCATAAAGTCAGCCATTAAAGGATGAAAGGCGACGGTTCGTCCATCCACCAGTTGGTGCAAGGCCGCAATTGCACTGAGGTGGACCTTAACGGACTTGGTCTTAAGACCTGCGGTAGAAAGGTGGAGAAGATATTGAAATAACGATTCCACCAGGCAAGAGAAGATCCTTCTGAGAGCACCATAGCGCGAATCTGTGTCATTTGAATGCATAAGTACATTGAGTGAAGTACTTTTGGGGATGCAAGAAGGATATCTTTAAATCCCTCTGGCAGGTTCAGGTCTGAAAGGACTACCCTTTCAGCATCTATGCCATCAGGCAGATCGTTCAAATATTGGGATGGAGAAGCATGCCCTGGTCCTGCAAGAAGAGGAAGGGCACGAATCCCAGACTCAGAGGCTGATGCTGAGCTAGTGGAAGAAGCAGGGGAAACTACAGTTGACATGGCCACAATGGGGCTATGAATATCATTGTCCTCCTGTTGGCCTGTAGCTTGAACAGAGTCTTCGGTGTCAGGAGAATGAGTGGATAAGCGTAAAGCAGACCCTTTCCCCAATGAAGGAGGAACGCATCGGCGGCCTGATACTGTGAAGACGTAACCGTGGAGCAGACGAGAGGGAGCTGTGTGTTTAACAGGGTGGCAAAGAGGTTGATTATAGGGGTTCCCCATAATTTGAAGATGTGAATGGTCATATCTCGATGGTGAGTCCACTCGTGCGTTAGAAGGACTCGACTCAGCTTGTTCGCTAGGATATTCAGTTCCCATGGGAGGTAAACTGCACAGAGTAGATGTGGTGAGAGATGGCAAATGTCCAGATGTGGACCACTTTCTCGCAGAGGAGGCGAGACCCCGTGCCTCCCTTTTTGCTGATATAGAACATTGCTCTTTGGTTGTTAGTTTGAATCAGAAAAGTTTATCCTGTCAATTTAAGTTGAAAAACTCGAAGGGCATTGTCTATTGCCCGTAGTGATCTGATGAGAAGATTCCTGGTGAGACCACAGGCCCTGTGTAGTTAAGCCGTTCAGGTGAGCTCCCCGCTCCTGCTTGGAAGCATCAGGCACATTGAGGGGGAGACATCTGAGAAGGTGACCTGACGAGTAGGTTTTGAGGCATACACCACCACTGGAGGAAGTTGGCTAGCTGAGGTGTGATGATCCTTTGACTGTTTCCATTGACAGGAAAGAGTCCACTGAGCCTGGAGCATGTGAAGACGAACAAAGGGGACCATATGCACGGTGGAGGCCATTTGCCCCAGCAGACAAAGCATGTCCCTTGCTGTGATGAGAAACTGTTGCTGAACATGGCTTGCGAGTTCTGTGAGGCACTGCAGGCAGTTTCCTGGGAACAAAGCTCGGGCTTGCACAGTGTCTAGGAGTGCACCTATGAATTCCAATTTTACAGTAGGAGCAACATGAGACTTTGGAAAATTTATGACAAAGCCTAGATGTTGAAGCACAGTGACAGTGTGGTGAAGTGACAGGTTTAGTACTTGAGGGGAATCACTCTTGATCAGCCAGTCGTCTAAGTAAGGAAAGAAGAAGATGCTCAGGGTGCAGAGGTAGGCCGCAGCCACTGCTAGACATTTTGTGAACACCCTTGGGGCTGAAGCTAGGCCGAAAGGTTGAATTTGGTACTAGTAGTGAGCTCCCTGAAACATGAATTGCAGGTACTGTCTGTGAGAAGCATGCATGAATATGTGAGTGCAGGCATCCTTGAGATCTAGAGAACAAAGCCAATTGTCCCTCTGAAGGTATGGAAGTAGAGTTCCTAGGGAGACCAACTTGAATTTTTTTCAAACCCAGAATTTGTTGAGGGCTCGGAAATCTAGGATGGGTCTGAATCCTCCCGTCTTTTTGGGAATGAGGAAGTAACGGGAGTAAAAACCCAACCTTCCTGTGCGGGAGGAACTCTTTCTATGGCACCCTGCGAAGGCAGAGAAACTATTTCCTGCTGTAGCAGGGTGCAGTGAAGAGGTTCCATGGGAAACTCCCCTGTGAAAAAGGTTGGGAATATCCTTTTTCACAGGGGAGCTGATATCCTTTGAGGACCACGTACAAAGTTCATTACTCTATTGTTATGAGAGGCCATCTGTGGGCAAAGTGGACCAAGCGGCCTACAATGTGAGAAGGATGGGGATCCTTCAGGGGATGTATGGCTATGTTCTAGGAAGGAGTAAAAACCAGCTGTAGGCTGGGCCTGTGGAGTTGGTTAAGGTTTGGGAGCCTTAGGCCTCTTGGGCTGAATAATGGGCCTTACTGCTTTTGTTAAGGCTGCTGTGGCTGATAATGTGGGTAAGATGGATAAGACAGTATCTCTTCTTTTTAGGGTAGAAGGGCTTTTTGGTGGATGCCTTCTGTCTAGAGGGATCAGCTGTATTTCTAGAGAGGCATTTGAGAGCGAGATCATCTGTTTCAATCTCACCCACCTTCTCCTTCCAACCTTTCCTGAAGAGATTCTCACCTGTACAAGGGATGTTATCCAATTTATCCTGGACTCACTGCTCCAGGCCATCCTCATGGCCCAAATACATACCGCTGCAGCTCTGCTAGCCATCAAAAGCAGCTCTGGTGAGAAACATGGAAGTATTTTGATTTTGCTTGATTAGGGCCTGGTAAACAGCCTGCTTGCCAGCTGGCAGGAGAGGGGAAAAGTCCTCAAGATCTTTAGTGATATCCTTTAGGAACATTCTCATGTACAACATATAGGAGTTAATCCTAGGGGCCAGCATCATTGCTTGGAAACATCGATGTCCAAAGACATCCAGAGTTCTCAATTTCCTATCTGGAGAAACCGAAAAATGATTCTTGGGACTTTTAATACGGCACATTGCCGATTTCACTACCATAAACTGGTGTGGAAGCTGGGGTTTCTGGAAGCCCGGGTACTCAGGAACCCTGTACATCATGTCAAGTCTCTTATTAACTGAGGCCACAGTCAGAGGAGCCTCCCACATGCATAGCATGAGGTTCTGTAGAATGCGATGCACCAGGAATGTCGTATCCTCTTTAGGCATCGAGAGAAACTGGAGTATTTCCAGCTCCTCAGCCCTCAGTTTTTTCTTGGTGGCAACTGTAATTGACAGAGCCCTCGCCATGTCCCTGATAAAGTCCAAGAAGGACATATCCTCCAGTGGGGACTGTCACTGTTTGTGTGGTGATGAAGGGTCAGAAGGAATATCAATGAGGTCTCAGGAACCGAGGGACTCAAAGTCCGATTCCGAGGCATCAGAGTCGGAAAAAGGCAAAAACGCAAAGTCGCGACAATTGGAATCTTAGCGCCAATGCCGTTCCAATGCCAGATGACAGTCTAGGTATTGATGTTTAGAGGTATCGGAACAGAGTTGTGCTGACAGCCGGTCTGTTTGATCACTTCGGGTAACGACCGGTTCCAGAGGAGCATTCGGCATCGACCTCAATGGTAGTGGACCCAAATCCGGTACTGATGAAGTCGAAGGCCTTAGGGTACTGATGTCCGGACTCAGCATGGAGATCTGGGATCCAGAGGTCCTCGAGGCCACTGACACTGATTCCGCTAGGATGCTGCCACACTCTGCTCAAGAGCCAGCATACGCTGATCGAGAGAGATGGATGTAGTCTGGATAGATTGCCATATGGGGCTTTGAGCCACCATCCCAGTACATGGAACTGGTAGCTCCTGAGAGATTGGTGCCTCGGGAGCATCCCGGAGCCCCTCTTGTGCTTCGGAGGACGGATCCTCCCACTGGCTGGTCGATCAGAGTCAGATTCATCTCTGGGGGAGTCCCGATGTTGCTGTCCCAGCTGGTCTCTGGAATCGACAACAGGTCTCAATGTCAACAGCGTCGAAGTCTTCACTGCATCAGTAGAGGACATGTACTTACTCAGGTGCTTCAACTTCAAGGTGGTGTAGAAACCGTGTGAAGAAGTCGATGCCTGTGAGGATGTGGAGGCCACTGACGAGTGAGCTAAGTAGCCAAGTCTGTTGGAAACAGAGACCTACGTTGTTTTTCATGTTTTTTAATCCCCTTTTAGTCATCTGCTGACACAAGGGACAAGTGGCTGGTTCATGGTCAGAACCTAAACACTTCAAGCACCAGTCATGCTTATCAATGGCTGAAATAATGTTCTGACACTTTGAACATTTTTTAAATCACTGGCTTGTTTCTCCATATTCAGGAACACAGCCATTGCCAGGTCAAAAAAGGCAATGGCGACCTAGGCCGTTGAGACCTGCAGCAGGAGCCACGGTAAAAGACGAAAAAATAAAAATAAAAGAAAAGTGGACTCCAGCATCGAGCAACGACACTGGAGCCAGCGGGAAGGCAAAAAATGAAGTACAGTGTACCCTGAAGGGCACAGAGAAAATAGTCTAACAGGGTGACAGGACAGATGTCCAAATGGCTCTGCAGAAAACTATAAACTGAGGAGAAAGGCTGGGAAGGCAGGCATGCAGGTGCAGTGGGATGCTCCTAAAGGCTTTCCTTTTGGGTGCTGGGGAGCGTTCCTGCACGGACTCCATCAGGGATATCACCCATATGTGAAGACTACATTCCTGCTTGTTCCTGGAGATAAAACATTCCCGGTCTTTGCACTTCATTCCAACAATATGACTAACAAGTAGCCACAAAGCAGTTTTCTGGGTCTGAAACCATCTGAATACATGTTCTCATACAGTATACTGCATGTATTGATAGAGTATGTTGTGCAGTATACTGTAACAGTATATACAGATTGCATGCTTGCACCCACTACTTCAGGATGCTAGTACAACTACGTTAGCATCTCCTGGATATAAGGCATGTAACAACAGCATTCTAAATTGTATGAACAGTAACACAGAAGATGTTAGCAGGTAAGAACCTCTTGGGTCTACCCAGTCTGCATTGCTACAGCTCCTATTTTATGTACTCAATGTCTTCTCCCTCACTTGCCCTGTCTGTAAGGTCCCTTCTTGTCTGTACTATAGATGCTTGAGTTCTGCTCATATTGGCTCTAACAACTTCTACTGGAGATCTATCCTAGATATTTACCACCTTCTCAAGAGAAAATATTCTCACATTTCTTTCTTTTCTGTCTACCTCCCTCTATGCGCCACTTGTTTTATTTATTTATTTAACCCATTGGGGGGGGGGGTTGTTATACTGCTTTATCCTATAGTCAAAGCAATTTACAGTGTAGCATAGGAGATTACATTGAACAGGGAACATTAAACGTCAAATTTAACTTACCATTACTAACTTTAGTTAAGAATGAGAAAGGTTTTTGACAGGGTATGGTTTGTTCATAATGGGCTATGTAATAATTCCAAAGTGTTCTATGAATAGGAAAGTTTTTAGTTTCCTTCTAACGCCTTGGCTGTCCTTTCGGGACCTGATGTCTTCAAGCAGAGAGTTCAATAGTGATAGTGCTGATAGAGAAAATGCCCTTTTGGATGTGGTTTATTTGGGCGTTGGGGATGATGAGCATGTTTTTATTCTTGGTTCTCTTTGGTCTGGTTTCAGGGTCTTTTGCGATCAGAGTTTGTAAGGTGTCTGCTGTTGTGTGTTGTAGACTTTTGCTTATGGTGAGTATTGTCTTGAATTTGATGTGTGAGCACATTGGGAGACAGTGTAATTGATTTAGGAAGGGAGTTAAGTGGTCATATCTTGCCACCCCCATAATGATGCATACTGCCGTATTTTGGGCCATCTGTAAAGGATGTATGGTGTGCTTTCGGAGACCTTGGTATATGAGGTTGCAGTAGTCCAGGAGGGATGTGATTGTCGCTTAGCAGACTGTCTGGAAGTCGTTGTGGCTGAGCAGTGGTTTTAGCTTTTAGATGACACACTTTGTAGTATGCATTCTTTGCTGTTTTGTTTATGTGTGACTGTAGGATGAGGTTTTTGATCTAATGTGACTCCGAAATATCTGACTTTGTTCTTTAACAGGTAAGTTGTCATATGATAGTATTATGGGGTATGTTGGGGAGAAAAATGTTTCATTTCTAGTGATGTGGAGGCCTCTGTTTTCTTGTAATTTACGTTTAGATTGTGTAAGTTTAGCCACTTTACCATTGCCATTAGTTATTGCTGTATTTGGGTTTGTCTTTGTTGAATGGCGTACATATAATAATGTCATATGTGTACAGATGGTACTGAGCAGTGTGCTTTTTTATTATGTTACAGATGTGTTATAAATAGAGGTTAAATAGCAGCGAAGAAAAGGAGTAGCCTTGTATGATGCCCTGTTGTTGTATAAATGGTCTTGATTTAGTAGGGTCTGTTCTGACTTGTTGCTGTTGGAGATCCATGTATGAGTGGAACCAATTCAGGGTAGTGTATAGCAGCCTTTGATTCAGTTACCCACCTTTGCAACAATATAAGGTGGGTAACTGAATCGAAGGCTGCTGAGATATCCAGGAAGATTAGGATGAAGCCTTTTTTGAGTTTCTCAATCTATGGAAACTACTACTTTCAGCCCTCACTTGGTTTGCAAGATTGTCATGCTGTGAGGGCTTGTGTGCATCAGTGATGCTGAGGGCTAAGCTATCGCTGGTTTAACTACTGACAGGGTCTCCCAAGATGGACAGGTCTCAGCTGAGGTGCCAGACCAAGACAAACAACCCATCTGGGCAGCAGCAGAATGGGAAAGTGTTGGCGGCGGAGGATCACATTTCTGTGACAATGGCAACAACACTAAATTTAAATTGCATGGAGGAAAGGCCCAGCAATCTACTTCTTGCCATGAAAACCCATTGGATAGTCACAACAAAACAAATTGCACTATAGTGCTGGAAGATGAGACCCCCAGGTCGGAAGGCCCTCAACTAGCTACTGGGGAGGAGCTGAAGACTTTTCAGAGTAAAGCCAGCATTTATGATGTGGTTGGATCAAAGCCCTTGGGACATCTGACTGCTGATGTAGCTGCGCATGAAATGAGAGTCAAAAACTATAAAGATGTCTTGTATATTGGGACATGGAACATGCGAAGCATGAACCAAGGGAAGTTGGAGGTGGTCAAAAATGAAATGGAACGTGTACAACTTGTTGGGTATCAGCGAACTGAAATGGACTGGCATCAGGCACTTTGCATCAGATGATCACATGGTCTACTATGCTGGAAATGAAAGACAAAGAAGAAATGGTGTTGCATTTATAATAAAGAAGAAACTTGCAAGAACTGTAATGAAATACAATGCAGTCAGTGACTGCTTAATCTCTATTCCTCTATGAGGAATGCCTATCAACACAGCTATAATTCAAGTATATGCCCCAACAGCAACTGCAGATGATGAAATTGATGAGTTCTATGAACATGTTCAAGCTGAAATTGACAGAACATGCAATCAAGATATCCTGATAGTCATGGGTGACTGGAACACAAACGTTGGCAACAAAGAAGAAGGCAAAATGTTTGGAAAATATGGACTTGGCAACAGAAATGAAGCTGGAGAAAGACTGAAAGAATTCTGTAAGAATAATCTATTCATCTCAAACATATTTTTCCAGCAACACAAGCGGCAACTGTACATATGAACTTCACCCAATGGACTCTACAAAAATCAAATTGACTACATCTGTGGAAGTCAACGTTGGAAAAGCTCTATAACATCAACAAAGACAAAACCTGGGGCTGACTGTGGTACAGATCACCAACTACTAGTATGTAAACTCAAGCTAAAGTTGAAAAAGAGCAAGCCACTCATGAATGTAGCAAAATATGACCTTGAGAATATACCATAGGAATTTAAAGACTGCCTGCAAAATAGATTTGCTGCTTTAGATACAAATGACCGAGCTCCAGAAGAGTTATGGAATGGCATCAAGAAGGTTGTGTTGGAAGAAAGCGAGAAGTCTCTACAAAAGGTGAAAAAGCAAAAATGG
Organism: Ichthyophis bannanicus; assembly: GCA_033557465.1. NCBI lineage: Eukaryota > Metazoa > Chordata > Amphibia > Gymnophiona > Ichthyophiidae > Ichthyophis > Ichthyophis bannanicus. Next base: position 1,855,563,378 of record CM066032.1, on the reverse strand, counting down.
CCAAAATGGATGACGGAAGAAACTCTGAAAATTGCCCAGAAACACAGAGAAGCTAAAGCCAGAGGAGAAAGAAAGGCAATCGCAGAACTCAACAGAGATTTCCAAAGAGCAGCAAGACAGGACAAGGAAAAGTACTACAATGACACATGCAAGGAAATAAAAGCAGAAACTATTAGAGGAAGAACAAGATCTGCTTTCCTAAAGCTACAAGAGTTAAAGAAAAAGTTCCAGCCTCGAATTGGAATATTACAAGATGCTCAAGGTTCTGTGTTGAATGATGCCGAGAAGATCAAGAAAAAGTGCCACAAGGATCCGCACTATCCTCACTGCTATTCAACCTCTACATCCAACCAATCTGCAACATCATGAAAGCACACAAAATAAACTACACAATCTATGCACACGACATCATGATATACACTCCAATCAACCTCGACAGCCCTGACTACACCAAAATAACAGACTGTCTCAACAGTATGGCCAAATGGCTCCTGCACAACAACCTAGCCATAAACTACAGCAAGACAGAAGCAATAATCATCACACGAAACACCAACCTCAGCCCCCCACCCTTCATCAACACCAACAACTCAGCAATACCACTGAAAAACGAAGTGAAATACCTCGGAATAACCCTCGACAGAGAAATGAACCTTCAATCACACATCAGAAGAACCACTAAGAACGCATACAACAAGATGAGAATAATCAGATGCCTTAAGCTCCTACTCAAACAAAACCACTTCCGCACAGTCTGCCAAGCTCTAATAACTCCCATCCTTGACTTCTGCAACCCGATCTATAATGGCATGCCAAAACAATCACTCAGACCGCTACAGATGGCTCAAAACACAGCGGCCAGAATAATCACCGGTTCATCAAAACAAGACCACATCACGCCCATCCTAAAAGACTTCCACTGGCTCCCAATCAGCTACCGCATCAGATACAAAATGATTCTGAACATATTCCGAATCAAACACAAGAGCTCTGCACTCAGCCTCCAACCCCTCATACTACCTAACACCAGCACTAGACCTAGAAGAAAGACCACAGCAGACACACTCAACACACCAAGCAACTACACAAAAGCATGCAAATCCACCACACAACGAGCCCTATCAATGGCAGCTCCTACAATATGGAACACACTCCCAGATGAGCTACGGTCTATTGAAGATCCAAAGGACATCCGAAAGCACCTAAAGACATTGCTCTTCACTGAGTACTATGGACCAAGCTTACAGCCAGACTCTACAGTTTTGAACTAAGCACATAACAGAACCTGGGACTCGATCTAAAGATCGGTCACAGCACACTGTAGAGACTGCAAAAAACCCATGTATATAGCTGTAAAAAGCACATGTTGTAAATAGCTCACACCAATCATCCCACCCACATTCATACACCCTCACTGTACATAAACATACCTAACACAAACACCAATGCTATTGATTGTTTGCTGTGTTCACTGCCTTGATTAAAGGATAAGATGGGATAAAAATACCCTTTAAATAAAATAAATAAATAAAGTGGAAAGAATATACAGAGATTTTATATGATAAAGATCAAGTGGAGCAACAGCCGTTTCAACCTGTACCTTATGATCCAGAACCACTGGTGATTTAAAAAGAAATTGAACTAGCATTGAAAGCCTTATCAAAGAACAAAGCACCAGGCATTGATGGTATCCCCATAGAAGTATTACAGCAATCTGATGCAGCTGTTACCATACTTTCAAGGCTCTGCCAGGAAATTTGGAAGATAACATCATGGCCAACTGACCTGAAAAGATCTGTGTTTTGCGGTGAAGACTCCCCTCCAGAGGAAATGGAGATAGGGGAAAATCCTGATAGAAGGGATGACACAGACAGGATTTCCAAAACTGACTTGGAAAAAACACAGTTATTGGCTGAGCTGAAGACAAGCCCCAGCCCAGGGGAGGAGTTAGGCTTCAGCACTGATTGGGCACACCCAGGGGAACGACAGGGAGTGCCGGGAAATGAAGCCCTTTTTAAATCCTCAGACAGGATTGACAGGGGAGGCAGCAAGGCTGGCAAGGGAGGCAGCAAGGCTGGCAAAGGAGGCAGCAAGGCTGGCAAGGCAGGCAGCAAGGCTGACAAGGAGAGCAGCAAGAAATGAAGCAGACAAGAAGCAGCTTTCAGTGCACGTTGGTCTTCAGGAGGAACTTGGAATCAAAGGGGAAAAACGCTAGAACCCTGGGAGAAGGCAGAACCCTGGAACAGTAAGCCTTGGAGCCCAATATACTCTCAAGGAGATCCTTACTACACGGTAGAGCCTAAAGGTGGGAAGGCTAGCAAACCCAGCTCTTGGAGAAAAGGTATTTTGTCTGGTGGCGAGCAGTGCTATAAAAGCCAGGAACTAAAACAGGAAAGAAGTTTTTCTGAGAGAAATTCCCCTAGCAGAAGAACTAGCCATAAGGCTCCTGAGTTTCTAGAGAGGAGAGAGTCCTGGAAGAAAGGTGCCTGTTCTTATGCCAACGTCTCTGATAAAGGTAAAGCTGAATTTCCTAATTTTAATGCCTTGCTGGAGAAACCCTTTTATTGTGCTGACCTCCCTAAGCCAAATTCTGCAACAGGAGCAGATAGTGAGTGGGGGAAGGGTGTAACCCTTACCGGAGACTATCAAGCAGCTAAAGAGCAGCTACAGGCTGAATTAGTTCTAAAAGAGTTTCAGCAATTTCTGGAGCTAAAGTCAGGGAAACATAAGAAACCTGATGAAGAGAACAATTGCCTTAGCCCAGATGAATGTATGCAGATAGATAATGATGTGCCTACCTTTAGTTATGATCCTTGTGCAATGGATTGCTCTTTATGTTTTAGAGAGTAAAAGTGTAAAGAAGCATCTGGAGTTTGTATGAGAAGAATACAAAACGTTTGCTATACCTGTTGCCTAGTCGTGAAAGTTCACAAATTGTTCTCACCTGTTTCTGTAAAGCCACGCTGAGGAGAACAGCTGTTACTGTGAGGCTGCAATAATCCCAAGCAACCACACGAGGCAAAGCTGAGTAGAAGCTACCGTGACTGTGTAAAGCTGAGTTAAAGCTATTTGATTTCAGTTGTTTTCCTGACCTCCTGAGTTCACCTTTATGTTGAAAGTTGCACCTTTACGTTATGCACCTTTGAATTGTAATGCGTTGAAAATATCCCCACAACAAATAAATTTCTTGCAAGCCTTATCACTCGAGTCACAACTACAACTTTCATCCCTAAAGAAAAAAAACAAGTGTACTACGAATCCCAGCATTCAGGGGGATCAGTACCACCTTTATTCATAAGGGACATTATATAAGGCCACTCCTGCCTGTAAGCTCTAGGGCCCAGGCAGGAGCGTCGCAGTTTATACCAATTCAAGAAAGGTGATCCAACTGACTGTGGAAATTATCGCACAATCACTCTGATCCTACATGCCAGCAAGATTCTACTGAAAATTATTCAACAGAGACTACAACCGTACCTAGAACAAGAATTACCTGAAGTGCAAGCCTGGTTCAGGAAAGGGCAAAGAACGAGAGACATCGCGGATGTGAGATAGATCCTTGAAAAGACTAAAGAATACCAAAAGGATATCTATTTGTGCTTTATTGACTACAGCAAGGCTTCTGACTGTGTAAACCATGAGAAACTCTGGGCCACATTAAGAAGCATGGGTATACCAGAACAACTGATCGTTCTCTTGCACAATCTGTACATTGATCAAGAAGCAACAGTTTGAATGGAACAAGGAGAAACAGAATGGTTTAAAATAAGCAAAGGTGTATGACAAGGCTGCATACTTTCCCCCTACTTGTTTAATTTATATGCAAAACAAATCATCAGAGAAGCAGGATTTTATGAAGGCAACAGAGGTGTGAAGATTGGTGGAAGATTCATCAACAACCTTCGCTATGCTGATGATACCACATTACTGGCTGAAAGTGAAGATGATCTGAAACATTTGCTTCTCACGATCAAGGAACATAGTCTTAAAATGGGACTGCATCTTAATGTAAAGAAGACAAAGATCATGACAACTGGCAAAATCAATAAGTTCCATCGTTGAAGGAGAAGAAATTGAAATTGTGGACAACTTTAACCTATTTGGATCAACTGTTAATAAAGAAGCAACAAGCAGTCAAGAAATCCGACGACGCATTGCTCTTGGCAGAATGGCTATGAAAGACCTAGACAAGATTCTCAAGACCAGAGATGTCTCTTTCCATACAAAGATTTGACTGGTTCAAGCCATGGTATTTTCAATAACATCATATGGATGTGAAAGTTGGACAGTGAAAAATATAGGAAGAAAATTGATGCCTTTGAATTATGGTGCTGGAGGTGAATGCTGCGTATACCATGGACTGCCCGAAGAACAAAATAAGTCAGTACTAGAGGAGATCAAACCTAAGCTTTCTTTAGAAGCTCAGATGACAAGACTTCGACTTTCATACTTGAAAACACATCTCTTCTCTCAACACTATAACGCGCACCTTATAAACAATACTTTCAATAACTCCACCCTTCCATCCACCCTCAACAGTCTAACACATCCCATTTCCCTAAGCCTAACTCTTTGTGTATAGCTAAGAAAATCCAGCCATCACTATGCATCTATAATTAGTGAGTACTGGTATGTATATAGTTACTGTTCTAAGTTCCATGTTTAAATTGTACTGGTTAAATATGTTCCATATATCAATGTGTTTTAGTTCCATGTAAACCGCCCTGATCGCTGGAAGAGGCGGTTTAAAAAAAAAAGTTCAAATAAATAAAAATACATTGGACACATCATGGGAAGAGAGAGATCATTAGAGAAAGACATCATGCTTGGCAAGATAGGTCAATGCAAAAGAGGAAGGCCAGCAATGAGGTGGATTGATACAATAACAGCAGCTACTGGTGCCAGTCTGTCAACCATGAGCCGCCTGACTGAAGACTGAACACAATTTAGGACAACTATCCAGAGGGTCGCCATGACTCAACACTGACTCAACGGCATTTAACAACCAAACTACTTTCAGAAGTTTGATAGAGGTTTGTATTCCTTTCATATCTCCTCTTTCCCCTTTGGAATATACATATTTTGCTCAAGACCAGTTGGCCTAGCCATTCTGCCTGGTTATTCCTGTCCACATTGCAAGGATATAGCTTGGTTGCTCCTCATCTGTTTATATAAAATTACATGACTCATATGAGTGGAGGAGTAGACTAGTGGTTAGAGCAACTGCCTCATACCCAGAAGATCAAGGGTTCAATTCCCACTAGCACTCCTTGTGACCTTGGGCAAGTCACTTTACCCTCCATTGCCTCAGAAGAAAAGGCTGGCAATCTACTTCCAGTGATACATTGCCAAAAAAAACCCAGACATAGCCAGGTCACTATGAGTCAACACTGACCTAATGGCACTTAAAAAAAACCACAACTCACTGTCAGTCAAGCTAGCAACAGAGGCTGTTTAAATCAAGCATCAGAATTTAAGATGAATAATATAATTGACTTTTAAGCATTACATGATCCATGGATGATGAAACAGATCATCTGAAGTAACTGGATTGTTGTATAGTCCTTCCTCAATAAATGTTTGACTTGATTGTACATGAAGTTCACATGATTTAATGGCAGGAAGCTGAGTGCCTTTATAACCCTCTCTTAATACAGTAGTAACAGTTTATTCATATCCCACTACATCTTTCAATAGTGCTCAAAGAATTAGAGACCTTAAAACTGTTCTTCTGTGTTATCCTTGTGGTTATGGTTATAGCTGCCATGCCATGTCTCTCAAGCATTTCCTTTCATTGATTGACTGAGTGCTGATATGGAGGCAGGGATACCTATCTTTCTGTCTTACTGCCCACTGGGCAAGGCTGTTCCCATTTCTTCATCTAGAACAGTAGTTCCCATCCCAGTCCTCTGGGAGCTCCAGGTAAGTCAGGTTTTCAGGATATCCACAATGAATATGCATGAGATAGATCTGCATACAATGGAAGCCGTGCATGCAGCTCTTTCTCATGCATATTCATGGTGGATATCCTGAAAACCTGACTGGCCTGAGTGTCCCAGAGGATTGGGTTGGGAAACACTGATCTAAAATGTGCCTACAGAATAACAATGAGCTCTAGAGAAATGTTACATTCTATTGAAAATAATTTCCCATTTGTGTCCAATGGAAAAGGGAGCTCCTAGTTATACTAATACAGTAGATGATGGCAGATCAATACCCCCTGAGTCTTCCAATCTGCCCAGAAACTCTTGTCTACACTGCAAAGAATATATTCCAACCGCTTGTAGAATACCATTCCTGTTTCAAGACAGATTTTGTCATTTTGCTTCATTCAACTCACTCTGCCAGACAGCTGAGCATACAAGGAACTCTTTTTCAATCTTTCCAACCCAATAAATGTTGGAAAGAATTATACACAAAAGGATGAGAATGTGTGCCCACCTGTCTTGGACTGGAAGACTAGCCTAGTGGTTACAGCAATAGGTTGAGAACCCTGGAAAGCAGGGTTAAAATCCCACAAATTTGGGGAGGGGGGCAGCATGGCACACTCACTTTAAAGCCTGATGCAGCAGAAGGAGTGCCATATCTCACCCCAGGCGAGAAGATGGATGCCGGGGGGGGGGGGGAGGGGTGGCATGGTGGGCCGTGCAGCATTGAACTGCCATTTTGCCAGGGCCAATGCCGTCCACCGGGGCCTGCTACACTAGGCAATCACCTAGTGGGTATTCCCCTAACCCTGGAGGGTTTACCATCTAAGTTTGAATCTGAGGCACTGGAGGAACAAGTAGCTTGCCCAAGGCTACAAGAAGCATCTGGCACGCTCACTTTAAAGCCCAAAGCAGCAGAGGGATCATCGTGCCACCTCCTCCCCCAGGCAAGAAGCTGGATGTCAGAGGAGGGGGGGGGGGTCAGCATGGTGGGCCAGGTGGCACTGAACTGTTGCTTTGTGAGGGAGGGAAGAGGTAATGCCACCCACTGGGGCCTCCGCTGCATCATGTTTTAAAGTGAGCATGCCAGCGCAGGCACTTTAAAGCCTGAAGCAGTGGAGGGATCGCCATGCTGCCCCCTCCCCCAGGTGAGAAGATGGATGTAGGGGGAAGGGCCGGCATGGATGGTCTGCCTAGAGCAGCAGAAACCCGCAGGCAGGCCCCAATACCCACTGATTGATTTTTAATGACTTAATATACTGCCTTTCCACGAAATATAAAAGCAGTTTACAAGAAACAAAAAAGAATACAATTACAGTTGTGGTCAACATTAGCATTCTTGCAGTTCAACCCCTTAATGTCCAATATCTCCTAAAAAAGAAAATGTCGCCAGCAAAATGACTTTGGACTATATATACATACATATCTGACACATAAAAGAATCAAATAAAACAAGACCAATTTAAAAAGGAGATAGCAGGAAATAGTATAAAAACTGGGACATTGCCAGGACATGGTTACTGGCACCCTTAGAACAATTCAAATCAGTTTGAACAGAAGACACACACTCCCATTGCAGTAAAATTAGTACCTGTGATCAACGGTCAGTACTCACATGACTTAAATCAACTAATGAATGATGGCTCTAATGTTTAAAATGGCCACATTTACTCCTTGTTCCATTTTCACAATGGTGAAGACAAAAATACTATCTGAGAAAAGCCATTATCACCAAAGGGGTAGAAGGCCATCTCCAAAGACCTTGGGATTCCTGTGTCTATAGTTTGCAATGTTATTAAGACATTTTCAGCTTGTGGAACTGTCAAGAACCTCCCAGGATGTGAAAGGAAGAGGAAAATTAATCCAAGAAGTCTTTGGAGGTTAGTGCAAACTGTTAGAAAAACACCCCATATAACATCCAAAGAGCTTAAGCCTGACCTGGAGTAATCTGGAGTAGTGGTTTCAACCTGCATCATAAGCCGTGTACTAAATAAAGAAGGACTTTATGGGCAAAGGCCAATGAGAACCCCACTACTCAAAGACAGATATAAAAAGGCTCACCTGATCTTTGTCCAAATCCACCTTAGAACCACAATCTTTCTGGGAAAATGTTGTGTGGACAGATGAAACCAAACTTGAGTTCTTTTGGCAATGCAGACCAGCGATTCATTTACAGGAGAAGAAATGAAGCTTTTAAGGAAAAAACCACCCTTTCTACACTTAAATATGATGGAGGTTCCATAATACTGTGGGGCTATTTTGCTGCCTCAGAAACTGGAGGCCTGGAACATATTAAAGTAATTATAAAGTCAGAGGACTACTGAGGTATTTTGGAACAAAGTTGCTACCTAGTGTCAGAAAGCTAGGTCTGGGTCAAAGGTCATAGGACCTCCAGCAGGACAATGACCCAAAACATACATTCAAAAGGTACAAAAGAATGGGTAAAAAGGAACATTTGGACTGTTTTAAACTGCCCAGCAATGAGTCCTGATCTCAATCTAATCGAGAACCTTTGGAAAGAGCTGAAATCTGCCATTGGTAAAAGGAATCCTGGAAACATTTATGAGCTGGAACAAACCACAGTTGAAGAGTAGGAGAAACCACAGCAGACAGATGTATGAAACTTATAGACGTCTATAAGAAATGTTTGGAGGCTGTCATCACTGCCAAAGGGTTGTGCAACCAAATGATGGTTGCAACCACTAACTGCAACCATCAGGCAGAGACAGCAGCAGCCTCTCCAAACACGGTATGTACAAAACTGTACCTTCACTCTACCGTACCACCTTAATGCCTATATTATATACAGAATGACTCATGATGCATGTCACAAGCAAATCAACAATAAGCTGTTCACTCCAAATAACTTCAGGAAAGCCTTCTCCAACACAACTGACCCAATCTACACATAACACTTCAGAGCACACCAAAAACACTGAGCCATAAGAGCAAGCAAAATAACAGAATCATACACACCTAATCAGCAAAACACACTCAGAGTACCACAGAAGATCCACTCTGGATGAACCATGAACCATTGGATCATATTGCTCACCATCCTTGCCCTGGTACTCTCCTTCACAATGTGCAAAGCAACCCCTGACTCCTATGGCAATGCGGTCCACATCAGATACAACCCTAGACATATAAAGCAAACATACAAATGGAGCTACTGGCAACCTCCAAGAGTAGTCAACCACACCTTCCTCATCAGAATTCCACTTATAAGCAGCAGCACTTCACCACAGAATCTCTGCAACACTAAAGAAATAACCTGTGCTTTAATCAATGTCAGATCAGTGCGCAACATACTATAAAAAATACACAATCTTATCATAAATCACAAGATTGATATCATGTTGATACCAGAAACATGGCTCGCTCAGACAATGTCCTCGTCAATCAACTAAATATGGATACACATAACATACACAATTGCCCAAGAACTTATGGAAGAGGCAGTGGAGTATGTATCCTTACCAGCAAACAGCTAAATTTCACACAAATTGATACCTTATCTATGCTTAATCTGGATCTCCTAGCCATATCAAATAAACAATACACCATCTGCCTAGCATACAGAGCTCCCACACCCAACCCTGACGAGCTATCAAACATTCTAGATGTCGTCTGCACACACTCTAACAAACAAAACACATTCATCTTAGTGGGTGACTTCATCCTAGCCTCAGTAACCAAATCTCAAGCATCAGCATTCCTAGAAGCCATGAACGACCTACAGTTCTCACAAGTTGTCAAAGATCCCCCACACACAAAAGGAGGCATGCTAGACCCTATTTTCTTGCAGACACAAGGAGCAGGAGATGTTGGAAGAACAAAGGGTCTTTATTGTGCAAAGGGAACCCCAAAGCGTTTCGGCAATGCCTTCCTCAGGGGGAGTATCACTAATAAATATAAAAAGTTGTATAAACATTAATAAATAAAAACAATTAGAAAAAACAATTAAAAATATAGTTAAAAACAGTTAAAATATGAAAGCACCGGCATGACATACAACATAGAATAGTCTAATGATAACAATGTAAACAAAGCGCAAAAGCAGGGCTGAGGGAACAAAAAACAACATACCAACCTATATACCAACCTATATTACCTACATTGTATCCTCCCATTGCTGTAACCATGGCTCTCTCTCTATTTGCATTAGTTAGCCTCTATCTGTTAACACACACCACCCAAAACACAGCAGCATTCCCTACCACCTCACACAAGATCCCCATATTGCATGGACTAGGAAGAAAATATCATTCTTCCTATCATCACTCAGCTCCACAACCACACCATGTTAGGCACTCTCATCTACTATATATCTCCCTTAACACTGTTAGTAGTTCTAAACCCAATCCTGTTCCCTCACATGCTAACTTAAACTGTGCACTCATCAACGCCCGCTCAGTACGTAAAAAGTGGCCAGTCATTACAGATCTCATCACAAAGCTGAAACTAGACATCCTCCTGGTCACAGAATCATGGCTAGCGGACACAGACAATGTCCTTATAAACCAACTCATTCCCCCTGAATACTCAATACACACATGCCACAGAGCAGACCGAAGAGGAGGTGGTGTTCTCATTCTTTCACGAACTAACCTTCAATTTAGATTACTTTCCACCAGGAGTACCACACACATGGACCTAGTTACTATAGCTAACAAACATATCATCCTAAATCTCATATATAGAGCCCCATCCTCACCACCAGAAGATCTATCTAATATAATAGAGCTTGCCTGCAACCCAGAAAGCCCACGCAAATCCAACTGGTTAATGGGCGACTTTAACCTCTCCTCACTTCACCATAGCCATTCTACCACATTCCTTGATGCCATGACTGACCTCAACTACTCGCAGCTAGTTAGCTCCCCTACACACCTCAAGGGTAACACCCTTGACCTCATTTTTGCACCTCAGGCTACAGCGAACACAAACTTTAAGCTATCTCATACCCCTGTCCCATGGTCTGATCATGATTTATTATCCTTCCAAGTCCCATATCAGCAAAACAGTATCCCAGCAAGACATACAAATTTAATATCATCAGGACCAACAGCCCGCTTCAAAACGCTCAACAAGGATGACTTCATCAGCCAGACTCTTCCAACCCTTCGTCTACCAACCAATGACCTTGATGAACTGATCAACAATTGGTACAACACCCTGAACTCCTCTTCACATCTACCTTCCTCAGTAAGACCACCAGCATCCAGCACAGCACTAAAAAGTAGAAACCCAAAACCATGGTTCTCCACTGAACTACGACTATCCCTCCAGAATCTAAGAAAACAAGAGAGAAAATGGCGCAGATCACGTGCTCCAATTGACCAAATGGATTACGAAAATGCCCTAAAGAAACACCGGGAGAAAATAGCTGAAAAAATGAGGGAACACCATACAGAAACCCTCCTCCGATCACTGAACAAACCACGAGACCTCTTTAATATCACTAAATCCTTAACCAAGGCACCATCCTCCAACCAAACAATATCAATTCAACCTCAGGATTTTGCCGACTATCTTCAATCTAAATCCATTAACACAAACTCCACATCAAGTTGTATACCTAACCCCGTCTCAATTACTCAGCCTCTAAAAAGTTTTGTCGCTCCCACAGTGAAATCCATCACTGACCTTATTGCCACCTTGAATACTACCACAGCCCCTAACGATCCATGCCCTGCCTACTGGATCAGAACAATGCGTGCTGAACTGAGCCCCATACTTGCCCTTATCATGCAACTTTCCTTCACCACCGGATCATTCCCATCATCTCTCAAGCAAACTTCAATACGCCCTCTCCTAAAGAACAATAAACTCGACCCAGCAAAAACTGATTCATATCGTCCAATTTCAAGTATACCCCTTCTAGCCAAAATCATCGAGAAGGTGGTACAAATCCAATTGCAACAGCATATAGATACTTCAGCTCCTCTCGATCCCTGCCAACATGGATTCCGAGAATCACATGGCATAGAGACCCTTCTCACACTACTCATCAACACCTTATCAAGAGGGATTGACAAAATTGAAAATGGGTTCATCCTCATCTTCCTTGACATCTCAGCAGCGTTCGACTCGGTTAACCATGTACAACTTCTTCACCGTCTTAAAGAAAAAGGAGTCCAGGGATCAGCTTGGGAATGGTGTAGATCCTACCTAAACAACCGCTGGCAACAGGTGCGGATAGGATCTTCAACCTCCGATCCTTTCCAGCAACAACAGGGTGTACCCCAGGGATCCTCTTTATCAGCTCTTCTATTTAACATATATATCCAACCAATCTGTGAAATCATCAAAACATTTAACGCCTCCAGCTTGATCTATGCAGATGACGTATTAATATTCACGCCAATAAAAATTAATGCCCCTGACTTTTCCCCAATTATCGCCTGCTTCAACGCGATTACAGATTGGCTCCTATCCCAGAACCTGCGAATAAACTTCAAGAAAACGGAAGTCCTATTCGTAACCAGGAATAAGAAATTCTCCCCCCCCCCCCCCCCGCAACTTTGAAGGTGAGAGATGCGGAACTACCATGTAAATCATCAATTCGCTACCTGGGAGTAACCATCGACCAAGAACTGACCTTCAAAGATCACATAAAGCAGACCGTTAAATCCATTTACTACAAATTAAGAACGCTGAAACCCTTAAGACCACTACTCGCCTCCAATAACTTCCGAACAGTCTTCCAAGCCCTTATAACACCTCATTTTGACTATGCTAATATCATCCTGCATGGTCTACCCAAGAGCACCCTCAACCCACTCCAATTGGCGATGAACTCAGCAGCCCGCATCCTCTGCGGCACTTCCAGTAGAGACCACATCACCCCCATACTAACAGAGCTTCACTGGTTACCCCTACAAGCCAGGATAACTTACAAAGCACTCCTGCTATCCTTTAAAGCAATTAATCAAATAGCCCCACCCTCCCTCTCATCACTTATTATCAACACCCCCACGAACAGACTGAGAAGATCCGCAGCCGCCAATACTCTTGTCGTACCAAAGGAGTACACTAAATGTAACCAAACAACCAGAGACAGGGCTTTCACCTTATTCGCTCCAACTTGCTGGAATAATCTCCCTCCTCATATCCGATCAATAAAGGACCTCTCTCAATTCAGAAAGGCCCTCAAACACTACCTATTCTGTCATCATCTTTTAGGCCCTAACCCTACACCTCCTCCCCCCATCTCACAAATCACTCACACAGCCTCTGACATTCCAACAACATAGTCATAACAGAACACGACCTAGACGCTCTGCACACCCAAAGTTACGACCCACTTTAACTGTAAATTTCCAGAGGTAATATATCTTTCTGTATATAGCTTGTATATAGTTTACCATGTTGTCTCCAAGTTACTGACCCTGTTATAATGTAAGCAAAAGACCCTGTTATAATGTAAGCAAAGGACTGTTCTAATGCGAAATTTGTTATCTGTAAACCGCACTGATACCAAAGAGCGCGGTATATAAAAACTGTAAAATAAATAAATAAATAAATAAATATAGAACAACAAAAAGAAAACAGACTTATTGATATTGAATCATAAAAATGATGTGAAAGAGTACTATGTCTTAACTATAACAGCCCATGATTGCATATTGTGCATAGAAAAAATAAAATGATAAACTATGGAAATAAATATGCAAACATAAAGCTAAAATAGTAATCTATTGTGAAATGGTAAAACCGGGAATAGCATGTGCAATTGAATATAACAATAAATATAAATATAAAATATGAATGTATTGTGAAATAGTAAAACTGAGACCAGCATATACAAATAAATAGGACAATAATCATAAATAACTAAACCAATAAAATTTCAATATAAATATAACAATACATATAATAATACCAAACATACATTAATAACACAGGTACACTACCAAAAAACTGCCTCCAGTTTTGCAACTGATTCCTATAGATTTTGGGGTGCTGAATCCAGGAAAAATAGCCAAAATGTTCCATCACGTCACGTTTTCTTGCAAAATTAGATTTCTTACCCATATAAGGAATGTTCACATAATTTCTTTTTAGCCGACTGCAGTTTATTTTCTTGGCCCAAAATAGAGGTTGTAATGGTTAACTAACTAGAAACACTCCCTCATGATATTTTAGAGTGTTTTGTATTCATTTTATACATTAACAGGACAATTGGGAGGCGGGGGGCTAAATCCAGTACTCGCGCTGGCGCATGTTCTTTCCTGTTCGCCTCGTTCGTTCGCTCGCTCAAACACGGTGGTTGCGACATGAACGTTCCTGTCAAATTTCAGTTTCTTGCAAGTTCATTATTACCTTTTGTTTGCTCAGTCGTAATCCAGCTTTATTCCGAAGTGGTTCACTACAGTTGTAGTTTGCAGTGCTGTGTATTTGTGATGGCTCACAAAGCCAGAGGTTGCGTCAACTCTCCGGACAGTTTTTGTTTTATTTGTGGGGAATATACCGTGAAAAAGCGGCAGAGGAACATTTCTGCATTTATTAAAAAAGTATATTTCGCCTATTTCGGTTTGAAGTTAGGCGATCAAGACAAACCGTGGGCTCCTCACAAAGTGTGCAAGACATGTGAGGAAGATCTACGCTTATGGATGAAAGGTAAAAAACAAGCATTTCATTTCGGAATACCTATGATGTGGCGTGAACAAAGAGACCACAGCAGTGACTGCTATTTTTGCTCTTGCATTGTGAAGGGATACAACTCAAAAAATAAGAACGTAATAAGTTACCCCAACCTTCCCTCAGCAATTAGGCCTATGCCTCATAGAAACGAAGTACCTGTGCCTGAACCACCAAAATCTTTGGATCATATTTGTGTGGACGGTTCTGATCATGATGAGACTCATCAGATGGCTTTTCCCGATGAGTCCAGTACTTCCGAGTTTGAAACTGAACCAGATCCGAAACCTGAACTTTTCTCTCAAGCTGAATTGAATGATTTAGTCTGGGATTTAGGACTCCCAAAAGATGCTGCCCAACTGCTAGGTTCTCGGCTTAAACAGAAAAATCTATTGTCACCAGGAACAACTTTTTATTGGTACCGCAACCCCGAGACACAATTTTTGAAGTATTTCAGCAAAGAGGAAGATTTGGTATTTTGCAATGATATATACAGAGTGATGGAAAAGTTTAAACTCAAGTATGATCCTGCTGAATGGCGGCTGTTCATTGATTCGTCAAAAGACAGCATAAAAGGTGTTCTTCTTCATAATGGCAACACATTCGCTTCAGTTCCTATTGCTCACTCTGTTATTCTCCAAGAAAAATACGAGAATTTGGCCCTGATTCTTCAGAAGATTCGTTATGATGAGCATAAGTGGATGATTTGTGGAGACTTTAAAATTCTATCCATGCTATTAGGGCAGCAATCCGGTTTTACCAAATATCCCTGCTTCCTTTGCTTGTGGGATAGCCGGGCCCGCGACCTACACTGGGGGAAAAAAGACTGGCCAATTCGGGAGTATTTGAGACCCGGTGAGAAAAATGTTCTTCATGAGAGCTTGGTACCTCGTGATAAAATTCTATTACCACCTCTCCACATTAAGTTGGGTCTCATTAAGCAATTCATCAAGTCCCTTCCAAAAGATGGTGAGTGCTTTCGGTACCTTTGCTCAAAGTTCCCCCGACTTTCTGAAGCAAAGCTAAAGGAAGGAGTGTTTGTTGGCCCTGATATAAGGAAACTCATTTCAGATGGAGCATTCACTGAAACGATGTCTGAGAAGGAAAAAGAAGCCTGGGATTCCTTCAAGGATGTTGTTCTCAAATTCTTGGGGAACAGGCGGGATGAGAACTATAAGGATATTGTTGCCAGGATGCTCAATGCCTTCAAAGAACAAGGCTGTAACATGAGCCTGAAAGTCCATTTCTTGCACTCCCATGTGAACTACTTTCCCAAAAACTTGGGGGCGTACAGTGAAGAACAAGGTAAAAGGTTTCACCAGGACATCAAGGACGCAGAGAGAAGGTACAAAGGAAGATGGAACACCACTATGATGGCTGATTTCTGCTGGTTGCTGCTGCGGGAAACCCCAGATGAAAAATACGCCAAGCAGCGCACCAAGAGAAGCATTCGGGGGAAGAAGAAACGGGCCCACCAGAAGATTGATTGACCCAAGAATGACTTTAAAATCTAAACTGTGTTGACAAATATCGTGTTTTTACTAAACTTTGAAATAAAAATTTGCTAGTTATTACCACAGTGTCGGATCTCATTTATTAGAATTTTATTTTCACACCATCGGGTGTTTGTCTTCATGTATTGCAATGGTGCGGTTTGCGTTTTCTATTCTTACATACATACCTGTACAACATTTTTTGCACATTTCTTTGCTTTGCTCTGTGTCTAACCTCGCTCTTATATGCTCAATGTTTGTGCACATGTATGTGGCTGTTTTAAGTGCAGACAATTTTGCTACCATCACAGTGTGTTTTGTTGACATTACTCTATTCTTATGTGCTGCCTTGTTACAATTTTCTTTATGCTTATTTGAATAACTACTAAACAATTAGTATAAAGAATTCATCCAAGAAACTTTTATCTCGATCGCACTCAATCTGAAACGTTCACCTCAAACTGCTAACCCAATGTAGCAAAAAATCTGTACGTGATGGAGCAAATTGGTTACCAGATTTGGATTCAGCGCACCAAAAAACGTAAAAATCAATCGAAACATTAGAGGCAGTTTAAAAAAAATTTTTTTTAGTGTACCTGTGTAATGGGAAAAAATAAAAAAATAAAAATACAAAGGTAAAAAAGGAAGACAAAGCCTTGTTGATAAAATCATATGAAAAAATAATAAATAACAAGCAAAATGCATAAAAACTATTAACAAAGAACAAAACTGCCGAGCACGTGGATTGCATAGACGTAAAAAATGGGGACAAAAACGAATCATAAAAATGAAATTGAAACTGAAATAGAGAACTGGCAAACAAAATAATGACACATTCTAAACCATCTGTTGAGATAAGACCACGGACAGATGGTTTAGAATGTGTCATTATTTTGTTTGCCAGTTCTCTATTTCAGTTTCAATTTCATTTTTATGATTCGTTTTTGTCCCCATTTTTTACGTCTATGCAATCCACGTGCTCGGCAGTTTTACTTACCTAGCGCTACACCCACATCATCCCCTCATATATTGCTACAATTTTCAGTCCTTCTTCTTTTACCAATCAACATGCATTGTGTGCCATGGAGCAAGTCCCTTTTCAAGTGTCTGTTCGCTGACATGAGCTCTACAGGAATTTTACATCACAATTCATTTCTTTTCCCTCGAGTTTGATTTTCATGTCTTCCCGCGTTTACATTTACATTTGTCTAATATGTGTTACATGGTTTAAGCTTTTCTTGTGGTCCATATTTTCAAATAATTGGCCTTAGCGTCACTTACATTTTATAAAGTTGCCGTGCTGACACGGCGTTCTACATTTGCCTTGGTTGTATGGCAATGATCCTTGGTTGTATGTCATTTTCTCTGCACTGTTAACAATTTCTTTGTTCAGTTTGACACTCACCTTTGTTACTTTTGGCATTCAGTTAACCTATGCGACAATTGGTATACTGCCAACTATTGTATTTCTTTCACACAGTGTTTTACACTTTCATGTTATATGATGGGATCCAATGCGTGTAACATAGGGACTAGTAACTAGGTTTATATCCAATGCACTACTCAGCCCCCCTCCTTCAATTTTAACTTTATCCTTGTTTTTAGTAGTTTATTTATTATTACACAGTTTATTTTCTTTTCTATGTTTTTATCAATTACATGGTTTTATACCTGGTTGGCCATGGTACACCATAGTTCCACTTGGCTCATCAACCCACATATAGTTGTACTATTGTTCTTTGTTAATAGTTTTTATGCATTTTGCTTGTTATTTATTATTTTTTCATATGATTTTATCAACAAGGCTTTGTCTTCCTTTTTTACCTTTTTTACCTTTGTTTTTTTTTTTGTTTTTTTTCCCATTATTAATGCATGTTTGGTATTATTATATTTATTGTTATATTTATATTGAAATTTTATTGGTTTAGTTATTTATGATTATTGTCCTATTTATTTGTATATGCTGGTCTCAGTTTTACTATTTCACAATACATTCATATTTTAGTTTTTTGATTGCATATTAATTTTTATATTAATTTTCATAGTTATTATTTTATTTAGTGTGTTTTACCTTTGTGTTTTTATTATTTTTCCTATTAATAATGCATTTATTTGTATATGCTGGTCTCAGTTTTACTATTACACAATTAACGTTTTAGCTTTTTTGCATATTAATTTTTATAGTTATTATTTTTTAGTGTGTTTTATCTTTGTGTTTTCATTTTTTCTTAGTAGTAATGCATGTTGGACACAATTATATTTATTGTTACATTTATATTGTAGTTGTATTGGTTTAGCCAGTGTTTTATATTTATATTTATTGTTATATTCAATTGCACATGCTATTCCCGGTTTTACCATTTCACAATAGATTACTATTTTAGCTTTATGTTTGCATATTTATTTCCATAGTTTATCATTTTATTTTTTCTATGCACAATATGCAATCATGGGCTGTTATAGTTAAGACATAGTACTCTTTCACATCATTTTTATGATTCAATATCAATAAGTCTGTTTTCTTTTTATTGTTCTATATAGGTTGGTATGCTGTTTTTTGTTCCCTCAGCCCTGCTTTTGCGCTTTGTTTACATTGTTATCATTAGACTATTCTATGTTGTATGTCATGCCGGTGCTTTCATATTTTAACTGTTTTTAACTATATTTTTAATTGTTTTTTCTAATTGTTTTTATTTATTAATGTTTATACAACTTTTTATATTTATTAGTGATACTCCCCCTGAGGAAGGCGTTGCCGAAACGCGTTGGGGTTCCCTTTGCACAATAAAGACCCTTTGTTCTTCCAACATCTCCTGCTCCTTGTGTCTGCTTGGACTTCCTGCAGGAGGTTGCTCCTCCTTGTGTCTCTAGACCCTATTTTCTTTCCATCAAACGACTCAAATCCACCATAACTATTCATATTACCTGTACCCTGGTCAGACCATCACTGGATATCATTCACATTATGGATTGAGAAGAAGAACAAAATACGAACCCACCAAGAGAAAATCTGTATCAATAGACATACAAGAATTCACCTGCAAAATTACAGCACAGTTGACAGAACACAACCCATTGGACAACATAGATAACCTGATAAAGACTTGGAATGCAACAATGGCAGATGTCTCACAAACCCCAACAACCACACAGTCCTCTAAACACAACAGAATTGCCCCCTGGTTTTCACTGGACTTGAAGGAACTAAAAAGCGAACTATGCCACCTAGAGAGAAAGTGGAGGCCAATCCCGGATGAGCAAACACGGACGCACTACATGCAAGAGCTAAACAAATACCACATCATCACCAAGAAGGCCAAAAACGAATACTATGCAAACCTCATCAAAATATCATTCAACAAACCTTGAGAGCTATTCGATATAGCCAACTCCCTCACAAGGAACCCTAACACAAAACCTATAGACAAAGCACACACCTCATGGCACTTCACCTACAAGCCAGGAATAATAATACAGAAGACACTGAACTAGACACCCAACATATAGATATCCAGCCCGAGAGCATCAACCAAAGGACCACCTTCAATTCCATCAGCACTGACCAACTGGACAATATCATATCTGTTCTCAACACCACCGCCTCCCCACTCGACCCCATCCAGTACCTTGGATCAAAGCAGCAAGAAAATCCCTCATACCCTTCATACTCAACGTGATCAATGATTCCCTAAAACAAGAATACCTCCCACCCAAGCTCAAACAATCCTCCATATGACCCATACTCAAGAAAAACACCCTAGATCCAATAAGCCCTACTTCCTACAGACCTATATCCAGTATTCCTTTCATAGCCAGGATCATTGAAAAGGCAATCCAATCGCAGCTTCAGGAACATCTGGATGAACACACACCTCTTGACTCTCAGCAGCATGGATTCAGATCTAACACTGGAACTGAAGCCCTATTCACCTACTTCTTCAACACCCTAATCTTAGGCACAGAAAATTAATCACAAAGATTCATAATGCTATTCATAGACATCTCTGCAGCATTTGACTCTGTATCACACCAGCTACTCCTGAACAGACTACAGCAAATTGGAATGCGAGGCACCACCGTAAAGTGGTTCCATTCATACCTATCCAACCGCTTACAACAAATTAAAATAGGATCAACCACATCCTTCCCTTTCTCTCTCAGACAAGGTATACCACAGGGATCAGCGCTTTCCTCCATCCTCTTCAATATCTACTTACAACCAATTTGCGATGTGATCTAGAGATTTGACATATGGTGCTTAGTGTACACAGATCATAAATATCAAAACCAAAAACCCTTGACAGGAATAAATCAATCAACCAACATATAGAAACCTGAAAAAAATAAAAAAGAGGAAAAAAATTATTTTTGTCGGAGCAGCCGTGACAAAAGTAGACAGAAGGGAAAACCATACTGATGATAATGGGAGTTCCTTAACCTGAAGCAGGGTCGTCAAGGAGAGGACCCGATATGTGACACGTTGTTACACGTGAATTCCTTTTACTTCACCAAATCGAGAATTAAAAAGCTAAGTGTTAAGTTTTGCTCACCTTAAAAAAGTATTAAAAAGGAGCAGCCGCAGTGGGAAGACGGTTTTCCCTTCCGTCTACTTTTGTCATGACTGCTCCGACAAAAAGAAATTTTTTCCTCTTTTTTATTTTGTTCAGGTTTCTATATGTTGGTAGTGTACGCAGATGGCATCATTCTCGTTTCCCCATTCACCACAACTGCCCCTGACTACACACAACTCAACAATTGCTTCACAGCACATTGGAGTGGAGGAGAAGTCTAATGAACATAACATAAGAACATAAGATATGCCATACTGGGTCAGACCAAGGTCCATCAAGCCCAGTATCCTGTTTCCAACAGTGGCCAATCTAGGTCATACGTACCTAGCAGTTTCCCCAAAAGACACAGGTTCCACAATGCTTGTACTGGGTCAAGCATTGATATCCTGGGTCCCTTCTTAATAATGGTTTATGGACTTTTCCTCCAGGAACTTGTCCAAATCTTTTTTAAACCCAGCTACACTAACAGCCTTAACTACATCCTCCAGTAACAAATTCCAGAGTTTGATTACACGTTGAGTGAAAAAATATTTTCTTTTATTAGTCTTAAATAGTTTACCCTGTAGCTTCATTGCATGTCCCCTAGTCTTTCTATATTCTGATAACGTAAACAATCGATCTACGTTTACCCGTTCCACTCCGTTCATTAATTTATAGACTTCTATCATATCTCCCCTCAGCCGTCTCTTTTCCAGGTTAAAGAGCCCTAACCTTTTTAGCCTTTCTTCATAGGAGTATCCTTCCATCCCCTTTACCATTTTGGTGGCTCTTCTCTGAACCTTTTCTAATAACGCTATATCCTTTTTAAGATATGGCGACCAGAATTGCACACAATATTCAAGGTGCGGTCTCACCATGGAACGATATAGAGGCATTATAATATCTTTTGTTTTATTTTCCATTCCTTTCCTTATGATACCCAGCATTCTATTTGCTCTCTTGGCCGCCGCTGCACACTGGGCCGAGGGTTTTAACATGTTATCCACAATGACGCCTAAATCTTTTTCCTGTGTGGTGGTTCCTAAAGTGGAACCTTGCATCGTGTAACCATAGTTTGGGTTGTTCTTCCCTAGGTGCATAACTTTGCACTTGTCCACATTAAATTTCATCTGCCATTTTGATGCCCAGTCTTCCAATTTATCAAGATCCTCTTGCAATTTTCCACAATCCTCTTGGGTTTTAACAACTTTAAATAGTTTTGTGTCATCTGCAAATTTGATAACCTCACTCGTTATTCCACTTTCCAGGTCATTTATGAATATGTCAAAAAGCAGAGGACCCAGCACAGATCCCTGGGGTACACCACTATTCACCTTTCTCCATTGGGAAAATTGGCCATTTAGCCCTACCCTCTGCTTTCTATCTTTTAACCAGTTCCTGATCCACAATAGTACACTGCCTCCTATCCCATGACTCTTTAGTTTTGCCAAAAGTCTCTGATGAGGGACCTTGTCAAAGGCTTTCTGAAAGTCCAGATACACTATATCAACCGACTCACCTTTGTCCACCTGTTTATTCACACCTTCAAAAAAAACATAACAGATTAGTAAGGCAAGATCTTCCTTGTCTAAAGCCATGTTGGCTGTCTCCCATTAGGCCATGACTATCTAAATGCTGAATAATTTTATTCTTTATGATGGTTTCTACGATTTTTCCCGGTACTGACGTCAAGCTCACCGGTCTGTAGTTTCCCGGATCACCCCTGGAACCCTTTTTAAAAATTGGTGTTACATTGGCTATCCTCCAATCTTCAGGAATTAGAGATGATTTTAATGATAGTTCACAGATTACTAATAGCAGGTCTGCAATCTCATATTTCAGTTCTTTCAACACCCTTGGATGTATACCATCCGGCCCAGGTGATTTGCTACTCTTCAGTTTATCTAATAGTTGTAATACATCTTCTCGATGTATCGATATTTCCTTCAATTCTTCCGCACCTTTAAATACCACTTCAGTCATGGGTAACATCCCTATATCTTCCTCAGTAAAGACCGAAGCAAAGAATTCATTCAGTCTCTCTGCTATCGCCTTGTCACCTCTTAGTGCCCCTTTAACGCCTCTATCATCTAATGGACCAACTGACTCTCTCACAGGTTTTTTGCTGCGAATGTACTTGAAAAAATCTTTATTTCGCGTTTTTGCTTCCGCAGCATTGGTTAGGGCACTGGCTTGGAAACCAAGAGACCAGGGTTCAATTCCCACAAGCACTCCTTGTGGCCTTGGGCAAGTCACTTAACCCTCCATTATCACAGAAAAATCCAAGTTATCTATGTCCCTGTTTACATTGTAACTTAAACTTGTTAATGTACATTAAACAGCTTTGACTGAAATGATAAAGCAGTATAAAAAACCTGTTAAATAGATAAAATAAAAATAAATAAATAAATGGCTCAAGACACACAACCTCAACATAAACCATAGCAAAACTGAGCTACTACACATCACAAGGGACCTGAACTGCACACCATCACCAACGATCACATTGGACAACATTCAAATTAATGTAAAAAATGAGATCAAAAACCTTGGAGTAACACTGGACCAACAGCTCACTCTTCTTTCACACATAAACATACAACTGCTGCAACATATTATAAGTTGAGTATAATAAAGAACCTACGTCCACTTCTATCACCAGTTGACATCCAATCCGTATGTCAGGCCATAATAACACCTTTATTTGATGATGTTGTTAAGTGCCGTTGAGTCGGGGTCGACTCATGGCGACCCTCTGGATAGCTATCCTAAATTGTGTTCGGTCTTCAGTCAGGCAGCTCATTGTTGACAGATTGGTACCTGAAGCTGCTGTTATTGTATCGATCCATCTCATTGCTGGCCTTCCTCTTTTGCATTGACCTTCTATCTTGCCAAGCATAATGTCTTTCTCTAATGATCTCTCTCTTCGCATGATGTGTCCAAAGTATGAAAGTCGAAGTCTTGTCATCTGAGCTTCTAAAGAAAGCTTAGGTCTGATCTCCTCTAGTACCGACTGGTTTGTTCTTCGGGCAGTCCATGGTATACACAGTATTCGACGCCAGCACCATAATTCAAAGGCATCAATTTTCTTCCTATCTGTCTTTTTCACTGTCCAGCTTTCACATCCATATGATGTTATTGAAAATACCATGGCCTGAACAAGTTGAATCTTTGTATGGAGAGTGACATCTCTGCTCTTCAGAATCTTATCTAGGTCTTTCATAGCCATTCTGCCAAGAGCAATGCGTCGTCTGATTTCTTGACTGCTTGTTGCTTCTTTATTGATAGTTGATCCAAGTAGGTTAAAGTTGTTCACAATTTCAATTTCTTCTCCTTCAATGATGAACCTGTTGATTATGCCAGTTGTCATGATCTTTGTCTTCTTTACATTAAGGTGCAGGCCCATTTTGAGACTATGTTCTTTGATTGTGAGAAGCAAATGCTTCAGATCATCTTCACTTTCAGCCAGTAATGTGGTATCATCAGCATAACGAAGGTTTTTGATGAGTCTTCCACCAATCTTCACACCTCTGTTGTCTTCATACAATCCTGCTTCTCTGATGATTTGTTCTGCATATAAATTAAAAAGGTAGGGGGAAAGTATGCAGCCTTGTCTTACACCTTTGCTTATTTTAAACCATTCTGTTTCTCCTTGTTCCGTTCGAACTGTTGCTTCTTGATCAATGTACAGATTGCGCAAGAGAACGATCAGGTGTTCTGGTATACCCATGCTTCTTAATGTGGCCCAGAGTTTCTCATGGTTTACACAGTCAAAAGCCTTGCTATAGTCGATAAAGCACAAATAGATATCCTTTTGGTATTCTTTAGTCTTTTCAAGGATCCATCTCACATCTGCAATGATGTCTCTCGTTCCTCGCCCTTTCCTGAACCCTGCTTGCACTTCAGGTAGTTCTTGTTCCAGGTATGGTTGTAGTCTCTTTTGAATAATCTTCAGTAGAATCTTGCTGGCATGTGGGATCAGAGCGATTGTGCGATAATTTCCACAGTCAGTTGAATCACCTTTCTTTAGTATTGGTATAAACACAGATCTTTTCCAGTCAGTTGGCCATGATGTTGTCTTCCATATTTCTTGGCAGAGCCTTGTGAGTACGGTAACAGCTGCATCAGATTGCTGCCATACTTCTATGGGAATGCTATCAATGCCTGGTGCTTTGTTCTTTGATAAGGCTTTCAATGCTGCTTCAACTTCTTCTTTCATCACCAATGGTTCCCGATCATAAGGTACAGGTTGAAACAGCTGTTGGTCCACTTGATCTTTATCATATAAAAACTCTGTATATTTCTTCCACCTTTTCTTGATCTTCTCAGCATCATTCAACATAGAACCTTGAGCATCTTGTAACATTCCAATTCGAGGCTGGAACCTTTTCTTTAACTCTCGTAGCTTTAGGAAAGCCGGTCTTGTTCTTCCTCTAATAGTTTCTGCTTCTATTTCCTTGCAAGTGTCATTGTAGTACCTTTCCTTGTCCTGTCTTGCTGCAGGTTGGAAATCTCTGTTGAGTTCTGCGACTGTCTTTCTTTCTCCTCTGGCTTTAGCTTCTCTGCATTTCTGGGCAATTTTCAGAGTTTCTTCCGTCATCCATTTTGGCTGTTTTTGCTTTTTCACCTTTTGTAGAGACTTCTCGCTTTCTTCCAACACAACCTTCTTGATGTCATTCCATAACTCTTCCGGAGCTCTGTCATTTGTATCTAAAGCAGCAAATCGATTTTGCAGGCAGTCTTTAAATTCCAGTGGTATATTCTCAAGGTCATATTTTGCTGCATTCATGAGTGGTTTGCTCTTTTTCAACTTTAGCTTGAGTTTGCATACTAGTAGTTGATGATCTGTACCACAGTCAGCTCCAGGTTTTGTCTTTGTTGATGTTACAGAGCTTTTCCATCGTTGACTTCCACAGATGTAGTCAATTTGATTTTTATACAATCCATTGGGTGAAGTCCATGTGTACAGTCGCCGCTTGTGTTGCTGGAAGAAGGAGTTTGAGATGAATAGATTATTGGTCTTGCAGAATTCTATCAGTTTTTCTCCAGCTTCATTTCTGTTGCCAAGTCCATATTTTCCAACTACTTTGCCTTCTTCTTTGTTGCCAACCTTTGCATTCCAGTCACCCATGACTATCAGGATATCCTGTTTGCATGTTCTGTCAATTTCAGCTTGTACTTGTTCATAGAACTCTTCAATTTCATTCTCTTCTGCAGCTTGAATTATATTAGTTGTGTTGATAGGCAATCCTCGTAGACGAATAGAGATTAAGCGTTCGCTGACTGCATTGTATTTCATTATAGTTCTTGCAAGTTTCTTCTTTATTATAAATGCAAGACCATTTCTTCTTTGTCTTTCATTTCCAGCATAGTAGACCATGTGATCATCTGATGCAAAGTGCCCCATGCCAGTCCATTTCAGTTCGCTGACACCCAACAGATCAAGTTTGATGATGGAAACACAATATATCAAGGCATTCCAGAGAGCTCATTATACCCACTGCAGCTAGAACAGAACACCACTGCAAGGATTATCTTGGGAGAAGCTTGCCATTCCCAAATCACGCCACTTCTCAGGCAACTTCAATGGCTGCCCATATAGAAAAATAGAAACATGACGAAAGAAAAAGACCATATGGCCCATCTAGTCTGTCCTTTCATATCAAACACTACAACAGTCCCCTTTTTCCCTTTAGAGATCTGCTGTGTTTGTTCCATGCTACTTCAAATTCAGATACTGTCCTCATATCTACCACCTCCACTAGGAGACTATTCCACAGATCCACCACTCTTTCCGTAAAGAAATATTAACGCATATCACTCCTAAATCTACCCACTTTCACCCTTATCCCATGTCCCCTCATAGCAGAGCTTGCTTTCAATTGAAAGAGGCTCTCCTCCTGTGCATATATGCCACGTAGCTATTTAAACGTCTCAATCATATCACCTCTATCCCGCCTTTCCTCTAAGGTGTACATATTAAGATCCTTACGTCTGTCCTCATATGCTTTATAATGAAGACCACTAACCATTTCAGTAGCCACCCTCTGCACCGATTTCAGCCTGTTTATATATCGTTTTGAAGGTGTGGTCTCCAGAATTGCACACAAATGAGATCGTACCAAAGACTTATACAGAGGCACTATCACCTCCTTTTTCTGCTGGCCATTCCTCTCCCTATGCACCCAAGCATCCTTCTAGCTTTTGCCATCGCCTTTTCTAACTGTTTAGTTATTTTAAGATCATCAGACACAATCACGCCTAGGTCCCGCTCTTCTTTAGTGGACAAAGTACTTCACCCCCTAAACTATACTGCTTCCTTAGATTGCTGCAGCCCAAATGCATGACCTTGCATTTTTTAACATTAAATCTCAGCTGCCAAATTCTAGACCATTCTTCAAGCTTAGCTAGATCCCTCCTGTTATCTACACCTTCCTGGGTGTCTACCCTATTGCAGATTTTGATATCATCCACAAAGAGGCAAACCTTGCTCGACAGCCCTTCCGCTATATCACTAACAAAGATATTAAAAAGAATCAGACCAAGGACAGATCCCTGGGGTACACCACTGGTAATCTTCTTCTGCTCAGTGTGAGCTCCATTTACCTGTACCCTTTGTCGCCTCCCACTCAACCAATTTCTAACCCAAGCAGTAACTTTAGGTTCCATCCCTAGGGTGCTCAGTTTGTTTATAAGTCACCTGTCTGACAAGACCAACCTCTGGTGAATCCATGCTGCCTCCGATCCTGTAATCTGCTGGACTCCAGAAACTTTACTATTTTCTCTTTCAGCAGCGCTTCCAATAATTTATTTACCACCGAAATTAAACTAACCACATCCTTACTTCCACTTTTGTGTAAACAGACCACGTGTGCCTCTCTCCAGTCTTTTGTCACCACTCCCGACTCCAACGAGGCATTGAAAAGGTCAGTCAGTGCAGCTGCTAGAATGTCCCCAAGTTCCCTCAGTATTGTCGAGTGTATCCCGTCCGGTCCCATTGCTTTGTCTACTTTAAGTTGAGCTAGTTTCTCACAAACACAGGCTTCTGAAAATTGTTCAAGATGCCCCTTGCTTCTGTTCCTGTTTGTGGGTGTTTTCTGAGGTCCTTTTCCTGTTTGTGGGTGTTTTCTGAGGTCCTGTTCCTGGTTCTTCATCTGTGAACACAGAACAGAAATATTTGTTAAGCAATTCCGCTTTATCCTCATCAGCTTCTACATATTCCTGCCATTCACCCTTGAGTCTGACAATACCACTTGTGCCCTTCCTCTTCTCACTAACATATCTGAAAAAAATCTCATCCCCCCCCCCCCATTTTATTGCATTGGCTGTTTCCTCCTCTTTTTGAATCTTTGCTTTCCTGACTACTTTGCTTTCCAAATATAGATGCCTGTCTTCCTCTCTCTGTGATCTCTTGTATTTCATGAAGGCCTCCCTCTTTTTCTTCACTTTTTCAGCTGCTTCTTTCGAAAACCCATAGTGGTTTCCTTTTCCTTTTATCTTTATTTACCATTTTAACAAAAAGGTTGGTTGCCTTTAAAATATCCCCTTTCAGTTTTTCCCACTGTTTTTCTACATTCCCCAGCTGTTCCCATCCCGCTAACGACTCCCTGAGGTATTGGCCCATCTTGGCAAAATTAGTTTTCCTAAAGTCTAAGACCCTCGCTTTTGAATGGATTTTAACAGCCCTAGTCCTAATACTGAACCACACCATCTGTTGATCACTGGATGCAAAATGATCTCCCATTATAACATCAGAAACACTTTCACCATTGTTAAGCACCAAGTCCAGTATAGCCCCTTCACGTGTGGGTTCTGTTACCAATTGCCTGAATAGTTTTCCCTATAGAGAATCCAGGATCTCCTTACTTCTAGATGATACTGCAGCAGGAATGTGCCAATCAACATCTGGTATATTGAAATCCCCTATCAGTAGCACATCCCCTTTCCTAGCAATGCTGCATATGTCTTCAATTAACTCTCCATCCACCTCTTCCTCTTGTGAGGGAGATCTGTATATAATGCCAATGTAAATAGATTTCTCTTTCCCTCTTTCTAGTTTAACCCACATTGCCTCCTCTCTCCCTTTTAAACTCTGTAGTTCCAAAGCTTTAATATTAGTTTTTACATATAGTGCCACTCCTTCTCCCCTTTTTCCTACCCTGTCCTTTCTGAATAAAGTATAGCCTGGTATAGTTACATCCCAGTCATTGTTTTCTGTGAACCATGTTTCTGTAACTGCCACTAAATCCAAGTCAGTCTCTCCCATTAAAGCTTCAACATCTGGGATCTTATTTCCCATGCTAGAGGCATTTATACACACCGCTTTCCATATGTTGTTCCTTTTACCCATTTCCATACCTGGAGGCTTTCTTCACCTGGAGGCTTTCTTCACCCATCCCCAACAAATCTAGTTTAAAGTCCTCTTCAGTAGACTAGCTAGTCTGCTACTGAAGACATGTCAGCTTTTCTAAGGAGGTTCTTGCTAAGTTTGAGCAACAGGATGTGGTCTTTGCTCAATTAAGTAATGGATTATCTAGATTAGATCGTCAGTTCTCCAATGTTCAAGCAGACAGTTTGGCAGGGATGAGAGATGCCCTGCTTTTACATGGGCAGCTTGAACTGTTGGAGAATTTGATACGTAGTAAAAATTTAAGATTTCTTAATTTTCCTAGAACTCATTATCTTTTACCATTAATTTTGTTGTGGAAATACTTTATGGAATGTTTAAAAATGGAAGATGTGGATAAGATACAAGTTACTAAGTTATATTACTTGCCGGATAAGCCAGTTAGAATACCAGCGGGCCCCCCCTCCCCCCCAGTTTCCATTGATTTGTCCCAATTTTTGGAACAGTCCGTGGATGATATTCCTGGGAGGCCCATTTTGGTTGTTTTTTTGCTGCTGATATTGAGAAATCGCAGGTTATGAAATTATATTTTAAGTATAAGTCTCATTTATTCTGTGGTCAGTTGGTTCAGGTTTTTCCAGATGTAGCTAGGGCCACTCAAATCCGACGTAAGAGTTTTTTTCAGTTAAAACCCCGTGTGATAGCGTTGGGAGCCACTTTTTATTTGAGATTTCCTTGCAAATGTATGGTATCTGCTGTGTGTCCATTATGTTTATATTAGGGTTGCCAACTTTTTCACCGAGAAAAACCCGACACCTGTGGCTTGCCATGCTCCACCCATTCTCCGCCCCTAGTCCCACCCCTGCCCCGCCCCCAGCCCCACCCACAAAAATTACCGAGGATACGTGTAGGCTAACTTCCTTGGTCAGATAATAATTAAACTGGGAACCCCAAAATCCAAACATGAAATGTACAACACTGGAGAAATAAAACTATAAAGTAATTTCCTCTTGCACTAAACAAAAACGCAAAGATGTTAGCAATACACACTTCCCAGACCAGACATATTCCAGTTAATAAATTCAAAATAAAAAGTATTTTTCTACCTTCTGTTTGGGCGTTTTATTTTTCAGTTGCAATTGCTCCAGTCACTTTCTTCTGGTTCTTCTTTTCTCCGTGTCTTCTGCGAGCTATCCATTTGTCCTTTCTTCTCTTTTAGATGTTTTCCATTCTCTCTCTATTTCTGCTTTAACATACTGATTGTTTCCCTTTTGCTCTTTCCCCCAATTCTTTCCTTATTCCTTTATCATCCGTTTAAATTTCACCCTTCCATTCTCAAGCCCCTCTTACTCTCCCAATACCGGCCCATCATAGACTTTTCTTCCACACAAAATATTTTTTCCCCTCTCCATTCTCATTCCCCATCCATTCTAGTCCTCCCCCCAAATCAATTCCCTTATAGTTCTAGGCCCATCCAGCATCCACTCCCTTCTAGTCCCATTCTCCCATGCCCCACATCAGCCCATTTCCAGTGCTAGCCCTCACATCACAGGCCATTTCCAGTCCTAGCTCCCCCCCCCCAATCACAGCCCATTTCCAGT
Source organism: Ichthyophis bannanicus (assembly GCA_033557465.1). NCBI lineage: Eukaryota > Metazoa > Chordata > Amphibia > Gymnophiona > Ichthyophiidae > Ichthyophis > Ichthyophis bannanicus. Next base: position 1,855,532,814 of record CM066032.1, on the reverse strand, counting down.
CCAAGTCCCCCATCACAGCCTATTTCCAGTCCTAGGCCCCCCCCCCCACCATCACAGCCCATTTGCAGTCCGAGTCCCCCCGCACCATCACAGCCCATTTGCAGTCCGAGTCCCCCCGCACCATCACAGCCCATTTGCAGTCCTAGCCCCCCTAATCACAGCCTATTTCCAGTCCAAGATCCCCCTTCCTCCACCATAGCCCATTTCCAGTCCAGGTCCCCTCCACCCCCATCCCCACCCCTTACCAGTCCCTGTCCCCCCCCCCCCTCACCCTTTTACCGTCCAGGTCCCCCCCCCCATCACCGCCTATTTCCAGTCCAAGTTCCCCCCCCCCATAGCCCTTTTCTGGTCCAGGTCCCCTCCACCCCCATCCCAACCCGTTTCGAGTCCAGGTCCCCCCCCCCCATAACCCTTTTACAGTCCAGGTCCCCCCCCATAAAATCGTTTTTCCAGTACAAGTCCCCCCACTTAGCCCTTTTCCAGTCCAAGTCCCCCCCCTTTAGCCCTTTTCCAGTCCAAGTCCCACCCCCTTAGCCCTTTTCCAGTCCAAGTCCCCCCTTAGCCCTTTTCCAGTCCAAGTCCCCCCCCCTTTAGCCCTTTTCCAGTCCAAGTCCCCCCCCCTTAGCCCTTTTCCAGTCCAAGTCCCCCCCTAGCCCTTTTGCAGTCCAAGTCCCCCCCCCTTAGCCCTTTTCCAGTCCAAGTCCCCCCCCCCTTAGCCCTTTTCTTGTCCAAGTCCCCCCACCCCCTTAGCCCTTTTCCAGTCCAAGTCCCCCCCCCCCTTAGCCCTTTTCCAGTCCAGGTCCCCCCCCCCTTAGCCCTTTTCCAGTCCAAGACCCCCCCCTTAGCCCTTTTCCAGTCCAAGTCCCCCCCCCCTTAGCCCTTTTCCAGTCCAGGTCCCCCCCATCACAGCCAATGCAGTCCTTGCCCCCCCCCCCCCGACCAGCATCGCGGCTGTCTGAGGCTTCAGAGGGAGCCGGGGAAGCCCGCGCGAGGCCCCGGCTCCCTCTGTACAGACACCAGCGTGAAGAGCCTTTTCCTTCACGCTGGCGGCTGTTCCTGTGAAGCCGCGAATGCTGGGAAAGGTTAAAGGGCAACCTTTAACCTTTCCCAGCATTCGCGGCTTCACAGGAACAGCCGCCAGCGTGAAGGTAAAGGCTCTTCACGCTGGTGGCTGTTCAGAGGGAGCCGGGGCCTCGCGCGGGCTTCCCCGGCTCCCTCTGAAGCGGAGAAAAGCCGGTTTTTTTGCTCTGGCCGCTCCCGATCTTGCGGCCAGAGCAAAAAAAACGGCTTTTAAAGGGCCGGTTTTGCCTCTGCGCCGGCAGCCGGCCTGGCCATGGAAAAACCGGCCAGGCCGGCTGAAAACCGGCCAGTTGGCAACCCTAGTTTATATGGATCCTCAAGAGTTAGAGGGTTTTTTGAAGAGCAGGGAGGGTGGGGTACGTAGTGGCACCTAAAGGTAGGTTTTTTTATGTTTATTTTATGTGACCTTGTTTTGTTATTTGGGATCTGGGAATTTAGAGCTTGATAAAGTTAATTTGCTCTAGATTATTGTTGCCCTCTGCTCTCCTGGATGTGGACTAATTAATTGCATTATTACTTGGGTAATCCTTTGGGATATGGTTTTTTTTCCTTTTTTGTTGTATTTTGCATGTTTCTTTATATATGCTTCTGTTGTATTACATGGAAACTCCTAATAAAAAACGGAATTCCTCAACAGTGCAAGGCTCTGAAGCCTTTTATGCAGGCCTCAGCTGCTCTCAGTTCCTTCACAGGCTAATCAGGCCCACTAACTCCTGATGAGGTGTCAGTAGCTTCAAAGGGCTGAGAACGATATAGGGTTGCCAACTGGCCGGTTTTCAGCCGGCCTGGCCGGTTTTTCCACGGCCAGGCCGGCTGCCGGCGCAGAGGCAAAACCGGCCCTTTAAAAGCCGGTTTTTTTGCTCTGGCCGCAAGATCGGGAGCGGCCAGAGCAAAAAAAACCGGCTTTTCTCTCCGCGTCAGAGGGAGCCGGGGAAGCCCGCGCGCGGCCCCGGCTCCCTCTGACCAGCCACCAGCGTGAAGAGCCATTACCTTCACGCTGGCGGCTGTTCCTGTGAAGCCGTGAATGCTGGGAAAGGTTAAAGGGTGCCCTTTAACCTTTCCCAGCATTCGCGGCTTCACAGGAACAGCCGCCAGCGTGAAGGAAAAGGCTCTTCACGCTGGTGGCTGTTCAGAAGGAGCCGGGGCCTCGCGCGGGCTTCCCCGGCTCCCTCTGAAGCCTCAGAGAGCCGCGATGCTGGTCGGGGGGCGGGGGGCAAGGACTGAATTGGCTGTGATGGGGGGGACCTGGACTGGAAAAGGGCTAAGGGGGGGGGGGGACTTGGACTGGAAAAGGGCTAAGGGGGGGACTTGGACTGGAAAAGGGCTAAGGGGGGGGGACTTGGACTGGAAAAGGGCTAAGGGGGGGGACCTGGACTGGAAAGGGGCTAAAGGGGGGGGGGGACTTGGACTGGAAAAGGGCTAAAGGGGGGGGGCCTTGGACTGGAAAAGGGATAAGGGGGGGGGACTTGGACTGGAAAAGGGCTAAAGGGGCGGGGGGACTTGGACTGGAAAAGGGCTAAGGGGGGGACTTGGACTGGAAAAGGGCTAAGGGGGGGACTTGGACTGGAAATAGGCTGTGATGGGGGCGGGGCTGGACTGTAAAAGGGTTATGGGGTGGGGACATGGAATGGAAATGGGTTGTGATGGGGTGGAGGGGACCTGGACCAGAAAAGGGCTATGGGGGGGGGGGAAACTTGGACTGGAAATAGGCTGTGATGGGGGGGGGACCTGGACTGTAAAACGGTTATGGGGGGACGGGACATGGACTGGAAATGGGTTGTGATGGGGGTGGAGGGGACCTGGACTGGAAAAGGGCTATGGGGGGGGGGAACTTGGACTGGAAATGGGCTATGGTGGAGGAAGGGGGATCTTGGACTGGAAATAGGCTGTGATTAGGGGGGCTAGGACTGCAAATGGGCTGTGTTGGTGCGGGGGGACTCGGACTGCAAATGGGCTGTGATGGTGCGGGGGGACTCGGACTGCAAATGGGCTGTGATGGTGGGGGGGGGCCTAGGACTGGAAATAGGCTGTGATGGGGGACTTGGACTGGAAATGGGCTGTGATTGGGGGGGGGGGGAGCTAGGACTGGAAATGGCCTGTGATGTGAGGGCTAGCACTGGAAATGGGCTGATGAAGAGCTGGAATAGGACTGGAAATGGACTGATGTGGGGCATGGGAGAATGGGACTAGAAGGGAGTGGATGCTGGGTGGGCCTAGAACTATAAGGGAATTGATTTGGGGGGAGGACTAGAATGGATGGGGAATGAGAATGGAGAGGGGAAAAAATATTTTGTGTGGAAGAAAAGTCTATGATGGGCCGGTATTGGGAGAGTAAGAGGGGCTTGAGAATGGAAGGGTGAAATTTAAACGGATGATAAAGGAATAAGGAAAGAATTGGGGGAAAGAGCAAAAGAGAAACAATCAGTATGTTAAAGCAGAAATAGAGAGAGAATGAAAACATCTAAAAGAGAAGAAAGGACAAATGGATAGCTCGCAGAAGACACGAAGAAACCAGAAGAAAGTGACTGGAGCAATTGCAACTGAAAAATAAAACGCCCAAACAGAAGGTAGAAAAATACTTTTTATTTTGAATTTATTAACTGGAATATGTCTGGTCTGGGAAGTGTGTATTGCTAACATCTTTGCGTTTTTGTTTAGTGCAAGAGGAAATTACTTTATAGTTTTATTTCTCCAGTGTTGTACATTTCATGTTTGGATTTTGGGGTTCCCAGTTTAATTATTATCTGACCAAGGAAGTTAGCCTACACGTATCCTCGGTAATTTTTGTGGGTGGGGCTGGGGGCGGGGCAGGGGTGGGACTAGGGGCGGAGAATGGGTGGAGCATGGCGAGCCACAGGTGTCGGGTTTTTCTCGGTGAAAAAGTTGGCAACCCTAGAACGATACTAAAGCAGAGTTTTAAAAATATCCCACTAAAAAATATATTTCCCCTTTTAAACTAAAGCACCAAAAAGAATGTAACTTTATTTTAAAAATGTACTAAACCCTTTTAAAAACTCCCAGGCAGAGAGCTGTAATTTAAAAAGCCACAAACTCTTACCTCTGCTGGAAATGTATAGCCCCTGTTAGGAATGCCTATCACAAAGAATTAAATATAAGGTTCTGATCAACAAATACAAAATCATTCACAATGCCTCAGCTCTCACTCTGCATACTTTGCTGTTACTGGTTAGTATTAATCAACCTGCAAGACAGGGCATGTCTAACATGCTGGATATCCCAGTAGAAAAAAGAAAACGCAGCCAAAGGACCAACAACAGGGCCTTCTCGCTAGGGTTGCCAACTTTTTGAAAGAGAAAAACTCGACACCTGTGGCTAGTCACGCTCTGCCCCTACCCCGCCCCTGCCCCACCCCTATACCCCCTGCCCCGCCCCCACCCCTACTCCACCTCCTGTCCCCAAAGAAACTGCAGAGGGCAATGTACAAACTGAATAAGCAAGACTTCTACAAATTCTTAAGCAGAAATTCTATACTGACAGAAAACACATCATTGGTTGTACTCTCTCACACACACACACACACACACACACCCACCCCATACAGACAGGTCTTCATCAATAAATGAACAGAAAACCAAAAGAGAAATATATAGACAAAAATTAAACTGAAACCCCAAGAAGACAGACTCTGCATGCAGTGCAATATCAGATAAATAAGAGATGCAGGAGTGGAGGAGTAGCCTAGTGGTTAGAGCACTGGCTTGGTAACCAAGCAACCAGGGTTCAGTTCCCACTAGCACTCCTTGTGGCCTTGGGCAAATCACTTAACCCTCCATTGCCTTGGAAGAAAGGCCTGGCAATCTACTTCCAGTGACACTGCCAAGAAGACCCAGGAGCTTCTGGGTCACCAGGAGTCAGGGTGGACTTGAAGGCACACATTGCATTGCATTTTTGCAAGAGATGCAGTTCCCCATACTGTGTAAAATATAAAGGTAGTACAAAGTCCAATCATTAAATTGAAAATAAAATTATTTTTTCTACCTTTGTTTTCTGACCATTTTATTCTCTGATCATGCTTGTTCAAATCTGAGGCTTCCGTTTTTCCATCTTCTCTTAGCTCGTTTTCTATGGTCTATAGTCCATCTGCCATTTCTTGTCTCTTCTTTTCTTTACTTCCTTCCATCAGCCTATTTCCAGTCCCAGTGCCCCCTCCCATTACCCAGTCACTTACCAGTACCATTCCCAGGTGTCAGCTCCCTTTAAGCCCCTCCTTACCTCCTCTGTGAGCTCCTTTCCAGCCATCTCCTTCCCCCCTTTCCGCTCTCTTCCAGTCACCTCCTTCACCCGGTCAGTTCTTGTCTGCCACCTCCTTCCCGCCTCTTTCAGCTCTCTTCCAGCCCTCGCCTTCCACCTGTCAGTTCCTTCTGCCACCTCCTTCCCCTTGCAGCCGCTGCTTCACCTCCCCCCCTTAGTGCTGCTTCACCCCCCCTTAGTGCTGCTTCACCCCCCCTTATGCTGCTTCACCCCCACTTATGCTGCTTCGCCCCCCCCTTAGTGCTGCTTCGCCCCCCTTAGTGCTGCTTCAACCCCCCCCCCCTTAGTGCTGCTTCAATGCTTCAACCCCCCCCCCCCTTAGTGCTGCTTCAAAGTTCGCCCCCATGCAGCCACTGCTTCTGCTTTTCACAGAGCAGCGGCTGCAATAAACTTAATTTGAAAAGAAAAGACAACCTGTGAGGAGCCTAGCCCTCCGGTTGTCCTTCTGCAGCACCTGAGGAAGTGATGTCAGAGGGGGCGGGCTTCTCACAGGTTTCTTCCTTTTCAAATTAACTTTATTGCAGCTGCTGCTCTGTGAAAAGCAGAAGCAGCGGCTGCACGGAGGATCAATCGCGTTCATGTTCGCACTGCGGGAGTCGGGAGAAAAGCCGGTTTTTTATTCTGGCCGCTCCCGATCTCGCGGCCAGAGCGAAAAACTGGCTTTTCAAGAGTCGGTTTTACATCTATGCCGGCAGCCGGCCTGGCCAAGGAAAAACCAGCCAGGCCGGCTGAAAACCGGCCGGTTGGCATCCCTACTTCTCGCTATACACCCCGGCACTATGGAACTCACTTCCCCCACAAATAAGAGACATTCAACTCCTACAAGACTTCAGAAAATCCATGAAAACCTTCCTATTCACAGAGTACTATGGCCCAGCAGCAAATGACACCTAACCAGCTGAGCTTCCCCAAGCCCACAACACCCACCTTGAACTCTAAGCAATTTACATAGTTCAGCTACTTGTTTGAGAGTTTGTTAATACCTCTAGCTACAATGTACTCATTATGTTCAATGTACCATGCACTTCTGTTTGAACTGTTTCATGTTATTACACTGAGTTACTTGTAAACCGTCTTGACTTGTAGAAAGACGGTATAAAAAACCTTTTAAATAAATAAATTAAATAAATAAGTGTTAGTGAAGGTGCCATTAATCCTGTCCAGGTCATATTTTGTTTTTTTCTCAGAAATTACTAAATGTACACTGCACAGACTAAATGTACATTGCCTGTTTTCCATCAGCACCGGCAGGCTCAACTTTAACAGAGCCACAGAAAAGGGAAACACTTTCCCTTTGCAGCTCTGCAAAGCTGAGCTGGTGTGGGGGAAATCAGACTGTAGGGCTCTTCCGGGGCGGTGGGGGGCGGCGGAGCACGTCATTCTGCCGCTGCAGCAGCAGCAGCTTCTGCAACTGTTTTTTTTTTATTTTTATTTTGAAGGCCGAGTGAGGCAGTCTTTTTGGGGGCAATTTTTGCTGCCCCCAAAAAGTTACCACCTGAGGCGACCGCCTCACTCTGCCTCATTACAGAGTCACCTCTGTGCGTGGTCCCCTCAAACCCAAGGGTGCTATCTTGCTCAGTCAGATGACATAGCTACGACGGCAGTAAAAAGAATACAAGATAAGAAGGCAACTCCTAGGGGAGGAGGGAGGGTTGTGAGGACTGATTTCTGCTGTTCCCAGAGAACACCTGTTACAGGTGAGTAACTACGCTTTCTCCAGAAACAAGCAGGAAGTCAGTCCTCACATATCGGACTCCCTAGCTCAAGGCTGCCAAGGACCGAACCAAGACAGCACCAATGGTGACCAATTGGGTGGCTGTCAGTTGCAGAAGGTGAGTCCCCACTGAGAGACTCTGCAAGACCCTAGTGTCCAGAGACACTATCACTCCGGTAGCCTGAACACAGAAGGGTCGGAGGGCAGGAAATGCCTACACCCCTGGAATATTACAGCCTGGCCAAAGGCACTGTCCCTGCAGGACTCACTCTCCAGGCAGTAATGAGCTGCAAATATTTGAACTTAAGATCAAGCCACTTAACCCTCCATAGCCCATGTTCCCTATAAAATAGTTATCTCCAAGTTATAATGCCCTGTTCAATGTAATTTCAGTTTGTTCAATGTAAACCGCACTGATGCAGAATAGCGTGGTATATAAGAGAATGTAAAATAAATAAAATAAATAAATCATGTGGCGGCCTTGCAAATCTCAGTCACCGGCACTGAACAGAGGTTGGCCACCGACGTGGCCATCGCTCTCACGCGATGAGCTGTGATCCGGTGCTCAAGGGAGAGGCCAGCTCGCTCATAGGTGAGGGAAATATAGTCTGCCACCCAAGTGAACAGAGTTCGCTTAGTCACGGGGAGCCCCAGTCTACTGGGGTCATAAGACATAAAAACTGAGGAACTGGACCTGAGTCTGCTGTAAGTAGAAGGACAGGGCCTGCTTGCAATCTAGTGTATGAAGTATTAGTTCCTCCCTGCCAGCATTAGACTGCAGAAAGAAGGTGGGGAGGACCACCTCTTGGTTGAGATGGAAAGCAGATACCATCTTTGGGAGGAATTTGGGGTGTGTGCAGAGCACCACCCTGTTCTTATAGAACTTCATATTTGGTGGATCCGCCACCAGGGCTTGGAGTTCGATCACCCTTCAAGCGGACACGAGGGCCACCAGGAAGGCCACTTTCCCAGGTGGCAATTGGCTAGGGGCTCGAATGACGGTTTAGCGAGCTGGGAGAGCACCACTTTGAGATCCCATTCCGCCGCCAGAGGGCGGGGGGGGGGGGGGGCTTGGATAACAGGAGGCCCCGGAGGAATCTAGATAGCAGGGGCTGGCTTGAGAGGGGTCTTTCCTCGATAGGGTGGTGGTGAGCAGCTATGGCACTCAGATACACCCTCACAGAGTTAGATTTCAGCCCAGTGTGCGACAGGTGCAGTAGGTACTGAAGAGCCGGTTTCACATGACAGGAGAAGGGATTCTCCTCCTTCTCCGCACACCAAGCAAAGAACCTTTTCCACTTAAAAGCATAAGCCCATCTGGTGGAGGGGTTTCCGGAGGCCAGTAGGACCTCCTCAACTTCCTCTGGAAGATTGAAAGGGGCCAACGCTACCCTTTCAGCAGCCACACCGTTACCGACCCTAGGTTGTGGTGCAGGAGGGCGCCCTCCTCCTGGGATAAGAGGTATGGGGCGCGGCCCAGTGAGACTGGGAGTGCCACTGACATGGAAAGCAACAGAGGGAACTAGGGTTGCCTGGGCCACCTGGGTGCGATCAGTATGACTGATGCCCTCTCACTCTAGACCTTGAAGAGGATCTTGGTGACTGGGGGAGGAGGTGTTGGTGGAAACACACAGAGTAGGCCCTCTGACCACGAGATCAGGAAGGCGTCTACCGCCACTCTCCCCGGGTGCGGCTGGCACGAACAGAAGCAAGCAGCTGCACGTTTCCGGGGAGGCAAAAAGGTCTATCACGGGCCTTTCCCAGCGGTGGAAGAGTTGCTTCATTACCCTGGGTTCAACCGCCACTCGTGTGGGCAAAGGACTGTTGAGGCTTTGCCCTTATTTAATTTTCGTGGCTGCAGGGTTCACCCCAAAATATATAAAATGCACAGGACCCTCTTTCAAATAATGTATCGTGCTACTGAAGTAAAGTAGAAATGTTATTGTCAGGGCTGTAAAATCACAAGCTTTGCACTGGGAAAATAAAACTTTAGCAACTACATCAATAATATACACGTGAATACAATTTGTTAATTTCAAGATAACAAAACACCTGACCTCTATATCCAGGTCCTGGGGGGCAGAGTCTAGCGTCACTCACATAAGACGTCCGCTAGAGTCTGCACGTGGCCTGGTTCACTGTTTTTTCTTATACAGCAGTTTTCTACAACCCTTCACCCAGTTTTTGTTGTTTGTGTGCTTTTCTGACATTTCTCGCTTTCTTGTCACACTTGCATTTGATCTTTTTACATGTTCTCTTGTGCTCCGGCCTCCACATGCCTCTGAATATACTGTGAGTTTTTAATTTTGGAAATGGGGTCACTAATTCTTGCTTAAGGGTCTGACACAGCTCTAGTCAGTGAACTTTAGTGCTGGTAATTTTGTCACCCCCACCCCCTCACTGTTGATGATATCTGGTTGCCTTTTCTACTTGTTGCTGCTGCATGGGTAGGTGAAAAACCTCTGCTATGTTTTCCTCACACTTCACATGTCTTTCTTTTCCATTCCTTATAAGGAGTTCCACTACAAGTCCACTTGCATGATTACTCCTAGGCATAGCATTTGTCATGCCATCAGGGAATGTACTCTAAAGTGGGGTTCACCACTCTTTATTCCATTCAGGACTTTATCAGTCTGTCTGTTAAGCAGTTTTCCTGGCCTGGCAGATATGCCGCTCGCAGGAGCATGCTGTTGCGCACTACGAAGGAGAGGAGGGCCACCGCCTCCTGGCAGAGAAAGTACAAGCCTGTGCCCCCCTGCTTGTTGATATAAAACATGGCCACCTGACTGTCCAACTGGATCAGCACAGGTTGGTGCCACAGGTGGTGAAGGAACCCTTGCAGGGCCAGGAAGATTGCCTTGAGTTCTAGGAGATTGATCTGCAAGAGTGACTCCTCCTGGGACCAGCTGCCCTGCGTACGGCAGTCCCTGCAATGCACCCCCCAACCAAGGAGGGAGGTGTCAGAGTCCTCTGTGGTGGTTGTGCCTGGAATGGCATTCCTGCTTGGAACTGGCACAGGTTTGCCACCAGGTGAGTGACTCCACCAGTTGGTGGGTGACTCTGACCCTGTCTCATAGTCTGCCCATGGTTTGAGTCCACTGTGAGTGGGGGCACCATTGGGCTGTCCGCATGTGTGTGCGGAGCACCACCCTGTTCTTATAGAACTTCATATTTGGTGGATCCGCCACCAGGGCCTGGAGTTCGCTCACCCTTCAAGTGGACATGACGTAGGCTAATGGTGTGACGTAGACCGTTGAGGCCATGTGGCCCAACAGGCTAATGGTGTGACGTAGGCAGGCTAATGGTGTGACATAGACCATTGAGGCCATGTGGCCCAACAGGTGGAGAAGGAGATGAACTGGTACTGACCAATGGCATTGTACCTCTCCTGCTAGTTGTATGATGTGGTCTGCCCTTTCTCTTGGGAGGACGGCTTTGACCTGTAACATATCCAACTGAGCCCCTCTGAACTCCAGACTTTGGGTTGGAGAGAGATAGGATTTCGGGTAGTTGATGACAAACCCTAGGTGCTGCAGTAGGAGGGTTGCATGCTCTGCGGCCTGACTGACTTCTGAGGCCGTACCAACCCTAATTAGCCAGTCATCCAGGTAGGGAAAGACTAAAGCCCCTTGTAGGCACAAGTGGGTGGCCACCACCACCAAGCACTTGGTAAAGACCCTTGGCGAGGAGACCAGGCCAAAGGATAGCACCCTGTACTGGTAGTGCCCTCCTCCCACCACTAACCGTAGGTACTGCCTGTGGGAGGGATGGATCAGGATGTGAGTGTATGCATCCTTTAAGTCCAAGGAGCACAGCCAATCTCCCTGGTGGAGGTAAGGCAGCAGTGTTCCAAGAGAGAGCATCTTGAACTTCTACCTCATCAGAAACTTGTTTAAGTTTCGCCGGTCTAGTATGGGCCTGAGGCCCCCTGTTCTTTTGGGGACAAGGAAGTATCTTGAGTAGAAGCCCTTTCCCCAGAGATGCATGGGAATAGGCTCCACTGCGTCATCCCTGAGCAGACCTGCAAACTCTGAGAGCAGAAGGGTCTGGTGAAGGAGAGGTCGCACTGGCTCCTGGGTGGTACCTGTTTTAAGTGGAGGAGGTATCCCTACTTTACCAGCTGCAGCACCCATTGGTCTGAGGTGATCTTGGCCCACTTGAGGGCAAAGAGTGCCAGGCAGCCCCCTGTGGGCTGGTGAAGGTTTCCCAGGGGAGGGAAGGCCCTGACCTGGGAATCAAAAGCTCCCCCCTGGTTGGGCTGGAACTGGGGCCTGCGGCTTCTGAGCTTTGGGCTTCTGAGCTCCTTGACCTTGCCTCTTAGGGTGAGAATCCTTTTGCTGGCCTGAAAAGGACTGGGAGTGGTGACTCTGTTGGAAGTTCCCCTTTTTCCCCTGGAATAGGGGCCTTTTCCCTGAGGGTTTTTGCAGGGAAAGGAAGAGGTCATTTTTCAGAGCCTCTGGCAGGTCACCACATCGGCTTCTATCTCGGCCGCCTTGTCGGCCATGGGTTTGCCGAACAGGTTCTCACCAGTGCAGGGGACATCGAGCAGCTTGTCCTGGACCCATTGCTTGAGGTCCAAGGACTGTAGCCAGGCTTGGCGTCGAACCGTGATGCCAGCTGCTGCTACTCGGGCTGCTGATTCTAATCCATTGTAGGCTGCCCGGGAGAGGAACTTCGAGCAGTCCTTGATCCTGGAAGCCAGAACTTGGAACCATTGGAGAGGTTCCCCGGCCAGCACCGCTGAGAATCCGGGTCAGGGCCTTCAAATAGATGCCTATGTATAGCTCATAGGCCTGGATTCGACACCCCAGCATCGAGCCCTGGTAGCACTTGCGCCCAAAGGCGTAGAGGTCTCTAGCATCCCTTCCAGGGGGGACAGAAGAGTAAGTCTTCTGGCTGTTAAGTTTTTGCACGGTTGACTCGACAACCATGGAGTTATGTGGGAGTTGGAGCTTATGAAACCCCAGCCCCTTCCTGACACGGTATATGGTGTCGAGGAATCAGCTGACCACTGGCACCGATACCAGGGTCTCCCACATTCGTAACAGTAGCCCTCGAGAATTGGCTGCACCGGCACTGTTAGAGTTTCCTTAGGTGGAGACTCAAACTGGAGGATCTCCAGTTCCTTGATGTGTGGATGTACTGGGCAGACTAGATGGACCATACTGGTCTTTATCTGCCGTCATTTACTATGTTACTATGTTCCTCGGTGCGTGGGTCCTCCTCCACCTCGGTTTGCTCCGAGAGCGCTCTGGTCATATCCCTGACAAAGTCGTGGAAGGCCATGTCCTCTGCAGGAGAATGGCTCCGGGATGCTGGGGGAGATGGGTCCGAGGAGACGTCTCGGAGCTATCTGGTTTCCAGGGAAGCCTCATCGTTGGTCTCCCAATTGGAGTTGAGGGGGGGCGACGAGTCTGCGACACCTTGCCTTGAGGCCCATGCCGAAGAGCCATGGCCCTCCCGAGGACCTGGGGTCCGAGTCTCAGAAATTGGCCGGAAAGGACCAGATGCCCAAGGAATGGGACCAGGACCTTGACCGGAGCCGAAAACGTACCTGAGGCCAGTGGCACTCAGAGCTCGGCTTGATAACCAGGGACTCCCCTGCAGTTGAGGGCCCGGTTATTGGGGCAGATGATGAGGACAAACCAGCCATTATTGCCTGCTGCATAGCCAGGATAGCAGTGATGTTCTGCTCCATGGCTGCCATTCTTGTTTCCAAGCCAGAAGGCTCCGCAGCTTTTGGCGTGGGCACCGAGGATCTCAGGCCCAGTGCCAGCACTCTCACTAGTGCATCCTCCACAAGGACTATGGTCTCGAGGAACCTCACATGGTCTCTGCCAGCTGAGGTATCCTTTTTGAGGACCTTGGTGGGACACTTCTCGGAGTCGCCTGAGTCTTTCCAAGCAGTCTTACCGGGTTTCTCCAGTTGAACCTCAATGGACTTAAGGATTTTTTCTTCTTTCGCTCGGGGTCTGAAGTCTTCTCAGAGAAGCTGCCACTACGGGACTCCGAGGACGCGAGTCTCATGGGAAGTGGTGAGCTTGGAGCTTGGCGTCGGGGAAGTCAGTGCCAAGTCAGACCTTGGGAACAGTTTCTTCTGCAACTCCGACCTCTTTTTATTGATTTTAGGCGTCATGGCTCGGCATAGGTCACAAGAGGTGCTATCGTGGTCCGGTCCCAGGCAGCGTAAGCAGCATTCATGGGAGTCGGTGAGAGACATTGTTTGACTGCAGCGGTCACATTTTTTCAACCCACTGGGGGACATGATGGGTACACCCAGCTGGGGTTGATGACCCCTGGGTGAAAAAGGGTGCGAACGTCAGTTTAGGCAAGCCTCGATCGAAAAATGGGAAAAGGAGCCGAGAACAGCACCAGGCCCAGCACCGGTTCAAGGCAAGAAGAGGAACCGGTATGCAAACAGAGAACAGCTAATCTTTAAGATTATAGCAAGGATTTGTTTACGGGGAAACTGGACTGACATCCATTGGGCTCTGCGGAAAAAAGGAGACTGAGGAAGATGGCGCCTTTGGGCGGGAAGGGGACTACGCATGCATGGTAGCATGTTTCAAAGGCTTTCTTTGAAAGCTGGCAAAATGCTCCTGCGGGCTCTGTCATCGTCGACGTCACGTATATGTGAGGACTGACTTCCTGCTTGTTCCTGAAGAATAAGGAATTACAGTAGTCCAGATGACTTAAAACCATCATCTGGACCACAGTCCGAAAACCTTGGACTCTTAATATTGACCTCAACTGTCTCACTAATTTTAACTTGTACCACGCTTTCTTCTGAACACCTTGCACATATGATTCCAAGGTCAATAATTTATTTATTTATATTTAGCTCATGTCTTTCCAATAGTAGATCAAGGTGATTTACATTCAGGTACTGTATGCATTTCCCTGTCCCCAGAGAGTTTACAATCTAAATTTGTACCTGAGGCAGTGGAAGGTTATGTGATCTGCCCAAGGCCACAAGGCGTATTGGTGGGATTTGAGCCCTGATTATTCTGGTCCCAGGCTGCTGCTGTAACCACTAGGCTACTCCTCAACTCCTAATAATGACTCCCAAACTACGTTCCTCATATGAAATAGCAATCATCTGACCCAAAATCTGAATTGATTTAATATCATCTGGAATTCTTTTATTCCTAATACATAGAATTTTTACTTTATATAAGTTCAATTCCAATTTATTATTATTCGGTCAGTTCCCCAAGATTCGTAGACCTTGACTCAATTGATCCAATAGCTCTTCAGCCTGGACTTGAAAAGGGCCAGAGAAGAAGCCCGACGTACCCTCAGAGTGCTCTGCTAGAGAGGTGGATATTTAACTCCTGTGACGACTTTGCTGTGAGTTCTCCCTCTCTATTTATTTATTTATTTGTTGTCTTTATTGGTGTGCTACTTCACCTCCCTGTTCCCTTTAGTTTTGCGCTTCAGCTTTCTCAGCTGTATAACTTACCCTGCCTCTCTCAACTAACTGGCTTTTGTGTGGTAGCCAGGTTAACTGTTACTTTAAATTAAATATCTCTCCCTGCTCTGTCCCCAGAACAAGCTGCGTTTTAAACTTTTTTTTCCTGCTCTAGCTTACCTGAGGGACTAACCCCCTCCTCCCCTGCTGAGGGTACAGGACAGGGTACCTTGTAACAGCCCTCTTTTAATAGGTCTTATTTCCCTCCCTCCCTCCCTCCCTGACACTCACCCGCCACTGGGGTAATTGTAGCTTTATAGGTACTTACACATCTTAGAGGAAAGGGGCTGCTCTGAGATTAATTAAGCTTCAGGTGAACAAGGTATATTAGAGGTATTAGATACACGTTTATTAGTATAAGCATCTACACCAACCCTTAGTAAGTACAGAATTTAAAGACCTAAACACAAGCTTTAAACTAAGATGCAGACAACAGTCCAGCAGCGAGATGGGGGCTTTCCAGTGTTTTGCATTGAGTGTCACATGTATGATTTTCTCCCAGTTGGTTAGAGGTCTTACGTATGCACTAAGTGCAACGAGCTCTTTATTCTCAGGGAACAAGTCCGTTCTCTAGAGGCTAGAGTAGCAGACCTGGAAGACATAAGAAAGACAGAGAAGTACATGGACGAGAGCTACAGGGATATAGTCCTGAAGTCCCACCTCCAGTCTGGCAGCATCCCTGTTGCCATGGAGGAGAGAGGTCACATGACAGGAGAGCATCACCCTGGTGTGGCAGGATGTGATCCTGTAACTAGGACCTGTCCTCCAGGTGATGTAAAACCCTCTCGCACTGAGGACGTTTCTCCAGGGCCATGTGCTCATGAGGGAAGGGTTAGGACAGCTGTTATAGTTGGTGATTCAATCATTAGGCATGTAGATAGCTGGGTGGCTGGTGGACGTGAGGATCGCCTGGTAACATGCCTGCCTGGTGCGAAGGTAGCGGACCTCACGCACCACCTAGATAAGATCTTAGATAGTGCTGGGGAGGAGTCTGCTGTCTTGGTACATGTCGGTACCAATGACATAGGAAAATGTGGTAGGGAGGTTCTGGAGGCTAAATTTAAGCTTTTAGGTAGGAAGTTGAAATCCAGAATTTCCAGGGTAGCATTCTCTGAAATGCTTCCCGTTCCAAGTGCAGGCCCCAAAAGGCAGGCACAGCTACGAAGTCTCAATGCATGAATGAGACGATGATGCAAGGATGAGGGTTTTGGATTTGTTAGGAACTGGGGAGCATTCTGGGGAAAGGAGGTGCTCTTCCGAAGGGATGGGCTTCACCTTAACCAGGATGGAACCAGACTGCTGGCATTAACCTTTAAAAAGGAGATGGGGGGGCGCTAGTGAGCCCGTGAAGAAATGGCCGCACTTTAGATCAGCTCTGCCCGGGTGCTCCCCTTACATAAGCTAACACCTGCATATTTTTAGCATAATTCCCCGTACTTAACCGGATTTGGCTGCTGGAGGTCTCCCGATCAGATCTGAGACTTGGAGGGGTGATCGGCGGTGCGTGACGGTGCTTGGAGCCCGGCGGCATTACAATCCGTGCCTGGAGCTGCTGTCCCGCTGCCGGCTTCCGACGCTGCTTGGAGAGGGGCTCCTTCTTTGCTGCTTCAAGTGGAGCGATCTTCTGGCGCTGCTACATTGGGACCCGCAGGCTGGAAAGAGGAGAGGAGACTGAGCGGGGTCGTGGGGCTGACTGATCCGCTGCAGGGACTTGATGTTTTGAGCGAACTCTGCTTGCTGGTGGATCCTGCGCTTTGCCCCATTGCATTGCCCGGCTTAGGCAGCAGCAAGCACATTTTGCAGAGGTGAGAGTGTCATGGTCTCCGGTGAGCCCGGGCGGAGTGACTGCGGCTCCTTGATAGTGTGCCTCGGCGGCCATAACCGCATGCCCCTGGAACGCATAGCCCTGTCTGCGTTCCAGATGCCTTTGGCGGGAGAAATCACGTGGGCAGCAGCCAATAAGCCTGCCTCTGGCTTTGAGTGGATCAATGCTTCCGGACATGTGGTGAGTGCATCGGGGACAGCTCCTCCTTCTGCTTCCTGGGCCCTGCCGGTTCCAGTGATCCTTGAGCGCCACCTGCTGCTCCAAAGTGGGACTTTGCCACAATTTTTGTTTTCTCTGTGGTTTTTGCTCCTTCTATTGGTAACTGCCACTATCCTCCTCACAGCTGATCTCTGCATATTTATTTTTGGCTTAGAGGATTATCAACTTTACCCATGGCTGCCAAAACCAAGGGTTAGGTCAGCTGTTATAGTTGGTGATTCAATCATTAGGCATGTAGATAGCTGGGTGGCTGGTGGACGTGAGGATCGCCTGGTAACATGCCTGCCTGGTGCGAAGGTAGCGGACCTCACGCACCACCTAGATAAGATCTTAGATAGTGCTGGGGAGGGAATGAGGGCCTCCCAGCGTTTTCTGGGTAAGAGTGGATCCCAGCCCAGCCCACCCAGTAAGCAGCCTTCGGAGGGCTCTGGTGATGAGACTGTGAGTGAAAATGATCTGGGCCCTGGGGCGCTATCCTCGCACGCCCTCCTCCAGCGTGAGCTTCGGAGGGGCTTTGAAGATCTGGCTGGCGAATTCTGCTCCATGCGCGAGGAGGTGATGAGCACTATTGCAGATCTCCAAGGGGACATAAAAGACCTCGGCACCCGAGTGGAAGAGGTCGAGACAAAAGTTGAAGATCACGATGGTGCTCTGGTGGATTTACAATGTGCTGTAGATAGGCACAGCTTGCAAGCGATGGAGCTGACCTATAAAATTGATGACATTGAAAACCGGTCCCGTCGCAACAATGTGCATTTTCGAGGAGTCCCGGAGGCTGTGGGGGGGCGCAGAGGACCTGACAGTGGTGCTCAAAACCTTGATGGGCGCCTTGCTCACAGCAGAGGAACTTGTAACCCATGGGCCTGAAATGGAAATTGAACGAGTGCATCGTGCCCTGGGAAAACCTCCTAACAATCAACCACAGGATGTTTCCTGTGCTATACCGACGCGGCGCTTCTTCTACGACGGGGTCGGGAGAAAAAAACAATTCAGTACCAAGAAGCAGCGGTAACCGTGTACCAGGATCTCTCGGCTTTTACGCTGGCTCGCCAGAGGGAGATGAAGCCCATCACAGCGGTCCTGAACAGTAAAGGGATTTGATACTCCTGGTCTTTTCCATTCCGGATGAATTTCCTCTTGGGAAACAAAAAGATCTCTGCAGAGGACCATACCGAGGCGTGGAGAGCACTCCGCCAGGCGGGTCTTGTGGAAGATAATGCGTTGCCCGCACCCCCGGCCTCTAAGCGTCCACACTCGAAATGGACTCGGGTGGGAAGACCCGCCTAAATCTTCTTGGCTCCTGTGTTTCTGACTTCCTGTCCTTGGGACTATCCTCAGGGGTCCTTTGGTTCTGAGACTGACGTTGTTTGATCTGTCGTGTGCAATTTCCCTCTCCCACTCTTGTTCTAGTTGTGCTAAATGTTTCTGCTTGTATGGGGATTTAGGTACTTGCTTTTTGCAATAAAGGGCGGGGGGGGGGGATAGGAACTTTTCTATGACGTGGGGCATAGCAGGAACATTACCCTACTGA
This sequence comes from Ichthyophis bannanicus, assembly GCA_033557465.1. Classification (NCBI taxonomy): domain Eukaryota; kingdom Metazoa; phylum Chordata; class Amphibia; order Gymnophiona; family Ichthyophiidae; genus Ichthyophis; species Ichthyophis bannanicus. The sequence goes on along the minus strand of CM066032.1, from coordinate 1,855,514,702 downwards.
CGGATGGTAAAAAGGGGAAACGATTATGTGCTACATTATCATGGGTTTTTTCTGTATGGGGGTCCGGAAAGAGCTGGGTTTGGGGTCAGTTTAACCGTGTCCTGCTTCTTTCTTGGCAGGCAGGTGGTACTGACGGGGAGGGAGGTGGGTGATGATGGGGGGCGTTTATTGCTGGGGGTGGGTAGGGGGGGTGGAGTGGGGAACAGGGATTTCTGGGTACTTTCATGGGACGGGGAGCGTTGGTGGCTGTGGGGTGAACCTCCGAAAACCGGTATGCAGCTGAAGGGTGTAGGGCTGTTTTTCCTGCTAAAAGTATGTGGCCTTGCAGGCGACAGGGGGGGGGCTGACTCATATGGGCTGGAGGGTAAGAAGGGCGGTGGTGGTAAGGTGATTGACTACCTATGTTGAAAGTGATTTCTCTGAATATGAAGGGTCTTAATTCTCCTAGAAAGCGTTCTTTGTTGTTTTCGGAATTGAGATCCTTGAAAGGGGATATTGTGTTCTTACAGGAGACAGACACATCTTCGTAATAGCACTCAGGGGTGGTTAAAACGTAATCCTTACACTGAGGTATGGGTAGCATCCGACTCAAACGGCCGGAAGAAACGTGGCGTGGCCTTACTGTTTCATCAATGCTTGTCCCTCAGGGTGGAGGAGGTCAAGAAAGACTCTTTGGGACGGTAGCTTTTTATGAATGTGCGATTGGAGGGCCATTTATTAACGTTAGCTAATATTTACGCCCCTAATGAAGGCCAAGTAGCCTTTTTTGCGCGACTGAAAGCCTTGTTAGCTGATTTTGCGAAAGGCCCTATTATACTGGGCAGGGATTGCAATGCCCACATGGTACCGCATCTGGATTCAACGGGTAGCGCTGGGAGGGTGGCGGGTGGCCCCAGCAAGGCATTGAGGAACCTTATGCTGGCATTCGGTTTGCGTGATGTTTGGAGAGACACACATGAAGGGGAGAAAAGCTACACATACTACTCGCCTGTTCATCAGGTGCATACCCGCATAGATTATTTTCTGTTGGATCAGTGCCTGATGGATGAGAGAGTGGAGGCTGGGCATGGGGCATTGACCTGGTCGGACCATGCCCCGTGTTGGATTACTCTCCCGGCGGATTTTTCCAGTGCGCGGCACTGGCTTTGGCGACTAGATGCACGATTATTTCGGCGACAATGCGCTGTTCAGGAGCACGGCCGCTTTATAACTGATTTTTTTGAGTTAAATGACCCTGGGGAGGTCCCGCTTCCCATGGTTTGGGACGCCTTCAAGGCCACAGCTAGGGGCCGTCTCATAGCGGAGGCGGCCCGTACTCGGAGAGCTTGGAGACGGGAACACTGCCAACTGTTAGAGGAAACTTCCCGTCTCCAGGAGGAACACGTTTGGACCGGCTCTAAGCGGACCCTGCATCAATGGCGGGCGGCTCGCACCAACTTGGATGCGTGTTTACAGAGAGAATTGGATAATAAACGTCGGAAATTACGGCAAACGTTTTATGAGCAGGGGAATAAGCCAGGTCATTTTCTTGCATTGCGACTTCAGCAGCAGCAAACTATGAGAGTGGTTCGTGAAATTCGAGACTCTGGAGGGGAGAGGAGAGTGGTCTCCCGGGAGATACGCGATGTCTTCGCCACGTTTCTGGAACGGCTATATAAAGCTGAGCCTTTTGATTTGACCCGTGTGCAGGACTTTCTGTGAACTGTAGCTTTGCCGCGGTTGACGGACTTGGATAGAGACCAAATAGATGCGGATCTTACTGTGGAAGAGGTGGAAATCGCAATCCGCCGGCTAAAAACTGGGGGGGGCGCCGGGTAGTGATGGCTTTCCTACAGAGTACTATAAAAAGTTTCGTGCTCAACTAGCTCCAACCTTGGTAGTACTCTTTAATGAGGTTCTGCGGGGAGAGACGCTACCCCCCTCTCAACATGAGGCTCTTATAGCGATGATTCCTAAGCCGGGTAAGCCCTTGCATGACACTGCCTCATACCGCCCCATCTCCCTACTAAACGCAGATGTTAAAATCTTGGCTTCAGTACTGGCCGCCCGATTAAACCGGGTTCTCCCAGCTTTGGTACATCCAGATCAAGTCGGGTTCGTGCCGGGTCGCCAGGCGGCGGACAATATTAGGCGAATGCTACAGGTTGTCCATATTGCTCGACAGGATTCTTAGCCGACGCTCCTGCTGGGAGTTGATGCCGAGAAGGCCTTTGACCGTGTTAGCTGCGGCTATCTCTGGTGCGTGATAGAAACGATGGGGTTCGGCCCTAACTTTATCCGTTGGGTCCGTAGCTTATATCAGAACCCTACGGCCTGTGTCTGGGTTAACGGGGGTCACTCGAGGCGTTTTCAGTTGGAAAGGGGTACCCGCCAGGGCTGTCCTTTGTCGCCGTTGTTGTTCGCGCTGGTGATGGAACCTTTGGCGCAAAGCTTTCGCGAGCACCCAGACATTATGGGCGTCCGAGTGGGCTCTACTGATTACAGAATTGCACTCTTTGCGGATGATATCATATTATCGTTGGTAAACCCAGCTGCGTCCCTCTCTGCCGCTATGAAGCTCTTTGAGACCTTTTCCCAGGTCTCTGGATTCAAAATTAACTATACTAAATCTGAGATTCTTAATGTTGGGGTTCCGGAAGCGATCTGTGGGGAATTTAGGGCTGCCTACCCCTTTCGGTGGGTGACAGGTGCTCTTCGCTATTTAGGGGTGAATCTGATGGTGGAGCGGACGGCGCTTTTTAAGGCTAATTATGATCCGCTTCTCCAGCAGGTTCGGCGCGACTTGGCATCCTGGGCTGACTTGACGCTATCCTGGTTTGGACGTATAGCGGTGGTTAAGATGGTGGTCGTCCCGAGGTTCTTGTACCTCTTTCAAGTACTTCCTATACAGCTGTCTCGGGGAACATTGGCTAGCTGGCAAACTATACTCATGAAGTTTATCTGGCAGTATCGTCGGCCGCGTATAGCACGTCAAATCCTTTATATGCGCACGCGCTCTGGGGGCATGGGGGCGCCTAACCTCTCTTGGTATTACGCGGCAGCGCAGTGTCGCGCCGGGGTGGAATGGATGAACCCGGCTAGCCCCAAGCGTTGGATACAACTGGAAATGCACATTGCGGGGGGAGCGGGACTGGGAGACCGGCTGTGGCTTGGTCCCAAGTCGCGAGGTGGCTTACGTTTAAGCAATCCATATATCTTGCATACCCTTCGCTGCTGGGACCAATCATTTCGGCCCTGGGGGTGGATTTAACTCCGCTGGCACCTATTGTGGATAATGCTATGTTTCCCCCAGGGATGATGGATCCGGTTTTCCGGCTGTGGGGACACAAGGGACTTAGTCGTGCTGGCCAATTATTTGAGGAGGGTAGGTTGCGGTCCTTTGCTGCACTCCAAGAGGAATTTGACCTTCCCGATTGTCACGTTTTTCAATACACGCAAGCGGCCCACTGGGTTCAGGCTCGTAGTGTGCGGTCTCAAGTGGCCCGCGCTTTGTCTGATCCAGAGCGTTACTGCGCGGAGTGTACGACTACGAAGGGTCTTATAGCTACCCTATATGCCCATCTGCAGGCGCAGCAGCCGAGATTGGGTAAGTATAGAGAGCAATGGAATTCTGATCTGAGTCTCCATTTTTCTGAGCAGCAATGGGAACTGGTAGAGGGCAGGCTGTGGAAGAGTTCCGTGGCGATTAATACTCGCGAAACTAACTATAAGCTATTATACAGATGGTATATGACGCCTGAGCGGATTGCTCGAGTGTACCCGGGGGGTTCAGATCTGTGCTGGCGGAAATGTGGACAGAAAGGTACTTTGGCGCATGTCTGGTGGTCTTGTCCCCGCCTCCGAACTTTCTGGAGGGGGATTCAATACCGTTTAAAACAATTAGTTGGGTTGGCCATTCCCTGGGACCCAGGCATTTTTATTTTTGGTGTTTGGGTGCCCGGGGCACGCAGTCCTCAGCTGGCCCTAATTCGGCATGGTCTGAATGCGGCGTGGCTCTCAGTGGCAGCGGCGTGGAAGCAGGACCAGCCACCGCCCTTATCGGCCTGGTTGGAACGGATGTGGGATACCTATATAATGGAACGTGGGGTGGCAGCTAGCAGGTTACGACTGACCCGCTTTGAGCAGGTGTGGGAAGCCTTTGTCCTACACTATGGTTCATGAGGACTTGAGGGCCTTGTGTCTCCAGTAAGGGGGCTGGCTCCGTGCTCTCTTGTGAGGTGGAGTTATAGAGTTTTCCCCCCTTTTTTGTCTTGCATACACTGCCTGGCTGGTCCGCTCCCTACACTTGTAGCTGGCATGGAGGTTCGGGGGGGGGAGGGGGATACTAGGGAGGAGCTGGGGGGAGGGCGGGGGGGGAGGCAAAGTGGTATGGGGTTCTCCTCGCTGATAGATGGTGAGCTAGAGAGGGGGGTAACACATAAAAAATAGGGGGGGGGAAATGGGAGGGGGAAAAAAAAAGGGGCGTTTTGTTGGTTTCTTATTGGCTGTTGCCGCTTTCTGCCTTGTTATTTTCTACAATTGTATTATACATATAGTGTATGTGACTTTGGTGTGCTTTGTGTTTATTTGCTGCCTTTCAATAAAAAAAAAGGAGATAGAGAAGCTTTTAAGCTAGAAAATAGGGGAAAGCAGACAGTCGCCAACCAGTCGCGCATGGTTCGGAAGAAGGTACCCTTGAAGGATACTACCAAAAGCAGTGAGGTTCCAAAAAAGAGTAAAGTAGCCCAAATGCCCTTGAGTATGATGCAGATAGAGCGTAAAGATTCCAAATTACCCATGCCTACCAATAGCCAGATTAATATTAATAAAATACAGTCTCTAAAATGCTTGTATGCAAATGCTAGAAGTCTAAACAATAAGATGGGAGAGTTAGACTATATAGCACTAAATGAGAGGTTAGATATGATTGCAATCTCAGAGACATGGTGGAAGGAGGATAACCAGTGGGACACTGTGATACCTGGATACAAACTATATCGTAATGATAGAACTGATCAAATTGGTGAAGGGGTTGCGCTCTATGTTAGAGAGGGCATTGAGTCAGAAAGGATTAAAGTTTTGCAGGGAACAAAATTTGCTGTAGAATCTCTATGGATTAAAATTCCATGTATGAAGGGGAAGGTGATGGCAGTGGGGATGTACTATCGACCGCCTGGCCAGAATGAACAAATGGATGATGAAATGCTCAAAGGAATCAAGGAAGTTAACAAAAGTCACAGTACAGTAATAATAATGGGTGATTTCAATTACCCTGGTATCGACTGGGTCAGTGTCACAGCAGGACATGCTAGGGAGATAAAGTTTCTAGATGAAATAAATGACTGCTTCTTGGAGCAGCTGGTTCATGAACCGACCAGAGGGAAAGCCATACTGGACCTAGTCCTTAGTGGAACACCAGATCTGGGGCAAGAAATAAGGGTGTAGGGGCCACTTGGCAATAGTGATCATAGCATGATCGTGTTTGATTTAATTAGTGGAGGAGGGATAGTAAAGAAATCCACAGTACTACCTTTTAACTTTCAAAAGGGAGACTATGATAAAATGAGGAATATAGTTAAGAAAAAACTAAAAGGAGCGATTGCAAAGGTTAAAGACTTACATCAAGCTTGGGTGTTGTTTAAAAATACTATGCTGGAAGCCCAGACCAGCTGTATTCCACGCATTAAGAAAAGTAGAAGAAAGTCCATAAAACTGCCAGCATGGTTTAAAGGTGAGGTCAGAGAGGCTGTTGTTGCCAAAAAAGCATCTTTCAGGAAATGGAAAAAAGAGCCAAACGACGAAAACTGGAAACAGCCCAAGCACTGGCAAAGCATTGATAAGGCAGGCAAAGCGAGAATTTGAGAAGGAACTTCCTACAGAAGCAAAAACACAAAATAAAGACTTTTTCAAGTACATTCGTAGCAAAAGGCCTGTGAGAGAGTCAATTGGACCATTAGATGATAGAGGGGTAAAAGGGGCAGTAAGAGGAGACAAGGCTATAGCGGAGAGACTGAATGAATTCCTTGCTTCGGTCTTTACTGAGGAAGATGTAGGGATGTTAGCCAAGACTGAAGTGGTATTTAAAGGTGATACTGCAGTGGAATTGAGAGAAATATTGCTACACCGGGAAGATGTATTACAACTATTTGATAAACTGAATAGTAGCAAATCACCTGGACCGGATGATATACATCCAAGAGTGTTGAAAGAACTGAAATATGAGATTGCAGACTTGCTATTAGTAATCTGTGAACTTTCATTAAAATCATCTGTAATACCTGAAGATTGGAGGATCGCCAATGTAACGCCAATGTTTAAAAAGGGTTCCAGGGGTGATCCGGGAAACTACAGACCGGTGAGCCTGATGTCAGTACCGGGGAAAATGGTAGAAACTACCATAAAGAACAAAATCACACGGCATGTAGATAGTGATGGCCTAATGGGAGACAGCCAACATGGCTTTAGACAAGGAAGATCTTGTCTTACAAATCTGATATGTCTTTTGAAGGTGTGAATAAACAGGTAGACAAAGGTGAGTCAGTTGATATAGTGTATCTGGACTTTCAGAAAGCCTCTGACAAGGTTCCTCATCAGAGATTTTTGGCAAAACTAAAAAGTCATGGGATAGGAGGCAGTGTACTATTCTGGATCGGGAAATGGTTAAAAGATAGAAAGCAGAGGGTAGGGCTAAATGGCCAATTTTCCCAATGGAAAAAGGTGAATAGTGGAGTACCCCAGGGATCTGTACTGGGTCCGCTACTTTTTGACATATTCATAAATGACCAGGTAAAGGGAATAACTAGTGAGGTTATCAAATTTGCAGATGACACAAAACTGTTTAAAGTTGTTGAAACCCAAGAGGATTGTGGAAAACTGCAGGAGGATCTGGATAAATTGGAAGACTGGGCATCAAAATGGCAGATGAAATTTAATGTGGACAAGTGCAAAGTTATGCACCTAGGAAAGAACAACCCACACTATGGTTACACAATGCAAGGTTCCACGTTAGGAACCACCATCCAGGAAAAAGATTTAGGAGTCATCGTGGATAACATGTTAAAACCCTCTGCCCAGTGTGCAGCGACGGCCAAGAAAGCAAATAGAATGCTATGTATCATAAGGAAAGGAATGGAAAATAAAACAAAGGATATTATAATGCCTCTGTATCGTTCCATGATACGACCGCACCTTGAATATTGTGTGCAATTCTGGTTGCCGTATCTTAAAAAGGATATAGCGTTATTAGAAAAGGTTTAGAGAAGAGCCACCAAAATGGTAAAGGGGATGGAAGGATACTCCTATGAAGAGAGGCTAAAAAGGTTAGGGCTCTTCAACCTGGAAAAGAGATGGCTGAGGGGAGATATGTTAGAGGTCTATAAATTAATGAATGGAGTGGAACGTGTAAACGTAGATCGATAGTTTACGCTATCAGAATATAGAAAGACTAGGGGACATGCAATGAAGCTACAGGGTAAACTAAGACAAATAAGAGAAAATATTTTTTCACTCAACATGTAATCAAACTCTGGAATTTGTTACCGGAGGATGTAGTAAAAGCTGTTAGTGTAGCTGGGTTTAAAAAAGGTTTGGACAAGTTCCTGGAGGAAAGGTCCATAAACCATTATTAAAAAGGGACCCAGGATATCAATGCTTGACCCAGTACAAGCATTGTGGAATCTGTGTCTCTTGGGGAAACTGCTAGGTATGTATGACCTAGATTGGCCACTGTTGGAAACAGGATACTGGGCTTGATGGACCTTGGTCTGACCCAGTATGGCATATCTTATGTTCTTACTGACTTAGGTAGTTTGTTCTAGGCATATGGAGCAGCAAGGTGGCGTTGGCAGTGGCAGAGAAGTCTGGAGCTGGCAGTGGCGGAGAAGGGCACAGATAAAAGGAATCTGTCAAAGAAGCGGAGTTCCCGAGGAGGGGTGTAGAGTGAGATACGAAAGGAAAGGTAGTAAGGAGTCACAAAATGAATGCACTTGTAGGTAAGTAGGAGTTTGAACTGGATGCAGAAATGGATAGGGAGCCAGTAAAGTGACTTGAGAAGAGGGGCTACATGGGCCCATCTGTCTTATACTCATGATCTTTATACTCTATCAGATTCTACCTTAAACAACTTATTTATTAAATAAGGCTCGTACCATTTTAGGGCCTTATCATCAATACCCATCAACTGAAGTCTTTCCAGTAACAATTCATGACAAACTGTGTCAAAAGCAGAGAATAAATCCAATAAAACTAAAACACCACAACCCCCCTCTTTATTCTTCCATCTCTGCACTTCATTCATCAATGGCACCACCACAGTTTCTGCACTGAAAACAGCTTGAAATCCAGACTGGCTCATCTAAACACTCTTCTTTTTCTTCCATATAATCTTTGTATTGAGAAATTACAATAGACTCAAGAATTTTTGGCACACATGGTAGATTGGACACTGGTTGATAATTATTCACATCATTATTGCCAAATAAGGTTTCTTTTAAAAACTGGATGAATTAAAGCATGTTTTAAAGACAGTGGAAAAGCATCTTGTAAAGATTGTTCAATCGTAGATTTTAAGTATTGAAAGCTTTTATCTGGTAAAAAAAAAATACAAAAATTGCACTGGACAAGGATCAACATAAATATATCCCATCATAAAATGACTTATTAGTTTTCTCAATTGGTTATCATTTGACACAAAAACTGTAATAACTTCCTACCTATTGACAGAGCAACCTCCTCTCCTTCCAAATTTTGCAACTTGGTAGATTCTTTCTGAATAACCTCAATCTTATCTACAAAAAACCGCAAGATCTTCACTATATTTTTTATTTCTCCCTTCAGATTATTCCTTTACATAGTCAGTTCCCTAGCAGGGTCCTTAAAACCAAACATTCTGCTAGTGAAATGATCTCTCTTCAACTTACATCGTAGTTTACTACTCATAGCTACCATTTGTATAGCGCTACAAGGCATTTTCCTTCCACATCTTCTTTACCTCTTCCATAAAGTGGTTGCTCTTGAGCAATCTAAAGGAGATGCATGTGGCGTACTGTGACAAATATAGAGCTGAAATAGGATTCTCAAAATTTTGTGAGCTTAGACCAAAATGGTGCATAACAGTTGATGCTTCAGGCACTCATTCTGTCTGTGTTTGCACTATACATCAGAATATCAAGCTAATGTTGCAAGGTGCAAACATCAAAGACAACTACAAAGTGCTTATGGAAAAAACTGTTTGCAATTTGAATCCAGAGACTGCATGCTGCAACAATGCCAAAACTGTCCTGGTGAGGCCACACTGGCAGTTTACTTGGAAGAAACATTCAAGGATTGGGATTCGGACGAATCGATCGAATTCAAACTGGGTCCACACTGATCATGAAACATTAGAAACAAGCAAACTAATGGTGGATTGTTTTATCGAAAAACTTGCAAACAAAATTTGGAAGCTGACAAGTCACCACTTCATTTCAAAGCATCAAAGTGAATATTTAAAATCTCTGAAAGCCAATTTAGAAGAAAGCGAATTGATTGTTCTCATGGATTTTGCTGAAAATTACTCCTTTGTTGTACAAGAAGCGGCACAGGGCTCTCGCTGGGAAAATTCACAAGCTACATTACATCCCTTTGTTGCTTACTATGCTGATGAAGCTCATACTGTACAAGTCATAAATGTCTGCATCATCACAGAAACATGCAGCATGACTCAGTATCTGTTCACATATTTATTCAAAAGCTAATTCAATTTTTGAAGACAAACCGAAAGTTACCAAAATGCACTATTTCAGTGACGGCTCAGGCGCTCAATACAAGAACTATAAAAATGTTGTCAACCTATGCAATCATAAAAGCGATTTCAATGTTGAAGCTCAATGGCGATAAGGTTGCTGGTTCAGGTCCTTGAACTGGTAGTGACAATGTCACCATGGACCAACGCAATCAAATATTTTCCTCATAAAAAGTACAAAAGAACAGTCGCATAACAAGCACAAATTGAAAAGTTGACCAATGTTAATATGTGCCATTACAATGGAAACCTCTATGACCTTTGACCCTTACTTTCTGGCACTATTTGCTCACGTTGAAAAACAAAAACAACTTTTTCCGGGAGTTTGAAACATGCTCTTTTTAATGGAGCTGGTTTGAAAATATTTCAAAATGACTCTTCTCTGCAAAAGCTGGTTTAAAATATCCCGCTTTTAATGTTTTTCAAAAAAAATCACAAAATTTAAATTAAAACTGTAAAGTAATGACATTAGCTTATAAGCTGAAATTGTACATTTGAGAACAAAGTTAAGTCAGAAAATAACAGACAAAATTTTACAAGGATAGCTTCATTATTATAGGAGCCACACAAGGCTAAACTTTGAAATTTTTTAGTGCGTCCATTTTTTTAGGCCACTTTGAGACTTTTTACATACGCCAGTTTCGAAAAATGAAAACTCTCATTAGTTCCATTGAATAGAGCATAAAATGCTGTGTATGATCACTAAGTTTTATTTGTTTTGCTTAAGTAACCGAGGAAATATTTTGACTCAAATTTGCAAAAAGTTCATAGGAATACTATACACGGTCGCAGCATGGTATTAAACCAAAAACTATATCGCCACAAGTATACCACTGATGAATCTTAAACTTTACCAAAGTTAGTTTGAGTCATGTAAGATTAAACACACAGAGTTTCATCAAAATCCGTGATAGTGAGGTGGGGCACTTTTCTAAAACTAGACCACTTGACATAAAATGACCCATTTGCAACTTTTGCCTTTTCCTTTCTTACCAACGAACCTCCAGTTTTAGCTTCCTGAAAAGGTGAAAGAGAATTTTTTTCCTACTCCTTTTTTTCTTTATTTTTGGCAAAAAAGCATCTAAAATACTAGACAATACCTCGTTCTATTTAAATAACTTCTTTTCTAAACGTATACTGTTATCCACAACCAATGATCGTGGAAAAATGTCAAAATCAGGTGGAACAATCACCTCCCTATAAGACTTTGTGGAAACCACTTCCTGATCCTGATACCTGTCAAACCCTTCTAAACAAAAACATATCAAATAATGATCTTACCAAATTCTCAGTGAGGATGAAATATCCTTAATCATAAAGTTCTGTCTAAACCGATTAGTAAACAAAATTAAATCCAGGATGGGGAAATTTTCACTTACCGTTAATTTCCTTTCCTGGAATCCTGCTAGACCAGTCCAGACAAGCGAGTTTAGTCGCCCTACCAACAGATGTTGGAGACAGAGAAATAGAAAAAAACTTCCAGCAGCCTGATTGGCTGTTCCCTAGTAATATGTAGCTGAACCCAGTAGAGGGCGGTCCAGTATTGTAAAAAGCCATACTCAAACAGATGTAACCATGAACCAAAAACTAAGGAAAATAGAAACCATACTATGTACAAGAGGCGATAACGCTCCGCTGCAAAGTCTTGGCTCCTCAGCAATACACCTCTGAATCAGATATCCAGAATAGGGGGGTCCTGGACTGGTCTAGCAGGATTCCAGGAAAGGAAATTAACGGTAAGTGAAAATTTCCCCTTCCAGTACATCCTGCTAGACCAGTCCAGACAAGTGGGAAGTGCCCAAGCTAACTGCTCTTTGGGTGGGAAGATACAGCCATCGAGACAACCTCTGCCCCGAACTGCGCCTCTTCCCGAGACAGAATATTGAGCCAATAATGATTCACAAAAGTGGACAGGGAGGACCAGGTATCCGCCCTGCAGATATCAAGAGGATGAACGTGAGAGCGCTCCGCCCAAGATGTAGCTTGCGCCCGCGTAGAGTGCGTCCGAAGACTGAGAGGGACAGATTTTCCCTTAAAGATGTATGCAGATTCAATTGCTAACCGCAACCAGTGCATTTGGAAGCAGCTTGATCCTTATGGGGTCCCGCAAAAAGCATGAAAAGTTGATCAGAGATACGGAAAAGATTTGTCACCCGAAGATACCTACAAAGGATCCTGCCGAGATCCAGAGAACGGAGTCCCTTATTCTCGCCCGTACACTGATCCTCAGAAAAACAGGGTAGGAAAATTGGCTCATTGATATGAAAAGGCGTAAGTACTTTTGGAAGGAACGAGGGAACAGTACGCAAGAAAACTCCTTCTTTCGAGAAGGCAAGATAGGGATCCCTGCATGAAAGTGCTTGTATTTCGGATACCCTTCGTGCTGAAGTTATCGCTACTAGAAACACTGCCTTAAGCATCAAATCTCTCAACGTGATGTGTTTAAGCGGCTCTTAAGGTGCCTGCATCAAGGCTTTTAGGACGAAGGACAGATCCCATGTTGACACCGGAGGGCGAACCAGTGGTCGGACTACCTTAGCTGCTTTAAGGAAACGGGACACATCCGCATGGGACGCTATAAAGCAACCCCTAACAGGGCCTCTGAAACAAGTTAATGCCACTTACTTGAGCCCGAAGAGACTCCAAGGCTAAACCTTTATCCAGGCTGTCCTGGAGGAAGATAAGGATATTCGGGATTCCCGACTTCCAAGGAGAGATACGGTGCCATGCGCACCAGGACTCGAAGGCTCGCCAAACGCGGGAATACACTAGCGAAGTTGGCGGGTGGCGCACCTTCAGAAGGATTGCGACCACGCGACTTGAGAAACTCTTCTTGCTTAGGGAGCAGCGTTCAAAAGTCAGGCCATAAGAGAGTAAGGAGCCGGATCGTCCATCACAATTGGACCCTGACATAATAGTCCCCCGCGAGACCCCAGAGGCAGCAGCGGGACTTGCTTTAAGCGGATGAGGTCCGCATACTAGGGCCTCCAAGGCCAGTCTGGAGCTATTAGGATCACTCTTCCCTGGTGTGCGAGAACTCTCCAAAGCACTTTGCCTATTAGTACTGTGATAAGGTGAGCTGTGTAGATGAGATGGAATGGGAGAGAAGTGAGGAATGTACCTTTAAAGACAGATGTAAACAGGGTTCCCATGGAAACCACAAGCCACCGGAGCATGCAGTAGCTAGAGCTAAGCCCTGCCCAAGCAGTGACGTAAGAGCTAGGTTGAGCCCTAACAGCTCTCACGTGTGCAGAGGAGAGGGTGTGGCTGAAAAGAAGCACCATTTTAAAACTGCTTCAGAGTTTGAGGAAAAGTCAAGCGAGAGTCAGGAGGAGAAAGGAAGCCACGGGAAAAGGGAGCACGAGGAGCGAAGGAGTGGAGAAGGAAGGACAGCTGATTCTTACTCTCAGAAAGCAGTGGAACCAAGGTTGGAACCTGTCCTAAAGCACCCCAGAGAAAAGAAGCTGGAGAGGTTTCTTTCCACATGGGGAAGCAGCTCAGAGAGCCAGCCAAGTAAGAGAGGTGGGGAAGACAAGTTTGCTACAGTTCCTAACAGAGGCTTTTCTGAAGGCATGGTCAGAGAGCTGAGGAAAAGCGCTGAACGCTGTGCTAGCCAAAAGGTAGTGAGAGCAACTCCAGGCAGGAACAGGAACAGTTCAAGTAAGTGCCGTGAATCAGCTTTAGAGGCTGTTGATAAGCTATTCTATGAGAGAGAAACTCCTCCTTTAAACTATTCTGGTGCAGAGCAGAAAGAACACTTTGTAGGCAAGCTGAAAGAGTTTCTGCAGAGTGTAAAATTCAAACCTTCTGATATAAGCTCCCAGGAAGATGACTCAAGTGAAGCTGTTGAAGAAATGCAGATAGAAATGTATGAAAGTCCTTGTGATAGTGACATAGCAGAAATGGAATGCTCATTCTGTAAGACAAACAAACTAAACATGTGCTAGGCTCAGGCCATGAGAAGAAGTTTGTTTAACCTGGTTTTTGTCAAGCTGAGTGAAAAAGAAAACTCTTGCTAGAAGTTTTAAGTTTGCCTGATGTGATTAACAGCCATAGTAGTGAAAGCCATTTATCTGAAGAAAGCTGAATGCAGCTGCTGTGGAAAGAATATTCCTGACTTTGATGTTTAAACCTGTTTTGTTCCTCTTCTTCATTTACTTTGGAGAATTTATCCTTGCCTTGTTTTGGCGCTATGAATTTTGATGCGAGGGGGAAACCCTGAAATAAATTTCTTTGTTTTGCCTAACAAACTGTGTGGTCACACTACTTTGCTTGGAGAGTATCTGAAACTACAAGTCCCAGCATTCAGTGCTGGCAGCCAAAGACTTGGGACAGTACTCAAAAGGGCAAATAAGGCAGCCCTTTTGCTTATCGGCCATTGGCCTAGGCAGGGGGTCACGACAGTACCCATGGGGGAAAAATGTACAGCAGAGCCTCCTGCGGCCATGGTTGAGCCAGGGCATCCAATCCGGAGGACAGAAACTCCCTCCTGCGACTGAAAAATTCCGGTACCCTGGTATTCGCTGACGTCACCATTAGATCCATTACCAGTTGCCCCCATGCTCGCAAAATCTTCTGAAACACCCAAGGGGCAAGCTCCCATTCTCCGGAATCGAGAGCGTGTTGGTTGTCCACCCCTGCGATATCCTGTGCCGAGATAGTCTGCAGATGTGCCTCTGCCCAGGGAAGGAGAAGGGACATTTCCCTGGCTACACCTAGGGACTTGGTGCCACCCTGGCAGTTGATATATGCCACTGTTGTTGCGTTGTCGCATAGGACCCGGACCGCCTTATCTTTGAGAAGAGGCAGAAAATATCTTAGGGTGAGGCGAACCGCTCACACTTTCAGTCGATTTATGGACCAGTGCGCTTCGTGAATCAACCAAGTACCCTGCGTCAACTGATGCTGGCAGAGAGCAACCTACCCGTAGACACTCGCATATGTTGTTACTAGGACTCAACGAGGATTCTCTAGGTAAATACCCCTGAGGAGATGACAGGGCGCCAGCCACCACTGGAGGCTGCATCGACTCACTGGGAGGAGCAGAAGCCGGATGTCGTAGATGTCCGACACAGGTGACCAGCGTGAAAGGAGAGACCTCTGAAGCTCCCTCATGTGCGCTCTGGCCCAAGGCATGACTTCGATAGTGACTGCTATGGACCCCAGGACCTGAAGGTAATCCCAGACCCACAGAGCTGTCTGAAGAAGAAACAAGCGAAGCAAGCCTGTGAATTTGCGAAGCCATGCGTGTGTCAAGAAGACTTTCCCCTGCACGGTGTCGAAGCGGGCTCCTAGAAACTCTAGTTGCTGGGATGGATGAAGATGGCTCTTGGACATATTGACCATCCATCCGAGATTCTCCAGGAAAGAAACTACTTGAGCTACTGCTTGACGAATCAACCAGTCATCCAGGTAAGGATGCACTCGGATTCCCCGTTTGCACAGAGCTGCTGCGACCACTACCATAACCTTAGAAAAGGTGTGCGGAGCCGAGGACAGGCCGGAGGGCATTGCACAAAACTGGAAGTGCTGACCCAGTACTACAAACCATAGGAAATGCTGTTGGTCGTCTCTGATGGGAATGTGGAAGTAAGCTTCCGCAAGATCTACAGAGGCGAGGAACTCGCCTCCACGTACCGCCTGGATCACCGAGCGAAGTGTCTCCATTCGGAATCGTGGCACCCGTAGACATCGATTTACACCCTTGAGACCCAGAATTGGGCAGAAGGACCCATCTTTCTTGGGAACCACAAAATAAATGGAGTAATGACCACAGCCTCTCTCTACTCGAGGGACTGGTCGAATAGCCCTCAGAAGAAGGAGGCGGTGCACGGTGGAGCAAATTGCCTTTCTCTTCAGAGATCTTCCCCCGGGTGAGAAGACGAATGCATCAGGAATGGATTGGGAACATTCGAGAACGTAACCCTGGGAGACTATGTTCAGGACCCATTGATCCGAAGTAACGAGAGACCATTGACGAGAAAACAGAGCCAAACGCCCACCCACCGGAGGAGTTTCTCCAGACGGGACGACCTCCAAAAAAGGCTCCTGGGGTGGACTGTCTGGCCAGTCAGCGAGAAGATCTCGTGGGGACAGAGAATTGGAAGGCCCCGAGTAGGACTCAGCTCCCTTGCGGGCACCCTGAAAGGACTGTGCACTCTGACCAAAACATCCAGTTGTTGAAGAGGCGGAGGGCTTCCCAGGATGGTCACGATACCTGGAGATGCGCCGCAAGGTAGGCGAATATCGATGGGAGGAACGCCTAGTAGCAAATTTAGGCTTATCTTCTGGAAGACGTTGGGGTCGAACCTCCCCTAGGTCTTTGACCAATTTGTCTAGGTCCTCCCCAAAGAGAAGCTTTCCCCTGAAGTGAAGCCTAGAAAGGTGTGCTTTAGATGCAGAGTCAGCCGACCACTGGCGAAGCCAGAGCCATCTGCGAGAAACTATGCCCGCCGCCACCGATCTAGCCGAGAGGCGCAAGAGATCGTAAAAGGCATCTGCCAAAAAAGCTGTGACTAATTCCAGACGAGCCAGAGCTGGATCCTCTGGCAGACGTTGAATCCAGTGCAGAAGACCTGGGCTGCTAGATCCCCGCAAATAGAGGTCTGGAGAGATAATGAAGAAGCCGAAAAGGCAGTCTTGAGAAGGCTCTCAACTTTCCTATCCTGTTGATCACGAAGTGCTGCACCACCCTCCACTGGAATGGTGGTGTGCTTCGTTACTCCGGTCACAAGGGCATCCACTTTGGGGTATGTCAGCCACTTCTCCAAGTCAGGCGGTGCCCAGAGGTAAAGCTGACCTAGGTGGCGGGCTGTATGGAGGGGAATATCTGGAGAGTCCCATTCTCAGGACACCATTTGTTGTAGCTCCGCCGGGAATGGAAAAGCTCTAGATGGCTTGCGAATGCCTTGTAATATCGGGTCTGGCTGGGGAATGGCAGAAGGCTGAGGATTCTGCTAATCCGGCTAATCCGTCAATCATAGGGCTTTGACCACCTGCATAATTAGGGCTGGCAATTCCTTTTTGCAAAACAAGCATATGTCCTGTGTCTCGCTTTGGCCCTCCAGAGAAAACTGATGGGAACCATTCCCCATCCTCCCAGTCCAACAGGCTCTTGCTGTCATCCCCTGAAGACAGCCCTTCCTCTGGTGCTTTTGGCCAAGCTGTAGTAGCCCAGGAGACCTCTTTAGGCGGCCGTGCATCCACCTTGGACATGTCCTCTTGTCTAGAGTGCTTGCGGGATCCAGAGCCAATAGACTGAGGGATTTGAGTCAGGGCATCGACTGTGTTACTGGGAGAATTAGCCTGCCAAAGATCCCAGGCTTGTCTAAAGAGGGCCAAAAACTGGGTATCTGAGGCATGCATCGGCTCCTGCTGCCCGAAAGACTCTGGAGCAGGAGGAAAGAGGAGAGAGAGACTCTCTTGCCGGGGGAAGCTGTCTGGGTTCCTCTAGCAGCTGTGGAAGTGCAGCAGGACTGCTTCTGGCTAGTGTTGCCGAAGTCTCTCCAGGATGAGCAAGACATGCAGCACAAATGCCATCCCTGAAATCCTTATGCTTCTTTGTGCAGACCATGCATCGCTGAAGGGAAGGCATCTCACAGGCGAAACGCAGCTGACTGCGATCCCCAGTGAACAGAAAAAAATTTAAAAAGTTAAAAATAGTTGAAAGGGACCAGACCATTGAAAACTAGCAGGGAAGACAGAAAATTAAGAACATAATACCTTTATGGAAATGGGTAACAGGGGTAACACATGGAAAGCAGTGTGTATTAATGCCCGTAGCATGGGAAATAAGATCCCTGAAGTTGAAGCTTTGGTGGGAGTGGCTGACTTGGATTTAGTGGCAGTTACAGAAACGTGGTTCACAGAAAACCATGACTGGGATGTAACTATACCTGGCTATACTTTATTCAGAAAGGACAGGGTAGGAAGAAGGGGAGGAGGAGTGGCACTATATGTAAAAACTACTATTAAAGCTTTGGAATTACAGAGCTTAAAAGGGAGAGAGGAGGCATTGTGGGTTAAACTAGAAAGAGGGAAAGAGAAATCTATTTGCATTGGTGTGATATACAGACCTCCCTCACAAGAGGAAGAGGTGGACAGAGAGTTAATTGAAGACATACGCAGCATTGCTAGGAAAGAGGAAGTGCTACTGCTAGGAGATTTCAATATGCCAGATGTTGATTGGCACATTCCTGCTGCAGTATCATCTAGAAGTAAGGAGATCCTGGATTCTCTACAGGGAGAACTATTCAGGCAATTGGTAACAGACCCCACACGTGAAGGGGCCATACTGGACTTGGTGCTTACCAATGGTGAGAGTGTTTCTGATGTTGTAGTGGGAGATCATTTTGCATCCAGTGACCACCAGATGGTGTGGTTCAGTATTAGGACTAGGGCTGTTAGAATCCATTCCAAGGTGAAGATCTTAGACTTTAGGAAGACTAACTTTGCGAAGATGGGCCAATACCTCAGGGAGTCGTTAGTGGGATGGGAACAGCTGCGGGATGTAGAAAAACAGTGGGCAAAACTGAAAGGGGTATTTTAAAGGCAACCAACCTTTTTGTTAAAATGGTAAATAAAGGCAAAAGGAACAGGAGACCGCTATGGTTTTCGAAGGAAGTAGCTGAAAAAGTGAAGAAAAAAGAGGGAGGCCTTCATGAAATACAAGAGATCACAGAGAAAGGAAGACAGGCATCTGTATTTGGAAAAACTTAGAGAAGCTAGCAAAGTAGTCAAGAAGGCAAAGATTCAAAAGGAGGAGGAAATAGCTAATGCAATAAAATGGGGGGATAAGACATTTTTCAGATATATTAGTGAGAAGAGGAAGGGCAAAAGTGGTATTGTCAGACTCAAGGGTGCAGGGGGGGGAATATGTAGAAGCTGATAAGGATAAAGCGGAATTGCTTAACAAATATTTTTGTTCTGTGTTCACAGATGAAGAACCAGGAGCAGGACCTCAGAAAACACCCACAAATAAGAACAGAAGTGAGGGACATCTTGAACAATTTTCAGAAGACTGTGTTCGTGAGAAACTAGCTCAACTTAAAGTAGACAAAGCGATGGGATCAGATGGGATACACCCTAGAATACTGAGGGAACTTGGGGACGTTCTAGCACCTCCACTGACTGACCTTTTCAATGCCTCGTTGGAGTCAGGAGTGGTGCCAAAGGACTGGAGAGAGGCTCATGTGGTGCCTTTACACAAAAGCGGAAGTAAGGATGTGGTTGAAAACTACAGGCCGGTTAGTTTAACTTCAGTGGTGAGTAAATTATTGGAAACGCTGCTGAAAGAGAAAATAGTGAGGTTTCTGGAGTCCGGCGGATTACAGGATCCGAGGCAGCATGGATTCACCAGAGGCAGGTCTTGTCAGACAAATCTGATCGATTTCTTTGACTGGGGGACCGAGGGAGAGCTCTAGATGTGGTGTATTTAGATTTCAGTAAAGCCTTTGACACTGTTCCTCACAGGCGACTTATAAACAAACTGAGCACCCTAGGGATGGACCCTAAAGTTACTGCTTGGGTTAGAAATTGGTTGGGTGGGAGGCGACAAAGAGTACAAGTAAATGGAGCTCACTCTGAGGAGAAGGATGTTACCAGTGGTGTGCCCCAGGGATCTGTCCTTGGTCCGATTCTTTTTAACATCTTTGTTAGTGATATAGCGGAAGGGCTGTCGGGTAAGGTTTGCCTCTTTGCGGATGATACCAAAATCTGTAATAGAGTAGACACCCAGGAAGGTGTAGATAACATGAGAAGGGATCTAGCTAAGCTTGAAGAATGGTCTAGAATTTGGCAGCTGGGATTTAATGTTAAAAAATGTAAGGTCATGCATTTGGGCTGCAGCAATCCAAGGGAGCAATACAGTATAGGAGGTGAAGTACTTTTGTCCACTAAAGAAGAGCGGGACCTAGGCGTGGTTGTGTCTGATGATCTTAAAGTAGCTAAACAGGTAGAAAAGGCGACGGCAAAAGCTAGAAGGATGCTTGGGTGCATACGGAGAGGAATGGCTAGCAGTAAAAAGGAGGTGATAATACCTCTGTATAAGTCTTTGGTGCGACCTCATTTGGAGTATGGTGTGCAATTCTGGAGACCGCACCTTCAAAAGGATGTGAACAGGATGGAGTCGGTGCAGAGGGTTGCTACTAAAATGATTAATGGGCTTCATTATAAAGCATATGAGGACAGACTTAAGGATCTTAATATGTACACCTTAGAGGAAAGGCGGGATAGAGGTGATATGATTGAGATGTTTAAATACCTCCGTGGCATAAATGTTCTGGGAGAGAGCCTCTTTCAATTGAAAGCAAGTTCTGCTACGAGGGGACATGGGATGAGGGTGAAGGGAGATAGATTCAGGAGTGATATGCGGAAATATTTCTTTATGGAAAGAGTAGTGGATCCGTGGAATAGTCTCCCAGTGGAGGTGGTAGAGATGAGGACAGTAACTGAATTCAAAAAAGCATGGGACCAACACAGAGGATCTCTAAAGGTAGAAAGTGGACTGTTGTAGTTGTTGTTATGGAAGGACAGACTAGATGGGCCTTGTGGTCTTTTTCTGTCATCATGTTTCTATGTTTCTATAAAGTCTCTTCACAAAGCCCACCAAAAACGGAGCTGTGCAGCAAAAAAACGCTGAAACAAAATGGCCACCGCTATTAAAACCACCAAAATAAAATCACTCTAAACACTGTGAAAATGCGGTAAAAGCATAAAATTAATCAAACGGAGAGCTAGGGCAGTAAAGACATGGAGAAAACTCCAGGCAGACAGAGGTTGCGCCAATGGCGTCCCGATTAAAATCGTGAGGGGGGGGGGGAGGAGGAGGATCACTGTGCTGGAACAGAGTGCTGAAGAGCCAAGGCTGACCTGAAACAGGCAGCAGGCAGAAGCTGTTGTAAGGCTGCCGATAAGCTGCAGACTCCCCCGATGACCGGCTGCTGAGCTGAGGCCAGTTTTCTCCCCCGACAAAGAGGGAACCTCACATGGTCCTCCTGACCAGGAGTTCAACCTCAATCTGTCCCACAAAATGTAGCCGGGAAACCCAGAGGGGCAGCTCAAGTGTGCCCTGGGTGCATCCAGCAAAATTACTGCAAGTACTAAATAATAAAAATAAACCCCTGCATCTGCTGGAGACAGAGAAATACTGGAGCGCCCTCTACTGGGTTCAGCTACATATTACCAGGGAACAGCCAATCAAGCTGCTGGTAGTTTTTTTCTATTTCTCTTTCTCCAACATCTGCTGGTAAGGGGAATTAAACCCGCTTGTCTGGACTGGTCTAGCAGGATATACTGGAAATGTCATTTAACGTGTTGTGAATTAATTACTAATTTCAAGTCTACTGTCTAAATAAAAATAGCAAATTCTTATGAAGAAATATCACCATCATCATTCATATGATAGTTAAAATCACCAATAAACATAACACTATTGGGAGCATGTATGCTAAAGATTAACACGCGTTAAGTGTCACTGTGGCCATAGAAATTAAAGGGATGTAGACACTTACGCAAAAGCCTCCCCGTACGAACCATGCATTTGTACGGGGAGGCTTAGAAGGGGGCAGGAGGGGGCGTTCCAGAGGCGGAGCAAGGGCAGGGCATGGGCGGGACATGGGCGGCCGGATGTACAGGGCCAATTCTGAAGTCGGCCCTGTAGGTCAGGAACTATGAACTTAACACGTCAGGGGATCAAGCTGCCGGGCCTGGTACAACAGATAGGAGGGTGCAGGAAGTTCCTCGCAGCTGGACCCTGGCCATGGGAGGCTGTATCGAGGATCCGGCTGCAGGGAACGAAGGGAATCAGCGGCAACCAGCATTCGCAGCTCCTGAATAGAGCCACGGTACCATGGCAATGGGACACCATGGCACTGCGGTTCCATTTAGGAGCCTGACTAAGGTAGCAGGGATCTGCTGTGCATGCAGGCCAATCGGAATCAGGGCCTGGCCTGCATGTTCAGGCCTAGACCCGATTCTGATCCCGTGGGCATGTCTAGGCCCCCCCCGGGATCAGAATCGGGTCTACCTCTGGGCATTCCGATTCTGATCAGATGCACAGGGGCCTGGGCGGCCACATTGAAATGTGCCTCTTAATGTGCATTAATAAAATTAACGCATTAGAAACCTTTAGCAAACATGCCCCTTATTCTTTAAAGAAATACCAAATAACCATTCTAAAAATCTCTCAAACATCAAATCCTCCCTTCCTGGAGGAAAGTACACTATCGGGAATTTCAAATGATTCTACTAATAAAACCTCTGCTCCTTCAATAGGACAGATCTACTTTTAGAAATTTTAGCTCTCTACCTCTTTCCCAACAGAGGTTGATGTAATAACTCATAACCAACAGGCACTTATTCCTGTACATAAAACCAATCCACTTCTAGTAACCACATTTCAGTGATGAAAAAACATCTAATTTTCTATCTATTATTATTGTTTCTTGTATTAAGGAAGCCTTACTAATTATTGACTGAGCATTCACATAACCACAGTACAACTTGTACTCCACATCTTGCCGTCTCCTCCTTGTCATCCCTCCTATATTTAACTCAACTGGTTCAATTAAACATCTATTTTGAATCTTTCCAAAAAGCTTGCCCACTGATATGTCTTTCTTACATTTAAACCCATACTGTCCCCTTCCTTCAATCATAGGAACAGCAAAACACATGAGAATTAAAAAATAAATTAACCCTCCCAAACTCCCTTTAGTGCTATTTCTAAAAACCCTTAGAAGCTTCAAAATCCTAAAATGCCATATCCCTTCCATTCAATACTGGAGGTAAAATCCTTCACTCGTATTCCTACATGAAATCTGTAAACATTAATCTTAACAATTACATACCTTAATTCATCTCCCAAACACTTCCCATATAATCCACGCTTAAGTTCTACACTTAAGGGCCCCACCAATGTGGAGACCCACCTTACAGCCCTCAATTAAAAGTCCCACAGTCCACTGCCCAGTGATGATGCTTCTCTCAGGGGCAGAGTCGGGAGCCCTGGGCTGACAGTCGACTTGCCTGCTGCTGTTTCTGATATGCAGGCTTGTACACAAGCTGGGGAAGAACCAGCTGAAACCAGGAGGCAAAGGGAGAATTGTATCTGTTTTAGGTTATTTTAATTGTATTTATAAATAACTGTATTGTTATTGCTTATCCACTATGTTAAACTTCATTCCTATTGTCAGCATATATACGAAATTCTCATTTCATCTAGGAATGATAAATACAGGTTGAAATGTAAAGGTGACAGCAGAGTGTACTGGAGGACTCTTGGTGCAAGATCTTGAAACTTGGCATGGGTAATGGCATGGTAGACACCCTGGGATCATTCATCCAGATAGGATCTGAACCAGTTTAAAGCGATTTCATCAAGCTCCCATATTTTGCCAAGGAGACAACAGCAGTTTGTGATGAACAGTGTCAAATGCTGCTAAAAAATCGAGTTGCACCCAAGGGGCATCATAGCTCTGATCAGCCTTAACATTTTTCAGGGCTGATATTGACTAAAGAGGCCTCAAAAGCCTATTGGATTCTACATAGTTGCCAACTTGCATTAGAACTATTCTTTCCAAAACTTTATTGAAAAAAGAAAGATTGGAAAGGGGAGAATAGTATGAATAGCTCAATTTTAGAGGTATACCTTTTTTCAAAATTGGTGTAATCACTGATCTTTTGAGTACACTGGAAACAGTGCCCTGGGAAAGAGAGAGAGGTTTACTGGGTGGGTCAGAAAGGGAGCTAATAAGCTCCCAACCTTACACAAACAGGCAAGAACTTTGTCAAGAAACATGGCAGACAGCTTTGTTGAACTGACTGAGTAAAGGGCCCCCAGAATGGTTTGGTATGAGTTGCAGTGTCGCCCAAAGATAGGATATCTACTTTACTTGTGGTGGCATCACAAGGACTATCTAACACTCCTGCCCTAATACCTGCAGATCACACAGTCATTAAATCGACAGCATCAGTTGAGAAGCCTGCATTGTATTACAACTTCTGAATCTATTCATGGAAAAATTCTAAGAACTGACCACATGATAAAGAGTTGTCATAAGTTGGTGACTGATAACCCTAGCTAAGAAGCTCATTAGTTAGTTGAAATAGCATGTAAGCTGTTGTCAACTTGCGCTGGCCCTCACACAGGAACCTTTTTCAACTCCTTCCAGAAGCTTTTAGAAGGGTTCTACTGTGCATGTACATGCCTTCTCACCTGCTATCACCACACCATTTTCCTCAGTCTTCTTTAGCCACTGAGCCCTACAGATATGTTTGTATCTCTGCATCTCTCTCTCTCTTAATTTTTTCTGCGTTTATGTGATTTGTTGTTTTTGCAACCCTTGCCACTGCATACCACGTTTATGTGCCTTGATATCTGACTTTCTGCATCAACGAAGAATTTAGGAAAACAAGAATGAAACTGCATACAAATTAAAATAAATCAGGATGAAATCATTTCAGAAACGCTGTTAAAGAACAGACAACTGAATGGTTGTCAGCTAGAGTTATGTTTGGGGGTTTGTATATGCTATCTATGAAGGTTGGTATAGTCCAGCATACAATCACCCAATCTAAAGTGAAGCTTACACAAATGCACAACCAAACAAATGCTGTTGTTCAATGAAAATAATTAGGAGTTCAATCAGTTCCTTGCAGTGATGCAAAATCATAGGAAGAAAGAAGATCTCAGTTTTACAGGAGCCTCTGACTGTGAGGCACATCAGAATTTACAACCAGACACTGGCTCAGTATATCATAGATCTTAAAAAAAACTCCTAGATACAGGAGCACATAATATTTCTTGAATGGAATAATTCCAAAAACTATGTTGTATAAAAACATGTAGTGCCTGCATTCTAAACATTACTGCACTTATCTTAATGCTGCCTCTATCACTCCAATGCTAACAGCGACACCATAAGCGTTTCGCTGAAGGCTTCCTCAGGGAGTAAACCTTAGCAATGCATTCTTAGACACTATAAAAAACAAAAAAAACCATAATATGTTCAATCCCCTTCAAAATATACATACAACACCTGCCACTCTGTCAAACTCAATCAATATCTTTAATAACACATGACAAAAGAAACATTGTGTCAACATTCCCCTCCAAACAAAACTTTCTAATAAATTTTATTTATTTATTTAACAGGGTTTTTTATACCGCTTTATCATTTCAGTCAAAGTGGTTTACATTGTAACTTAAACTTGGTAATGTCCATTAAACAGGGACACTGATAACTTGGATTTTTCTAAGGCAACTGGGGATTAAGTGACTTGCCCAAGGCCACAAGGAGTGCTAGTGGGAATCAAACCCTGGACTGTTGGTTTCCCACCAATGCTCTGGCCATTAAGCTCACTCCCTGAGGAAGTCTTCTGCAAAATGCTTGTGGCATCATCATTACCGTTGGAGTGATGGAGGCGGCATTAAGATAAGTGCACTAATTTTAAGAATATAGGCACCACATGTTTTTATATAACATAGCTTTTGGAATTATCCCATTCAAAAAATATTATGTGTTCCTGTATCTAGGAGGTTTTTTTAAGATCTATGATGTACTGAGCCAGTGTCTGGGTGTAAATTCTGATGTGCCTGGCAGTCAGAGGCTCCTATAGAATCGAGATCTTTTTTTCCTCCTATGATTTTGTATCAGTGCAAGGATCTGATTGAACTCCTAATTATTTTCACTGAGTGATAGCATTTTTTGGGTTGTGTGTCTATGAAGCTTGGGACATTCAGGCCAGTACTGATCCAGATCAATTACCTAACTTTAGTTCAGAAAATCCAACCAATTGAGCAGCTGAAGAGCCAGGAGGCCCTCACAGTTATACAGTACTTCTATAAGCAGAAGTCACTGCAAATGTAGAAGTACAAAATATATTATGCTGTACTTACTTCGTACATAATCATTCCGCCTGTTATTCTGCATGGATCTGTTGGTTTCCGACTGTGCTCGTGAGCCAGCGTGGGAATTTGGTCTTTCCTGGTTATCTGGTCTTACATCTTCCAAGTGAAGCGGCACCCACTTCTGCTTGAAGACTTGTAAGATTGCAATAAAAAGGTTTAGATTCAACTCCTCACTACTGAAAATGCATGCACATTGTAAACGTTAAACTAGAAGACATATATTATAGTTCCTAAAATAAACTGCACTGTTGGAGTTGGTACCTCATACTATGTAAGAATGTCACTGTGCATTTGGATAAGCAAATACAGACATTATTTTTATTTATTTGCTTACATTTTTATACCGCCCCTTCCAGAGATTAGGGGTGGTTTACATTGTAACAATGAACTTTAACAATAACGGTTACATAAAATAGGTTTAAAACTTTATACATCTATCAAGGTTTAAAACTTTATACATAGAACAGTTTGGGTGAGGGGATTCCTCAAAATTATTTACATGCAGCAGTATATGGAAGACTGCTAAGACTAGTTACATAGCATTTACT
Source organism: Ichthyophis bannanicus (assembly GCA_033557465.1). Classification (NCBI taxonomy): domain Eukaryota; kingdom Metazoa; phylum Chordata; class Amphibia; order Gymnophiona; family Ichthyophiidae; genus Ichthyophis; species Ichthyophis bannanicus. The sequence goes on along the minus strand of CM066032.1, from coordinate 1,855,488,484 downwards.
GTCGAGAGCTTATTGGTACAAATATCAACTAGAAAATTAGTTGAGGGTGGGTGGGTAGAAGGAAAGGAGAAAGCATAAGGGAGGGGAGAGGTTAAATGGTGGGGAAAAGAAAGAGTATTCTCGAAAGAGGTACGTTTTTAGACCCTTTTGAAATGATTGAAGGTCCTTGTTTCCTCTTAGGGGTATGTTTACTAAACCGGGCTAAAAGGTTAACCCGGGCTATCTGCCACTAGGTCCCATATTGTTCAATGGGACCTTGTTGCAGATAGCCCGGGTTAACCGTTAGCACGGTTTAGTAAACATACCCCTTAGTGTATCTGGAAGGTTATTCCATTGGAGGGATGCCATGTATGCGAATGCTCTGTTACCCGTAGTTTTTTTTGGTGTTACATATTGTGTGTGATACCTTTAGTATGTTTTGGTTGGGAGTTCTTCTGTTTCTATTACTGGGTTGAATTTCGATGAGTGTGGAAAGGTGAGATGGGGCTATTGAGTTTCAGGTAAAAATGGTAAAACGTTCATATAGTAAGTTGTTCTGATAAAAACACATTAGAATGAACCTATAGCGTCACATTCATAGGCATTTCATAAGAAATGAAGTTTGACCTGTGCTGTAGAAAGATACTCCTCTACAGTCTTCAGTGGAACGTTTCAAAAATTGTTCTGTGCATGGTGATGCAGTACAAGCAAAGGGAACTAGCCAAGAAGGTTCTTTCCAGAAAATGGAATATCTGAACCACCTCTGAAGCTCCATAAATGTGCTAAGATCAAGGCAGAAGCCAAAATGGATACCTGGTTGGCAAATACGAGGGTTATTTTTAAAGTAAGGTCCGATTGGCTGTAGCTTTGTAAATGTTTTCCCCCTGTAGAAACAAGCATGCGTGCCGGCTCCTGGCATGCCTTGTGCAAAAGCAGATGTCATTTGCAGTCGTAGCGTCACTTTGTACAGTTTATACTGAGACGTTAAAATGTTTAAGACAATTGCGCGCCTCTGACTGTGAAATACGGTCTGTGATTTGGTTTTTGATGAGTGACAGCAAAGTGCGTAAATGGGTGAAATTGTTCAAGGATGGGCGGGACAAACTGTGCTCACGATGGGTTCCCAGGCTGCTTTCCGAGGAACACCAAAAAAGGAGAATGGCTAGTGCTTTGACATTTTTGATCCGATTCAATGAGGAAGGAGATGAACTTTCGGACCACATTGTCACAGGGGACAAGATATGGGTTTCTCACATGACTCCAGAATCAAAGCGGCAGTCGATGGAATGGAGATACATATCATCTCCAGTCAAAGTGAAAGCCAAACAGACAATCTCAACACGCAAGATTATGACAACTGTGTTCCTCGGAAAGCAGCCTGGGAACCCATCGCGAGCACAGTTTTCTGAACTGCAATTTTTCAGAAACGATTTTGTATAGCACTGACTTTGAAACTTGTGGAAATTTCAGTGACAAAGTGGAAATCGTGATTCACCATTCTTCATGAATTTTTGCATCAACTGTGTGCACCAAATCTTCTGTGATTACTGAAGGTCCCGCCCGTCCTTGAACAATCTCAACCATTTACGCGCTTTGCTGTCACTTATCACATTGGGGCCATACACCTCACATATCTGGCGATGAATGTCCGCTGATGACACGGTCCTTATTTATTTATTTATTTAACAGTATTTCTAAACCGTCTTATCATAAAAATCAAGGTGGTGTCACAAGTATTTAGTAATAAAGTGTGGGGGGGAAGTTCATGCAGTGAATGCAGTGATGTGATGTGCGTGTGCGTGAGATGTTCTAGATTAGGGTGGGCTATGTACAGTGTGCGCTATGATACAGCATGTTCTATAATACAAGGTACTGTCCAGATAGGGCTTGAGATAAATCCTTGCTGTCAAAAACTGAATCACAGACCGTATTTCACAGTTGGAGGGCCACTCAATTGTCTTAAACATTATAACATCTCAGTATAAACCGTACAAAGTGACGCTACAACTGCAAATGGCATCTGCTTTTGCACAAGGCATGCCGGGAGCCAGCACGCATGCTTGTTTCTACAGGGGTAAAAAATTTACAAAGCTACAGCCAATCGGACCTTACTTTAAAAATAACCCTCGTACAATGCTGCATCTCACATACTAGATAAAAAAGATGTGCTCTTTTAGAAACAAAGTGGTAGAAATACACATTTGCGAGTTTATTATGGAGGTAAAAGTTAAAAGAAAAACAAAGGAACTCTTCATTTAGTTTAAAACCTTCAGTGAACTGAAATATATTTAGGGCAAGGGTTCCCAAACCTGGCATGAGGAGCCCATAGGCAGTCAGGTTTTCAGGATGCATGGAATATGCATGCATCAGAGACCCAATATATTCAAATTTATCTCATGTATATTTCATTATGGATTTCCTGAAAACCTAACTGTCTGTGGTGTCCCAAGGTCAGGTTTCAGGAGCCCTAACTTAGAGTTTGCTTCTGTAAGTAATTTTTATACACCTTTAGTAAACTGAGTCTATGCTGTGCTCACAGCAGTGACTGCATTAAGTTTTCTTTTATGATTTCCCGACCACTACATCCACATTCATCCAAATGCATAAGACAGAAATGAGAGAAGTTTCAGAAAGCTTCACTTGCAAACTTTATGCCTTTGAAAAGCAATAGCAGCTGCTTCTTATTTTTAAAGACTGACCTTTTTTCTTCTGAATGGATGATTGTGCCTCGTCCTCACTGCCGTATTCCCCTGCACTTGGCTGTAGCTCTCTGTTCTCCTTGCACTCACTGCTCTCTTTCCTCTCTATCTTCTCATCCTTCCTTTCTTTCCTGCTCTGCAGCTTTTTAGGTTGTTGATTTATGATGTTTTGACACTGCAAGCATATGAAATTTTTCATGATTTAAACTACTGACTTTATGGCACACACTTTTCCTTTGTAACTAATTACAGTACAGGCTTACAATGAAAAAGTTGCTGCATTTGACATGGAGCCTAATTCTGAAAAGGGCACATCCGGGTATACAGGATCGGGTCTGAGGACAGCCCGGCATGCCCTTGCATGCCTGCGGGGACATCCTTCCTGCAGGCTTCCCTGGCTCCCGTGGCTCAGACCTCCCTCTGCTCCACCGCTCGACCTATGGCTTACCAGCAGGGATCTGGATGGGGCGGTAGGGACCCCCCCTGCACCCAGCCCCCACCCCAAGGGGGTGGGGAGATCTCTGGCCCCAATTGCTGGGTCAGTGCTGATTATTCCACCTTAGAGGTGGAATAATCAGCATGTCCCCTCTGACCCCACAGAATGTACAGGGCTATGACCGGAATCAGCCCTGTATGTCCTGCCGCCTTGTCCCGCCCCACCCCCTGCCAGGATGTGCAGTCCCGCAAGCCATGACTCAGAATCGGACCCTTAGCTTATACAAAGCTCAAAGCAATTCAGCTTAGAATTTGTCAGAACAATGAGGGTTTTTTGCAATAGAAATGTTTAAACTTATTCAGAGGACAAAGATCTCAGATATATAATACAAATCTATATTATATGAACTATAGAAGGCTGAGAACCAGGGAAGTTATGGTTCAAATCCTACTGCCATTCTTTGCGATACTGGATAAGTCATTAACCCTCCATCGTCACAGGTACAAAACTTAGCTTGTAAGACTTACTATACCTGAGTGTAACTCGCTTTGTACTACTACTGAAAATGTGTGTGCTAAATTCAAGTAAATAAAATATTATACTACCATTTCTAGGCATCTGAGACCCTCTCAGAGAATATCAGTCTCAACTTACAATCAAATTGCACAATGACCCAAATAATTCCTGTCTTCAGGGCTCTCTATTAATTGACAGCTGTGGGGAAGGGAAATTATACTAGTTCAATGCTGACAAGTCCTGAGCTATCCTCAGATAAAGGCAGTAATCTCTCAAGGACTGGTTCATGAAACATATCCAGTGTGTTCTACATAAGCCAAACAGAGTGGAAAGGAGAAGCAAAGAGGATGCCTAAGTGAGAATTCCAGAAAGGTGCCTATTTTATACCTTTATAAAACAGGCTCCCAGATCCAATACCAAGAGTACACAAACACAGACACATAAATGTACCCCAGCTATAAAAATAGTAAATCTGTGCATGGAAAATACACACACACATATCACTACTCATCTCTCTTCCACCCAGACTATAGCCCCAGAGATGCCTACACATAGGCTGCATAAAAGTAGGCACACATTTTCCATGCATATACATTTTACACACATATGTGGTTATGCAAGTTTATAAAACCTCGTTTTTGTATGTAAAACAGCCTTTACACGCAGATAAAAGTTAATGAAATTAGCCCCAAAGGGTCAATAGTTAATGTTCAGCAGATCTACAATAATGACTTAATGCAAAAACTGCTCTTCCACAGGTAAAGAATTTATAAAAGGACAACAGCAACCAACACTTCCCAGAAAACTAAAGAGAAACATCCTGTAACTAAACCCATTTCATATAAAACCACCTTGATCCGGTGAAAGGCAGTATATAAATACAGCTAAATATAACTGAAAGAATGGACCCCCTTCTCCAAGTCCCTTCTGAAAGAGTGTTGGGAGAACAGTAATTCTAGCTCTAAATCTTTGAGGACATCCCCCTACAGTTGTGATAGGTGCTGAAGAGACATGGAGAAGCTGCCATGGTGCTCAGAGCCGTGTGCATGGCTACGATCTTGCAAAAGGAGGCACCAGGTACAACAGATCTCCCTGCAACTGCCCATATGACGCCCTACTGCGCTGATGGCAGCCGGCATTTAAAATTAGTCTTCTCCAAGAAGGCAGTATGCAGGGGGAACTGAGAAAGTCTCACTCCTGCTGCCTTTGATAGATATATAAAAAAAGGATAATCTAAGTGTTCTCGGTCTCGTTTTAACACTTCCTTACTATGAGGGACTCCTCCCCTGACTGCAGCCAGTTCAGTCTACATCTATCCGATCAAAGGAGATGTGTCCCACGGGCAAGAGCACCAACTGAAACTTGCTCTTTTCTGTTAGATTTGCGGTGCATCAGTTCCAACTCCCATATAGCTCAACGGCACCAACTCCAAGTTTTTAGTCCGCAATGCTCCTCAGCCTAGTGCCTATAGAGCTGCCTGGAATTCATAGTGTGCTTGAGAATGCTCTGGATTGCCTCTGGGGGAGTAGCCTAGTGGTTAGAGACGTGAGCAAACTTTCCGCCTGCGAACTCTGTCCTCCTGGCACGATAGTCGCTAAAGGCAATCTAAGTCCATGCTGTAAAGTTTTCCACTGGACGTTCAAAAACAATAACTTTCATAAGCAACAAACAAATGTACCTGCAAAAACGCCCAGTGGAAAACTTTACAGCATGGACGTAGATTGCCTTTAGCGACTATCGTGCCAGGAGGACAGAGTTCACAGGCGGAAAGTTTGCTCACGTCTCTGCTTTTGAGTCAACTCATCATCAAAAGCTTCACTTTTTCAGATGAGTAGTTTTGTTTTCTCAAGAGCGATAAAGGTGCCATTACCCGATACGTTGAAGCAGTCCTTGTTGGTTTCAGGGTCTGAACAAAGATAATATATGGCTTAGGAAAGTTATTGTTTGCAGTGGCTGGTCCGTTGGGCCACATAGCCTCATGCGAAGTCGGCTGCATAGCCTTTTTAAATTCTGAATAAAATGGAGGGCCTGTTACTAGAGAATGTTTGACATCCTCATTACAGGTGATCCAACAAAAATTCTTGAGTAAATGATTAGTTCTGTCCGTTATGTTACGGGAATACATTTTGGTGACTTTAGGGATCAGTTGGAGTGTGCCTTCTTTTTAGGAATAATCATGCCTTGGCAATGTCCCAATTTTTATACTATTTCCTTTACTAATTGGTCTTGTTTTACTTGATTAGTTTATGTGTCAGATATGTGTGCATATATAGTCCAAAGCCATTTCACTGGCCACCTTTTTGTTTTTTAGCAGATATTGGACATTAAGTAGTTGAACTGCAAGGGTACTAATAATGTTGACTACAACTATAACATTCAGGTGCAGTGGATATTTTTTCCTGTCTCAGGAGTGCTTACAATCTAACAGGCAAATGCAAAAAGCCGGCGTTGAAGTTGTGTGCTATTAGCTGTGTATGCATTTTCATAGTGCGCCGATAGCATGAGACTTCAGCACCAGTATGCAGCAAAGGGAATGTATGCAAATGAGCTGTGCACAAAACTTGTGTAAAGCTGAAAGGAGAGAAGACAACTCATGCACAAAAAAACAGACACTACAAGTGGCCGTGTGCGCATGTGCTTAAATGTCAAATGCTCACATTATGTGCACAGGACATGCAGGTACATTTGGTGCTCAGCCCATAATCAACACTATTTCACCCAAAAACATCTTTTTATGAAATCATAACAAAGAGAGCTAACAGTAAATGGAGAATGATACTAGTGAGTCCCAAGAACACACAAGGATAAGAAACAAAAGTCATTTGTTCTTGAACTCCTAATCTTCACTTATACACTGAATAATACACGCAGAAAATTTTCACTGGTACATACTCTGAAACAGTCTTTCCCTACATGCGCAAGATGTTTTATGTTTAAATTGTTTTTATTGTGCACAACCAACATTAAACAAACAATATCTATGACCCCTGGCCAGCGGGGACTCTTATGCGGTCTGGGGGTCAACATACAGATACATGGTGCAAATTCTTTCCATTCTCAAGTCTTTTCCTTATACATACTGAGCCTGCATCCCACCCATCCCCCTCTCCCCCCCATTCCCTTATATCAACAATAACAGGTTCGGGAATACAGTTGGCTCACAAAATTACTTTAGCTTCTGGAAGACAGAGAGACCTGAAGGCAGCCTGCGGCCCATCCTTTAAATGAAAATGCAGTTTAACACCATGCTGCGCCCCCCTGGGTGAGAGCGATTGAATGTATAGTTCCCAAATGGTCATGAATTTCGTGTATCTTGAGGTTGAGCCTTGAGCAGCAATGTTCTCCAACTGCATTAATTTATGCAAATTGTTTCACCAGGCCCAATATGCTGGGGGTTCTGGATCCAGCCATGACTTCAGCACACCCTAGAGTCCCAGCACCAAGGTCTTCTGCACGAAGAGTTTGGTTCCCCTCCCTTTTGCCACTAACCCTCACTGTCACACCTCACTTTGACTTCTGCAAGATCACCCTCCAAGGTCTACCTAAACAATCTATAAGACAACTTCAGTTAGCTCAGAACATTGCAGCAAGGATAACATCAAACGTCAATTTATCGGAAAACATCACTCCTATACTATACAATCTTAACTGGCTTCCAATCCAAAGCCGTATACAGTCCAAAATGCTAGTTACTACTTTCAAACTTATTAAAGATATTGCCCCATCACACCTCAATACACTTATTTCCAAGGAAATCAAACCCTGAACCAAAGAGAACATAACAAAAACAAACTAACCATCCCGCCAACTTCAAGAAATCCAGAAAATCAACCAACAACAGAGCTTTCTCCCACTTCTCTTCTGTTTTAATCTCCCAGACAACATAAGCACCATAGATTTATTTATTTATTTACATTCTCTTATATACTGTGCTATTCTGCATCAGTGCAGTTTACATTGAACAAACTGAAATTACATTGAACAGGGCATTATAACTTGGAGATAACTATTTTACAGCGAACATGGGCTATGGAGGGTTAAGTGGCTTGCCCAAGACCACAAGGAGCACCTGTGGGACTAGAAACCCCAGTCCTTCCGGCCCAAGGTTGCTGTCCTCTAGTGGGATTTGAACCCCCAACCTTCTGGCCTGAAGTACCTTGCCCCAACCACTAGGCCACTCCTCCACTCCTTTCCACATTCTGTAAACACCTCAAAACCCACCTGTTCACCCTACACTTTGGAAATACACATGCGTACTCCCATATAGAACAGAACCAAGACGCCACTCACCTAACAAATGTTATTCAGAACAGCTCTAATTGACCTAAACATATCTAACCTCTCCAGATTCAATATGTATATAGTTAAATAGATAATTATTCTTATTCTAATGTATATAGTTATCTGTTTAATGTAAATGAATATATACCGTTCCTGTACAATTCAAAGTCTGGGTCTCTGTAAACCGTATTTGATCTCTTGGAAAATGCGGTATAAAAATTTCCAATAAATAAATACATAAAAATAACCCCACTGGGTCTCCTAGTATGAGACCTTCCACTTTCAATTTGACTCTCTGATTTAACACTTTCAAGAGATATGTTTGCAGCTTGTTCCAATAGTCTTATATTGATGGGCACAACCAGAGTTGGTGGCCTAAAGTGTTCCTGGGCTCCGCGCATATAAGACAGTTACCAGTGTCTGTCAACCCTGCTGCCCTAGCCCTTACCTGAGGAAAAATTGCCCATAATATTACCTTGTATAAAAGCTCCTTTAATACCACTGCTGTAGTAACTTGTGGTACTCTTTGTAGGACTCGCATCAGGGCGTCTCCATTCCACTCCGTCCCCAATTCCATATTCCACCATTGTGCTAGTTCTTGGTGGCGTTGTTTCTCCACTAGTGTCGCCTACGCCTTACATATATGAAATAGCAACATCCACTCCCTGTCCGTGATTTCAAAGAAAGCATCCAACTTCTCTAAGAATGCCAATCCCAGCTCCTCCCGCTTCATTGTCCCTATATAGTGACGCACCTGTATTAATGCAAATGTGTCACTGGGGACTGTCTGAAATTCCCTACTAAATCTGCTTGGGATTTAAGCTGGTTCTCTTGAGTGTAGAACTGTGATAGTCATGCCAGACCGTGTTGTTCCCAGCATTTAAAAACTCATGATATATGTTGCCTACTGGGAAATCTGGGTTACCCCTTAAGGGTAAGAAATCTGAGGGTTTTGTTCTAGTTGACTGCATAGTAATTTCCAGGCTTCCTGCACAGATTGTATCACTGGACTCGTTTGCAAGTGCAGGTCTAGCTGCTCCCGTGGAGCATGGAGCATGAACAAGGGGTATATTGTCCTAGAAAGCTGTCTCTCTGATGTTGGGGTACAAGTGGAAATCTGATATAGCCAGTCACTAACATGCCACAGCATACAGCTTAGGTTGTATTGAGCTAAATCCAGCAGTCCCATGCCCCCCTGCCCCACATCCCCTAGCAGGCGTTCTAATAATATTCTTGGCTGTCGGCCTCTCCATAGGAAACGTCCTATCTGCCGCTGCCACATTTTCAGGAAATTTTTCCACATTCATAAGGGCAAAACCTGAAGCACGTATAGCCACTTAAAAAGAAGTGTCTTCTTATATAGCACTATTCGCCTTAACAGTAACAGAGGTAGGGTCTCCCACCAAAGGAGCTGCTCACGCTCCTTCTTTAGCATGGGATAGATGTTCATTTTGTAAAGCTGCCTTAAGTCTGCCATCACCTGCACTCCTGGATATTTAAAGAAGCCGGTCGTCCACCTCAACGGGAAAGGGCCTCTTCATCGTTCTTGTATTTGCTGATCAAGCGGCATTGCTTCCGATTTCTCCATGTTTAGCTTTAGTCCTGAGTGGGCTCCAAATTCTCGAAAGGGCTCCAAGAGTGGGGGAAGTGACTGCTGTGGATTTTGTAAATGTACTAGTATATCATCTGCATAAGCTGCTAATTTAAAAGTTGTAAGCCCTACCTGTACTCCCTCAATCTGCGGGTCCTCCTGAATGACTTGCAGGACTGGTTCTAAAAATAAGAGAAAACGTAGGGGGGATAGCAGTCCTGTCGGGTGCCCCGGCATAGCTCGAATTTCTCTGAGATTTGATTGTTGACAACTACTGCCACACTTGGGTCTTGATAGAGAAGCCCGATTGACTGCATAAATAAGCTGGAGAACCCCATTCGCTCCATTACCCCAAACAGGAACTTCCAAATGACTAAGTCTAAAGCTTTTTTGGCATCAAAGCTTATTAGTACCGTGTTCAGCTTTTTTTGCCTGACTCGCCGTGATTGAAGTTATTACTCTGCATAGGCTGAGAACCGGGTGTCGGTCCTTCACAAACCTAACCTGTCCTTCTTGGACTAGGAAAGGCATGATTTGAGCTAACCAATTAGCCAAGATCTTCACAAGAAGTTTGTTGTCACAGTTTAATAAAGAGTTGGGGCAATATGATGATGTAAGAAGAGGGTCTCGGCCCGGCTTTGGCAAAGCTATGATATGTGCCTACATTCGACTCATAGGGGAAAGCCTGTTTCTGAATAAGGTGGACATAAAGCTTTTGTAAGGGGTCTTGTACCTTATCCTGCATCAATTTATACCACTCATTTCGAAACCCGTCTGAGCCTGGGGCTTTATAAATTTTTGACTATTTAATAGTGCCTTCCACCTCCTCCTCTGTAATGGAATTCATGGTGCTCAGCTGTGAGTACTGGGAGTTTTACTTTATCTAAATATGTCATATTCCCTAGTGACGGACCACTGCCCTCTGAATATAGCTGCTGATAAAAATCACGGAACTGTGTCAGTATATGCCGTTCATTGGTCATCATCCCATTTCCATCTCATAGTGCTCTTACCCCCCTGGAGCCCTGCCATCATTTCACCAGGAAAGACAGAAGCTTTCCCGCCCAATTCCCATGCTGATGCATTTGATACTGATAGTATATTTGGGATTTATAAGCATGCCAGTGGAGTAAAGTGTTCAATTCCACCTGCGTAGCCACCAGTTCCCCTCAACGTAGCGGCGTGTTCTGTTGTCCTAAGGCTCACCTCACTTCTCAAATCCGCTTAGTGAGGCAGAGTATTTGTGCATCAATGCGTTTCCTTCTGCTATATTGATAACCAATAATCTTGCCCCGGATAACTGCTTTTGCTGTCTCCCAATATAATGTGTGGTCGTTTCGGTGAGCAGCATTTATGACTTCAAAGATTTCCCACTTTTCCCGTAAAAAGCATAGGAACTGTGGGTCTCGATACAGATGTATCGGGAAATGCCATTTCCGAGCCCCAGCAATGCTACCCACCCCTTCTAGAGTCATCCAGAAAGGAGCATGATCTGGTGGGCCACGGATAGCCGGCCGCCCGGCCGACGAGGAGAGCCGCTCGCCTCGGGACCGGAGCGCGGACAGAAGGGGGCCGCCTCTCTCCCGTCGCGCAACGCACGTTCGTGGGGCACCCGGTGCTAAATCATTCGTAGACGACCTGATTCTGGGTCAGGGTTTCGTACGTAGCAGAGCAGCTACCTCGCTGCGATCTATTGAAAGTCATCCCTTGAGCCAAGCTTTTTAAAAAAAAAAAAAAAAAAGAACAGAAAGGAGCATGATCTGAAATTGCCATAACTGCAATATTCACCTCACGCACTCTGGATATGGAGGTGGCTGGTACTAATCAGTAGTCCAGGCGTGATAAAGTGCTGTGCGCCCATGACATGTAGTTAAAATCCCGTTCCTTTGGGTACAGGATTGGATACAGGATTCGCCACAAATCAACTATGTCCAGCAATTCACAGAATTGCTCAACCCTGCGTCTGGAGACTGTCCCAGACCACCCACAGGCATCTTGTCCATGGCCAGGTCCAGCACACAATTTAAATTGCCCCCCAAAATCAAAGAGTGCCGGGGTTGCTCATTCAGGGCTTTGCCTAGTTGGGCGAAAAAGGCCCAGTCAGCCGTGTTAGGCCCGTAGATGTTGCAGAATATATAGAATGTGTTACCAATTCCCCCCCCCCCCCCCAATTATGTATTGGCCTTATGGGTCAATTTTTTGTCGCTCCATCACAAAATCTATACCTTTTCAAATTAGAATCACTACTCCAGCTATCCAAGGCCCCACTGATGCCCTGAACTTCTGCTCCACCCACCACCTCTGCAATTTAGCATGCTCCTGCCCATCCATATGAGTTTCTTGCAGTATGGTCACATCTGCCTTCAAGTCTCTCAAATCTTTCAAAACCTTGTATCTTTTAATAGGGGAGCCAAGTCCACAGACATTCCAGGTCACACATCAAATGCACAGCTCACCCTGGATCTATGATCAACAGAATCAACGATTTTTCATTAGGTATCCATATTTTCCGCAGAGTACCCCCCAGCCTGGGCACTCCACTCCACCTCCTAAGTTATCCTCTTTCATTTGATTCCAGAGATCTCCCAACTATTGCTCCCCGAACCTTGTTCCATCCCTCCCAAAACCTCCCCAGCCTTTTCCCCCTCCACTCCCCCTAACCCAGACCAGCCAGTCTGTCTGTCTTCCCCACCACATTGTGAGACACTTGATGTCAGGATATCCTCCCTTTTGCCCCCCCCCCCTCCCCACTGCTCAATCGTTGACCTTGTGCATGGGCCTCCCCTCTCTTCAAGTACTTAACTAACATCACGCTCCGATTCCCCTTACTTCCAACCCCTCTTAGTTGTTCCTCCAAGTTCACATCCCGCTATACTGTGGAATGCGTTCTTCTATTTTCATCTAGGTTGGTTATCCCATCTGAGCATCAACCCATCACACCTATACATCTTATTCTACTTCCTTCCCCTGTCTCCCCCCACTCTCCGCAGCTATTTCTCTTGCCCAGCCCCACTCAAACTATCCACTGATCTTTTAAATCTGGCTGTGCGGCTGCAGGCAAAGGGGGTCCATCTGCTATCTTGGTTGATCCTGATGGGGCCCGGTCTTGTTCTTTTCGGGCAGATTTCATTGTTTTAGCTGGGATTTAACCGGCCCTGGTTTCACTTCTGGCCCCAGTGGCCCTTTACGATTGGGATGTTAGCTTTAGTAGTGTGAAACCACAGCGTATTTGGGAACTCCAGGAGGTTCTATCCTGGAGAGCAAGCAGCACACATCTTTCAGCCCTCAACACATCACGTGACCCCTGCGCAAGTTGTTTAAAGTCATCTCAGATCAGGCATAGAGATACTGGCACTCTTGCTGGTTATGTAATCCTCTACGCGTTTCTCTGCATTGGGCACAGACCTTATTTGAATTCCATTTTAATATGCAGCTCATTTGCATATAATTTAAATATGCTTGGCATTGCTGTGTGCACATACTTTTTCTTTTGCTGTTTACGTACATGTCAATCACGTTTCTGCATTTGGCATGGCGGAACTTGTGTGTATACGTTGCGTTATCTGCAGACAAAGGGCACATTAGTCTTTCTGCATTGGCCTGAAAGGTTGTACCTTTCCACACACTATGGACACTGTATATGCAAATTTCTCTCATGCATATTCATAGTAAATATCTTGAAAACGACTGTTTCACTGTGTATTGATTAAGTGAGAAAGCGTAGTTACTCACCTGTAACAGGTGATCTCCGGGAATAGCAGGAATCAGTCTTCAACTATGGGTGACCTCAGCACTGACGGAGCTCACACAGGAACGCTCCCCAGCATCCTATAGGAAAGCTTTTGGGAGTACTCCACTGCGCCTTTGTGACTGCCTTCCTGCTCTTCTGACTTCCTCCCTCTCCTCAGTTGTGTTTGTAGCTGAGAAGGAAGAGTAAAAATAATCCTACAACTCCATGGGGAGGAAGGTAGGTTGTGAAGACTAAATTCCTGCTGTCCCCAGAGATCACCTGTTACAGGTGAGTAACTACGCTATCTCCAGGAACATGCAGGAATGTAGTCTTCACATATGGGACTCCCTAATTCCTAGATCTACAAGAGTTGGAAACCAGGTCAGAGATGTCGGACTGAGTTCAACTGGACATAGACATCCCCTGCCATGGAGATCTGTTTAACAGTGTGGGCAGGGGGTGGAGTTGTAGGTATGTTCCAAAGATATGCTGGAGGACCGCCTGGCCGAAGGCCATATCTCAGTGGGAGTCCTTGTCCAAGCAGTAGTGGGTGGCAAAGGTGTGGATAGAGGACCAGGTTGCTGCCCGTGATATTTCGTCAATGGCTACTGAGCGTAGGTTAGCTACAGGGGTCGCCATTGCTCAGACGTTGTGAGCTGTGACATGTCTTGTAAGGGAGAGTTCTGTTTTATCATAAGCGAAAGCAATGCAGTCCTCTATCCATCTGGAGAGCATTCGCTTAGTTACTGGAAGCCCCAGAAGAGTGGGTTCAAATGACACGAACAGTTGTGAGAATTTATGGAGATCCTGAGTTCTCTGGAAGTAGAAGGCCAGGGCTTGTTTACAATTGAGCACATGCAGGGTGGCCTTTGCATGGGAGGAATGAGGACTTGGGAAGAAGACCAGTAGTATGAAGGATTGATTTATGTGGAATGGCGATACCATCTTTGGTAGGAAGTGGCGATGTGTCCTGAGGACAACCCTGTCATGATGAAATCTGGTGGATGAATTACAATGCCTATAATTCACTAATGCACCTGGCCGAGGTCACGGCAACGAGGAATATGACCTTCCAAGACAAGTAGTGCAGGTGGGTTGTTCCCAGGAGTTCAAACAGGGGTTTGAGAAGCTGAGCCAAGACGACGTTGAGATCCCATGCCACTTGAGGTGGTCAAATGGGTGGCTTAGAAAGGAGGAGGCCTCTCATGAAACATGACACTAAAGGGTGCACAGAGATGGGTTGACCATCGATTGGTTTATGAAAAGCTGCAATGGCACTGAGGTGAACTCAAACCAAATTGGTTTTGAGTCCTGAAGAGGACAAGTGTAGTAGATATTGCAGGAGTGCAGATACTGATGCATCAAATGGATTAAGATTATCTTTCGAGCACCATGATCCAAATCTGCACCATTTGCAGGAGTACGCCCTTCTGGTAGAGGGTTTCCTTAAAGCCAGGAGGATGTTCTTTACTTCACTAGATAGATTGAGATGCTGAAATGTTACACCTTCAGCAGCCATGCAGGCAGATGGAGAGATCTCAGATTGGGATGGAGGACTGTTCCATCTTCCTGGGATAGAAGATTCAGACTGCAGCCTAGACAGATTAGATTTGTCTATTGTAGTCGAAGAAGAAGGGGAAACCATGGTTGCTAAAGCCAAAAGGGAGCTATGAGTATCATAGTGCCGCCATCCAGTTGGAGTTTGAAGAGGGTTTTTGATATTAGAGATGTGAGGGAAATGCATAAAGCAGTCCCCGACCCTAATGTAGATGAAAAGCATCATTTGTTTGGCTGAGTTTGGACGGAACTTTGGAGCAGAAGTGTGTAAGTTTGGTGTTTTGTGGGGTAGCGAAGAGGTTGATAACTGGTGTTCCCCAGGTTTTGCATATCTGAGCCACCCTGTTCAGATGTAGACTCCACTCATGTGGGTGAAGGATCTGACTGAGCCTGTCCGCAAGTAGATTCTGCTCGCCTGGAATATATACTACACAAAGATGTATGTGGTGAGAGATGGCAAAGTTCCACAGGCAACAGGCCTCCTCGCAAAGGGGAAACAAACCTATTCTGCCTTGCTTGTTCACATAGAACATTGCCACTTGGTTGTCTGTCCTTACAAGGACATGACTGTTGGTGAGGTGATGATGAAAAACCTGTAGGGCTTTCGAGATTGCACAAAGCTACAACAAGTTGATCTGTAGGGATGACTTCTGGATTGTCCAGAGGCCCTGAGTGAAGAGTGACTCCAAGTGGGCTCCCCAACTGACCTTGGACACATCCATCGTAAGGGTGTGTTGAGAATGAGGCATCCGAAAAGGTAACCCTTCAAGCAGATTTGCTGATGTGCACCACCATAGTAGGAAGTGGACTAGTGGGCGGGTGATCTGAATGATGTCCCTTAAATATCCCGTGGATTCTGTCCATTGGGATGATAGGGTCCATTGTGCTAGGTGCATATGTAATCGTGCATATGGTACTACATGCACTGTGTTATGGCCTAAGAGGCGAAGGAAGTCTCGAGCCATCAATGTTGTTTGTTGCTGCATGTGAGTGACTAGGTTGACCAGTCAGTCCATACGTTCTAGTGGTAGAAAGGCCTTGGATAGCTGAGTGTCCAGCACTGCTCCTATGAACTCCGACCTTTGAGTTGGTGTTAGTTGGGACTTCGGGAAGTTTATTACAAATCTTAGGTGCTGTAGCAATACTAAGGTGATTTGATGTGAATAGCAGAGTTCTCTTGGGGAAAATGCCTTTTTCAACCAGTCGTCCAAGTAGGGGAAGACAAAAATGTCCTTGCTTCGCAGATGGGCTGCTGCAACTGATATGCATTTTGTGGAAACTCTGGGAGCTGATGCCAGGCCGAAGGGGAGGACTCGGTACTGGTAGTGGGTTCCCTGAAAGGTGAAGCAGAGATATCTCTTATGTCCTTGATGTATTAGGATATGAGCATATGTGACTTTTAGATCTAGGGAACATAGCCAGTCTTGTTCCTGCAGACAGGGTAAGAGAGTTCTCAAAAGATCATTTGGAACTTCTCCTTTACCAAGAATTTGTTGAGATTTCAGAGGTCGAGAATAGGCCTGTATCCTCCTGACATCTTTGAGATGAGGAGGTAAGAAGAGTAGAAGCCTTCATGTAATTCTTGTTGTAGAACCTCCTCTATGGCCCCTTGAGTGAGCAGGTTGGAAATTTCCTCTTTGAGTAGGGCACTGAGCATGGACTGGCGGGGATATTTCAGCAGCCATGCCATCAGGTTGAGTGATCTGAGGTTGGGGTGCAGGAGAGTGCCCTCCTCCTGATACAGGAGGTTGGGATAGGATCCCAGAGGGATTGGGGCCTCCACCGCTAATTGAAGTAGAACAGGAAACCAGGGTTGCCTCGGCCATCTGGGGGCTTCCAGAATGACCAAGGCCCTGTCCTGAAGAATTTTGAAAAGGGTTTTGGCCACCAGAGGTGTTGAAGGAAATGCATACAGGAGGCCCACTCTGGTTGGATGTGGCTGTCTGGAGCAAAACCTGGACAACTGGTAGTTGTGTGGGCTCGCAAACAAGTCCAGTGTCGGCTGTCTCCAGATGTGAAAGAGCCATTGGGCCATATTCGTATCCAGCTGCCACTCGTGGGGCTGGAGAATCCTGCTAAGCCTGCTGGCTAAGCAGTTTTCCTGGCCCGGCAGATAAACTGCTTACAGATACATGCCGTACTGGACTGCAAAGGAGCACAGGTCCAGAGTTTCCAGACACAGAATGCGGGACCCCGTGCCTCCCTGTTTGTTCACACAGAACATCGCTACTTTGTTGTCTGTTTGTATTAAGACAGATTGATGAGCCAAAGTTTGGCAAAAAGCTCATAGAGCTAGGCGAATGGCATGAATTTCCAAGAGACTGATCTGTTGTGTGGTCTTGTTTGGAGACCACACCCTTTGAGTGCACAGTCCCTGACAATCAGCTCCCCAGCCCAGCAGGGATGCATCTGTAGTTAGGATTCTCGTATGTCGAGGAGCTTGGAAGGCGACCCCCGCCTCCAAGTGTTTTGGTTGAAGCCACCATGCCAAGGTCTGTACCAATCGTTTGGACACTTTGACTCTGTCTCGGAGTCTGCCGGTGGCTTGTGTCCACTGGTCCCTGAGACACCACTGAGCTGTTCTCATGTGGAGGCGGGCATTCGGTGTCACATGCACCGTGGAGACCATGTGGCCTAGGAGGCGCAAAAAATGTCTTGCTGATAACTGAGATCTGTGGCTCACTTGATGTGCCAGGGCCAGGAGTCTCTGTACCCTGTCCACTGACAGGTAGGCTCTCACCTGAATGGTATCTAGTTTGGCCCCAATGAACTCTAGTTGTTGAGTGGGGACTAGGGTAGACTTTGGATAATTGATTACAAATCTTAGGTGTTGGAGCACCTGTATGGTGTGAGATGTGGCCTGTTGGACCTCCCTGGCTGACATGGCTCTGATGAGATAATCGTCTAGGTAGGGGAAGATAAAAACTCCTTATATTCTGAGGAAGGCGGCCACCACCACCAGGCACTTTGTGAACACCCTGGGGGCGGAGGCCAGGCCAAAGGGAAGCACTCTATACTGTTAGTGTCTTCCCCCTACCACAAAGCGTAGATATTGTCTGTGGTCTGGATGAATTAGGATGTCTGTATACGCATCCTTTAGGTCTAAGGAGAACAGCCAGTCTCCCTGGCAGAGGTAAGGCAGCAATATTCCAAGGGAAAGCATTTTGAACTTCTCCCTCATCAGGAATTTGTTTAGATTGCACAGGTCGAGGATGGGTCTTAGGCCTCCTGTTCTTTTTGGTATCAGGAAGTATCTGGAATAGAAACCTTTGCCCTGCAGGTGGTGGGGCACCGGTTCTACCGCCTGATCCTCGAGAAGACCTGCTAACTCCTTCAGAAGAAGGCCCCGGTGAAGAGGAGACCTGAAAGGCCCCTCCTGGAAAGTAAGGGGGGGGGCACGGGTAAAGTGAAGTAGATAGCTCTGATGGAGTATCTGTATGTCTGTGGTGTGTCTGTGGTGATGGACGGCCACCTGTGGACATACAGGGCAAGCCTCCCCCTGTGCATTGCTTTTCTCCTATGGTGAGAGGGGCTATGCCATGAGAGTCACAAGCCACAATCAGGCTGGGCCGGGGCCAGAGCCAGTGCCTGGGGTTTGGGTGCTTTCTGCTTATGCGGGCCATGCTCCTGTCCCTTGGCCTGTTACCCCTGTTGGGGAGCCAGGGAGGCCTGAAATGAGGGGTAGCTTCGGTAAGCAGCACCCTTCCTCGGGAAAAAGTGCTTTTTACCCAAGCCCTTCTTTTTAGAAGGGGCAGAAGTCTTCTTTGAGAGCCGTATCCTGGTCACGTATTCGGACTCGAGTTCAGCAGCCTTTTCGGTCTTGGGTTTGCCAAAGAGGTTCTCACCACAGCATGGGACATTGACCAACTTGTCCTGAAACTATTGTTCCAGGTCTGACGACTATAGCCATGCATGGGGCGTGCACTGATGCCAGCCGCAGTTACTCGGGCCGACGCCTCAAATCCGTCATAGGCTGCTCGAGTCATGAACTTCGAGCACTCATGGACTCTGGTGGACAGGGTCTTGAAGCGCTGCAAGGGTCCCTCGGAGAGACCAGCCGAGAACCCGGCGATCTCCTTCGCCAGGTCTCGCAGGTACATGCCCATGTACAGCTGGTAGGCCTGGATCCGACATGCCAGCATAGAACCCTGGTAGCACTTCCTGCCGAGGGCATCCAAGTTGCGGGCCTCCCTGCCAGGAGGCACCGAGGAGTGCATCTTCTGGCTCTTGAGCCAGCGCATGGCCGATTCCACAACCATGGAGTTGTGCAGCAATTGTGCTTTTTGGAACCCAGGGCTCTTGCAGACCCGATACATCAAATTGAGCCGCCTACTGATAACCAGCACTGATGCCGGCATCTCCCACATCCAGAGCATCAGTCATTCCAGGATTGGAGGCACCAGTACAGTAAGGGTTTCCCGAGGGGGAAAGTCATACTGGAGGATCTCAAGCTCCTTGGCTCGAGGCTCCTCCTTGGACTCCGTAGGGAATGCCAAAGCCTTTGACATATCCCTAACAAAGTCCAAGAACTGAGTGCCCTCTGGGGGGACCTTCTCCGAGGTTCAGACACCGGGGAATCAGACAGGACGTATTTGGTCCTGCAGGTGTCTGGGGACTCTCTGTCTCCCAGCCCGATGCCTCCAAAGAGGAATCGAGTGGCTCTGGCCTCGAGGGCTTCAGCTTCGACCGTCCTGACGCCGGTGGCACCGGCGTTGACGACCTCGGTCCTGAATGGGAGGTCGAGGGGGACCTCGGCCAAGGATCGACTCGAGTCCGCATAGTCTCGAGGATCGGTTCGGCCTCCGGGGTCGACTTGGACGTCGGGTGCCCGGTGGTCGGGGCAGAAGGACCTGTGAGACCGGCTATCAGTGCCCGATGCTGGTCCATGAAGGCAGACATGCTGCACTCCAAGGCCACCATTATGAAACCGAGCTCAGAAGGCTCTGCAGCCCCCGGGTCGGGTCCCGACGCCGTCAGGCCTGACGCCAGTTCTCCCGGAGGAGAGTCCTCAATGAGTACAGTGGTTACCTGCCTCGGTTGCTCCAGGCCAATGGTCGGGGCTCCGTGACCAATCCTGCGAGGAACCAGGTCATTTGGAACCATCCAATGATGCCGCCTTCAAGGATTTTGTCTTCCTCCGATGTTCCCGTGAGGGAGACCCCCTCTCCAAGGACACCCGACGCTGCTCAGGCTCAGACAGTTCAGGACTAGAAAAAGGGATGTTACTTCTGAAGAGAGATCTGCAACTGTGAGTATATACTTCTGGTAATTTTCTAAAAGGAATTCTTTGTATTAAAGCTAATTAATCTGTGAACCCACTATTTTTTGTTAAATCAGTCAGGGCCTAGTAGCAGCAGTTTCAGTTTAAATATAAAACACAGAGGAGAACTTTCTGGTTACATTTCATACCCAGCAGAGAGCTTGTAGTTTAAATTTAATAGTCACTCAGGGCCTAGTAACACCAAAGTACTTTTAGTTTAAATTTAAAACACAGAAGAGAGCTTTCTGGTTACATTTGGAACCCAGCAGAGAGCTTGTAGTCTAAATTTAATAGTCACTCAGGGCTTGGCATCAGCAAAGTACTTTTAGCTTAAATTTAAAACACAGAAGAGAGCTTTCTGGTTAAATTTAGAACCCAGCCGAGAGCTTGTAGTTTAAATTTCATAAGAAGTTAGAGCCTAGCAGCAGCAAAGAGCTATAATTTAAATCAAATCAGAATTTAGCTTACCTCAGCAGCACAAGACAGGGTACTGTGTAGCAGCCCTCTTTTAATAAGTGTTATTTCCCTCCCTCCCCTGGGATAATCGTAGCTTTATAGGTACTTACACATCTTACAAGACATGAGGTGCTCTCAGGTGAAGCTCATTACCCAAATCAGTCATACACTAAGGACCTGAGTTTAGTTAAGCTTCAGGTGAACAAGGTATATTACACGTATTAGGTACAGTTTTATTAGTATAAATATCCATAGCAACCCTTAGTAAGTAAAGAACTTAGATCTAAACACAAACTTAAAACTAAGATGCAGACAGCAGTCCAGCAGTGGGATGGGGGCTTTCCAGTCTTTTGCATTGAGTGTCACATGTATGATTTTCTCCCAGTTGGTGAGAGGTCTTACATGTGCACTAGATGCAAGGAGCTCTTTGCTCTCAGGGAACGAGTCCGTTCTCTAGAGGCTAAAGTAGCAGACTTGGAAAGCATAAGACAGACAGAGAGGTACACAGACGAGACCTACAGGGATATAGTCCTGAAGTCCCACCTCCAGTCTGGCAGCATCCCTGTTGCCATGGAGGAGAGAGGTCACGTGGCAGGAGAGCATCACCCTGGTGTGGCAGGAAGTGATCCTGTAACTAGGACCTGTCCTCCAGGTGATGTAAAACCCTCTCGCACCAAGGAAGTTTCTCCAGGGCCATGTGCCCATGAGGGAAGGGTTAGGACAGCCATTATAGTTGGTGATTCGATCATTAGGCATGTAGATAGCTGGGTGGCTGGTGGACGTGAGGATCGCCTGGTAACATGCCTGCCTGGTGCAAAGGTAGCGGACCTCACGTGCCACCTAGATAAGGTCTTAGATAGTGCTGGGGAGGAGTCTGCTCTCTTGGTACATGTCGGTACCAATGACATAGGAAAATGTGGTAGGGAAGTTCTGGAGGCTACATTTAGGCTTTTAGGTAGGAAGTTGAAATACAGAACTTCCAGGGTAGCATTCTCTGAAATGCTTCCTGTTCCACGCGCAGGACCCAAAAGGCAGGCAGAGCTCCGGAGTCTCAATGCGTGGATGAGACAATGGTGCAGAGATGAGGGTTTTGGATTTGTTAGGAACTGGGGAACATTCTGGGGAAAGGAGGGGCTCTTCCGAAGGGATGTGCTTCACCTTAACCAGGATGGAACCAGGCTGCTGGCATTAACCTTTAAAAAGGAGATAGAGCAGCTTTTAAACTAGATGTTAGGGGAAAGCCAACAGTCGCCCAAGAGTGGATGGTTCAGAAGAATGTATCTTTGAAGGATACTACCAAAAGCAGGGAGGTTCCACAAAAGAGTAAAGTAGCCCAAATGCCCTCAACTATGGAGCAGACTGAGCTTAAAGATCCCAAATTACCCATGTCTAACAACAGCCAAATTAATATGAGTAAAATACATTCTCTAAAATGCTTGTATGCAAATGCTAGAAGTCTAAAAAATAAGATGGGAGAGTTAGAATATATAGCACTAAATGAAAGGTTAGATATGATTGTAATATCAGAGACATGGTGGAAGGAGGACAACCAGTGGAACACTGTGATACCTGGGTACAAACTATATTGTAATGATAGAGCTGATCAAATTGGTGGAGGGGTTGCTCTCTATGTTAGAGAGGGCATTGAGTCAGAAAGGATTAAAGTTTTGCAGGAAACAAAATCTGCTGTAGAATCTATATGGATTGAAATTCCATGTAAAAGAGGGAAGGCAATGGCTGTGGGGGTGTACTATCGAGCGCCTTGCCAGAATGACCAAATGGATGATGAAATGCTCAAAGAAATCAAGGAAGCTAGCAAAAGTTACAGTGCAGTAATAATAATGGGTGATTTCAACTACCCCGGTATCGACTGGGTCAGTGTCACGTCAGGACATGCTAGGGAGATAAAGTTCCTAGATGAAATAAATGACTGCTTCTTGGAGCAGCTGGTTCATGAACCGACCAGAGGGGAAGCCATATTAGACCTAGTCCTTAGTGGAACACCAGATCTAGTGCAAGAGATAAGGTTGTTGGGGCCACTTGGCAATAGTGATCATAGCATGATCGCCTTTGATTTAATTAGTGGAGGAGGGATAGTAAGGAAATCCACAATACTACCTTTTAACTTTCGAAAGGGAAACTATGATAAAATGAGGAAAACAGTTAAGAAAAAACTAAAAGGAGCAGTTGCAAAGGTTAAAGACGTACATCAGGCTTGGCTGTTGTTGAAAAATACTATCTTGGAAGCCCAGACTAGCTGTATTCCAGGCTTTAAGAAAAGTGGAAGGAAGTCCAAAAAACTGCCAGCATGGTTTAAAGGTGAGGTCAGAGAGGATGTTGTTGCCAAAAAAGCATATTTCAGGAAATGGAAAAAAGAGCCAAACGACGAAACCTGGAAACAGCACAAGCACTGGCAAGTCAAATGCAAGGCATTGATAAGGCAGGCAAAGGGAGAATTTGAGAAGAAGCTTGCTGCGGAAGCAAAAACGCGAAGTAAAGACCTTTTCAAGTACATTCGTAGCAAAAAACCTGTGAGAGAGTCAGTTGGTCCATTAGATGATAAAGGGGTTAAAGGAGCACTAAGAGGTGACAAGGCGATAGCGGAGAGATTGAATGAATTCTTTGCTTCAGTCTTTACTGAGGAAGATGTAGGGATGTTACCCATGACTGAAGTGGTATTTAAAGGTGAGGAAGAATTGAAGGAAATATCGATACATCGGGAAGATGTATTACAACTATTAGATAAACTGAAGAGTAGCAAATCACGTGGGCCAGATGGTATACATCCAAGGGTGTTGAAAGAACTGAAATACGAGATTGCAGACCTGCTATTAGTAATCTGTGAACTATCATTAAAATCATCTCTAATACCTGAAGATTGGAGGATCGCCAATGTAACACCAATTTTTAAAAACGGTTCCAGGGGTGATCCGGGAAACTACAGACCAGTGAGCCTGACATCAGTACCGGGAAAAATGGTAGAAACCGTCATAAAGAATAAAATTATTCAGCATGTAGATAGTCATGACCTAATGGGAGACAGCCAACATGGCTTTAGACAAGGAAGATCTTGTCTTACTAATCTGTTATGTTTTTTTGAAGGAGTGAATAATCAGGTGGACAAAGGTGAGTCGTTGATATTGCGTATCTGGACTTTCAGAAAGCCTTTGACAAGGTCCCTCATCAGAGACTTTTGGCAAAACTAAACAGTCATGGGATAGGAGGCAGTGTACTATTGTGGATCAGGAACTGGTTAAAAGATAGAAAGCAGAGGGTAGGGCTAAATGGCCAATTTTCCCAATGGAGAAAGGGGAATAGTGGTGTACCCCAGGGATCTGTGCTGGGTCCGCTGCTTTTTGACATATTCATAAATGACCTGGAAAGTGGAATAACGAGTGAGGTTATCAAATTTGCAGATGACACAAAACTATTTAAAGTTGTTAAAACCCAAGAGGATTGTGGAAAATTGCAAGAGGATCTTGATAAATTGGAAGACTGGGAATCAAAATGGCAGATGAAATTTAATGTGGACAAGTGCAAGGTTATGCATCTAGGGAAGAACAACCCAAACTATGGTTACACGATGCAAGGTTCCACATTAGGAATCACCACCCAGGAAAAAGGTTTAGGCGTCATTGTGGATACCATGTTAAAACCCTCAGCCCAGTGTGCAGCAGCGGCCAAGAGAGCAAATAGAATGCTAGGTATGATAAGGAAAGGAATGGAAAATAAAACAAAAGATATTATAATGCCTCTATATCGTTCCATGGTGAGACCGCACCTTGAATATTGTGTGCAATTCTGGTCGCCGTATCTTAAAAAGGATATAGCGATTTTAGAAAAGGTTCAGAGAAGAGCCACCAAAATGGTAAAGGGGATGGAAGGATACTCCTATGAAGAAAGGCTAAAAAGGTTGGGGCTCTTTAACCTGGAAAAGAGATGGCTGAGGGGAGATATGATAGAAGTCTATAAATTAATGAACGGGGTGGAACGGGTAAACGTAGATCGATTGTTTACCTTATCAGAATATAGAAAGACTAGGGGACATGCAATGAAGCTACAGGGTAAACTATTTAAGACTAATAAAAGAAAATATTTTTTCACTCAACGTGTAATCAAACTCTGGAATTTGTTACCGGAGGATGTAGTAAAGGCTGTTAGTGTAGCTGGGTTTAAAAAAGGTTTGGGCAAGTTCCTGGAGGAAAGGTCCATAAACCATTATTAAGAAGGGACCCAGGATATCAATGCTTGAACCAATACAAGCATTGTGGAACTTGTGTCCCTTGGGGAAACTGCTAGGTACGTATGACCTAGATTGGCCACTGTTGGAAACAGAATACTGGGCTTGATGGACCTTGGTCTGGCCCAGTATGGCATATCTTATGTTCTTAAGACGTCGAGGCCTCAGATGAGGTCCGGGTCCGGGAGGGTACGGACTCAGCAAAAATCCTATCATGCTGCTGCTGATGGCTCCTCAAGGCCTTCGAGGACATTTTCCTGCAAGGGCCACAGACGTTCTGTGGTCGGGCCCGAGGCAGCGGTCATGTGTCTCAGTGAGGGACATAAACTTTGTACACCGATCACACTTTTTAAACCCGCTGGCAGCCATCGGGGGAAAAGGGGCCCCTGCGAGGTCGAAGACCCGGGCTGCCAGTGAAAAAGAAAGAGCGCGAACACTAGTCATGAAGGACAAAAACCTAAAATGAAGCAGTCTCGATACCGGCGTACCAAGTCGAAGGCGGGAAGGAGAACCAGTGTCGTCCAAAGGGCTCCGCGGAAAAAAGGAGACTGAGCAAGATGGCACCCTTGGGCGGGAAGGGGACCGCGCAAGCGTGTTGCAATTCCCAAAGGCTTTCTTTGAAAGCTGGATATTTGCTCCACATGAGGGCTCCGTTGGCACCGCCGTCACCCATATGTGAGGACTGACTTTCTGCTTGTTCCTTGAGAAGTAACCAATTAGTTCAGTTTGGTGGAGAGGATGAGGGAAGTCCAGTGGACTATCTCCATGATAAATAGTAGCAATCTCTCAGATTATACCTAAAAGCACATTCTTTCCATTTTGCTACTACAAAATATTTTTGGGTTCAATAAAAAAAAGCCTCAGGACTGGTGGGTCTATGTCGTCTAAAAAACAATTAATTATACAGTGTACACCAAAAAAAACAGATTAGCTAACACAATCAGACTATTCCCAATGTGCCAATTCTGTGTAGGAGATAGCTTCAAGTTACAGATTTTGCACTGAATTCCAGAATATTCGGTTTACTCAGGGGAGCTTAAAGCTGCTAGATCACACATTACAATCACTAACCTGAAAATAAGTTGTTTTATTAATCTAGACTAGAGGAGAAAGGGACTAGACAGGGAGAGTAGGGGGACTCTACTTTGATCTGAAGTATGTGATCCAGTCAATAACACTCTTCTCCTGCTGTCATGCAATGGCAAGAGTGGAGGGGTGGATTAAGAGGTAGATTCTTTGCTTCATCTGCTCCAAGCTTAAACTGTACTCTCCTGATCTCTGTGTTCTGCTTGGGAAAAGATGGCACTGGAGCAGGAAGCAGATGGCTATTCTCAAGAGTACTGTCCAGTAGAGATGGGCAAGCAACTAATGAGTCTATGACTAGCCATGCTCCTGGCTGTCACCATCAAGGCACACCTAGGACTTTCCCAAGGCACACTGGTTGAGAAGCACTGCTTTACTGTACCAACTGACAGAACAGGAACTACATGGAATAGCACCTTCTTGATATCAGTCTTTCTTCAAGGATCATACTTAGCACATTAATGCTGGGTCACTTTGCATTTTCACCTTGTTTAGTACCTTGGGATATTCTCCAGAGATCCTTCCAAGGTCATGATATAAATTTGTTTTCCCCTTTCGCTGATCTAATCACTAGGTTTGACTGTTCATTTATACCCTACCAATGTTCCTATTTCTTACCCTGCTCCCCTCCTCTCAACTTTATCTTCATTATTCAATTTGTACCAAATGTTACATCCTACCCTTCATGAAATACAAGAGATCACAGAGAGAGGAAGACAGACATCAATATTTGGAAAAACAGAGAGGCTAGTATAGTCAGGAAAGAAAGATTCAAAAAGAGGAAAAAATAGCCAATGCAATAAAATGGGGGGATAAGACATTTTTCAGATATGTTAGTGAGAAGAGGAAGGGCAAAAGTGGTATTGTCAGACTCAAGGATGACAGGGAGGAATATGTAGAAGCTGATGAGGATAAAGCAGAATTGCTTAACACATATTTCTGTTCTATGTTTACAGATGAAGAACCAGGAGCAGGACCTCAGAAAACACCCACAAACAGGAACAGAAGTGAGGAGCATCTTGAGCGATTTTCAGAAAACTGTGTTCATGAGGAACTAGCTAAACTTAAAGTAGACTAAGCGATGGGACCAGATGGGATACACCTGAGAATACTGAGGGAACTTGGGGACGTTCTAGCAGCTCTACTGACCAACCTTTTCAATGCCACTTTGGAGTCGAGAGTAGTGCCAGAGAACTGGAGAGAGGCACACGTGGTCCCTTTACACAAAAGCGGAAGTAAGGATGTGGTTGAAGACTACAGGCTGGTTAGTCTAACATCTGTGGTGAGTAGATTATTGGAAGCGCTGCTGAAAGAGAAAATAGTTAGGTTTCTGGAGTTCAACGGATTACCGGATCCGAGGCATCATGGATTCACCAGAGGCAGGTCTTGTCAGACAAATCTGATTGATTTCTTTGACTGGATGATCAGGCAATTGGACCGAGGGAGAGCCTTAGATACGGTGTATTTAGATTTCAGTATAGCCTTTGATACCATTCCGCACAGGTGACTTATAAAACTGAGCACCCTAGAGATGAACCATAAAGTTACTGCTTGGGTTAGAAATAGGTTGAATGGGAGGCGGCAAAAGTAAATGGAGCTCACTCTGAGGAGAAGGAGATTACCAGTGGTGTGCCCCAGGGATATGTCCTTGGTCCGATTCTTTTTAATATCTTTGTTAGTGATATTGTGAAAGGGCTGTCTGGTAAGGTTTGCCTCTTTGTGGATGATACCAAAATCTGCAAGAGTAGACACCCAGGAAGGTATAGATAACAGGAGTGCAGGAGTGGCCTAGTGGTTGGGGCAAGGTACTTCAGGCCGGAAGGTCGGGGGTTCAAATCCCACTAGAGGACAGCAACCTTGGGCCGGAAGGACTGGGGTTTCTAGTCCCACAGGTGCTCCTTGTGGTCTTGGGCAAGCCACTTAACACTCCATAGCCCATGTTCCCTGTAAAATAGTTATCTCCAAGTTATAATGCCCTGTTCAACGTAATTTCAGTTTGTTCAATGTAAACCGCACTGATGCAAAATAGCGCGGTATATAAGAGAATGTAAATAAAATAAATAAATAAAATGAGGAGGGATCTAGCTAAGCTTGAAGAATGGTCTAGAATTTGGCAGCTGAGATTTAATGTTTAAAAATGCAAGGTCATGCATTTGGGCTGTAGCAATCCAAGGGAGCGATATGGTATAGGGTAGCGATGGCGAACCTATGGCACGCGTGCCAGCTGTGGCACGCGAAGGCCTTGCAGCTGGCACACGGGAAGGTCCGCAAAAAAAGAAAAAGCTGGCTCTGACTGCTGCCGCGGACGCGGCAAGGGCAGAATGCAGTGTCCCGCGGGGCCCCCTCCGCCCGCTAAGCCCCTCTGCAAGAGCTTTCAGATTCGCGAGGGAGAGCGTCTCCCTCGCGTCTCTGTTAAGCCCGCAGGGGCTAATGGGAAATTTCCCATCAGCCCCTTTAGACGCGAGGGACTGATGGGAAATTTCCCATTAGCCCCTGCGGGCTTAACAGAGACGCGAGGGAGATGCTCTCCCTCGCGAATCTGAAAGCCCTTGCAGAGGGGCTTAGCGGGCGGAGGGGGCCCCGCGGGACATTGCAATCTGCCGCGGCAGCAGCCAGAGCCTGCTTTTTTTTAGACAAAATTTGCCAGGGGGGTTAGGACTGCTAATGGGCAGGGGGGGGGGGGTTAGGACTGCAAAAGGGCAGGAGGAGGAGGGGGTGTTAGGACTGCTAATGGGCAGGGAGGGGGGGTTAGGACTGCTAATGGGCAGGGAGGAGGAGGGGGGGGTTAGGACTGCTAATGGGCAGGGAGGAGGAGGGGGGGTTAGGACTGCTAATGGGCAGGGAGGGGGGGTTAGGACTGCTAATGGGCAGGGAGGGAGGGGGGTTAGGACTGCTAATGGGCAGGGCAGGGAGGGAGGGAGGGGGGGGGTTAGGACTGCTAATGGGCAGGGAGGGAGGGAGGGGGGGGTTAGGACTGCTAATGGGCAGGGAGGGAGGGGGGTTAGGACTGCTAATGGGCAGGGAGGGAGGGAGGGAGGGAGGGGGGGTTAGGACTGCTAATGGGCAGGGAGGGAGGGAGGGGGGTTAGGACTGCTAATGGGCAGGGAGGGAGGGAGGGGAGGGGGGGTTAGGACTGCTAATGGGCAGGGAGGGGGGGGTTAGGACTGCTAATGGGCAGGGAGGGAGGGAGGGGGGGGTTAGGACTGCTAATGGGCAGGGAGGGAGGGAGGGGGGGTTAGGACTGCTAATGGGCAGGGAGGGGGGGCAGGTTAGGACTGCTAATGGGCAGGGAGGGGGGGTTAGGACTGCTAATGGGCAGGGAGGGAGGGAGGGGGGGTTAGGACTGCTAATGGGCAGGGAGGGAGGGAGGGGGGGTTAGGACTGCTAATGGGCAGAGAGGGAGGGAGGGAGGGGGGGTTAGGACTGCTAATGGGCAGGGAGGGAGGGAGGGAGGGGGGGTTAGGACTGCTAATGGGCAGGCAGGGAGGGAGGGAGGGAGGGGGGTTAGGACTGCTAATGGGCAGGGAGGGAGGGAGGGAGGGGGGGGGTTAGGACTGCTAATGGGCAGGGAGGGAGGGAGGGAGGGGGGGTTAGGACTGCTAATGGGCAGGGAGGGAGGGAGGGAGGGGGGGTTAGGACTGCTAATGGGCAGGGAGGGAGGGGGGGGGGGGGTTAGGACTGCTAATGGGCAGGGAGGGAGGGAGGGAGGGGGGGTTAGGACTGCTAATGGGCAGGGAGGGAGGGAGGGGGGGTTAGGACTGCTAATGGGCAGGGAGGGGGGGTTAGGACTGCTAATGGGCAGGGGGGGGGCGGGCGGGCGGGCGGGGGGGTTAGGACTGCTAATGGGCGGGCGGGCGGGCGGGGGGGGTAGGACTGCTAATGGGCTGGGGGGGTAGGACTGCTAATGGGCTGTGGGCTGATGGGGGCTGTCTGGAAATGGGGTGATGGGGGTTAGGACTGGTAATGGGTTATAGGGGGGGCTTAAACTGAAAATGGGTGATGGGGGTTTAGGACTGGAAGTGGGTTGATGGGGGGGGCTAGGACTGGTATTGGGTTGGGGGGTTGCTAGGACTGGAAATGGGCTGATGGGGGGCTAGGACTGGAAATGGGCTGATGCAGGGACTAGAAGGGAATGGATGCTGGGTGAGGCTGGAACTAGAAGGGAGCTGATGTTGGGGGAGGATTAGAATGGGATGGGGCTGGGAGAGTAAAATGGAGAGGGGAAAAGTATTTTGTGTGGGAGGGATAAAAAATCTACAATTGGCCGGGTATTGGGAGAGTAAGTGGGGATTGAGGATGGAGGGGTAAAATTTGAGTGGATGAAATAGGAATGAGGAAAGAGCAAAAGGAGAAAGATTAGTATGTTAAAGCGGATGTAGAGAGAGAGAATGGAAAAAAAAACTAGAAGAGAGAAGAAAGGACAAATGGACAGCAGATGATGGAGAGTTAGCAGAAAACATGAAGAAACCAGAAGAAAGTGGCTGGAGCAATTGCAACTGTGTAACTGAGCTGAGGTATTCTGTTTATGTAATTCCTTTTTGACATTGCCACTTGTTCTCTTTCCCCAGTAGGTCATGTATTGTTATTGTCTGAAATGTATTGGTTTAATATTTGCAGTGTTGCCTTTTGATAGGTATGGTGTGGTGCTTTGTGAGTCCTGGTAGTGCTGTTAGGATACGGCGGGTTTGCTATTGGTTCTAAATGGGCAGTGTTTGTAGTAGTTCCTAATGTGCCTGGCGGTTGGCACTGGATTATAGTAATGTAGAAATCTTTTAGTCTGTCTTTATCCATACACTCATTAAGAGACATGTTTACTAAAAGTTAGTGTATGTTAGCATTATGCAAATATTTATGCAAATTGAC
Source organism: Ichthyophis bannanicus (assembly GCA_033557465.1). Taxonomy (NCBI): domain Eukaryota; kingdom Metazoa; phylum Chordata; class Amphibia; order Gymnophiona; family Ichthyophiidae; genus Ichthyophis; species Ichthyophis bannanicus. The sequence continues at coordinate 1,855,457,793 of CM066032.1, read as the reverse complement.
GTGCTGGCACTTTGAGGAAATTCTTTGGTTTTGTGCGGCAGTTTGGGCACTCGGGCTCAAAAAGGTTAGCCATCACTAGTATAGGGGGTGAAGTACGTCTGTCCACAAAAGAAGAGCAGGACCTAGGTGTGATTGTGTCTGATGATCTTAAAGTAGCTAAACAGGTAGAAAAGGCAACGGCGAAAACTAGACGGATGCTTAGGTGCATAGGGAGAGGAATGGCCAGTAGAAGAAAAGAGGTGATAGTAGCTCTATATAAGTCTTTGGTGCGACCTCATTTGGAGTATTGTGTGCAATTCTGGAGACCGCACCTTCAAAAGGATATAAACAGGTTGGAGACGGTGCAGAGGGTTTCTACTACAATGATTAGTGCTCTTCTTTATAAAACATATGAGGACAGACTTAAGGAGCTTAATATGCATACTTTATAGGAAAGGCGGGATAGAGGTGATATGACTGAGATGTTTAAATACCTCTGTGGCATAAATGCAGAGGCGGAGAACCTCTTTTAATTGAAAGCAAGCTCTACTACGAGGGGACATAGGATGAGGGTGAAAGGGGATAGACAGGAGTAATATGCAGAAATAGCACAGTTACTTACCTGTAACAGGTGATCTCTGGGAACAGCAGGAATAAGTCTTCACATATGGGTACGTCGGTACCGACGGAGCCTGCGCGGGGACGCTCCCCAGCGTCCAATCAGAAAGCTTTTGGGAGCATCCCTCAGCACCTGCGTGCTGCCTTCCCGCCTTTCCAACTGTCTCTCCTCAGTTGAGTTTTATAGCTGAGACAAAGAGAGAGAAAGAAGAAAGGAAGATAGATAGAGAGATACAATTCCTAGGGGAGGTGGGTGGGTTGTGAATACTTATTCCTGCTGTTCCCCGAGATCACCTGGATCTCCAGGAACAAGCAGGAATGAGTCTTCACATATGGGGACTCCCAAGCTAAGATGCCTGGAGCCCTAGCATGGTGGGGACTGGAACATGCTACACCTCATATGGCCAGGCATCCTGAGGATGGAGGGTAGGAGTTGAAAAGAGAGGAGCTGTAGAAAAACAGCTAACCTAAGGACTACAGGTAAGGAGTCCTTGTATGTATGATAATTATCATGAAAAATATTGAAATGAACAATCACAATATGGACCTCACCTACTGGATTGCAGGAAGTAGAGAGGCTGATGGAGTCTACTGGAGATCCAGTAGAGGAATCTTCAAGGTGACCTCACTGAAGTGAAGGTGAAGGTCCAAATCTGGAATTGACAGGTGACCCAGGTGTCAACTGGGGTAGTACAAAAACGGCAGGTCTTTAGTGGAAAGCTTTATGGAAAAAGCTGGGAACTCTTTTGGCTACAGAGTTACTCACATTTAGGAGCAAAAGAGGAAGACTGACCGATTTGGACAAACTAGCCCAGTCCTGGAGGGAAGAAGGGGTATGGGAAAAAAGCCCGCATTCCCAAGGAGGACAGATGTCTGAAGGGTTGAAACCTCAGATCTACTGAAGATCCACCCTGTCTTTCCTAACTGGTGAGAGATAGGAAAGATATTGGAGCATGGAGCTTCAGGGATACCCTAAACCTAGGGTTAAAATAGGAGCTATCAGTACCACAGTAGTGGTTGTGTGCATAATACTCCAGACATACTGAGGGACAGTATGAACATATGCAAGCCTACTGTCTGGAACCTATAGGAAGGTAAAACCTTTATAAGCATAGACAGTTAGAGAGATAAGTATGTAATTTGCAGATGACACAAAACTATTTAAAGTTGTTAAAACCCAAGAGGATTGTGGAAAATTGCAAGAGGACCTTGATAAATTAGAAGACTGGGCATCAAAATAGCAGATGAAATTTAATGTGGACAAGTGCAAAGTTATGCACCTAGGGAAGAACAACCCAAACTATGGTTACACGATGCAAGGTTCCAAATTAGGAACCACCACCGAGGATAAAGATTTAGGCGTCATTGTGGATAACATGTTAAAACCCTCAGCCCAGTGTGCAGCAGTGGCCAAGAGAGCAAATAGAATGCTAGGTATCATAAGGAAAGGAATGGAAAATAAAACAAAAGATATTATAATGCCTCTATATCGTTCCATGGTGAGACCGCACCTTGAATATTGTGTGCAATTCTGGTCGCCGTATCTTAAAAAGGATATAGAGTTGTTAGAGAAGGTTCAGAGAAGAGCCACCAAAATGGTAAAGGGGATGGAAGGATACTCCTATGAAGAAAGGCTAAAAAAGTTAGGGCTCTTTAACCTGGAAAAGAGACGGCTGAGGGGAGATATGATAGAAGTCTATAAATTAATGAACGGAATGGAACGGGTAAACGTAGATCGATTGTTTATGTTATCAGAATATAGAAAGACTAGGGGACATGCAATGAAGCTACAGGGTAAACTATTTAAGACTAATAAAAGAAAATATTTTTTCACTCAACGTGTAATTAAACTCTGGAATTTGTTACCGGAGGATGTAGCAAAGGCTGTTAGTATAGCTGGGTTTAAAAAAGGTTTGGACAAGTTCCTGGAGGAAAGGTCCATAAACCATTATTAAGAAGGGACCCAGGATATCAATGCTTGACCCAGTACAAGCATTGCGGAACCTGTGTCTTTTGGGGAAACTGCTAGGTACATATGACCTAGACTGGAGGAGTGGTCTAGTGGTTAGGACAAGGTACCTGAGGGCCGGGGGTTCAAGTCCCACCTGGGGACAGCAATCTCAGGCCGGAGGGACTGGGATTTCTAGTCCTATAGGCACTCCTTGTGGTCTTGGGCAAGCCACTTAACCCTCCATTGCCCATGTTCCCTGTAAGTATTAACGTATGTGTGTCATATCCCCTCATGTTAAATATATCCCCCAATTGACCGCTTTGACCCAGTGAAAAGCAGAATATAAATATAAATAAATAAATTGGCCACTGTTGGAAACAGGATAGTGGGCTTGATGGACCTTGTCTGACCCAGTATGGCATATCTTATGTTCTTAATACATATCTACCTATAAGGAAGCATCTCGACAGATACACATATATATAGGGATATATATATGTGTGTATATATATATATATATATATGGGGTATATATATATATATTTATAGTGAGATCTGGAGGGGCATAACATATGCACACGCAGCTTATAGACATATGTATCTATAGAGAAGTATATAGAGATATATACATACATGAATATATATGTCTAAAGATAAATGTCTGCAACTAAGCAGATAGAGATATGCCCATAAGAGCATTCACATGGGAGATGTGAAGGAGAAAGATTCATCTAATAACAAGAAGGTGGAACCTACTTGAGAAGATATATAGAGAATCTATTCCCCCTGGCTAAGATGGTGCAGGAATGCTAGCCAGTGAAATAACCAGGATGGTTGGGTGAAAATACAGAGGATAATATCAGTCTGTAAACAGCAAGTCCTGAGTCCTGTAGAACTCTCGCATGGTAAATGGACAGAAAACGCATAGGATGAGATACCAGGTTGACCCACTGGAGGGACACAAGGGGTATCATGCGTTTTTAGTTAAATATGTGCTGTCCATGAAGGAGTAGGATACCATGAGGACAAGCTGCAAGGAAAAAAGAGCATATTCCTTGTAGGAATTGGAGAACTCTTTAGACGTTCACGCAGAAAAAGCTTATGTCCTGTATTATAACAGGAGATAATAGGGTGTGGAGAACCCTCACAGTCATGGAAAATGACTGAGGAATCCTTTTCCAACCATATAGGATAGTCATCAGAGACAAAACCCCATGCTCTCTAGCAAGGGCCCATAGTAGAAAGCTTCTCTGTAAGATTGCAGAGAGCATTATGCAGGAGAATTGGGAAATAAAAGTGGCTGTACGTCAACTATGCTGCCAAATCCAAAGAAATTGGAGATGGCAAGAAAAGAAGATAGTGTGATAAGCCTGAAGTGATTAGGATAATCCAAGATAGATGAAAGCACTATCTTGGAATCACTACTAAGGCCAGACAGAAAGTAGTGGAGAACAGACTGGAAACTTGTGAAAAAGTACCAGTAGTCCAATCACTGGAACTCCTGAAAGGGCAGCTGCTGAATAAGACAGCAGAGAGAATCTTTCTGTGTAAAACAGAGAGAACAGACAGAATAAGAGGAGAAATTCCTGTCCCTGTCTGATGAGCTGCCCAGAGAAAAGAAGAGAGTTTATTCGAGAGAAAAAACTCCACACTGGAATGAAAGAAATGACTAGAAAGGCTAGAGAAGCCCTAAAGTGGTATGGTACCACTCTTTCAGGGGAAACCCTGGATAAGAGGGTAGAGAAACAGGAGCTGAAGGGTGACTTACCATATATATGGTAAGTCTGTGGAAGGAAAAAATTCATGTTGGAACAGAAAACTATCATGAGATAGTTGTTAAACTTCTCTTCTTGGTAGGAAGAAGAGGAGAAACCTGTGACCATAGACATGAATATCCTGACAGCTCAGCATACCTAGGAGCAAATGGATGTCCTGAGAAAAGGAATCCATGTGTAGAGTTTTGAATGAAAAAACAGTGAAAAAACCTCTACTGAGAAGAAGTCAACTGTAGGTTGTAAACCTCAGGACCCTATGGTTGCTGGGTTTGTTCAGCCTGGCTAGAGTTTGGATTATTCAGACCAGGGCGAGGTTTCCCCTGCTTGGGAACATCTGTATGATGGGCAGGAGAAGAGTGAAACCTTATTCTCCTAGGGAAAGAAGGTTTGGTAGGGCATTTCCTACCTACTGGGGAAGGAGAAGGCTTAGAATAGCCTTCAGAAACAGGGAAGTCAGTGGACCACTGAGCAACCTGATGTAAAGACCCCTTATTGAAGAGATTTTCCCCAGTGCAAGGAGTATTACCCAGTCTTTGTTGTGCCCATCTGCTTAAGTCTGAAGCTTGGAGCCATGCTCTACGTCGTGCCCCTATGGCTATAGCAGAAGTTCTGCTAACAGACACAAAGGAGTCTAGGGAAGCACGAGTAAGAAACCAAGAGATACTTTGAATATGACTAAGTAGTAAGGAATAGTCTGCAGTCTTGGGCTCTGAAAGAAAAGGAGTCAAAAGATAATTTCTTTGTGACCTCCTGAAGCGATAGACTCATATAAAAAATATATGAGAGAATCCTTGTTGACAGCATGGATGTCTGGAAGGTTTGACGTCCAAAAGCATCTAGTGTCCTAGACTCACGACCTGGTGGGTAAGAAGAGTGCTTCTTCTTACTTTTCACCTTCCTCATTGTTGATTCCACCACAATGGAATGATGGGGAAGTTGAGTCTTTTGAAACCCTGGAGAGGGGGGCACCTGATACAGAAGATCAGTTGCTCTAGAAGGTGAGGGAACCCTTAAAGGTGCTTCCCACATTCTTAGAAGAAGATCTTGCAAGGAATGATGTAAAGGAAGCATTATATTTTCCTTTTCTCCAGTAGAAAGAGAGCCTTGTGTAGGATCATAGCCAGGGATAGGAATAGCAAGAGATGTTGCCATATTCAGGAGAAAATTCTGAAAAGAAGGATCTCCAAAGGGAACCGTCCCTGGGCAGGCTAGCCCTGAAGAATTAGCCTGGGCACCAGAGGATCTACTTGAGAATATAGGAATATAAGATCCTGCACGGTGCAAGAAAGGATCCTTAAGGGATGGATGCTGGTACTGGAGGTCATGACCTGAGACAGTCAGTACTGCATCGTCCATGCCAGGTATCGACTCCAAACTTGGTATAGAAAGGAGCGATCCTGGTAAAAGAAGCATGGAAGGAGCTGGCCCCGATGTTACTGCGGGTACCGGCACCGATACCGATACCGATACCGGTAGCTGTGTCGGAATCAAAGGCGGCACCGACATCGAAGCAGTCATCGGTGGCTGCTCAAGCGGTACCGAGGTAACCGAAAGCCTTTGGTAATCACCCTCGGTACCGAGCATCTGGAACCGGTAAGCGTCGGTACCGAGACGTGTCGGTACCCAGTCCTCCAGACTAGAGATCGATTCCAGACTCGGCATCGAAGGAAGCGAGTCTATCGATGCATGTCTAGAGGGTACCGACGTCGGTGGTAGTATCGGCATTGATGCCGATACTGGAAAGTCAATCTGGGGCATATCGACCGGTCCCGAAGGTACCGAGAAAGCCAGATGACGATCCGTGGTGAGGAGTGGATCGCTCAACACCAGTGCCGATGCCGGGGTATCAGTACCGCTCGAAGCGGATGCCACCACCGAGCATGGCTCAGGTATGTTCTGTGAGGGGTGAGCCCCAGGAACAACCTGAAACCCCTGATAGGCTTTGGAGGCCGAAGACCCCCGCTGGGGTTTTGAAGCCAATGGACCCTTGCGGGCAAGGCCGGAGCCGTCATCATGCTATGCATGAGACGTACCACTCAAGGGTTGGCTAGTCTTAACAGACTGTTTGTGGGTTACCTGATCTTGTAGAGAAGAAGAAATAGTCGGTGCCCTGACACTGGAAGGGAACTCGGTATCGAGGGAAACTCGAAATGGAAAATCTCTTCTCACAAAATTGTAGTCTAATGGCTCCGGAGGAAAATGGTCAGGACCCAAACAGGTTAGACACCAGTTCTAGGAGTCTAAAAACAAAACTGTACCGCCACAGCTTAGACACTTCTTAGGAAAAGAAGGAGGCGGCTCCATGATGGAGAGGCCTAGAAGGCCCAAAAGATTTAAGACAGAAACTGAGGGAAAAAAATTCCCTGAATTTAAGGAAAAGAAAAGAAAAAATACCGGCGGTACCGGTGGAGTCGGGGAGACAGCCGCGACCACAAGAAAACAAGAATTAAAGAATTAAGAATTAAAAAATTTTCTGCGGTGACAGGAGGACGTCCTGCCGGCTCCATGGAAAAGCGAAAACTGAGGAGAGACAGTTGGAAAAGCAGGAAGGCAGCACGCAGGCGCTGAGGGATGCTCCCAAAAGCTTTCTGATTGGACGCTGGGGAGCGTTCCCGCGCAGGCTCCGTCGGTACCGATGTACCCATATGTGAAGACCCATTCCTGCTTGTTCCTGGAGATATTTCTTTACAGAAAGAGAGTGGTAGATGCTTTGAATAGTCTCCCAGTGTAGGGGTAGAGATGAGGACAGTATCTGAATTCAAAAAAGTATGGGGCAAACACAGAGGATCACTAAAGGCAAAAAGGGGACTGTTGTAGTGGTTGATATGGAAGGGCAGACTAGATAGGCTATGTGGTCTTTTTCTGCCATCATGTTTCTATACAACTCTTAGTTATATTGTAATAATTATAAGTTACTAATGTTCCATGGTTAAGCTTTGAAGTTCTTTCCCTGTTCATTGTAAGTTCCAGTTGTTCTATTGTAAACCGCTTTTAATTTCATGATGGGGCGGTATATAAAACCTGTCAAATAAAAAAAATGAATAAGTATTGTTGCTCTTATTGTTCAGTTTATATCTGAAAGGTTAAACTCCCTCATTTTCACTGATGATGTGCAGCTGTGCTTTAGGTTAGACAATCAATGATTGCCTTGGAACAGTTAGGGACTATGGATGCTGGATAAACATATGTCAAACCAAAAAAGAGTGCTGTTGATATGAAGGCTTGTGTAGTTGCCTAGTAGAAAACCAAAAGAATCCTTTTGGATGCCAAAGTTACAATGGATGCTCAGATTTTAGCTATGGCTAGAATGCCAATTGTGCATCTTTGGATGATACAGAAGCTAAGTGCTCTTTTGGACAGCCACAGTCTGGCAATTTTGATCCAGGCTTGTATTATTTCTAGATTAGATTATTGTAAATAGCTTGTACTTTGGAACCCCTGTAAGGCTATATAGAAATTCCAGGTAAAATACAACATGGTTGCTACAGTACTATCCAGTTGTAGTCTCCATGATCACTTTCCTTCTGTGCTAAAACTGCTGCACTAGTTGTCCACTGAAATTATTTATTAGATTTAACTCATGCCATTTCACTGGTAGCTCAAGGTCAGTCACTTACTGCACCCGAATGAACAAATTTATGGATCAGATTTGCTAAAATATGTTACTATGTTAGTGACATTAACTTGGATCAGTAGTAAATAAATCCCACTACATAAAATAGGACCTTCAGTAAATAAAATTGATTTAGCTCATGCTTTCTCAGTATTATTTCAAGATGAGTATTTCTAGTTCCACAGGTGCTCCTTGTGGTCTTGGGCAAGCCACTTAACCCTCCATTGCCCATGTTCTCTGTAAAATAGTCATCTTAAAGTTATAATGCCCTGTTCAATGTAATTTCAGTTTGTTGAATGTAAACTGCCTTGATCATGAAAGGCGGTATATAAGAAATGTTAAATAAAAAAAAAATAAATAAATGAGTGACAATCTTATTTATTTATTTATTTAAAGGGTATTTCTATCCCGCCTTATCCTTCAATCAAGGCGGTGTGCACATCAAACAATCAGTGGTAATGGAGTGTGTGTGAGTTAGTTTATGTACAGTGAGGGTGCATGGGTGCAAGTGTGTTGATTAGCGTGATCTATTTACAACATGTGCTTTTTACAGTTATATACAAGGGTTTGCTGTTTCTGCAGCTTACTGTGGTTGATCTTCAATCGAGTCTGTGGTTCTGATCTGTGGTTGGTCTGAGTCTGTATGGTCTGGTTACTTGCTTGGGCCATAGTATTCAGTGAAGAGCAATGTCTTTAGGTGTTTTTGGAAGTCCTTTGGATCTTCAGTTGACCGTAGCTCATCTGGGAGTGTGTTCCATATTGTTGGAGCCGCCAGTGATAGGGCTCTTTGTGTGGTGGATTTGCATGCTTTTGTGTAGTTGTTTGGGGTGTTGAGTGTATCAGCTGTGGTCTTTCTTCTAGGTCTGGTGCTTGCGTTGGGGAGTATGAGGGGTTGTAGGCTGAGTGCGGAGTTTTTGTGTTTGATTCTGAAAATGTTTAGTATAATTTTGTATTTGATGCAGTGGCTGATTGGGAGCCAGTGGAGGTCTTTTAGTATGGGTGTGATGTGGGCTTGTATTGGAGAGCCGGTGATTATTCTGGCTGCTGTGTTTAGAGTCATCTGAAGTGGCCTGAGTGAGTGTTTTGCAATGCCGCTATAGATCGGGTTGCAGAAGTCAAGGATGAGAGTTATAAGCGCTTGGCAGACTGTGCGGAAGTGGTCTTGTGTGAGTAGAGGTTTGAGATGTCTGATTACTCTCATCTTGTAGTATGCGTTCTTGGTGGTTCTTCTTATGTGTGATTGTAGGTTCAGCTCTCTGTCGAGTGTTATTCCGAGGTATTTCACTTCGTTCTTCAGTTGTATTGCTGTGGTTTTGGTTTTGATTAAGGGAGAGTTGCTGAAGGTGTTGTTTCGTGTGATGATGAGTGCTTCTGTCTTGCTGAGGTTTATGGCTAGGTTTTTGTGCTGGAGCCATTTGGATATGCTGTTGAGACAGTCTGTTATTTTGGAGTAGTCGGGGCTGTCGAGGTTGATTGGGGTGTATATCATGATAGATTGTGTCCGCATAGATTGTGTAGTTTATTTTGTGTGCTTTTATGATGTTGCAGATTGGTTGGATGTATATGTTGAATAGCAGTGAGGATAGTGCGGATCCTTGTGGCACCCCTTGCTTGATCTTTGCGGGTCTTGAGATGTTAGATACGATCTTGACTTGGAACTGTCTGTCTGTTAGGTATGGTGCCCTCTATTCCGATGTTTTGTAGTCTGGTTAGGAGGATTTTGTGGTCAACTGTATCAAACGCAGCTGAGATGTCCAGGAAGATCATTAGTGTTCCTTGTTTGTGGTTGTCTATGGTTTGGATTATGTCGTTGAATAGGTATAGCAGTAGTGTTTCGACTCCGTGGTTGGGGCGGAAGCCATGCTGATGTAAGTCCAGTGGAGCATGTGCATTGATGTGGTCCTGGAGCTGTTGTTGTACCACTTTTTCAATGATTTTGGCCAGAAGTGGTATACTGGAGATTGGTCTGTAGGCTGCTGGATTACTTTTGTCTAAAGTGGTTTTCTTTGGGATTGGCCTTATTGTGGCTATCTTCAGCTGGTCTGGCATTGTGCCTTGCACTAGGGAGTTGCTTACCATGTTGTGTATGAGGCTGAGGAAACTTTCCTTGGTTGCCTTGATCCATGGGACCGTGCATGGGTCTGTCGGTGCGGTGCTTGTGTTGAGGGCGGAGATGATGTCAGAGAGTTGCCTTGTGGACGGAGTGCTGAACTTGGCCCAGGTTGTGGTGGGTATGGTTGGGTTGTTGGTTCCTTCGGTTGTTTGTTGTGGTGAGTCGCCTATCTTTGCTTGAAGGTGATCTGCAAAGGTTTGTGGGTCAATTTGTATGTCTTTTTCTGAGTTTGGTTTGTTGGTTAGCGTTTTTACTATCTCGAAAAGCTCTCTTGGTTTGTTGTAGGCCTTTAGGATAGTGTTGGTGTGGTGTTCTCTTTTTGTTTGGTTAATGAGCTCGTTGTAGTTTCTTTGTTGAGTTATGTATAATGCCTGTGTGGAGGGGGATTTGGAGCGTCTCCAGCAGCGTTCTATCTTCCTCAGCTTTCTTTTTGCATTGCGTATTTTCCTGGAGTACCATGGGGTGTGCTGTCTTTTGGTGTTTGTTCTTGTCTCTGTTTTGGCTTTGGCTGTGGCATTGATGATGCTGTTCCATTCGCTTATTTGTTCGTTCAGGTCGTGTGTTTCTGGGTTGAGGTAGGGTAGCGTGTCTTGTAGGAATTGGTCTTTGTTGAAGACTTTGAATCTTCTTTGGCCTTGTGGTGTGTTTTGAGTCTTGTTGTGTCCTTCCCTTTGATTTGTGATTTCTATTTTGATCCTGTGGTGGTCCGACCATGGTACTGGTGTGACTGTGGGTGATGAGATGTCACCTCTGTTTATTATGTGGTTGGGGGCGAATATGAGGTCCGGTGTTGATCTGTGCCTGTGTGTTGGGGTGTTGATTATTTTGTGTACTGTAGGGAGTTCATTGCTTGAAGGAAGGTTTCCTTGTCCCTGCTGCTGGTGGAGCTGAGGTTGAAGTCGCCCAGTAGTATTAGAGGTTTGTGGTTCTTGTTGATTGCACAGACGGTCTCTAGGGTGGCGGCAAGTTCCTCTGTTGGAGCATGAGGGGCTCTGTAGATGAGGCATATGGCCATGTGCTTGTTACCTACCGCAATTGTATTGCATTGGTCTGAGTCTTGTGAGGTGAGTGTATTAGTTTTAGTGTGTCTTTTGCAATGATCAGAACTCTGCCTCCTCTCTTCTGTGTGCGTGGATTGTTGAAGGCTGTGTAGGTGGGGGGGACTAGTTGGTTGAGGAGTACAATGTCGGTGTGGGTCAGCCAAGATTCTGTGATGCAGAGGATATCGGGTTGTTGGTCCTCTATGTGGTCTCTGATTGTGTTTATTTTGTTTCTTACTGACCTGGTGTTCATTAGTTCTATTGTGGTGGTGTTTGGGGTGTCTGGCTCCTTAGGGTTTGCTTTGGTGTTCATTTGTGGGTTGTGCATGTGGACTGTGTGCCTGTTGTGTTTGTATTTCTTGAGTGGGCTCCGGGTGGTGTGTTGGGGAAGGGGGTATGCTGGCATGGTTGTTGGTATCCATAGGTTTATTGGGTGTGTGTATCCTGTGACTGTTTGTTGGGGGATGAGTTGTGTTATGAGGAGGAATACTGGTAGGTAAGTGATTGTGTCCATGATGGATTGTGTATTTTGCTATGAGTTTGTTAAAGTTGGGTCTCTGGACGAGCCTACCTGGCCGGGTCTTCTGTGTGTGGAGTGGTTGTCTGGCTCTTATTGTTCCTGTTTGTAGACTCTTTGTGGTCGTGCGTGTTGCCGTGTCTTCCTCTGGCTGCTTCTGCTGTTTCTGCGTGGATTTGTGGGCTGTTCCTTTCGCCTTCGTGCCCCGCCTAAGGGCCACGCCAAAGGGCCCTCTGGCGAGGCCCTCAGGCGCTGGCCCGCCAGGTGCGGGCGCACCCCGTAGGGGGGCCGCTTTTAGTGTGTCCTGTGGTTGCTGCTCGGTGCTCCCACTGCCCCGATTGGGCAGGAGCTTCTGAGTGGGAGGATTTCCCGCTCAGGCGCTCTACCCCGATCGGGGGGAGCTTTGGTGTTCTGCGGGCTGCCGGCAGTAAAAGCGGCTCCCTTTGTGTAGGGGGGCCGCTTTTAGCGTGTCCTGTGGTTGCTGCTCGGTGCTCCCACTGCCCCGATTGGGCAGGAGCTTCTGAGTGGGAGGATTTCCCGCTCAGGCGCTCTACCCCGATCGGGGGGAGCTTTGGTGTTCAGATACAATAGATATTTCCTTATTTCTGGAGGGCTTACAAACTGTTTGCACCTGAAGCAAAAGAATGCTAAATAGCTTGCCCATAGTCACAAGGGGTATCAGTGGGATTTGAATCCTTGCTTCCCAGGTTCTTAACCCACTGCTCTAACCATTAGGTTACTCCTCCATTCGCACGTCACTTACACGCACAATTTATAAAATACATCACTTGCACATTCTATGGATATTTTATAAATGTTTCTCTACATTTTAAACATGAAAAATGCCTTTATACAATTACATAGTAGTACTTGCTGCATTCTGACAAGATGGCACATACTTGTACGTACCACATGTAGGTGTTTCCAGAGGCAAAATTTGGGAACAGCAGAGGTGTAATTGCTGTGTATGCTTTGGAGCATGTGTAAATGTAGGTGATGATATTGGGTATTATTGGGGCTGGATATGGGGGCCTATTTTATAAAGATACATTGGCCATCTATATAGCCTTTATAAAATAGGTACCTTTTTTGATTTCTCACATAAGCGTCCTGTTATAAAATCAGGCCCTCAAAAATCTGAGTGATGCTGCTCTTTATTTGACCATGTATTTTTGGAAAATGGCTGGTCCCTGTGTACGTGCTGCTGAATACATATATATGTCTATTGGTGTGTAAACCATGATAGCGTCTGCGTAGACGTGGTATCTTATATTGTATTTTTTGAAGATCGAACATATGCCTCGGAGGACTTCAACGTCAATCCACCGGGGCCTCTGCTCGATGTTACACATCTTTGCCCTTCAATGCCGACGAAGACAATGCTGAGTCCTTCTTTGTCCCTGGGGGAACATCGATGGATGACCAATGTTCAAGAGGTCTACAAGTGGCTTAACTCCAAATGGGTTTGAGAGCTCCTTGATGTCGATGCACCGCTAGCATCAGATGCAGCCTTGGAAGCCATCGACTGATGCCACCAATGACCATGCCGATGGATCGGACATAGAAGCACCAAGAATCTTGTCACACTGCTTCTCTTGACCTTTGAACCCTCTTTTTATTATCTGTAAATACAAATTATTAGAAGGGAGCTTATAATCGGATCCCAAGTACTGGAGGCACCATTTATATGTGTCCATGATGGATATGTTCCTTGAACACCTGGTACACTTTTTAACTCACAAGGTTTTGGGACGTCATCTGGAAAATGCTGCAACAATATGTGCCTCTGAGTCAAAGTTGACTCCTGGTGACCCAGCAGCTCCTGGGTTTTCTTGGCAGTGTGACCAGAAGTAGATTGCCAGGCCTTTCTTCTGAGGCAATGGAGGATTAAGTGACTTGTCCAAGGTCTCTTGGATCCCAAGCCAATGCTCTAACCACTAGGTTATTCCTCCACTTTGCTGGAAAAATAGCTGCATCAAAAGCAAATGTCTCAATTTTTAAAAAATAAACCTAGCTAAAATGCTGACGTGCTTAAGAGGGTTGAGGCATCATGGAAAATAAAGGAAACTTTTAAATGTCCAAAAGCTTAAGAAGACTATGGGAAGGGATAGTCAATACCATCACAGCAGGTTGTGAAAACGAATGGAAAAATGACCCACTCCCTTCCTCCTGGCTTTTGGAACCCTCCCTCTCTGCGTTACCATTCATTCTCGTTATGGTAAACTCCAGTCTCTCCTCTGGCTTCTTTCCCATGGCCTGGCAGCATGCTGTCATCCGGCCCTTGTTGAAGAAGCCCTCCCTTGATCCCACCATCCCAGCCAACTGGTGGCCTGTTTCTAACCTTCCCTTTCTTTCAAAGATCCTTGAAAAAATAGTTTCCTCACAATTTTCTCTGCACCTCAACGCCACCCTCTCCCTTCACCCTTTGTCAATCCGGCTTTAGATCAGGTCACAGTACCAAGACGATTCTGCTTGCACTTCTGAATGAAGTCCATCAGGCCCATGAATGTGGTGACCTCTCTATTGCTGCTTCCCTAGATCTTTGCTCTGCTTTTGACTTGGTGGACCACCGCACGCTCCTCGCTCGCCTGCACGGGTTCGGGGTTCATGTGCTCAGTGCTTGCCCCGCTCCTGTTCAACGTCTTTCTTGCCTCGTTTGCTCTTACTATTCAGCAATTTGGTATTTCTGGCTATTACTATGCTAATGATCTTTTTCTCCTATATCATACTGACTCTCTAGCCCCTGACCTGTCCCACTTCAATGCCTGCCTTTCTGCTGTCTCTGTCCGATTGCATACCAATTTTCTCCACCTCGACCCATCCAAGTCCACGGCCCTCTGGTTCTCTTTGAGCTCTCCTCCCCCAGACCTTCCCCCCCCCCCCCCCACTATGTTCTACCCCTGTGCCCCTTGTACCCACCCTCCATTATCTCGGCATCACTCTGGACTCCTGTCTCAGCTGTCACTCCCACATTTCTCTACTTGCCCAGTGCTCTTTCCTTTCTCTGCGCCAGATCCGTGCCATCCAACCCTTCCTCTTGCAGCCTTCCCTCACTACCCTCATGCTGTCCCTTGTTGTCTCTAGGCTGGACTACTGTAATGTTGTCTTCGCAGGTCTCCTCCAATATCAGCTTCGTTGCCGTCAGCTCATTCACAACACTGCCGCCTGCCTTATTACTCACTCCTCCCCTTTAGATCATATCACCCCTCTCCTTCTGCAGCTCCACTGGCTTCCCATCAAATTTCGCTTCATCCATAAGACACTCACCACCACTTACAGGGTACTCCACACTAGCATCCCCCACTACTTTGCTGATCTCATTCATCACCAGCCCTCCCCATGTCCCCTCCACTCCTGTGGGAATCGACTCTTCCTTCCCTCCCCTGCCCAAGTCCACCTGGAACTCACCTGCCACTCTGCCTATTTTTTCCTCGCCCCTGCACTCTGGAACTCATTCCTATCAGCTTTGCACACTGAGGCCTCCTTTCTTGGCTTTAAAGCTATGTTGAAGACCCACTTATTTCACCTGGCGTTTGATCTTACCCCCCCCCCCGACCCCTAGAATCCCTCTGCCAAGTATTCCTCTCCTTGTTCCCCCCCCCCCCCCCCCCGTGTCGCTGTTTCTCTTCTTTGCCTCTTTTCCGTCTCTTCTGCTGCTTTCCTATTTGATTGATGGAGTTCCTTTCATCCTTTGTCTCTCTCTGCAGTTACATTGTATGTACACCACTCTGATGCAATAGCCTGGGTGGTATATCAAATGCTTCAATAAAGATAAAGCTCAGCGTGTGAAGGCAGTCAAAAAAGCAAACAGAATTTATTTATTATTTATTTATTTATTTTCCTTTTAACTTTTTATTAAATGTTTCTGTAAATAGTACAAACATCTTCATAACACAACATGTACATTTTCCACAACAGTCTTACAGACAATTTATTCCCCCCCCCCCCCACTAGCTATTACAACAGTTAATATTGCCTAATCTTCTAGCTCCCCCCTCCCATCTCCAGTTCCCCCTTCATTTGTTCGTGCTTCTATATCACAGCATAACTCTCTTGTTCATCACAAATATATACACTCTTTCACCATTTAGCTCATTTTCAGTGCATTATGCTGATTACAGTCTTTACCGTGATCCATCCCTCCCTTACTCCCTCCGCACCTTCTCTCCTTCTTTCCAGTTCTCCAGCCATGTCCATACTCTCCTCCATTGTTCCGCACTCCTCTCCCCTTTCCCCTGTCACAGCCCCGTCAATCTATGCATCAAACACAAATCCACTATTTGTCTGACAAAAACTGCACTTTGGGGTTTACCCGACCCTGTCCAATATTTTGCTATCTCAACTTCTTGCTGATACTATACAATGGTGCAATACCACCCTGTCCAATTGATGCAATAGGCAGACCTCTGGGGTTTTTTTGCAATCTATGTCCTGTCATTTCATAAATTATCTCCAAAACCTTTTCCCAGTATGCTTGAATCTGCCCACACCTCCATCACATGTGTAACAAATCACCTCTCTCTTGGCATCCTCTCCAGCACTGATCAGATTCTCCCAGTCCCGCTCTTCTTTTGCGTATCAGTGTCCAATAACACCAATATAGCACTTTATAAGAATTTTCTTTTATTTGCGTGGCTATAGATATTCCTGCCACTGTCTGTATTACCTTAATCCCACACCTCTTCATTCTATTGCACTTCTAAGTCTTCCTCCCATTTCTTCATAAACTCTAGCTTACCCTCTCCTCCCTCCATTAACCCTTTATAGATTTTGGACAAAGCTCCTTTTTGTCCTAAATGTCCTGAGCAGAGGGCCTCAAACCACCCCCTATTGTTCCATAAATTCCTCCATACTTTCTGCTGTCGCAGGAAGTGACTTACCTGGATATACAGTAGCTATAGTAATCATTATTTGATAACCCATATAAATCCTTAATGCCCTCAGAATCTCTAATACCCTCTTTAAACACGATCTGGGAAATATGTGTGAGTCCCAACTGTGCCCATCTACGCAATGTACTCACCCTTGGCCCTTGTCCCCTCTCAAAGCATGCCGCTAATGTCATCCCCTGCATATATCCTTTATCTTGTATTAATACTTTCCTATTTTGTCCTATTTTGTTTCCAAATATTCAAGATATGAAGAATGATGGGGCTTATGAGGTTAATTTCAGGTGCTTTACTTTCCCTCCACACCATCCTTTCCAATCCCACTTCCCTTACTGAGTTTTCTTCCATTTGGACCCAGTGTTTCTGTTTTTCTCTTTGCCATTCGTATATCGTCTTCAATTGTGCTGCAACATAATATTTTCGAAAATTGGGAACCCCTAGTCCCCCCTCTCCCTTAGTTCTCTGCATGTTTGAAATAGCTACCCTGGGGCTCCTATTTTGCCATATAAATCTATTGACAGTTCTTTGCAATTGCTTTAACTTTCTATGCAGTACCAGTATCGGCAACGTTTGAAACAGGAACAAAAATTGAGGCAAAAGCATCATCTTTATAGCTGCAATTCATCCAAACCAAGATAGGTATCCCTGCCCCTATCCATTCAATAGGCTTTCAACTTGCCCAAATAATTTTAGATAATTTAGATCATATAGTAATTCCAACCTATTACTTATTTGGATCCCTAGGTAGTTAATAACCCCCCTGGCCCACCTAAATGGATATTTGTTCTGTAATATTCCCTGTGCTTCCTTTTATAGCGACAAATTCAGTATTTCAGATTTTGTCCAGTTTATAGTGAATCCCAACAACCTTCCATATTCTTCTAATTCCCACATTAATATTGGTATAGTAAATCCCGGTCTAGTCACGCTCATAATTATATCATCCGCAAACAATGATATTCTATATTCTTTTTTTCCTACTATTATGTCCTTCAGGTCCGCCCGTTCTCTCACTCTCTCCGCAAATGGCTCCACAGAGAGTGCGAATAGAAGAGGCGACAGGGGACACCCTTGCCTCGTCCCTCTCCCCTGCTCAAAGAAAGCAGAGTAGGCTCCATTCACCCGAACACAAGCTTTCGGGTTGCGGTAAAACGCTCGCACCCAACCCATGAACTCTTCCCCCAACCCCTTCCTATCCATTACCTGGAAGAGAAAAGGCCATGACACCTGGTCGAAAGCCTTTTCCGCATCTAAGAATAATAGCAAAGCCTCCTCTTTACTTTGTTCAATCGACCAAATAATGTTGAGTATCTTTCGAATATTGTCTGCTACCTGCCTACCTGGGATAAATCCCGCTTGAACCTGATGGATCAATTTCCCTATTACTCTATTTAAACGTGTAGCCAATATTTTTGCCAGTAATTTAGCATCCAAATTTAGCAATGAAACTGGTCTATACGATGAACATTCTTGTGGGTCCTTTCCTACTTTATGTATTACCGTTATTCCTGCCCACCCCATAGTATCTGCCAGCACCCCCCTCTTTTGGTAGATTAAACAACCACACTAATGGCAATCTTAATATCTCTCCAAACCTTCTATAAAACCTTGCTGTGAGCCCGTCTAGTCCCGGCACCTTATCTACTGTACTTTTAACTGATTTATAGCTTTCAAGACTTCCTCTTCCATTATAGCTCTATTTAACTCTTTTTGTTCCTCCTCCTCCAGTTTCGGAAGCTTTGTGGAGCCTAAATAAATCTTTAACCTCTCCATCTCTGGAGGAGTTCTCGCTTCGCACAGCGACTGGTAAAATCTGTTAAAGGCCTCCCGGATATCCCCATCTTTGTGAACTAATTGCCCTCCAGAGTCTCTAACTTTCAATATTTGTGATCTTAGTTTCCGTTGTTTCAATTTCTGTGCCATGTATCTCCCTGCTTTATTTCCCCCCTCGAAAAATTCCTGTCTCAAAAGTTGCATGCAATATCTAATCATTTCTGCTTGCATAGCATTTATCTTTATAAATGCAACACCATTTCTTCTTTGTCTTTCATTTCCAGCATAGTAGACCATGTGATCATCTGATGCAAAGTGCCCGATGCCAGTCCATTTCAGTTTGCTGACACCCAACAGATCAAGTTGTACACGTTCCATTTCATTCTTGACCACCTCCAACTTCCCTTGGTTCATACTTCGTACGTTCCATGTTCCAATGCCTAAGACATCTTTACAGCTTCTGACTCTCATTTCATGCGCAGCTACATCACCAGTCAGACTTCCCGAGGGCTTTGATCCAACCCCATCATAAATCCTGGCTTTACTCTGAAAAGTCTTCAGCTCTTCCCCAGTAGCTAGTTGAGTGCCTTCCGACCTGGGGGTCTCATCTTCCAGCACCATAGCACAATTTGTTTTGTTGTAACTATCCATTGGGTTTTCATGGCAAGATACAGAAGTAGATTGCCGGGCCTTTCTTCCGTGCAGTTTAAGTTTGGTGTTGTTGCCATTGTCACAAAAATGTGGTCCTCCGCTGTCAACACTATCCCATTCTGCTGGTGTTGCATTTATAATAAAGAAGAAACTTGCAAGAACTCTAATGAAATACAATGCAGTCAGCGAACGCTTAATCTCTATTTGTCTACGAGGATTGCCTATCAACACAACTATAATTCAAGTATGTGCCCCAATAACAGCTGCAGAAGAGAATGAAATTGAAGAATTCTATGAATAAGTACAATCTGAAATTGACAGAACATGCAAACAGGATATCCTGATAGTCATGGGTGACTGGAACGCAAAAGATGGCAACAAAGAAGAAGGCAAAGTAGTTGGAAAATATGGACTTTGCAACAGAAATGAAGCTGGAGAAAGACTGATAGAATTTGGCAAGACCAATGATCTATTCATCTCAAACACCTGATTCCAGCAACACAAGCAGCGACTGTACACATGGACTTCACCCAATGGATTGTATAAAAATCAAATTGACTACATCTGTGGAAGTCAACGATGGAAAAGTTCTATAACATCAACAAAGACAAAACCTGGAGCTGACTGTGGTACAGATCATCAACTACTAGTATGCAAACTCAAGCTAAAGTTGAAAAAGAGCAAACCACTCATGAATGCAGCAAAATATGACCTTGAGACTATACCACTGGAATTTAAAGACTGCCTGCAAAATCAATTTGCTGCTTTAGATACAAATGACAGAGCTCCGGAAGAGTTATGGAATGACATCAAGAAGGTTGTGTTCGAAGAAAGCGAGAAGTCTCTACAAAAGGTGAAAAAGCAAAAGCGGCCAAAATGGATGACGGAAGAAACTCTGAAAATTGCCCAGAAATGCAGAGAAGCTAAAGCCAGAGGAGAAAGAAAGACAATCGCAGAATTCAACAGAGATTTCCAACATGCAGCAAGACAGGACAAAGAAAAGTACTACAATGACACTTGCAAGGAAATAGAAGCAGAAACTATTAAAGGAAGAACAAGATCGGCTTTCCTAAAGCTACGAGAGTTAAAGAAAAAGTTCCAGCCTCGAATTGGAATGTTACAATATGCTCAAGTTTCTATGTTGAATGATGCTGAGAAGATCAAGAAAAGGTGGAAGGAATATACAGAGTTTTTATATGATAAAGATCAAGTGGACAAACAGCCGTTTCAACCTGTACCTTATGATCGGGAACCATTGGTGATGAAAGAAGAAGTTGAAGCAGCATTGAAAGCCTTATCAAAGAACAAAGCACTAGGCATTGATAGCATTCCTATAGAAGCATTGCAGCAATCTGATGCAGCTATTACCATACTTACAAGGCTCTGCCAAGAAATATGGAAGACAACATCATGGCCAACTGACTGGAAAAGATCTGTGTTTATACCAATACTAAAGAAAGGTGATCCAACTGACTGTGGAAATTATCGAACAATCGCTCTAATCCCACATGCCAGCAAGATTTTACTGAAGATTATTCAAAAGAGACTACAACCATACCTGGAACAAGAACTACCTGAAGTGCAAGCAGGGATCAGGAAAGGGCGAGGAACGAGACATCATTGCGGATGTGAGATGGATCCTTGAAAAGACTAAAGAATACCAAAAGGATATCTATTTGTGCTTTATCGACTATAGCAAGGCTTTTGACTGTGTAAACCATGAGAAACTCTGGGCCATATTAAGAAGCATGGGTATACCAGAACACCTGATCGTACTCTTGCACAATCTGTACATTAATCAAGAAGCAACAGTTCGAACGGAACAAGGAGAAACAGAATGGTTTAAAATGTTTATGTTTATGTTTATTAATCTTGATATACCGCCCTTTAGGGGGACCAGAGCGGTTTACAATGTAAAAACAATCATAAAAACAATTATAAAAACATTAAGCCAGAAGAAATGAAAAGGAAGTTACAATCTCGAGATAGGAAAGGGGGAAGAGGAAAGAGCACAACACAAATCACAGTAGAAAGAGCTTACACAAAAGGGGAGGGAAGGTCAAAGGCGAGGGAGAAGAGGTGGGTTTTCAGATTACATTTAAAAGTGAGATAGTGGGGCTCGAGGCGGAGGAGGGGGGAAGAGAGTTCCAAAGGGCGGGAGCTGCGAAGAAGAAAGCTGAGGAGCGGGTGGACTGAAGGTGTGCAAGAGAGGGGGAAGGGAGAGTGAGACGGTTAAGGTGAAATGAGTGAGGTGTGTGCCTGGGGGTGTGATAAGTGAGAAGGTCTGCCAGATACTACGTAGTGTTAGTGTGAAAGGCCCGATGTACCAGCGTAAGCAATTTATATTGGGAACGGAAAGGTAGAGGCAACCAATGGAGACGGGAAAGGAGGGGTGAGATGTGATCGCGGGCAGAGGAGTGGGTAGCAATGCGGGCAGCAGTGTACTGGATACGTTGAAATCGATGAAGCTGAGTTTTCGGAAGACCAAGAAAAAGAGAGTTAGCAAAGTCAACACGGGATATAACCAGAGATAGGAGTAATGTAGCGAGTGCTGGGGGGGTGAGGAAAGGGTGAATAGCACGAATTTGGCGCAAGAAGAAGAAAGAGGTCTTAGTGACGTGGGAGATGTGATCGTGAAAAGATAAGTTTGAGTCAAAGAAAACGCCAAGGTAACGGAAAGAAGAGACCAATGGAATGGGGGAACATGAGAAAGATGGGGCTAGGGAAGGAGAGGGACTGCCGCAGGAAAACCAAATAGCGATAGTCTTTGTGAGGTTAAGGTGAAGACAGTTTTGTGACAACCAATCAGCGACAGTGGAAAGACAAGAAATAAGTGGGGAGAGATCAGGGTGAGAGGGGGAGGTGTGGTGTAGGAGAACAATATCGTCAGCGTAATAAAAGGCGCTGATCCCAGTTTGCTGAATCTGAAGAGTGAGGGGGGCTAGAAAAAGGTTAAAAAGAAGAGGTGCAAGTACAGAGCCCTGGGGAACACCACATATCAGAGGAAAGGGGTCCGAGGCAGGAATGGAAGGGGAGGAAGAAAGGACTGAGCAGGACCGCGAGGACAGGAAAGACTGAAACCAATGAAGCACCGTGCTGCGAAGACCCGCCTCTCGGAGACGGGTGAGAAGGAGGGAGTGATAAACAAGGTCAAAGGCGGCGGACAGGTCAAGGGCTACCGCCACCGAAATATCACTACGATCGTGAGCAACGTGTAGGGCATTGGTGAAAGCGAGAAGGACAGTTTCTACACTGTGACCCTGACGGAACCCAGATTGCCGTGGATGAAGAAAGTTGACATCGTCTAAGTGGTGAGAGAGTTGGGCAAATACAAATTTTTCTAGAAGTTTGGAAATGAAGGGGAGGTTTGGATACTGGGCGATAGTGGGAGGGAACCATGGGGTCAAGGGAGGGCTTCTTGAGAATGGGGCGAATGAGAGCGTGCTTCCAGGAGTGGGGAAAAATACCGGAGGAGAGGCTAGAGTTAAGCATAGAGAGGAGAGGGGGGAGAAGTGCCAATGATGGGTTTAACAGCCAAGAGGAAGGGATGGGGTCGAGGGAGCAGAAGGTCTTATTAGAAGAGGAGATAAGTTGGTGACGTTCAGCAGAGGTTATTAGGGAGAAAGAAGACCAAGTATGGGAATGGCCAGGGGATGGAGGAGGAGACACTACGGGAGGGGGAGGGAGGATGGGTGAGGGGCAGGAGGGAAGGGAGGACCTAAGATTGGAGATCTTATCGCTAAAGAATGTGGCAAGAAGTGAAGGAGGGGGAGATAGGGGAGCGGAGAAGGCAGAGGCAGAGGGAAGAAGGGAGGTGAGGGAGTGAAGTGTATTATAGAGGTGTCGAGTCTGATTAGGAGCACTTGAGATGGCAGTAGAGAAGTAGTTTCTTTTGGCTGAGTGCACCTGAGAGCGGTAGTGGGAGTGATGAGCCTTAAATGATGAGAGAGTGGTTGGAGAAGGTGCCTTGCGCCATAGGCGTTCGGCTCTGCGGAGCTGAGAGCGGAGCAGTCTAAGGCCAGGATGATACCAAGGTTGTGAGGGGCGACGCTTTGGGGGACAGGGCTGAAGGGGGGCCAGATTGTCAAGCGCATCGGAAAGAGTAGAGAACCAGAGGGTAGCTTGGGAGTCAGGGGAACGAGAGGGAAAGTCAGCTGGGAAAAGATGAGGTACAGAGGGAAATTGCTGAATAGTAGAAGGGGTGATGTGGCGAGATAGACGCTGAGAGGAAGAGGGTACCGGGGTGGGCGGATGAGAGGAATTTTCGGGGAGAAAACAAGAGAAAAGTAGACAGTAATGATCTGACCAAGGAAGAGGGAAAGAGGACAGATCAGACAGACGTAAGGGGGAAGAGAAAGGGGTTAGAAGGAGGTCAAGAATGTGACCGGCTACGTGGGTAGGGAAGGAGACATGCTGAAAGAGGGAGAGATCATCTAGAAGAGAGACGAAAGCGTGATCCCTAGAGGAGGCTGGAGAATCAAGATGCAAATTGAAGTCTCCAGCGATAAGCAGCTGGGGGAAAGCGAGGGTCAAGTCGGAGATAGTAAGAATTAAGGAGTCCCAAAGATCGGAGCGCAAGGCTGGTGGGGAGTAAACAAGAAGGACGTGTAGTGGGGGAGATGAATGGAGGTGAAGAAGTAGAGCTTCTGGGTAGTGAAGCAGTGGAGAGAAGACTTGTGTGAAGGAAAGAGCAGGGTGCAGAATGGGGCCACTCCTCCACCGGAGCGGCCACACCTCGGAACAGAGATTGCGGAGAAACCAGGAGGGAGACAACGGGCAAGGAGGGCGTCTTCCCCTTCCTTCAACCAAGTTTCTGTGAGGAGAAGGAGATCCAGGGAAGATTGAACAATAAGATCCTGAATAAGGAGGGTTTTCTTTCTAAGTGATCTGCAGTTAAGAAGCCCAAACTGAAGAGGGGGTGGGGTGGAAGAGAGAAGTGAAGCATGGGAGGTACCAGTAGTAATATGACAGGGAAGGAGATGATCCAGACACCGAGTGCGCGTGGATGCGGGTAAAACTGGATGGTGCCCCCAAATAACAGGTATATTTATTTATTTATTTATTTATTATTTATTTACATTCTCTTATATACCTCGCTATTCTGCATCAGTGCGGTTTACATTGAACAAACTGAAATTACATTGAACAGGGCATTATAACTTGGAGATAACTATTTTACAGGGAACATATGGGCCATCGAGAGGGGAGGGAAAGAGAGAGTCAGGGAAAGTGTAGGGGCAGGAGGGGTAAGGAGACTCACTTGAAGCAGAGAGGGCGGTGGTCCGGCGAGCAGTGATGACGGACGAACCAAGGGAGGAGAAGAAAAATGTCCAAGGTGCCAGGAGGGGACCAGTAGAGCAAATAAGAGGGTGAACCATGTAACGGCAGGGCAATAAGCAAAGGTGTAAGACAAGGCTGCAAACCTTCCCCCTACTTGTTTAATTTATATGCAGAACAAATCATCAGAGAAGCAGGATTGTATGAAGACAACAGAGGTGTGAAGATTGGTGGAAGACTCATCAACAACCTTCGCTATGCTGATGATACTACATTACTGGCTGAAAGTGAAGATGATCTGAAACATTTGCTTCTCACAATCAAAGAACATAGTCTCAAAATGGGCCTGCACCTTAATGTAAAGAAGACAAAGATCATGACAACTGGCATAATCAACAGGTTCATTGTTGAAGGAGAAGAAATTGAAATTGTGAACAACTTTAACCTACTTGGATCAAGTATCAATAAAGAAGCAACATGCAGTCAAGAAATCAAACGACGCATTGTTCTTGGCAGAATGGCTATGAAAGACCTAGATAAGATTCTCAAGAGCAGAGATGTCTCTCTCCATACAAAGATTCGACTTGTTCAAGCCATGGTATTTTCAATAACATCATATGGATGTGAAAGCTGGACAGTAAAAAAGACAGACAGGAAGAAAATTGATGCCTTTGAATTATGGTGCTGGCGGCGAATACTGTGTATACCATGGACTGCCCGAAGAACAAACCAGTCGGTACTAGAGGAGATCAAACCTAAGCTTTCTTTAGAAGCTCAGATGACAAGACTTCGACTTTCATACTTTGGACACATGCGAAGAGAGAGATCATTAGAGAAAGACATCATGCTTGGCAAGATAGAAGGTCAAGGCAAAAGAGGAAGGCCAGCAATGAGATGGATTGATACAATAACAGCAGCTACGGGTAACCAGTCTGTCAACAATGAGCCGTCTGACTGAAGACCGAACACAATTTAGGATAGCTATCCAGAGGGTCACCATGAGTCGACTCCGACTCGACGGCACTTAACAACAACAGCATTTATCTGAGCTCTTACTGCCAGCACTTGGCCTCTATACGTTCCTTTTCTATGTTGCGCATCTAATTCTTCCAATTTCATTAATCTTTCTCTCAATTCCCTATCTCTTCCCTCCCTTTCCTTCCTTTTACGTGTCCCCCATTTAATTAGAACTCCCCTCACTACTGCCTTATATCCATCCCAGACTCCACCCCAAGCCACCTCACCATTATCATTCCATCTAAAATATTCCCTTGTTTCCTGCTCTATTTCTTCTCTAACCCTCTCATCCTCTAGTAAAGATTCATTTAACCTCCAAAACTGAATGCCTCTCTCCTCCCCCTCAATTTCAACCTAACCTCCACAAGAGCATGGTCTGACCACGTTATTGAATCCAACTCCGCCCCTTTGATCCTACCCACCACCACCTCCTTAGTTACCCAAATGGCGTCTATTCTGGAATATGAACCATGTTCTGGGGAGAAATATGAGAAATGTCTTTTCGGGGCGGGGGGGGGGGGGGGGTTTAAATCTCCATGCATCTATCAAGCAGTGTTGTGTTACAAAATTGCGATACTTACTCCTATCTGCTCTTTTGCCTTCTCTTTTCCCCGTAGCGTCTCTAGCAGGATTCCACGTTAAGTTAAAGTCACCCCCACAAATGAGCTTACCATTTCCCAATTTCCCCACCTCTTCATTGAGCTTTGTCCAAAATTCTCTTTGCACCACTGTAGGCGCATATACATTCATTATACAATACCACTCATCCCCTATTTTTAAGCGCAAGAGTACATATCTACCTGCTTTAGCCCTAACTACTTTCTGTAACTCCATCTTTAATTTTGAATCTATTAAGATTGCCACTCCTCCTTTCTTCTTTTCTACTGTGTTTGATGCATGGACACATACACCGTACCCTTTAATTTTGACCAGGTGTTCTGTCGCCCGGGTTAGGTGTGTTTCCTGTATGAGCACTAACGATGCCTTTTGACATATTATTTCTTTATATAATTTCTGTCGTTTAAATGGCGAATTAAGCCCTTTTACATTTAATGTTACTATTTTTAACTCACCTATGAGCCTTGTCTCCCTCACCATCTCTTGCCCACCTCCTCCCCCGTCTCCCTCCCCCCCTCCTTCCCTACCTCCCCTCCCCTTCCCGTCCCCTTAATGGAGACTCGCCTTCCATAAATAGTGATTATCGGACCTCAACCTGCCCTTGCCCTTCTATTTCACCTCCCCCTCTTCCCCTATCCCCGCCTCCCATCTCCCAGCTTACCCCTCCCATTATCTCTGTCCCCCGCTAACTCCTCCCCCATACTGCACCATACAGCTCTATACAGTCTTACCGCCCCCTTCACTCCTTCCTCCCTCTCCCCTATCCCCAACAACCCTTCCCAATATTAACTGTGCAAATAAAACATTATGATAACCAAAGCCCTCATCCCCCTCCCCTCCCCTCCCATCTCCTCCACCTCTCTCCTTCCCCATTCTCCTCCTCCTTCACCCCACCCTCTTCCCATTCCCGTCAGACCACATCTCTTACAATTCACTTATCAATGTCCTACAACCCAGTTAAATTCTTGATTCGCCTTGTGCCAGGTCACAAGGGGTCGTCCACTTCAATCGACATCCTTCACTGCCGCTTGTGCTCCCTGGTTGCCCTTGGTCAGTCTCGCTAACCTCCGACCATTGGCTGGTGCTCTGTGCCATCTCGAGCTGGTTGCCCTAGACAGAGAAGTCGTAGCGTTCTTTGTTCTTGCTTGGCCCTCGAGACCCACTGGCAGATTAGTCAGTCCCAATTCTCTGAGCACACCCCATGCTTCCTCACTGGTCTTCACCCTTCTCGATATACCTTTCACAGTAATTAATAGGCCAAAAGGGTATAGCCATTTATAATGCGCCTCCTCTCTTCTCAAGTAGACCGTCACCTCCTTCATCTCTCTCCGACACTGTAATGTGCCCAGAGATAGATCCTGAAACAGTTCCACCGCGTGTCCTTCCCACTGAAAATGTCCCAGTACCCATGCAGCCTTCAAGAGGCTTTCTTTGGTTTTCAAGGATTTCAAACACACCACCATGTCTCTTGGTCGATTATCTCTTATGGGCCCCAGCCCCCTATGTGCCCTCTCGATTTGCAAAGATGCACCCTCCCCGCTCTCTTCTAGGGCCGCAGCTTGTAACAATGCTCCAAACACTTTTGTAATAACTTTGTCACAATTTCAATACTGGGGGTCCTCTGGGATGCCTCTCTCTCTTATATTACTTCTCCGAGATCTACCTTCCAGATCTTCCACCTTCTCTTTCAATTCTTCTTGAGCTTGCTTTAATTCCTCCCATCCTTTTTGTATATCCTCCAATGCTTCCCCCTATTGTTCCAACTGATTTTCTGTTTCTTCTACCCTGGAGCCCAGGTCCATTATATCCGGTCTTAGAGATTGCAATGTCTCTTTTAATTCTGTTTTTACTCTGCTGATTTCCACTTTGAGTTCTTCTTTCAGCTCATTCAGCCATGTCTTAATCATTTCGGCTACTCCCGGACCCCAGGGACCCTCTATCTCCTCCATTGGCTCAGTCTCATGCTCTGTCGCCAATTTCCCTTCCTTCTCACCTTCTTTCCCTCCTCTTGTTGGGGCATAGGAGGATTTAAATTCCGCCAAATATTTCTTCGCTGATAGACCTCCTTTAGACTTCTCCATCTCCTCCCCTTCCACCCCTGGTGATGCACCTAGGTCTTCTGAGGTGCTCTGTCCCCTGGCACTGCAGCTTATTTTTCCCTGTGGGCTTTCCTGCTTTTCAATCTGCAGGCAGAGCTCTTCCCTTTATTGTATTTCAGTAGATCTATCAATTTTTTTAACAATTTAGATGAGTTAGCCTGTTTTTGTATTGTATGGCTTTATTTTGTTATGCTCTGCTATGTCACTTTAAAAGCTCTCCTTTCTCTCCATGCCTTGCCTGTGACACCCGCTTCTGACGAGCTGCTCTGTTATTGCCGCCGTTCCGCTGATTCAGGACACCCTCTGCTGTCACTCCGATCCTGCTCTGCCTTCCTTCACTGGCATCTTTGCCGGGATCGCTCTCGCTGCGGTGTTTATTTATTTAGACAGATTTGTTTGCCACCTTATCCTTCAATCAAGGTGGTCACATCACATCACAACTGGAGGGTTAAATTTAACATTAGGGTACATGTAAACATTTAGACATTACAGTTAGACATTAGACATTACGTTTAGACATTACAGTTACTTGTCAGCAAATAGGTAACATTTAGCATGAGAGTATTTAATAACTCGGTATGATAAACTTGTGTATGTGGTTAGGATGAGTGCGTGCTTAGTTGGCAGCGGTTGTAGTGTTTCAGTATGGGTTTGGGATGTTGTTTGGATGCTCATATGTTTCTATAAATAAAAATGTTTTGAGGTCTTTGCGGAAGTCTGTGAGGTCATCTAATGCCCTCAGGCTTGTCGGGAGGGAGTTCCATAGTGTGGATGCCAGTAGTAATGGTGCTCTTTTTGAGGTTGTTTGTTTATTCAAGCCACTTCTCCGCTCCGCTACGTGCTCCTCTGAGTGGGCCGCTCGTCCGCACTTTCGCCCCGCTGCGCCTTCAATTGCCGCTACTCCCACTGCCTCACATTATCTGCCAGGTGATGCCTCTACTGCAGCCCCATCCTTTAGCCACAATTAGCCTCTGCTTTGGGGGTTTCACCCCATTTAAACAGGTTTCGGCGGCGGAGCTTTGTCCTCACACCGCCATTCAGCCTGATGACCATTATTTATTTATTTAACATTTCTTATATACCGCCTTTCATGATATCGATGCGGTTTACATTGAACAAACTGAAATTACATTGAACAGGGCATTATAACTTGGAGATAACTATTTTACAGGGAACATGGGCAATGGAGGTTTAAGAGGCTTGCCCAAGACCACAAGGAGCATCTGTAGGACTAGAAACCCCAGTCCTTCCGGCCCAAGGTTGCTGTCCTCTAGTGGGATTTGAACCCCCGACCTTCCGGCCTGAGGTAACTTGCCCCAACCACTGTTTGGAAAGGACTACCACTACTTGTCCCCAGCCACTATTTGGAAACCCCAACAACCTCAATCACTATTTGGAAAGGACTAGACTGTAGGAATGGATAGGTAGCAGAATACCAAAAATCTTTAGGGTGTAATTGTACAGGCCTTTAATATGTGCTGATCAGATGAACTCTGGAAATAGTCAGACAGTCATGTGTTTATATTTTTTACCCACGGCTTTAAATAAAGATAGATGCTAGCTTAGCATATGTTTTAGAACTTCCCAATGTAAACAAGAAATTGATTATGGTGAGATAACTGAATGTGTTAATATGAGCATTACTGAAATAGCCTATCTAACTAAAAAGTGATGCTATTTGTGATGCTATTCGTGACAAAGTTGATGATAGCTATGTAAAATGTTTTTTCATATTGTTAGCGAATCCTTTAAGTGAAAGAACTTGTGATTATCTTGTCATTAACATTGTCCCATGTTTTATCCAAGTTCTCTGACCTTGTTCTCTGTAAAACCAAACAGTTTGTTGTTCTGGTCTGTTGTTATATTGTGAACCGCGCTGATGCTGAATAGAGCGGTATATAAGAGCCTGTAATAAATAAATAAATAAATAAATTATGCGATAATGCTATTTCCTCAAATTTAACCAATAAAAAGCAAGCTTGAAAGAAAAGGCCTTTGAATCAGCCAGAGGAAAAAAAAACTGTGCTCATTCTCTGGTTGTTTATTCTAAAAGCTTTTAGATTAATTTTGAATCTCTGTGTCTTGTGTGTCTCTCTCTTTTCCCTACTGTCTGGAGGACCAGGCTTAAAGAACTGAAAAGGCCTTTCCCTCATTTGAAGGAGTTAAATTAGTTTGTGCCATGATTCAGTTCTGAGTCCTTCAAGCTGTTCGGAAAAAGCGACTGGGACAGCATGAGTAAAAATTTCATGGGAAATCTTAATTGAAAGCAGAGTACTAAATCAGATGAATGGAACAAAAAGACTGTAGAGACTGGGCAAAAGAAGAGAAGCCTTAATTATGAGATGTATTGTAAATATAGTAATGTTTGTATTAGAAGAGAAAGTATAGAATGATTCATTTGTTTATTTTTCTTACGTCGTGTTTCAAAAGGATAAACATTTTCTGGTTGTAAAAGATTTAAACAGCCTGGCTTTAACCTGGTAATTAGTTTTGTGCTGATTTTCTTCTTTATTGAGTCAGAGCTGATTTCATCAGACTTGCAAGTTGATATTTGAAATGTCTGTTTTCTTATCGCTGTTAGTCAGTATGGGGGTCATTCTGTCCTGCTATTCGTCTCCCTGCCATCCCCATCACTAACCTCCCCGTACGAACAGCAGGTTTGTAAGGGGAGGCCTAGACATGGGTGGGAGGGAGCATTCTGGAGGCAGAGTGAAGGCATAATGTAGGTGGCCCTTGACCCTGGATGTACAGGGCCGATTCCAAGGTTGGCCCTATATGTCCAGGGCCTTCAGGCTAGACGAGGGACTTATTTGTCCTTGAAGGTGGAATAAGTCCCCCTGGATGGCAGGGGACCATGGCGTGGAACACGGGCAGTTAGGTGAAGGGGCTCGGAGGGTTCCCCATAGCCTGACCCAGGCCTTGGAAGGCCAGATCAGGGGTCGGGCTTTAGGGAACAGGAGTTGCTCCAGGGTGGCTGGCAATCATGGTTTGTGGATGGAGCCGTGGTGCCATGGCAATGGGACTCCATGGCACTGTGGCTCTATTCACAAGCCCGGCTGAGTTAGCCGGGTAGTCGCCGGGATATATAGCCAGGCAAAATCGTGTCCCGGCCTGCTCATCCAGGAGCCAGACCCAATTCTGACCTCACAGTGGCTGTGGGATCAGAATCAGGTCGAACTTTGCACAACCCTATTCTGCCTGGCCGTACAGGGGGCTAAATGTCCTATTGCAAATAGGCCTCCACGTATTTCCCTCTTGGGTTTTAAGGTAATTTCAATTGGTTTTCTGTATTTGAGTTATGTGTTTTGGCTTTCATATAGGAAGTGCACTTTGTTTTGAAAGTTTTCCTGATCTCAATCTAAGTTGAAAACCCCCCCAGAGATATATTGTAGCACTGAGAGTTTTTATACATGCTGATTTTTGTTTGGTTTTAGTAATCCTTAAGTAATCATTTCAGCATTATGATTTTCCTTATGTAACAGATTCAAATTGGTTTCTTTCCAGCTCAGGTACTTTTTCTGAAGGTATGGAAAATGCTCTCTTGTCTGATATTATTAATATTCAATTTGTTAAGGAATAATTTTCATGTCATAAGGACTCTAGTTATATTGGAAATTTAATGCTAATTAGGATATATGTTGTTATTTGGAATGAGCTGAAATAAATTTATATCTTCTACTTGAAGTTCACTTAAAAGTAGCAGTAAGTTTTAGTAGTTGTTTGATGTTTCTAGAAGCTTTGGCCTGCAAGGAAACATTATGGTACAGTATGAAGAAGGTCTATGCATGTATGTAGTTGGTATGATGCAAGTGATTAGAAAGCGTGGCGAGAAGTGAGATATAGTTTAAAAAAAGGATTTTTGACGGACTGTAAACTGGTAAAGGTTCTCTAATGAGGTGCAGTGATGTGTCAGTTTAATGAATATGTAAAGGGAGCTGAGATTCTATGACTGATTTGCAGAGTTATTGTGCTTGTACAGCTAGTGTTTTTTACCTCCTGCTGTCTATATGGAGCATGAAGTGGATTCTCTGATTCAATGGATTGGGAAGAAGAATGTGTTGTACACTGCAGTAATAATCTGATGGCACAGATAACAGCTTGGCAGGACTGTAACTCTGTAGAGAGAAAGATTGCTACAATTGCTCAAGACATTTTTGCCAGATAACCACACGCTTGTTAGAGAAGTTACGTTACTTTAAAAAACACCAAAACAAAAAACCCTTTCAGGGAGAATACAGAACACAGTTAAAATATACAGAAAAAGAGAAAAAGAACAACTTTTGATTCCAATTGGCAGCAGTATTATTCAGAAATAAATCTGCATGATTGTGATTTTAGTAAATTATGTTTAAAATTATTTTACAGAGATCCTGGATTTGACAATTGTGATAGAGGAGAGAAGAAAAAAACCAAAATGATTAACCATTCTTTTATTTGTGTTTATACAGTAAATAAGTTTTGTGTAAGTTTTGTTTTCTAGGTTATTGGTCTGAACTTATCCCGGTTAAGAGAATTCATCTGCTGTTTTCATTCTATGTGTAAAAATGCAAATGCTGAGATGTTCTTTGTAAATAGTACTTCCCAGAGCTTCTTATAACTGTAGATAAGAACCTCTGGAAAATGATTAAGTATGTATTCTGTTTTATTTTTTCAGTTGTGCATGTATGAATGGGAATATCATCCATGCGTTTTGATGTATCTAGATATTTGATAAATTGCGTGAATTTGCAAGATATGACAAAAACTAAGAAATAAATTATGAAGGTGTTTAAAAGAGATACAGATACAAATTAGCAGCTTTGCTTAAAACTGAATTGCTTGTCAAAGTCAAAGCAAGTTTGATTAAAGGGAATTGAAAAAAGCATAAAAAGAGTAAAAAGGAAAAAGAAAATTTAAAAGAAAGATGAGAACAACCAACAAATAATAAATGATACAACTTCATTCTAACAAGAGAATTAAGAAGTTAAACCAAGATGGCAAATGTGCGTTATGTTTTTTTTATGTTAGTAGATTAACTGAAAATTCTAGTACACATCACATCCATAAAGGTTTGTTATTATCGAAAGGGCCCTGCAGAACTGATGTTAATTGGAGTGTGAAGCAAATGTCTTGTCGCTAGTGGAATACCACAAGAACCAAGACTGATTAATTAAATTAGTATCACTGACTGAGGTAGATTCAAGATGTAAATGCATTTACTTTGTGCAAGAGATTAATTGATCCTTTACTATTATGCTGTTTTGGGCTGAAAACAGTGTAACAAAGAGAAGCATTACGCTGTTAAGCAATGGCAATTGAATTTCTAATTGGTTTAAATTTTATGTTTTTAAAAACGTTTTGTGATTACGAATGTATACCTTTCCTTGAGCACAATTCTTTGGTACAGTCTATGTATCTGTTCTTTTTTCGTTTTGTATCCAGGTTTATTTCCTTTGTAAGCTGAGATGTCTATGTTAATTATATAGTTACATTACTGACAATATTCAAAGTGTAATGTGATATAAGAGAGCCTTCCTAAGAACCTTTGGCAAACAACTGAAATGAGTTTAATTTATTTGTCACAAACTGCTATTTATGCTTTAATATTTGTTACTATACCTTGTAAATTGTCGTAATTGGAAAGTACATCACAAACATAAGCGATATGTACAATTGTGCACATGACAAAGAGAGGCGTGCCTATTAGCATGTGGCTTAAACATTTGATTTGGTAAATAAACAGAATAAATTAAGGAAAGTCGATGCAAGACAGAAGCATGCTGCTACAAGTTAGCTTGGTGTATATATATATATATATATATATATATATATATATATAAATACTTTGTAATAAATTTTGTGCTAGCAGTAGATGTATTATAATTTATACCCTCATTTGGTTTGCAGCTTGTAGGGCTGTGAGGGCTTGTGTGCATCAGTGATGATGAGAGCTAAACTATTGGTAGTTTAACTACTGGCAGGGTCTCCCAAAATGGACAGGTCTCAGCTGAGGTGCCAGACCAAGACAAACCACACATCTGGGCAGCAGCAGAATGGGATAATGTTGACGGCGAAGGATCACATTTCTGTGACAATGGCAACAACACCAAACTTAAATTGCGCGGAAGAAAGGCCCGGCAATCTACTTCTGTATCTTGCCATGAAAACCCAATGGATAGTTACAACAAAACAAATTGTGCTATAGTCTTGAAGGACTAGAAAAGGGGACTGTTACTTCTGGAGAGAGATCTGCAATTGTGAGTATATACTTCTGGGAATTTTCTGAAAGGAATTCTTTGTATTAACGCTAATTAATCTGTGAACCACTATTTTTTGTTAAATCAGTCAGGGCCTAGTAGCAGCAGTTTAAGTTTAAATTTAAAACACAGAAGAGAGCTTTCTGGTTACATTTCATACCCAGCAGAGAGCTTGTAGTTTAAATGTAATAGTCACTCAGGGCCTAGCATCAGCAAAGTACTTTTAGTTTAAATTTAAAACACAGAAGAGAGCTTTCTGGTTAAATTTAGAACCCAACATAGAGCTTGTAGTTTAAATTTCATAATAAGTTAGAGCCTAACAGCAGCAAAGAGCTATAATTTAAATCAAATCAGAATATAGCTTACCTCAGCAGCACAAGACAGGGTACTGTATAGCAGCCCTCTTTTAATAAGTGTTATTTCCCTCCCTCCCTCCCCAACACCCATCCACCCCTAGGATAACACAGGCACACTAAAAAAATTTTTTTTAAACTGCCTCTAATGTTTCGATTGATTTTTACGTTTGTTGGTGCGCTGAATCCAAATCTGGTAACCAATTTGCTCCATCACGTACATTTTTTTTGCTACATTGGGTTAGCAGTTTGAGGTGAACGTTTCAGATTGAGTGCGATCGAGATAAAAGTTTCTTGGATGAATTCTTTATACTAATTGTTTAGTAGTTATTCAAATAAGAATAAAGAAAATTGTAACAAGGCAGCACATAAGAATAGAGTAATGTCAACAAAACACACTGTGATGGTAGCAAAATTGTCTGCACTTAAAACAGCCACATACATGTGCACAAACACTGAGCATATAAGAGCGAGGTTAGACACAAAGCAAAGCAAAGAAATGTGCAAAAAATGTTGTACAGGTATGTATGTAAGAATAGAAAACGCAAACCGCACCATTGCAATACATGAAGACAAACACCCGATGGTGTGAAAATAAAATTCTAATAAATGAGATCCGACACTGTGGTAATAACTAGCAAATTTTTATTTCAAAGTTTAGTAAAAACACGATATTTGTCAACACAGTTTAGATTTTAAAGTCATTCTTGGGTCAATCAATCTCCTGGTGGGCCCGTTTCTTCTTCCCCCGAATGCTTCTCTTGGTGCGCTGCTTGGCGTATTTTTCATCTGGGGTTTCCCGCAGCAGCAACCAGCAGAAATCAGCCATCATAGTGGTGTTCCATCTTCCTTGGTACCTTCTCTCTGCGTCCTTGATGTCCTGGTGAAACCTTTCACCTTGTTCTTCACTGTACGCCCCCAAGTTTTCGGGAAAGAAGTTCACATGGGAGTGCAAGAAATGGACTTTCAGGCTCATGTTACAGCCTTGTTCTTTGAAGGCATTGAGCATCCTGGCAACAATATCCTTATAGTTCTCATCTCGCCT
This sequence comes from Ichthyophis bannanicus, assembly GCA_033557465.1. Taxonomy (NCBI): domain Eukaryota; kingdom Metazoa; phylum Chordata; class Amphibia; order Gymnophiona; family Ichthyophiidae; genus Ichthyophis; species Ichthyophis bannanicus. Next base: position 1,855,422,229 of record CM066032.1, on the reverse strand, counting down.
GTTCCCCAAGAATTTGAGAACAACATCCTTGAAGGAATCCCAGGCTTCTTTTTCCTTCTCAGACATCGTTTCAGCGAATGCTCCATCTGAAATGAGTTTCCTTATATCAGGGCCAACAAACACTCCTTCCTTTAGCTTTGCTTCAGAAAGTCGGGGGAACTTTGAACAAAGGTACCAAAAGCACTCACCATCTTTTGGAAGGGACTTGATGAATTGCTTAATGAGACCCAACTTAATGTGGAGAGGTGGTAATAGAATTTTATCACGAGGTACCAAGCTCTCATGAAGAACATTTTTCTCACCGGGTCTCAAATACTCCCGAATTGGCCAGTCTTTTTTCCCCCAGTGTAGGTCGCGGGCCCGGCTATCCCACAAGCAAAGGAAGCAGGGATATTTGGTGAAACCGGATTGCTGCCCTAATAGCATGGATAGAATTTTAAAGTCTCCACAAATCATCCACTTATGCTCATCATAACGAATCTTCTGAAGAATCAGGGCCAAATTCTCGTATTTTTCTTGGAGAATAACAGAGTGAGCAATAGGAACTGAAGCGAATGTGTTGCCATTATGAAGAAGAACACCTTTTATGCTGTCTTTTGACGAATCAATGAACAGCCGCCATTCAGCAGGATCATACTTGAGTTTAAACTTTTCCATCACTCCGTATATATCGTTGCAAAATACCAAATCTTCCTCTTTGCTGAAATACTTCAAAAATTGTGTCTCGCGGTTGCGGTACCAATAAAAAGTTGTTCCTGGTGACAATAGATTTTTCTGTTTAAGCCGAGAACCTAGCAGTTGGGCAGCATCTTTTGGGAGTCCTAAATCCCGGACTAAATCATTCAATTCAGCTTGAGAGAAAAGTTCAGGTTTCGGATCTGGTTCAGTTTCAAACTCGGAAGTACTGGACTCATTGGGAAAAGCCATCTGATGAGTCTCATCATTATCAGAACCGTCCACACAAATATGATCCAAAGATTTTGGTGGTTCAGGCACAGGTACTTCGTTGCTATGAGGCATAGGCCAAATTGCTGAGGGAAGGTTGGGGTAACTTATTACGTTCTTATTTTTTAAGTTGTATCCCTTCACAATGCAAGAGCAAAAATAGCAGTCACTGCTGTGGTCTCTTTGTTCACGCCACATCATAGGTATTCCAAAACGAAATGCTTGTTTTTTACCTTTCATCCATAAGCGTAGATCTTCCTCACATGTCTTGCACACTTTGTGAGGAGCCCACGGTTTGTCTTGATCGCCTAACTTCAAACCGAAATAGGCGAAATATACTTTAATAAATGCAGAAATGTTCCTCTGCCGCTTTTTCACGGTATATTCCCCACAAATAAAACAAAAACTGTCCGGAGAGTTGACGCAACCTCTGGCTCTGTGAGCCATCACAAATACACAGCACTGCAAACTCCAACTGTAGTGAACCACTTCGGAATAAAGCTGGATTACGACTGAGCAAACAAAAGGTAATAATGAACTTGCAAGAAACTGAAATTTGACAGGAACGTTCATGTCGCAACCACCGTGTTTGAGCGAGCGAACGAGGCGAACAGGAAAGAACATGCGCCAGCGCGAGTACTGGATTTAGCCCCCCGCCTCCCAATCGTCCTGTTAATGTATAAAATGAATACAAAACACTCTAAAATATCATGAGGGAGTGTTTCTAGTTAGTTAACCATTACAACCTCTATTTTGGGCCAAGAAAATAAACTGCAGTCGGCTAAAAAGAAATTATGTGAACATTCCTTATATGGGTAAGAAATCTAATTTTGCAAGAAAACGTGACGTGATGGAACATTTTGGCAATTTTTCCTGGATTCAGCACCCCAAAATCTATAGGAATCAGTTGCAAAACTGGAGGCAGTTTTTTGGTAGTGTACCTGTGTAATCATAGCTTTATAGGTACTTACACATCTTAAAACACAGGAGGTGCTCTCAGGTGAAGCTCGTTACCCAAATCAGTCATACACTAAGGACCTGACATTAATTAAGCTTCAGGTGAACAAGGTATATTAAACGTATTAGGTACAGTTTTATTAGTATAAATATCCATAGCAACCCTTAGTAAGTAAAGTGCTTAAAGATCTAAACACAAACTTAAAACTAAGATGCAGACAGCAGTCCAGCAGCAAGATGGGGGCTTTCCAGTCTTTTGCATTGAGTGTCACATGTATGATTTTCTCCCAGTTGGTGAGAGGTCTTACGTGTGCACTAGGTGCAAGGAGCTCTTTGCTCTCAGGGAACGAGTCCGTTCTCTAGAGGCTAGAGTAGCAGACTTGGAAAACTTAAGACAGACAGAGAGGTACACAGACGAGACCTACAGGGATATAGTCCTGAAGTCCCACCTCCAGTCTGGCAGCATCCCTGTTGCCATGGATGAGAGAGGTCACGTGACAGGAGGGCATCACCCTGGTGTGGCAGGAAGTGATCCTGTAACTAGGACCTGTCCTCCAGGTGATGTAAAACCCTCTCGCACCGAGGAAGTTTCTCCAGGGCCATGTGCCCATGAGGGAAGGGTTAGGACAGCCGTTATAGTTGGTGATTTGATCATTAGGCATGTAGATAGCAGGGTGGCTGGTGGATGTGAGGATCGCCTGGTAACATGCCTGCCTGATTCGAAGGTAGCAGACCTCACGCGCCACCTAGATAAGGTCTTAGATAGTGCTGGGGAGGAGTCTGCTGTCTTGGTACATGTCGGTACCAATGACATAGAAAAATGTGGTAGGGAGGTTCTGAAGGCTAAATTTAGGCTTTTAGGTAGGAAGTTGAAATCCAGAACTTCCAGGGTAGCATTCTCTGAAATGCTTCCCGTTCCACGCGCAGGACCCAAAAGGCAGGCAGAGCTCCGGAGTCTCAATGCGTGGATGAGACAATGGTGCAGAGATGAGGGTTTTGGATTTGTTAGGAACTGGGGAGCATTCTGGGGAAAGGAGGGGCTCTTCCAAAGGGATGGGCTTCACCTTAACCGGGATGGAACCAGGTTTCTAGCACTAACCTTTAAAAAGGAGATAGAACAGCTTTTAAACTAGATAATAGGGGAAAGCCGACAGTTGCCCAAGAGCGGATGGTTCGGAAGAATGTATCCTTGAAGGATACTACCAAAAGCAGAGAGGTTCCAAAAAAGAGTAAAGTAGCCCAAATGCCCTCGAATATGGAGTAGACAGAGCTTAAAGATCCCAAATTACCCATGTCTACCAATAGCCAAATTAATATGAATAAAATAAAGTCTCTAAAATGCTTGTATGCAAATGCTAGAAGTCTAAAAAATAAGATGGGAGAGTTAGAATATATAGCACTAAATGAGAGGTTAGATATGATTGGAATATCAGAGACATGGTGGAAGGAGGACAGCCAGTGGGACACTGTGATACCTGGGTACAAACTATATCGTAATGATAGAACTGATCAAACTGGTGGAGGGGTTGCGCTCTATGTTAGAGAGGGCATTGAGTGAGAAAGGTTTAAGGTTTTGCAGGAAACAAAATTTGCTGTAGAATCTGTATGGATTGAAATTCCATGTAAAAAGGGGAAGGCGATGGCAGTGGGGGTGTACTATCGACCGCCTGGCCAGAATGAACAAATGGATGATGAAATGCTCAAAGAAATCAAGGAAGCTAACAAAAGTTACAGCGCAGTAATAATAATGGGTGGTTTAAATTACCCCGGTATCGACTGGGTCAGTGCCACATCAGGACATGCTAGGGAGATAAAGTTCCTAGATGAAATAAATGACTGCTTCTTGGAGCAGCTTTGTTCATGAACTGACCAGAGGGGAAGCCATATTAGACCTAGTCCTTAGTAGAACACCAGATCTAGTGCAAGAGATAAGGGTGTTGGGGCCACTTGGCAATAGTGATCATAGCATGATCACATTTGATTTAATTAGTGGAGGAGGGATAGTAAAGAAATCCACAGTACTACCTTTTAACTTTCGAAAGGGAGACTATGATAAAATGAGGAAGATAGTTAAGAAAAAGGTAAAAGGAGCAGTTGCAAAGGTTAAAGACTTACATCAAGCTTGGGTGTTGTTGAAAAATACTATCTTGGAAGCCCAGGCCAGCTGTATTCCACGCTTTAAGAAAAGTGGAAGGAAGTCCAAAAAACTGCCAGCATGGTTTAAAGGTGAGGTCAGAGAAGCTGTTGTTGCCAAAAACGCATCTTTCAGGAAATGGAAAAAAGAACCAAACGACGAAACCTGGAAAGAGCACAAGCACTACCAAGTCAAATGCAAGGCATTGATAAGGCAGGCAAAGGGAGAATTTGAGAAGAAGCTTGCTGCGGAAGCAAAAACACAAAATAAAGACTTTTTCAAGTACATTTGTAGCAAAAAACCTGTGAGAGTCAGTTGATCCATTAGATGATAGAGGGGTTAAAGGGGCACTAAGAGACAACAAGGCGATAGCGGAGAGACTGAATGAATTCTTTGCTTCAGTCTTTACTGAGGAAGATGTAGGGATGTTACCCATGACTGAAGTGGTATTTAAAAATGCAAAAGAATTGAAGGAAATATTGATACATTGGGAAGATGTATTACAACTATTAGATAAACTGAAGAGTAGCAAATCACCTGGGCCGAATGGTATACATACAAGGGTGTTGAAGGAACTGAAATATGAGATAACAGACCTGATATTAGTAATCTGTGAACTATCATTAAAATCATCTCTAATACCTGAAGACTGGAGGATCGCCAATGTAACACCAATTTTTAAAAAGGGTTCCAGGGGTGATCCGGGAAACTACAGACCGGTGAGCCTGACGTCAGTACCGGGAAAAATGGTAGAAATCATCATAAAGAATAAAATTACTCAGCATGTAGATAGTCATGGCCTAATGAGAGACAGCCAACATGGCTTTAGACAAGGAAGATCTTGTCTTACTAATCTGTTACGTTTTTTTGAAAGTGTGAATAAACAGGTGGACAAAGGTGAGTCGGTTGATATAGTGTATCTGGACTTTCAGAAAGCCTTTGACAAGGTCCCTCATCAGAGACTTTTGGCAAAACTAAAGAGTCATCGGATAGGAGGCAGTGTACTACTGTAGATCAGGAACTGGCTAAAAGATAGAAAGCAGAGGGTAGAGTTAAATGGCCAATTTTCCCAATGGAGAAAGGTGAATGGTGCTGTACCCCAGGGATCTGTGCTGGGTCCGCTGCTTTTTGAGATATTCATAAATGACCTGGAAAGTGGACTAACGACAGAGGTTATCAAATTTGCAGATGACACAAAACTATTTAAAGTTGTTAAAACCCAAGAGGATTGTGGAAAATTGCAAGACGATCTTGACAAATTGGAAGACTGGGTATCAAAATGGCAGTTGAAATTTAATGTGGACAAGTGCAAAGTTATGCACCTAGGGAAGAACAACCCAAACTATGGTTACACGATGCAAGGTTCCACATTAGGAACCACTACCCAGGAAAAAGATTTAGGCGTCATTGTGGATACCATGTTAAAACCCTCTGCCCAGTGTGCAGCGGCGGCCAAGAGATCAAATAGAATGCTAGGTATCATAAGGAAAGGAGTGGAAAATAAAACAAAAGATATTATAATGTCTCTATATCGTTCCATTGTGAGACCGCACCTTGAATATTGTGTGCACCTCTAGTCGCCGTATCTTAAAAAGGATACAGCGATATTAGAAAAGGTTCAGAGAAGAGCCACCAAAATGGTAAAGGGGATGGAAGGATACTCCTATGAAGAAAGGCTAAAAAGGTTAGGGCTCTTTAACTTGGAATAGAGACGGCTGAGGGGAGATATGATAGAAGTCTATAAATTAATGAACGGAGTGGAACAGGTAAACGTAGATCGACTGTTTACGTTATCAGAATATAGAAAGACTAGGGGACATGCACTATTTAAGACTAATAAAAGAAAATATTTTTTCACTCAACGTGTAATCAAACTCTGGAATTTGTTACCGGAGGATGTAGTAAAGGCTGTTAGTGTAGCTGGGTTTAAAAAAGGTTTGGACAAGATCCTGGAGGAAAGGTCCATAAACCATTATTAAGAAGGGACCCAGGATATCAATGCTTGACCGAGTACAAGCATTATGGAACCTGTGTCTTTTGGGGAAACTGCTAGGTACGTATGACCTAGATTTGCCACTATTGGAAACAGGATACTGGGCTTGATGGACCTTGGTCTGACCCAGTATGGCATATCTATGTTCTTATGTGCTGGGAGATGAGACCCCTAGGTCGGAAGGCACTCAACTAGCTACTGGGGAAGAGCTGAAGACTTTTCAGAGTAAAACCAACATTTATGATGTGGTTGGATCAAAGCCCTCGGGACGTCTTGACTGCTGATGTAGCTGCGCATGAAATGAGAGTCAGAAGCTGTAAAGATGTCTTACACATTGGAACATGGAATGTACGAAGCATGAACCAAGGGAAGTTGGAGGTGGTCAAGAATGAAATGGAACGTGTACAACTTGATCTGTTGGGTGTCAGTGAACTGAAATGGACTGGCATTGGGCAGATAATCACATGGTCTACTATGCTGGAAATGAAAGACAAAGAAGAAATGGTGTTGCGTTTATAATAAAGAAGAAACTTGCAAGAACTGTAATGAAATACAATGCAGTCAGTGAATGCTTAATCTCTATTCGTCTACGAGGAATGCCTATCAACACAACTATAATTCAAGTATATGCCCCAACAACAGCTGCAGAAGAGAATGAAATTGAAGAGTTCTATGAACAAGTACAAGCTGAAACTGACAGAACATGCAAACAGGATATCCTGATAGTCATGGGTGACTGGAACGCAAAAGTTGGCAACGAAGAAGAAGACAAAGTAGTTGGAAAATATGGACGGCAACAGAAATGAAGCTGGAGAATGACTGATAGAATTCTGCAAGATCGATGATCTATTCATCTCAAACACCTTCTTCCAGCAACACAAGCAGCGACTGTACACATGGACTTTACCCAGTGGATTGTATAAAAATCTCATTGACTACATATGTGGAAGTCAATGATGGAAAAGCTCTATACCATCAACAAAGACAAAACCTGGAGCTGACTGTGGTACAGATCATCAACTACTAGTATGCAAACTCAAGCTAAAGTTGAAAAAGAGCAAACCACTCATGAATGCAGCAAAGTATGACCTTGTGAATATACCACTGGAATTTAAAGACTGCCTGCAAAATCGATTTGCTGCTTTAGATACAAATTTATTTATTTATTTATTTTTATTTATTTATTTAGCATTTCTTTTATACCGCGCTATTAACATCAGTGCGGTGCACATCAAAACAGAAACATATGCATTCAGGGTTAATGAAGGTGCATTTACATTTGAACAGGGGATTAGAACTTGGATAACAGGGTAATTAACAACAATTATACAAATGACAGAGCTCCAGAAGAGTTATGGAATGACATCAAGAAGGTTGTGTTGGAAGAAAGCGAGAAGTCTCTACAAAAGGTGAAAAAGAAAAAACAGCCAAAATGGATGACGGAGGAAACTCTGAAAATTGCCCAGAAACGCAGAGAAGCTAAAGCCAGAGGAGAAAGAAAGACAATCACAGAACTCAACAGAGATTTCCAACGTGCAGCAAGACAGGACAAGGAAAAGTACTACAATGACACATGCAAGGAAATAGAAGCAGAAACTATTAGAGGAAGAACAAGATTGGCTTTCCTAAAGCTACGAGAGTTAAAGAAAAAGTTCCAGCCTCGAATTGGAATGTTACAATATGCTCAAGGTTCTATGTTGACTGATGCTGAGAAGATCAAGAAAAGATGGAAGGAATATACAGTTTTTATATGATAAAGATCAAGTGGACAAACAGCTGTTTCAACCTGCATCTTATGATCGGGAACCATTGGTGATGAAAGAAGAAGTTGAAGCAGCATTGAAAGTCTTATCAAAGAACAAAGCACCAGGCATTGATAGCATTCCCATAGAAGTATTACAGCAATCTGATGCAGCTGTTATGATACTTACAAGGCTCTGCCAAGAAATATGGAAGATAACATCATGGCCAACTGACTGGAAAAGATCTGTGTTTATACCAATACTAAAGAAAGGTGATCCAACTGACTGTGGAAATTATCGTACAATCGCTCTGATCCCACATGCCAGCAAGATTCTACTGAACATTATTCAAAAGAGACTACAACCATACCTGGAACAAGAACTACCTGAAGTGCAAGCAGGGTTCAGGAAAGGGCGAGGAACTAGAGACATCATTGCAGATGTGAGATGGATCCTTGAAAAGACTAAAGAATACCAAAAGGATATCTATTTGTGCTTTATCGACTATAGCAAAGCTTTTGACTGTGTAAACCATGAGAAACTCTGGGCCACATTAAGAAGCATGGGTATGCCAGAACACCTGATTGTACTCTTGCACAATCTGTACATTGATCACGAAGAAACAGTTCGAACGGAACAAGGAGAAACAGAGTGTTTTAAAATAAGCAAAGGTGTAAGACAAGGCTGCATACTTTCCCCCTACCTGTTTAATTTATATGCAGAACAAATCATCAGAGAAGCAGAATTGTATGAAGACAACAGAGGTGTGAAGATTGGTGGAAGACTCATCAACAACCTTCGCTATGCAGATGATACCACTTTACTAGCTGAAAGTGAAGATGATCTGAAACATTTGCTTCTCACAATCAAAGAACATAGTCTCAAAATGGGCATGCACCTTAATGTAAAGAAGACAAAGATCATGACAACTGGCATAATCAACAGGTTCATCGTTGAAGGAGAAGAAATTGAAATCGTGAACAACTTTAAACTACTTGGATCAACTATCAATAAAGAAGCAACAAGCAGTCAAGAAATCAGACAACGCATTGCTCTTGGCAGAATGGCTATGAAAGACCTAGATAAGATTCTCAAGAGCAGAGATGTCTCTCTTCATACAAAGATTTGACTTGTTCAAGCCATGGTATTTTCAATAACATCATATGGATGTGAAAGCTGGACAGTGAAAAAGATAGACAGGAAGAAAATTGATACCTTTGAATTGTGGTGCTGGCGGCAAATACTGTGTATACCATGGACTGCCCGAAGAACAAACCAGTCGGTACTAGAGGAGATCAAACCTAAGCTTTCTTTAGAAGCTCAGATGACAAGACTTCAACTTTCATACTTTGGACACACCATGCGAAGAGAGAGATCATTAGAGAAGACATCATGCTTGGCAAGAAAGAAGGTCAACGGAAAAGAGGAAGGCCAGCAATGAGATTGTTCGATACAATAACAGCAGCTACGGGTACCAGTCTGTCAACAATGAGCTGCCTGACTGAAGACCGAACACAATTTAGGATAGCTATCCAGAGGGTCGCCATGAGTTGACTCCGACTCGACAGCACTTAAGAAGAAGAAGAACAACAACAAGCATTAGATAAAATAATTCTGCTCAACAATTTTATATTGCTATTAGGTATAAGTAGTTGTGCTTGTTTGCAGTTGTGTGGAATTGATTATATATTGCATGCACTGAATCCTAAGGGCTGAAGACGACGACTACTATGAATTAAAAGTAGTCTGCAATACTACTGAATGTGTGGACTCCTAGTCAAGATCAGCAATTCCAGTGGTACTACTCATTTATAGGCAGCCGTAAAGCCTGGCTGGACAGTCACTAAAAAGTCTGTCCAAGATGTGTATAGTGCGGCCCATATTGAAAAAAGATGCTGCTGAAGAATTTGGAGTGATGACCGGTGCCATGATATGAATGTGGGTGCCAACCTCTGAATTACTAAAAGATCTATGGAAAGCAGTTGACCACAGCCTGCAAATAGTGCTTGCAAGAATAATTGGTAAAGCCTTACTCTCTGTACACATTGTTACTGAGACCTAGGTTTATTCTGGACTTGGACATGTTTGAGCTACCATTCACTTGTAATGGTTCTGTACAGATTATAAAGCTTCTCTAACCATCCATAATGTGTGTACATCTGCTCATCTAGTCTCAAAGAAGATATAGTGGAACTAGAAAGGGCATGGAGAAGGGCAACCAAAATGTAAAGGAGATGAAATAGCTCCCCTATAGAAGGACGGCTAAACAGATCAGAGCTCTTCAGCTTACATAAGAACATAAGATATGCCATACTGGGTCAGACCAAGGTCCATCAAGCCCAGTATTCTGTTTCCAACAGTGGCCAATCTAGGTCATATGTACCTAGCAGTTTCCCCAAGAGACACAAGTTCCACAATGCTTGTACTGGGTCAAGCATTGATATCTTCGGTCACTTCTTAATAATGGTTTATGGACCTTTCCTCCAGGAACTTGTCCAAACCTTTTTTAAACCCAGCTACACTAACAGCCTTTACTACATCCTCCGGTAACAAATTCCAGAGTTTGATTACACGTTGAGTGAAAAAATATTTTCTTTTATTAGTCTTAAATAGTTTACCCTGTAGCTTCATTGCATGTCCCCTAGTCTTTCTATATTCTGATAACGTAAACAATCGATCTACGTTTACCCGTTCCACTCCGTTCATTAATTTATAGACTTCTATCATATCTCCCCTCAGCCGTCTCTTTTCCAGGTTAAAGAGCCCTAACCTTTTTTAGCCTTTCCTCATAGGAGTATCCTTCCATCCCCTTTACCATTTTGGTGGCTCTTCTCTGAACCTTTTCTAAAATTGCTATATTTTTTATTTTTTTTTATTTAGTATACATTTGTATACCGCTACTTCCAGCGATCAGCAGCGGTTTGATTACAGATTGGAAATTGTCAAATCATGACAGGAAATTTTTGAGGTATAAACACATTGATTAGACAGGAAAGCACAGCACACAGAGAACTATTTTACAGGGAACATGGGCTATGGAGGGTTAAGTGGCTTGCCCAAGACCACAAGGAGCACCTGTGGGACTAGAAACCCCAGTCCTTCCGGCCCAAGGTTGCTGTCTTCTAGTGGGATTTGAACCCCTGACCTTCCGGCCTGAAGTACCTTGCCCCAACCACTAGGCCACTCCTCCACTCATATATATATCCTTTTTAAGATACGGTGACCAGAATTGCACACAATATTCAAGGTGCGGTCTCACCATGGAACGATATAGAGGCATTATAATATCTTTTGTTTTATTTTCCATTCCTTTCCTTATCATACCTAGCATTCTATTTGCTCTCTTGGCTGCCGCTGCACACTGGGCCGAGGGTTTTAACATGGTATCCACAATGACGCCTAAATCTTTTTCCTGGGTGGTGGTTCCTAATGTGGAACCTTGCATCGTGTAACCATAGTTTGGGTTGTTCTTCCCTAGGTGCATAACCTTGCACTTGTCCACATTAAATTTAATCTGCCATTTTGATGCCCAGTCTTCCAATTTATCAAGATCCTCTTGCAATTTTTCACAATCCTCTTGGGTTTTAACAACTTTAAATAGTTTTGTGTCATCTGCAAATTTGATAACCTCACTCGTTATTCCACTTTCCAGGTCATTTATGAATATGTCAAAAAGCAGTGGACTCAGCACAGATCCCTGGGGTACACCAATATTCACCTTTCTCCATTGGGAAAATTGGCCATTTAGCCCTACCCTCTGCTTTCTATCTTTTAACCAGTTCCTGATCCACAATAGTACACTGCCTCCTATCCATGACTCTTTAGTTTTGCCAAAAGTCTCTGATGAGGGACCTTGTCAAAGGCTTTCTGAAAGTCCAGATACACAATATCAACCGACTCACCTTTGTCCACCTGTTTATTCACTCCTTCAAAAAAACATAACAGATTAGTAAGACAAGATCTTCCTTGTTTAAAGCCATGTTGGCTGTCTCCCATTAGGTCGTGACTATCTACATGCTGAGTAATTTTATTCTTTTACACATTGTTACTGAGACCTAGGTTTATTCTGGACTTGGACATGTTTGAGCTACCATTCACTTGTAATGGTTCTGTACAGATTATAAAGCTTCTCTAACCATCCATAATGTGTGTACATCCGCTCATCTAGTCTCAAAGAAGATATAGTGGAACTAGAAAGGGCATGGAGAAGGGCAACCAAAATGTAAAGGAGATGAAATAGCTCCCCTATAGAAGGACGGCTAAACAGATCAGAGCTCTTCAGCTTAAATAGACAATTGAAAGGAGATATGATAAGAGGTCTACAAAATTCTGAGTGGAATGGAACCGGTAAATAGGGAATGGTTGTTTGCCAAGTCAAATAAGACTAAGACTAAGAGACAATGCATAAAATATTAAACAGCAAAATTAAAACAAATCAGATAAAAGTGTTTTTCACTTTATATCCAATCAAGCTAGGGAATACATTGCCCACACGCTCCCATCCCTGTGCCGCCATCTTGAAAAATGGCAGCACCTGGCTCCGTGTGGTGCATCATGGGATGCACTGAGCAGGTCAGACTGCCATATAAGGCAACAAAAATGCTTTATATGGCAGAGTGACCCTCCTGTTGCATCCTGGTACAGCTGATGCATCCCAGGATGCAACATGGGAGGGACACTGCCATATAAGGCACTTTTTGCCTTATATGGCAGTCTGACCCCACCTGGTGCATCACAGGATGCACCACATGGGGCCAGATGATGCCAATTTTCAAGATGGCAGCGGGAGCATGTTGGCAGCGTTCCCGCCCCAGATGCTCCCATCCCAGATTAAAGGTACCGGGAGGGGTATGGAGGGTTTGGGGTATTTTTGTTTTGTTTTGTTTGGGGGAAGGGGGGATTGGGGCCACTGGTCACTGGGAACTTTGTTTCTGTTGAGGGGTTGGTATCCAGGGGGCATTGGCCCCCTGACAGTGTGTCCATAGCAACAGGGGCTTTCCTCACCGTCTAGGTCATCTGAGGTGAAGTGTCAAACTTCAGCTCAGATGACCCTGTTTCTCTGGGACAGCATGCCAAACTTGCACCAACTTCTGTATGCATGTGTTTGGCTTGCTCTCCCAGTTTAACACTGACTGTTTGCACACTGTGTAATTTTCATATTGCATTCCAGCGCAAAGAGTCAGTGTTAAAGTCACTATGCTCTAGCGCAGGGTTTCTGCATCTGCCCGTATGTGTGTATTTTATAAAACAGCCACATATATGCATACTTTATGCGTTAACATTTATGCATGCTCCCAAGCAGGCATAAACATCCAAGGCTTCAATCTGTACAGAAGTGAAGTTATTCTACAGTTGATTTTTAAGCCATAGAGGGTGAGGAAAGGGAAGTTTGGTTAACTGTTTACTATAATATGTGGAATTATATACATACAGTTCTAAGAATGTATTAATTGAAGCTCTTTAAATCACTTGAAAGGTCCGAAGTTGTCACTTTTCGTTATCTTGAAATAAAATCTTTCAAAAAAAAACAACCCCTTCCTTCATGTTTGAGGAAAAGAAAAAAAATGAGGACTTCCGGTGATGCGGTGAGAGCGAGCAGTCGCGTCCTGTTTGCACTCCGGCCGCCCCCTGCCTAAACCGGCATTTTAGAGCCGTTTCAAGAGCCGCGAACCTGCTGAAAGAGGCCAATCTTGACTCTGAATGTCCTGCTGCACCATTCACGGAGGTGGGGTGTGTGAGCTCCGGAGATGGCAGCTGCAGCGAGAGCGGGGAAGAAGGAGCTCGACCGTGGGCCCGCCGCCGGCAAAATGGCGGACGGAGTAGCGGTGCCAAGTTCCCCGGTCTCCCCTGCCCGGGTGGAAGAAATTTTGGCGGCAGTGGCGGAGGCCTTGGCAGCACAATTTACTGCACTGCGTGAAAAATTGGACACTGTGCACAGCTCCGTGGAAGCTCTTGGAAGCCGCTTACAAGAAGCAGAGGAGCATGTGGGGCGTGCTCAGGACAACATAGAGGCGCTGACTCACGAGGTGGAAGGCCTGCAAACCCGTCTGCATCTTCAGGAGGTAAAGATCGATGACTTAGAGAATCAATCCCAACGGAACAACCTGAGGGTGATGGGCATACCTGATGCTGTGCTGTATAAGGACATCAAGAACTACTTGGAGACACTTTTACCACAGCTGTTGGAGGGGATAGAAAATGGTGGGAAACTGCTGATTGAGCGGGCACACCGAGTGGGCAGCAAGACAGCGAGGGATAAAAGGCTGCGAGTGGTGCTCATTAAATTTTTGCGCTTTCCCCAGAAAGAGGCCATCCTGAGAGCAGTTCATCAGAAGGGGACTTTGGTGCATGATAATGTACGGATTCGGATTGAACAGGACTACTCCCTGGCGTTGAGTCAACGGCGTAGAGCATATGCGCCTCTCTGCCAAAAATTGATTGACAAGAAGATTAAGTTCTCCGTCCAGTACCCAGCTCACTTGCATGTGTTTCACGCAGGACTGCACAAGACTTTCGAATCAACAGGCGAAGCTACTGCCTATGTGGATAGTCTCACTCAAGGAGAGGGAGCTGGTTGAGCGGTTTCAGTATGCTTTGTAAAGTTTGTATTGATTGCCTGTTTGATGTTTTACCTGTGCTGCACAGATGGGGTTGATGGTTATTTATATGCTGTGGTAATATGCTGGGTTATTGTAACAGTTTATGAGGGCCTAAGCTGATAAATGCCATTGATACTTGGATAGGCCTCTTTGCATATCTGTGTGTCAGGGTTGCTGACTCTGCACTGTGGCCCAGGGGTGGGTGGGTGGGTGGGGGGGGATAGAGCCCCTTTAGGTTATGAGAGGGGGTTGCTGGGCCTACCCCTCCGCCGGACTGGGGCTGTAGGTGCAGGGGAGGTGGGTTCTACTAGGTCTTGGCGGGAAGTGGGGGGTGGTGGATCGCATTACACGGGATTCCCATAGATTCGGTTTAGGGAGGTTTAGATGGTGGGAGAATGGACAGAGATGACTGGGGGGAGGGAGTGGGTTTGTTGGGTGGGGGTTGATCACACTCCAGTAGTACTAGATTGGTTGATATGTAGTGATTTGCTTGGGAGTGGGAGGGGGTTCCAGGCTGGGAGAGCCCTGTCCCGGAGATTCTGGGTTGCCATGAGATTGGGCCTTGACACTGCCCCGCTGCTCTGAAAATAGTCACGTGGAATGTCTGCGGCTTGGGAAACCCTATCAAGAGATATAAAGTCCTGCAGGCATTAGCCAGACAGAAATGTGATATTGCGCTTTTACAGGAGACCCACCAGACGGTTGAGGAGCGTAATAAGCTGCCAAGGGGAAAAGAGGGGGGGGGTGGCCATTTTGATTCATAAACGGGTGCGCTGTGTAGTTGATACTGACATTCGAGATGTGAATGGGCGATTTATTCTCCTGCAGGGAACATTAGAGGGGAAGCCGGTTATCTTGGGGAATTTATATGGTCCGAACTCTTTAGATCCGCACTTTTATAATGGTCTGGCCTCAAAAGTGGAACAATTACCGGAGATCCCCTTGATCCTTGGGAGTGACTTTAATGGGGTCTTTGATGTCGACCTTGATACGTCCAGGGGTGGGGAGGCGCGTGAACGGGTTCCGATAACACGTGTGTTGCAGCGCTTTAAGACGCGCTTGGGGCTAGTGGACCCGTGGAGATTGTTACACCCCTCAGAGAAAGATTTCACCCATCAGTCACGTTCGCATGGCTCCAGTTCACGTATTGATTACTTGTTGCTCTCGGGTGGGTTGTTTGCATGTGTGGGAGAGGCGCAGATTGGGCCTCTGGAAATTTCAGACTATGCGCTGTCTTGGGTGGAGTTGCGCTGGGGTGGGGGATCGGAGAGGATGCGATCTGGCGATTCCCACCAGAGCTTTATAATGATACTCAGTTCCACAAGTTTCTAGAAAAGAGATGGCAGGAGTTCGAGGAAGATCACCAATGCCATCAGGTAGATCCAGAGTTGATATGGGAGACGGCTAAAGTAGTATTGCGAGGTGACATTATTGGGTTTGCAGCTCGCAAATGCCGAATGATTGCAGAATGGATCATTAGACTGGAGAAGCAAGTGACTAAGCTGCAGAGGCAGCTCGCTCTGGCCCCGACCGCGATGATTAAAAAGGAGCTTTGGGAAGCCCGTGTAGATTTGAATGAGTTGTTGCATCAGAGAGCCAAGAAGTCCATTTTATATTATAGGCATCGTTTACATTGTTATGGTGACAAGCCTGGGAGGTTGTTGGCTCGCTGCCTGCGAGGCCAGAGAGGTTCGAATACTGTGGCAGCATTGCGGGATGATAACGGGGTATTGCAGAGAGAGAGCACGGAAATTGTTCGAGTGTTTCGTGCATTTTTTCAAAAATTATATTCGGCGGAGAGTGGTTCCCCCACAGGGATGCAGGAGTACCTCCAGAGGTTGGATTTACCCAAACTTACTGAGGAGCAGAGGACTCAGTTGGGACAACCCGTAACCTTGGAGGAAGTTTGTTCAGCTATTACCAAAGCTAACTGCTACAAAACACCGGGGCCAGATGGCCTGGGGACAGAATTTTATAAATTACTTAATATACATGTGAGTCCTGCCTTAGTAGCGGTCTTCGAGAGGCGAGTGGAGCAGGGGGGCTTTTGGTGGGGTAATAATCACGCCCATATTACCCTGATTCCAAAAGCGGGAAGAGATCCAGTACTGCCAATTTCATATCGTCCTATCTCGCTATTGAATTTTGATGTAAAACTTTTTGCAAAGATTCTGGCCGATCGGCTTGCGGGACATTTGGGTCACTTGATACATGAATCACAAGTTGGATTTCTCAAAGGGCGTTACACGGTGCGAAATATGCGTAAAATCCTAACTTCATTGGAATGGGTCCACGACCAGCAGTTGCAGTCTTTGCTTGTTAGCTTTGACGTTGAAAAAGCATTCGATAGGGTTGACTGGTGCTATTTAAAGGGCCTGTTGCCCTGGTACGGCCTGGGGACCCCCTTTTGTAAGATGATAGAGAGTCTGTATACTGAGCTGACTGCTGGAATACTTTGTAATGGGGTGTTGTCGGAGGCCTTCCCGCTGGCGCGTGGTACACGGCAGGGCTGTCCCCTCTCTCCCCTGTTGTTTGCGTTATCTTTGGATCCGTTGATTAGGGCAGTGGAGAATTCTCGAGAGATACAAGGGGTGAAGATTGGTTCTCAAATCTTTAAATTGTCGACCTCCGCAGACGACCTTCTAGTTCATCTGCTCTCTCCTGCAGAATTCCTGCCTTGTTTGCTGCAGGAATTTACCCGGTTTGGCCTTTTTGCAGGACTGCATATTAATGAGGATAAATCGGAGGCTCTCGATGTCTCGGGGAGGTTGCAGCAGGGTTGGGAGGGTGTATTCCCCTTAAAGTGGGCAAAAAATAATTTTATTTACCTGGGTATTCGATTGCCTAGTCAACTGCGGGAGCTTTATAAGTGTAACCTAGAATGGGTGTTGAATCGGTTGCAGTCACAGTTGAAGGCATGGGGACCCCTCCCGCTATCTCTTTCAGGGAGAGTGGCCGCGGTTAAGATGGTAGTTTTGCCGCGACTCTTGTATTGGTTGCAGACGTTGCTGGTCTGGTTGCTGTGTGGGGACCTGCGACGGTTAGAGGCAGTAATTCGGACATTTCTGTGGCGTGGGGCCAGGGCGCGTATCCCACTTTCTCGGTTAATGGGGAACTGGAGAGAGGGTGGGATGGGGCTCCCGGACTTGAGAACCTATGCATTGGCCTGTCAGGCCCGACACCTAGGGGATTGGTTGGGGGGGACGGATGTATACACGCCTAAGGCGTTAGAGGAGGAATTTGTGGCCCCTCTGTCCTTGATGGGGGTAATACACACAGAGACCCAGGATTTACCGGCACGTATTGTGAGAAGCGTCCTGTCTGGCTCTGCCCAGAGAACATGGCGACAGCTCAATGTCTACTGGAAGGCGCCATGGATAGTCTCAAGCTGGTTGCCATTGCAGGGAAATATAAATTTTACTCCAGGATCTGGGTCTCGAAGCTTTCGAGAATGGAGAGAGCGGGGCATTCGAAGTGTGGGACACCTGGTGGACCCCTCGGGGAAGTGTAAATCGTTTCAGTTTTTATGTCAAGAATATGATCTGACTTCCAAGCATGTTTTTGCGTTTATGCAAGTTTCCCACTATGTGTCCTCCTTGCCTAGAGAAGCGTTGTTGTTAAAGAGGTCGGCGCAGATTTTGGATTTTTTTGATCTGGGAGGGGATGACCCTCCTTCTATTGCGCAATTGAAGTCTCGGCTGGATGGATTTCGGCCTCTTGCAGATTATCGGGACGTGGAGGCGGCTTGGGGGGTGGAACTGGGGTGGGAGGTATTCCCTGATACTATTCGTAAGGCTTTGTGACGGATAGTTGAGATTGTGGATGGGGCGAGGTGGCGGGAGGTGCAATTTAAATGCCTAACCAGGGCCCATTTCTCGCCCAGAAGAGCGTTGCGTAGCCACCTGACCTCTGATGGTCATTGTCCGCATTGCCTGGAGCCTTTGGCAACCCTGTTGCATATGTGGTGGGGCTGTTCTTATATTCGACCCTATTGGACTAAGATCTGTGCCTATGTCAGCGGGTTGTTACAGCAGAGGTTGAAGTGGACTGGAGCTTTTGTGGTATTGGATCGGATTAGCCCCCCTCGCCCTAAAGGGAAAGCGGAATGCTTGTTGATGCGCAAGGCCTGTCTGGTGGGTAAAGGCCCGATTCTGCGCACATGGCGGGAGCAGCATCCTCCTATGTTTGGGGAATGGCGCAATTGCTTTCATCAGCTAATGTTGATGGAACGGTGGAGAGCACGGGGCAGTGTCAAACGCTGGACATCCTTCCTGTTGGTGTGGGGTCCCTACATTCAAACCTTGGGGGCTCGCTGTCGAAATGAGATTTTGCACATTTGGGAGTTGAGGGCGGTTGTGTGTAATGGTGGTGAGTGGAATGCATAGGAGAGAAGAGGTCGATTAAGGTTGGGTTTAGTTTGGGTGGGGAGTGCAATCTAGGGGGGGTGGATGGGGGGGTTGGTGGGGGAGGGGGGAGGGAGAGGGGGGAAGGGGAAATTTTTAAAAATTTATACTTCACCTGTATGTGGTTTTTTTTCTCCAGCTGGGGATCTGAGTTCACCTCATTGGAGATTGGTTGTACAATGTTTTATTGTTTTTTGGTGATTACTAAATAAAGTATAAAAAAAAAAAAAGAAAGAAAATGATCCCAAGAGTTTCAATAGTGGCTCCATAGGAATATCAAAGAACAATATTAAAACTTCAAGAAAGGGTTCCTCATCACCTTGAGCCATAATTTCACTGCTTTAAAAAAATTCCTTGTACTGGGATGCAAGGACAGAAATATTCCATCAATCATACTACAATTTTAGGAACAGCAGCTACATGAACTCATCGTATACACACAATCAGACCTAAATCTAGGCACCAAAACATAAAAGCCAAAGTTTGTCAACAGAAGCCGTTGACACATTCACATTCTTGTTTCTGTTCCTGTTTTCATAAAAGATCTTGCTCATAGAGGTCTTACTTTGCCACTGACAGTTTAACTTCAGTATTGCAGGTACACTTAGTAGTAAGATGTAACCTGGGATGTCTCCCATGGCTTAGAATACTCAAAACTATCAGGTGAAAACATAAGTTTTAGTATTGTAACTTTCACAATCCTTCACCTACTACAGACCACAAGACAACTTGATTTTCTGCAACTTCTCCTGGTGCCACAGCTACCCCATGTTGGCCTGGATGATAAAGCCTACATAAAATCAGCAACACAAATTAGAAGGCAGAGACATTAGCCCATAAGGCAGAAACACTGGTCTGCATGAGCCACATGAATTAGTTGTGGCAGCAGCTACATGAGCAGTAGGGACTAATGTCTTTCCCTTCTTCCAACTAGGCAGGCTGATGTTTCCACCTCCACATGCTGCTGCAGCTCTCACCACCACTGCTGAACTACTCTAACTCTTTTTCCTGTCATTCCAATAGCTGATTGCAGAAGGGAGAAGAAAAGAATGGTTTCTATCTCCACTATAGATCTCTGGACAGCCCCATCACCACAATACTGCTTTCCCTTCCTCTTGATGGGCCAAACATCTGATTATGCTCAATAGTTGAAAACAATTGAGTACTCTTCTCATTTTGTTAAGCTTCCGCAGCTAGTATCATGATCTTTGTAGTTTTTCAGGTCATGCCGCATCTTGGTAAGTGGAACCGACATTTCAGCCATCATTCTGTGACTTTCTTGAGGGTGAAGTGGTTATGCAGTGAATGTCTGTTCTTATATACAATCGATCTCAAACTTGATTGGTTGGTGTTTGAAGCAGGTAATTTCTTCTCAGCCAACACAGGCTCTTTCCAGGGAGGGAGGGAGGGAGGCACCACTCCCATCATTATAAGTAATAGCAAATACACTTGAGAGCAATTTTCAAAAGTCCTTATCTTGATAATCATGGAGGTTATTCACATAAGTGCACTGAGAAAGATATTCAGTGACACTATCCAAATAGTGCCACTGAATATCTCCACAGACCGCCTTAGCATTATCTGAAAAGTGCCGGGGCAGTCTGTGGATAGAGTGAGAGCAGTACCAGCCACTATGCAGATAATCCCTGCCATAATCCAGATAGTGGTAATTTTCAACTGCTATCCCCATATAAATTATCCAACATAGCAATTTAGGGCAGCTTTTATTACGGCCCAAGCTATCCAGATAGTGGCTGACAGTTGACACTATCTGGATTATGGCAGGGATTACCGAATAGTGGCTGCACAATCCAGATATTCAGCGATATGGCTGATGAGTATTCAGAATATATTCAAATGACATGCCTAACCGTCATGGGGTTTAAACATCTGCTGCTCTGAATATCAGCCCCTAGGAATTTTTAGCTCCTGACTACCCTATATTATCTGAGGTAGCAACTTCAGAGATAAGAGCAGTGAGAACTGTGCAGGGGTCATCACCCAAAAGGAGGAAGAGACAGCGAGGCAGACTGACAGAATACACTTGGGAAGAGGGAGATGTATAAGAAGCTTGATGAGAATAAAAAGAGAGAGAACTGAGAAGCATTCCATTTCCCCTTCCTCCCCCACCTAGCTAATCCACACCAATCCCAGGTCATAACTCAAAAGTTCTCAGGTATGACTATGAACAAAGAAGGTGGGAGAGGAGAGGAGAGAAGTTATTTGGTTTCAAGAACTTCTATCTGGTAGCTTATTACTCTACTCAGGAGGCAGTGTTTGCTGATCCTAGCTGCTGGGGCATGTAATAAGAGAAGTTTCTTCATTTTCGTTCACACAGTTGGCTTTTCACAAGGGCTGCTGAATGTTCTTTGATGAAACATTGGTGATATAGAACGACAGCTTCTTTGTCCAGTGTTAGATCTCATTCTTGGATCTACAGATATGAGGAATGATAAAAAAGGAAACTAGGCTAGAACTGTGCAGTCAAAAGATTTATATGCACAGTTAAGAAGTAGTCTAAACCAATCAGAAAGTTCCCTCACTTTGTTCCAGTCCAGAAAAATGAAGACAGACAGTAATCCGTCCACGATGGCAATTTTATAAAAGGCCACCTATGTGTGAAGGCCAAGTAGGTGCCTACTTCAAGCCTATTTTATAAAGACACATACAGCTATGGTCAACATTATTGGAACTCTTACAGTTCAACCCCTTACTGCCCAATATCTCTTAAAAAAAAGTGGCCAGTGAAATGGCTTTCAACTATATATGCACACATATCTGACACATAAAAGAAAGCATAGTTACTCACCTGTAAAAGGTGTTCTCCGGGGACAGCAGGAATCAGTCCTCACATATGGGTGACATCGGCGCTGATGGAGCCTGCGTTGATCCACTCCCCATCTTTCAAAGAAAGCCTTTGAGGGTTACACCACGCATGCGCAGTCACCTTCCTGCCCAAAGGTGCCATTTTACCTCAATATGATGACATAGCTTAATCAAGCAGAAAAAGGAAAAACAACTCCAAGGGTAGGCGGGACAGTTGTGAGGACTGATTCCTGCTGTCCCCAGAGAACATCTGTTACAGGTGAGTAACTACACTTTCCCCGGGAACAAGCAGGAAGTCAGTTCTCACATACAGGACTCCCAAGCTACTGAAAAAACCTGTAAGAGCAACTGGTAACCCAAAAAGCAGACTGTGAAGGGCAGCAGAAGGCGCTGGTTGGCTGGAAGTCTGACACCGCAGTAGAAGCATTGAAGATGCAATCCCCACCCACTCCGGTAGCCTGGACATCACGGTTGGAGGGAAGGAGTTGCACTATTCCCTGAAGAGGTGATAAAGTATGGCCTGGCTGAAGGTGCTATCTTTCCGGGAGGTCTCTTCCAAACAGCAGTGTGCAGCAAAAGTGTGCACAGATGACTAGGTGGTGGCCCTGCAGATTTATTTATTTTATTTATTTATTTATTTATTACATTTTTCTATACCACCCCGTCCAGAAATCAGGGGCAGTTGTACCTCTGCAGCTCTCCCAGGAGGGATAGTAGCTGCCGACCGACCCCTCATCACCGACCACACCAGCTGCCGCGTGCTGCCCAATCGGGGCAGGCACAGCTCTTTAAAACAGAGCGGGACCCGGACCGAAGCCTCTTTGTACCTCTGCAGCTCTCCCAGGAGGGATAGTAGCTGCTGACCGACCCCTCATCGCCGACCACACCAGCTGCCGCATGCTGCCCAATCGGGGCAGGCACAGCTCTTTAAAACAGAGCTGGACCCGGACTGAAGCCTCTTTGTACCTCTGCAGCTCTCCCAGGAGGGATAGTAGCTGCCGACCAACCCCTCATCGCCGACCACACCAGCTGCCGCGTGCTGCCCAATCGGGGCAGGCACAGCTCTTTAAAACAAAGCGGGACCCGGACCGAAGCCTCTTTGTACCTCTGCAGCTCTCCCAGGAGAGATAGTAGCTGCCGACCGACCCCTCATCGCCGACCACACCAGCTGCCGCGTGCTGCCTAATCCGGGCAGGCACAGCTCTTTAAAACAGAGCGTCGGGCGGCGCACCCGCGCCTTGTGGGCCCACGCCTGAGGGCCTCGCCAGAGGGCCCTTTGGCGTGGCCCTTAGGCAGGGGCCACCTCGAGAAGCGGGAACGCCGAGGTAGCAAAACTAAACCAAGTTCCATCCCTCTTCGTTCTTGCACTTATCTGAGAAGCATACAGTGTTTGGGAGAAAACGGTGCCTTCAGAGACGCTCTCCAGCCATAAGCCAACTCATCGGAAGCAGAAGCCCACATCAGAGGCAGCAGCCATCTTCAGCTAGCTGCCCAACTGAAACTGCCTTGTGCCTTTAAAAGAAAGCGCCATAGAGCGTGACCGCACCTGGGGTCTTCGACAGAGGGCCCTTTGGTGCGGCCCTTAGACGGGTCTCGAAAAGCCAGGGCCAAACAGCTGTCCATGAATTATCTCAGCTCTGTCCTAGTTGATCCACCGCTAATCCGTCACTAAGGTAACAGTAGGCCTGCAACATACTCGATAGGATTTCATACCCTTGATACTTTGTTGCAAGCTGATCTTCCCGGAGTTAAGCTTTGCTACTGTTTCTTGCTAACAATATACTTTGTTTATCTGTGCTTTTATCACTAAAATACTCGGTTAGGCCTTGCTATTGTACAATTACTTTGCCTGTTTCCACTGTTGATGCATTCCTGTATACATGCTGATAGCCAATGGTAGAGCCTACAGCATCTTGCAATTAGCTCACAAACCTGTTTACCAGTCAACCTACATTTATTGTTTCCAGTGACTTGAAATTGCCTTCTACTATATCCTTCCATTGTAATCATGGCTATCTCTTTACTTGCAATAGTTAGTCTCTATCTTCTAACTAACACCGCCCACAATACAGCAGCACTCTCACCTACCATAAACAATATCCCGATACTGCATAGACTAGGAAGAAGGTACCACTCCTTCTACCATCACTCAGCACCACATCCGCACCATATTAGACATTCTCACCTACTATATATCTCCCTTAACACCACTAATAGCCCCAAACCTGAGACCACTCCCTCACATATTAATCTAAATTGTGCCCTCATCAACGCTCGCTCAGTGCGTAAAAAGTGGCCAGCCATTACAGATCTTATTACAAAGCTGAATTTAGACCTTCTCCTAGTCACAGAATCATGGTTAGCAGACACAGACAATGTCCTCATAAACCAACTTATCCCCCCAGCATACTCAATACACACCTGCCACAGAACAAACCGAAAAGGAGGTGGAGTCTTTATTCTATCAAGAACTAACCTCCAATTTAAACTACTATCCTCTAGGAGTGCCAAACACATGGACATAGTTTCTGTAGCCAACAAGCATATCACCCTAAATCTCATATACAGAGCTCCCTCCTCACCACCAGAAGATCTCTCTAGCATAATAGAGCTTGCCTGCAACCCCGAAAGCCCACACAAATCCAACTGGTTAATTGGTGACTTCAACCTCACCTCACTGCAACCTAGCCACTCTGACACATTCCTCGATGCCATGACTGAGCTCAATTACTCACAATTAGTCAACTCCCCTACACACCTCAAGGGAAACACTCTTGATCTCATTTTCGCACCCCAGTCTATATCAAACACCAATATTAATCTATCACTTACCCCTGTGCCATGGTCAGACCATAACTTAATATCCTTCCAAGTCCCATGTCAGCAAAACCATATTCCAACCAGACAGACAAATATAGTCTCATCAGGATCAATAACCCGATTCAAAACGCTCGACACGGATGACTTCATCAGCTGCACTCTTCCAGCTCTTCGTCAACCAGCCAAAGACCTTGATGAACTGATCAACAAATGGTACACCACCCTGAACTCCTCTTCACAGCTACCTTCCTCGAGTAGATCACCAGCATCCAGCACATCACCAAGAAGGAGAAATCCAGCACCATGGTTCTCGGCCGAATTACGGCTATCCCTTCAGACGCTAAGAAAACAAGAGAGAAAATGGCGCAGATCACGATCTCCCACCGACCAAACGAATTACGAAAATGCTCTAAAGCAACACTGGGAGAAAATAGCTGAAAAAATGAGAGAACACCATACAGAAATCCTTCTCCGATCGTTAAACAAACCACGAGACCTCTTTAACATTGCTAAATCACTAACTAAGGCACCATCCTCCAACCAAACAATACTAATTCAGCCTCAGCCCTTTGCTGACTACCTACAATCTAAAACTATTAAAACAAACACGACACCATGTTGTATACCCAATTCCTTTTCTCTGATACAACCACTAAAAAATGTCGTCGCCCCTACGGTGAAATTCATCACTGACCTTATTGCTACCATGAATACTACTACAGCCCCAAACGATCCATGTCCCGCTTATTGGATCAGAACGATGCTTGCTGAACTGAGCCCCACTCTAGCTTACATCATGCAACTCTCCTTCACAGCTGGATCCTTCCCAATATCTCTCAAGCAAACCTCCATACGCCCCCTCCTGAAATACAATAAACTTGACCCAGCGAAAACAGACTCCTATCGCCCAATCTCAAGTATACCCCTTCTAGCCAAAATCATCGAGAAGGTGGTCCAAATCCAATTGCAGCAACACATAGATATTTCAGCCCCACTTGATCCCTGCCAACACGGGTTCCGTGAGTCCCATGGTATAGAGACCCTACTCACATTACTTATCAACACCTTATCTAGAGGGATTGACAAAATTGAAAATGGTTTAATTCTCATCTTCCTTGATATTTCAGCAGCATTTGATTCGGTTAACCACGCGCAACTTCTCCACCGCCTTCAGGAGAAAGGAGTTCAGGATTCGGCTTGGGAATGGTGTAGATCCTATCTAACTAACCGCTGGCAACAGGTCCGGATAGGATCCTCAGCATCTGATCCTTTCCATCAACAACAGGGTGTACCTCAGGGATCCTCTTTATCTCTCTACTTTTCAACATATATATGCAACCGATCTGTGACATCATCCGAGCATTCAATATATCCAGTCTGATCTATGCAGATGATGTCCTAATATTCACCCCAATCAGAATCAAGGACCCCGACTTCTCCCCAATAATCGAGTGCTTCAATGCGATTATGGACTGGCTCTTATCCCAGAATCTGCGAATAAACTTTAAGAAAACTGAGGTCCTATTCGTAACCAGGAATAAGAACTTCTCTCCCCCCACAACATTGAAGGTGAGAGACGCGGAACTTCCATGTAAATCATTGATATGCTACCTGGGTGTCACCATAGATCAAGAACTAACCTTCAAAGATCACATAAAGCAGACTGTCAAATCCATCTACAATAAAATACGAACGCTAAAACACCTAAGACCTCTACTTGCCCCTAATGATTTCAGAACAATCTTCAATCCCTTGTTATACCACATTTTGATTACGCCAACATCATCCTACATGGTCTTCCTAAGAGCACCCTCAATCCACTTCAATTGGCGATGAATACAGCAGCTCACATCCTCCGCTGTATTTCCAGTAGAGACCACATCATTCCCATACTCATAGAGCTACATTGGCTACCCCTACAAGCCAGGATCACCTACAAGGCACTATTGTTATCTTTTAAAGCAATCAATCAGTCAGTAACACTCAACACACTAGTAGTCCCAAAATCTATAACACAATGCACCAAAGCAACAGCAGATAGGGCTTTCAAGTTCTGTGCACCAAGGTGTTGGAACAGCCTCCCTCAAGGCATCCGAGCAATCCCGGATCTATTGCAGTTCAGAAAAGCCTTGAAACATCACCTCTTCCTCTTGTATTACCCAGTAACCAATGCAGACACCTCAACCACCTCACAGACCTCTGCAGACACCTCAACCACCTCACAGACCTCCCAAAACCCCTAAGACTGAAACCAAGAAGAGTTCATGATTATGTTATAAATTGTAAATAGTTACCCCTGTTATCCAAGTTGTTTTGCCTGTTCAACTGTAAACACAAAGTACCATCGGAAATGTGTAAATTCTTTGTTCATTGTAAACCGCGCTGATGCTGAATAGTGCGGTATAGAAGAGACTATAAATAAATAAATAAATAATCAGATATCCCCCCTTCCCTCTCTTCACTCCTTACTAGCACCCCCACAAACAGGTTAAGAAGGTCAGCAGCCGCTAATACCCTTGCTATACCAATTGAGTACACTAAATGTAACCAAGCAACCAGAGATAGGGCTTTCACTTTTTTCGCTCCGACCTGTTGGAACAATCTCCCATCTCATATCCGGTCAATAAAGGACCTCTCCCAGTTTAGAAAGGTCCTTAAACACTACCTATTCTGCCTGCACCTCGTCTGCCATAATCCAACGCCCCCTCTCCCCATTCCACAAATCACCCACACAGCCTCTGACACTCCAACAACATAGCCCTGGTAGAACATAAAGCAGACCTTCTGCACACCCAAAATGACCATAGACCACAAAGCTGCCTCCACTACGATTCTCAACATGCTACATGATCTGTAAATAGTCCACATGCGAAATATCCGTTTTGTATATAGTTACCCCTGTTACTTTCCAAGTTACTGACCCTGTTGTAATGTAAGCAAAAGATTGTTCTGATGCAAAATTTGTTATCTGTAAATCGTGCTGATACCAAAGAGCGCGGTATATAAGAACTGTAAATAAATAAATAAATAACCCAGAACACGTTACATGGAACAGGAACAAAATTTTTACAAGATAACAAGATGTCTAGTAAGGGCACCGAGCACAATCAATCCACTGAGGCCGCCATGGCATGCACATTGTGAGCCGTCACATGATGCTACAGAGAGATCCCTGACTGTTGATAGGCGAAGGAAATACAGTCAGCCACCCTTTGTGAGAGGGTGCACTTGGAGACTGCGACCCCCCCAGTCAACTGGAGTTAAAAGAAACAAAGAGCTGTGCTAAGCGGTAATGGGGCTGTGTCCTCTGGATGTAAAAGGACAATGCACGCTTGCAGTCCAGTATTTGTAGGGAGGCCTCCACCCTGGAGGAGTGAGGCCTGGGAAAGAAGGTGTGTAACACCACCTCTTGATTCTGGTGGAAGGCAGAGACAATCTTTGGCAAGAACTAAGGGTAAGTCTGAAGGTCAACCCCTTTCCTGTGGAACCTGGTGTAGGGTGCATGTGCCAACAGTGCCTGCAGCTTGCTCACATGCCTGGCCGAGGTGAGGTGAGCACCACTAGGAAGAGGACCTTCCAAGAAAGGTACTTGAGATGGCAGATAGCCAGGGGTTCGAAGGGTGGAGACATGAGCTTCCCCAACACCTCACTGAGGTTCCACGCCACTAGTGGTGGACAGATCGGGGGCTGGGAAAAAAGGAGGCCATGCATAAACTGGCCCACCAAAGGGTGCACCGACATAGCCTGACCCTCCACCGCGTGGTGGTGAGCAGAGGTGGCACAAAGATGCATTCTGACTGTGTTTATGTTTATACAATTTCTTGATATACCTTTTGGACTTTAGGCCAGCCCCTGACAGATGCAATAGGCATCATAAGATGTTTGGCATCGCACAGGAGAAGGGGTTAAAACAATCATCTGCACACCAGAGCGAAAACCTGTGCCACTTAAAGGCATATCCCCGATGCGTTGAGTCCTTATACGAGGCAAGCAGAACATCCTCAACCGACCTGGAGAGGCAGTGATGCACTAAAGCTAGCCTCTCAACATCCAGGCCATCAGGGCAAGGGACTGGAAGTTGGGGTGCAGCAGCATCCCGTCCTCCTGTGACAAGTCTGGGGCACTCCCCAGTGGCAATGCTAGGACAGCAGTAGAATTATCAAAACGTAATCCTAAAATGGGCTGTTTCCAGAGTGTTGTATACTGTCTCAAGTCACAAAGTCACTCCACATATATCATACCCCTTAATTGAAAATAAATTTCAATATGTACAAATTCCACTTCATTCCTTAAAGATGTACATATGGTCTCAGACTTTTTAGCACTATTTTCACAACCGTCCTTTGAACCAGGACTAGTAGTGCTGATTTGCATCAATGACCAATCCTTTTATATAGGGCAAAGTTCGAATTCAATATAATTTTCTCCTAAAAGATGCTTATCTAAATTAATATCATATTATCGTCCAACATTAACATCAAAAGATGCTTATCTGAATCCAAATCATGTTATCTTCTCATTATTTTCCCAATGGCACTCATCAGTGCTTCATCGCGTTTCACTTTCTTAAGTTTCCTCAGGGGATAAATCTTCAGATGTTCAATTCTTCCAAGGATCATTCCTCCCTAAAGGAATTCCAAACAAAGATGAAGTGATATATCCAATAATTATCTAACCGTGTTGTTTAAACCCATCACAATCTTACTAGGAACTATCCTTATGCTGCTATCTATTATCAACTAAAAACTAATACCTATATCATGACTTCCCTCACATAAAACCAAACGAACTGCAAATAACGTACCTTGATGCTGCCTGCGTCCCTCCCATAATCAACCATTAACCAGATTGAAAAAATGCCGCGCATGCGAACTAAGTCCCACCATTCATTCTTATAGCCTACTACTATGACGTGAGTATACTCCAAAGGGCAATCCCTAGTTCTCAATACATGCCCCCCATTCTATTTGATTATTCAAACCCGTTGGAACGGTGGACCTCAATTTAAATATCCATCTTTGTTCTTGTATAATCAAAGTCTGCTCCCGCGACCTATCAGCTCTTGCTGCCACTATCTGTTCTACTGCAAAACATCGCAAGTCAAAAAATGAATGACCATACTCCTCACAATGTTGTACTAAATGAGCCTCCTTAACCTGACACTGTATCCGACTTTTATGTTCACTTAATCTAATTTTTAAAGCTCTAATGGTTTTCCCTATATAGATCAAATGACATGGGCATAGGATGGCGTAAACCACATAAGTGGTGTCACAAGTGGTGTTGTCTATCAATCTATAGGTTATATCATGATATGTAAAACTATTAATATCGCTGGTAACTATACACATGCTACAATGCCCACATCATCTGTGTCCTTTTCCCAATGTGCGCACTGGCTTGAGGGGACGTAACACTGTTGGACTTAGTTTTTCTTTTAAATTCGGGTTTCTCTTCCAAACACATCGAACCCTCTTGTTGACTAAACCAAGGACCGCACTTAACACATTTGAATGTTTTTTAATAGCACGCTGAATAAGAAAACTCAACGGAGAGAAATTAGTAATAAAATTAACTTAAGTCTCATCATCTTGTCTACGATGTGAGCCTGTTAGCAACAATGTTCTGTTATTAAACCTAGCTCTATGATAAGATTGCTGTATAACATTATACGGGTAACCTCTTTCTTGGAAACTATAAATCAAAGATTTTGCTTGAAATTTAAAAAGTTCCAAGGGATACCATTTTGAACTTTTCCTTCACCAGGAAGCAGCTGAAGTCCCACAGATCCAAGATGGGCTGGAAGTTCCCTGTCTTCTTGGAGACAAGGAAGTAGGGGAGTATACTCCCCGGCCCTGAAGAGGTTGGGGGATGGGGTTCACCACTTGGTCCACGAGCAAGAACTCAAGCTCACTTTGGAGAAGCTCCCTGTGCAAGGGGTTCATGGGTTATTACCCTAGGAAGAAGGGAGGAGGCAGCTAGGCAAAGTGGAGGAGATAGCCCTACCTGACCACCTGCAACATTCAGGCATCTGTAATGGTGCTTGGCCACTGGTGTGCAACGTGGACCAGCCATCCTCCCATGAACCTTGGGCCTTGTACCTCCTGGGGAAGGAAGGCTATGCCCAAAGGGTCAAAAGCTCCCCCCAGGCTGCGACTGGGGTGTTGTTTGGGGTTTCGGGGCTTTTGGCTTACGAAGGCCATGTCCCTGGCCCTTGGCCTGCTGCCCTTGGGGGGAGAGCATGATAGGCCTGAAATTTGGGGAAGTTCCCATAAGCCTTCTTGGTCTTCGGATGGAAGGGCTTTTTCCCCAAAGTCTTCCTGTGAGAAGGTTCAGACACTTTCTTGGACAGCCTGGTTCTGGTCATGAATTCCTTCTCCAGCTCGTTGGCCTTCTCTGTCATGGGCTTGCAAGGGAAATCAGCCAACTTGTCCTGAACCCACTACTAAAGAGTAGTGGCCTAGTGGTTAGGACATGGTACCTCAGGCCGAAGGGCCAGGATGTTCAATTCCCACCTGGGGACAGCAATCTCAGGCTGGAGGGACTGGAGTTTCTAGTCCTATAGGCACTCCTTGTGGCCTTGGGCAAGCCACTTCACCCTATATTGCCTCACATACAAATAGATTGTGAGCCCTTTGAGGACAAGGGAATATATCCAGTACCTGTTTGTAGTAATTACATAATGTAAACCTCTTTGATTGAAGGATAAGGTGGTATATAAAACTGGTTAAATAAATAAATATTCCAAGTCAGAAGACTGTAATCAGGCAGGGCAGTGGGCACTAATGCCCACCGCAGCTACCCAAGCCACCAACACGAAGCCATTGAAGGTTGCCTGAGTTTGAAACTTGGAGCACTCCTTGACCGATGACACCAGGGTCCTGAAGGGCTCAAGAGGCTCCTCTGGGAAGAGAACTGCTGCATTACAAGCTCTGTTTGGCACTTTGAATCTGCTTGCTTTATGTCAGTTCTGTCTGCCTCTCTATATATTTATTTATTTACTACTACTACTGAGCATTTGTTGAGCGCTACCAGTCGTACGCAGCGCTGCACAAACATGTAAGAGACAGTTCCTGCCCATCAGAGCTTACAAGCTAATCAAGACAAAACACAGAGGTGTAAGCAGGGATAGAACTAGGGGAAAGAAAAGGAAAGAAAAGGAGATCAGGAGAGTCAAGATCCAAAAGCAGCAGCGAAGAGGTGAGTTTTCAACCTGGATTTGAAGAGGGTCAGAAAGGGTGCCTGGCGTACAGACACAGGTAGTTTGTTCCAGGCGTAAGGTGCAGCAAGGTGAAAGGAGCGAAGTCTGGAGTTAGCAGTAGGAGAGAAGGGCACAGACAGAAGTAGTCTGCTAGAAGAGCGGAGCTCCCGAGGGGGGTTGTAAGGAGAGATAAGAGAAAAGATACTGAGAAGCCGCAGAGTGAATGCATTTATAGGTCAGCAGGAGAAGTTTGAACTGGATGCGGAAATGGATAGGGAGCCAATGAAGTGACTTGAGAAGAGGAGTAATATGGGCATGATGAGGCTGGCGGAAGATTAGTCGCACAGCAGAGTGCTGAACAGATCGAAGGGGAGAGAGATGATTCAAAGGGAGACCAGCAAGAAGTAGGTTACAGTAGTCAAGACGGGAGGTGATTAAGGAGTGGATAAGCGTTTTAGTAGTATGTTCAGAAAGGAAAGGGCAGATTTTGCTAATGTTATAGAGAAAGAAACGGCAGGTTTTAGCTACGAGCTGGATATATATGGAGAAAGAGAGAGAGGAGTCAAAGACCATCCCCAGATTGCAGGCCGAGGAAACAGGAAGGAGTAGAGAGTTATCCACAGAGACTGAGAAAGGAGGAGGGGAGGTTTTAGGGGGAAAGATGAGAAGTTCAGTCTTGGCCATGTTCAGTTTCAAGCGGCGGTGAGACATCCAGGCAGCAATGTCAGAGAGGCAGGCAGAGATCCGGGTCTGGATTTCTGGAGAGATTTCAGGCGTAGAGTGGTAGATCTGGGAGTCATCGGCATACATATAGTACTGAAAGCCATGGGAAGAGATAAGCGCACCAAGGGACTGGGTATAGAGAGAGAAAAGGAGCGTACCCAAGACAGCTCCTTGGGGTACACCAACTGGGAGCATGGTAGCAGAGGAGGAGGAGCCACCTGAACACACACTGAAAGAGCGATGGGAGAGATAGGAGGAGAACCAGGATATTACAGAACCACTGAAACCAAGCGAGGACAGGGTATCGAGAAGAAGGTTGCGGTCAACAGTGTCGAAAGCAGCAGAGAGGTCAAGAAGGATGAGGACAGAGTAAAGGCCTTTGGATTTTGCCACTGGAGACTTTGGCAAGAGCCGTTTCAGTAGAGTGTAGAGGACGAAAGCCAGACTGTAAGGGATCCAGGAGGGCATGAGAGGAGAGGAAGTCGAGGCAGCGGCGGTGAACCGCACGTTCGAGTAGTTTAGAAATGAAGGGAAGGAGAGAGATGGGTCGATATTTAGAAGGACAGGTGGGATCAAGTGAGGGTGTCTTGAGGAGAGGTGTGTCCACAGCATGCTTGAAGTCTGCAGGGACTGTTGCGGTGGAGAGCGATAGTTTGAGAATATGAGAGATGGAAGGGACAACGGTGGAGGAGATGGGGCTTAGGAGACGAGTGGGGATAGGATCAGAGTGGCAGGTGGTGGGTTTGGAGGAAAAAAGAAGGTGTGCAGTTTACTCTTCAGAGATCACAGGAAAGGAAGAGAGGGTAGCAGAGGTAGGGGAGAGTTGGGAGTGGAGAGGGGGAGTAGCTGAGTTTGTGGGGAATTGGAGGGTGATCTTGTGGATTTTGTCATAGAAATAGTCAGCTAGGGTTTGGGCAGAAAGGGAGGGAGGGATCAGAGGCAGAGGCACTTTGAGGAGAAAGCTGAGAGTAGTAAAGAGACGGCGAGGATCAGAGGCAAGAGAGTTAGTCAGATGGATATAGTAATCTTGTTTGGCAAGAGCTATGGCTGACTGGAAAGAGACAAGCATGAATTTGAAGTTTATAAAGTCTGCAGAGGAGCGGTATTTGAGCCAAGAACGCTCAGCAGAACGAGCAAAGGAATGTAGATAGCGGGTAGTGGGTGAAAGCCAGGGCTGCCGTGCAGAACGTCTCACAGGACGTGGGATGGGCGGAGCAAGGGCATCCAGAGCCGAGGAGAGTGCAGCATTATAGGAAGTTACTGCCTCGTCAACAGACGTTGTTGTTAGTGTGCTCTTTTACCTCATTTGTACCTCTTGCACTATTCTTCAGCTTTTCTCAGCTGTCTCTTGCTCCTCTCCATAACTAACAGCAACTTTCCTTCTACTATCTGGTCTGTCTGTGGAGGCCTGGTTAACATTTAATTCAATACCTATCCTAACTCTGTCTCCATTGCTGCAGAGTTTAAAACGTTTTTTCCTGTCTGCTCTAATCTACCTGAGTGACTAAGCTCCCCCCTCCTCCCCGTTGAGATATTTTATAGCCCCTTCTCCTGTCTTCCACATGCATTTAGCTCTGTTTGCTTCTCTCCCCTCTGGGAAGAGAACTGCTGCATTACAAGCTCTGCTTGGCACTTTGAATCTGCTTGCTTTTTGTCAGTCCTGTCTGCCTCTCTATATATTTATTTATTTATCTTTGTTAATGTGCTCTTTTACCTCATTTGTACCTCTTGCACTATTGTTTGGCTTTTCTCAGCTGAACAACTTTTATCCCACACACCTCTGGGCACTCAGTTATAGCCGTTATTTGCTCATTACCTTGTTTATTCACAGGGGCACCTAATCCCCTGTGATCTCTCTCCCACGTATCATTATTTCTTCTGGCCTCTGTTCTCTTCTCCATCTTTCTTCTTCCTCATCGTTTTGTCTTCCTATTCTTCATACTCCCTAATTGTCTCCCTTCCTATCAACACCTTCACTTCTCCCCTCCTTATCTCCCCTTTACCATCCTCACTTCACCCTCCATCCTGTCCTCTATTCTGTCATCAGCTCTCGAGCGTTACCACTGTCTCCCTCTCATTCAGCCATCTCCTCTCTCTCTAAGACAACCTTACCCTCGTTACCGCCATGCTGTCTCCTTTCTGCCCCATACTCTTCTATGACTACTTCTTCTCTCATCTGGAGAAATCAACCCCAACCCTCGCCCCCCTAGACTTTTGTCACACTCTGAGAAGAGATCTTTATGCAACACCTCTCCTTTCCCTTTCCTCTCTCCCTTTCTCATGTGCATTGTGGAATGCACACTCCTTCTCATGATCTCCTTCTCTTGCTTTTACTCATGATCTCTTTATCTCTAATGCTCTCCAACTTCTTGCTCTAACTGAGACCTGGCTCCTCCCAGAAGACACTGCATCGGTCACTGCTCTCTGTCATGGTAGTTATCAGTTCTCCAACATACCTCGCCCCACTGGCCATGGTGGTGGTGTTGGGCTCCTACTTTCTCCTTCCTGCCAATTCCAACTCCTCATGCTACCTCAGTCCACTACCCGCTAACTACGTTCCTGTGCCTGTTCAGCTGAGTGTGCTTGGCTCAAATCCCACTCCCTTGCAGACGTTCAACTCTTCAAATTCATACTTGTCTCGTTTCAGTTAGCCATAGGACTCGCCAAACAAGACTATTATGTCCTGACTAATTCTCTTGCCTCTGACCCTCGCCATCTCTTTACTACACTCTCTTCTTAAGGTACCTCCGCCTCCAACTCCTCCCTCCCTTTCTGCCCAAACCTTGGCTATTTCCATGACAAAATCCATAAGATCACCCTCCAATTCCCCACAAAGTCAGCAACTTCTCCTCCTCCCCCTCTTTACTCCCAACTTTCTGCTTCTACCTCTGCTACCCTTTCTTCCTTTTCTATGATCTCTGAGGAGGAAACTGCACACCACCTTTTTTCCTCCAAACCCACCACCTGCTCCTCTGATCCTATCCCCACCATCTCCTAAGCCCCATCTCCTCCACCGTTGTCCCGTCCATCTCTCATATTCTCAACCTATCGCTCTCCACTGCAACAGTTCCTGCAGACTTCAAGCATGCAGTGGTCACACCTCTCCTCAAGAAACCCTCACTTGATCCCACCTGTCCTTCTAACTATCGACCCATCTCTCTCCTTCCCTTCATTTCTAAACTACACGAACTCCTCTAAGGACAAAACTGCACACCTTCTTTCCTCCTCCAAACTCACTACCTGTTACTCTGATACTATTCCCACCCGTCTCCTAAGCCCCATCTCCTCCACTGTTGTCCCTTCCATCTCTCATATTCTCTACCTATCACTCTCCACTGCAACTGTCCCTGCAGCCTTCAAGCATGCTGTAGTTACACCTCTCCTCAAGAAACCCTCACTTGATCCTACCTATCCTTCTAACTATTGACCCATCTCCCTTCTCCCCTTCATTTCTAAACTACTTGAATGTGCAATTCATCACCGTTGCCTTGACTTTCTCTCCTCTCAAGCCCTCTTGGATCCTTTGATCTGGCTTTCATCCTTTACATTCTACTGAAACGGCTCTTGCCAAAGTCTCCAGTGACTTGTTCCTGGCAAAATCCTAGGGCCTTTACTCAGTCCTTCTCCTTGATACCCTGTCCTCGCTTGGTTTTAAGGGATCTGTACTATCCTGGTTCTCCTCTTATATTCTTCCATTGCTCTTTCAGTGTTTGCTCTGGTGGATCCTCCTCTACTGCTATCCTGCTTTCAGTTGGTGTACCCCAGGATCTGTCTTGTGTCCACTCCTTTTCTCTCTGTATACCCAGTCCCTCGGTGCACTCATCTCTTCATATGGCTTTCAGTACCATCTTAAAGCTGATGATGCCCAGATCCACCTCTCTACATCTGAAATCTCTCCAGAAATCCAGACCCAGATCTCTGCCTGCCTTTCTGACATTGCTGCTTGGATGTCTCACTGCCACTTGAAATTGAACATGGCCAAAACTGAGCTTCTTATTTTTCCCCCTAAACCCTCTTCTCCTCTTCTCCCCTTCCTCCTTTCTCAATCTCTGTGGATAATTCTCTAATCCTCACTGTTTCCTCAGCTCGCAACCTTGGGGTTGTCTTTGACTCCTCTATCTCCTTCTCCACACACATCCATCTGATAGCTAAGACCTACCATTTTTTTCTCTATAACATCAACAAATCCACCCATTCCTTTCTGAACACACTACTAAGACACTTATCCACTCTTTAATTACCTCCCATCTTGACTATTGCAACTTACTCCTTGCTGGTCTCCCGCTGAATCATCTTCGTCCCCTTCAATCTGCTCAACACTGCTGCACAGCTAATCTTACGCCAGCCTCGTCATGCTCATTTTACTCCTCTTCTCAAGTCACTTCATTGGCTCCCTATTCGTTTCCACATCCAATTCAAACGTCTCCTGCTGACATATAAGTGCATTCAATCTGCAGCTCCTCAATACCTTTCCTCTCTTATACCTCCCTATAACCCTCCCCAGAAACTCCACTCTTCTGGCAAATTGCTTCTATCTGTGCCCTTCTCTTCTATTGCTAACTCCAGACTTCACTCCTTTCACCTTGCTGCTCCTTATGCCTGCAACAAACTACCTGAGTCTGTACGTCAGGCACCTTCTCTGGCCCTTTTCAAAACCAGACTGAAAATTCACCTCTTTGCTGCCGCTTTTGGATCTTGACTCACTTGATCTCCTCTGTGTTTCCTTACCATTCCCCTTAGATATATCCCTGTCTACATCTACTGTGTTGTCTGTCTTGACTAGACTATAATCTCTGATGAGCAGGGACTGTCTCTTACATGTCTGTGAAGCACTGCGTATGTCTTGTAGTGCTATACAAATGCTCAGTAGTAGTAGTAGCCACCTGATAAACCAGCCAAGAACCCAGTGAGTTCCTTTGCCGTGTCCCATAGGTACATGCCCATGTACAGCTGGTATGCCTGGATCCAGGCTGTGAGCATGGAATCCTAAAACACTTCCTGTCAAAAGCATCCATGGTGCGTGCCTCCCCTGCCAGGGGACACTGAGGAGTGCTTCTTTTGGCCGTTAATGCGATACATAGCTGACTCCATCACCATGGAATTATGTGACAGTTGTGTTTTCTGTAAGCTGGGGCTCTGCTGACTTGATACTGCGAATTGAGTTAACAGTTCATAATCTGCACTGTCACCAGAGTCTCCCACATCCTGAACAACAACCATTCAAGGATGGGGGGCATAGGCACCGTCGAAGGCGAGTGCCTGGGACATCTACCGCACAAAAATTCAAGAAGACGAGATCCTCCAGAGGTGACTGTGCCGCCAATGGTGCAGTGGGGACAGGTTGGAAGGGATGTCCCTATGGAGGATGATGTCAGGAGACTCCTTGTCTGTCTCTTATGCTGACTCGGAGCCAGAGGAATCAGCAAGCACCCCCTACTTGGACCAGCTTGGCATTAACAACTCTGGCGTCAGATCTCCGGCGCTGCCGAGCCTGATGCTGCATCGGGCCTCGAGTCGGTCACCGATGGAGTTGACACAACCGAGCCAACCTCTCAAGGATGGGCAGGGCATCCTCAGGAGAGGTCCTTGTTGAGGATGGCCCATGGCTAGCACCGATGACCCAAAGTGACTGGTAATCGGGCTCCGCTGTGCCTCAAGGAACACAGCCAAACTGCCTTCCAGGGCCACCATCCTGGCCTCTATGCCAGACAGCTCCGCAGCTATGTGCACTGGCCTCGAGGATGTTGAGGCTGGTGTCGGGTCCCTGGCAGGGGAATCCCTAATGGTAATTGCATGGGGGACCCAACTCAATACCCTGTCTTCGTGGACGACTCCTCCCACTGGGTCTGCTTGGAAGAGTGCTCCCAGCCGTTATTACTGTCGACGGGTCGAGGACTCTGCGCCCGGGTCCCAGAGGTCTTATCACCCCCCCCCCCCCCCCGGGCTGGGGTCAGACCTTGACGTTGGCTTCGTCGAAGCCCTCGAAGCACAGGGAAGGTCCTCCGAGGACGACTCCAACACCCAATGACTTTGGGGCTCCGATCGAGCCCGAGCACGTGACGCCAAGTCACCTGACTCCAGTGTTGAAGGCAGGGATTCCACTCCTGATGCCAATTCCGAGGCAGACTTGCCAAACAGCTCCCCTTGCCACCTTTCATTTTCCTTGCAGGTCTTAGCTAACATTAAAAGGCAGAGCGAGCCGGAAGACATTTCATGGTCTGCCCAGAGGCATTTCATGCAGGTACTATGGCAGTTCATGTGGGATAGAGTGTGGTTGCACCTGCCACACTGCTTATGTCCGCTAATCGAA
Organism: Ichthyophis bannanicus; assembly: GCA_033557465.1. NCBI lineage: Eukaryota > Metazoa > Chordata > Amphibia > Gymnophiona > Ichthyophiidae > Ichthyophis > Ichthyophis bannanicus. The sequence goes on along the minus strand of CM066032.1, from coordinate 1,855,383,576 downwards.
GACATAGCAGGAAAAACGATCTCTGCAAGATTAAACTCTGACATCTCGACCATTTAGGCCATGAGCAAAAACCCGTGGGCCAAAAGTAAAAGAAAGAAAGATACCCGAGCAAAAAACAAGATGCCAAGGTGGATGACTTGGGTGGCAGAAAGGAGATTGAACCAATCCCGGTAGTAAAACAGAAGAAAAATACCAAAGGATGGTGAAAAAAATCATCTTTATCCAGGGTGCACAGACAGCATGTCTGCAGGGCTCCGCAGAAAAAAGAAGACTGAGGTAAGATGGCACCTTTGGGTGGAAAGGTGACCACATATGTGCGGTGTAACTCCCAAAGACTTTCTTTGAAAGCTGGGGAGTGGATCCGTGTGGGCTCCATCGGCGCCAACGTCACCCATATGTGAGGACTGACTTCCTGCTTGTTCCCAGAGAATCAAATAAAACAAGACCAATTAAAAAAGGAAATAGTAGGAAATAGTATAAAAACTGGGACATTGCCAGAACATGATTATTAGTACCCTTATAAACAATTCAAGTCAGTTTGTACAGAAGACCCACATTCCCACTGCAGTAAAATTACACACATCTGTAATCGTCAGTAATCACATGACTTGAATCAACCAATGAATGATGGCTCTAATGTTTAAAATGGCCACATTCACTCCCAGTTCCATTTTCACAATGGTTAAGATAAGAGAGCTGCCTGAGACTGTTAGACAAGTCATTATCGCCAATCATCAAAAGGATACAAGGCCATCTCCAAAGACCTTGGGATTCTTTTGTTTACAGTTTGCAATGTTATTAAGAAAGTTTCTGTTCATGGAACTGCCAAGAACCTCCCAGGATGTGGTGGGAAGCGGAAAATTAGCCCAAGAAGTCTTAGAAGGTTAGTGTTAACTGTTGGAAAAACACCCCATACAATATCCAAAGAGCTTAAGGCTGACCTGGAGCAATCTGGAGTAGAAGTTTCAACCTGTACCATACACCGCACACTAAACAAAGAAGGGCTTTATGGGCAAAGGCCAACCTGATCTTTGCACAAACACACCTTGAGAAACCACAATCCTTCTGGGAAAATGTTCTGTGGACAGATGATACCAAACTTGGCAGTGCAGATCAGCAATACATTTACAGGGAAAGGAACGAAGCTTATAAAGGCAAAAACACTTTTCCTAGAGTTAAATATGGTGGCGGTCCCATAATTTTGTGGGACTATTTTGCTGCCTCAGAAACTGGAAGCCTGGAACATATCAAAGGAATCATGAAGTCAGAGGACTACCAAAGTCTGGGTCAAAGGTCATGGATCCCCCAGCACAACAATGACCCAAACTATACATTCAAAAGTACATAAGAATGGTAAAAAAAGAACAAATGGACTGTTTTAAATTGGCCAGCAATGAGCCCTGATCTCAATCCAATCAAGAACTTTTCGAAAGAGCTGAAATCTGCCACTGGAAAAAGGAATCCTAGGAACATTCATAAGCTGGAGCAAATCGCAATTGAAGAGTGGGAGAAGCTACCAGCAGACAGATGTACAAAATGTATAGATGGCTACAAGAAACATTTGGAGGCTATCTTCACTGCTAAGGGTTGTGCAACCAAAATATTAGTGAAGGATGCTATTATTCCTGTCCAGGTCTTAATTTATTTTTTTCTCAGAAATTACTATATCTAAGTTGCACAGACATTTCATTTTTTGTTGTATACCTTTGAAGATAATATTAAAATAATTATGATGGCATACACTTGGAATATTTCCAATAATTTCTCAAGATATTGTAGACAATATACCTAAAATGCAATGATGCCAATAATGTTGACCACAACTGTAGGCACTACGTGTCACTGTAAGACTACCCCACCAAAATCAGCATAAATCACAGTTAAAATGAAGCCACAGATATATATCAGCCGACTTGGAGCAAGTCTAAATGTTCATGAATAAAGTAATTATGTCAATCACGATTCTACCTCTGAACACACCTACACCTGAATCATGTAAAGATAAGCCCGTTCTTGTCATTGCATGTACTTTTACATGCTGGGTAATTTTATATGCGGCTCACTGGAACATTTGCATGAAAATCCCTTTATAAAACTATTCCCCATGTTTGATCTAGAATAGGATTCTTACACATTTTTTTATGTTAGGAACCATAACTAAAATTTATGTTTGCACTGGAAATGACCAGAATATCATCCATTAAAATATGATACAGACTGAGTCAGTCTCTTTGAATTGTCAATAATTCTGACAATTACGAATTCCTTGTGACATAACACCATGATGGTTCATGAAAGAGAGCCCTTCTCTTTTAGAAAGGGTACAGCAAAAAAAACCAAAACCCAGTTGTGAATTCAAGCATAAAAATAATAAGATTTGGCAGTGGAAGATCCATCCTATTCCCAAGATAAACACTGAAACCAATTTGACAGCATAAATGATGGATATAAATTCAATGGTAGACACTAACAGCTATTCCCACAAGGGGAGGGAGAAAGGAGCCTGCCATTTGGTTCTAGCCAAATTGTCAGAGCCTGTGAATACTCACTTCATTGTTTGCGATTTCACTTGGTGTTGGCCAGTTAGTTATATCATTAAAGTCACTAGCCTGTGAAAGCAAACAAAAAACCCTGTTACTCTCAAAATCTTAATCCACTTACTAATATGAAGGCTGCTTTTAAAATACTAAGTTGGAAATAAGCATCATTAGCAACAGTACAATTTAGGAGTCATTTTGTCTGGCTGCCTCCACCTGCTTTTTTGAAATTTCTTCTCAATCAGAACAGACCCCAAATGGAGCTATATGAGCCTTATTTACTGTTACCTGTAGGATTTCCTTCCATTTTTAATCCTATTCTCTTTGTAAAAGAAAAAATTCAAAGGGATAAGTCTTTTTGGAAGTCGGTAGACATGCACTCTGAATCCCAATCAGAGGAAAATAAATAAAGTCATGTTAGTACAAATCTGAGCCAAATGCCATCCTGATGTCATCCAAGAAGATCTGCATGGAATAGTTCCACAATGTAACAATTGTAGGAACTGTAACACTTCAAAATACCAGCATGGGCAATGTTATCTGTGTGTCAGTACCTCTAAAGTTAAAGTTAAATCCATAGCCCAAGGAGGAAAGAAGAATACTCAGAGCCAGACAAAACAAGAGTAGTGACAGGGAATCTCCCGGAATTATTCATCATTTGATCTTAACATTAAGAATGACAGACTGTCCATCTTCATATTTCAAATGGTCAACCTGTTACATTTAATCAATCCAGGGTCCATTCTGTACATTTCAATGCAATTGCAACCTCCCCCCCCCTTTCGCCAGCATCAAAAAGTACCCCAAGGCTCTACACACTCCACCATGCTCTCCAACATCTACCTTCAGCCCCTCTGCACGATAATACGCTCTCTCAACATCAACTACCATATCTACGCGGATGGCATTATGCTTTACGGACCCATTACGTCCACAACCCAACAAACAAATACCTATCTACCTGCTTCACTGATGTCACCAACTGGCTCCAAAAGAACAACCTGTCAATCAACCTTAGAAAAATCAAAGCCCTCTTTGTGACCAAGGACCAAACCTTCATTCCACCACCACACCTCATCTTGGGTACCACCCAAATACAACCCCACATAAAATACTTGGGAGTCATCATTGATCAAGCGCTTACATTTAAGCAACACATTGAAAAAACAGCCAGAACAATATACCTCAAAGCAAAGATGGTACAACGACTAAGACCACTCATTGACCCACAAGATTTCAGATCAGTCATGCAAGCCATGACGCTCCACTACTGCAATGCAATCTATCATGAACTCCCAGCCACCCACACAAACCCTCTACGAACTGCCCTCAACACCACCGTAAGAATCATCCAACGGATCAAGAAACATGAACACATCACCCCAGTCTTGAGAGAGCTTCACATTCTGCCTCTGAAAGCAAGGATTAAATACAAATCTCTGTTACTTATCCACAGAGCCCTCCATCAAGTGCAGACCTCCCAGCTCCGGATTCTACGCCCTCAGCCTACCCACAACAGACCAACCCGCCAGAACACCAATAACACCCTCACCATCCCTCATGAACGAACAAAGTTCAATCAACAAGCCTACAATAGGACATTTGAACTATATGCGCCCTCCCTCTGGAACTCCCTCCCCAACCAGATCCGAATCAACAAAGACCTCCCCACATTCAGGAAACAGCTAAAAAACATCCTGTTTCGTGAATACCTTGGGCCTGGGATGGACACTTCTCACTAACTGCCCATTTTCTATCAGCCTCCCAATCAAGCTGCACCTGACCTGCCCAACTGAGAGACTTGTGTTTAAAGTCTAGTACTGTTACACTCTGTCTTTGTGCTAAACCGCTTTGACCCAGTGAAAAGCGGGATATAAATACAGCTAAATAAATAAAAATAAATAAATAAATTTATTAGCCAAGAACTTTGGGTGCTATTGAAAGCTTTCTTACAGTTAATCCATACTATTCTGAGGTTCCAATGTCTTCGGAATGGATGACAATTGCTGTATTGAATACCAACTAGTCTTCGGCTTCACATGTTATTTTCTGTTCTTCTACAGTGACATTATTAGAGTCTACGTGACAGTATATTTATCTGCATTTATTGCAGTAAATAGCTTGAAAAATTACAAGATAAGTTATTGATTGGTATTTTTCAGGCATTACTCGGGTCTCACTTTGGAAGAGATGTTCTTACTGTTATTATCCAACGCAGTATTAGTTCCAGCTGTCTGATCAATTAAGTCTTCCAGTTTTCCAGGTCTTGGTGAAGAGATGTTAACTGTTTGAGCCAAAAGGTGGGCACTCATTAGGAGCAAGGCCCTTCATAACTTGGTTTGCAGCACTTTTGTTGTTACTTCAGGCTATTCATGATTTAGATGTTTGCTTTCTGTGTTCTGTATGCTGGTACATAAGAACAAATGATTTGCCATGCTGGATCACACCAAAAGTCCATCAAGCCCATCATTCTGTGTCTGACACTGGTCCATTCAGGTCACTAGGAAGTACCAGGAAAATCCCAAAGAGTCATTCATTCTTTACTGTTCACTTGCAGGGATAATAAACTTTACTTCAAATGCAATAATCATTTATGGACTTTCCCTACAGGGACTTGCCTAAACTCCCTTTTAAATGCAGCTATGCAAGACATCTTAACCACATCTTTTGGTAACAAATTTCACAACTTGACTGTGCACTTAACAAAAAAGCATAGTTACTCACCTGTAACAGGTGATCTTTGTGAACAGCAGGAATCAGTCTTCACATATGGGTGATGTCCTCAGACGGAGCAGACACGGGAATGCTCTCCAGCACCCAGTAGGAAAGCCTTTGGGAGCATCCCACCATGCCTGGTGCCTGCCTTTATCCTCAGTGAGGTTTAGGTTTATAGCTCAGACAGAAAAGAAAAGAAAACCCTACAACTTCTTGGGGAGGGGGGCAGGTTGTGAAGATTGATTCCTGCTGTTCCCAGAGATCACCTGTTACAGGTTAGTAACTATGATATCTTCAGGAACAAGCAGGGATGCAATCTTTACATATGAGATTCCCTAGCTACCAGGTCCTTGCAGCAAGTAGCAGGGAAGACCATAGGGGTAAAACCCGTTGAATAACAACGTGGGAAGTCTGCAGATCCGCCAGACTCGACATCTTGAGCACACTGTCGTCATAGATGGTAGCATGGTAGCAGGTAGAAACAGAAAGTCGGAGGGAAGGAGGTATATCTAAGTGCCAAAGAGGTGCCAGAGTATGACTTGGCCAAAGTCAATGTCCCTACGGGAGTCCATGTCCAGACAGTAATGAGCCGCAAAGGTATATATGGAGTGGAGGAGTAGCCTAGTGGTTGGGGCAAGGTACTTCAGGCCAGAAGGTCGGGGATTCAAATCCCACTAGAGGACAGCAACCTTGGGCCAGAAGGACTGGGGTTTCTAGTCCCACAGGTGCTCCTTGTGGTCTTGGGCAAGCCACTTAACACTCCATAGCCCATGTTCCCTGTAAAATAGTTATCTCCAAGTTATAATGCCCTGTTCAATGTAATTTCAGTTTGTGCAATGTAAACCGCACTGATGCAGAATAGTGCGGTATATAAGAGAATGTAAATAAATAAATAAATAAAATATATGGAAGACCAAATGATGGTCCGGCAGATCTCTGATATGGAGACAGAATGTAAATGAGCCACTGAGGTGGCCATGGCACGAACATTGTGTGCTGTTACATGACCCTGTAGGGAAAGACCTGCTTGTGTGTAAGCGAATGAAATGCAGTCTGCTATCCAGCTGGATAAAGTCTGCTTCATCACAGGTTTGTCCACGTGACGAAGAGCAGAGAAGATTTCCTCTGAACCCTGATTCTGTCTAAGTAGTAGGCTAAAGCTCACTTGAAATCTAGGGTATGGAGCGATGCTTCAGCCGGAGATGCATGTGATCTTGGAAAAAAGGTTGGAAGGATGACCGACTGGTTAAGACTGAAGGGAGGGGGGACTACCTTTGGCAGGGTGTGCAGATGCATGCACAGGACCATCTGGTCATGGTGGAGTCAGGTATAGGGCAGATGAGCCATTAGAGCTTGCAGTTCACTAACCCTGCAAAATGAGGTGAGCGCTACTAGGAAGGAGACCTTCCAGGTTAGAAATTTCAGTGAAATAGAGGCTAGGAGCTCAAAGGGGGGGTTTGAGCAGTTGAGCAAGTACCACGTTGAGGTCCCAGGCCACTGGCAAGGGCCGTATTGGTGGTTTAATCAAGAGAAGACCATGCATAAAGCGAGCCACTAAAGGATGAGAGGCGACAATTTGTCCATCCACCAGTTGGTGCAGAGCCACAATGGCACTGAGGTGGACCCTAATGGAATTGGTCTTAAGACCTGCAGTAGAAAGGTGGAGGAGATATTGAAGTAACAACGCCATTTGGCAAGTGAAGGGGCTGAGATTCTTCTAAGAGCACCATAGCGCAAATCTGCATTATTTGAATGCATAGGTACATTGGGTGGAGTCCTTTTGGGATGAGTGAATATCGTTAACGATCTCCAGCAGGTTCAGGTCTGAAATGACTACCCTTTCAGCAGCCATGCCGTAAGGTGGAGTGTTAAAATATTATTTATTTTTATTTAATTTATTTACAGCATTTATAAACCACCTAATCACTTAAGTTCAAAGCGGTACAAAAACATAACACAAAATTTAAAATAAAACACAGAAAATCAAGCACAAAACGCCTGACAAAACAAATGGCTCTTCAAGAGCAGACGAAAAGACAGCAAATTTTGACAGCCACGTAAAGAAGCCAGTAAATGATTCCACAAAACAGGCACAGCAAAAGCAAAAGCACGAGACCCTGTGACATGCAAAGTAGACCGAAAGAAGATGACAAGATGAGAGTATCACTCAACCCTGATGAATCGGACACAAAGAAGTATGCCAAAACAACAACTCTGCTAAACAAGCCGCACACAGACCCACCCGGAGCTTCAGCACCACACAAAGAACCTTCAATAATAATCCGTTGTTGAATGGGTAACCAATGCAGCAAACATAAACAAGGAGTAATATGATCAAAACACGTTTTGCCTAAAACCACCCTTGCCGCAGCACTCTGCGCTAATTGAAGTGCCGACAAATTAGAAGTGGGCAAACCTAATAACACCGCTTGAAACACAGAGCGAAAGGGGTCAAGGGGAAGTGCAGCATAAACTTCACTAGCTGTGTTGGTGAACTGCTGTGCATTTCTTGGGGTAGGGGATTAGAGTTCCCTCCCCAGGTCTTGTTGAGTACCTTTACGTGGTGAACCCATTGTACAAAATCTATACTGAATCCCAGCATGATTGAAGTATGGTAGGAACAAAAAAAGAAAAATACATACTGGCCGCATGTCACCCAGGATAAAAAGATGCCCACTCGTAGCTTGCACACTAGGGCTAACGATGGTGGCTGTGATAGCGCAAGCACTGGAGATGTAGATAACATCCCTGCCACAGATAAAAGCCGTGGTGAGTATGTTCGCGGACCCAATGTGGCAGGAGATAAATGACAGAAATTATGAAAAAGTTAAGAGAATTAACTACGGTTAAGTGGACTTCTGCAGATAAGGAGGAGATAATGTATTGCTACTTTTATGCTGCAACCCCTATTTTTAAATCAACAGGGTATACAAGAAGAATCCATCAAAAACTGGAAGAAAGAGGAAAACCCACAAGAAAAACTGCAAAAAGCAACAGGCACAAATTTAAGATCTTTAATTTTGCAGAGCAAAGCAAAGAAGTATGTGAATGATAACATCTTGAAGCAACTAAGGGCTTCCGTGAAAAGAGAAATACAGGGAGGAGGAGGAGGCAACCTGGGTGAGAGTACCAGAAGAAAGGAATACGCAGAAAAACGGAGTTACTTACCTGTAACTGGAGTTCTCCGGGGACAGCAGGATAAGTCAGCTACACTTGATGAGTCAGCCACACTTGGTGACGTCATCCGACGGCGCCGAGACAGAAGTACTCTCCTATAGCTCAGAAGGGCTTTTTGCCCTTCTGAGCATGGGCCAACTGGCCCCACCCCCTTGCCCGCCCCTAGCTAGCCAGTACATCACTAGCTGAGCCTTTTTGCCGCTGGGAGGCGGGCATTCGGATGGAGGCCGACCTCTTTCCAGGGGAGGTGGGCGGGTATGTGTGGCTGACTTATCCTGCTGCCCCCGGAGAACTCCAGTTACAGGTAAGTAACTCCATTTTCTCCTAGGACAAGCAGGATGAGTCAGCCACACTTGGTGCCTCCCAAGCTGTGATTGCGATGTGGTGGAAAGGGGCAGACCGAGATCAGGTTCAGGCGTCACTTTATCAGGGCATGGATGTTGTAATGGAGTGCCCTGGGCCACTTTGGACTGTTGTCCTTAATGTGCCAATGTGCGTTGTACGCGCACATGGAGAATGTGCAGCCTGTGGCGGTAATGGGCACGCGCCTATTTGAAGTACTGTGGTCATAATACGGAACGTGTAGGCATGCAGGCCTATGTCCTATGTGGCCGCAGGGTAGTTGTCTCCATGGGCAGGCCCTGAGAGTAGTTGTCTCAATGGGCAGGCCCAGAGATGCAGCAGCGTAGAGAGCAGGTAGCCGCGGTGACAATGTTGGAAGCGCTGCAATGGTGTGCGAGTTTGACGCACCAGCAGCAATATCGGCCGTGCTAGCAGCCAAGACCTTGAGATCAGGTAGCCGCGGTGACAATGTTGGAAGCGCTGCAATGGTGTGCGAGTTTGACGCACCAGCAGCAATATCGGCCGTGCTAGCAGCCAAGACCTTGAGACCGCTGGCGACGCGTTTGTCAAAGGTGCATGTAGCCCTGAGACAGCTAGGCATGTAGACCTGAGACAGCTAGGGGTGATGGCAGGTGTCGCTGCCAGTGGATTGCTGTTAATGCTTTGTGTATGCCCTGGGCAAGTAGTTGCGTAGGGCTGTGATGACATCCAGAGCATGGAGTGTCTCTGGCAGCTGTGGTAGCATTATGTATGTGGTAGGTATGCCATCAAGACTAGCGATCTGGACTGCCAGCCAAGCTGCCACGGGGTTGTTGGTCCACCTCGTCCTTTTTTTTTTTTTTTTTTGTCAGCAAGGCTGCTGGGCGCGGTCGCAGGTGGCGGCGATCGCCCTGCCTGGTGGAAGATGGCTCTGTTGTACTTGTAGGATAGCTTTTTAATCAGGGAATGACAAGTCGGGACAGATGATACCGACAAGTCGGGAAAGAGTTGGCGATACACCGTGTCGGCTTTTCGAGTTACTCCCTGTGCACGGTATCCAGGATTTCGTAGGCCGTAAGTCTGGGGAAACGCTTTGGAGCTGGTCAGGGCATGATGAAGATAGCCTGGCTCTGACCATTCTGGTAGGACGAGTTGCGGTCAGCCCTTCGCGGGAGAGGTAAGCTGATGGCGCAGGGTGGCGGTTTCCCTGCCCGAATGGATGGTACTGTTGGGCCTTTGGCCGCAGTTAAGTCTGGCACATCAGAGGTTCTAGGGCATTCGTGTGGGCCTTTGTCGCGATCTTTGTGCAATGGTGATCTGTTGGTCGGCTATGACATTGTCACCTTGCACTGATGGCCACAGGGACCTGAGTTTGGCGCTGCAGGGCTCTGCCCTCCTTTGCTCATGACCACAATGGCCTGGGTTTAGTGCTGCAGGCTATTTGGGGTCCATGTCAGAGATCTGGGTCTGTGAAGTGCAAGATTCTCTCTGCAAGGGTGGCAAGACGGTAGCCTGCTGTTCCCATTTCCGGGAGACAGGCGGTTCCAATTGTCCCTGTCTCAAGATGATTGAACGCAGCCAGTGGGTGCTGCCAGGAACAGAGGCCTGGGTCGGCGTTCCCAGGTTGCCTCAGACTTCTTTGTTGGCTGTTGCAGGGGTTAAGCCAGGAATTCCTGAGAGCATGCCCACGGGACTTACATGCTCTGGGAGACATCTGGGCATAGTGGGCAATCTTGCACCTAATTGTCCCTTCCCAGGCAATGGAGGCCCCTAAGATGAGCATCGGAGATACTTATCTTTCTGGAGCATACAGTGAATTTCTTAAAACTGCGGATTTTGGTGCTGTCCTTGGCCTTGTGCACCTGGACAGAAGGTGGCCACTGACCGCGCGGGAACTGCGGGTCTGGGCGCTCCATGTGAAATTCTATCAGAGATGCAGGCTTCATACGGTAGGCCATGGCACTGCAACAGAGACCTGCTCTCCGGGGTCCGCGGTGGGACACGGACATGTGGCTCCTTCTTCTAAGGTATAGTGGGTGCGCATTATCCCGCACTGCAGCCGTTTTGGATATGGGATGTGCCCTGAGTCATGAGCATTGTCTCGGCGCACAACAACACCATGGTGCTGATGTTAAATCTAACAGCACCCCGCCAGTGCTTATGTTCATTCTTGTAATGTGTGCCTCTGAGTTAGCCCTGGGCTTCCTTGGTAGTGTCACTGGAAGTAGATTGGCAGGCCTTTCTTCCGAGGCAATGGAGGGTGGAGTGACTCGCCCAAGGCCTCAAGGAGTGCTAGTGGGGATTGAGCCCTGGTTGCTTGGTTACCAAGCCAGTGTTGAAAACACTAGGCTACTCCTCCACTCTGTTCACTCCACCAGCACCCCGCCGGTGCTGATGCCCATTCCAAGAGCACTCCGCAAGTGCAGCAGCCCTCAGTTGATGCGGGTCTTCTGGAAGTCTATTTCTTGGTTGATCCTCATGATGGCACGGCAGAGGTTGACTCATTTCCAAGATGGGGGGAGACCAATATCTGCCACAGGAGTCAGCCGGCACACATTGGGGTATGCGGCGTGGACCCTCTGATCATCCCTGAGCTGTAGAGGATGTGAGGAAGTCCAGGCAGATGTGAGGAGGTCCAGACAGAGGATAGGGGGCACGAGGCGCAGGCCTGGCAGTAGGGCAATGTGGCTGAGTCAGAGGTGCTGCTGGGTGTGAGGAGGTTGGGATGGGTGTCCAACATAACTGCCCAGTTTGCTGAACCTGCTCCTAGGACTACCACAGTTGTCTTACCCCTAGGAGCAGAGGATGGTCTCCTATGCCATTCGTGGTAGGTTATTCCCGAAGCTCCTGTACTAACTAGAGGGCTACATTCATAGCAACCCAGCTACTTCTGGGTTTACTTGGCAATGTACCATACTAGGCAGTTGCTCTGATCACAAGGTTCCTCCTCCACTGCATTCTCCTCTGTAAGAGCCTTCGTGACTACTGCTGTCGCTGTCAAGGGGAACGGTGAATGGAATGCGGATCTCCGGGGAGATAGAATGGTGTCCCAAACACCAACCTAGTGCATGAAAGAGGATAGACTCAGGCAAAATATATGGACCTGGTTTGCAGGAGCCAACTGCCTTACGTCCAGGAGCAGAGATTGGTTTCCTATGCCATGTGAGACTGGTTTCCTATGCCATCTGTGGTAGGGGGAACCTCGGACTCAAGGTCATATACTAACTAGTGGACAATGAGCCTTACGCTCTGCATGTTTATGCGTTGATTGGTAGGCCGTGAGGAACTACCTCTGCATCCTAGGAATTATTAAGTGTCATCTTAACTGTGAGGAGGGTTTCTCTTTTTTTTTTTTAAATGGTTGTGGATTTTTCAGCCTTGCATTTGGAGGAAGCAGGAGCGTTCTGAAGGGCCAACTCTGTGGCGAACGAATCAGATTGCCACCTGTGACCTTGAGCCTTGCCCAATAAAGAAGCCTTGGCTGGTGGCAAATCATCCATGTAACAGTTTACCTTGTAACATTTATAAGATGGTGATATTCATAACTTGGATTTTCTGAGGCAATGGAGGATTAAGTGACTTGCCCAAGCCCACAATGAGTGTCAGTGGGAATTGGACCTTGGTCTCTTGGGCCCCAAGCCAGTGCTCTAACCATTAGGCTACTTCTCTGCTCCATTGCCATTCTGCTCTGCAAAAAACCTCAGCTGGGGCTCATTCACAGCTAGAACTTGAACCTGTAATGCCCTGCTCCAAGACCTGCTGGTCCACGCTGTTGCCCTACTGTATGTGATGGTATTCCAACTGCACATAGGTACATAGTCCCCCGGCAGGGGTTTTTTTTTTTTGTCTTGAGAACTCATTGCAGGCAGCTGGCTAGGCTACTCCTCTACTCCCTTCCCTTGTCTCCGCAGCGATTTTTGGAGGATTCCAGCAGGGTTGAAGTCACCTGGGCGGGGGATGAGGCATAATTGCTGACCTGCACCGCATAAGGAGGAAGAGGAGAGAAGCCTCTGGAGGCAAGGTCCATGGCACAGATATTGTGCGCGGGGATCAGCATGGAGTTGGCATCATACAGGAGCTGGTGGATCAGCCTCCCTAGGGCGCTGTCAGCGGCTCAGCGGTGTCGCCTTCTATTGGGGCAGACAGAGCCTAGATTGTCACGGTCTGCATGACCCCCTAAGCGAGCCGGCCAGACTTGTCTGGGTAGTGCACAAGACGCTGATCAGATCAGTCGGCGCGGTAGTCGTGCTGGAGATGCAGACTCCAGTACAGAATCCTTTCAGGTCCAGGTTATGGGGTCCAATTGCGGAGGAGTGCCTTGATGTCGACCTTCGCTAGTATGGAGCCAAGTCTGGATTCGCAGATCGGCGTGGCACCTGGACTCCACGCTGTCACGGCGCTAGAGAACAACATCAGAGCAAAACTACCCAGAGCTGAGAGGCGCCAGAGCAGGGTCATGCAGGTGAACCTCGGAGCCCTTCCACTCCACTCTCGGCACCGACAACCCGAGGCTGAGGCCTATCCATCTCGGCAGCGCAGTGGAGAGTAGCTTACCCTCTGGCTGCTGGAGATTTTTCTGTGCCGGTACCGAGAGCGACAGCGATGTCCTCGCCGATGCCGCCACGCCGAGCGGGACCATCGGCAATGGAGTGTCCTCCGCGCGCAGCTCCTCCTCCCCTGATGCATGGATCGGCGCCGACCAATGGCGCCGTAGGGGGGAGGAGCCAGGCCCGTTGATGCAGAGTGAGAGTCCTCTGCGAGTGGCCCTTCCTCTCGTGATGCTGGGATCGGCGCCAGCCAATGGCGCTGTGGGGGGGAGGAGTCTGGCCCATGGGGGGGGAGGAGTCTGGCCCGTGATGAAATTGGGCAAGATGGCCGCCGCCATGACAGCCTCGTGGCGGGCCGGCTCTGGACTCTCCAGGACAGCAGGACCGGAGAAGGAGAGAGCGCTGAAGAGTAGGGAACAGAGATGTCTACCGGAGGTCTGCGGCTGGGGGAGGTAGTGCGATGCCCCTTCGCACCAGCCGAAGCAACGTAGTAGCAGCAGCAGCAGCACTGTGGGGGGTCCAGAAGGGAGAGCTCATGCTACAGGGAGCAGGGCTGTCCATCGGAGGCATGTGGCTGGATGTAGTGGCGGCAGCGACTCTCACACTAGGAGTGCTGCTTGAACCAGTGACCCCCCGCTCCTCTTCACGCAGCAGAGAGCACGTGAACCGAAGGAATTGGAGCTCCACTGTAATATCTGGAGAAACGAAGGCCTGTTAGAGGGGCTAGCCAGGGACGGAGGCCTGTTAGGCACGTCCTGGGCTGCCACGCTGGCTGTGCTTCCTTTCCAGCCTCATTGCCCCCAAGCTCCTGGTCGCAGCGTGAGAGCTCTATCTGGAGAAGCAAGAAGAACAGAAGGCATAAGGTAATTTAAAACTGATAATACATACTTTATAGAAGAAAATTGATTTTTGGTGGAGAGTAGCAAAGTCCGTCTTGCTGGCAAGGCGGAAGAACTGAAAACTGGCTAGCTAGGGGCGGGCAGGGGGGTGGGGCCAGTTGGCCCATGCTCAGAAGGGCAAAAAGCCCTTCTGAGCTATAGGAGAGTACTTCCGTCTCTGCGCCGTCGGATGACATCACCAAGTGTGGCTGACTCATCAAGTGTGGCTGACTCATCCTGCTTGTCCTAGGAGAAAGAAAGAGCAGTTGAGGGGGAGAAGGAACTTGGAGATCTGGAACTGCAGGAGAGTGAGGTAACTGCAGGACAGGTCAACCAATCACCTGAAGAGGAAGAAGAACAAGAGGAAAAAGACCCAGAGGTGAAGGAATTCAAGATCAAACCCCTAGTCCATATGGAAAAAATGAATATGCTGGGTTTCAGGCAAGGGAAAGTTTATGATTATAAAGATGAACAAGGCCAGTATAAAGGGACCATTTATTGACATCACTAAAATAAATCAGATACAGTATTGTGCAGTTATTACTGCAAGAATAATACCAGCTAAAGTGCAGGGCCAGAAGAAAAAATAAAACAATATCAGTTCTTCCTTGGAAGAAGCACATCGAGGGAAAAATAAAGTCATTGCGTGCAGAGGTCTCCCTGATAGATTGGTATCTGAAAGGATTAGGATCATCAAAGATATTAAGGAAGATCCAAGACATCAAGCTGAAGCACGCTGCATTAACTGGACACAATCTGAAATTTATCTGTTCCAACAATAAATTGAAAGTAGCAACAGAAATGCAAAAACTGTGAAGATATGAAGAAAACCGAAAAGAAAGATATCAAAATAAGCTATTTAGAGAGAACCCAAAATAATTTTACAAGGAACTAGGAAAGAGCATTAAGATAATAAAAGCACCACCAACCAAAGCCGAAACAGAAAACTTCTGGATAAAACTATACGAGGACCCTATAATGCACAATCAAGAAGCAGAATGGTTAGCCAGCATACAGGAGCATTTAAAAAAAACAAACATCACATCTATGGAATGGTCTGCAGTAACAACAAACGAGCTGGTAAGCAGGTTAAAGCGAGACTCAAATTGGAAGAGCAAGATGGAGTAACCGACTTTTGGCTCAAATAGTTAAACATCACTCCACCCAAACCTGGTGAACTGCAAAAATCAATCGTTTACGCAACGAGATTTAACACCACAATAGCTTACTACAGGAAGAACATTTCTCCTTCCAAAATGAGACCCCAGTAACACTCCCAGCAGTATACCTACAATCTATAAACTGTTCACTGCAATAGATGCAGATAGAATATAAGATCATATCGAATCCAATAACATCATGGCAATAGAGCAAAAGGGCAACAAGAGAGGGGAATATGTCGCCAAAGACCATTTAATGTTGAATATGGCCATCATGGCCAGCTCTAAGAAAAGCAGAAATCTCAGTATAGCATGGCTTGATTATAAGAAAGTTTTTGACAGTGTCCCACACTCATGGATAATAAATTACCTTGAAATGTATAAAATAAATCCTGGTTTGACAGAGTACATTAAGTTCACCAGGACAAGGAATACTTCAAGGGGATTCCCTGTTGCCTCTTTTATTTTGTGTGGCACTTAATCCAAGGAGCTCTTTGGGATATGGATTTAGCATGAATCCAAATGAAGGAAACAACCCAGAAACAACATCTCATTTATTATTTGCAGACGATCTGAAGCTCTATAGTTCCAGCAACCAACAATGAACAGAGCAACTCCGTGTGGTGAAAAGCTTTTCTGATGACATCTGAATGACTTTTGGCCTTGATAAATTTGCTAAGGTAACTTTTTTTTTTTAGAGGAAAATTGAGCAAAACAGAAAGCATCTCCTTGGCTGAAGAATGTGACATCAAGGACCTTGAACAGGAAGGTGTCTATAAGTATCTCAGAGTAGAAGGAGGAATGACATTCAAGCAGAAATTACTGAGAGAAAAGATCAGTAAAGAATACTAAAGGAAATTAAAATCATTATTGAAAAGTGCTTTAACATCATGGAATAAGATACAAGCCATCAATCAGCTGGCAATTCCTGTACTTTTATATAGCTTTGGGGTAGTGGACTGGCCTCTTAAAGATCTTGAAAACCTGGATGTGCAAATATGAAAACTCCTCCATGCCCATGAAATGATTTACAAGAATCAATGTATCCCAAGACTATTCATCCCTAGAGCTGAAGGAGGGCTAGGACTCATAGAGATAGATTACACATACAGAGTTACCCTCTGCAAGCCCCCGCCATCACCAGCAGCTCTCCCCTTCCCGGGGATCGAGCTACCAGCAGCGGGAGGGGCCAACGGACCACCATCGCCCAATCGGGGCACTTGCGGCAACTTTAAAAGTTTCACGCCGGCAGGCGCCGACCCTCTGCAAGCCCCCGCCATCACCAGCAGCTCTCCCCTTCCCGGGGATCGAGCTACCAGCAGCGGGAGGGGCCAACGGACCACCATCGCCCAATCGGGGCACTTGCGGCAACTTTAAAAGTTTCGCGCCGACAGGCGCGCCCGCGACTGGCGGGCCCGCGTCTGAGGGCCTCGCCAGAGGGCCCTTTGGCGTGGCCCTTAGGCGGTGGCACTCCAGCAAGCCACAAACGAAGCCACAAATCTCACCTGGACCAGAGTCAGCCACCAATACCAAGAAAAGGCAAGTCCTTCACAGCTAACTGTTATGCTTGAAAAATCAGCCTGTGCCTTGACTATTAACCAGCAGTCACTTAAGTTATTAGCGATATCCTGTAGTTGTTTTGGTTTTTAAACTCCACTAGTGTCAATACCTCTGTATCATTGTTTCTATTGATAACGTCTTGCATACTCTATACTGCTTTTCCTGCAATTATCTTACTGTATTCCAATAATCAGAATCTATATGTACCACTACCACTACACTATATGTACTATTACCACTATTGCTATTACCACCTTGCATTCACAGTACTACTGCAATTAATCTCTCCTGAGTGCTAATACTGCATCACACTGCACTGTGGTCAACATTTCCACAATTATCCTTCTCATTACTAACAACCAAGAGAATGTACAAAGTTCTGCTCTTATTCATGACCTTCCTTACCCTTGGTCTCCCTTACACCTCAAATGCATTCAACCATGATACATATCATATACCAATCCTACGCACATATGGAAGGAGATGGTCTGAATTCCCCCACCATACTACGACAAAAAATAACTCTACATCCCACTCCCATTTACTCAACATTCCCCTCCAAACCATCAAAAGGATACAAGATGAGAAGCAACATCACCAAAGCCTACTAAAATGTGCACTGATAAATGCCAGATCAGTACGATCAAAATGGCCCGCAGCCATTGACCTGATACCCCAATATAATCTCGACATCCTGATGATCACAGAGACATGGCTATCCGACTGTGACAACGTACTACTGAATCAGATGTTGCCACCAGGATTTGTGATATACACATCCCACAGATCCAGTCAGAAAGGAGGCGGGACCCTCATCCTAGCCAAAGCTGATTTACACTTCAAGATGTGCAACTCCTCTAGCTCAACCCACCTTGACTCCCTCACTATAGCTAATGAGCTCTGCACAATCAACCTTTTCTATCGGGCACCCTCCCCCTCACCAGATGATCTTCCAACTATAATTGAGCAGGCATGTACCACATCCACCTCACGCTCACCAAGTTGGTTAATCGGTGATTTCAATCTCCCATCTCTTCAAGACAGCCACTCAGCAGCATTCCTTGACGCCCTGGAGGACCTAGGTTACAAACAATATGTCGATTCCCCCACCCACATTAAGGGTGGTAAACTAGACCTCATCTTCGCACCTCTTTCCAACGCCACAATACCCCTAACTCTTGCACTGTCTGTAACACCAGTGCCCTGGTCGGACCACAGTCTTCTCAGTTTCAATATACCCACTAATACATCCCGCAAGAGCCGAAAGTCTTCTAACTCATCTGGAACCCACACAGCCCGCTTTCGACCACTCAACCAGAGCGTAGTCCTAGAAAATCTCAGACCACTCATGGCCAACACAACCATGGACTTAGATGATCTCATATCCAAATGGGATGAGAACCTGAGAGCTGCCTCCTGTCCATCACTCACCGAAAAGAGAATTCGAAAACGTGAACATACTCCATGGTTTTCCACAGACCTTCGTACATCCCTCCACCATCTACGCAAACTTGAGCGACAGTGGTGAAAAACTCACTCCCCTGAGGCATTGGCAGCATACAACTCATACCTAACTACCCACCGAGCAAAGATAACACAGAGCAGGAAAACTTACCACACAGACTTATTAAAACGCACCATCAATAAACCACATGCACTGTTCAGCATCGTAAAATCCATAACAGGAGAACCGGTCTCAGCACAACCCCCTATGCCTCAGCCGCAGGACTACGCAAACTACCTGCAATCAAAGATGATTAAAACCAACACAGACATAAATGTCAATAATGCTTCTACTTCACCTAAGGCATCCCATGCAATGCCTCTACACAACTTCTCCACTGTATCAAATAGAGAGATTGTGAACATCATTGCCTCTATCAATCCCAGCACAGCTCCTAATGATCCCTGTCCAGCCAGCTGGATCAAAGACATGCGACATGACCTCAGTCAAATATTGAGCAAAATACTGAACCGGTCCTTCTCAACAGGTTCATTCCCGCAGAGCCTGAAACACACTTCCATCAAGCCCCTACTGAAGAATAGACTAGACCCATCCAAGGTTGAATCCTTCAGGCCCATCTCGAGCATCCCACAGCTTGCAAAAATCATTGAGAAAGCCGCCCAACAACAAATCCAACATCATATCGACACTGAAGCACCACTTGATCCATCTCACCATGGCTTTAGGGAAGCACATGGAGTCGACACAGTCCTTACGACCCTATTCAATGTTCTGATATCAGGAATAAATAACATACAACAGGGATTCGTCCTCATCTTCCTGGACATCTCCGCCGCTTTCGACTCTGTGAGTCATGACATACTCCTACAACGCTTGAAAGATAAGGGGATTCAAAGCACAGCACTCGAATGGTGTAAATCCTACCTATCTAACAGGTGGCAACAAGTAAAAACAGGCCACGCATCCTCAGAACCATTCCTGCAATCACAGGGAGTACCCCAAGGATCGTCCTTATCGGCACTGATGTTTAATATCTACATGCAGCCGATATGTGACTTGATCAGATCCTTTAACGTACAATGCCTCGCGTACGCAGATGACATCCTCCTATATATGCCGTTTACAATTGACCATCCAGTATTCTCCCCAATAATCAACTGCTTTGAAGCTGTAGCCGAATGGTTGCTATCACAAAACCTTCGGATTAACCACAACAAAACTGACGTTCTTTTCGTCACGAGGAACCGTAAGTTCATACCTCCTCCATCACTACTCGTCAACAATGTAGAATTGAAATCAAAAGCTACAATACGTTACCTCGGCATTACATTGGATCAGCACATGGATATGACTACACATGTAAAGAACGTCACAAAAACTATATATTATAAGATCAAATCGTTACGTCACCTCCGCCCCCTACTAGATCCCACAGACTTCCGAACAACCTTCCAGGCATTAGTCCTCCCACACCTGGATTTTGCCAACATCATCCTCCATGGTCTCCCTCAATCAACTCTAAATCCGCT
Organism: Ichthyophis bannanicus; assembly: GCA_033557465.1. Classification (NCBI taxonomy): domain Eukaryota; kingdom Metazoa; phylum Chordata; class Amphibia; order Gymnophiona; family Ichthyophiidae; genus Ichthyophis; species Ichthyophis bannanicus. The sequence continues at coordinate 1,855,363,687 of CM066032.1, read as the reverse complement.
CCGCCTAGCTATGAATACAGCTGCCAGAGTCCTCTCCGGTTCATCAAGATCCGACCATATAACACCCATCATGAAAGAACTGCATTGGTTACCTTTACATGCCAGAATACAGTATAAGTCTTTAGTCCTGACTTTCAAGGCCCTAAATAACCACCCCCCCTACACCAATCAGCAAGCTTATCCAGGTCACCCTGGAAAATAGAAAAAGGAGACCGACATCAATGAACACCTTAATAGTCCCAAAAATGATAACGAAGTGCACTAAGGCCACCTCCAACAGGGCCTTCTCCTTATTTGCTCCTTTAAACTGGAATGCGCTTCCCCACGAAATCCGTACTACCAAAAGCCTAATCCTATTCAGAAAAGCATTGAAATACCATTTGTTCACAAAATGCTACCCAGAAGTCAACCTAGACTTTAGCAAAAATAACACCTCAATACAACCAGAAAAGGGCTAGTTGGTCAACCTTCTTTCTAGTCCTATTGGCGAACCACCCAAAATCACATGCAACATCCAAATGAGTTTTATTATTACTGTATATATCAATAAGTTAATCTGTACATAGTTCCCCCGGTTGTCCACTGTTGAATTTCCCTGTTCATTGTAAACTCAATGTTACTTGTATGCATTGTAGTATGTTCTTGTTCATTGTACACCGCACTGATTGTAATAGCGCGGTATAAAAGAATTGTTAAATAAATAAAATAAATAAATAAAATCATAGGCCTCCAGGCCTATTTAGCTGCATTCTCGAATCCAAATACACAAAAAGTGCTGAAATATGAGAGTAAATGTCCAGAATCTGTCTCCATCATCAAACTTGGACAAGCATTCTGACAACTAGAAGGAATGAGTGAAAATCCACAAGCACGTACAGGGAAGGAAGTCACAGAATTTGCAAAACAAGAGAAAAATCTTCTCAAGGAATTATATCAACAAACAAGAAAAAACAAATGGCAGAGGCACAAATACAGTGGGAAATACAGAAAGTTACTCCAGGAACCCTTTGTCGATCAAGAACGGACACATGAATGATTAAGGAGGGGTGAACTGAAACCGAAGGATGAGAGGTTGATAGTTGCAGACCAGGACAGTGACTTACAGACAAGATGGTTTACAGCGAGCACTGTAAAAACTGGCAACACAGATATAGTGTAGTTACTCACTTGTAACAGGTGTTTTTTGGGGAGAATAGGAATCAGTCCTCACATATAGATGACGTCAGCACCGACAGAGCCCTCGTGGAAGCATCCCCCCCCCCCCCCCAGCTTTTAAAGAAAGCCTTTGGGAGATGCCACCAGGCATGCATGGTCCCCTTCCCACCCAAGGGTGCCATCTTGCTCCATCAGATGACATAGCTAAAAGATGACAAATAAAAGATGATAAAGGAGCAACTCCAAGGGGAGAAGGGAGGGTTGTGAGGCCTGATTCCTGCTGTCCCCGGAGAACACCTCTTACAGTTGAGTAACTATGCTTTCTCCAAGAACAAGGACTCCCCAGCTACAGGCTACTGAAAGGTCATAGCAAAATAGGGCTCCCTCATGGGGAGCTGCAAGCAGCAGCAATTGAGTCTGCGTCCACATACCACAGTAGGACCCCTGCGTCCGATGAAACTAGCATGCTGGTAACCTGAACACAGAAGGGTCAGAGGGTAGGAGTTGCCTAAACCCCAAAAAGGTTACGTAGCACAGCCTGGTCGAAGGCACTGTCCCGTCGGGACTCTCTTTCCAGGCAGTAATGGACTGCAAAGGTATGGACTGAAGACCAGGTGGCGGCCCGGCAGATGTCCACCATTGGGACAGAGTGAAAGTTTGCCACTGAGGCCACCATGGCCACGATGCAGCCTTCCAACAGGAGCCTTGCCTGCTCATAAGCGAGGGTGATACAGTCCTCCACCCAGGTGGACAACGTACGTTTGGTCACCGCCTCCCCCAGCCTACTGGGGTCGTAGGAGATGAAAAGCTGAGAAGCCTTGCGGTGGCCCTGAGTGCATTGGATATAGAAGGATAAGGCCCTCTCACAGTCCAGGGTGTGAAGGACCGTCTCTGCCCAACTGGAGTGAGGTCTTGGAAAGAAGGTAGGGAGCATCACTTCCTGGTTGAGATGGAAGGGCGACACTATCTTTGGCAGGAATTTGGGGTGCGTGCGAAGCATCACTCTGTTCTTGTAGAACCTGGCATAAGGCGCCTCTGCCACAAGGGCCTGAAGCTCGCTAACTCTGCGAGCAGAGGTGAGCGCAACCAGGAAAGCCACCTTCCAAGAGAGGTAGCAAAGGTGGCAGGTAGCCAGAGACTCGAAGGGTGGGAGAGTGAGCTGCCCCAACACTACACTGAGATCCCATTCGGTCTCCAGAGGGCAAACTGGGGGCTTCGATAATAGCAGGCCCCGAAGAAAACGGGTCACCAACAGTTGTGCCGAGAGGGGCTTACAATCCACAGGATGGTGGTACGCCGCCAGGGCACTAAGGTGCACTCGGATGGAATTAGACTTGAGCCCGGACTGAGAGAGGTGGAGAAGGTACTGTAACACCAGAGCCACCGGGGAGGAGAAAGGATCAACCCCGTATCTGGCGCACCAAACAGAGAACCTGTGCCATTTGAGGGTGTAAGCCTTCCTAGTAGAGGCTTTGCGAGAGGCCAGCAGAATGTCCTCCACGTCAACCGGAAGGTTGAAAGGGGCCAGAGTCACCCTCTCAGCAGCTACACTGTCAGCGACAGGGACCCCAGCTTGGGGTGCAGGAGAGAGCCTCCCTCCTGAGATAGGAGTCCTGGGGCAGTCCCCAAGGGGATGGAGGCCTCTACCACCAATTATAGAAGCAGCGGGAACCAAGGTTGCCTGGGCCACCGAGGGGCTATCAGAATGAGCAAGACCCTGTCGCAAAGGGTCCTGAACAAGGTATTGGCGATCAGCAACGTTGGAGGGAAGGCATACATGAGGTCTTCTGACCATGAGACCAGGAATGCGTCTGCTGCCACCCTGAAGGGGTGGGCCTGCCAGGAGCAGAAGCGAGGCAACTGAAAGTTGTCCGGGCTGGTTAACAGGTCCATCACAGGTTCCCCCCAGCGCCGGAAAAGCTGACTGGTTACCCTGGGATCCAGCTGCCACTTGTGTGGCTGGAGAACTCTGCTGAGTCTGTCGGCCAGCAGGTTGTCCTAGCCAGCATAGTTACTCACCTGTAACAGGTGATCTCCGGGAACAGCAGGAATTTAGTCTTCACATATGGGTATCGTCGGTACCGACAGAGCCTGTGCGGGAACGCTCCCCAGCGTCCAATTAGAAAGCCTTTGGGAGCATCCCACAACGCCTGCGTGCTGCCTTCCTGCCTTTCCCAACTGTCTCTCTCCAGTTGAGTTCAAAGCTGAGACAAAGAGAGAGAGAGAGGGAGAGAGAAAAAGAGAGAGACAGAGAGAAACAACTCCTAGGGGAGGTGGGTGGGTTGTGAAGACTAAATTCCTGCTGTTCCCAGAGATCACCTGTTACAGGTGAGTAACTATGCTATCTCCAGGAACAAGCATGAATGTAGTCTTCACATATGGGGACTCCCTAGCTACAGATGCCAGGGAGAAGCCCCAGAGGTTGTGTGCCCTTTAGAAAGGGCTCCACTTCCCCCCATGGATCTCTGGCATCCTACCAGGGATGGTGGGTAGGAGTTGATTAAGTATGGAACAGATGTTGAAGAACAGCCTGACCAAACAAGGCATCCGGCGGGAGTCCTTGTGCAAGCAGTAATGGGCTGTGAAGGTATGAACCGAGGCCCAGGTAGCTGCTCGACAGATGTCTTTGATAGACACAGAGTGAAGATGAGCCATAGAGGCTGCCATGGCTCTGACATTGTGCGCTGTGACATGGCCTTCAAGAGGAAGGTTCTTACTCCGATAGGCAAAAGATATACACTGTGCAATCCAGTTGGACAGAGTCCTTTTGGAGACTGGAAGTCCTAAATGACTAGGATCGAAAGCAACAAAGAGTTGAGAGGACTTTCTATGTTGCTGCGTTCTTTGCAAGTAAAAGTCCAAAGCTCTTTTACAGTCCAAAGTATGAAGATTCCTTTCTGCATTAGAGGCATGAGGCCTTGGGAAAAAAACAGGAAGGTAAACTGCTTGGTTTAAATGAATAGGTGAAAACACCTTTGGCATAAGGTGAGGATGAATACTAAGGACTACCTTATCGTGATGGAACCTTGTATAAGGGGGATCAGCCACCAATGCTTGCAGCGCACTAATGCGACGTGCTGATGTGATTGCAATAAGAAAAATAACCTTCCAGGAAAGGAATTTTAATGAGATAGTTGTTAATGGTTCAAAAGGCGGCTTCATGAGCTGGCCAAGAACCAGATTTAAATCCCATGCCACCGGTGGTGGCATAAGGGGAGGCTTAGTTAGAAGAACTACATCCAATTAGTTCCATCAAACAGAATTAGAAGACAGGCAGCACTAAACTCCTTAGCAGTACCAAAGGCCATAATAACATGCAATCTATCTACAGCGAACAGAGCTTTCTTGTTTTGCGCACCAAAATGCTGGAACTCTCTCCCTTCCGACATCCGTGCCATAGCCGACTTAACCCAATTCAGAAAGGCCATTAAATTCATCCTATTCACCAAATACTACCCCACATAAAACATAGCTTAACAGTCCCACCACTTATCCTTCCAATTTTTTTCTTGTTCTCTTACTCTCTTCCTTATGTCCTCCAAATCTGCTTCATTCTCGCCCAACAACCATGCTAAATCATGTACATAGTTCGATTATGTTATCTAGTTAACAGACTACATATTCCATGTATATAGTTCTCCCAGTTTGAACCAAGTTGTCACCCCTGTTATATGTAATACCGAACAGCCTGTTGTTCTGGTTTTGTTATTGTTCCCTGTGAACCGCGCTGATCTCAAAAAGTGCGGTATATAAGAAACTAAAATAAATAAATAAATAAAATAAATAAGAAGGCCTCTCATAAATCTCGCTAGGATAGGATGAGAGGAAATAGGTTGTCCATTTAAAGCTGGGGTCACCAACCTCCAGAGGGCCGCGGGCCGCACAGCCGACTACCGGGAGCCTCGCGGGCCGCACCCCCCTTCTCCCCGCCCCCGCGAAAAAAAACAACAAACGCAAAATTATGAAAACAATGGCTGATCACCTTTATTGAATTTAATGAGATGGCTGATGATTCATGCTAGCAGACAGCTTAAAGTCCGGCTTCACAGATGACACTGACAGGAGAAGGGACGCTTGCAGGTGGTCGTCGGTGAGCTGCGAGCGCGTGGATACAATGGCGGGAATCCTTGGCGGGCCGCACGTAATGTTAACCGGGGTAGAGCCTCGCGGGCCGCATGAAGGGACCTCGTGGGCCGCATGTGGCCCGCGGGCCGCAGGTTGGTGACCCCTGATTTAAAGGTTTGAGGGAAGCTGCAATAGCACTCAAATGAACTCTCACTGAATTGGTCTTAAGCCCTGCATTAGACAAATGAAGCAGATATTCCAGTAATGATTCCAGAGGTATTGCAAGAGGGTTAAAACATTTCTGCGAACACCATATGGTAAACCTTTTCCACTTGAAAGCATAAGAGCGTCTTGTGGATGATTTTCTGGAAGCATAAATGATATCCTTTACTTGCTGAGAAAGGTTAAGACCGTGAAGTTCTAGGCCTTCAGCAACCAGGCCCTGAGATGTAGAGACTGGGGATTGGGATGCCACAGCATCCCATCCTCCTGCGATAGGAGATTCGGAGCAGATCCTAACTCCAGAGATGGAGCTTGAGAGAGATGTAAGAGCAGAGGGTACCATACTTGTCGTGGCCAATGTGGGGCTATGAGAATCATACAGCCTCTGTCTCTCTGAAGCTTAAAGAGGGTTCTGGGAATTAGGGGAATGGGTGGGAAGGCATACAGGAAGTCCTGACCCCAATGGAGGAGGAAGGCATTCCTGGCCTGACACCCCTGAGCTGGAATTCTGGAAAAGAACCGGGAAAGTTTGGCATTCAGCGGACTTCCAAAGAGGTCTATGTCCGGGGTTCCCCAAAATTGGAAAATTTTGGCCACCTGGTCTGCATGGAGAGACCATTTATTTATTTATTTATTTAGCTGTATTTATATCCCGCTTTTCACCGGGTCAAAGCGGTCAATTGGGAGATACATTTAACACGAGGGGATATGAGACACATACGCTAATACTTACAGGGAACATGGGCAATGGAGGGTTAAGTGGCTTGCCCATTTGTGTGGAAGCAGAACTCGACTGAGTCTGTCTGCCCAAGAGTTTTGAATGCCTGGAAGATACACTGCAAGGAGATGAATCTGATGCTCTCTGGCGAAGGCCCAAAGTCGTAAAGCTTCATTGCAGAGCGACAGAGAGCCTGTTCTGCCCTGCTTGTTCACATAGAACATGGCTACCTGGTTGTCCGTTTGAATTAGGACAGTTTTGTAGCTGAGCTGGATGTGAAACACTCGAAAAGCAAGAAAGATTGCTCTGAGCTCTAGGAGATTGATGTGTAGGTCGGTCTCCTGTGGAGTCCAGGAACCCTGAGTAGAGAGGCCTTGCAAATGGGCTCCCCAACCCACCTGTGAGGCATCTGTTGTTAGAGTTACTTGGGTGGGGGTTGCTGAAGGGACCCCACCAACAGATTGTGGGGTGACTGCCACCATTGGAGAGACAAAATAAGACGATCTGAGGTTGCTATTTTGTCTGACAGGCAACCTAACGCCTGAGTCCACTGAGTGGATAGAGTCCACTGGGCTGCCCTCATATGGAGGCGGGCATAAGGGACCACATGAACGGTGGATGCCATATGGCCTAGCAATTGTAACATTTCCCGAGCAGTGAGGTGAGACTTTAGTATTGCTTGGGAAGCTAACTGCACAATGCGAAGACAGTGGGACTGTGGAAGATAGGCCCTTGTCTGCCTGGTATCCAGCAAGGCTCCTATGAACTCTAGAGACTGAGTGGGAGCTAGGTTAGATTTTGGGAAGTTTATGACAAGTCCCAAATATTGAAGGATACGCATTATGCGAGATAGAGAAAACCTGGCCTCTGGCTCTGATGGGGCTCGGATGAGCCAATCGTCCAAGTAAGGGAAGACAAATATTTTTAGGGTGCAGAGAAATGCTGCCACCACAGCCATGCATTTTGTGAACACCCTTGGTGCCGAGGCCAGGCCAAAAGGAAGAACTCTGTATTGGTAGTGCTTCCCCTGAAATAGAAAGCAAAGAAACCTTCGGTGAGTTGGATGGATGAAAACATGAGTGTATGCATCCTTGAGATCTAGAGAACAAAGCCAGTCCTGACTCTGAAGGTATGGCAGTAGAGTTCCCAGAGAAATGATTTTGAATTTCTCTTTCAACAGGAATTTGTTCAATTCTCTGAAGTCCAAAATGGGTCGGTGCCCTCCTGTTTTCTTTGGAATAAAGAAAAAGGGGGAATAGAACCCTGTACCCTGTTGATGAATAGGTACTTCTTCTATTGCCCCTTGGGCAAGAAGCAGACTGATCTCGTGATCTAACTGGGAGTTGAGAGAGGTCTGAGAATTGAACTGTCTTACCATTGTAGGAGGGGGCATGCTGAGGAAGTGAAGCTTGTATCCCTCTCTTACAATGGACAGAGTCCAACTTTCTGCTGTTATCTGCCCCCATCTGGGGGCAAAATAACATAATCTTCCTGGAATGGTGGAAGGCTCTGGCCCATTCAGGGCCAGAAAGACAAAGTTCTCTAGATGGGAGTCAAAGCCCCTGTGGAGGCTGAGTCTGCTGAGCAAGTTGAGGCTTAGCAGCCTTTGTTTTTCTTTGTTTAGGTTGTTGCTGACCCTTTTGGGCAGACTGACCTGAACGATGCCCTAGCTGGGTATAGGAGGAGTGGAACTTCTCCTTTCTAGTGAAGAATGTTTTTTTGTAGGACTTTTTCCTTGCAGGATCAGCTGTAGATTTTGATAATCTATCCAAGGTGAGATTATCAGCATCTAGCTCATTAGCTTTCTCTTGCCAATTTTTGCCAAAGAGATTTTCTCCTGTGCAAGGAATATGCCCCAGTTTGTCCTGTACCCAAAGTTCCAAGTCAGATGCCAGGAGCCAGGCAATCCTTCGTGCGCCTATGGCAATAGCAGAAGTTCTGCTTACGCACTCAAAACAATCAAAAGCTGCACGATTTACGAATTTGGAAACATCCTGAGCATGTTTGATAAGTGCAAGATATCCTTGTCTCTTATCATCAGGAAGGAGAGGGCTCATAAGCTCTAGATCTCCTGTAACTTCCTTAAGGAACATTCCCATATATAAAATGTAGGAACTAATCCTGGCAGAAAGCATAGAGGCCTGGAAGGTTCGACGCCCAAAGGCATCAAGAGTTCTACATTCACGTCCTGGAGGATTAGATGCATGTCTTTTTGCACTCTTGATCCTTCTCATAGCTGATTCCACCACCATGGAATGGTGGGGCAGCTGAGATTTTTGAAATCCAGGACAGGGAGGAACTCGATACATAGTATCGAGCCTACGAAAATGAGGAGAAGTGGTGTTTAGCATGAGATCATGCAAGATCTCATGAACAGGCCAAGTAGCTGCCTCTTTGGGAGCTTTAGGATACTGTAAAATCTCCAATTCCTTTGCCCTAGGCTCTGTTTCAGGAGCCACTGTGATGGAAAGACCTCGAGCCACATCCCGGATAAAATCCTGGAAGGATATATCCTCTGGAGGAGACATCCTACGTTTAGGAGAGGAAGAATCCTCAGGAAGAAGTACTCTGGTATCGACAGAGCTGTCAGAGTCTTCAGACACGTCTGAGGATTCAAAGTATCTCCTTTCCGGGTAATCGTGCAGCGCACGATACCGGTACCGATCGAAGTCGGTATCGACAGGGTCCGGTACCGACTTGTTAGTACTGGAGGGCACAGCATGCATTGGTACCAGTAGTTCACCTGCCGACGTCGATGCAATTGCCCCCGGTACTGATGTAGGTGCCGGTACCGGTTGAATTGTCTGAAGCGGTTTCGGGGGCATCAATGCCGAGAGAAGAGCCGCCAGACTGCGTTCAATAGCCAGGAATCTCTGGTCTATCGACGCCGCCAATACTTGGGTATCGGTACCGGACAAAGCGGCCGGTACCCCAGAGCATGGCACCAGTAGTTCTGCCAAGGTTGGGGCCTTGAGAACATCCTGGAGCCCTGATGATGCTTTGGAAGCCAAAGCCTCCTGCCGGGGCAATTTTGCCGGTGTGAGTCCCTCAAGGACAACACCAGAGGCATCTCGATACTTATTTATTTATTTATTTATTTACATTCTCTTATATACCACGCTATTCTGCATCAGTGCGGTTTACATTGAACAAACTGAAATTACATTGAACAGGGCATTATAACTGGGAGATAACTATTTTACAGGGAACATGGGCTATGGAGGGTTAAGTGGCTTGCCGAAGACCACAAGGAGCACCTGTGGGACTAGAAACCCCAGTCCTTCCGGCCCAAGGTTGCTGTCCTCTAGTGGGATTTGAACCCCCGACCTTCCGGCCTGAAATACTTTGCCCCAACCACTAGGCCACTCCTCCACTCCAAGGAGATCTACCCTTTGAGGACCGGCTAGACTTATGTTTAGTTACCTGAGATCCATGGGAGGAAGACGAAGCCCTGGAAGATGTTGATGCCACAGATGCTGCATTGGAGGGAAAAAGGGTGCTAAGTTTAGCAGCTCGGTTTTGCCGACCCCTCTTCGACATCATCCCACAGGCAACACACTCGGAGATAGAGTTGTCAGGACCTAAACATTTGAGGCACCACTCATGGGTGTCGGTGACGGAGGTGGTACCGCCACACTTGGAACACTTTTTAAAACCCAAAGCGGGGTTTTCCATTGTAGAGGAAAGTTGGGCCCAAAATGGCGCGTGGCACCAGAGGAGAAAAAAGCTGGAAGACTCCAGGAAAAGATTTTTTTTTTTTTTACAATGAAAAGAAAAAAAGAACCAGCGGTACCGGTGTAGCGTCGAAGGAAGGCAGACGCGACCACACAAAAAGAAATGGGATATTTTCTGCGGTGACAGGAAGTGCGACCTGCCGGCTCCGCGGAAAACGAAGAACTGGAGAGAGACAGTTGGGAAAGGCGGGAAGGCAGCATGCAGGCGCTGTGGGATGCTCCCAAAGGCTTTCTAATTGGACGCTGGGGAGCGTTCCTGCGCAGGCTCCGTCGGTACCAACGATACCCATATGTGAAGACTACATTCCTGTTTATTCCTGGAGATTGGCAGGTACACTAAAGTCAGCTGCCATGCATGAAGAACTGACTCTACTAAGGAAAGACCTAGCTGCCATGCAGAAAGAAGTGTCTCTACTGAGGGAGGAACTGGCTGCAATGAAGCGCACCTCTTCTAGGGTACAAACTGAACAAAGTCCACCACCACTCCCACAAAGAATCAAACGCCCCAGGAACAAATGGATCACAGTGGGTTCTGGTAGATTGCGACCTGTAACACAGAGACATCCTATACATCAAGAGATATCCCTGCACCACTGTTCCCTCTAAGCTGTGCGCGTGTGCGCGCGCACACACCTCGCCGAGCGAGCGCACACGACTTACAACGAAGCGCACAAAAATTCCGGAGTTCCTGGGTTTTCATATTAAACCTCGATTTTTTTAAGCCCACCGATCTACAGGCATTCTGTAATTACCGGGTAATTCCGTGATGTCACTTCCGCATCTCTGAGTCCTCCTCACTCCTCTCACATGACACAGGCTAAAGAGGGAAATAAAAGGGAGGGGCAGCCAGCTAGTCAGCCTCTCGCTGCTCTTGTGCCTGCCTGCTAGTGCCAGCCACGCGCCTCCTTTGATTCCTCAGCCAGCCTCCAGTGCCACGTGCAGAGAAGGGAGAGCAACACACTGCACCAGCGAAGAAGAGGAGACCGGTGCTCTGGGACTGCTGCCAGATTGTGTGGGGCTACGTCGGGGATAGGTGAGTGAAACGGGGATGATGGTGGCGGCGGCGCCACCGCCGCGCGTGGTCTTATGTATCAGGAACTGATCTGCAGAAAATACAACACAATCTGATTCAAACTGCTTAATGCAGAGGCGTAGCGTGGGGGGTGCAGGGGGGGCCGGGCACAACATGGGGGGGGCGCGCTCGCACTCGCAGCTCCTCTTTGCGGGTTGCACGGGGGGGGGGTCGGCAGAAAGGTAAGTGCGCGCGAGCAAACTCGCTTTTATTTTTTTGTGCTGCCTTGCACCAACTTGTTATAATTGTGCATCATCCCTTCCTCTTTTTCATTACTTCTTTTCAGGAGATGGTTCGTGTTTGACTGGGCTGAATAGATCGCCTTTTACTGCCCGTGGGGAGTGAGGGGGGTTGGGTTTTTCCTTTTTCCCGCCCCCCCCCCCCCCCCCCGGTAATATTTTGATACGAAATAAAAATATGAAAGTGGTCGAACGGAGCAGGACTCGGAGCTCTCGGTTTTATAAGAGAAATGAGCAGTGCATGCAGGAGTTCCTGGACTTAGTTTCGTATCGATTGGAGGTGTTTCCTGTTTCTATCACATGGCACAGCCAAAGTTGTGGGCTAGAGGGGAAGTTTTCAGTCTGCTGAGCTGAGTTTAGGGCCAGGTCACAGGTGTAGTATGCTCTGGCCAGAGCTTTACTTTCCCAGGGTGAGGCTGAAGACCTCGGGATTGGGGAGGCAGGATAAGTCATTGCTGGGAAGTGTGCTTTTATTTATGGACCCATTTACCCCACAGGCGCCAGTTGGAGGGGGCTGTAAATATTCTTGTTCCCAGCCGAGTAGTGATGGCGAGATGGGTTCCTCAGAAAGGATTGTTGCTGTCTCTGAAACTGCTCTATAAACTTTATTTTTAGTTGTGTGTGTTACATTTTGTAATTTATTCTTCATGTTTTGTGTTTATCAGCCGCCTTAGGTAATGGTAAGGTTTAAACTTAATCGAATACATTTCTGCCTAAATGTATGTGCTGCCCACTGGAGGCAATCATAGCAGCTGGCAAATTTAAATAATCAAAGAATAGTTTCCCCCTCACTTTTTTGTGTTTGTGTAGGGAAAATGTTTTGCATATCTGCTGCCTAACTTGCTATAAAAGTGCTATATTTATAAGTTGTTCAACAAAGTTTGCTGGGTAGTTTGTTGTGATGCTCCAGTAGGGCCTTTGACTTCCCATCATGTCTTATGTTTGCAATTTTAAGGAGCAGCTTTGGTTGTGCAATTATCTATCTCTCTTGCTCCTTTTGGGCTTTCAGCTGAATTGGAACTGGTTTCTGTTAGCCACTGGAGCCACAAGCTTTCATTCATAATTACCTGGGGGTTTTCACCTATATAAGTAGGGCGTCTGTTAACTGTTCATAAATTATAAATGTAGGTGTATATTTTCTAGCTAATTAGGTATTCAAGAGAGTACAAAAATATTCATGTTTAATGGTGTTTTCATACAGCAGGTACTATGGCTGGGCACCTTTTTTTTCCCCGTGGAATCAAATATGTACATTTTTGGAGTGTGTTTAATAAAGGGTGCTTCCCTGGGTAGTATGGGTAAGCATGTGTTATTGGCGCAGCACTAAAGCAGTGCAGTTCTCTGCGCTAAAAACCCACATTGCCTGGGTGGCACTGCTAGCGTGGGCCATGAAAGCCTGTACTGCTGGACCAGCAGTACAGCACCAGAGAAACGGAAACAGAAATGCATTTCCCCTTAAACATCCAGATTTCAGGCATGTACACGGCTTACTGGCCTGTAAATCGTGGAAATGCCTTTCGAGAATTGGGCCCTATGAATCATAGGGCCCAATTCTATAATTCCAAGTGTCGTTATGTAGCGCACAAAAAATGTAACCTTCCTTCAAATGCCGCACGGCTGATATTTTATGCGCACACAGCCTACAGAAAATTAGAGGGAACATTGCCCTGCACAATGCCTTCTCTGCCTTGACTAATGAGGATGCTCAATCCAAAGAAACTGAAGGGCCCTTAAATGAGTCAGACAATGCCCAATCCTCTTCTAAAGCACCATATATGAAGAAACCCTCACCAAACAGAAAACTACTACTACTTGGAGATTCCATCATCAGAGGCACTAACTTGGGAACACAGTTCAAAGGAGAGAAGATAGCCATGTGCCTATCAGGCTCTTCAGCCAGCAGGAATACAAACCAGGTTGTTGAATTACTTACCGCAAAAAGTGAACACTCCAAACTTGATGTTATTATCCACTTAGGCACAAACGATCTGGCTAGAAACAGTGCCTCTACAGCCCAAAAGGACTTCCAATCTCTGGGAGAGAAACTCAAGCACGTTGTTAACACTGTTGCATTCTCAGAAGTTCTACCTGTTCTTGGTAAGGGAACAAAAAGGCTGCATCATATTAACAGCTTTAATACATGGCTCCAGACCTGGTGCAAACAAGAAGGATTCAGATTTATTGGCAGCTGGGACAACAGATGGACCAACAAGAGACTATACTGTGCTGATGGACTACATCTCTCAGTCGCAGGGAAAAGAATCCTAAGTGAAAAATTCAGGCAGTATGTGGATATGCATTTAAACTAGGAAAAGGGGGTGACGGATGTGGAAGGTCAACATCTGCATGCTACCCCAGCAAAAGCAGAACAACATCAGACACAGCCACACTTTTAAACCACACATCAAAAACATGTGGGAAGAAGTGGGCAGAACAAAATCAATGCAAAATACACACAAGCCAGGAAAATGCTGGAAAGCAATGAGCACAAATGCTCGAAGCTTAGCCAACAAAATTCCAGACCTGGAAGCCCTAATGGTGGAAACGGATTTGGACATTGTGGCCATTACAGAAACATGGTTTACTGAATCACATGATTGGGATATAGCCATAGCTGGCTATAATCTATTCAGAAGAGACAGAGAAAATGGAAAAGGAGGAGGAGTAGCCTTGTATGTCAAAAGCAATATTAACGCTACTGAAATGCAGGGGACATGGGGAAAAGAAGAAGCACTCTGGATTGCATTGGAAAGGAGATGGCACTGTCATCCATATTGCTGTAATCTACAGACCTCTGACTCAAATTGAAGAGAGAGATAATGAATTGATTATAGATATTGCCAAGATAGCAACAAAGGGGGAAGCAATCATATTGGGTGATTTTAATCTACCTGATGTGGATTGGATTACTCCTTCTGCACATCTGGAAAGAAGCAAAAAAATTGTGGATGCTCTCCAAGATGCATTATTTAGACAAATGGTGATGGAACCAACCAGGGAAAGCTCAACGCTGGATGTAGTGCTCACAAACGGTAATAGTGTGTCGAATGTCTGCGTGAGTGCCCCTGTGAGCAACAGCAACCATCACACGGTGTGGTTTGAGATAAAAGCCATGGTACAGGCCAATCATAGCAAGCTAAAAGTCCTAAACTTCAAGTACACTGACTTCAATAAAATGGTAGAGTACTTAATGGAGGAGATGACGGGGTGGAAGGAGATAAAGGAAGTGGAATTGCAATGGGCTAAACTAAAGGAGGCAATAAAAGGGGCAACCGATAAATATGTAAGAAAAGTAAATAAAAACAAGAGGAGAAGGAAACCTATTTGGTTTTCCAAAGAGGTGGCTGCTCAAATAAAGGCAAAAAACACAACTTTCGCAAAATTCAAAAGCTTGCAAACAGAAGAACACAGAAATGAATACAGGATCCAACTCAAAGAGTCTAAAAGAGTAATAAGGATAGCAAAATCAAAGGCAGAGGAAAAGATGGCTAAAGATGTTAAAGGTGGCAACAAAACTTTCTTCAGGTATATTCAGGAAAGGAAGATCAGAGTTGGAATTGCAGGACTCAAAAGTGCTGGGAAAAGGACTCGTGGAAAGTGACACTGAAAAAGCGAAATTGCTAAACAAATACTTCTGCTCTGTTTTTACTAAAGAAGATCCTGGAGATAGACCAGCTGTGACTACCAAATATAAAAATGGGAATGAAGTAGATACCACACCAGTCACAGAAGACAATGTGTTAGAACAACTTGCTAAACTGAAAGTGGACAAAGCCATGGGACCGGATGGGATATATCCCAGGATACTGAAAGAGCTCAGAGAGGTTCTTGCAGGACCGTTAAAGGATGTCTTCAACAGATCCTTGGAAATGGGAGAGGTTCCTCAGGACTGGAGAATGGCTGATGTCATACCTCTACACAAAAGCGGTGACAGGGAAGAAGTGTCAAACTACAGGCCCGTGAGCCTTACCTCGGTGGCGGGAAAAGTAATGGAGGCACTCCTGAAAGAGCGAATAGTGAACTTTCTCAAAACCAACAGGATGCAAGATCTGAGGCAACATGGTTTTACCGAAGGACGGTCTTGCCAAACAAATCTGATTGAGTTCTTTGACTGGGTGACCAAGGAACTAGATCAGGGGCATGCGATGGATGTCATCTACCTGGATATCAGCAAAGCCTTTGATACTGTTCCTCATAGGAGGCCTGCCAACAAACTCAGTAGCTTGGGGATGGGTCCCAAGATGGTAAACTGGATTAGAAATTGGTTGACTGACAGATGACAGAAAGTGATTGTACATGGAGCTCACTCGGATGAGAGGAAGGTGCCCCAGGGTTCGGTCCTGGGCCCGGCACTGTTCAATGTATTTTTGAGTGATATTGCTGACGGACTGAATGGAAAAGTCTGTCTTTTTGCAGACGACACAAAAATTTGCAACAGAGTGGACTCCCCCGAGGGAGTGGCTAACATGAGGAAAGATCTACAAAAGCTGGAAGACTGGTCTAATGCTTGGCAACTACGATTTAATGCGAAAAAGTGCAGTGTCATGCACTTGGGTAGCAGAAATCCAAGGGAAATGTACGCAATAGGGGGCGAGAGGTTGGTATGCACAGTTCAGGAGAAAGACCTTGGTGTGATTATCTCTGATGATCTCAAGGTGGCAAAACAGTGCGACAAGGCGGTGGCAAAAGCCAGGAGGATGTTGGGCTGCATACAAAGAGGGATTACCAGCAGAAAGGAAGAGGTACTTATGCCACTGTATAAGTCACTGGTGAGGCCTCACTTGGAATACTGTGTTCAGTTTTGGAGACTGTATCTTGCAAAAGATGTAAAAAGACTGGAAACGGTTCAGAGGAAAACGACCAAAATGATTTGGAGCCTGCGTCATAAGCCTTATGAGAAGAGACTTGAAGACCTAAATATGTACACTTTGGAGGAGAGGAGGGACAGGGGAGATATGATTCAGACCTTTAAATACTTAAGGAGAAATGATGAACAAACAAACCTCTTCCAAAGACGGGGAAACTGTAAAACTAGAGGGCATAACATGAAGCTGCAAGGTGGTAAATTGAAAGGCAATGTCAGGAAATATTTTTTCACTGAAAGGGTGGTGGATGCTTGGAATGCCCTCCCAATGGAAGTGGTGGGGGCAAACACGGTGACGGAATTCAAAAAGGGACAAACAAGTGGATCCCTTTACAGCAATAGGATAAAAACAAAATAAACAGTACCATCTAACTTCTGAACCATATAACGTCTCAACAAATATATAACGTCTCAACAAATAGGGGTGTCCTACCTGGAGTGGTGGGTTTACCGCTAAACAAAGACATGGGGAGGGGTGGCCTGCACAGAGTGACAGGTGCACCTACTCTTGCCATCTTGCTGGGCAGACTAGATGGACCATGCTGGTCTTTATCTGCCGTCATATACTATATGGCTCGGAGCTCTAGAAGGTTGATCTGCTGGGTGCTCTCATCTGGTAACAGTTGCCCTGAGTGCGGAGATCTTCACAGTGGGCTCCCCAGGCGAGCAGGGAGGCATCCATGGTGAGGACCCTCAAGGGGCTTGGGGCCTGAAAAGGCATGCCTGCTTCAAGATGCTGGGGTGACTGCCAAAAGACCAGGGAGTCTGCCAATTGGTGGGTCACTGAGACCTTGTCGCGGAGGTGGCCCGAGACCACTGATCATAAGAACATAAGAACATAAGATATGCCATACTGGGTCAGACCAAGGTCCATCAAGCCCAGTATCCTGTTTCCAACAGTGGCCAATCTAGGTCTTTATCTTTATCTTTATTTAAGATTTAATATACCGCCGGAGCCGAAGCATATGGCGGTTTACAATAAAACAAAGGGACTACTGCTGAGAAAAGGAAATAGAAAAGGAACGCCATTCGTTGACAGGAAAGGGACAGCGTTAGAGAGAAGGGACAGTAGGCAACAATAGCAACAAGAGGAATAAGTACTCTTGGGAATCAGCGAGGGGGAGAGAAAAGGAGGGGGAGGGGTGAGGAAGGTCAAAGGCTGTGCAAAAAAGATAAGTCTTGAGTTTTGCTTTGAAGGCGGGGAAGGAAGGTTCCAAACAAAGGGCGGGTGGCAGGGAGTTCCAAAGATGAGGACCGAGAAAGAAAAAGGCGGAGGGGCGCGTGGACTCAAGGCGAGCCTGGGATGGAGGAGGAAGAAATAATCGGTTGGCATGAATGGATCTGAGGATTTTTGGAGGGGCAGTGGAAATGGACTAGATTGGAGAGGTAAAGAAGAATACCGGTGTGGAGTGATCTGTGTACAAAAATGAGGATCTTATACTGAATATGGAAAGGGATAGGTAGCCAGTGTAGCCGGATAAGAAGGGGGGGGGGGGGTGATATGAGCAAACCGAGAGGTGTGGATCAGGAGACGAGCAGCAGTGTTGTGAACCAACTGAAGCCTACGAAGTTGGGTAAGGGGGAGACCAGCCAAAGAAGCATTACAGTAATCCAAACGTGAAGTGACAAGAGAGAGGAGCAAGGTGATTAGAGAGGAAGAAGATAGGAAAGGACGAACCGCACGGAGTTGCCAAAGGGTGTGGAATGAACATTGAACAACAGAGGAAACGTGATCCCTAAAGGTCAGAGCGGAGTCAAGGGTAACACTGAGATAGTGCAGTGAGGTAACAAGAGGGATGGGAGCAGCTGAAAAAAGTGGAGCAAGAGAGGGGACAGGAGCACCAGCAGTGAATCAGATGGCCGCAGTTTTTGATAAATTGACATGTAGATAATTGTCCGAGAACCAGGAGGAAACAGAGGAAAGACAGACATTGAGGGGACCAATATTGGGAGCGAGTGAATCAGTGTGATAAAGAAGAATGATATCGTCTGCGTAATAATACGCTGAGATTCTATGTTGCTGAATAAGCAGAGAGAGGGGAGCTAAGAAAATGTTAAACAGCAAAGATGCTAGTACTGAACCCTGAGGAACACCGCAGTGGAGAGGCGTCGGAGAAGAAGAGGCAGTGCCAGAGAGAGCTGAGAAAGACCGATTGAAAAGAAAGGAGTGGAACCAGTGAAGAACTGAGCCAGACAGACCGATAGCACTAAGACGTGAAAGGAGAGTACGGTGGTCGATGACATCAAAGGCAGCGGAGAGATCGAGTGAAACAGCTAGGGATATAGAACATTAATCGTGAGCAACGTGTAACTCGCTGAGAAAAGAAATAAGAATAGACTCGGTGCTGTGACCAGGACGAAAACCAGATTGACGGGGGTGAAGAACCAAGGAAGCCTCAAGGTGTGCAGAAAGCTGAGAAAAGACCAGTCTCTCAAGAAGCATAGAAAGAAAGGGCAGGTTAGAGATGGGGCGCCAGTTTGAGGGGACCGAGGGATCCAGAGAGGCTTTCTTCAAAAGGGGACGGATAAGGGCATGCTTCCAGTGAGAGGGGAAGATGCCAGACAGTAAGCTAGTGTTGAAAATAGAGAGAATCAGGGGGGAAAGAGCCGGTGAGGGCTCGGGAAGCCACTGTGAAGGGATGGGGTCAGAAGGGCATGTAGTTTTCCGAGTGGTAGTGAGGACCCTTGTTAGTTCTGGGAGAGTAACAAGTTGGAAGGAGGACCAACGCTGGGAGAGGGGCGGGATGCCTGAGGTTGGGGACAAAGGAGAGGATAGAGAAAGGGCAGGAGGGGGGGAAAAGAGGTGGAGGGCAGGCGGGAAAAAGTTGTCGAATAGATTGAACTTTAGAGGCAAAGCGAGAGGCCAGCACAGAAGGTGCAGGATTGTTGGAAGAAGGGAGAGAAAAGGCTATGGGCCTAGAGGTAGAAGGAACATATGGGGCAGAAAGAGAATGTAGAATGCGGTACGCTTGCCGTGTGGAATTAGCTGAAGAAGAAATAAGCTTAGAATAGTGTTCCTGTTTGGCGGAATTGAGAAGGGTACGATAGTGTGTGGTAGCGAAAATGCAATAGCGTGGCTGAGGAGGGGCGCTTATGCCAAAGGTGGATGGCCCGACGGAGGTAAGAACGGTGGATCAGAAGACCTGGATGAAACCAGGGAGCACTAGGGCGGCGCCGGGAGGAGGACAGAAGTCGCAGTGGGGCAACCTGATCCACAGCAGAAGAGAGCTTGGTGTCTCAGCACTGTGCCTGGAGGTCCACTGGGAGCGAATGGAAGTTAGTGGGAAAAAGCTTATCTGAGGAGGGGAACTGAAGAAATGAGTCAGGAGTGATACGACGGACAGGGCGAGCTGAGGGAAGGAAAGCTGAGGAAGAGGAGGAGGAGAAGGAACAAAAAGGAAGAGAGAAGAGAATGCAGGAGTGATCGGACTAGGGAAGGGACAAAACAGAGAAAGAAGAGGGAACAAAGGGTGAGGACTGCCGAGAGATGACAAGATCCAACGTATGGCCAGCAGAGTGGGTAGGGACCTGAACAAACTGCTGTAAGAGAAGAGCAGAGAGAGAAGAGAGAGATCATGCTGAGAGGACGGAGAGTCGAAATGAACATTGAAATCACCAAGGATGATAAGATGTTGATACATGAGAGAGGCCTCGGACAGAGTGGAAAGAACAGAGTCCCATAAAGAGGAGGTGAAGGCAGGCGAAGCATAGAGAAGAAGGATGTAAATAGGGGTCGAGGTCCCTAAACGAAGCAAAAGAGCTTCTGGGTAGGAGAAAGGGAAAGGAAGGATCTCAAGCAGAGGGAGAGAGGAATGGAAAATCGCCGCAACCCCCCCCCCCCCCCCACCACTCCTGCCCTGACGGGATACCAATAGGGAGGAGAAGCCCGGGGGAAGACAACGGTTCAGTAGAGGCTCCTCCACCTCCTTGAGCCAGGTTTCTGTTAGGAACAAAACATCCAGAGAATGCTTCAAAACAAGGTCATGGATGAGAGCGGATTTAGTATGCAGAGAGCGGCAGTTAATAAGGGCCATTTGAAGTAGAAGGAGCTGCGTGGGGGAGGGGGGGAAGAGAGAGATGGGGAAGGGGAGCGAAGAGGGGGAAGACACGGGATAAGGTTGGGGGAAGGTCGCATAATAACATCCGGCGGGGCATGAGAAAGAGGAAGGGGAAGGGGCCTCCAGCCCCAGAAAACAGGGATGGCAGCCATTCCACAGAATAACGACAGGAACAAACACAAGGCAAGAAGCAGGAGGGACCAACCACGGATGAGGGGAACGTTACAGTGCTGAGGTAAACTGGGGTTGACAATATTACAGCGTGCGTCGATCATCGGAGGAACTAAATAAGCTAGAGGCGATGAGGTGTCCGGAGCGTGGTCTCAGTGCAGGAAGAAGTCACACAGGAGCGATGGATCGCTGGACTCTCCCCCAGACTCACCCCAAGGAGCTCGACCAAGGAGCACGTCCTGCTCCTTGGGCGCGCTCCTTCAGCGCGGATCGCCGCGTTAGGGGCGCTTAAATGCAGGATGACAACTTCTGGGAACAGGGAGCAACCAATAGGATTACCTGTGGGAGGGGCAGCAGAAAGATGTCGGTAACAACAGCGAGCAGCAAGCAGGCAGGCAAAACAGCTGAACAAACAACAAACAGCGTTCAGCAGGCAAGAGCAGCAAACAAAGGCGGCAGGCAGGAGTAGCAATAATACGTACCTAGCAGCTTCCCCAAAAAAGACACAGGTTCCACAATGCTTGTACTGGGTCAAGCATTGATATGCTGGGTCCCTTCTTAATAATGGTTTATGGACCTTTCTTCCAGGAACTTGTCCAAACCTTTTTTAAACCCAGCTAAACTAACAGCCTTTACTACATCCTCCGGTAACAAATTCCAGAGTTTGATTACACGTTGAGTGAAAAAATATTTTCTTTTATTAGTCTTAAATAGTTTACCCTGTAGCTTCATTGCATGTCCCCTAGTCTTTCTATATTCTGATAACATAAACAATCGATCTACGTTTACCCGTTCCACTCCATTCAATTATTTATAGACTTCTATATCTCCCCTCAGACGTCTCTTTTCTAGGTTAAAGAGCCCTAACCTTTTTAGCCTTTCTTCATAAGAGTATCCTTCCATCCCCTTTACTATTTTGATGGCTCTTCTCTGAACCTTTTCTAATAACGCTATATCCTTTTTAAGATACGGCGACCAGAAGTGCACATAATATTCAAGGTGCGGTCTCACCATGGAACGATATAGAGGCATTATAATATCTTTTGTTTTATTTTCCATTACTTTCCTTATGATACCTAGCATTCTATTTGCTCTCTTGGCCATTGCTGCACACTGGGCCGAGGGTTTTAACATGTTATCCACAATGACGCCTAAATCTTTTTCCTGGGTAGTGGTTCCTAATGTGGAACCTTGCATCGTGTAACCATAGTTTGGGTTGTTCTTCCCTAGGTGCATAACTTTGCACTTGTCCACATTAAATTTCATCTGCCATTTTGATGCCCAGTCTTCCATAGAAACATAGAAACATGATGACAGAAAAAGACCACATGGCCTATCTAGTCTGTCCTTCCATAACAACAACAGTCCACTTTTTACCTTTAGAGATCCTCTGTGTTGGTCCCATGCTTTTTTGAATTCAGTTACTGTCCTCATCTCTACCACCTCCACTGGGAGACTATTCCATGCATCCACTACTCTTTCTGTAAAGAAATATTTCCGCATATCACTCCTGAATCTATCTCCCTTCACCCTCATCCCATGTACCCTCGTAGCAGAACTTGCTTTCAATTGAAAGAGGCTCTCTCCCTGAACATTTATGCCACGGAGGTATTTAAACATCTCAATCATATCACCTCTATCCCGCCTTTCCTCTAAGGTGTACATATTAAGATCCTTAAGTATGTCCTCATATGCTTTATAATAAAGCCCACTAATCAATATGCTATGTATATAGTTCAATGTATATAGTTTTACCCCCATATTATCCATGTTTATCTTATCCAAGTTTATTTTCCTGTTTTATGTAATACCGAGCAGCCTGTTGTTCTGGTCTTTGGTTCTCTGTAAACTGTGCTGATTGTAAATAGCGCGGTATATAAAAAATTGAAATAAATAAATAAATAAATAAATAATCATTTTAGTAGCCACCCTTTGCACCGACTCCATCCTGTTCACATCCTTTTGAAGGTGCGGTCTCCAGAATTGCACACCATACTCCAAATGAGGTCGCACCAAAGACTTATACAGAGGCATTATCACCTCCTTTTTTCTGCTAGCCATTCCTCTCCGTATGCACCCAAGCATCCTTCTAGCTTTTGCCGTCGCCTTTTCTACCTGTTTAGCTACTTTAAGATCATCAGACACAACCACGCCTAGGTCCCGCTCATCTTTAGTGGACAAAAGTACTTCACTTCCTATACTGTATTGCTCCCTTGGATTGCTGCAGCCCAAATGCATGACCTTACATTTTTTAACATTAAATCCCAGCTGCCAAATTCTAGACCATTCTTCAAGCTTAGCTAGATCCCTCCTCATGTTATCTACACCTTCCTGGGTGTCTACTCTATTGCAGATTTTGGTATCATCTGCAAAGAGGCAAAACTTACCCGACAGCCCTTCCACTATATCACTAACAAAGATGTTAAAAAGAATCGGACCAAGGACAGATCCCTGGGGCACACCACTGGTAACATCCTTCTCCTCAGAGTGAGCTCCATTTACTTGTACTCTTTGTCGCCTCCCACCCAACCAATTTCTAACCCAAGCAGTAACTTTAGGGTCCATCCCTAGGGTGCTCAGTTTGTTTATAAGTCGCCTGTGAGGAACAGTGTCAAAGGCTTTACTGAAATCTAAATACACCACATCTAGAACTCTCCCTCGATCCAACTCCCTGGTCACCCAGTCAAAGAAATCAATCAATTTATCAAGATCCTCTTGCAATTTTCCACAATCCTCTTGGGTTTTAACAACTTTAAATAGTTTTGTGTCATCTGCAAAATTTGATAACCTCACTCGTTATTCCACTTTCCAGCTCATTTATGAATATGTCAAAAAGCAGCAGACCCAGCACAGATCCCTGGGGTACACCACTATTCACCTTTCTCCATTGGGAAAATTGGCCATTTAGCCCTACCCTCTGCTTTCTATCTTTTAACCAGTTCCTGATCCACAGTAGTACACTGCCTCCTATCCCATGACTCTTTAGTTTTGCCAAAAGTCTCTGATGAGGGACCTTGTCAAAGGCTTTCTGAAAGTCCAGATATACTATATCAACCGACTCACCTTTGTCCACCTGTTTATTCACACCTTCCAAAAAACATAACATATTAGTAAGACAAGCTCTTCCTTGTCTAAAGCCATGTTGGCTGTCTCCCATTAGGCCATGACTATCTACATGCTGAGTAATTTTATTCTTTATGATGGTTTCTACCATTTTTCCCGGTACTGACGTGAGGCTCACCAGTCTGTAGTTTCCCGGATCACCCCTGGAACCCTTTTTAAAAATTGGTGTTACATTGGCGATCCTCCAATCTTCAGGTATTAGAGATTATTTTAATGATAGTTCACAGATTACTAATAGCAGGTCTGCAATCTCATATTTCAGCTCTTTCAACACCCTTGGATGTACACCATCCAGCCCAGGTGATTTGCTACTCTTAAGTTTATCTAATAGTTGTAATACATCTTCCCGATGTATCGATATTTCCTTCAATTCTTCCGCACCTTTAAATACCACTTCAGTCATGGGTAACATCCCTACATCTTCCTCAGTAAAGACCGAAGCAAAGAATTCAATCAGTCTCTCCGCTATCGCCTTGTCGCCTCTTAGTGCCCCTTTAACACCTCTATCATCTAATGGACCAACTGACTCTCTCACAGGATTTTTGCTACGAATGTACTTGAAAAAGTCTTTATTTCACGTTTTTGCTTCTTCGTTCTACATTCTTGAGATAATGCCTAGACGGGTAAATAGGAAAAGATGATTTAAGAAAAGATTCACGTTTGACGCAGGCAGCATTTCTGATCCACATCTATCCCCTGAAGAATGTAGAACGAGAAACGCTCGTAAGCGCTGAGGGGAGGTGTCGGGATTATTTTTAGTATTGGATCAGTAGAAGAGTCAAGTTACGGCAAAGATAAGTGACTGCGGACGTTCGTGAGGAGGGACTCTTTGAGTTACAAGTCCCCCCTTTTTTTATTTGTTTTCAGAATAAAAAAGAACTTTTAGATTTAATAACCTAAGTCACTGCTATATCTTGCCGTTTCTCTACAGTGGTCATTGATGCTATTTAGCATTCCTTCCCAAGTTTGATGAATAAGTCTATGGGTTGGATGCTTTCAGAAGTCTGAGACCACTTGAAGCAGCATGACAAATGCAGACTGTTTGAACGTTTGTTTCATTTAAAGTATACATACTTCTCCAAATTTGTTACATTGAACGCAGTTTCTATTTTGCTGTGAGTTTAGCGTTCAGAAGATTGACCTACAGAGACAACCTAATGGGAGACAGCCAACATGGCTTTAGACAAGGAAGATCTTGTCTTACTAATCTGTTATGTTTTTTTGAAGGAGTGAATAAACAGGTGGACAAAGGTGAGTCGGCTGATATTGTGTACCTGGACTTTCAGAAAGCCTTTGACAAGGTCCCTCATCAGAGACTTTTGGCAAAACTAAAGAGTCATGGGATAGGAGGCAATGTACTATTGTGGATCAGGAAATGGTTAAAAGATAGAAAGCAGAGGGTAGGGCTAAATGGCCAATTTTCCCAATGGAGAAAGGTGAATAGTGGTGTACCCCAGGGATCTGTGCTGGGTCCGCTGCTTTTTGACATATTCATAAATGACCTGGAAAGTGGAATAACGAGTGAGGTTATCAAATTTGCAGATGACACAAAACTATTTAAAGTTGTTAAAACCCAAGAGGATTGTGACAAATTGATAAATTGGAAGACTGGGCATCAAAATGGCAGATGAAATTTAATGTGGAGAAGTGCAAGGTTATGCACCTAGGGAAGAACAACCCAAACTATGGTTACACGATGCAAGGTTCCACATTAGGAACCACCACCCAGGAAAAAGATTTAGACGTCATTGTGGATACCATGTTAAAACCCTCGGCCCAGTGTGCAGCGGCGGCCAAGAGAGCAAATAGAATGCTAGGTATGATAAGGAAAGGAATGGAAAATAAAACAAAAGATATTATAATGCCTCTATATCGTTCCATGGTGAGACCGCACCTTGAATATTGTGTGCAATTCTGGTCGCCGTATCTTAAAAAGGATATAGCGATTTTAGAAAAGGTACAGAGAAGAGCCACAAAAATGGTAAAGGGGATGGAAGGATACTCCTATGAAGAAAGGCTAAAAAGGTTAGGGCTCTTTAACCTGGAAAAGAGACGACTGAGGGGAGATATGATAGAAGTCTATAAATTAATTAACGGAGTGGAACGGGTAAACGTAGATCGATTGTTTACCTTATCAGAATATAGAAAGACTAGGGGACATGCAATGAAGCTACAGGGCAAACTATTTAAGACTAATAAAAGAAAATATTTTTTCACTCAACGTGTAATCAAACTCTGGAATTTGTTACCGGAGGATGTAGTAAAGGCTGTTAGTGTAGCTGGGTTTAAAAAAGGTTTGGACAAGTTCCTGGAGGAAAGGTCCATAAACCATTATTAAGAAGTGACCGAAGATATCAATGCTTGACCCAGTACAAGCATTGTGGAACTTGTGTCTCTTGGGGAAACTGCTAGGTACATGTGACCTAGATTGGCCACTGTTGGAAACAGAATACTGGGCTTGATGGACCTTGGTCTGACCCAGTATGGCATATCTTATGTTCTTATGTTCTTATGTTCTTATGTTATCTGCCTTATCAATGCCTTGCATTTGACTTGCCAGTGCTAGTGCTGTTTCCAGGTTTCGTCGTTTGGCTCTTTTTTCCATTTCCTGAACAACAACAGCCTCTCTGACCTCAGCTTTAAACCATGCTGGCAGTTTTTTGGACTTCCTTCCACTTTTCTTAAAGCGTGGAATACAGCTGGCCTGGGCTTCCAAGATAGTATTTTTTAACAACACCCAAGCTTGATGTAAGTCTTTAACCTTTGCAACTTCTCCTTTTAGTTTTTTCTTAACTATTTTCTTCATTTTATCATAGTCTCCCTTTCAAAAGTTAAAAGGTAGTACTGTGGATTTCCTTACTATCCCTCCTCCACTAATTAAATCAAACGTGATCATGCTATGATCACTATTGCCAAGTGGCCCCAACGCCCTTATCTCTTGCACTAGATCTGGTGTTCCACTAAGGACTAGGTCTATTATGGCTTCCCCACTGGTCGGTTCATGAACCAGTTGCTCCAAGAAGCAGTCATTGATCCTGGAGATACCACTGCGTCGCCCTCATGTGGAAGCTGGGGTGACGTGGACTGTGGAGGCCATGTGCCTGAGGAGGCATAGGAGAAGCTGGGTGGGCACCAAGGGACGGTACTGTACGTCCCGAGCTAGAGACCTGAGGCGATCGGCTCGGTCCCTGGGTAAGAAAGCCTTAGACTGGAGAGTGTCGATCTTTGCCCCAATAAACTCCAAACATTGTGTTGGGAGGAGGTGAGACAAAGCCCAAGGGTTGTAGAACCCGGATGGTGCGTGCGATGGCCTGCCACACCTCTGAGGTTGTGCCACCCTATATTTTTATTTTATTTATTTAACAAGATTTCTATACCACCTATTAAAGTGGTTTACATTTCAACTTCAACAGAACATTACAGAGAACTCATTTATATGTTATATGAGCCAGTCGTCCAGGTGGGGGAAGACGAAGACCCCCTGGAGCCGGAGGAAGGCAGCCACAACTGCCAGGCATTTCATGAAGACTCTTAGGGCAGAGCCTAGGCCAAAGGGGAGAACCCTGTATTGAAAATACCTGCCCCCTATCACCAACCACAGGTACTGCCTGTGGTTGGGGTGGATGAGGATGTAGGTATAAGTATCCTTGAGGTCTAAGGAGCATAGCCAGTCTCCCTGCTGTAATATTCCAAGGGAGAGCATCATGAATTTCTCCCGCACCAGAAATTTGTTGAGGTTGCGCAGGTCGAGGATGGTCCTTAGGCCCCCTGTTCTCTTTGGCATGAGGAAGTACCGGGAGTAGAATCCCTTGCTCTTGAGATGGTGGGGCACCTGTTCCACCACTTTGTCCTCGAGAAGACCTGTCATCTCCTTCAGAAGAAGGTCCCGGTGGTGTGGAGACCTGAGGGAAATAAGGGGGAGGTATCTGAGTCAGGTGGAGGAGGTGACCCTCCCTTAGTGCCCAGGAATCGGTGGTGATGGCCACCCACCTCTGGGCATAGATGGCCAGATGTCCCCCTGTGGGCTGCTGATCTCCTTGGGGTAGAGAGGCTATGCTCAAGGAGTCAAAAACTCCCCCCAGGCTGGGCCGGAGCCAGTGCCTGGGGTTTCGGAGCCTTCTGCTTATGTGGACCATGCCCCTGTCCCTTGGCCTGCTGACCCTGTTGGGGAGATGGGGTGGCCTGATAAGGTGGGTAGTTTCTGTAAGCAGCCCCCTTCCTCGGGTAGAAGGGCTTTTTATCCGAGCCCTTCCATCGGGGAGAGGCAGTGGTCTTTTTAGAGAGTCTGGTCCTCGTCATGAACTTAGTCTTCAGCTTGGCAGCCTTGTCGGTCATGGGTTTGCCAAAGAGGTTCTCTCCTTAGCAAGGGAAATTGACCTATTTGTCCTGAACCACTGCTTGAGGTCGGACAACTGTAGCCAAGCTTGGTGGCATGCGCCGATGCTTAACGCCGGTACTCGAGCCGCCACTGGTGGGATGCTTCCGCAAGGGCTCCGTCAGTGACAACGTCACCCATATGCAAGGACTGACTTTCTGCTTGTTCCCGGAGAAATAACAATTCTGTAAGAAAGATCTGGAAACGATGACTCACTTCATAGCTGGTTGTGAAGTTCTGATGGCAGAAAATTTCTATACAGAAAGACATAATATAGTAGCTTGCCTCATCCATTGGAAACTCTGTAAGCACTACAACATCACTGTGCCTGAAAAGCACTGGGATCATGACTAAGAGAATTACAGAGAATGAGGAGATTATCATGAAACTCTGTAAGCACTACATCACTGTGCCTGAAAAGCACTGGGAGCATGACTCTAAGAGAATTACATAGAATGAGGAGGTTATCATGACCTGGGATACTCCCATTCCAACCGATAATAAGCTGGATGCGAGGAATCCGGATATAGTGGTTAAGGAGAAAACCACCAGAATGGCATTGATGGTGTCAGTTCCAAATGACTACTCTGAATCGCATGGAGAGGAAGAAGATCCTGAAATACCAGGAAATGCAGTCAAAGACAAAGAAAATGTGGCAGAAAGATACAGAAATATTTCCTACCATCTTTGGTGCCACAGGCTTGATAAAAAAGAATTTCCAAGCATATCTTGACAAACTACCCATACATGTTACAGTACATCTTACAAACTCCAGCATGAGGCTCTCTTTGGCATGATGCAAGTACTACACCGAGTCTTAGCAGTAAATTTGAGAGATTGAGATCAGACTCCCCAAGCCCTGGCTTAAAAGTGAGGTTCATGACTGTCATGGTATGCGCAAAACTAACCCATTTGAAGAAACTGCTCCGAGGCGAAAGTCAGAAGGGGTAAGCAACGGCCGAAGACAGCGTAAAAGCCAGATCTGAAAAAAAAGAACGACGTACAAGCTTAGCAACATGAGCCCTCATATTAAAGTGTGAATCCAAAGTCATGCCCAGATAAACTACCTCCTGACAAACCTTATGCCTATTCAACAACACCTCCGTAGGGGTGACAAAAGACCTATCGCGAGACACAAACAAAACTTTTGTCTTCCGATAATTAATACGCAAACCATGCTGGGCAAACCACATAGAGACAACCTCCAAACAACGCAACAATGGTAAAGACATACCCAACAGAAATATCAAACAGCATATACACTAAAATATTGTCAGTATAGACATGATAAAAAGCACCAAACATGGGTCCCAACAGACAAAGCATGTTCCTTGCTGTGATGAGACGTTGTCTCTGAATGTAGCTTGCGAGCTCTATGACGTGGTGGAGGTGGTCACCTGGGAGAGAGACTCATGCTTGGACAGTGTCCAGGAGTGCACCTATGAACTCCAATTTTTGAGAAGGAGCAAGGTGAAACTTTGGAAAGTTTATGACAAAGTCTAGATGTTGAAACATAGTGAAAGTGCGGTGAAGCAACAGGTTTAGTACTTGAGGAGAATCGCCCTTGATGAGCCAGTTGTCTAAGTAGGGAAAGACAAAGATGCCCAGGGTACGGAGGTAGGCCATAATCACTGCTAGACATTTTGTGAATACCCTTGGGACCAAAGCTAGGCCGAAAGGTAGAACTCGGCACTGGTAATGAGCCACCTGACATATGAATCACAGGTACTGTCTGTAAGCATTCATGAGTATGTGAGTGTAGGCATCCTTGAGATCTAGAGAACAAAGCCAATCATCCCTCTGAAAGTATGGAAGTAGAGTTCCTAAGGAGACCATCTTGAATGAGGGCTTGGAGATCCAGGATGGATCTGAATCCTACCGTCTTGCTGGGAATGAGGAAGTAAAACCCCAACCCTTCTTGTACAGGAGGAACTCTTTCTATGGCACCCTGTGAAGGCAGAAAAACTACTTCCTGCTGAAGTAGGGTGTAGTGAAGGAGCTCCATGGGAAACCCCCCTGTGAAAAAGGTTGGGGGTAAGCTTTCGAAGTGGAGCTGATACCCTTTGAGGACCACATTCAAGGTTCACTGCTCTGTTTATTTTATTTATTTAGCAAAGTTTTACTGTATATTCTGCCCCTTCCTGAGATCAGGGGCTAAAAGGTTTACATAGAACATCATAACAAGTTTTACAATGAACAATGTAACTATATACATAAAACATTCCATAACTATGTTGGGCAAAGTGAACCAAGCGGCCTGCAATTTGAGAAGGATGGGGATCCTTCAGGAGAAGTATGACTATGTTCTCCAGGGAGAAGTCAAAAGCCATCTGTGGGCTGGGCCTGTGCAGCTGGCTGAGGTTTGAGAGCCTTAGGCTTCTTGGGCTGACATGGGCCTTGCTGCTTTTTTTGAAGCTGCTGAGGCTGATAATGTGAGTAAGGTGGTAAGTCGGATAGTATCTCTAGATTAGCTGTCTTTCTACAGAGGCGTTTGAAAGTGAAATCATCTCTTTCAATCTCACCTGCCTTCTCCCTCCATCCTCCATCCTTTCCCGAAGAGATTCTCATCTGTACAGGGGATGCTAGCCAATTTATTCTGGATCCACTACTCCAAGTCAGAAGCCTATAACCAGGCCATCCTCCTGGCCCCAATACATACCGCTGCAGCTCTGCTAGTGGATTCAAAGCAGTCAAAAGCAGCTGTGTGAGAAACATGGAAAAAATTTGATTATGCTTGATTAGGGCCTGGTAAGCAGCTTGCTTGTTAGCTGGTAGGAGAGAGGAAAACTCCACAAGATCTTTATTGATATCCTTTAGGGACATTCCCATGTACAACATATAGGAATTAATCCTGGAGGCCACCCCCATTGCCTGGAAACCTCAACGTCCGAAGGCATTCAGAGTTCTTGATTCCCTACCTGGAGGAACCGAAGAATGAAACTTTTAATACAGTACATTGCTGATTCCACCACCATGGAATGGTGTGGAAGCTGAGGTTTCTGGAAGCCCGGGCACTCAGGAACCCTATATATCATGTCAAGTCTCTTGCTAACTGAGGCCACGGTCAGAGGAACCTCCCACATGAGTAGCATGAAGTTCCGTAGAATGCGATGCACCGGGAGTGTAGCAGCCTCCTTAGGCATCAAGGGATATTGGAGTATTTCCATCACCTCGACTCTCGGTTCCTTCTCAGTGGCAACTGTAATCAAGAGAGCACTCGCCATGTCCCTGATAAAGTCCTGGAAGGACATACCCTCCGGTGGGGACCGGTGCCGCTCGTGTGGTGGTGAAGGGTCTGAAGTAATATCAACGAGGCCTTGGGAAACAATCCGATAAATCAGAGTCAAAATCAGACAAAATTCAAAGCAGTGGCAATTGAAATCTCGGCGCCGATGCCATTCTGATGCCAGATGACGGTCTCTGTATTGATGGTCCAAGATATTGGAACCGAGTTGTGCCGACACCTGGTCTGCTTGACTACTTCAGGTATTACAAGTTCCAAAGGAGGCATCGGCCTCGGCCTAGATAGCAGAGGTTCCAAATCTGGTATGGATGAAGTCGAAGGCCTTACAGTACCGATGTCTAGGCTCAGCATGGAGACCTGGGATCCAGAGGGCCTCAAGGCCACTGGCACTGATGCCACCAGGATCGCTGCCACACTCCACTTGAGAGCCAGCATACGCTGATCGAGGGAGATGGAAGAAGTCTGGGTAGACTGCCGTATGGGACTATGAGCCACCATCTCAGAACATGGAACCGGTAGCTCCTCAGAGGTCAGTGCCTCGTGAGCATCCTGGAGCCCCCTCTTGTGCTTTGGAGGATGCGTCCTCCCATTGGGGCTGTTTGGCTGGCCGATCAGAGTCGGATTCACCTCTGGGGGAGTCCTGATGCAACTGTCCCAGCCGGTCCCTTGAATAGACATCAGAAGAGGACTTGTGCTATTCAGGTGCTTCGCCTTCAAGGTGGTGTGGGAACCACGTGTAGAAGTTGATGCCTGTGAGGATGTGGAGGCCACTGATGAGTGAGCTGAAGCAGCAGAGTCTGATGGAGACAGAGGCCCACGTTTTTCATGTTTTGTTAATCCCCTTTTAGTCATCTGCTGACACAAGGAACAAGTGGCTGGTTCATGGTCAGGACCTAAGCACTTCAAGCACCAGTCGCGCTTTTCAGTGGCTGAAATAGTGTTCTAACACTTTGAGCACTTTTTAAAACTAGTGGCTTGCTTCTCCATATTTGGGAACACAGCTGTTGCCAGGTCAAAAAAGGCAATGGCAGCCTAGGCCGTTGAGACCAGTCGCAAGAGCCACGGTAAAAGACATAAAAAGAAAAAGAAAAGGAATAATTTGCGCTTTTTAAATTTCCCTAGGTCACCGTTGCTGGAACCCCTGGTTCTTATTCGTAAATACCTCACTGAGGTTCTCCTAATGCCCTCAGATAATTTACCACCTATTGTTAGGGTTCAGTATGTTGCTGTTGTTTCTGATACTGTGGCTGAAGGGGGCCCAGGGGGGAGGGACGGACAGGGACAGTTGGAATTGTCTGAATTTTTAGAGTCTTCTGTGACCTCCAGGGCAACTTTGCTGGTCAGCTTTGCTTTTGAATCCGACCGCAATACGGTCCTTAGGCTTTATTTCCGCAGATTATCTTCTTCCTTGTTTATGGGTTCAAAAATTTTAGTATTTCCTGACTTGTCGAGGGACACCCAGAAGAGGCGGAAAGAATTTCTGGCTTTACGCCAGAGAGTCACTGCCCTGGGTGCCCAATTTAAATTGAGGTATCCATGTAAGTGTGCTTTGTTATATCAAACTAAACATTTCCTGTTTTTTGAACCTGTGCAACTGTTGAAATTTCTTCAGGCAAAGGAAGTGGGGGGTGAAGGTTAACTCCCGTATTGGCTGCCATGTATATTATTCTTTGCTCATAAGATGATTCAGGTTATCCTGTTTGTTTAGTCTATATTTCTTTGTTGGAACCTTATTGAGGTTGTCCTATGGGGGACTAGATGTTTAATAGGGGATATGGTTTTGTAAATGTTTGAGATTTTTTTTTCTCTTTTTTCTCTATTTCCTTCTTTGATTATGTTTGGATTTCTTGCCATTTCCCCTGTTATGTATTTGCATGGAATTGCATATATTTGCTTTGTGAATATTATGTAAATGGTATAAAATTTAAATTAAAAAAAAAAAAAATCTGCTAGTTTCATTTGTTGTTGTTGTTAAGTGCCGTCGAGTCGGTGTTGACTCATGACGACCCTCTGGATAGGTGTCCTAAATTGTGTTCAGTCTTCAGTCAGGCGGCTCATTATTGACAGACCAGTACCTGTAGCTGCTGTTATCATATCGAAACATCTCATTGCTGGCCTTCCTCTTTTGTGTTGACCTTCTATCTTGTCAAGCATGATGTCTTTCTCTAATGATCTCTCTCTTCGCATGATGTGTCCAAAGTATGAAAGTCGAAGTCTTGTCATCTGAGCTTCTAAAGGAAGCTTAGGTTTGATCTCCTCTAGTACTGACTGGTTTGTTCTTCGGGCAGTCCATGGTATACACTGTATTTGCCGCCAGCACCATAATTCAAAGGCATCAATGTTCTTCCTGTCTATCTTTTTCACTGTCCAACTTTCACATCCATATGATGTTATTGAAAATACCATGGCTTGAATAAGTCGAATCTTTGTATGGAGAGAGACATCTCTGCTCTTGAGAATCTTGTCTAGGTCTTTCATAGCCATTCTGCTAAGAGCAATGTGTCGTCGGATTTCTTGACTGCTTGTTGCTTCTTTATTGATAGTTGATCCAAGTAGGTTAAAGTTGTTCACGATTTCAATTTCTTCTCCTTGTACCCCTAATCTTAGTATACTATCTTTATCCTATTTACCTGTCCCACTCATGATTTTATAAATCTTTATCATATCCCCTATTAGATGTCATTTCTCAAAGCTAAAGAGCTCTAACATGTTTAGGCTTTGGGGCCCTTTTACTAAACACCACTAATTGTTTAAGGTGTTATAGTATAGTATATAGTATAGTAAATGCCAACACGCTGCTGGCATGCTAGCTACTGACCGCCAAAAATGCAGTTAACTGGCACTCATGTACTAATGTAGAGAGTGTGTAAGTTATATTTTTTGTATTGTATTTATGTAATATACATTTATATACCATGTTTTCCCAAGAATCAAATACGGTTTACAAGGAACAACAATGTGAATTGTGCCAACAAGTGCTCAATTCACTTTAAACTGTAAGGTTTACAACTATTTACCTTAATTTTAGATACTCAACTTACTTACATTAAAACTGTTGGAACTATTTACAATAAGCTGTTGGAAAAACTGTTGTATTTGTATTTTACAAAGGTTATATAGCATATGCTTGTGGGCACTGTTCCCTCTAAGCTGTGCGCGTGTGCACGCGCACACACCTCGCCGAGCGAGCGCACATACTTTACAACAGAGCGCACAAAAATTACGGCTCTGATTCTGATAGAAAACAACACAGGCGTCTTAAAATTTAAAAGTTATGATTGTAATTACTAGAAATTTCCCGCTTCATTTAGTAATCATTTATTTTCATTTAATTTGATTAAAATCAATGTGATGTACATACTGTATTCTGACGTGCAGTCAAATTTTAAAGTATATAACTCCGAGTGTCGTTATGTGGCGCACAAAAATGTAACCTTCCTTCAAAAGCTGCACACAGCTGATATTTTAGGCGCACACAGCCTACAGAAAATTAGAGGGAACATTGCTTGTGGGATAATCTGCCATCAGGCAGATGGGGAGATTAGCTGCTCAGGCAGAGCAGCTAATATAGGCAGAGTGTGGGCATGGAGAGCATATTAATGCATGAGTGCAGTTAATGTAGCAATTAGCATGGGTGCATCTAATGAGACCTCTATGGTGTCATTAGGTGCGTTTGTGTTAAGTGCACTGCATATTAGCTACTCAGTTGCGTGTTAGCTGCTAGGAATATGCTGCAGAGGCTTTGTACTTAGCGTACATTTGTAATACACATTAAGTGCAAAAACTTAGGTTTAAATAAAGGGCCCCTTAAGAACATAATATATATCACACTGGGTCAGATCATAGGTCCATTGAGCCCAGTATCCTGTTTCCAACACTGGCCAATCTGTCAAGCTCTCAAAAGGTAGACCTCTCCCTTTCTTCATAAAAGGAGATGTTTCAACCTCTTATCATATTTATTGCCCTTCTCTGTATCTTTTCTAGTTCTGCTAAATCTTGTTTTACATTTGGGTGACCAGAACCGTTCTGTTGTGCTCTATAGAATCCTCCTATAAGTTTTTCCAGAACTTTTTCAACATGATTGGTAGTGTTTTAACTACATTAATGTTCTTCTTCTGTTCCCCAAAAAACTGCTTTGAGTTCTATCTAAATGTTTTATTTAGATGTCTCATTTCTATGTTCTTCAAACTTTTATGGCATTTATACTTCTGACTTTATTTTTTATTTAGTTTAAGAGTATATGAATGTAAAGTCTTCAATTAGTGCAACTTGCTTCAATTTGATGTTCTGGATCATTCTCATTTGTGGCTTGTCTAATCAATGATACCTCTGTAAACAGTGACTGTATTTTTTCATCTGTATGTTTTGTTTTGTTTTTAAAGTGTACGGAACCAGGGGGGGCCAGTCCGTTGGCCAGGCGGATTGCCACCCCTCCTCCTCCATGCAAGAGGGAAAACAAAAACCTTACATGCACATACACCTCCACTTCATGCAGATTATACTTGTACCTGGCACTAAATTCTCACCGATTCTTCTTACAAATAAAATCCTTTATTCCTTATACATCACAGAAACAAGCATATAGGTCTCGCAACCAAAACTAACTAAATACAGTACAAAGTAACTTGCAGAATTCCTTCACCCTCCACTTACAGCTAGAAAGTAATTAAGATTTCCCTTTCCTAGACAGATCCTAGCACAGTAAAAGAGAAAGATATATGACAATGTGAGATTCCTAGCTACACTCAAAGATAGACTTTCACACAGACATCAGACACATACCCACTCACAAGCAGACATACAGTAGGAATCTGCAATCCACCCTCCGACGAAAATGGGTTGCAAATTCCCAATCTTTTAAGAGTTCTATGCTGTTATATAGTGTTCTTTCCAAACAGTCCCTTTGTTTTCGATTCCAGGCATCTGGATTTTCTCTTTCATTCCTTTATCCTGTCATATCTGCACTCCGCATTCCTGCTGACTTGTGACCCTTATGGCCTTGTGTATAAACATGTGCTCAGGCCTTTGTCAGATTTATTCCTTGTTATTTGACCCTTTTCCCAACATATTCAACTTTCACCTTGTCTGTTTTTCCATCCCCTATTTTTAAGAAATATAGAAAATATATATCTTATCAGTTCTCTGATATTCTGACAGTTTCCACACTAGGCCTCAGTAGGCCCCATGTCAAACTGACATAACCATGCTAAATGATGTCTTCTTTCTCCTGTGCTCTGTAAATAAGTGTGTTTTTTCTCACATGATGTCACCTACTACCCACAGCATCCCACAACGCACATTCAGTACAATGCCAGTAATTTTGGACACATTTTAGATGTTCTTTGTGTTAACTCTTTCCCCTCTGGCTCTCACAAAAGGATGCTATTTTTTTCTTTCCTTCTGACCTTGAGTCATGGGTGGTAGGATGCTCAGTAGTGACAGTCACTACACAGTGCTTCATCCAATTTATTTCTGCGATACTAACCTATAGTCCCTTTATGGAGGTTAAGGTCTTCTTCATCTTACTTAATATATTTTACTTTAAGTGTCAGTTTTATCTTTAGTAGTCTTTCTTTTCCATGAATTCCAATATATGTATTTATCTCCTCGGTGTATGTATTTATCTCCACATAGTTCAAAGGCTTAACTATCAGCTCTTCATGGTTGTCTTCTTATTGTATACAAGTGACTCAACTAAGCCACTCAATAAAGGAGTTGGGACACAGAGTGCAAAGTTTCATGACCAGCAAGTAGACAACTAGGTAGGCATGTGTTGACAATTTGTTCTATTGTCTGACAGTCCCAACAATGACAGTACAGATCAGCTCTGTGACCCAGCACCATTTGTCACATGCGCACTGTCCACAGTCAGACCTGAAGCAGTTTAGCCATAATCACAAGCAATGTGGAACGCTGAAGCCTGGTTGTCAACTTACTGATTCTTGAAAAAAGCCCACAGTTATGTGTATTCATGAATGACCATCTCTTAGGCACAAGACTGTCCATGGTCAACTATGGGCCTGGAAAGTGAACACAGACTTAAGGATCTTAATATGTACACCTTAGAGGAAAGGCAGGATAGAGGTGATATGATTGAGATGTTTAAATACCTCCATGGCATAAATGTTCAGGGAGAGAGCCTCTTTCAATTGAAAGCAAGTTCTGCGACGAGGGGACATGGGATGAGGGTGAAGGGAGATAGAATCAGGAGTGATATGCGGAAATATTTCTTTACGGAAAGAGTAGTGGATCCGTGGAATAGTCTCCCAGTGGAGGTGGTAGAGATGAGGACAGTAACTGAATTCAAAAAAGCATGGGACCAACACAGAGGATCTCTAAAGGTAAAAAGTGGACTGTTGTAGTTGTTGTTATGGAAGGACAGACTAGATGGGCCTTGTGGTCTTTTTCTGTCATCATGTTTCTATGTTTCTATGTTTCTCAACAGCAAGTGTCTTGGAGGGGTAAGTCATAAATGTCCTGATGAAGTAGTAATTCTGGAACTTTTTGAATCTGTGCAAGTAAACTAGCTGTGGCCCTCCAGTGATAAATATCTGGCAGGGCAGTATTACTCTGCACTGGTAGCCACTGAGTGTCAGTAGATCATAGTGTACCACTAATGATTCACATTGTGAAATTTAACAGCATGTTGACCAAATGTACATGGTCATATGGGCCCAAATTGGCACACAGTGCTCCGCCATGGAGTCTTTGCAAATGCTCCCTACTTTGTTCCAGTCAACTTTTACGATCGACTTCAAAAAGTGCTTTTTAAAAGTAAGGGTGCGAACTAAAGTGACTCTGAGATACACTGGATATGGTTCATGGCGCAGTGTTTAACCAAGGAGGAAAATGTTAAGTTCTTCTGCCATATTTGCATGATGCAGATGGAATAACAAAGAGACAGTTTTAATGGAACTCACAGTTGCCAGGTTTGAGTGTACTGTCGAACTGTGGCCATATCGGTGTTTAACCCACCTTTCATGGCTATGAAGCTGTGTATTTGTAAGTCAAGGCATATGTCATACGTATAAATGGACTGGGTAACTGGAAGATGGTGAAATTAGGTCTTACCTGCTAATTGGCTTTCCTTGAGGAACTCCAATCCAGTCCCGCGCCTCAGGGTAGTGCACCTCTTCTAGCAGCTTCGGAGACTGAGCACGTCACAACTTTGATGACATCAGGCTACTTAGACAGCTGGCACCACCCCCAGACTTCCAGTAACCTATTGACAAAGCAGACTCACAGGAGCAACAAATAAGAAGTTAATGTCATACCAAACACAAATCCTAAACAGATAACAATAAACACTCAAAAAACTAAACATTTCTTCCTTATCTTTCCTCTTCTTTCTGTCCCTTTTTCTTTTTCTTCTCTTTTTTTTTTTCAGAAAACGTCCTAAGGCAGACTCCACCTCTGAAAAAAAATGTCCCCGAACGACAAAAACGGGGTGTAAAACTCTAAGGAACCTACCTTGAAACCCAACACCTGATCTACCTCCAACCGATGCCAAAGAAAAAAAACCCAGGCAACACAACGAGATTGTACATTCTTGGCCCAGGGTTGCTTAAGTATACAGAAGTACAGAAGGGAGGGTTCTGGGACTGGACTAGAGTTCCTCAAGGAAAGCCAAATAGCAGGTAAGACCTAATTTCACCTTCCTTATCGTCCCTCCAGTCCAGTCCCGCACCTCAGGGATGTAACAGAGCCCCTTAACCACAGGAGGGACCTGCGAGCCCAGCCTGAATAACTACCGAACCGAACCTGGCATCGTCTCTTGCCTGCACATCCAGCCTATAGTGCTTCACAAAAGTATGCAACAAGGACCAAGTAGCCACCCTACAAATGTCTATCGGCGAAACCAAACTCCACTCTGCCCAAGAAGCCGCATGCACTCTAGTGGAATGGGCCCTCAAGCCCTACGGAACCTGTCTGCCCCGCAACAGATACACCGAAGCAATGGACTCCTTTAGCCATCTGGAAATAGAAGACTTAGTCGCCGCCTCTCCCTTACGCGGACCTCCGAAAAGAACAAATAACCTATCCGACTTTCGAAAGGCAGCCATCCTCTTCAAATAACATTTTAAAGTACGCCTAAGATCAAGAAGCCGCAGCTGTGGGTCAGACTGAGCCTCCGACAATCCAGTAAGCACCAGCAGCACCACTGGCTGACTCAAATGAAAAGGCGAAACCACCTTTGGCAAGAAGGAAGGCACTGTCCTCAAAACCACCATCTCCTTATGAAAAGAAAGAAAAGGCTCCCTGCACGACAATGCCTGCAATTCCGAAACTTGCCTAGCCAACAAATCGCCACCAAAAACACTGTCTTCAACGTCAAATCCTTCAAAGTACAAGAGGCCAAAGGCTCAAAGGGCTCCCGCAATAGTGCCGAAAGAACCAAATTAAGATTCCAAGCAGGAACCAGAGCTCTATTGGGAGGACGGATCTGCTTCACAGCCCTTAGAAAACAAATGACTTCAGGCTGCCTCCCCAAGGAGTCACCTTGGATCTTACCCCTGTAACAAGCCAAAGCCACTACCTGAACTCTAAGTGAGCTCCAAGCCAAACCCTTATCAAGGCCCGCCTGCAAGAAATCCAGCATTACCGGAACTGAGGCTGACAGAGGGTTACAATCTCTGTGCATACACCAACCCTGAAGGAGACCTTCTACGGGCCTTAAGGAGCGTGGAAATCACCTGCGAGGAACAACCGCGCTTTCTTAACCTCGCCCTCTTAACTGGCCCATCTTCTGCCAGTGTGAGGCCCCTGGCGGCCTGCAGGGGCCCCAGATGGGCCGGATCCCACATGATGAGCCCAGCTGCCCATGTCATGGACTCCTCACTAAAGTCACTCGTGACATCTTTTCGTTACAAATCATTGAAATCAACTTTAATCAATATTGACAAACTGACCGACAAAGCCGACAATCATATGTCCACATCACAATTCACAAACAGCTGTCAGCCTGTCAAACACTTAACAATCGAATTGGAAATTTACAGTTTCAAGCATTCTAACTTTGCAATGCATTCCACGTGCTGACTGCTGACTTAGCTAAGTAAGTATCAACATGTCGAAATTCGAACATGTGTTAATGCAAAGTCATGGATAATGCACTCAGTCAACTTCTCTCAGAAGGTCCTGCTCGATACTCAACAAGCTAAGCATGTTCAGACGCTCGTGCGACATCGTTGATCTGAGAAGATTCTTAATCAGCTTCAGCTTGCTGAATGACCGCTCACCTGAGCAGTTCATCACCATGAGGCAGAGGAAAATGCGCAGCGCGATCTCTGTGTTCGCAAACGTGCTACGGAGGCCATTATCAACAATGAAGTGATGCAACTGAATTTTGATCTTGCTGCAGATTGTAGCATTATCTGGATTGTCATTCTCATCTCCCTCCAGGTCGTCCGACTCCGATGCCTGCAATGCTTCCTTGCCCAACTTTGTTTACAGAGCTGCCTTAAATTGTACTAACTCTTCCGCCAGTTCAGGCTGCAGATCGGAGGCATAGCAATTAACTAATTTGCTTGCACCTTCTCGAATTTCTGCATCAGAAAGTGATGAAATTTTACGCAAGAAAGCAAATCGGTCGGCCAATTCAGCATATGCTTCCTTGCGCTTCGACAGTGCAGCAGCAAGGCTGTCAATAATAACAATGAATGTGTCAGTATGGAATTTATCACATGGTTGCAACTCAATCTCAGTGTCCGCGCCAGATTTGTCATATCTGCAATTTCATCTGCGTACTCGCTTGCTGAGATCAGCCCAATAGTTTTCACAGCATGACAGGTCTTTGCCGTGTGCTTCAAAGTGGTCAAACTGTTCACGAAGGCTTTGGACGTACATCTGCAGTGAGTCATAAATCGCAGCAACAGAAGTCAAGTTTTGATCAGCTGACTGCAACGACACGCTGTTCGCTTGGAATCTTGCGAGAACCTTCTGCCAGAAAGCAGCCATTATGCCCGTCTCAAGGCACTGCATTCGATCGTGCAATCCTCTGGCTTCTTGACATGTCTCTGCCTTGTGTTTGCCCACTTTGTCATCTATAATGTCCTCCAGAGCTTCGACAATCTCATCATAGTCCCTCACCAGAGCATTTGCCACATCGAATCATGCTGACCACTGTGTGTCAGACAGTCTCTTTAGTGTTAGCCGGCCTGCAGTCTGTTCCAGCTTGTCCTTGAGGATGGCCCAGCGTGCTGTCGAACCAGCAAAAAACACGTACAGCCGTTGGACAAAGTCAAACAACGATACGGCATCGGCACAACAGGCTACTGCACACTGACCAACGAGGTTCAAGGAATGGCCTGCACAGGGTATGTAGGCGGCATGAGGATTTACCTGCAGTATAAGAGCCTGCATACCTCTGTATTTGTCGCTCATGTTGCTGACGTTATCATACGACTGTCCTCGACAATCGTCAATGTTGATCCCCCAGCTGTGCAGAAACTGAAGCAAGCTATCTGCAAGCTGTTCACCTTTGTGATCTTGCTGAGGTAGAAATGTAAGGAACCGCTCAACAGGGCCAGATGGCAACACGTAACGAATAATCACTGTCAGCTGATCCTGGTGTGTTATATCAGGCATCGAATCAACTGAGATTGAGAAGTACTTGGCAGACTGAACTGGCCTTAATCCGATTGACAACTGACTGGCCAATCAGCTGAATTAGTTGATTGCAGATGTTGGCAGACAGGTATGAAGTGTGTCCTTTTCCCTTGTTAGCATGCATCTGCAGGTGTTGCGCCATGAAGGGATCAAATTTTGATATAAGTTCAAGGATTCCCAAATAATTGCCATTATGGGCAGAGCCAACGATCTGGTTGTCACCTCTAAAGGCCAGGCCACATTCAGATAAAAAGTAAATAGTTTCAAACAACCGCTGAAGAACAGCATGCCAATACTCACGTTGTTTGTCACGTTGCTTTACTAGTGCCTGATCAACACGTTTTGCTGTGTCACGTCGCGTTAGCAGTTTAATCACGGATGTTCGATGAGTAGAACTGACCTTGTGCTTCATGATTTGTTGCTTCTTATGTTTCCAGTTGCAAAAACCTTTTGTGCCGAAGGCTACCACTTCTGGTGACATTAGCTTGCATGGAAAGCAAAATAGACGAAGCTTAGATGGTGAATAGTAAAGCCAGTCACGATCGATAGGTTCCTTCGACAGTGGATGAGTTGTTTTGAACAGGTCACGAGAGCATTTCCTTGGTTTTCCATTGGCTGCATAGACAGTTCTGGTTGGAGTGAAATCCGAGTCCCAGTGGGCACATTGCGCACTATCTGCTGTCGCCCAGTACTCGCACATGTCGTCGACAATCTCAACGGACCATTTGCCGAGGTCTGTAGAGTAGCAGACAGCAGATAAGACACCGAACTGGAACATCATCACATTCTAGAAACTCGGTAATGTCCGTTGCAGCGTCTTCTGCCTGCTGGAATGGCGGACAGTCCACTTCTATTTTCTCTTCAGTTTTAACTGCTGTCTCATTTACATTAGTAGTCGCAGTCATTGAAGCTTCGACATCTACTCCTACCTCAGCCTCCTGAGCTGGAGCAGTCATGCAGGGCTGAGTTGTCTGCCCAAAGTACATCATAATCGACCGCGTTCCAGTTATAGCGGCAGCATCCCGCTGCACCTGTTCATGGTGTTTTCGCCAACCGGACTTATACTTGCGGTTTATGTCACGCTCCCTTGAAGTCTTGCCGTTATATTAACTGTAGTTTTGTTATATAATCTGTAATATAAAATATATAAGCAAGTTAATATTACTGTAACCAGTAAAACTAACCACACAGACACGGTTAAATTAAACCAGCAAAACTTATAATAGCAGACGACCGTGACAAAACTTGTGTTTACATTACATTTACATTACAAAGAATAGCAAACATATATATTATATTATATAACATATCAGACCTTCAGACTTATTTGTAGTTTAATACTATTTAATATTATTTAAATTAAATGTTACGCTGTCAGGTGAGGTGTCAGCATCTTTCAGTGTTTACAAGTTAAACCGGAAGTAGATTATGATAGCCTGGTTCCCGGTCTACAATCTACTGTTCAGGAACACCGAACAAGCTGAACAAAGGACCAAAACATTTAAAAATAACTTTAAAAATCTTTACGAGTGTAAAAAATGTAAAAAAAGGAAATTGAAACTAGAATAAGTAAAGAGATAATATAATAAAAAAAAATTAAACTTTAAATGTCAAGCATAAAAAGGACTTATAAAACTAAAACATTACAACAAGCAGCTGCTGGAGCGAGCGGGGCCCCTTAGATGCACAGGGCCCCTAGCACAGTGCCATAATGCCAACCCATAAAGACGGGTCAGCCTCTCAATAGCCATGCCATAAGCGAAAACCGATCCACCTGCGGCATCATAATCGGGCCCTGCAGCAACAGATCCTGCCTGCTGGGAAGCCTCCATGGCTCGGCTGCCGTCAATCGCAAGAGATCCACATACCATGACCGCCACGGCCATTCCAGGGCAATGAACACCACCATGCCCCTGTGCACCTCCACCCGCTGCAGAACGCGACCGATCAGCGCCCAGGGCGGAAAAACATAAAGCAGACCTTGGCTTGGAGTGGAACGGGTAAACGTAGATAGATTGTTTACATTATCAGAATATAGAAAGACTAGGGGACATGCAATGAAGCTACAGGGTAAACTATTTAAGACTAATAAAAGAAAATATTTTTTCACTCAACGTGTAATCAAACTCTGGAATTTGTTACCGGAGGATGTAGTAAAGGCTGTTAGTGTAGCTGGGTTTAAAAAAGGTTTGGACAAGTTCCTGGAGGAAAGGT
The DNA here is from genome assembly GCA_033557465.1 of Ichthyophis bannanicus. Classification (NCBI taxonomy): domain Eukaryota; kingdom Metazoa; phylum Chordata; class Amphibia; order Gymnophiona; family Ichthyophiidae; genus Ichthyophis; species Ichthyophis bannanicus. The sequence goes on along the minus strand of CM066032.1, from coordinate 1,855,319,825 downwards.
CCATAAACCATTATTAAGAAGGGACCCAGGATATCAATGCTTGACCCAGTACAAGCATTGCGGAACCTGTGTCTTTTGGGGAAACTGCTAGGTACGTATGACCTAGATTGGCCACTGCTGGAAACAGGATACTGGGCTTGATGGACCTTGGTCTGACCCAGTATGGCATATCTTATGTTCTTATGCCCTTCGGACATCCTTTCTCTCCGATGACTGTAAAAACGACTTGCCTTGGCTGACACAAAGGTCACCATCAGATCCATAACCAGCTGTCCCCAGTAGTGCACAATCTGCTTGAAAACCTCTGCATTCAACTGCCACTCTCCCGGGTCCAGACGCACCCGACTGAGATAGTCGGCCATAATGTTCTCCGACCCGGCCACGTGCGCCGCCGAGATCGCTGAAGATGAACCTCCACCCAGGACATCACCAGCTCCACTTCGCTCTCCAGCTGGACACTGCCCGTGCCGCCCTGACGATTGATATATGCCACCGTGGTAGCGTTGTCGGAGAAGATTCTTACCGCACTAGCACGAACCTGGGGTAAAATTTCCTGTAGGGTGAAACGAACCGCCCTCATCTTCAGGTGATTGATGGACCATGTCCGCTCCTCCGGAGTCCACCAACCCCGCGCCACGTGCCCGTCGCAATGGGCTCCCCAACCGGACAGACTGGCATCCGTCATCAAGGCAAGCCAACACGGTGATTCCAGGGGAACTTCTAACTGCAGGTTCTCCTCGTTCAGCCACCATCTGAGGGCCTTTCGCACCTCTCTGGGACAAACCAGTGCGCGAGACAGTGGGTGCCGCTGGTGAGACCATATGCAAAGCAGAGAGCTCTGCAAGGGCCGCATATGAGCTCTCACCCATGGAACCAGATCGATCATCGCCACCATGGTCCCCAAAAGCTGAAGATAATGCCATGCCATTGATTCCGCCATGCGGAGAAATTGTTGAACCAACCGCCGAAGAGCTAGTACTCTTCTTTGAGGAAGGAATACCCAAGCCTTGAGAGTGTCGAAGCGTGCTTCCAGGTGGTTGAGAACCTGTGAGGGGTCTAAATGACTCTTGTCGACATTGATGATCCATCCCAATTCGGTTAAGAGACGGACCACTCGCTCCATTGCCTGAACACTTTCCATCCTGGACTTTGCTCGAATGAGCCAATCGTCCAAGTAAGGATGAACCAATATGCCTTCGCGCCTCAACTCGGCCACAACTACCACCATCACCTTGGTAAAAACCTGCAGAGCTGTCGCAAGACCGAAAGGAAGCGCCTAAAACTGAAAGTGACCCATCGGCACCCCAAAGCAAAGAAACTGGTGATAATCCGGATGAATGGGAATGTGCAGGTATGCCTCTGTAAGGTCTACGGACATCAAGAACTCCTCTTCCCTGACTGCCATCATGACCGATCGAAGCGTCTTCATATGAAAATGGGGCACACGGAGACACCTGTTTACGCGCTTGAGATCGAGAATGGGCCGAAAGGATCCTTCTTTCTTTGGCACTATGAAATAAATGGAGCATTGACCTGTACCACACTGTTCTGCGGGTACCGGGACCACCATTCACAACTGCAACAGAGGTTGCAACGTTTGCCGTCCGCCGTCCGCCTTTACCTCCGTCCGACAGGGAGAACGAATGAAGGCTGGCAAGCTTGAGGGCATAGCCCTCCCGAATGACCCGCAGAACCCACTGGTCCGACATGACTCAGACCCAGACATGGTAAAAATCCCTCAAACGACCTCCCACGGGAACCACCACTGCCTGGGCCCCCCTCGCTTCATTGCTGCTTTCTCTGGGCCAAGGAAGAGGCCGAAGCCCCATAATATCCTCTGCCCATTCCACGAAATCCCTGAAAGGGCAAAGCCCTAGGCGCAAAACGTCCTCTCTGAAAAGGGGAAAATCTCGCCAACCAGAAACGCCTAAACTCCCGAGACTGACCTCTCATAGCCCCAGTCGCCCGAACCTGCTTTGGCTTACCCTCCGGAAGACGTCCACCCTTGGACTCTCCCAAATCCTTAACCAACTTCGAGATCCTCCCCAAACAACTGCTTCCCCTTGAATGGCAACTTACTCAAGCGGTTCTTGGAGGACACATCTGCCGACCAATTTCAGAGCCAAAGATAACGGTGAGCCACCACCATGGAACCCATACTGTTCGAAAGTGCCTCACTAAATCGTAGAAGGCAACTGTCAGATAAGTCGTACCTGATTCTAGCCGTGCCACAGGCTCCACTGCCTGCGCCTCCTCTGCCATACCCAGGAGACTCTGCACCCAACGCAAACAAGCCCGTGCCACCAAGGCCGGCAAAGAAAGTGCGCTCACATCAAAGGCCTGCTTCAACAGGGTATCTAGCTTCCTATCCTGCACATCCTTGAGAACAGCACTGCCCTCAACCAGAATAGTGGTCTTCTTCGTCACCGCAGAGACTGCTGCGTCAATCCTAGGGGAACGAAACATCTCCTTCTCCTGTTTAATCAAAGGATACAGTCGGGACATAATACGAGACCCCCTGAGCCCATTCTCAGGGAGCTCCCACTCCTCTAGGATCATCTGCTTAATGACCCTATGCAAGGGGAACACCTTTTGAGGACTCCGTACCACCTGGAGAATAGAATCCTCCAAAGTGTCCTCTTCCACCACTCCTGCTGACGACATATTAAGTGTCCTGAGCAACTCAGAAATGAGTCCCGCTAGTTCTTCCTTACGGAAAACCCTCACAATCCGAGGCTCCTCTTCCTGAGGAAGTTCTCCTTCCTCGAGATCCTCCTGCACCAACTCTTGCTCCTGATCCTCCTCCGAGGAAAGCAAACCAGCCTCACCAGGCAACTGGCCCATCCGATGATTCTTGACGGGAGGCTGTGAGAGCTCAGGCCCCTCAGTCATTAGCTCTACCGAAGTCCCCCTCTTCCTATCCTTGCGGTCCTTAGTTTCTCCCTGCTGCTTCAAACAAAAAGCTTTGTGCAGCAATAAAACAAACTCAGGAGAAAATTCACCTGGGACGGATGCTGTGGGCAAACGCACTGACGAAGGACCAGGCCCCACCAGCTTTTGACCCAGCTACATCTCCAAAGAAGGCAACAGCAAGTCCCCCTCTCCCCAAGGAGAGGACCTGGACCCCTATGCTTCTGGTACAGGCACGAAAACAGTATCCTGCTACCTATCTTGTTCTGCAGAGCAGGTTTCTCCTACACTGCCCTTGCAAACCCCCTCCGCAGACAGGGAAATCCTGCGCACCCCACAAGCACCACATTGTGGCTTGGAAGGCATATCTGTAAGGATTAACTGTAGTAAAAATGCCTCTTTTTTTTTTCTTCTTGGGAACCAACCAACACAAAAAAACCCTGTGAAAAAGAAAAACCTCCTGTCACTCACGGGATTAACAAACCGCAGCAGAACAAGAAGCACAAACTTAACCAAAAGAAAAAAACACTTATCTGAGCCACACGGCCACAATTGCTGCTCCCACGCTAAGACAAAATGGCGCCTCAATGGCCCCGACTCTCCTCACAGCTTCTGACACGTGGTTTGGCCCGAAAACCCCTGATCGTTTAAAAACGGGACCCCGCGACCGTCAGCACTCAAGCCCTGAAAGCTCCGACCACTAAACAAAAAACTGACCTCTCCGCTGATCCGGGAACCAGCCCCCCGCTGCCATCAAGTACCATGCACTCTGATTCTCCTCCGATCAGCACTGCTTTCTTTTCCCAGCACTCCTCACCCACACAGGAGGGGTTCAGGAGCGGGATCATACCCCACCGATTGACCGGCCGGTACAGCTTCGGCCCTTGCAACCCAATCTGATAAATTTGCCTTTTTTTTTCAAGAACTTTATAGGCAGCAATGAAAAAGAAGCAGAAACTTAAAGAGAAGCTAACCTATTAAACAGACTAAACTAAACTCTTCTCAGTTGTCCCACTCAGAAATACACCTGCTCCAGCTGCTAGGAGACTGAGCTTACTGGGAGTCTGGGGGTGGTGCCAGCTGCCTAAGTAGCCTGATGTCATCAAAGTTGTGACATGCTCAGTCTTCAAAGCTGCTAGAAGAAGTGCACTACCCTGAGGTGCAGGACTAGACTTCAGGGACGATAAGGAAGATTAGTGTATAAAATAAAAAAGTGCTAGAGGAAACACTAGTCCTTCTGGTCTCTCTTCTACCTTTCCTTTCCACTCTTCTTGCTGGCTTGTCTTACATTGTTCTCATCTTCCTGTTCTGCATCCTCACTGGTGTCTTACTCACTACGTCCTCCAATTGCTTTGGATGTTCCAGCATCTTTCTTATAGTGTGTATTGGCTGTTCCAGCATGCTTTTCTGGAATTGTATTCCAGGTCTCCTATCTCATTTTTGCATCATTCCTGCATCAGTTTTTCTAAAGCTATAATCACTCCATACTACTTTGCTTTGATTTTCACAGTTGAAGATCTTAAATTTGCATCAATGGCTTTCTCTAGCTTTTTCCATCATTCATCCATTTATTAGACTCCTAGCCTGCCTACTGAAAAACACTTTTCTTTCATAATATTCCTTTTTCTTCCAATTTCAATCTCACTTTATTAAAACATAGGGTTTGTGCTATAAAAACAGTAGTATATTATTTAATTTTTACCCTCAGGTTTCCATTTAGCTTTATCTAATCATCTTAAACTTTTTGTTAACTTCTATGTTCCTCTGATACAGTAGATCCATCATGGCCTATAGCAACGTCACAATTTAGGGGTTATTTTGTTTGGCTATCTCCTCCTGCTCTTTTGAAATTCCACTTCAATCAGAATGGACCCCAAATGGAGCCACATGAGCCATATTTACAGTTACCTTGTGAGTTATCCTCACCTAAAAATTCTGCACTCTTACTGCTACCATCATTAGTTCTAGTGCAGAGGCCATGGATGGGAATCTTTCTATCCAGGTGACGTGGCCAGTATGATAATTTTATTTTTCCTTCTTTTCATACTTTAATAGTAGTGTCTGTTTTGCTGTGATTGTTATGTAAAAAGGTCACCATTCAAAGATACTCAGCAAGACTTGGTAAGAAGAGTATTTTTCTCCTAGGCAGAAACCTCAGCCACACCCCAACCCGCGCCAAACTGTCCTCGCTGAGGTACACTGCCGCCCTCTACTGCGACCGATTCCATCTTGAAGGGGGAAGGCGGCGGCAATGGCAGTATTTTAAAAGCGGCAGCTTTGTTGCTCACAGCAGGCCACATGCTTCAGTTCACATGGCCTGCTGCATGTAACAAAGCAGTGGTACAGTGCCGCCCACTCTAGGGGGCCAACCTGGGTCAGCTGCGTAGCTCACCTAATGGATGGGCCGTTCCTGCTTCCCATCCCCCACTCAAACCTTTTCCTGTTTGTGACTGTAGTTTCCTTCTCTCAAATGATACCTTGTTCTTGGATTTCTGCATGTCGAATGCAAGATTTACTGTATTAAAAGTGCAGTAATCAAAATCTTGGCCATGCTTTCAATCTATCTCTTACTCTAGCTTAAACAAAACCTAAACAAAGTAGCTTAGAAAAATCGACTTCCCAGATATCAACAATGACTGTAAAGCTATCATCAAAACATGCTTGTATGAAAATGTTATAGCAATTATAAACACAAGAACTGTAACTGCACAACTTGGCAACAGAATATTTGCAGGTAGCATCATGTCTCTCTCCATACAAAGATTTGACTTGTTCAAGCCATGGTATTTTCAATAACATCATATGGATGTGAAAGCTGGACAGTGAAAAAGACAGACAGGAAGAAAATTGATGCCTTTGAATTATGGTGCTGGCGGCGAATACTGTGTATACCATGAACTGCCCGAAGAACAAACCAGTCGGTACTAGAGGAGATCAAACCTAAGCTTTCTTTAGAAGCTCAGATGACAAGACTTTGACTTTCATACTTTGGACACATCATGCGAAGAGAGAGATCATTAGAGAAAGACATCATGCTTGGCAAGATAGAAGGTCAACGCAAAAGAGGAAGGCCAGCAATGAGATGGATCGATACAATAACAGCAGCTACGGGTACCAGTCTGTCAACAATGAGCCGCCTGACTGAAGACCGAATACAATTTAGGATAGCTATCCAGAGGGTCGCCATGAGTCGACTCCGACTCGACAGCACTTAACAGTATCATGTGACTAAATTAAAATCACACAATAATTGCGGGCAACAATCAATAGCAATACAGTTTTAGTAGTTAATGATATAAAATTTTAAGGGGAAAGGAAACTGGATTTAGCTCATGCCTTTTCTCAGGAGTTCAAGGCGAGCTACGTTCAGGCCTTTCCCTGTCCCTGGAAAGCTTACCATCTAAGTTTGTACCTGAGACAATGGAGAGTCAAGTGACTTGCCCAAGATCACAAGGAGCAGCAGTGGGATTTGAACCCTGGCTTCCTCTAATCCAGTGGTTCTTAACCTTGTTGGAGGTACTGAACCCCACCAGTTTCATATGCACATTCACCGAACCCTCTTTATTTTTCAAATTCAAGACATAGGTATATGTTTTACTGGTTCACAAAATGAATCGTGCATTAACATCACTGTGTTCAAAGAACAAAACCAATACAATGCATGAACTCACAACAAATTACATACATAACTTTTCACAAAGACATAACCTTTTTTAATACTACCACACTGAAATGGTTTTAATTTTTAACCTTATGTAATCCAATAATGAACTTATTGTATTTATGCTATTTATTATTTTTAACATTTTAACACACACCCATCACCTAATTTCCATCAGGCTACACCGCTACAATAATAATGAATATTTACTGCAAATCAGTGTGACTTCTGCTGTTGCCTTTGAGAGACCAGTTCAGAAATGCGTGGCTTCACCTTGGCAAGTGCCACTCTCATGTAATTTTCACAGCAAAGTCTGTTCCTTTTCTTCGTTTTTATGTCCAGCATCCTCGAAAAGGATTGCTCGCAAAGATATGTTGTAACAAATGGTATAAAAATTTCCAGGGCTTTCCTAGCAATAACAGGATACGTTACCGTTTGTCGACACCAAAACGTTGAGAGCGTTGTTGTTCTGAAGAGTTGCTGTTGAACCTGGCTCTGCTGAATTTCAATGATTTCGTTGAGGTATTCATCATTGACATCTGCTGTCTCAACACCAAACATGAACGGCTGTCTCACCCATGCTGGATATGACTCTCTTGTAGGGAAGTATCCGTTGAGAGACTTTGCAAGCTTATCTAAGTGCATGGCAATTGCTTGCTTCAGTTCCGTGGGTACAGAAATGTCTCCGATTCCAGACACATCTTCGATCTTACTTACACAGTCGTCCAGCAGGAGAAAGTTTACGAAGTTATCGTTCTCTGTTCGTCGTTTCCATAACGGTAGCTTTTTTTGAAAAGCCTTCAGGTTTTCTTCTGCTTTGATGTTGACTCCACCACCCTGCATCTGCTGATTGAGATGATTGAGAGATGCGAATATATCAGCCATGTACGCTAAAATGAGAATGAACTTAGAATTTTTGAAGCAATCTGCATGACGATGTTGGTGCTCTTGCAAAAACAGGGCTAATTCCACACACATGGCAAAAACACGATTCAGCACCTGTCCCCGGGATAACCACCGAACGTTAGAATGGTACAGAAGTACCTCGAATTCAGAGCCCATTTCTTTACACAGCTCACTGAAGATGTGGTGCCTCACTGCACTATTTCGCACATAGTTCACACATTCCACTACAATTTTTAATACTTCTGTCATTTCTGGAGGCAAGGTATTTGTTGCCAACACATGCCTGTGCAGAATACAATGTGTAACAATGATGTGTGGTGCATCGGCTTTCACTAGCGCACCAAAACCAGACTTTCTTCCCAACATGACTGGAGCTCCGTCCGTACAAACTGCAGAAACCATATCTCACGAAAGATTGTTGTCTCTGAAGAAGTCATCCACAAGTTCCTTCACATCGGCTGCCTTAGTTGTTGTTGTAAGAGGCTTACAAAATAAAAAATCTTCCTTTATCATGTCGTCTTTCACATAGCGCACAAATACAGCAAGCTGACTTAGATTAGAAATGTCTGTGGTCTCGTCGAGTTGGAGGCTGAATTTTGCCAGGCTTGAAATCAGATCTGCAACTATATGAGCCAAGATGTCTTTGCTCATGTCCTCTATTCTGTCACTGATGGTGTCATTTGAAAGAGGAATTTGGGATAATTTAACTTCGGCCGTTTTTCCCAGCATCAGATTTGCCATCTTCAACACAGCTGGTTTTATGAGTGTTTCACCAATGGTGTGTGGTTTGCCCTGCTTTGCGATCAGGTAAGCAACTTCGTACGATGCTGTGAGGATCGGTTTGTTGATGGGTACAAAGCCGAGAGTAGGCAGAGTATCCTTTTCATCGAATCTGGCTCTCTTCACCTTGAATTCAGCAAGCGTTGTGTTCTTGTATTCCCCATCTCCATGCAGGTTAAGGAAGTGTTCCTTTAGTTTTGCCGGTACTAGACTAGAATTGCTTAACTTGGCATTGCAAATCATGCAGATAGGATGCTGACTCCCATCACGTTCTGTTATATATACGAATCCATGTTGTACATATTCGTCCGACCACTTTCTTGTTTTGCTTGACATAGTTAGTATGGATTAAAATATTAAGAAAGAAATCACACGACATACCATCACGACAGTCATAAGTCGACTACTGAGTGCACCAAATTCCCTGCAGCACAGATTGGCCAAGCAATGTAGCGTGATCACCTGCAGCCAATGATGGCCAAGCGGGGCGTGTCATCACGAATCATATGAGTCGGGTGCATGTCTTGTGTCTTGACCTCCGCCGAACCCCTGAGACTGACTCACCGAACCTCTAGGATTCGATCAAACCCAGGTTAAGAACCACTGCTCTAATCATTAGTCTACTCCTCCACTCTACAAATATTCTCAAGCTCTACTGAGTCTTCAGCTAAGAAAGTTGAACGAATGATTAAAAGAGTTTGTAGATGCAATAATAGTCCCAGTTTGTGAGAGAAAGAATTGTTATATATACTCTGGCTGATAACAGGGATGGTGTCAAATTCTCTAATTTATACACCATTATTTATTAAGAAAGTAATAACGTACAAACATTCAGCACACCTTGCGGCACAAGCCAATCACAAGACAGTTTTACTAATGCTTAATGACATAACATGATCCAGTTTCAACTGAAATTTCAAGCAAGTAAGCTGAAAACAAATATTTAAAAAGGAAATGAACAAGGTGTATTATTACTGTGAAGCCAAAATCCTTAGGGATTTTGTTGCAAATATTTTACTGATGCTGAACATTAAAAGGATTCTGATGTACTTGCTATGTGCTGAAAATTCTTGATCTTTGGCTCCAGCCTCCCAACCCAGACAATTCTTTAATGCACATCCTATGGCATGTCATTCACATATACACCCAATAAGGCACCATACAGGAGTGCAAGTCTTAACATGAACGAAATTCCTTTTCTTAGAGCCATTTCAGTAGGATAGTAAGGTGAGAGATTGCTACTGCTAGGTAGTATATGCCTGCCATCACTCAGAAAAACATTATCAAAGCATTGCTGTTTTCCTGTAATGTCAGGGTATTTATTTCCCAAACCAAACCAGCCAACACCTGAAGCCCATCTTTCTTCCCTTCTACAGTGGTGTGCAAAAGTCTGGAATCACTTGTAAATTTGACGTTTTTTCAACTTCGTGACCTTATATCTTAATTTCTTTTTCCTCCCAGTGGCTTTTTCTGTGTATCTCATGTTAAGTGATAGATTTGGCTATTAGGGCCAACTTTTAATATTGGTTTGGCCCTTATTTTCTGAGTTTGCTCCCCATAGTTGTCCTGTTGATAGATTTTCTGTGAAAATCACGTAACGTACATCATTGGCCAATGATATATTATTGTAAGTATGCTTTAAAATATTATGGACGCACGCCAGGTTTCCTTCAAATTAATGTATGTGGCCTTAAAAAAGGCCATTTTTGTATGTCAGTGATGGCTCAGTATTTGATGGGCCACCCTTTGTTCTTGATCACCTGACTGCACCTTGTCGGCATTGAATGAACCAGTCTGACAAGGTGATTGTTGGTGGCAACGCGGTTCCAAGCTGCAATGAGTGACTCAATCAACTCACACTTTGATGTCGGATGCCTCTTGGATATTTCCAAGGCCACCTTGTGCCACAGGTTCTCGATTGGATTCAGATCTGGAGACTGGGCAGGCCAGTCCATTGACTTGATGTTGTTCTGCTGCTTCCAGCTGATCACCTGTCTGGAGCGATGGCAGGGTGCATTGTCATCTTGGAACGGGAACTGGCCAGGAAACAGCTGGTGTGCTGATGGCACCATGCACTTTTGCAGTATGGTGATGTACTTGGCCTCGATGACCATTCCATCAATGATGTGAAGACGTCCAACACCACTGACAGCCATGCATCCCGAGACCATGACTTTCAAAGGATGCTTCACAGTGAGGTTGAGACTCTCCAGGAAATCTCCTCACATAGGTGTGGGCCTGGTTACCAAACAGGCAGAAGGTGCTTTCATCGCTGAATAGCACCTTTTCCCACATTTCAGTCGACCAGGTTGAGTGCTTTCTCGCCCACACGATCCGGTTGCGCCTTTGTATGTCAGTCATCAGTGGCATATTCCATATTTTGCAGCCCCGTCCATTGACTTGATGTTGTTCTGCTGCTTCCAGCTGATCACCTGTCTGGAGCGATGGCAGGGTGCATTGTCATCTTGGAACGGGAACTGGCCAGGAAACAGCTGGTGTGCTGATGGCACCATGCACTTTTGCAGTATGGTGATGTACTTGGCCTCGATGACCATTCCATCGATGATTCCATCGACCAAACTGCAGGCACTGGCAACGAACTGTTGATGAGCTGACACTGACCTCACTCTTGTCTGACTACTCTCAAAGTAGCTGAGGAGAGATCAACTTGCGATTAGTCAGTGAAATGCATCGTAGTGCACGGTCCTGGCATGATGTTGATGCATGTGGACGACCTGAACGAGGCTTGTCCACCACTCAACCCGTTTCTTTCTTCTTCTGTACAATCTTAACAACAGCGCTCTGACTGCAGCCAACTTTACTGGCTATCTGACGGCTTGAAAATCTTTCCTCACTCATAAAGGACACACAAACACACTCCTCCAACGTCAGGGTCTGAGTCATCTTCATGGTCGATCTAGAAAGCATATGAAATTCAAAATTTCCGTGCGGTTTTATAGCTGTACTGTTGGCTAGATATCTGACTTGTGATTGGTTAGTGAAACCAGCCTCCTGATTGGTCAGAAATAACGTGTGCATCTTGGATAATCTCAATACAGCTTTGACGCAGGATCCACAAAAATCGCAGTAGCTATCTCCCAGTGTCTGTAAAGTATTTAAATTGGAAGCAAGGAATGCAAAAAAGTCAACTCTAATAGCCAAATTTATCCCTTTTAATGTGGTAGAAAGATGAATATGCTGAGCTAATGCAAAATTTAAAAAAAAAACGTTAGAAAGTACGAAAAACGCAAAACCCCCAAGTGATTCCAGACTTTTGCACACCACTGTAATAGTTATGTTCCTTCTCTAGCATTATTTTTAAAAATCTATAAACAGTGTCTTAAATTTAAAATTAAGGGCTGAAAAATAATTTCATAATAGTTACCAAGAAGAGAGGGGATCTACTTAAAAAAATCCAGGAGTGGCTGCAAATAGGCCCCCCTTCTTCCTTAGGCTACTCTGCACCAAGAACTGCTTGGGAAGACTTTATGCTACTGGATGGATACCTTTTCCTTTAGTGTCTCTCTCTTTCTAAAAGCACAAGAAGTCGTTCTTTGGAGTGACTGCCATTACTACAGTGAAGAGGGATTGCCAGTGATGTTCACCTCTGCTTTACCTAGAAAGCTCTTTCCACTTCCCTTTTTACCCTTTTTTGAATTCTCTTACCCATCCAGGATTCTAAGATAATTTTTTACCTATTAAATTAATATTTAGGTCTTTACCTTTCTAGGCCAATGCCAATCTATTCCATTCCCACAGAAGTTCCTACTTGTAGTTTGCCTTTTGTTCCCTCCCCACAATGTGATCAGATGCAAGGGCAACTTGCCATGTCTCAGTTCTTTGCACTCAGTCTGCATAGATACAGATCATAAAATCAAGTTATTATGTTATGAACACATACCTTGCCAGGCTTCCTCAGTTTAGGTTTTCCTGATTTTATAACTTTGGTGGAACTGTGAAGTTCTAAAAGGGGAAAAGGAGAAAAATGATGATCTAGAAACAAGGAAAATATGTGTATAAGTATCACATCCAATTCAATTAAATCCACTTAAATCCACACTAAAACACAAATGCACTTAAAAATACTTCCAGATAAAGCAATGTTGCTCACCTGTAACAGGTGTTTTCCGAAGATAGCAAGATTGATAAGGCACAAAAGTGTGAGACATCATTCAATGGCACTGGAAAGAACTGCCCTCCCAGAGCTCAGAACATTCGTGTAAAATTCTGAGCATGCGCGTCTCTTCCTGCATGCAGCACTCGCCTCAGCTCCACCGTTTGTTTCAAAGCTCAAGAAAGCGTAGTTACTTACCTGTAGCAGGTGTTCTCCGGGATCAGCAGAAATCAGTCCTCGCATATTGGTGATGCCACCGATGGAGCCTGCATGGTAACACTTCCCAGCTTCCATAGGAAGCTTTTGGAAGATGCCCCACGCATGTGTGCCAGGTCTTCCCACCCAAAGGAGCCATCTTTACCTCAGTATGATGACATAGCTTAATTAAGCCAAAAGGAAACTCCACTGGGAGGAAGGAGAGTAGTGAGGACTGAGTCTTGCTGATCCTGGAGAACATCTGCTACAGGTGAGTACAGGTGAGTAACTATGCTTTCTTCAGGACCAAGCAGGAAGTCAGCCATCACTTATGGGTCTCCCTAGCTACAGGCTACCAAAAAACCCTGTAAAAGGCCCAACGGGGCAACCAGAAATGAACCGAGAACAAACAGCATGAGCAATTGCTGAGAGGTTCCGAGAGTCAGCATCCAGCAGGGACATCAACATAAAATCAACTCTATGGTAGCCTGGACAGACAGAAGGGCCGGTGGGAAGGAGTTGCTTCAATTCCCAAACAGATGCAGGAGTACGGCTTGGCTGAAGTTGTTGTCACACTGGGAATCTCCAACCAGACAGTAATGGGTTGTGAAGATGTGGACTGAAGACCACATTGCAGCCCTACAGATCTCCGCTGTGGAGAATGAGTGTAAGTTGGCCATTTTGAGCCGTGACATTGCGTTCCAATGTTAGTTCAGCCTGAGCGTAAACGATGGAGAAGCAGTCCACCACCCAAATGGATAGGGTGCATTTTGACACCGCCATCCGCAGCCTATTGGGGTCAAAGAAGAAAAAGAGCTGGGAGAATGGCGATGGGCTTTCGTCCTCTCCAGGTTGAAAGCCAGTGCTCTCTTACAGTCCAAAGTATGCAATAAGGCCTCAGCTCTGTTGGCATGAGATTGTGGGAAGAAGGTGGGTAGACCACCGATTGATTGAGATGAAAAGCAGAAACTACCTTAAGTAGGAATTTCGAGTGAGTTCGGAGAACTACCCTGTTCTTATGAAACATGGTGTATGGCAGGTGCACCACCAGTGCTTGCAATTTGCTGACACTGCGTGCAGAAGTAAGCGCCACTAGAAAAATGACTTTCCAGGTACAGAATTTGAGCAGGCAGGAGCCAAGCAGCTCAAAGGGGGGTGCAAGGAGTTGCCGAGCACCACGCCACTGGGGCTTGCTTAATCACAGGATAAGCTAGTAAGAGGACCCACAAAGGTGACCCACTAAGGGGTGAGCAGAGAGCAGCCTATCAGCTATGGGTCAATGATAAGCGGCTACAGCACTGAGGTACACTCTAACAGAGTTGGACATCAGGTACCAAAGATAAGACAAAATGGACTCCACAGAGCAGGAGAAGAGGTCCAGAGACATGTTCTCACACCAGTTGGAGAACCTGCGTCATTTGAAGGCATAGGCGCACCGCATCAAGTCCTTACATGAGGCTAGGATGTTCACCACGTCCTGTGGTAAGTGGAGCTCTGCAAGTACTACTCGCTCAGCATCCAAGCCATTGTGCTAGGGACGACAGGTTGGGAAGAACCAGAGTTCCATCGTCTGCGAGATCAGGTCCAGAGCATAGCCCAGTCTGAGGGGTTGCTGTTGGGACAATTGGAGCAGAAGTGGAAACCAGGGTTACCTGGGCCAGTGTGGTTCAATAAGGATCATGGTAGCACCATACATCTGCAACTTGAAAAGAGTCTTAGCCACCAGAGGAGTCTGTGGGTAGGCATAGAGAAGATCTTTGCTCCAGTCCAGGAAAAAAGCTTCAGGAGCCAAGCAATTCTTGCATGGCACTCTGGAGCACAACAGTGGGAGCAGGGTGTTGCAAGGAGGGGCAAAGAGGTCTATGGATGGCGTGCCCCACATCTGGAAAATGTGGTTGGCAACCTGCCTGTTCAGAGTCTACTTATGTGGCTGAAGGACCCTGCTGAGGCAATCTGCCAGGACATGGACTCCCCTGGCAGGTATACCACTCTGAGGAGCATTCTATGCAAGACTGAAAACTTCCAGAGGCAGACTGCCTCCCAACAGAGGAGGTATGAACTCGTGCTGCCCTGTTTGTTGAGGTAGAACATGGCCACCTGGTTTTCCATCTATATGAGGATGACCTGGTTAGAGAGCTGTTGCTGAAACACTCAGAGGGCACTGGCAATAGCCTGAAGCTCCAGGAAGTTGATCTAATGGCAGCTTTCCCACGCAGTCTGGAGGCCCTATTTGGACAGACCATTCAGATGTGCTCACTAGACGAGTTTGGAGGCATCGGTCGTTAGGACTTGCTGGTGCGGCAGGGCCTGGAAGGGAAGCCCCGCAAGCATGTGAGCAGGGTGCTACCACCAGGACAGAGACTTTTGGAGAGGTGGAGTCACTGTGACCCTGTCCAAAAGATGTCCAATTGCCGGACACCACTGTGTGCAGACAGTCCACTGCGTCTGGCGCATCTGAAGTCGGGCTGAGGAGGTAGCATGGACTGTAGAGGCCATGTGGACAAGGAGGCACAGCATCTGCCAAGCCGTGAAAACTGGGCATTGGATTCTGTCCGCAAGAAGGAAAGCTCGAGCCAGTGTGGTGTCAAGGACAGCCCCAATGAACTCAAGGCATTGAGAGTATTACAGGTAGGACTTTGGGTAGTTGATGACAAAGCCCAGCTATTCCAAAACCTGAATGATGCACTGTATGGACTGCCGGACCTTATTTCTTTCTTTTCTGTCCTGCATCCTGCCCCTGACCAACCAGTTATCCAGGTAGGGGAAGACAAAGATCCCCAAGATCCAGAGGAAGGCGGCAACGACCACCAGACATTTGGTGAAGACTCTTGGAAGTGATTGAGATTGCAGAGATCCAGGATGGGTCAGAATATGCCTGTTTTTTTGGGAACCAGGAAGTAGTGGAAGTAGAAACCCTGTCCTTTTTGGGATGGAGGACCTGGAGCACAAGGTGTTCCGGGAATGGGAACACTGAGGATGCCAGCACCTTGGCCAAATAGTGGAACTAGGGGGGGGGGGGGACTTCCCACTATCTGGGGAAATGCAGAATAAATGGCACATACCAAATACGCATTTCTTTGCATACCTACAGAGCTGACACTATGCCATGGAGGAGAAGGGGCAAGGATTAACGAGATACACAAAATTAGATAAAGCCTTTCTAGCCACCCCCCAAAAAACTGAATATCACATTGGTACGACCTGGCACTTCGCTGGGGCAAAGCAGCGCCACTGCAAATATTGGTGGAGACATGGGCAAGAGAAATAGGCGAACCCTTGGGGAAAAACATTCTACAGGGATTCTTTGGGAGCATAACACAGCTTACAGGAGACACAAAACTACAGAAGGCACAAATCAAACTACTAAACAGAGCATACATTACTCGGGAAAGAGGGGCCCACATGAAACTGTGGGACTCACCCAACTGCTTGCGCTGCAAAATAAGCCCTGGCACCCTGATACACACATTCTTAGAATGGCCCATACTAAAAGAATATTGGATAAACATCCTGGGATATATCAGCAGTGTTAGGAGGCGAGGTTGATTGGAATTACATTACTCTGCTGCTAGGGGAGAGAGGTATCCATGCGAGACAAAGGAGGGGGGGGGGGCTCTTGGGCAATAAATTCACTCAATTGGCCCCAATAATAGCACGGAAGAGAATATTCTAAAATGGATAAACCCAACAGCATCAGACCCAAGTATATAGAGAAAGAAAATGCAAGAGATGAATGAGTGGATAACGAGAGACTGCAAAGAGAAATGCTCTGCATTGCGGAAAACCTATGCCCAGATGTGGGTGGCGGTATGTGAAAGTTTTCCCTCTACGAAAGGATAGAATGTGGAGTGCCCAAGGTGGGGGGGGGGGAGAAGGAAGAAGGGGGATACACAGGAAGAGGTATAGAGTAGGGATTCAGGGAGAGGAGAAAAACAAACAAAAACAAAGGGGGACCAGCATACACCTACAAGCAGAGGAAACAGACCTGTTTGAGGCAATTGCTCTCCCCATAGAATATATTAGAAAAGACAAAAGAGTAGATATGACAAAGGGGGGGGGGACACAGGTGGCATAGAATTGTGTATGAGGGCCGCTAAAGATGGTTGTACAATGACAGTTTTTTTGGATATGTTATTATTTAAAGATCCAAATGGAAAGCATAGTTACTCACCTGTAACAGATGATCTCCGGGAACAGCAGGAATTTAGCCCTCACATATGGGTATTGTCGGTACCGACGGAGCCTGCGCGGGAACCCTCCCCAGCGTCCAAGTAGAAAGCTTTTGGGAGCATCCCACAGTGCCTGCGTGCTGCCTTCCCGTCTTTCCCAACTGCCTTGCTCCAGTTGAGTTTTAAAGCTGAGACAAAGAGAGAGCGAGGGAAAGGGAAAGAGATAGATGGAGAGATACAACTCCTAGGGGAGGTGGGTGGGTTGTGAGGACTAAATTCCTGCAGTTCCCGGAGATCACCTGTTATAGGTGAGTAACTATGCTATCTCCAGGAACAAGCAGGAATGTAGTCATCACATATGGGACTCCCTAGCTTTAGATGCCAGGGAGAGACCGCAGAAGTTGTGTGCCCCTGAGAAGGGCTCCACTTCCCCCCATGGATCTCTGGCATCTCATCAGGGATGGTGGGTAGGAGTTGATTAGGTATGGAACAGGTGTTGGAGAACAGCCTGACCAAACAAGGCATCCCGGCGGGAGTCCTTGTCCAAGCAGTAATGGGCTGGGAAGGTATGAACCGAGGCCCAGGTGGCTGCTCGACAGATGTCGTCGATAGACACAGAGTGCAGATGAGCCATTGAAGCTGCCATGGCTCTCACATTGTGAGCTGTGACATGGCCCTCCAGAGGAAGATTCTTACTCTGATAAGTAAAGCATATACACTGAGCAATCCAGTTGGATAATGTTCTCTTGGAGACTGGAAGTCCCAAATGAGAAGGATCAAAAGCAACAGAGTTGAGAGGACTTTCTATGTTGCTGTGTTCTTTGTAAGTAAAAGGCTAAAGCTCTTTTACAGTCCAAGGTATGAAGATTACTCTATGCATTTGATGCAAGAGGCCTTGGAAAAAACACAGATAGGTAGACCGCTTGGTTTAGATGAAAAGGCGAGACCACCTTTGGCATAAAGTGTGGATGAGTCCTAAGGACTACCTTGTCATGATGGAACCTTGTATAAGCTGGATCAGCTACTAGCGCTTGCAACTCACTAATGCGACGTGCTGATGTGATTCCAATGAGAAAGATAACCTTCCAAGAAAGGAATTTCAAGGAGGTAGTAGCTAAGGGTTCAAAAGGGTGCTTCATGAGCTGCCCAAGAACCAGGTTTAAGTCCCATGCCACCAGTGGTGGCCTAATGGGAGGCTTAGTTAGAAGAAGGCCTCTCATAAATCTTGCTATAAGAGGATGAGAGGAAATAGGCTGTCCATTTGGAGGCTTAAAGGAAGCTGCAATAGCACTCAAATGGACTCTTACTGAGTTAGTCTTAAGACCTGCATTGGACAAATGAAGGAGATACTCCAGCAATGATTCCAGAGGTATCGCAAGGAGGTTAAGACCCTTCTGCGAACACCATATGGTAAATCTTTTCCATTTGAAAGCATAAGAGCGTCTCGTAGAAGGTTTCCTGGAAGCAAAAAGAATATCTTTTACTTGCTGAGGGAAATTAAGATCATGGAGATCTAGGCCTTCAGCAACCAAGCCCTGAGATGCAGAGAATGGGGATTGGGATGCCATAACATTCCATCCTCCTGGGATAGGAGATCTGGAGCAGACCCTAACTCCAGGGAGGGAGCTTGAGAGAGATGTAGAAGAAGAGGGTACCACACTTGCCGTGGCCAATGCAGAGCTATGAGAATCATATGACCTCTGTCTCTCTGAAGCTTGAACAGGGTTTTGGGAATTAGGAGAAAGGGTGGAAAGTCATACAGGAAGTCTTGACCCCAGTAAAGGAGGAAAGCATCCCTGGCCTGAGCCCCCTGAGCCGGAATTCTGGAACAGAACCGGGGAAGTTTGGCATTCCATGGACTTGCAAAGAGGTCTATGTCCAGGGTTCCCCAAATTTGAAAAATCTTGGCCACCTGGTCTGCATGCAGAGACCACTCGTGTGGAAGCAGAACTCGACTGAGTCTGTCTGCACAAGAGTTTTGTATGCCTGGAAGATACACTGCCAGGAGATTAATCTGATGCTCTCTGGAGAGGGCCCATAGTTGCAAAGCTTCGTTGCAAAGCGACAGAGAGCCTGTTCCGCCCTGCTTGTTCACGTAGAACATGGCTACTTGATTGTCCGTATGAATGAGGACTGTCTTGTAGCTGAGCAGGGTGTGGAACACTCGAAGAGCAAGGAAGATTGCTCTGAGCTCCAAGAGATTGATATGTAGACAACTCTCCTGTGGAGACCAGGTGCCTTGGGTGGAGAGGTCTTGCAGATGACCTCCCCAACCCATCGGAGAAGCATCTGTTGTGAGAGTTGCCTGGGGTAAGGGTTGTTGAAAAGGGGACCCCAGCAACAGGTTTTGAGTGGACCTCCACCACTGGAGGGACAAAATAAGGTGACTTGTGTTTGCTATTTTGTCTGACAGGCATCCTGATGCCTGGATGCATTGAGTGGATAAAGTCCACTGAGCTGCCCTCATATGGCGGCGAGAATAGGGAACCACATGCACAGTAGATGCCATGTGGCCTAGCAGTTGTAGCATTTCTCGGGCAGTGAGATGAGGTTTTAGCACTGCTTGAGAACCTAACTGCACCATGCGAAGGCAACGGGCCTGGGGGAGATAGGCCCTTGCCTTTCTGGTATCCAGCAAAGCTCCTATGAACTCTAAAGACTGAGTGGGAGTTAGACTGGATTTTGGGATGTTTATTACCAGACCCAAATACTGAAGGATACGCATTGTGCAAGATAGAGAAGTCCTGGCCTCTGACTCTGTTGGGGCTTGAATGAGCCAGTCGTCTAAGTAGGGGAAGACGAATATCCCTAGAGTGCGGAGAAATGCTGCTACCACAGCCATGCATTTCGTGAACACCCTTGGTGCTGAGGCCAGGCCAAATGAAAGCACCCTGTATTGGTAGTGCTTTTCTTGAAAAAGGAACCAAAGGAACCTTCTGTGATTTGGATGGATGAGAACATGGGTGTACGCATCCTTGAGATCTAGAGAACAAAGCCAATCCTGACTCTGAAGGTATGGCAGCAGAGTTCCAAGAGAAATCATCTTGAATTTCTCTTCGACAAGGAATTTGTTCAATACTCTGAGGTCTAAGATAGGTATGTATCCCCCTGTTTTCTTTGGAATAAGGAAATAGGGGGAGTAAAACCCTCTACCCTGTTGATGGATGGGTACTTCTTCTATTGCCCCTTGGGCAAGAAGCATAGTGACCTCCTGACCTAACAGGTTGATGAGGGAGGTCGGAGAATTGAACTGCCTTATCATTGTGGGAGGGGGCATGCTTGAAAAATGAAGCTTGTACCCCTCTTTTATGATGGAGAGTGTCCAATGCTCTGCTGTTATTTGCCCCCATCAGGGGGCAAAGTGACACAACCTTCCTGGAATGGTGGAAGGCTCTGGTCCAATGACAGCCAGGAAGGCTAAGTTCTCTAGCTGAAAGTCAAAGGCCTTGTGGAGGCTGAGACTGCTGGGATGGCTGAGGCTTAGCAGTCTTTGCTTTCTTTGTTTGGGTAGTTGCTGACCTTTCCTGACAAGCTGACCTGCAGAATGTTCCTGCTGAGAATAAGCAGGATAGAGTAGTTACTCACCTCTAACAGGTGTTCTCCAGGAGCAGCAAGAATCAGTCCTCACATATGGGTGCATCGACGTCGATGGAGCCCTTGCGGAGCATTTCCCCAGCTTTCCAAGAAAGCCTTTGGGAATGCAGGCACGCATGCGTGGTTCCCTTCCCGCCTAAAGGTGCCATCTTGCTCAGTCAAATGACATAGCTAAAACAGCACACAAATATGTAAAAATAAACTATGTACAACTGCAACTCCCAGGGGAGGAGGGAGGGTTGTGAGGACTGATTCCTGCTGCTCCTGGAGAACACCTCTTACAGGTGAGTAACTACTCTTTCTCCAGGACCAAGCAGGAAGTCAGTCCTCACATATGAGTGACTCCCTAGCTCTGGGCTACCAAGGAACCCAGGCTGAACAAGAGAACTCCCTCTAGTCCCAGCATCAAAGAAAGGCTTTTCACTGACAGAACCTCCACCGGTAGCCCAACGGAGGGCTGGAGGGCAGGAGTTTCCTAAACCTCAAAGAGATTCCGGAGTACTGCCTGGCCAAAAGCACTGTCCCTACAGGACTCCCTCTCCAGACAGTAATGGGCCGCAAAAGTCTGGCTTGAGGACCAAGTTGCAGCCCTGCAGATGTCCACCAACGGTACAGAGCGGAGGTGAGCCACTGAGGCAGCCAATGCCCTGACACGATGGGCCGTAACCCGACCCTGCAAAGGAAGGTCAGCCGCCCTGTAAGTCCAGGTGATACAGTCAGCTACCCAGGTGGACAAGGTACGCTTGGACACAGCTAACCCCAAATTATTAGGGTCAAAAGAGAAAAGAGCTGAGTAGCCCTTCTATGCCCCTGCGTATGGTCAAGGTAGAAGGATAAGGCCCTCCTACAGTCCAGGGTATGCAGAACTGCCTCAGCCTGACTTGCATGAGGCCTAGGGAAGAATGTTGGAAAAACCACCTCTTGGTTAAGGTGGAAAGAGGAGACAACTTTGGGGAGGAACTTTGGATGAGTCCTAAGGACTACCCTGTTCTTATAGAAGCGGGTGTAAGGCCTATCACAGACCAGGGCCTGAAGCTCACTCACTCGCCTGGCCGAGGTTAAGGCTATCAAGAAGAATGTCTTCCAGGACAGGAAGTGGAGTGGACAAGTAGCCATCGGCTCAAAGGGTGGGCGAGTCAGTTGCTGCAAGATCACATTCAACTCCCACTCAGGAGCAGGAGGACGGATTGGAGGCTTGAGCAAGAGCAAGCCTCTGAGAAACCGGGACACCAAGGGGTGAACCGACAGAGAATGTCCTTCCACCAGTGAGTGGTGAGCTGCTAGCTGAGAGGTGGACCCGAACAGAATTGGACTTAAGTCCCTGATTGGATAAGTGCAGTAAGTACTGAAGCACTACTGGTACAGTACAGGAGAAAGGATCTTCTGTACGTAGCTGACACCACACAGAAAACCTTTTCCACTTCAGAGCATAGGTTTTCCTAGTGGACTGTTTCCTAGAGGCTAGAACAACCTCCTCAACTTCCTGAGGTAGGCCCCAGGGAGCCAAAACTACCCTTGCAGCCTCCAGGCCATCAAATTGAGAGCTTTGAGATTGGGGTGTAGAAGGGAACCCTGATCCTGAGAGAGAAGGTCGGGTTGCAACCCCAGAGGCAGTGGGGGATCCACTGCCAGCTGAAGCAGAAGTGGAAACCAAGGCTGTCTCGGCCACCTGGGAGCCACCAGCAGGACCGAGGCCTTGTCCTGAAGAATTTTGAAGAGAGTTCGGGCCACCAAGGGCATGGGAGGAAACGCATACAGGAGGCCCAGAGTCCAGGGAATCAGAAAAGCATCTGCTGCTATCCGCAGAGGATGCAGTTGCCTGGAGCAGAACCTTGGCAGCTGTTTGTTCAGTGGACTGGCAAACAGATCTATGGATGGAAGTCCCCATTTCAGGAAGATCTTCTGAACCACCAAAGGATGGAGCTGCCACTCGTGGGGCTGCAGAAGCCTGCTCAACCTGTCGGCTAGGTAGTTTTCCTGGCCAGGTAGATACACAGCCTTGAGGAGCATATTGTGCCTGAGAGCAAACAAGCAAAGTTCCTGTGCTTCCTGACAAAGGAGCCTGGACCCAGTTCCGCCCTGCTTGTTCACGTAAAACATGGCTACTTGGTTGTCTGTTTGAACTAGGACAGACTGATGAGCCAGGGTTGGAGAGAAAGTCTTGAGGGCTAACCGAATAGCTCTGAGTTCCAGTAGATTGATTTGCTGTGCGGCTTCCCAGGGAGACCACAAGCCCTGGGTGCACTTGCCCAGACAATGAGCTCCCCAGCCCTGCAGGGAAGCATCCGTGGTCAATACCACTGTGAACCCAGGAACCTGAAAAGGTACCCCTTGCAGCAGACTGAGTGGGTGCAGCCACCAGCAGAGGGAGTTCAGAAATTGTCTGGACACCCTTATCCTGTCTCTGAGGCAGCCTGTCGCCTGTGACCACTGAGACCGAAGGCACCACTGTGCAGGCCTCATATGGAGCCTGGCATTGGGGGTCACATGTATTGTCGAAGCCATGTGGCCAAGAAGCCTCAGGCAGAGTCTGGCGGAGACCAGAGACCTGCTGAGAAACTGGTTTGCTAAGTTGATCAGTCTTTGGGCTCTGTCTTCTGGCAAGAACGCCTTTGCCAGCAGAGAGTCCAGCCTTGCCCCTATGAACTCCAAGTTCTGGGAGGGGAGCAAAGTGGACTTTGCGAAGTTTATTACAAACCCCAGGCTTTGAAGAAGAGCAATAGTTCTGAGGGTGGCTTGACAGGCCTCCTGGCATGTCTAACCCCTGATGAGCCAGTTGTCCAGATAGGTGAAGACAAAGATTCCCTGATTTCTCAGGTAGGCCGCCACCACTGCCAGGCATTTGGTAAAGACCCTGGGAGCGGAGGTGATAATGGTTTCCTCCCATAATGAACCTGAGGTACTTTCTGTGGTCTGGATGAATGAGGATGTGAGTGTACGCATCCTTTAGATCTAAGGAGCATAGCCAATCTCCCTGCTGGAGGTAGGGCAGAAGTGTTCCAAGAGTAAGCATCTTGAACTTTTCCTTCTCTAGGAATTTGTTGAGATTTCGGAGGTCTAGAATAGGCCGAAGGCCACCGGTTCTTTTGGGTACCAGGAAATACCTGGAGTAGAACCCTTGACCCTGTAAGTGGGGAGGCACAGGCTCCACTGCCCTGTCCACTAACAGACCTTGGAGCTCCTGAAGGAGAAGATCTGTGTGCAGGGGAGGCCTTGGAGGTTCCCCTGGAAAGTATGGAGGAGGCAGCTGTTGGAAGTGTAGCAGATAGCCCTTGTGGACTATGCTTAACACCCAACTGTCTCCAGTGATGAATGGCCACTTGTGGGCAAACAGGGCAAGGCGACCTCCTGTGCAGGGTTGGGAGAGCAGGGACAGAGAGGCTATGCCTAAGGAGTCAAAAAACCCCACCCTGCTGAGTGGGAGCAGGGGCCGGAGGCTTGGGAGTCCTCTGCCTACAGGGCCCATTACCCTGCCCCTTGGCCTGCTGACCCTGAGGAGCAGCTTGGGCGGCCTGGTACTGTGGGTACTGTTTGTAGGCAGTGCCCTTCCTAGGGTAAAAGGGCTTTTTACCTGAGCCCTTCTTTTTGTGAGAGGGGGCAGAAGTCTTTCTAGACAGCCTTGTCCTCGTGAGGTGCTCGGTTTCGAGCTGTGCGGCCTTCTCGGTATTGGGCTTGCCAAAAAGGTTCTCACCTCGGCAAGGGACATCGACCAACTTGTCCTGAACCCATGGCTCGAGGTCCGATGACTGCAGCCATGCCTGGCGTCGATCCGCGATGCCGGCTGCCGCAACACGAGCTGAAGCCTCGAAGCCATCGTAGGCAGCACGGGACATAAACTTGGAGCATTCCCAGATCCCCGAGGACAAGGACTTGAACCTCTGCAAGGGTTCCCCAGAGAGACCAGCAGAGAACCCGGCCAGCTCCTTGGCCAGGTCTCGCAAGTACATGCCCATGTACAGCTGGTAAGACTGGACACGGCAAGCAAGCATCGAGCCCTGGAAGCACTTTCTACCAAAACCATCCAGGTTCCGGGCCTCCCTGCCAGGGGGCACCGCGGAGTGCATCTTCTGACTTTTCAGGCGATGCATGGTCGATTCCACCACCATGGAATGGTGTGGTAGCTGCGCCTTCTGAAAGCCAGGGCTCTTCCGGAGTCGATAGATAGAACCGACCCGCTTGCTTAGAATCGGCGCCGAGGCCAGTGCCTCCCACATCCGGAAGAGGAGCCGTTCCAGCATCGGAGGAACCGGAACAGTAAAGGCCTCCTTCGGAGGAGAGTCATAATGTAGGGCCTCGAACTCCTTGGCTCGAGGCTCCTCCTCGGGGTCCGCAGGGATAGCCAATGCAGTGGCCATATCCCGGACAAACTCCAAGAACCGGGTATCCTCCGGGGGGGGATCTACTCCGGGACTCAAACTGCGGTGAGTCCGACGGGACGCACCGAGTCCTGAAGGTGTCGGGGGACTCCTTGTCCTCCGTCTCCCAGGCGGACTCGTCCGATGAGGAATCGGGGTCCGACCGTACGGGGCCTGTGAGCACCCGCCCCGATGCCGAAGGCACTGGCATCAACACCCTCGGTCCCGAACGGGAGGTCGAGAGAGACCGCAACCAAGGTCGACCTCGAGCCTTCATGGTCTCGAGTATCGGCTCGGTCTCCGGGATCAGCTTCGACGTCGATGTCCCGGTGGTCGTGGCAGATGCGCCAGACAGGCTGGCCATCAGTGCCCGCTGCTGTTCCATGAAGGCAGACAGTCTGCTCTCCAAGGCTGTCAGCCTGAGACCCAGCTCAGGAGACTCAGCAGCCACCAACTCGGGCCCCGGCGGCATCGGGCCTGACGTCGGCTCTCTGGGAGGAGAGTCCATGAGGACTACAGGACTTACGTGTCCAGCAGACTCCGGCTCCACTCGAGGTACTTTTGGAGGCTTCTCCTGTTCCACGGGCCCGGGGCGAAGGTCGGGGGTCTGAGACCTAGCTCTCGAGGAGCCAGGGACCTCTTCCGATGACGCCTCAAAATCTTTTACCGGCATTTCACCAATGGGAGTGGCTAGCTGTCATTCTTAATGATGTCAGGTTTTCCTGCGGCGATTCGCTTCTTTTCATCTACAGCGCAGCCGCCGGCGTTTTTATTGTAAAGAGACGTTCTATCTCGGAAGCAATTGTAGACATCTAAAAAGCATTCTTGGCAGTTGATGGTTAAAGTTTAGTTACTGCTAGGAAGAGGTAAGAGATCTCTTTTAATATCAATACGCTGGATTTTTTAAACGTTTTATTTAGTTAACGGTATTGAATGTTGCTAGCAGATTTTTATTGAAATAAAAGATCGGGATTTGTGGAGTAGTCAGTTTTTAATATGTGTACTGTATGGTTAAACGATGGATTGGTAATCTGGTTTGTTCATTGATAGAGCTGCATGTAACCTTTAAAAGAGTATATATTTTAAGATTGTGCATCAGCACAATTTTTCACTTTTTCTGGTCCTAGTTTACATACAATTTTTGATCTCAGCTAGGTTAGTTTTGGACCTTCAACTGTACTATCCACAAGGTTTAAAGTTTTTTTGGTTCACATCTTTCCTGTTGCGCTTTTGCTTTGTTGTGTGTTGTTTCTTTTTACTTCAACAATGAATAGTATGATATGTGTTAACTATGGAGTCCTCTATTCTCTCATTGTAGTATATACAGTGTGGCAAGGTACCAGATATAGAACACATAGGTATGGTTATTTAAGTTGTTTGCAATATGTTTTTGATAATAACAGAAAAGAAGTTTATATTATTTCTAAGGATATTTTATGGTATCTATCTCTATTAACTTAATATTTATTTATTTATATTGTCACTCCTAAGGATATTTTATGGTATTCATTATTTCATATTTATTTATTTACATTGTGTCTTATGCATGGTTATTAGTTGGATTTACTTATTTATGATTAATGTTTTATGCATGGTTATTAGCTGTATTTATAATGTGCCTTTATGATTTGTTTTTATTCTGCTTTTTATGGATGTTTTAATATTATTTATTTATATGTTTTTATAGCCAAAAGCCCCTGATGACAGCATAAGCGAAACACGGCTTGTGTCGGGCCTGGCTAAAAGAGTGAGAGTGTTCTAATAAAAATTCCTTCCTTGCTACCCACGGTTTTTGACTGGTTCTGTTACTAGCACGTGGGTTTGTGCTTTCTGGTTGGACAGTTGGGAACCAAGAGACCAAGGTTTGATTCCCACTAGCACTCCTTGTGGCCTTGGGCAAGTCACTTAACCCTCTATTGCTCAGAAAAATCCAAGTTATCAAGGTCCCTGTTTAATGTATGTTTACCAAGTTTACGTTACAATGTAAACCGCTTTGATTGAAATAAAGCGGTATAAAAAAAACTGTTAAATAAATAAATAAAATAATTGTGCTTCAGCTTTGCTGGAACTTGTGCAGGACTCTAAATATGAGACAAAGTGATAGCTGTGCATACAAGAAGGACCAGATCCACAGAATAGCCAAGACATCTGGTGCTAGATGGTGGGGGGAATGTGAGTATGGAACAATAAAGAGGAAGCTTTGCATTTTCACTGCTGATGAAAAGATCGGCTTGAGGTGCTCCCTACTCCTAAAAGATGACATTCAGGAGGGGAGCATCCAGAGATCTCCAGTGAGGTTGAAAAACAATGCTGAGCCTGTCGGCCAATTGGCTGTTCTCCTGGGAGGTAGGCAGCATGTATCTGTATGCAACTTGGAAAGGCAAAATCCCAAATCCTGGCTGCCTTCCAAAAAGATAAAGAGAGCTTGTACCTCTTGTTTGTTTAGATATAACATTGCCGCTTGGTTGTCTGTCTGAATAAGGACTGAACAATCTTGAAGATGATGAAGAATAGTAAATTGCTCCAAGCACTAAATGGTTGATGTATAGAGTTGTCTCATATCTCAGCCACCTCCCCTGTGATTGTTAAGATGAGCTCTATCCCCCAACCTAGTGGACACCACTGAAATGTCATGTGCAGTCAAGGAGGTGAGTAAAGAATTGACAAAAGAGGCTGTGAATATTTATCTCACTGGAACTTGAGATCCAACCGGGAGTGTCTTATTTTCAGGCAAGAAAAAGGGACTACATGAACTATAACTACCATATGGACCACATCTGTAGATAGTCTCTATTTATTTATTTATTTATTTACATTCTCTTATATACCTTGCTATTCTGCATCAGTGCGGTTTACATGCAGACTGTATGCGCAAAGATCCAAAGTCTGTCCTCTGATAAAGCCTTGGTGCTAAGTGTGTCCAGTACTATGTCTACAAAAGAGATGCTGTTCATTGGACATAATGCAGACTTTTGAAAATTGATAAGAAGTCCCAGAGACTGCAGAAGAATAATGGTACTGTTCACAAAAGTCAGGTCACCAGAACCCAGTCATCCAGATAGAAAAATACCGAAATAATCCTGTTGGTGAAGGTGAGCAGCTACCAACAAAATGCATTTGGTAGACATTTTGGGGACCAACGACAGGCTGCAAGGAAGGACCCTGCATGGGAAATCGTCGGACTGGACTTGAAGTGTAAACCTGATGTAATTCTTGCAACATGTATGTATTTGGATCTCAAGGATGCATATATTCACATCCCAAGTACACAGACAATCTCCCTTCTTGTGGAAGAATAGAAAGAAGAGTAGAAATTTAGAAAGAGTAGAAATTTAGAAAGGCCCTTAAACATCACCTGTTCCTCTTACACTTTACACAGACAGATGATCCCCCCCGACACCCATCCAGATATGTCACCTGTGAACAAAGGCATACCAGATCTGCAATCAGTCCGTAATCCAGGATAATATTATTGCACTTTAATTATTCATCACCAACAGAGTACAAAAATGATGCAATCTGACCCTAATTGTAAAACCTGTTTGATTCAAACCGATATTCTTTATGCTAAATTCTCATATGTATATGATTTCTCAGTTAACTCCATGTTATAACCCTATTTTGTTTGATGCTAAAGTTCATATGTATATAGTTTTCCCAGTTGATTCCATGTTATATCCCTGTTATATGTAAACGTAGGACAAAATGTTTGTCCAAGTGTTTAATGTTCAATGTAAACCGCACTGATGAGAAATAGCGCGGTATATAAGAAGTGTTAAATAAATAAATAAATAAATAAAATAATAGTCAAATTGAATTTCTCTTTGAGAATAAATCTGTTGATATCCCTGAGATCAAGAAGAGCATGCAAGCTCCCTGTCTTCTAAGCGATGAGAAAATAACTGGAGTAGAAAGATCAATTTTTTTCTTGTGGCAAAACAGGTTCTATAGCTTTTGACAAGCAAAAGAGACACTACCAGGAGGGCTGCTACTGCTGGGAAGAAATCTGTATTAATAAGTACTTATCTCCCGAGAAAGGGAAAAGGGAATTCTTTCGGTTAAAACTGAAAAAAATTGTGTATTCTAAAATTCGGTGTTTTAAGTAGGTTATGGCACAGTACTACAAGCCAGCTTTCAATTAAGAACATAAGAACATAAGATATGCCATACTGGGTCAGACCAAGGTCCATCAAGCCCAGTATTCTGTTTCCAACAGTGGCCAATCTAGGTCATATGTACCTAGCAGTTTCCCCAAGGAACACAGGTTCCACAATGCTTGTATTGGTTCAAGCATTGATATCCTGGGTCCCTTCTTAATAATGGTTTATGGACCTTTCCTCCAGGAACTTGTCCAAACCTTTTTTAAACCCAGCTACACTAACAGCCTTTACTACATCCTC
This sequence comes from Ichthyophis bannanicus, assembly GCA_033557465.1. Classification (NCBI taxonomy): domain Eukaryota; kingdom Metazoa; phylum Chordata; class Amphibia; order Gymnophiona; family Ichthyophiidae; genus Ichthyophis; species Ichthyophis bannanicus. The sequence goes on along the minus strand of CM066032.1, from coordinate 1,855,290,741 downwards.
CGGTAACAAATTCCAGAGTTTGATTACACGTTGAGTGAAAAAATATTTTCTTTTATTAGTCTTAAATAGTTTACCTTGTAGCTTCATTGCATGTCCCCTAGTCTTTCTATATTCTGATAAGGTAAACAATCGATCTACGTTTACCCGTTCCACTCCGTTCATTAATTTATAGACTTCTATCATATCTCCCCTCAGCCGTCTCTTTTCCAGGTTAAAGAGCCCTAACCTTTTTAGCCTTTCTTCATAGGAGTATCCTTCCATCCCCTTTACCATTTTGGTGGCTCTTCTCTGAAACTTTTCTAAAATCGCTATATCCTTTTTAAGATACGGCGACCAGAATTGCACACAATATTCAAGGTGCGGTCTCACCATGGAACGATATAGAGGCATTATAATATCTTTTGTTTTATTTTCCATTCCTTTCCTTATCATACCTAGCATTCTATTTGCTCTCTTAGCCGCCACTGCACACTGGGCCGAGGGTTTTAACATGGTATCCACAATGACGCCTAAATCTTTTTCCTGGGTGGTGGTTCCTAATGTGGAACCTTGCATCGTGTAACCATAGTTTGGGTTGTTCTTCCCTAGGTGCATAACCTTGCACTTGTCCACATTAAATTTCATCTGCCATTTTGATGCCCAGTCTTCCAATTTATCAAGATCCTCTTGCAATTTTCCACAATCCTCTTGGGTCTTAACAACTTTATATAGTTTTGTGTCATCTGCAAATTTGATAACCTCACTCATTATTCAGCTTTCCAGGTCATTTATGAATATGTCAAAAAGCAGCGGACCCAGCACAGATCCCTGGGGTACACCACTATTCACCTTTCTCCATTGGGAAAATTGGCCATTTAGCCCAACCCTCTGCTTTCTATCTTTTAACCAGTTTCCTGATCCACAGTAGTACACTGCCTCCTATCCCATGACTCTTTAGTTTTGCCAAAAGTCTCTGATGAGGGACCTTGTCAAAGGCTTTCTGAAAGTCCAGATACACAATATCAACCGACTCACCTTTGTCCACCTGATTATTCACTCCTTCAAAAAAACATAACAGATTAGTAAGACAAGATCTTCCTTGTCTAAAGCCATGTTGGCTGTCTCCCATTAGGTCATGACTATCTACATGCTGAGTAATTTTATTATTTATGATGGTTTCTACCATTTTTCCCGGTACTGATGTCAGGCTCACCGGTCTGTAGTTTCCTGGATCACCCCTGGAACCCTTTTTAAAAATTGGTGTTACATTTTTATTTGGCTGCATTTATTTATTTTGGTGATCCTCCAATCTTCAGGTATTAGAGATGATTTTAATGATAGTTTACAGATTACTAATAGCAGGTCTGCAATCTCATATTTCAGTTCTTTCAACACCCTTGGATGTATACCATCCGGCCCAGGTGATTTGCTACTCTTCAGTTTATCTAATAGTTGTAAGACATCTTCCTGATGTATCGATATTTCCTTCAATTCTTCCGCACCTTTAAGTACCACTTCAGTCATGGGTAACATCCCTACATCTTCCTCAGTAAAGACCGAAGCAAAGAATTCATTCAGTCTCTCCGCTATTGCCTTGTCGCCTCTTAGTGCTCCTTTAACCCCTTTATCATCTAATGGACCAACTGACTCTCTCACAGGTTTTTTGCTACGAATGTACTTGAAAAGGTCTTTACTTCGCGTTTTTGCTTCTGCAGCAAGCTTCTTCTCAAATTCTCCCTTTGCCTGCCTTATCAATGCCTTGCATTTGACTTGCCAGTGCTTGTGCTGTTTCCAGGTTTCATCGTTTGGCTCTTTTTTCCATTTCCTGAAAGATGCTTTTTTGGCAACAACAGCCTCTCTGACCTCACCTATAAACCATGCTGGCAGTTTTTTGGACTTCCTTCCACTTTTCTTAAAGCGTGGAATACAGCTGGTCTGGGCTTCCAAGATAGTATTTTTCAACAACAGCCAAGCCTGATGTACGTCTTTAACCTTTGCAACTGCTCCTTTTAGTTTTTTCTTAACTGTTTTCCTCATTTTATCATAGTCTCCCTTTCGAAAGTTAAAAGGTAGTACTGTGGATTTCCTTACTATCCCTCCTCCACTAATTAAATCAAAGGCGATCATGCTATGATCACTATTGCCAAGTGGCCCCAACAACCTTATCTCTTGCACTAGATCTGGTGTTCCACTAAGGACTAGGTCTAATATGGCTTCCCCTCTGGTCGGTTCATGAACCAGTTGCTCCAAGAAGCAGTCATTTATTTCATCTAGGAACTTTATCTCCCTAGCATGTCCTGACGTGACACTGACCCAGTCGATACCGGGGTAGTTGAAATCACCCATTATTATTATTGCGCTGTAACTTTTGTTAGCTTCCTTGATTTCTTTGAGCATTTCATCATCCATTTGGTCATTCTGGCCAGGCGCTCGATAGTACACCCCCACTGACATTGCCTTCCCCCTCTTACATGGAATTTCAATCCATATAGATTCTACAGCAGATTTTGTTTCCTGCAAACCTTTAATCCTTTCTGACTCAATGCCCTCTCTAACATAGAGAGCAACCCCTCCACCAATTTGATCAGCTCTATCATTTCGATATAGTTTGTACCCAGGTATCACAGTGTCCCACTGGTTGTCCTCCTTCCACCATGTCTCTGATATTCCAATCATATCTAACCTTTCATTTAGTGCTATATATTCTCCCATCTTATTTTTTAGACTTCTAGCATTTGCATACCAGCATTTTAGAGAATGTGTTTTATTCATATTAATTTGGCTATTGTTAGACATGGGTAATTTGGGATCTTTAAGCTCTGTCTGCTCCATACTTGAGGGCATTTGGGCTACTTTACTCTTTTGTGGAACTTCTCTGCTTTTGGTAGTATCCTTCAAAGATACATTCTTCCGAACCATCCGCTCTTGGGCGACTGTCGGCTTTCCCCTAATATCTAGTTTAAAAGCTGCTCTATCTCCTTTTTAAAGGTTAATGCCAGCAGCCTGGTTCCATCCCGGTTAAGGTGAAGTCCATCCCTTCGGAAGAGCCCCTCCTTTCCCCAGAATGTTCCCCAGTTCCTAACAAATCCAAAACCCTCATCTCTGCACCATTGTCTCATCCACGCATTGAGACTCCGGAACTCTGCCTGCCTTTTGGGTCCTGCACGTGGAACAGGAAGCATTTCGGAGAATGCTACCCTGGAAGTTCTGGATTTCAACTTCCTACCTAAAAGCCTAAATTTAGCATCCAGAACCTCCCTACCACATTTTCCTATGTCATTGGTACCGACATGTACCAAGACAGCAGACTCCTCCCCAGCACTATCTAAGACCTTATCTAGGTGGCGCGTGAGGTCCGCCACCTTCGCACCAGGCAGGCATGTTACCAGGCGATCCTCACGTCCACCAGCCACCCAGCTATCTACATGCCTAATGATTGAATCACCAACTATAACGGCTGTCCTAACCCTTCCCTCATGGGCACATGGCCCTGGAGAAACGTCCTCGGTGCGAGAGGGTTTTACATCACCTGGAGGACAGGTCCTAGTTACAGGATCACTTCCATGCCACACCAGGGTGATGCTCTCCTGTCATGTGACCTCGCTCCTCCATGGCAACAGGGATGCTGCCAGACTGGAGGTGGGACTTCAGGACTATATCCCTGTAGGTCTCGTCTATGTACCTCTCTGTCTGTCTTATGCTTTCCAAGTCTGTTACTTTAGCCTCTAGAGAATTTTAATTAAATTAAAGCCAGTGAGGGCTTAGTATAACAAGCCAGTTTTCAGTTAAATTAAAGCAAGTTAGGATTTAGTATTACAAGCTAGCTGTCAGTGAAATTACAGCCAGCTGGGGCTTAGTATAACAAACCAGCTTTCACTTAAATTAAAGCCAGTTAAGGTATATCTTAACCCGGAGAATACAACAGGGTAAATATTTTTTAAGTATATATAGAAAAATTATTTTCTATAGACCTTTTACAAAGAGGCCTTCTAGCAGGAGGCAAGAGAACTGTGAAATTGTTTTAAATAGGTGTTAAAGTCAAGTGACAAATCAAATGGGCAATTTGAAAGGCTCCCTCTATCAAACCAAGGGCAATGTGAATCACCCAGGAAATTAAGAGATTACCTTAGAAGCACAGATACAAATAGGACATCCTTCCCATCCACCCCCAACTCTCACCCACCTCAGGCATAATCCTTGATTTATAGCCTTCTAAACCAGTTAAGAGGAAGGGAGTGATCTTACTCAATTTCAGGTTTAACTTATTTATCTTCATCAGCAGGTTCTTAGGCCTTAGAGGTAGATTAATTAAGTCCTTGCAGTTCACCTTGAGGTGAACACTAAAAGTCCTTTATACTTATTAGGTATAATTGTACTGGCTCAGGTATGCCTATTTCCCTAGGAACTTTATGTAACTTAATAACTTTAAATAGCTAAAAGAAATCTTTACATCTAAGATGCAGAAAGCAGTCCAGCAGTGAGATGAGAGCTATCCAATCTTGCACTAAGTGTTACATGTATGATTGTCTCCCAGTTGATAAGAGGTCTTATGTATGCACTACATGCAAAGAGCTCTTTGCTCTCAGGGAACGAGTCCAATCTCTGGAGACTAGAGTAGTGCAACTGAAAGAGCTGAGGCGGACAGAGAGGTATATAGATGAGACCTACAGGGATGTAGTAGAGAAGTTCCATCTCTGCTGCCATGGAGGAGAGAGGTCACGTGAAGGGCGAGCATCACCTTGGTGTCGCAGGAAGTGATCCTCTAGCTAGGATGTCCTCTAGGTGATATAATACTCTCTTGCACTGAGCAATGGATTAGGACTGCTATTATAGTTGGCGATTTGATCATTAGGCATGTAGATAGCTGGGTGACTAGTAAATCTGAGGATCGCCCAGTAACATGCCTGCCTGGTGCAAAGGTAGAGGACCTCACATGCTACCTAGACAAGGTTGTAGATAGTCCTCTAGAGGAACCCGCTGTCTTGGTACATGTTGATACCAATGACATAGGAAACTATGAGGCGGTAGGTTCTGTAAGCCAAACTTTAGGCTTTTAGGTAGAAAGTAGAAATTCAGAACTTCTGGGATAGCATTCTCAGAAATGCTTCCTGTTCCACATGCAGGACCCAAGAGGCAGGCAGAGTTCCAGAGTCTCAATGTGTGGATGATACGATGGTACAAGGAAGACAGTTTTGGATTTCTTAGGAACTGAGCAACATTCTGGGGGGTTCTGAAAGAATAGGCTTCACCTTAACCAGGGTGGAACCAAACTGCTGGCATTAACCTTTAAAAGGAAGTAGAGCAGCTTTTAAACTAGATAATGGGGGAAAGCCAACAGTCGCCCAAGAGCGCATGCTTCAAATGGATGTGATCCTTGAAAGATACCAGCAAAACAGGGAAGTCATAGCATCCCAATAGAGAGGTTCCATAGAAACATGACGGCAGAAAAAGACCGCATGGCCTATCTTGTCTGCCCTTCCATATCAACTGCAATAGTCCCCTTTTTTCCTTAAGAGATCTTCTGTGTTTGTCCCATGCTTTTCTGAATTCAGATACTGTCCTTGTTTCTACTTCCTCCACTGGGAGACTATTCCACGCATCTACCACGCTTTCCGTAAAGAAATATTTCTGCATATTACTCCTGAGTCTATCCCCTTTCACTCTCATCCTATGTTCCTTTGTAACAGAGTTTGCTTTCAATCAAAAGGTATTTAAATGTCTCTATCATATCTCCTCTGTTTTGCCTTTCCTCTAACATATACATATTAAGATCTTTAAGTCCGTTCTCAAATGCTTTATAATGAAGACCTTTATCCATTTTAATAACCACCTTCTGCACCAACTCCATCCTGTTTATATCCTTTTGAAGGTGCAGTCTCCAGAACTGCACACAACTGAGGTCGCACTAAAGACTAATACAGAGGCACTATCACCTCCTTTTTTCTGCTAGCCATTCCTCTCTCTATGCACTGTGACATAGTGGGTCCTTCTAGCCCGTGTAATGAAGCTAAAAAGCCAGGAACAAAAGTAGAGCTGAGCTGTAAACAGAAGCACATGGCTCCTGGTTACCGTGGGAACCAAGCACGGAAGCAAGAGAAACGCAGGTGCTATCATTCAAGGGGTGAATCACAAGGTAATGCAGGACACCTGTTAGGGGGTGGAGTTGAGCACGGCCCCAGAATTCACCCTATTAAAGAAGGATCAGGTGAGTTAAGTAAGGGGAGTAGGTGGAGTAAGGTAGGCAGAGAAGGAAGTAATGAAGAGTTGGCTGAAGAAGCAGGAAGTGAGGCATACGAGCTGGAGAGAGAAGCTATTGAGAGCTACACTGAAGACAGCTATGCCCAGAGTAAGCCAGAGTCTCTATGGAAAGGAGAGACAGATTCCTTCTTGAGGAGAAAGAAAGAAACCCCGAGGACAGGATATAACAAGGGCAAAGGGGATTGTCTGCAATATCCTGGGGAGCACGGGAGAGACAGAAAGCCTAGGAGGCAAGTGAAATGCTATGAGCAGGGCTTAGGTTGGGAACCTACAGCTGTTCAAAAGCACCAGAGAAAACCTCCACCAGTAAGGCTGAAAGGTAAGCCAAAAGGCTTGAATATACTTCATTACAGTGACTGTTTGTACCCAGAAGGGTGGTGCTGGGAAAAGAATACTGTGCCTGATAGTCTGTGTGAAAGCCAGTATTTGACCCAGCATATCGTGTAAAGCCTGGAGCAGTAAGAAAGGGCATGGCACCAGCAGTGCCGGTTCAAACATTTCCTTATGAGCAGGAGGAATTGATGGACTGTGAACCAGAGTGTATTGATACTGGAGAAGAGATAGATATAATGGACTGTACATTATCTCTGGCCAATGGAATAATTTCATTGCGTTGAAAACCTGCTTGAAAAGAGAGTACAGCACAGATAGCACGTGGAAACAGAGAGCTGTGAGGAAACAGCGTGGCTTTGTTTGAATGTTTGTTTTCACCTTGGTTAATGCTGAAGAAGCCTTTTTCTGTTAAGGAACTTTTGTTTGTCCAAATACCAGTAAATACCTGGATTGTGTTTTCTGTTCATGGTAAAATCCACCCCGGGAGGGGAAATAAAATCCTTTGGTTGCTTAACCACTTTTTCCACAACTGCTCCTTATTGATTTGGTGAAAAGACTACACTTCCCAAGGGGCATTGCTCCAGGATCTGTAAAACAGCTATTTCAATAGGGAAAAACCCACTCCCTTAACCTCTACTCGGGGGTTTAAGGAGAGCTGGTGACAAATGGCGTAGTAGTTTGGATTTTTGCCTGGATTGGAGGACACCACAAGGACGGAGGTTCCTGCAGCAAAGAGCTGACAACCAGAGGAAAGATCCAGAGCTCAGCTGACAGTCGGTCAGACTGGGGAGTTCCCTTTTCTCAGTGCCTGACTCTGCACTGGTGCCAGGTAATTGTGGCTGGGCACGGGCGGAGAAGGATACAAGGAGAAAGGGTGGTGCACAGGCATAGTGCACGACGTTGAAAAAAAAAAGTGAATTTTTTTTCTCTCTTTTTTTTTTTGGGCCACACTTGGTTTTTTTTTTTGTGTTTGTGTTGCAGGTATCAGGAGATCCAGAATGGACCCGCAAGAAATATTAAAATGGATGTCCCTGCAATGGGATAAGCAGCTGGAGATGGCACAAAGGGTGCATAACCAAGCAATGGCTGCCGTACAAGAACAGCTGAGACCTGTAAATGCTCTCATAGAACATTTAGCCAAGCAACAGCAGGAGCCAGTGGAAGTTTTTCCAGGATTTACCCAAGGGGTAGGACTGAATGGTTCAGGATCACTTTTGCTGGGACAGTTATCTCCTACTGACAATGTAGATGATTATGTAGATGCATTTGAATGGATTGCAGAAGCCGTCAAACTGCCTAAGGAGCAGTGGGCTATAAGATTTGCTATGTCTTTATCTGGTGAAGCTTTGTCAGCATACAAGTCAATGCCAGCTACTTTAGCAATGAGTTATGAGGCTGTAAAGAGTGCGGTACGAGACAGGTTAGGGCTCACCCCTCTATTCTACAGGCGAAGGTTTAGGGAGGCAAAGTTAAAGCCTGGAGAAACCCCTAAAGCCCTGTATTTTAGAATAAAGGGATTAGCTTGTAAGTGGCTCAAACCTGAGCAGCAAAATGTAGAATCTATGCTTGATGAAATAATGTTGGAACAGTACATGGAAGCTGTACCTGCTGAGGTTTAAAAGTTTCTTATGTTACAGAACTGTAAGACAACAAATGAAGCAGCGGCCATGACAGAACGGTATTTTGAGGCTGAGTTCTCAAGAACCTCAAAATCCGGCGTTCTGGGCATGACGCAGGCGGATAAAGTGAGTAAGAATTTTGAATGTAAAGTACCTTGGAAAAATAGTGGTTTTTCCTCTACAAAAGGAAAGTGTTTCAAATGTGGAGATGTTGGGCACTTGCAAAAAGATTGTATTACACGCACTGCCTTAATATCTGGTAGTGGGGAAAACCTTAAAGCAGGCTTTTTACTACCAGTCCAGGTGGAGGGCATAAAGGCCCAAGCGCTACTAGACTCGGGCGCTAACCAGAGTATGGTGTCCCAACGGCTCTGGGAAGCCATACAAGCTCAAGTAGCGCCGAGTCCAGCAGTGGGGCAGGTGAAAGTACAGTGTTTGCACGGGTCAGCCTCCTATTACCCCGTATATGACCTCATGATAGAAGGTTTAGGAGCAGCCAAGAGAGTAAAGGTGGCAATAATCCCACAGCTGTTACATGATGTAATTCTGGGAAATGATTGGCCCCCATTTTGCCGGGGAATTGAAAAGGGAATAGCAGAAAGGACAGGCTATGTCTCTACCCGCTCCCAGGCAAGAACCCCCCATAGGGAGGAGAACCCTGCCGAAGAAGTGGCAGGCCCATCTCACGTTAGGGAGGATTCCCCTGACTTAGAAAAGGGATATGATGAGGAAGCAATAGACCCATTGCCCATACAGACTGACCTTTTTGATACCATGCCCAAGGAGGTAAGGAAAGGAAAGGCCAAGAAAAAACAAGAAAGGCAGCACAGGACCCAAGGAAGGGCTGATTTGGGAGCCGGGGAGGGCTTACCATGGGTACCCTCGGAGTTGGTAAAGAAATTCCCATCCTTCCCAGGGGAACAGAAAGCGGATCCCGCTTTGAAAAGAGCCTTTGGGTTTGCGCAGGAGGAAAGAGATACTCTGCCCCGATTCCTGTTAGAAAGGGATATCCTGTACAGGGAGAGTAATAACCCACTTACCGGTGAGGTGAGAAAGCAGTTGGTGGTACCAACCACATTTAAGGCCATAGTGATGCATCTAGCCCATGACCACCCAGTAGGAGCCCACAAGGGGATTCAGGGGACATTGGACCAGGTCTTAGCCCGTTTTTACTGGCCAGGGGTCTACAAGGAAATTTCCCACTATTGTGAAGCGTGTCCAACCTGCCAACGGGTTACTGCCTCGAAACCGAGAGCAGTGCCTATGATATCCACACCTGCCATATCCACGCCCATTAGGCGAATGGCAATGGACATCATAGGGCCACTCGTAAGGACTCTCCGAGGTTTTCAGTATGTATTAGTGATCGTGGACCAAGCTACACGGTTCCCTTGGGCCATACCCATGAGAAACACATCTGCCAGAACAATAGCTTTGGAATTGATAAAATTGTTCTGTGAGGTTGGCTTCCCTCAAGAGATGCTCACTGACCAAGGGAGCAACTTTTTATCGAAATATTTAGCCAGTGTGTGGGATGCTTTTGGCATACACCACGTGCGGACTGCAGCATACCACCACCAGTCCAATGGGATGGTTGAAAGAACAAACCAGACCATAAAGCAAATGCTTAGGAGGGGACTAGATGGGCAGATGTCCGAGTGGGATACATTGTTACCTTTTGTTTTATATGCATGTAGGGAGCGTGTATAGGCGTCCATAGGGGCATCCCCGTACGAGCTGTTATTTGGTAGAGCCCCCAGAGGAGTTCTCGACATACTCAGGGAACAATGGGTGGAACCAGATAGGGGGGAGACAGACGTACCCCAGTTCCTCAAAGACTTAAGAAGTCGTTTGAAGAGAACGGCGCAAGCCTCTTTGGGAAACTTGCAGGTTAGCCAAAAGAGGCAGAAGAAGTACTACAACCGGGGAACAAAACCCCGTCAATTGGCAATAGGCGACAAAGTGTTGATTATGGTGGCCGAGGTAGGTCCAAAATTCGAGTCCAGATGGAAGGGGCCCTGTAAGGTAGTGGAGAGGGTAGGTCCCGTCTCATACAGGGTAGAGAATAGTAAGGGCTGGCGCCAGGTATATCAAATTAATGTCTTAAAACCCTGGCAAGAAAGGGTATCCACAGTACAATTAGCTATGAAGGAGCGCCACAGGAACCCTACACAAGGGATTACGTGCTGTCCGTTGCAGGCTTTGGCAGCCCGTAATATTTTAAGGGGGGGGATCTGTGACATAGTGGGTCCTTCTAGCCCGTGTAATAAAGCTAAAAAGCCAGGAACAAAAGTAGAGCTGAGCTGTAAACAGAAGCACATGGCTCCTGGTTACCGTGGGAACCAAGCACGGAAGCAAGAGAAACGCAGGTGCTATCATTCAAGGGGTGAATCACAAGGTAATGCAGGACACCTGTTAGGGGGTGGAGTTGAGCACGGCCCCAGAATTCACCCTATTAAAGAAGGTTCAGGTGAGTTAAGTAAGGGGAGTAGGTGGAGTAAGGTAGGCAGAGAAGGAAGTAATGAAGAGTTGGCTGAAGAAGCAGGAAGTGAGGCATACGAGCTGGAGAGAGAAGCTATTGAGAGCTACACTGAAGACAGCTATGCCCAGAGTAAGCCAGAGTCTCTATGGAAAGGAGAGACAGATTCCTTCTTGAGGAGAAAGAAAGAAACTCCGAGGACAGGATATAACAAGGGCAAAGGGGATTGTCTGCAATATCCTGGGGAGCACGGGAGAGACAGAAAGCCTAGGAGGCAAGTGAAATGCTATGAGCAGGGCTTAGGTTGGGAACCTACAGCTGTTCAAAAGCACCAGAGAAAACCTCCACCAGTAAGGCTGAAAGGTAAGCCAAAAGGCTTGAATATACTTCATTACAGTGACTGTTTGTACCCAGAAGGGTGGTGCTGGGAAAAGAATACTGTGCCTGATAGTCTGTGTGAAAGCCAGTATTTGACCCAAGCATATCGTGTAAAGCCTGGAGCAGTAAGAAAGGGCGTGGCACCAGCAGTGCTGGTTCAAACATTTCCTTATGAGCAGGAGGAATTGATGGACTGTGAACCAGAGTGTATTGATACTGGAGAAGAGATAGATATAATGGACTGTACATTATCTCTGGCCAATGGAATAATTTCATTGCGTTGAAAACCTGCTTGAAAAGAGAGTACAGCACAGATAGCACGTGGAAACAGAGCTGTGAGGAAACAGCGTGGCTTTGTTTGAATGTTTGTTTTCACCTTGGTTAATGCTGAAGAAAGCCTTTTTCTGTTAAGGAACTTTTGTTTGTCCAAATACCAGTAAATACCTGGATTGTGTTTTCTGTTCATGGTAAAATCCACCCCGGGAGGGGAAATAAAATCCTTTGGTTGCTTAACCACTTTTTCCACAACTGCTCCTTATTGATTTGGTGAAAAGACTACACTTCCCAAGGGGCATTGCTCCAGGATCTGTAAAACAGCTATTTCAATAGGGAAAAACCCACTCCCTTAACCTCTACTCGGGGGTTTAAGGAGAGCTGGTGACAGCACCCAAGCATCCTTCTGACTTTTGCTGTCACCTTTTCTACCTGTTTAGTTGTTTTAAAATCATCAGAAACAAACACGCCCAGGTCCTGCTCTTCTTTCATGAACAGAAGTACTTTGCCCTCTAAACTGTACCGCTCCCTTGGCTTTTTGCAGACCAAGTGCATGACCCTGCATTTTTTAACATTGCAACGTTGCAGGGACGAGGAGAGCAGCGATCTTGTCGGGGGTGAGAGCAGGAGCTCCCCCTTCCTCCCAAATGCCCGCCAATCAGCAGCCATATGGAACGGCTTAAAACTGCCGTTGCAGGGGCGCGCCCCCGCCTTGTGGGCCCGCGCCTGAGGGCCTCGCCAGAGGGCCCTTTGGCGTGGCCTTTAGGCGGTGGTCCGTGGCGTCTGTTGCTGAAGGTTACACCGATGGTATGGATTGGGGTGTCCTGCCTATAGTTTGTGGTAATTTGTTGTTTCATGTTCCTCTCCTTCTATTATCTGTTTCTGTCCTCTACTCTGTCCTATCATATAAATGGCGTTCTTTTCCTATTTTCCTCGAATGATATAGTTTTGTAAACCGCTCTAATGCCTCTGGCCTGAGCGGTATATCAAATTCTAAATAAACATAAATAAACATAAACATAAATTTCAGCTGCCAAATTTTTGACCATTCTTCAAGCTTAGCTAGATCCCTCCTCATGTTATCTACTCCTTCCTGGGTGTCAACTCTATTGCAGATTTTGGCATCATCCACAAAGAGGCAAACCTTACCAGACAGCCCTTCTGCAATATCACTATCAAAGATGTTAAAAAGAATTGGACCAAGGACAGAGCCCTGTGGCACACTCAGATACATTTAAGTAAAAATCAAACAGAGTTAAAAAATTCCAAATTAACTCTGTCATCAATTAGCCAGACAATAGTATCAAAAAACAAACTTTGATATGCCTGTATGCAAATTCTAGAGTCTAAAAGTAAGATGGGAGAGTTAGAATATATAGCAATGAATGAAGATTAGATATAATTACCATCTCAGAGACCTGTGGAAGGAGGATAACCAATGGAACACTGTGATACCAGGCTACAAACTATTTCCAATGATAGAGCGGAGGGGTGGCTCTATATGTTAGAAAGGACATCGAGTCAAACAGGATAAAGGTTTTGCAGGAAACAAAATATACTGTAGAATCTCTATGAATAGAAATTCCATGTTAAAAAAGGGAAGGAAATGTCAGTGGAACTGTATTACTGTCCACCTGGACAGAATGAACAGACAGATGATGAAATACTAACAGAAATTAGGGAAGTTAGCAAAGTTTACAACACAGTAATAATGGGAGGTTTCAATTACCCCGGTATTGACTAGGTCAATGCCACATCAGACGTAGAAACATAGAAACACAAAAACAGAAACATGATGTCAGAAAAAGACCACATGGCCTATCTAGTCTTGCGTCCTATCTAGATGAAGTAAATGACTGCTTCATGGAGCAGCTGGTTCAGGACAAACATGCAGGGATGCTATTTTAGACCTAGTCCTCAGTGGAATCTAGGATCTAGTGTGAGAGGTAACTGTTTTGGAGTTGCTTGGCAATAGCGATCATAACATGATCACATTTGATTTAATAAATGGAGGGAGGATAGCAAGGAAACTGACGGCACTAGCATTTAACTTTCAAAAAGGAGACTATAATAAAATGAAGAAAATGGTTAAGAAAAAACTAAAAGGAGCAACTGCAAAGGAAAGAATTTACATCAGGCCTGGGTGTTATTTAAAAAAAACTAACTTGGATGCCCAGACCATATGTTTTCCATGCTTAACAACAGGTAGAAGGAAGGCCAAACGTGAGGTCAGAGAGGCTATTATAACTAAGAGAGAATCCTTCAGTCAATGGAAAAAAGAGCCAAATGACAAAAACAGGAAACAACATAAATACTGGCAAGTTAAATGCAAGGTATTGATAAGGCAGGCAAAGAAAAAATTTGAAAAGAAACTTGCCGTGGAAACAAAAGCACATAATAAAATCTTTTTCAAGTATATTTGTAGCAAACCACCCGTGAGGAAGTTAGTTGGACCATTAAATGATGGAGGGGTAAAAAGTGCACTGAGAGAGGACAAAGCCATAGTGGAGACACTGAATGAATTCTCTGCTTCAGTCTTACTGAAGAAGATGTAGGAAACTTACCCATGCCAGAAATGATATTTAAAAGGGATGTATCAGAGGAATTGAAACAAATCTTGATAAATCAGGAAGATGTAATACAGATAATTGATAAACTAAAGAACAGCAAATCACTGGACCGGATGACATACATTCCAGGGTGCTTAAAGAACTGAAATACTGACTAGCTACCCCCTAACCTGAATATAACCTTCAACTTACAAATGTAAATAGTTGCCACTGTTGATATAACACAGTTAATTTTCTCTGACGTTTTATAGTTGTATCTTTACCAGTTTCATGTAAAATCATTGTGTGAAATGCAAAACGCTTTGATAACATTGAAAGGCGTTATATAAGAAATATTACATAAATAATCTGTGATCAATCATTAAAATCATCCATCAGTAGTACCCGAAGATTGGAGTGGCCATTGTAACCTCAATTTTTTAAAATGGTTCCAGAAGTGATCCAGGAAACTACAGACTAGTGAGCCTGACATCAGTATTGGGCAAAATGATAGAAACCATTAGAAAAAACAAAATTACTGAACATGTAGATAGTCATGGTTTAATGCCGAAAGCCAACATTTATTTATTTATTTTTTTATTTGGCCAGTTTTGTATACCACCTTTTCCTTCAATCAAAGTGGTAGGGATGTAACAAGGGGTGAACATTTAACAGAGGTATCAATACATACATAAATTCTGGGGGGTGTGCCCCAGTCCTGAAGTGGTGGTGCGTGGTGGCTGAGTCGGCAAGGCTGCGATGGGTTGGGGTTAAGGTCTTTGTTCAAATGAGACCCTGAATAGGTGGGTTTTGAGGGATTTTCGGAAGTCCTTGAGGTCCCTTTGTGCTCTTAGTTCCTCAGGGAGGGAGTTCCATAGGTCTGGTGCCGAGAGCATGGATTTAAACCAAGGAAAGTCTTGTCTCACCAATCTCATATTTTTTTGAAGGTGTGAATAAATAGATAGACAAAGGTGAACCGACTGATATAATGTATCTCGATTTTCAGAAAGTCTTTGAAAAGGTCCCTCATGAGAGACTCTTGTGGAAATTAAAAGGCCATGGGATAGGAGGCAGTAAACTATTGTGGATAAGGAACTGGTTGAAAGACAGAAAACAGAGAGTAGGGATAAATGACCAATTTTCTCAGTAGAGAAAGGTGAATAGTAGAGTATCCAAAGGATCTGTGCTGGGCCTGCTGCTTTTTAACATATTAATAAATGACTTGGAAATGGGACTAACGAGTGAGTTGATCAGATTTGCAGATGACACCTAATTATTTATAATTGTTAAAATACAAGAAGATTGTAAAAAAAATCCAAGAGGACCTTGATAAATTGGGAAACTGGGCATCCAAATGGCAGATGACATTTAATATGGACAAGTGCAAAGTTATATACTTAGTGAAGAACAAGCCAAACTAAGTTATACAATACAATGTTCCATATTAGGAACCCCACCCAGGAAAAGGATTTAGGCATCACCATGGATAATACACTGAAACCGTCTGCTCAGTGTGCAACAGCAACTAAGAAAGCAAATAGAATGCCAGAAATCATAAAGAAAGGAACAGAGAATAAAGCAAAGAGTATTATAATGCTTCTATATTACTCCATGGTGCAACCACATCTTGAATATTGTATGCAATTCTGGTCACCATATCTTAAAAAGGATAAGCAGAATTGGGAAAAAGGAACAGAGTAGAACAACAAAAATGGTAAAGGGGATGGATGGATGGATATCCCTACAAGGAAATCCTTAAAAGGTTAGGGTTCTTCAACTTGGAAAAGAGATGGCTGAGGAAAGGAATGTTAGAAGTCTATAAAATAATGAATGGAGTTGAATGGGTAAATGTAGATCGGTTGTTTACCCCTTCAAAAAGAAGACAGACTAGGGGACACGCAACAAAGCTACAATCTAGAACGTTTATTTATTTATTTAACGTTTTTTATATACCGCTCTCGCCTTCACTCAGAGCAGTTTACAGAGAACATTAAACTTTTGCAGACTACTAGTGGGAGATCACAGTTGACTGCTATAATAAAACATAGGTAAACATGGTAACATATATTGAACTTTTAAAATTGCAAAAAACTTGTGTGCAAGTATATAAACGTAGTCTTTTAAGGCTAATCTGAGAAAATTTTCACTCAACGAGTAATCAAACTCAGGAATTCGTTAGAGGATGTAAGAAAAGCTGTTACTGTAGCTGGATTTAAATGAGGTTTGGACAAGTTTCTGGAGGAAAAGTCCAGAAACCATTATTAAAGAGGACCAGGGAAATCCACTGCTTACCCATTGGACAAGCAGCATGGAATCTGTGTATCTTTTCGGAACCTGACAGGTATTTGTAACCTGGATTGGCTACTACTGGAAACAGGATACTAGGCTTGATGAACCCTTTGTCTGACCCAGTATGGCATATCTTATGTATTTATGTTCCTAAAGTAGACTGGTATGAGAGGAGGAAAGATGGGGTCCAAGGTAATGGTCAATCCAGGCTATTTTGAATTATGCCGAGAACACAAGAGTACATCATGATCTTCTGTCAAGAGGGAAGAGAAGAATGAACCCAACGCCCAGAGGAAGGGCAGGGTAAGAATTTTGGAGGTGTCGGAGACTTAAACTGTAGTTAAAAGGAACACTACTACTTGGGTTGAGGAGAGACAACTGGCTTAAGTTGAGTCATCTCCCCTTGTTGTAGCTTTTGCACAAAAGGGTGCTGAACTTGTTGAGGCTATTTCTGGTAACAGAACCCTCAGCAATATTGATTAAAAGAAGTATACCTAACCAAGAAGGCTGAGAAAGGCAGAGAGATGCAGAGATGTATAGCAATGATCTTTTTCATATCAGTTGCTTCCATTAAGAACATAAGAAATTCCTTGGGGGCTGAATAGGTGGGCAGAAAAAGGGTTGGTAGCTTTAGCTCAAGTGTTGCAACAGGGGGACGTAGTGCCTTATGATGTGTTGACGAACTTCTATGGTTTGGAGGGGAGAGATTTCTTTGAGTATGTACAACTTCACCATTTTCTCCAGCAAAGGGGGTGACCGGCAGGAATTGGCAAAGGAGAGCACATAGTTTAAAGCAATGTTTTTAGGGGGTTTAGGGAAGAATGGGGTGCTTTCTAAACTATATGGGGTTTAAAACTGTGATGGGCCTGGGAAAGCGGAGTATATGCAGAGCAGGACCTGGGGGAATGTGGGATGAGGAGGATTGGAAAAAGATTGCATTAGAACATATAAGAACATAAGAAAATAAGATATGCCATACTGGGTCAGACCAAGGTCCATCAAGCCCAGTATCCTGTTTCCAACAGTGGCCAATCTAGGTCATAAGTACCTAGCAGTTTCTCCAAAAAGACACAGGTTCCTCAATGCTTGTATTGGGTCAAGCAGTGAAATCCTGTGTCATAGTAACATAGTAAATGACGGCAGATAAAGACCAGTATGGTCCATCTAGACTGCCCAGTAAGATGGAAATAGTAGATGCACCTGCCGCTCCGTGCAGGCCATCCCTCCCCATGTCTTGGTTTAGGGGTGAACCTACCGCTCCATGTAATACACCCCTATTTGTCCCTTTTAATAATGATTTATGGACCTTTCCTCTAGGAACTTGTCCAAACCTTTTTTAAACCCAGCTACACTAACAGATTTTACTACATCCTCCGGTAACAAATTCCAGAGTTTGATTACACGTTGAGTGAAAAAATATTTTCTCTTATTAGTCTTAAATAGTTTACCCTGTAGCTCCATTGCATGTCCCCTAGTCTGTCTATATTCTGATGACGTAAAGAATCTATCTACGTTTACCCGTTCCACTCCATTCATTAATTTATAGACTTCTATCATATCTCCCCTCAGCCGTCTCGTTTCCAGGTTGAAGAGCCCTAACCTCTTTAGCCTCTTTATCCCCTTTACCATTTTGGTGGCTCTTCTCTGTATCTTTTCTAATAACGCTATATCTTTTTTTAAGATATGGCGACCAGAATTGCACACAATATTCAAGGTGCGGTCGCACCATGGAACGATAAAGAGGCATTATAATATTCTTTGTTTTATTTTCCATTCCTTTCCTTATGATTCCTAGTATTCTATTTGCTCTCTTGGCTGCCGCTGCACACTGGCGGGAGGGTTTTAACATATTATCCACGATGACGCCTAAATCTTTTTCCTGGGTGGTGGTTCCCAATGTGGAACCTTGTATCATGTAACCATAGTTTGGGTTGTTCTTTCCTAGGTGCATAACTTTGCCCTTGTCCACATTAAATTTCATCTGCCATTTGGATGCCCAGTCTTCCAATTTATCAAGATCCTCTTGTAATTTTCCAAAATCCTCTTGGGTTTTAACAACAGCAGCAGACTCAGTACAGATCCCACTATTCTCCACTGGGAAAATTGGCCATTTAGCCCTACCCTCTGCTTTCTATCTTTTAACCATTTCCTGATCCACAATAGTATATCACCTCCTATCCCATGACTTTTTAGTTTTGCCAAACGTCTCTGATGAGGGACCTTGTCAAAGGCTTTCTGAAAGTCCAAATACACTATATCAACTGACTCACCTTTGTCTACCTGTTTATTCACACCTTCAAAAAACATAACAGATTAGTAAGACGAGATCTTTCTTGTCTAAAGCCATGTTGGCTGTCTCCCATTAAGCCATGACTATATACATGCTGAGTAATTTTGTTCTTTATGATGGTTTCTACCATTTTTTCCCGTTTCTGTGCTGCCTGCTGCTGAGGGAATCATCTGTGTGTCTGCCTGCAGGCCGGCGTCGCCGCAGTTACCACTGCTCTCCCCAGGGGACCTATAAAAGCTGAGCTGGTGAGCTGCTGTGTTTGGAGCCGTTTCTGAGCTTCCTGCCACTGAGGGAATCATCTGTGTGTCTGCCTGCAGCCCGGCATCACCACGGTTACCATTCCTCTCCCCGGGGGACCTATAAACTGCACTTCCTCAAGCGCACGGCTGTTGGCGTGTGGCTGGGGGCGTGCAACAAGGGGCATGTTTGTCCCTTATGAGCCCCTTAGGAGCACTGGGGAGCATGATAGTGGACTTTGAATGTTCTGTTTAGTAAATGGAGTGTAAAGTAAGTGGTATATTTACGGTGCCTGGGAAACGGAAAGTTAAAGGTAGTAAGGCAGTGGCAGGGTTGGGTCCTATGGACAAACACTTAGTAGCGAAGATTGATGTTTTAGAACAGGTGAGGTTGCAGTTGGTATCATTAGGTGAGGGAGCTTCTTTAAGCTCCCCGGAGAGGACTCCGCCCCCTCCTCCTCAGCTGTTTTTGCAAGACTCTCCTTTAGGGGATGGATTGGGTTTTTCTTCTGGTGTCTTCAGTGATTTGACACCTTGCCCACACCTGTGCAATGTAATTTGGATAAAGTTTCTATTTCTCCGGTGGGTTCCACCACTTCTTTACAGGATATATGGCAAGTAGTGTCACGCACAGAGGCCCTTCTTACTACTGTAGTTCCTCAATTTTGTGTATTCTCCCAGGAGACTACTGCAAAATTCCATCAGGTGGATATCATGTTGGGGACTCTAGGGAAAAGGTCTCCAGCTTGGATTCCCAGGTTGTTTTCTTGAGTACAGCGGGCGTGTCCTCTATTAAGGACAGCCTGTTGAAACACCATAAGTTGGAGTCTCTGGAGAACATATTTCGTAGTAAGAATTTGTGTTTTCTTAATTTTCCTAAGACACATTTGTTATCACCAGATATCTTGTTAAGAAACTATTTTAAGGAAGTTTTGTTGTTACCTAATGTTGATGAGATTGTGATTTCTAGGTTGTATTATGTTCCTGATAAGATTGTGCGGACGTCTTCGGGGCAGGAGGGGGAGGGAATTCTGGAGTCTAAACCAGAGTTCAGTCTCTCTGCCTTTCTTGAAGACTTGCAAGATATTATAAATACTAGAGCTATTTTGGTGGTTTCCTTTATGAATGATGGTGATAAAGCTTTAATTTTGAGACGTTATTTTAGATATAAGGATGTTACCTTTTGTGGTGGGAAACTTCAGTTGTTCCCAGATGTCTCCAGAGCTACCCAAGTGAGGAGGAAAGCTTTTTTGTTATTTAAAACTCATGTGCTGGGTTTATCCGGCACTTTTTATTTAAGATTCCCCTGCAAGTGTTTAGTTACATTGTTGGGGGTGAAATATGTTTTCCTTGATCCTTCTCACTTGGAGAAACTTTTGGTTAGCAAGGAAGCGACTGTACCTATGATTGAGGAGAGTTGAGGGTTTATGGTAATCATGTAAGTTACATGTTTTCATTTAGGAGTTATAAAGTTTTTTGCAGCTTATTGTGAGGTTAAATTGCCTCTTATTTCCTTTTTGTGTTTTTTTCCTTTTTCTTTTTTGCTCCCTTGATGTGGGCTATTATCCCATGTTTCCTGTGTTACTTAATATTATTGGAAATGTTAATCCTGTATTTATGGAGATTTTACCTTTGTTTATGTTTTATGTATATTGTATAAACATCAATAAATATATAAATATAAATCAGCATCCTAGACAAACACATAGTACTCAAAGAAGAAGTTAAGTATCTGGGCATCACACTAGACAGAGCTCTGAACCTAAAATCCCACATCACTAAAACCGCAAACAAGGCATATCATCGATTGAAAACAATCAGACAAATCAAACCAATGCTCCGTCAAGACCACTTCCGCACAGTGTGTCAAGCATTCATTACACCACTGCTTCATTATGGAAACTCACTATATCAAGGCCTTCCTCAACAGACACTCCACCCACTACAGATGGTACAAAACACCACAGTGCACATCATTACAGACACTCCAAGGACCAAACACATCACTACAACAACTATACTGGCTCCCAGTGGTGGCAAGAGCTAAATACAAAACAATCATGATCATCTTCAAAATCATTCATCATCTCTCAGCAGACATACTCCAAAATGTTATAACAAGGGACATCAGCAATAGACCAAGAAGAACCAATAACAACAACATGATCGGCACACCTGCAGGCTACCACAAAACCAAACAAACAACTTCAAAAAGAGCACCATCACTGCTGGCATCCACACTATGGAAAGCCCTCCCAACGAGCCTGAGGCATTAGATGACCTCACAGACTTCCGCAAAAACCTCAAAACATTTTTATTTATAGAAACCTATCCAAACAGTAACACTACTACCTCCACCAACTAACCACACACCCATCCCATCCACACACACAAATCTATCATACCACATTAATAAATACCTTTATGTTAAATGTTACCTCAATTGTACTGTCTAAATACTGTTAAGTAACTGTACTGTCTAAACGTTTACATGTACCCTAATGTTAAATGTAACCTTCCAATTGTGATGTGACGTGACCACCTTGATTGAAGGAAAAGGTGGGATACAAATCTGGTGAGCTACTGTGAGCTAAATAAATAAAGGAAAAAAGAGAAATTAGACTTACCTGCTAATTGTTGTTCCTTTAGGAACTCCAGTTCAGTCCCTCACCACTGGGTAGTGCACCTCTTCTCGCAGCATGGAGACTGGGCATGTCAGACTTGTGACACCACTGTACATATCCTGCTGGCACCTCCCACCAGCTTCCAGTGACCTAATGACAAAGCAGACTCAGAGGAGCAACAAATAAGTAGCTATAGTATTAAATATAACGATTAACTTGCAAACTGAACTAACATCCTTAAATAGAGGATAACTCTCCCTCTCCCGTTAGAAGGAAAACAGAACAGAAAGAGGAGAGAGAGAAGACAGAATGCAGGTTATACATTGCCTGAGTACAGAAAAAACTGGCTGATTTTCTACTGCTTGGCTGCTGCCAACCGTCCTAACCAAAAAAGGACTCTGCGGCAACTGACCACATCCTGGGCGGGAATCGGGACTGAACTGGAGTTCCTCAAGGAGCAACAATTAGCAGGTAAGTCTAATTTCTCTTTCCTTATTGTCCCTCCAGTTCAGTCCCTCACCACTGGGATGTAACAGAGCAGTAAATTAATGGGAGGGACCTGTCCACCCGGACCGCAAAACCGCAGACCCGAAACAGGCATCTCCCGCCGCCTGAACATCCAGGCGATAATGTTTACTGAACGTATGCAAGGAAGACCACATGGCCGCCCTGCAAATCTCAACCAGAGGAACCAAACTATGTTCCGCCCACGACGCCGCTTGTGCTCTAGTAGAATGAGCCCTAAGCCCCAAGGGCACCTGACAACCTTGCAAAATATATGCTGTGGCAATAGCTTCACGTATCCATCTGGATATTGAAGATTTGGCAGCCACTTCACTCTGACGCAGACCTCCAAAGAGTACAAACAAACGCTCCGACTTGTGGAAGGACTCCGAAACCTTCAAGTATTGCCGAAGAACCCTCTTAATATCCAACAAACGCAAACTACGGTCCATCGCGTTATCATCTGAGTAACCTAATACTGGCAAAGAGACAGATTGATTCACATGAAAAGATGAAACTACCTTTGGTAGGAAAGATGGAATGGGACACAACACCACTTTTTCCCTAGAAAAAGTCAGAAACGGTTCCCGACAGGGCAAGGCCGGCAACTCCAAGATATTTATTTATTTTATTTATTTAACAGTTTCTTCTATACCGCCCCTTCCAGAGATCAGGGGCGGTTTACATTGAACAAAAATTAACATACTTCCGTACATTTTACATGGAACATGTTTTAACTATATACACGTTTTGTTACATGGAACATATTTTAACGTTAACAATAACACTTTTTAAAAAACCTATATACAGGTTATGAAACATGGAGCATAACATAGTTATTTAGCAGTATTTATATACATTAGTGATATAGCTGTCAGTTTGGGTAAATCTTTTGGGTGTTGTGTATATTAAGGCAAGTATCTTTCTTGTGTTAGTCATTTGTTCTGTCTTGAGGACTGTGGATATTTTTTTGAGATTGTCTTGGAGAGGTCTTTTGTTGGTAGGGGATCTCAAAGTGTTTTGTAAAAAGGTATGTTTTAATTCCTTCTTGAATTGGTGGAGGTCCTTTATCATGCGGAGGGTTAATGGAATTTCATTCCAGAGGGTAGGGGCAGCAAAGGAGAAGGCTCTATCGCTTGTTGTTGCTTTGGTTTTTCTAAAATTTGTCTTTATGTTGAGGGAGTGGGTTGCGTTCTGTCTACGCGTTCCAGTTTCTGATGGAGGTTGTATTAGTGTAGATAATTGTGAGGGAGAGATGTTATTAATGAGTTTAAAAGTAGTTAGGAGGATTTTATATTTTATTCGGCTGCATATGGGGAGCCAATGTAGGTCTAAAAGTATTGGGGTCACATGATCTGTTAGTTTGGCTTTTGTAACCATCTTGGCACATATGTTTTGGGCCCTTTGGAGGAGGTATATGCTTTTAGTGGTAAGCCATTTAGGAGACTATTACAGTAGTCAAAGTGAGGGGTGATGAGGGAGTTGACTACTGATCTAAAATCATGTGTGTTGAGTAGGGGTCTCAGATGTTGTATTGTCTTGAGTTTATAGAATATTGTTTTTACTGTATGTTTTATGTGTGGGAGCATGGTGAGTGAGTGGTCCAGAATTATAACAAGGTACTTTACCTCCTTTTTAACAGGTATTGGTGTGTTACTTATTGTGATTGTAGTGGGGTAGTTATAGTCAGTGTCAGGTTTTCTCGTTATGAACATTGCTTCTGTTTTTTTGAGGTTGATGCTTAGGTGATTGTCTTCAAGCCATATGGTAGTCTCGCTCATGCACTGGAGTAAGACATCATATTTGGGGTTGTTGAGGTTTATGGGGATGGCAAGCATGATATCATCCGCGTATATGAAATGGTTGATTTTATACTTCTTGAATATGTTTGTAATTGGCTGGAGGTATAGATTGAAGAGGAGGGCGGAGAGGGCTGATCCTTGAGGAATACCTTGACCTTGAGGGAAAGTTTCTGATGTTTGATTACCTAATTGTATCCGTATTAATCTGTGTGAAATGTATGATTTGAACCATTCAAGGACTGTCCCTCCTATTTTTAAGCTTTCTAGTCTGTTGATGAGTGTTTTGTGATTGATGCTGTCAAATGCAGCGGATAGGTCTATGAAGAGGAGAAGGAAACCTTTGCTATTTTCATTAGTGCCTCTGATGAGGAGGTCTGTCAGAGCGATTAGGAGGGTTTCAACTCCATGGGAGGGGCAGAATCCAAGATATGCCACGCAGAGCAAATGGCTACCAAAAATACGGTCTTTAAAGTCAAATCTTTCAGTGAAGCCTGATGCAAAGGTTCAATAGGTTCCCTAGTCAAAGCTCCTAAAACCAGGTTGAGATCCCACAGAGGAGAAAACACTCTACGCGAAGGCCGCAGATGGGATACTGCTCTCAAGAAACGTACCACATCGGCATGGGCCCCGAAGGCGACTCCTTGAACGTTACATCGATAACAAGAAATAGCCGCCAGCTGTACTCTTAATGAACTGGCTGCCAATCCTTTATCGAAACCGTCCTGCAAGAAACTTAACACCAACGGCACCGACACCATAGCTGGACGAACTTGACGCTGCTCACACCAGTCTTCAAAAATATACCATACACAAATATATGTCAAGGACGTCGACCTCTTCCTGGCCAACAGTAAGGTGGCAATAACTGCATTAGAATAGCTTCTGTACCTTAACTTTGCCCTTTCAAGGGCCAAGCCGTAAGCGAGAACTGATCCATCTGCGGCATCTGCAGAGGACTCTGAAGCAGAAGATCTTCCCAAACTGGTAGTCGCCACAGACTCCCGTCGAGAAGACACACCAGATCAGCATACCACAGCCAACGGGGCCAATCTGGAGCCACTAAGACTACTCTCCCCCAATGGGCCTCGATGCGCTGAATCACTCGCCCTATGAGAGCCCAAGGAAAGAAAACGTAGAGGAGACCATGCGTGGGCCACTGCTGAAGTAAGGCATCCAGACCTTCTGACATCCTTTCTCGCCTCCTGCTGAAAAAACACGATTCACCTTTGACGACAGAAAGGTCGCCATGAGATCCATTATCGGAGATCCCCACTTGGTGACTATTTGAGTAAACACCTCCAGGTGAAGATCCCATTCCCCCAGATCTACCCATACTCGGCTGAGATAGTCCGCCATCACATTGTCCGATCCCACAATGTGCGCCGCCGACAGAGCCTGGAGATGCGGCTTAACCCAAGCGAACAGACTTTCTGCCTCTTCCTCAATTGCCGCGCTTCCCGTGCCACCTTGATGATTGAGGTATGCTACTGTTGCCGCATTGTCCGATAGCACTCGAACTGCTCGACCTCTTATGGTGGACACGAAGGCCCGAAGTGCCAGAGCTACCGCTCATAACTCCAGATGGTTGATCGACCATTCGGACTCCTGAACGGTCCAGAAGCCCTGCGCAAAGAGCTCCGCGCAATGAGCCCCCCAACTGGCTAGACTGGCATCTCTTAGCACCAGAAGCCAGCGTGGCTGCTCGAGAGGCATGCCTGCCTCCAGATTTCACGGACGCAGCCACCATAGCAGAGACACTCTTACCTGCAACAGACAGGGAAGACGTTTGGACAAAGAATCGTTCTGGTGAGACCAGCGGCGGAGCAGTGACCTCTGTAACGGACGCATGTGAGCCCTGGCCCACGGTACGACTTCCAGAGTCGCCGCCATTGTTCCTAAAACCCGGAGATAGTGCCACGCCGACAGAGCTGGACTATTCAAAAAATTGCACACCAATCGCCAAAGAGCTCGGGCTTGCAGATCTGGTAGAAAGACCGCTCCAATTCGAGTGCCGAAATGCACCCCTAAATACTCCAGAACTTGCGTTGGAACCAATCGGCTCTTGGCCGTATTGATCACCCAACCGAGATTCTGTAGGAGCTGTACCACTCTGTCCGTCACTCGCACACTCTCGGCTCTGGATTTTGCCTGAATCAACCAATCGTTGAGATAGGGATGAACTAATATCCCCTCTTTTCGCAGAGCCGCCGCCACCATCACCATTACTTTGGTAAAGGTGCGCGGAGCTGTCGCCAGGCCGAAGGGAAGTGCCTGGAACTGAAAATGCCCCCACGGCAGTGCAAACCTCAGAAACCTTTGATGATCCGGCCTGATCGGCATGTGTAAATATGCTTCTGTGAGATCTAGAGACGTTAAGAACTCTCCTTGACGAACCACTACTATAACAGACCGCAAGGTTTCCATCCGGAAATGAGGTATCCGCAGGCAGCGATTTACCCCTTTGAGATCCAGAATTGGACAGAAGGCTCCATCCTTCTTTGGTACCACGAAATAAAGAGAGTATCGACTGACACCGTAGAGTTGTCACGGTACCGGGACCACTGTCCCCAGCTGCAAAAGACAAGACAGAGACTCCTGTATCGCAACCGCCCTTTCTCGACCCCTGCTAGGAGACAGGACAAAGGAGTCGACCACTGGGTGGGCCAACTCGAGAGAATAACCCTCGCGAATGACCTCCAATACCCACTGGTCTGGTGTTATCTGGACCCAGTCAGGAAAAAACTCCCGAAGCCGACCCCCTATCGGCTGGATTCCTGCCAAGATCCCCCTCGCTTCATTGAGCCTTCCTAAATCCTGAGGAAGAGGGACTCGCAAAACCTCTGCCCACTCCCCGGAAGCCTCTATAACTCTGACCTCGAGAGGCAAACCTTCCTCTTTGAAAACCTCCCAAGCGGGAGGTACGAAAACACTGAAAAGCCCAAGATTGCCCACTTAAAGCTAACTGAGCCTGCCCCAGCTTTGGCTTGTCCTCTGGCAAGTGACCTCCTTTCGCCTCCCCCAAACCCTTGACTAGCTTGTCTAGATCATCTCCAAACAACAGTTTCCCTTTAAAAGGAAGTTTGTTAAGACGAGTCTTGGAGGAACTGTCTGCCGCCCAATTCCTTAGCCAAAGATAAAGGCGAGCGGCTACCAAGGAAGCCATGCAATTCGCTAAACCTCTAATAAGATCATAGTGTACATCGGCTAGATAAGCCGACCCTGACTCTAGCCTTGTCACATCCGCTAACTGCTCCTGCATCTGCTGCTCTGGCTGTTGCAAATGCTGCAACCAGCGAAGGCATGCTCTCGCTACCCAAGCCCCACAAATAGAGGCTTGCAGACACAAAGCATTAACCTCAAAAGCTTGCTTCAATAGGACGTTCACCTTCCGATACTGTGCATCCTTCAAAGCCGCACTGCCTTCCACCGGAATGGTAGTCTTTTCTGTGATCACCGAATCTGCTGCATCTATACGCGGAGAACGAAACATCTCCTGTTCTTGATCAGCCAAGGGATAAAGATGATTCATAGATCTCACACCACGCAAACCTGCCTCATTTGTTTGACGACCCGGTAAACAGGAAAAACCGCTTGGGACTTTCGCGCCGCCTGACTGAGAGGATCCTCTAACCCCTCATTCTCTGCTGGTGCCCCCGAAGAAAGGTTGAGCGCCTGAAGCATCTCTGTAATGAGCGCTGTTAGCTCCTCTCTCCGAAAGACCCGGATAATCTTGGCTTGGTCTTCAGGCTCCTGAATCTCACCTTCCTCCAACTCCTCTATTCCTGCTTCTGGCTCCATATCAAAGTCCTCACGTTCTGGCCAATCCGGATCCAGAGGCTGATCTTCCACCAACCGAGGCCTCTTAACTGGTCTACCGTCACCACTTCCAGACCTGTCCATGGTCGCTTGGGCTCCAGCGGCCCCAATAAGCACAGTATCAGCGACCGCCCCCTGTTGGCGTAAACAGTAGGCCTGATGAAGCAGTAGTATAAAATCCGGGGTAAAACCTCCTAGCGCTGCTCCCGCCCCTAGCGGCGCAGCAGAAGCACCTGGCACCACTGGACTGGTCTCAAGTAGAGCCTCCCCCCTCAGTAGCACCTGTAGGACCCTGCGTTCCCATCGGAGCACTCCCCATAGCGTTATCCTGGAGCTCTTGCTCCATATTAAGAGCTTCCGCAGCGCAGCCATGACACACACCAGCATCTGAGACCGTGCCCCGATAAGAGCCACAAACTAGGCACTGAGGGCGTGTAGGCATTAGTGCTACCGAGCCCCCGAAAAAAGAATATCAAAACTCGGTACCACACAGCTCACCAAAAAGGGTCAAGAAACAAAAATGTAAAGCAGCTATAGATAAATATAATTTTTTTTTTTTTAATGTGATGTCCCCTTTAAGAACAGAAACACAGAAAGCAAAATACCAACTAAAGAGTTAAAGGAATGAAAGGAATTAAAATAATTACAAGAATTAAAAGTTTACTGTGAGAGAAATCAGCACTGCAAGCAAAAATCAGCCTGTGATTCTCCTCAGCCCTGCTTGCCGTTAAAATACAGACCCCACGTGGCAGCAGGCCCTGATTCTCCCTCCGATCGCAAAAATTGCAATCGGATTACTCACCTTTGCCTCCGGGCCCCTTAACACCGACTGATTACCTCTCTGACCAAACAGAAATCCTGCATGCAGCACAGCTCTGATCAGCCTGAACTCAAGCAGCTGCAGCAGCTCAAGATATCCGAAGACTATTTCAGCACAGCTCAAAAGTGCTGAAATTGCGCAGGCCTGAGGAAGGCAGAAGTGCTGGACAGCTCCCTTCATGTAGACCAGAAGGGGACAGCAGACAGAAGGGTCAGAGATGACCGGGAGAGAGAGAGGTAGCCTTTCCCAAACTCCTCTGTATCTCCTCTTTCACCTTTCTTTTTTTTTTTTTAAAGAACTTTAACCAGCCCAAAGCAAAGGATCAAATTAAAGGGAAAATTAAATGCATAAAATCCTATCTAAACAGCCTAAAGCTCCTTATCCGTTCCTCTAGTGAGCCCAGCATCTAGGCTCACTCCCTCCAGCTGCATGGAGACTGGACACACTGGAAGCTGGTGGGAGATACCAGCAGGATATGTATGGTAGCGTCACATGTCTGACATGCCCATGCTGCGGGAAGACTTAGAGAAGCTAGCAAAGTAGTCAAGAAAGCAAAGATTCAAAAAGAGGAGGAAATAGCCAATGCAATAAAATGGGGGGATAAGACATTTTTAGTGAGAAGAGGAAGGGCAAAAGTGGTATTGTCAGACTCAAGGGTGAAGGGGGGGCATATTTATTTTATTTACTTAACATTTCTCATATACCGCCTTTCATGATATCAAGGCGGTTTACATTGAACAAACTGAAATTACATTGAACTTGGCATTTATAACATGGAGAACTATTTTACAGAGAACATGGGCATATGTAGAAGCTGATGAGGATAAAGCGGAACTGCTTAACAAATATTTCTGTTCTGTGTTCACAGATAAAGAACCAGGAGCAGGACCTCAGAAAACACCCACAAACAGGAACAGAAGCGAGGGACATCTTGAACAATTTTCAGAAGACCGTGTTCGTGAGAAATTAGCTAAACTTAAAGTAGATAAGGCGATGGGACCGGATGGGATATACCCTAAAATACTGAGGGAACGTGGGGACGTTCTAGCAGCTCCACTGGCTGACCTTTTCAATGCCTCGTTGGAGTAGGGTGTGGTGCCAAAGGACTGGAGAGAGGCTCATGTGGTGCCTTTACACAAAAGCGGAAGTAAGGATGTGGTTGAAAACTACAGACCGGTTAGTTTAACTTCGGTGGTGAGTAAGTTATTGGAAACGCTGCTGAAAGAGAAAATAGTGAGGTTTCTGGAGTCCAGCGGATTACAGGATCCGAGGCAGCATGGATTCACCAAAGGCAGGTCTTGTCAGACAAATCTGATTGATTTCTTTGACTGGGTGACCAGGGAGTTGGACCGAGGGAGAGCCCTAGATGAGGTGTATTTAGATTTCAGTAAAGCCTTTGATACTGTCCCTCACAGGCGACTTATAAACAAACTGAGCACCCTAGGGATGGACCTTAAAGTTACAGATTAGGTTAGAAATTGGTTGGGTGGGAGGCGACAAAGAGTACAGTTAAATGGAGCTCACTCTGAGGAGAAGGATGTTACCAGTGGTGTGCCCCAGGGATCTGTCCTTGGTCCGATTCTTTTTAACATCTTTGTTAGCGATATAGCGGAAGGGCTGTCGGGTAGGGTTTGCCTCTTTGTGGATGATAGCAAAATCTGCAATAGACACCCAGGAAGGTGTAGATAACATGAGGAGGGAGCTAGCTAAGCTTGAAGAATGGTCTAGAATTTGGCAGCTGGGATTTAGTGTTAAAAAATGTAAGGTCATGCATTTGGGCAGCAGCAATCCAAGGGAGCAATATAGTATAGGGGGTGAAGTACTTTTGTCCACTAAAGAAGAGCAGGACCTGGGTGTGGTTGTGTCTGATGATCTTAAAGTAGCTAAACAGGTAGAAAAGGTGATGGCAAAAGCTAGAAGGATGCTTGGGTGCATACGGAGAGGAATAGCTAGCAGAAAAAAGGAGGTGATAGTGCCTCTGTATAAGTCTTTGGTGCGACCTCATTTGGAGTATAGTGTGCAATTCTGGAGACCGCACCTTCAAAAAGATGTGAACAGGATGGAGTCAGTGCAGAGGGTGGCTACTAAAATGGTTAGTGGTCTTCATTATAAAGCATATGAGGACGGACTGAAGGATCTTAATATGTACACCTTAGAGGAAAGGCGAGATAGAGGTGATATGATTGAGATGTTTAAATACCTCCGTGGCATAAATGTTCAGGGAGAGAGCCTCTTTCAATTGAAAGCAAGTTCTGCTACGAGGGGACATGGGATGAGGGTGAAGGGAGATAGATTCAGGAGTGATATGCGGAAATATTTCTTTACAGAAAGAGTAGTGGATCCGTGGAATAGTCTCTCAGTGGAGGTGGTAGATATGAGGACAGTAACTAAATTCAAAAAAGCATGGGACAAACACAGAGGATCTCTAAAGGAAAAAAGGGGACTGTTGTAGTTGTTGATATGGAACGGCAGACTAGATAGGACATGTGGTCTTTTTCTGTCGTCATATTTCTATGTTTCTATGTTTCTAAGAGGTGCACTACCCAGTGGTGAGGGATTGAACTGGAGGGACGATAAGGAAGATTGCATTGGGAGTGGCAAAATTGCCAGTAGTGTCCAACTTAATAGAAAATGGCTATAAGGTGTTGCAACACTGATATTTAACACCAGAGAGGTTGTATAAAGCCAAGGTGGTGAATGGGAGGGGTTGCTAGCATCAGTATGGGCAAGATGGATGTTACATCCACATGCAGTGGAAGTGACCCACCATACAAAAATATTGGGAGGAGGTGATTATGTTAATGAAGAAGATTCTGGAGGTGTCACTGGGAAGACACCCAGTAACACTCTTGCTCTACAGAGAGGACCCAGGTTCCCCACTGGGCAAAGAGGGGTCTTAAACCATGTAAGTGCGGCCACGAGGCTTGAAATAGCGGGCCACTGGAACAAAGCTAGGATGCCAGGTTTAGTGGAATTCATCAAGAAGATGACCAAAATGTACAAAATGTATAGGTTGACTGCCAAGAAAAGGGGGCACCTTGTGCAGATGGAAAAGCAGTGAGGGGTTGGGGGGGAGCAAGAGATGGTTGGAAACTTGAGGGTTGGCTCAAGGATGGATGGATGGAAGGATCACACCAGTTAGGGGGGATGGGAGGGGGGACTGGGGAGGGCAACATTTGGGGATTAGAGGGATGGGTTAGGTTGATGGATGTATAATGTTATATGTGATAATGAATTATGTATTTGTTGGAAATGTTTAATAAAAATTTAAAATTACAAAACAGAAGAACACAGAAATGATTACAGGAGCAAACTCAAGGAGATAAGAGAAATAAGGATAGCAAAATCAAAGGCAGATGAAAAGATGGCTAAAGATATTAAGTGTGGCGACAAAACTTTCTTCAGGTATATTTGGGAAAGGAAGAAGATCAGAGGTGGAATTGCAGGACTCAGAAGTGCTGGGAACAGACTCGTGGAAAATGACATTGATAAAGAGAAATTACTAAACAAATACTTCTGCTCTGTTTTTACTAAAGAAAATCCTGAAGAAGGACCACCTGTGACTCCCAAATATAAAAATGGGAATGAGGTAGATACCACACCATTGGGAGAGGATGAGGTGTTAGAACAACTTGCAAAACTGAAAGTGGACAAGGCCATGGGACCGGATGGGATACATCCCAGGATACTGAAAGAGCTCAGAGAGGTTCTTGCAGGGCCACTGAAGGATGTTTTCAACAGATCCTTGGAAACAGGAGAGGTTCCTCAGGACTGGAGAATGGCTGAAGTTGTACCTCTACACAAAAATGGTGACAGGGAAGAAGTGTCAAACTACAGGCCCGTGAGCCTTACCTCGGTGGCGGGAAAAGTAATGGAGATGCTCCTGAAAGAGCGAATAGTGAACTTTCTCAAAACCAGAGGGTTACAGGATCCGAGGCAACATGGTTTAACTGAGGGACGATCTTGCCAGACAAATCTTATTGAGTTCTTTGACTGGGTGACCAGAGAACTGGATCAAGGACACGCGATAGATGTCATCTACCTGGATTTCAGCAAAGCCTTAGATACTATCCCTCATAGGAGGCTTATCAATAAACTCAGCAGTTTGGGGATGGGTCCCAAGGTGGTAAACTGGATCAGAAATTGGTTGACTGACAGACAACAGAAGATGATGGTAAATGGAGCTCACTCAGATGAAAGGAAGGTGATTAGCGGGGTGCCTCAGGGTTCGGTCCTGGGCCCGGCACTGTTCAATGTATTTGTGAGTGATATTGCTGAAGGACTGAATGCAAAAGTCTGTCTTTTTGCAGATGACATGAAAATTTGCGACAGAGTGGACTCCCCCGAGGGAGTGCTTAACATAAGTACATTAGAACATAAGATATGCCATACTGGGTCAGACCAAGGTCCATCAAGCCCAGTATTCTGTTTCCAACAGTGGCCAATCTAGGTCACATGTACCTAGCAGTTTCTCCAAGAGACACAAATTCCACAATGCTTGTACTGGGTCAAGCATTGATATCTTCGGTCACCTCTTAATAATGGTTTATGGACCTTTCCTCCAGGAACTTGTCCAAACCTTTTTTAAACCCAGCTACACTAACAGCCTTTACTACATCCTCCGGTAACAAATTCCAGAGTTTGATTACACATTGAGTGAAAAAATATTTTCTTTTATTAGTCTTAAATAGTTTACCCTGTAGCTTCATTGCATGTCCCCTAGTCTTTCTATATTCTGATAAGGTAAACAATCGATCTACGTTTACCCGTTCCACTCCGTTCATTAATTTATAGACTTCTATCATGAGGAGGGATCTGCAAAAGCTGGAGGAATGGTCTGATGCTTGGCAATTGAGATTTAATGCGAAGAAGTGCAGTGTCATGCACTTGGGTAGCAGAAATCCAAAGGAAATGTACGCGATAGGGGGCGAGAGGTTGGTGTGCACGGAGCAGGAGAAAGACCTCGGTGTATTTATTTCTGTAGATCTCAAGAAGGCAAAACAGTGCGACAAGGCGATGGCAAAAGCCAGGAGGATGTTGGGCTGCATTTGAAGAGGAATTACCAGCAGAAAGGAAGGGGTACTAGTGCCACTGTATAAGTCTCTGGTGAGGCCTCACTTGGAATACTGTGTTCAGTTTTGGAGACCATATCTTGCAAAGAAACAGAAACATAGAAATATGACGACAGAAAAAGACCACATGGCCTATCTAGTCTGTCCTTCCATAACAACTACAACAGTCCCCTTTTTACCTTTAGAGATCCTCTGGGTTTGTCCCATGCTTTTTTGAATTCAGTTACTGTCCTCATCTCTACCACCTCCACTGGGAGACTATTCCACGGATCCATTACTCTTTCCGTAAAGAAATATTTCCGCATATCACTCCTGAATCTATCTCCCTTCACCCTCATCCCATGTCCCCTCGTAGCAGAACTTGCTTTCAATTGAAAGAGGCTCTCTCCCTGAACATTTATGCCACGGAGGTATTTAAACATCTCAATCATATCACCTCTATCCCGCCTTTCTTCTAAAGTGTACATATTAAGATCCTTCAGTCTGTCCTCATATGCTTTATAATGAAGATCACTAATCATTTTAGTAGCCACCATCTGCACCGACTCCATCCTGTTCACATCCTTTTGAAGGTGCGGTCTCCAGAATTGCACACTATACTCCAAATGAGGTTGCACCAAAGACTTATACAGAGGCATTATCACCTCCTTTTTTCTGCTAGCCATTCCTCTCCGTATGCACCCAAGCATCCTTCTAGCTTTTGCCGTCGCCTTTTCTACCTGTTTAGCTACTTTAAGATCATCAGACACAACCACACCTAGGTCCCGCTCTTCTTTAGTGGACAAAAGTACTTTACCCCCAATACTATATTGCTCCCTTGGATTGCTGCAGCCCAAATGCATGACCTTACATTTTTTAACATTAAATCCCAGCTGCCAAATTCTAGACCATTCTTCAAGTTTAGCTAGATCCCTCCTCATGTTATCTACACCTTCCTGGGTGTTTACTCTATTGCAGATTTTGGTATCATGCGCAAAGAGGCAAACCTTACCTGAAAGCCCTTCCGCTATATCACTAACAAAGATGTTAAAAAGAATCGGACCAAGGACAGATCCCTGGGGCACACCACTGATAACATTCTTCTCCTCAGAGTGAGCTCCATTTACTTGTACTCTTTGTCGCCTCCCACCCAACCAATTTCTAACCCAAGCAGTAACTTTAGGGTCCATCCCTAGGGTGCTCAGTTTGTTTATAAGTCGCCTGTGTGGAACAGTGTCAAATGCTTTACTGAAATCTAAATACACCACATCTAGGATGTAAAAAGAATGGAAGCTGTTCAGAGGAAGGCGAGCAAAATGATTTGGAGCCTGCATCAGAAGCCTTATGAGGAGAGACTTGAAGACCTAAATATGTACTCTTTGGAGGAGAGGAGGGATAGGGGAGATATGATTCAGACCTTTAAATACTTAAAGAGAAATAATGAACAAACAAACCTCTTCCAGAGACGGGGAAGCTGTAAAACTAGAGGGCATGACATGAAGCTGCATGGTGTTAAATTGAAAGGCAATGTCAGGAAATACTTTTTTACTGAAAGGCTGGTGGATGCTTGGAATGCCCTCCCAATGGAGGTGGTGGGGGCAAACACAGTGACGGAATTCAAAGTAGCCTGGGACAGACACAGTGGATCACTTTACAGCAACAAGATTAAATCAAAATAAACTGAACCATCTAATTTCTCAACAAATAGGGGTGTCCTACATGGAGTGATGGGGGGAGGAGTAGGGGTTCACCCTTAAACAAAGAAACAAAGATATGGGGAGGGGTGAAGACATGGGGAGGGGTGCACCTGCTCCTGGTGGGTGCACCACTAAGCAAAGACATGGGTAGGGGCGCACCTACTCACTAAAAGACATGGGAAGGGGTGCACCTACTCCTGCCATATTGCTGGGCAGACTAGATGGACCACACTGGTCTTTATCTGTCGTCATTTACTATGTTACTATGTTACAAAAAAAAAAAAGAACATAAGATATGCCAACTTGAAATTAACAGCCTCATTCAAACTGGAGGCTCTTAACCATGAAAGGCAATAGCAGAGGCCAGAAATTGATGAAGAGATTTCTAAGACATCATAAGCAGTGCATATAAGATGAATGCCACACTCATCAGCTTCTGTTAGTATAACTATCAGTGTGTCTTCACATATGGATGATGTTGGCACTGACAGAGCTAGCGCAGGAACGCTCCCCAGTGTCCAATAGGAAAGCCTTTGGGAGCACTCCACTAGGTGCCTGCCCTCCCAACTCTTCTCCTCAGTTGAGTTTGTAGCTGAGAAGAAGAGAAAAATAAAAAACCCTACAACTCCTAGGGGAGGAAAGCGGCTTGTGAAGACTGATTCCTGCTGTTCCCAGAGATTACCTGTTACAGGTGAGAAACCATACTATCTCCAGGAATGAGCAGGAATGCAGTTTTCACATATGGGACTCACTAGCTCCTGGATATCAGACTGGTAAGGCGAAAGCAGTGTGATCTCAGAGGCTAAAAGTTGTAGCTGAAGAGTCTGGAGAGTTGTAGGCCATCAGATTCTATTCCAGTAGGCGATACTTCCCCCAAAGATAGTCTGGTCTATTGCAGAAGTCCAGGATGGAGGGTAGGAGTTGAGTTTAAGTCCTGAAGAGGTGCTGGAGTACAGTTTGGCCAAAGGTTAGTGTGCAGCAAAGGTATAAATGTAGGACCAGATAGCTGCCCAACAGATCTCGTCAATAGATACTGAACAGAGATTGGCTACAGAGGTTGCCATAGCCCTCACATTGTGAGCAGCGACATGACCCTCCAAAGAGAGCTCTACCTGTGCATAAGCAAAAGAAATGCAATCTGCTATCCATCTGGATAGAGTACATTTTGCCACCGGTAGGCCTAGGTGACTAGGATCAAATGATATGAATAACTGAGAGGACCTTCTTTGATCCTTAGTTCTACTGAAATAGTAAGCAAGCGCTCGCTTGCTGTCTAAGGTGTGTAGTGTTGCTTCAGCCCGAGATTCATGAAGTCTAGAGAAGAAAGTTGGAGGATCACTGACTGGTTTAGATGGAAGGAGGATACTACCTTTGGAAGGAAATGAAGATCATATGCAAAACCACCTTGTCATAGTGGAACCTGGTATAAGGCAGATCTGCCACCAGAGCCTGCAGTTCTCTGATGCGGCGAGCTGATGTGAGGGCAATGAGGAAGATTATCTTCCAAGATAGAAACTTCTGTGAAGTGGTGGCTAAAAGCTCGAAAGGATACTTCAGAAGTTGAGCGAGAACAACACTGAGATTCCATGCCACCAGAGGTGGCTTGGACAGCAGGAGACCCCGCATGAAGCATGCTACTAAGTGGTGTGAGGAGATAGGCTATCCATCCAGTGGTTTGTGAGAGGCTGCAATGGCACTAAGATGAACTCTCACTGAATTAGTTTTCAGACCTGTTAAGGATAAGAGGAGGAGATACTGTAGAAGGGACTCCACCAGGCAAGTAAATGGGTCAATGTCCTTTGGGGAGCACCAGCGGGCAAACCTTTGGCACTTGAAGGCATAAGACTGCCTGGTGGAATCCTTGCGTGAAGCAAGGAGGACATCTTTGTCTGCCTGTGGCAGGTCGAGTTCAGTGAGCACTATCCCTTCAGTAGCCATGCTGTGAGGCACAGGGAGTGAAGACTGGGATGGAGGAGCCTCCCATAGTCCTGCGATAGGAGCTCAGGTGTATAGGAAGACCCTTGGGGCAGAGGCTAGACCAAAGGGGAGAACTCGGTATTAATAGTGGTTTCCTTGGAACATGAAGCGCAGATATTGTCTGTGAAAGGAGTGGATCAGTATATGTGTGTACTCCTCTTTTAGGTCAAGAGAACATAGCCAATCATGTCTCTGGAGGTACGGCAGAAGAGTTCCTAGAGAAATCATTTTGAATTTTGCTTGGACTACGAATTTGTTTAAGTCTCTGAGATCTAAGATGGGCCTGAATCCTCCTGTTTTCTTTGAAATGAAAAAATATGGAGAGTAGAAGTATATTCCTTCTTGAGGAGGAGTAGCCTAGTGGTTAGAACTACGTAGTACCCAGAAAATCAAGGGTTTGATTCCCAGTGGCACTCCTTGTGACCTTGGTCAAGTCACTTTACCCTCTATTGCCTCAGAAGAAAAGGCTAGCAATCTACTTCCAGTGATACATTACCAAGAAAACCAGAGTAGCTGGGTTGCCAGGAGTCAGCACTGATTTGACAGAACTAAAAAATTAAAAAATGCCTATCCCTTCTTGAGGAAGAACTCCTTCTAAGCGCTGGAAAAACGCAAGCACTCTAGTGTTTTAGAAGGAGTTGAAGTAATCAGCTTGCCTTCAGGCTTTTTCAGACTCTTCAAAAGTAGTTGCGCTGTAAGCCTAGAAACCTCAATGGGTACCCATTCCAATTTTGAAGACATTGGACATTCTCCTTGGACAGCTAGACTGTTACAGTCTACTGAGCTCGAAGGTTGAAAGCCGTGCTAAGGAAGATTCTCAACTCAAATGTGCAGTACATTTCTACTACATTTCTAAGCTCAATGCCCAGAATAGTATTTGGAATATGAGGTCATTATCTAATGTAGGACATCACTGGGATGGAAGGGAAGGCAAGGCCCAGGAAGTTCAGGTGCTACATCCCCTTCACAGCAGCTGTTCATGCAGGGGTATTTATCGTTAACTTCAGAGGCTAGTGCCTCTTGGGCTTCCTTTACATCAGTCTCAGAGAGAATCCTCCAAAACATGCTTTTCAAAGTGCAGCCTACCATTTGTAAGCTTAACCCTTTTCCATTCTAATGGGAGAAGGGTCCTATATTGATTCTTCATTTATTGGTCAATTCATCTGCATATCCATCCCAGCAGCCCCAGCAAAGGACTCCAGAGGTCACTAGGAGTTAGCCCTACCCAACACCATCTGAAAATTCCTTTAACACCAAACAAACTCACGTAGTAAATTAACCATGCTTCCACTTTGTACTTTATTCAAGCTCATATTGATTATAATTCTGCTCAAACACACTGACTCTTTATCCACTCGATCAGACCTCATCCCAATAACACATGGGCACAGATGTGATGATCTGTGAATTCCTTCCTTCAAACCACAGAACAAAATGGCCAGCACACTCATCGGAATCAAAACTCATGCCCCAGCAGCACTCTACAGTGAAACAAATCACCACAAGGCTTAAAAGGGCAGACTCATCAACACGCATTCAGCATGCAATAAAATTCCAATTCTAGTAGGCTACCTCAAGGATCATGTGTGTTACTGAATCATGGTTCACTGACTCTGACAATGTCTTCATAAACCAACTAGTCATGACAAACTATAACCTGTTTAACTGCTCAAGAACACACCACAGAGGAGGAGGAATATTCATTTTAGCAAAAGGTCAACTAAGGTTACACAAAATAACAGCTCACTCCCACAGTCAATATAGATATACTTATGATCTCCAACAAGCACCTAACTCTCTGCGTAACATATAGATCACCAACAGCAAAAGCTGACACACTATCTGCCCTACTAGAAGCAACAAGTGGACACAATGTCCAGCACAAATGGCTCATAGTTCTGGGTGACCTAAACCTTTCATCCACCTCCTTTAAATAAGTAGAGTCCTTCTTGGATGCTATGGAAGTGCTAGAATACTCATAGACAATCAATGAGCCTACCCACCATAAGAGAAGAATACTACTTTAAGTTCTCTGTAAAGCCCTGTTGAGCTATGTTGTTTTATGTAAACCACTGTGACACTCAGATACAGCGGTATAGAAAAATAGCTAAATATGTAAATAGACCTCATTTTTGCTCCAAAGGAAATGCTGAGATGAAACTATCAGCTCTCTCCACAAATATCCCCAGTACTATGGTCCAATCAAAGTATGATCACATTTCACCTACCATACCACACCACATAATTATAGACACAGATACACTCACACCATAAAACAAACACAGATTTAGTCATTTCGAAAGGCAAACCTTCCTAGTTGAAATCATGCCAAACTTAGACCATGATACAACCGATATCAATTCTCTAATCAATTACTGGAACAAAACTATCTTGGCAGCCGCACTAGCCCCACAAACCCCAGGAACCACAGGAAGATACCATAATGCCATCTGGTACATCATAGAGTTAAAAGCCCTCAAGTGAGCTAGAAAGACAGCTAGAAAGAAAATGGCGACACTTGAAACTCTCAGATGACCAAAGTGCCCATACAGCCAAACTACAAAAATACCATGCCATGACAGATAAGAGCAAAAAGAAATATCAAACACACCTTATCATGAGCTTCCTGAACTACCTAGAGAGCTATTTGGTATAGCAAAATTTCTGATAAAGGACCCTAATCAAAG
The DNA here is from genome assembly GCA_033557465.1 of Ichthyophis bannanicus. Lineage (NCBI taxonomy): Eukaryota > Metazoa > Chordata > Amphibia > Gymnophiona > Ichthyophiidae > Ichthyophis > Ichthyophis bannanicus. Next base: position 1,855,251,080 of record CM066032.1, on the reverse strand, counting down.
CAAAGAGCACAATGCCCTATGCCTACAAGCTATGGCCAACTACATGCAAAATAAGATTAACAGATATCATAACAACACAGATACAATACCAACAGTACCAAATAATGACCTAAATTACAGCGCTTGGTGTTCCTTCCACTCAGTCTCTCCAGAAAACATTGATATCATCACTAACCTCAACACCACATGTGCTATGGACCCATGTCCGATTTCCTGGATCAAAATGGCCTGAGCTCAGCTAACCCCCATATTACTCAGGATAACACAACTTTCTCTAACCCAAGGACAGATGCCCATTAACTTTAAATGTGCATCCATCCACCCCATAATAAAGAGTGCCTCACTGGACCCATCTCTGACCTACCTTTTCGCATGAAAATAAGTGAGAAAGCAATCCAACAACAGTTACAAGATTACATCAACTCTCATGTACCCCTTGATCTTCAATAACACAGCTTCAGGCCTAAGCACAGTGAACATAAGAACATAACATATGCCATACTAGGTCAAACCATCAAGCCCGGTATCCTATTTCCAACAATGGCCAATCCAGGTCACAAGTATCTAGGAGTTTCCCAAAAAGACATACAGGTACCACAATGCTTGTATTGGTGTAAGCAATGGATTTCCCAGGTCCTCTTTAATAATGGTTTATGAACCTTTCCTCCAGAAACAACCACCAAACCTTTTTTAAACCCAGCTACACTAACAGCTTTTACGAGTACTACATCCTCCAGTAACTAATTCTAGGGTTTCATTACGCGTTGAGTGAAAAAATATTTTCTCTTATTAACACCAAAAAATATTAGTCTTAAATGGGTTATACTGTAGCTTCATTGCATATCCCCTTGTCTTTCTACTTTTTGATGGCCTAAACAATCGATCTACATTTACCCATTCCACTCCCTTCATTAATTTATAGACCTCTATCATTTCTCTGCTCAGCCGTCTCTTTTCCAGGTTTAAGAGCGCTAACCTTTTAAGCCTCTCCTCATAGGGGTATCCTTTCATCCCTTTACCATTTCGGTGGCTCTTCTCTGTACCTTTTCTAATTCTGCTATATCGTTTTTAAGATATGGCGACAAGAATAGCACACAATATTCAAGGTGCAGTCGCACCATGGAATGATGCAGAGGCATTATAACATCCTTTGTTTTATTCTCCATTCCTTTCCTTATCATTCATAGCATTCTATTTGCCTTCCTGGCCACCACTAGACACTGGGCAGAGGATTTCATATTATCCACGATGATGTCCAAATCTTTATCCTAGGTTGTGGTTCCTAATGTGGAACCTTGCATCGGATGTAAGGATGATACTGAGAACTACAGGCCAGTTAGTCTAACCTCTGTGATTAATAAATTATTGGAAAGGCTACTAAAAGAGAGAATAGTGAGGTTTTTGGAGTCCAATGGATTGCAGGATCTGAGGCAGCATGGATTCACCAGAGGCAAGTCTTGTCAGACAAATCAAATTGATTTCTTTGACTGGGTGACTAGGGAGCTGGACCGAGGGAGAGCCCTGGATGTGGTGTATTTGGACTTCAGTAAAGCCTTTGACACCGTTCCACATAGATGACTTATAAACAAACTGAGCACCCTAGGGATGGATCCTAAAATTACTAACTGGGTTGGAAATTGGTTGGGTGGGAGGCGACAAAGGGTACAGGTACCCTTAGCTCACTCTGAGGAGAAGGAGGTTACCAGTGGTGTGCCGCAGGGATCTGTCCTTGGTCTGATTCTTTTTAACATCTTTGTTAGTGATTTTGCAGAAGGGCTGTTGGGTAAGGTTTGCCTCTTTGCAGATGATACCAAAATCTGCAATAGAGCAGACATCCAAGATAGAGTAGATAACATGAGGAGGGATCTAGCTAAGCTTGAAGAAGGGTCTAGAATTTGGCAGCTGAAATTTAATGCTAAAAAATGCAGGTAATGCATTTGGGCTGCAAAAATTCAAAGGAGCGGTACAGTATAGGGGTGAGGTATTTCTGTCTACAAAAGAAGAGTGGGACATGGGCGTAATTATGTCTGATGATCTTAAAGTAGCTAAACAGGTAGAAAAGGCGATTGCAAAAGCCAGAAGGACGCTTGAGTGTATAGGGAGAGGAATGGCCAGCAAAAAAAAGGAGGTGATAATGACTTTGTATATGTCTCTGGGGCAACCTCATTTGGAATATTGTGTGCAATTCTGGAGACCGCACCTTAAAAAGGATATAAGCAGGTTGGAGTCAGTGCAGAGGGTAACTACTAAAATGGTTAGTGGTCTTTATTATGAAGCACATGAGGACAGACTTAAAGGTCTTAATATGTATACTTTAGAGGAAAGGCAGAATAGGGGCGATATGATAGAGATATTTAAATACCTCTGGGCATAAATGCACAGGAGGAGAGCTTCTTTCGATTGAAAGCAAGCTCTGCTATGAGGGGACATAGGATGAGAGTGAACGAGGATAGACTCAGGAGTAATATGCAGAAATATTTCTTTGCCGAAAGAGTGGTAGATGCATGGAATAGTATCCCAGTGGAAATGGTAGACATGAGGACAGTATCTGTATTCAAAAAAGCATAGGACAAACCAGAGGATCTCTAAAGGTAAAAAGGGGACTATTGTAGTTGATACGGAAGGGCAGACTAGATAGGCCATGTGGTCTTTTTCTGCCGTCATGTTTCTATAGTTTGGATTGTTCTTTTCTAGGTGCATACTTTGCACTTGTCCACATTAAATTTCATCCGCAATTTGAACATCCAGTCTTCCAATTTATCAAGATCCTCTTGCAGTTTATTCACAATCCTCTTGAGTTTTAACAACTTTGAATAATTTTGTATCATCTGCAAATTTGATTACCTTGCTCGTCATTCCCATTTCCAGGTCATTTATAAATATATTAAAAAGTAGCAGACCCAGCACAGATCCCTGGGGTACTCAACTATTCACCTTCCTCCACTGGGAAAATTGGCCATTTAGCCCTACCCTCTGTTTTCTATTTTTTAACCAGTTCCCGATCCACAATGGTACACTGCCTCCTATCTCATGACTTTTTAATTTCACCAAAAGTCTCTCATGAGGGACTTTGTCAAAGGTTTTCTGAAAATCCAGATACACTATATCGACTTGCTCACCTTTGTCTATCTGTTTATTCACACCTTCAAAAAAATATATCAGATTAGTAAGACAAGTCCTTCCTTAGCTAAAGCCATGTTAGCTTTCTCCCATTAGACCATGACTATCTACATGTTCAGTAATTTTGTTCTTTATAATGGTTTCTACCATTTTGCCTGGTTCTGACATTAGGCTCATCGATCTGTAGTTTCTCAGATCACCCCTGAAACCCTTTTTAAAAATTGGCATTACATTGACCATCCGCCAATCTTTAGGTATTACAGATGATTTTAAGGAGAGTTCACAGATTACTAATGGTAGATCTGCAATCTCATATTTTAGTTCTTTCAACACCCTCAGATGTATACCATCCAATCCACGTGATTTGCTACTGTTTAGCTTATCAAATAGTTGTAATACATCTTCCCAATTTATCAATATTTCTTTCAATTCTTCCAATGCATCACTTTTAAATACCATTTCAGTCATGGGTAACTTCCCTACATCTTCTTCAGTAAAGAGTGAAGCAGAGAACTCATTCAGTCTCTCCACTATTGTGTTGTCCGCTCTTAGTGCCCCTTTTATCCCTCTATCATCTAATGGTCTGACTCTCTCAAAGTTTTATTTGCTATGAATGTATCTGCAAAAGTTTATATTATGCATTTTTGCTTCAACAGCAAGCTTTTTTTCAAATTATCTTTTGCCTGCCTTATCAATGCCTTGCATCTAACTTGCCAGTGCTTATGTTGTTTCCAGTTTTCGTCATTTGGCTCTTTTACCATTTCCTGAAATATGCTTTTTTGGCTACAACAGCCTCTCTGACCTCACCTTTAAACCATTCTGGCAGTTTTTTGGACTTTGAAACATAGAAACATAGAAATATGATGACAGAAAAAGACCACATGGCCTATCTAGTCTGTCCTTCCATATCAACAACTACAACAGTCCCCTTTTTACCTTTAGAGATCCTCTGTCCTCATCTCTACCACCTCCACTGGGAGACTATTCCATGGATCCACTACTCTTTCCGTAAAGAAATATTTCTGCATATCACTCCTGAATCTATCTCCCTTCACCCTCATCCCATGTCCCCTCGTAGCAGAACTTGCTTTCAATCGAAAGAGGCTCTCCTCCTATGCATTTAAGTCACAGAGATATTTAAACATCTCAATCATATCACCTCTATCCCGCCTTTTCTCTAAGGTGTACATATTAAGATCCTTCAGTCTGTCCTCATATGCTTTATAATGAAGACCACTAATCATTTTAGTAGCCACCCTCTGCACCGACTCCATCCTGTTCACATCCTTTTGAAGGTGCGGTCTCCAGAATTGCACACTATACTCCAAATGAGGTCGCACCAAAGACTTATACAGAGGCATTATCACCTCCTTTTTTCTGCTAGCCATTCCTCTCCATATGCACCCAAGCATCCTTTTAGCTTTTGCCGTCATCTTTTCTACCTGTTTAGCTACTTTAAGATCATCAGACACAACCACGCCTAGGTCCCGCTCTTCTTTAGTGGACAAAAGTACTTCACCCCTATACTATATTGCTCCCTTGGATTGCTGCAGCTCAAATGCATGACCTTGCATTTTTTAACATTAAATCCCAGCTGCCAAATTCTAGACCATTCTTCAAGCTTAGCTAGATCCCTCCTCATGTTATCTACACCTTCCTGGGTGTCTACTCTATTGCAGATTTTGGTATCAGCTGCAAAGAGGCAAACCTTACCCGACAGCCCTTCCGCTATATCACTAACAAAGATGTTAAAAAGAATTGGACCAAGGACAGATCCCTGGGGCACACCACTGGTAACATCCTTCTCCTCAGAGTGACTTCTTTCCACTTTTCTTAAAACATAGAATACAGCAGGTCTGGGCTTCCAAGATAGTATTTTTAAACAACGTTCATGCTCGATGTGAATCTTTAATCTTTGCAGCTGCTCCTTTTAGTTTTTTCTTAACTATTTTCCTTATTTTATCATAGTCTCCCTTTTGAAAGTTAAAAAATAGTACTATGGATTCCTTTGCCATCCTTCCTCCATTTATTAAATCAAACGCGATCATGCTATGATCACTATTGCCAAGTGGCCCCAACACCCTTATCTCTTGCACCAGATCTTGTGTTCCAATAAGGACTAGGTCCAAAATGACTTCCCCTCATGTCGGTTCATGAACCAGCTGCTCCAAAAACCAGTCATTTATTTCATCTAGAAATTTTATCTCCCTAGCACGTCCTGCCATGACATTGACCCAGTCGGTACAGGGGTAATTGAAATCACCCATTATTATTACTGTGTTGCAACTTTTGTTAGCTTCCCTGATTTCATCATCCATTTGTTTATTCTGGCGAGGCAGTCAGTAGTACACCCCCACTGCCATTGCCTTCCCCTTTTTACATGGAATTTTGATCCATAGAGATTCTACAGTGTATTTTGTTTCCTGCAAAACTTTAATCCTGTATGACTCAATGCCCTCTCTAACAGAGTGCAACCCCTCCACCAATTTGATCTACTCTATCATTGCAATATAATTTGTACCCAGGTATCACAGTGTCTCACTGGTTGTCCTCCTTCCACCAGGTCTCTGAGATAGGTTTATGTTTATTTTATTTGATATACCACCATTCAATAAAAAAACAAAGTGGTGTACAATTTCAAAATTACAAGAAGAAGTAATTAGACCTTACCTGCTAATTAGTGTTCCTGAAGGAACTCCAGTCCAGTCCCTCTCTTCTGGGTTGTGCAACCCTTCCAGCAGCTTGGAGGCTGAGCCCATCATCATTTTGATGATGCTCCAGTATAAGTACCACTGGCACCACCCACAGGCACCAGTAATCTCAGCCTCCAAGCAGCTGGAGGATTCCTGTAAGCCAGAGAGTTTACAGGAGAGTCTGCAGGCAGGGAGTTAGTTAGGGTCCCCAAAGCTAAAAACTTAGTTAGATTAATTAATTCCCTTAAATTAACTTAAATTTACTTTTAAATTTACTTGGTTATTTTGGCAATAAATGACAGGACAGAGGATAGTACAATCAAGCATACCAGACAGAAGGAGTAGACAATATTGAGAGACAGGGAAAAACAAGATCACATGGGGGGAGCAGGGAGGTCAAACGCAGAGGAAAAATAGATACGTTTTCAAGCGTGTTTTAAACCTCTCATTTAGTGCTATATATTCTAACTCTCCCATCTTACTTTTTAGACTTCTAGCATTTGCATACAAGCATTTTAGAGGTTGTATTTTATTCATATCAATCTGGTTATCGGTAGGCAGGGGTAATTTGGAATCTTTAACCTCTATCTACTCTGTACTTAAGTTGAGACCCTTCTAATAACAAAATTTGACAGGCTCATAAAAAATATTGAAAAACCGAAACAAGGGTTTATCTTAATATTCTTGGACATAACAGCAGCTTTTGACTCAGTCCAGCATATTAATATCCCAACTATAAAATATAGGTATACATAATACTGCACTGAAATGGTTCCACTCTTACATGAAAGATCGCCAGAAACTAATAAAAATTGGTTCACACAAATCAGCACTCTTTTAACACTGCAAAGCATACCACAAGGCTCTTCCCTATTCTCACTCTTATTCAGCATTTACCTTCAACCAATATGTTCAATCATACAGGCCTTCTATCACATATATGCAGATAATATCATGCTATATGCACAGATGCACAGATGATATCAGATGTCTTCTATCACATATATGCAGTTGATATCATGCTATATGCACATTTCTCCATCGCTAAGCCTCTACACACAGCACTAATAAATTGCTTCAAGGGGGTAACAAACTGGCTCTCAGATCACAATGTATCCAAAACTACAAAAAAAACAAAGTTCTCTACATTATCAGAGATACAACCTTCAATCCGCCGAATAAACTAAAAATCCAGGTTGCGGAGCTGGAAGTTAAGCCACAGGTGCATTACCTAGGTATAATGCTAGACAAGCGATTAACCCTATATCCACACATCAGCATGACAGCAAAGCTCGATTCTGTAAGAAAGACCTGGAAACAGTGACTCACTTCATAGCTGAATGTGAAGCTCTGATGGTAGAAAACTTCTATACAGAAAGGCACAACAAAGTAGCACGCCTCATACATTGAAAACTCTGTAAATACTACAACATCACTGTACCTGAAAAGCACTGGAATCATGACCCTAAGAGAATTATAGAGAATGAAGAGGTTATATTCACCTGGGTTATTCCCATTCTTGGCGAGGCCGAGGGCAGGGTCCCAGTGGCCGACCCTAACCGGGCGCGCGGCCTGGTACAGGGACCCTGCGCGCGGCCACGGCAGCTTTAAATTCATTGGCTCCCGGCGGATGCATCCGCGTGGGAGCCAATCAGGGAGGGTCATGGCAGCGTGTTGGGTGGGTTGGGCCCGGCAGGCAGCCTCCGCGTGGTCATTCACAGCAGAGGCTGCTCGGGGGTGCCGGCTTGTGCTGCAGGGCATCGGGGCTGCGGCCTGATCGGCGTGGTAGCGAATCGTTGCAGGAGACACCGGGGCTCCCGGTGGGGAACAGTCTGAGTGGCAGAAGCTGAGTGGCGGCTGGTTGGGGCCGCGGGACAGAGCTGGTCGCTGGCTGCGAGTTCCGGTATTTGCGGGTACGGCCCGGAGAGAAGGCAAGTGTGGTCTGCCAGGGTGAGGGGGGGCCGTTCGTTGCCTGCAGGGCCCTTGCATGCAGGAAGGTGAGTTCCCTGCTATGGAGGGTGGGGGATTCCTTTACTGGAGAAGCTGTTGGGTTTTGGAGGGGGGAATCTTTAAAAAAAAAAAAAGACATAATGACTTGAAACCAACATAAGAGAGAGGAAGTTAAGGTGATAAGAAAAGGGGGTAGGTAGTTAGTATGCCGCCGCGTCGGGGACGTGTGGGGCGGGCAAGGGGGGCATGGCAGGGCATTAGGGTGTTGTCCCACGCCTACCCGTGTGGAGCCTGTGATAAGGAAGCTTATCATAGCTCAGGAAGGAGCTATAGGAAAGGTGAAGTGACTCTGAACAAGCAACCTGTCAGTTCTGGTAGAAATAAGAAAACAGAATTTTCCAATAAAAGACTACCAGTCCCAGAATGCACCAGGTTTCCAACAGCCATTAGAGGAGCTGAAGTGGGGAAACGTGTGTTCAATCAGGAGGGCTATGAGGTAATCCCTAAGCACTCATCTCAAAGGGCAGGGCCTGATTCAGCACAGCTGCGCTGTGTTAGGGAGGAGCACTCATCTAAGCTGAATATAGGTAGAGGTTATTCTACAGAGAATTATCCTGAGAATCAGCTTGAGCTTGATCATCTTCATCATCAGGAGGATCATCAGAAGCAGAAGCCAAACCAGACGGACAGAGAGGGAAAGAAACCCTTTGGAAGAAGGAAGAGAAAAGCCTTTGAGAGGTCTAGAAGAGTCCAGAGCAGTACGTATAATGGGAGGCATTCCAAGGGCCAGCATACACCATTGGACTGGGGAAAGCCAGAGGAATGGTGCTGCAGAGCTAGGAATCTCCAGACGGTACCTGTGAGAGAGACGGCTGCACATGGAAGGGACCCTATGACCCGTGCCAGAAGGTATGTGAAGAGAGATCCAGTGTCCAGGGATCTGGATTGGAAGGCTGGACATAAGAACTGGACTACATACTGGCCAGGCTATATAGAGAGGAACTCTAACAGCAATGGAAGCTCAGGTATGAACACTGATCTATGCCCTAGCTATAACCTTGAAAGACAGCAGGGAAACAAGTATTCTCCTGAAAGTGCTCCATTGAGAGATTCATCTATGCCAATCCATGACATTGAACCCATGCTTGTTGAAGAAGAGGGGGTGATAGCAGATGAAGAATCTGTTTACATGGACTGCTCTCTGTCTAAACTCCTTTGGTGATTTTTTTGTTATAAAATACAGCAACCATCACAAAGAAATACAAACTTGTTCTTTAATCTACTCAGAAAAGCTCCTGAGTAGGGTTTTTTTAGCCACGCAGTAGAAAGCAAGCCAGCTAAGGGGTTTCAGCTGGATAACTGCTAGCAATTGAGCCTTACCTAATTGCTTGTGAGCTCTAAGAGAATCACTTCTGAATCTATGTGGGAAGATATAAGAAGTTTACCTGAAAAGAACAGTTTTTTTTCTTCTTTGTGACTTTTGGTTTGTTGTTTGATACATGCTAAGAAAATATTAGCTAAGCCTACAGAAAAGACCAGTTTGTTGCCAACCAGGTCTTATTTCTTTTGCTTTGATGGCCTGATAAGTTAAAATGTTGTTTTCCTGGTTTTGTTTTTTTCAAGTTTAACACTGAAAGCAAGTAACCTGATTTATGTGCTACCAAGCATATCTGTGTTGGGAGAAATAACCCCATAAATAAATATCTTATTGGCTTTACCCAAAAGCACAACTAATTATTGTGAGCAGCTGTGTCTGGTGTGAATGAACTGCATTGCCCTCAATCCCTTGCAAATCATATAGATATATGCACTTGCCAAGACTGTGAAGATTCTCACCCAGGCAGCCGTCTGACAAGCCACTGAGTTGTGCGAATGGTGGGGGGCGTGAGATTGGGGGGGTGAATGGGGTTCGGTGGCTCGGAGGGGGCAGAGGGGGAGTGGGGCTTCACGGAGGGGTGCTTTGGGGGTGCGGGGGGCTGGTAGTGGGCGTGGGGGGCCCCTAGCGGTGCTGACATCAGGTGGGGAGGGAGCTGGCGTGGGGGGGAGATGTGCGCTGGAGCCCCTCCCTCAGCGGGCCCAGCGGGCTAGAGGTGCACAGCTCAGGGGGGTTGGGTGGTCGGGGGGGAGACTATGGGGGGTGGGTTAGGGTCCGGGGTCCGGGGTGGCGAATGTGTGGGTGATTTGGGGGGAGCGAGGGGAGCACGGGCAGGTGGGGGGGTTGCAGCCAGGTTGGGGGCAGTGGGGTCGGGGACACCTTGCTCCTGCTGGCTGGTCTCCGGTTCGAGGTGGCTGGTGGCTGGTGGGCCTTCGCCTGGGGAGCATTGGCTTGGGGGCAGGCAGGGTACGTCTGGATCTGAGTGGGGTGGGCCCTGGCCACGTGCATGGTCTCTGGCAGTTCCCCCCCCCACCCCCCTGTTTTTCGCTTATGTCTCCACAGGGGCCGGCGATGGTGCAGTCGTCATGGAGGCCTGGTGCTGGCGGTCGGGAACTCTGGTTGAGTCAGGGCGGTGGAGCGGCCACAAGGCAAGGTGCTACAGTGGAGGCATCCGGTGTGAGGCGCAGAGAGACGGCGCAGACTAGCTATGAGGTCAACCAGCTGGAAGCCGGGACTGCTGCTGCCGCGGCTGCAGAGGGTCGAGAGGCAGGTGAGTGGTCGGGCCCACCGGGCGAGGAATTGCCAGGGCAGGAAGGTCAATGGAAGCGGGGGGGGGGTAGGGCGAGGAAGAGCAGGCAGCGTTCTTGTCGGTGACATCATAGCTCAGAGTTGGCCTCCTCCTCGTGTGATTCGTCGTTAGCATCTGTGTGGGAGCTGCCACGGAGGGGGACAGCGCAGGGGTGGCGGGGCCTAGGGCGGGAGGGGCCCCGTCGGTGGTTGCGTTCTCGGAGCTGTGGGAAGGGGTGCCGAAACGACTTTGACGCAAGATCTGTAAATGGCGATATATAGATGTAATTCGACTGTTGGAAGGCAGGCAAGATGGAGGAGAACAGATGGTTATCTTGGGGCACGCAAGATATTAACCTCTTGGTGACTCAAATGTCCGCTAGGTCGGGTGCAGGAGGTGGGGCGGTGGGGGGGGAGGGGGCGGGGCGATGCTGGCGGTTGGGGCGGTTCATTCCTTTCGCCCGCTACCGGCCAGTTTGCAGCAGAAAGCTGGGGCGGGGGGGGGGGGGGGTCGGTGACGCATGTTGGAGGTTCAATAAGTCAACCTGCCCATTTCCGGACTGCAAGTTCAAGCACTTCTGCTCAATTTGTGGTGGAGGGCACTCCACTACAAGGTGTGGTTAAAAAGGGGTCACCGGCACCTGGGGATTGGCCCCCAAGCCACAATGCAGTGGGCGGTCGGGCTCCGATTCTGATACAGGTGGACGTTTTGCAAGGGTGGCTTCAGCGGTATCCGAGGCTCGGGATAAGGTTATTCTAGGGTTCGGTTTTCAGTTTGGCTTTGTTATTCCAGTGTGGGGCACGGTGGTGGTGCCTAGTGCTCGGACTTCGCCTTCAGTGCGGCATTTTAGAACCGTGGTGCGGGATAAGTTCTAAGGGGAGTTGAGTTTGGGCAGAATTGCGGGCCCTTTCAGGGATCTGCCTTTCCCGAACATGGTGATTTCCCCCTTGGGGATAGTACCGAAGAAGGAGCCTGGGAAGTTCAGGTTAATTCATAATTTGTCCTGTCCTATGGGGGTGTCGGTGAATGACCACATTCCACGCGAGTTGTGTACGGTGAGGTACGCGTCATTTGATCGGGCAGTGGAGATGGTGAGGGAAGCGGGTCGGGTAGCATTGATGGCCAAGGTTGATATTGAATCGGCCTTTCGCCTGTTGCCAGTGCATCCATCTGCGTTTCCTTTGCGGGGCTTCCGTTTTCAAGGAGCGTATTATTTTGACAAATGCATGCCTATGGGCTGCTCACTCTCTGGTGTGTACTTTGAAATGTTCAGTACCTTCCTGCAGTGGTTGCTTGTGCAAACAAGGGGCTCGGCAAATGTGGTGCATTACCTGGATGATTTTCTGTTTGTGGGGGCGGCTTAGGCGGAGGAGTGACAGGAGATGTTAAATGGGTTTGCAGAGCTATCGCGGGAATTAGGTGGGCCATTGGCGGAGGGTAAGACGGAGGGTCCGACGATGAGAATAACTTTTTTGGGAGTGGAGTTAGACTCAGTGGATATGGTAGCTCGCCTGCTGCGGGAAAAGGTTGCCGGTTTGCGGATTTTGGTGGCTAATGTTTTGGCGTCATCCAAGCTGACCTTGCGGGAGATGCAGGCGTTACTGGGATCTTTGAATTTTGCGTGCCATGTGATACCGATGGGAAGGGTGTTTTTGTGGTGGTTGGCGGTTTCCACGGTGGGGGTGCGAAATCCGCACCACCAGATTAGGGTCACGGAGTCGATGTGGGCGGATTTGCGGATCTGGAGTTGATTCTTGGCCAATTTCAACTGGACATCGGTTTTGATGGAGGCAGAGGTGTCCAGTGAGGAGTTGCAGCTCTACATGGATGCGGCGGGGGGAGCCGGGTTGGGAGTGTACTTCGGCAGGGCCTGGTGCGCGGGCAGATGGCTGCAGTCTTGGCCGGTATCGGGATTGACCGCCAATATCACCTTCCTGAAGCTGTTTCTACTCAGGGTGGTTTGGAGTTATGGCCGGATAGGCTCCGCAACCGTAAGGTGGTTTGGTGGTGCGCCAATGCGGCTGTGGTCAGTGTGGTCAATCGTTACTCCCCCAGGTGTTTGCAGGTGGCAAGTTTAATGAAGGAGGTGGTGTTGGCATGTCTACAGTTGAATGTGTCGGTGAAGGCTTGGCATATACCTGGCTGTATTAATGAGATTGCCGATGCTCTTTCTCGTTTCCAGTGGGAGCGGTTTCGGGCTCTGGCCCAGAAGTGAACAAGGACAGATTAGTGGTCCCAGAGAACTTATGGAGCATTGGTCAGGAGAGATGCTGAGTTTACTGCAGAGTTCGGTATCAGCGGGGACGTGGTCTGCGTATCAGCGGGGTTGTGACAAGGTGGTCAAAATTTTTGGTTGCACACAGGTGGCAACCAGGGTGGGTACCGGAAGGATTGCTTGGTAGATATATAGTGGAGGCAAAAGGTGTGGGGGTTCTCCAGAGCGGCGGTGCGTTCGCATTTGGCCGGTTTCAACTTTTTTGCGAAGGCGGTGGGGTGAGGATCACTTGTTGGGGGGATTTTTAACTCGCAGGCTACTGCGGGGGTGGGAGCTTGCTCGGCCAACTCCTCGGGATCCGGGGTGGCCCATCATGCACGATTTGCCGGTGCGGCTCCTTGAGGCTTTACCGCGTGTGGCTGCATCGGGGTATGAGGCCGCCATGTTTTGGGCAGTCTTTTGTCTTGCCTTTTTCGGGGCCTTTAGAATGGGGGAGTTCATGGCAAATTCGGGTAGGACAGGGGGCGGGGCGGGATTCAACGGCACCATGTTCGGGTTGAGGCGGGGCAGTTACGGATGTTTTGGCAAGTCTAAGACTGATCAGCGTGGAACAGGTTGTGGGTGCTTTTAAGGGGGATGATGGCTTGGTGACGTACCCTGTGGCTGCCGTGAGGCAATACCTGTGGGTGCGTCCCTGGCAGGCTGGGGGTTTCTTATTCGCGAGAGTGCTGACCTGTTTTCAGGTGACCGTGGTGTTAAGGATGGCGCTGCGTTTGGTGGGTGAAGATCCTATGCATTTTGCACTGCACTCTTTTCGCATCGGGGCAGCCACAAGTGCGGCGGCAGCCGGGTTGCCTGAACAGGTCATAAAGAGCATTGGCAGATGGCGCTCTTGGGCGTTTAGGGGTTATGTGCGGCTGTGAAGGCCAGGGGGGGGGTCATGGGGTTGGGGATTTTCATTGTTTATTTATTTTGCAGATGGGGGTCTGGAGCCTGCTGGATGTTGGGTGATTGGTCACTCCTTTGTCCAATGGGCAGGATGGCGAGTTGCGGCGAGGCCGGTGGGCGCCAATTTGGGGATCGACCCGGCTTTGGTGGCTGTATCATGGCTGGGTGAGCGCGGACTCCGATGGTCGCAGCTGCTTCCTTTGCTACAGCACCAAGGGAGGATATTGTGACCGCCTGCAGTGCGGCTTGTGCATTTGGAGGCAACGACCTGGTTCCGGGTCATGCCGGCAACTGATCAGAGCGGCGCAGGAAGATTTGGTGGGGTTTTGCAGATGTTTCCGGGTGTAATTCTGATGTGGTCTGACATTATTCCAAGGCCTGCAATGTGGAGCCAGCCAACATGGGGGTACCAGATAATGCATTCTTGGGTGGAGGTTGAGTGTTCGGGGCTTTATAGGGGTGATGGGGTGCATTTATCGCCAGTCAGGATGGATCTGCTCCTTTACAACTGGCAAGAGGCCTTGGAATATGTGTTGGTTCGGGATGCTCGCTGGTCGCAGCTTGGCATTGGGGGGGGGGCGGCACAGGAACAAGGTTGTCACCTGTGCCGGTGGCGGGATCCCGGAGGTTTCCGGGGTCTGGAGCCTCAGGCTACACTTGGGCGGGGGCGGGGTGCCCCTGACCCGGTCATACCCTGGCCGACTTTTGCTAATAGCATGGCAAAGTCGGGGGAAGGGTTAGGTAACTTGCCGGGGGGGGGGGCAAGTTATGGCATTAGCGGTGGCAAGGCACTTTGCTAAGGTATGGCTGGTGCGGCCGGGCGCCGCTAATCAATTGAGAAGGTTTAGGATGTTGGCATATTGTTAAATTGTTAAAAGGTTAATAAAGCTGCAACCAGTTGTGTTCCATGAACTGTTGGTGTGGTGTCTTTTGTGGGGTTGAGAGATTGGGGCTGATGGGAGGGTGGGGGAAAGGGACCCGAAGCACCGGTCCGCCTGCCTCGATTATTGGCGAGGCCGCGGGCAGGGTCCCGGCGACCGACCCTAACCGGGCATGCAGCCTGGTGCGGGGACCCTGCGCACGGCCACAGCAGCTTTAAATTCATTGGCTCCCGGCGGATGCAGCCACGTGGGAGCCAATCAGGGAGGGACATGGCAGCGTGGTGGGTGGGTTAGGCCCAGCAGGCAGCCTCCGCGTGGTCATTCATGGCGGAGGCTGCTCGGGGGTGCCGGCTTCCCGCCCATGAATGTTTATGGGGGGTTTGGGTATGTGGTGTTGCAGCTTGGGGGGGGGGCGGGATCACGGAGGTTTCCAGGGTCCGGAGCCTCAGGCTATACTTGGGCGGGGGCGGGGTGCCCCTGACCCGGTCAAACCCTGGCCGACTTTTGCTAATAGCATGGCGAAGTCGGGGGAAGGGTTAGGTAACTTGCCGGGGGGCAAGTTATGGCATTAGCGATGGCAAGGCACTTTGCTAAGGTATGGCTGGTGCGGCTGGGTGCCGCTAATCGATTGAGAAGGTTTAGGATGTTGGCATATTGTTAAATTGTTAAAAGGTTAATAAAGCTGCGACCAGTTGTGTTCCATGAATTGTTGGTGTGGTGTCTTTTGTGGGGTTGAGAGATCGGGGGTGATGGGGGAGTGGGGGAAAGGGACCCGAAGCACCGGTCCGCCTGCCTCGGTTACAATAGATAAGAAACTGGATGCAAGGAAACCTGATATAGCGATATAGGAGAAAAGCAGCAGAATGGCATTGATAGCAGAGGTGTCTGTTCCAAGTGATTATTCTGCGAATCACACGGAGAGGCAGAAGATCCTGAAGTACCAAGAAAGGCAGCCAGAGACAAAGAAAATGCAGCAGAAAGATACAGAAATATTTCCCATTGTATTGGGAACCACAGGCTTGATAAAAAAGAATTTCCAAGCGCATCTTGACAAACTACCCATACATGTTACATCTTATGAACTCTAGAAGGAAGCTCTCTTGGCACAATGCAAGTACTATGCCAAGCATTAGCAGTAAATTTGAGAGACTGAGATCATATTCCACATACCCTAGTTTAGAAGTGAGGTTAATGATTGTCATGGTATGTGCAGAACTAACCCATTAGGAGAAACTTTCCCTCGTATACCATAAGATGAAAATATTACATCTACACCCTCTCCTCGATACCTGTAACTTCCAAACAGTTTTTCGGTCTATCATATCCCCACATCTTGACTACTGTAACACTATCTATCAAGGAATACCGAAATATGCAATGCATTCACAACAAATGGCTCAGAATACAGCCACCCTTAGCCTATACAGTGCTGAAGTATCTGACCACAACACCCATACTAAAAGAACTACACTGGCTCCCGGTAATAACCCAAGCAAAATATAAAGCTCTGCTCACTATTTCCAAGATAACCCACAACCTATCCCCAGAATATCTCCAGTCTTTCATATGCCTAACACCAAACAACTGAGCCAGAAGAGCAAACACACAAAACACAATTACTAGTCCAACCTAGAAGGCAAGAAGCAGCCAAATCGTCTCCAACCGAACTTTCTCATTCTATGCACCCACACTACAAGACTTAAGATCCACTACAGGAATAGCTGGTTTTCACAAGAGACTCAAAACCCACCTATTCACTGAACACTTCGGAAGCAAAACATCACACATGCAAGTAACACTCATACAAACCCAAACAAGGTTATTATTTTTGCCTTTGAATTCTATTCCTCCAACCTGCTGAAAGCGCTCCCTCACCCCAGTTACAACTCTTGTTACATATATTCCAAAAACTGAATGTAATGTGCTCTTTGTAAGTTAAAGTTATCTGTAAACAGCTTTGACTCTAAGAAAAGCAATCTATAAAAATGGTTAAATAAAATAAATAAATAAATAATTTTGGTGGATGATATTATCAATCACAGCCTTCATGCAGGATCTGTGGCAACCTCATTGAAATTGGCGATTGTACATCCAGTTTTAAAGAAAGCTACTTTGGATGCCTCACAACCAAATACTGGGTGAAAATCTACGGCGCTTAGCCCTGCCCAGTTGAATATTGGGCCCAATGAGTCCAAATGGGATGAATTTAGAAACTGGTCATCATTATTTTGAGTTGCTGCTGACTAAGCGTGGTGACATAATCAAGGAGGATCGCTTAAGGGAACTGGAAGTTGAAGTAAGAAGGTAAAGTGAGCAGTTTTGAATCACGGTGGAATAAAGTAAAAAGAGCCACAATGGAAGAGCAACCCTGAGGAAACCACTAAAAATGCTGAAGTACCCAAGATAGATAAGTGCTTTGAATTTCCCTACACAGGATGGTTTAAAATTGTATATATCATCCAAAACACAGCGTTGTGTCAGCAATGACACTGGAGCAGCAGTTTTGAACATTTTTGAAAGAAAGAATAAATATACTTTTTAATGTGATTTTCAATAAAAAGGACAGATGGTAAATGAGGCGACTGATAAATCACTGGATGCAGTAAGTTGAGTCCAACAAAAAATATTTTTTAAGTCGCTTAATGCCTGCTTGGCAGCAGTACCACAATGGTTAACTGATCAGCAGGGTACTTCTTAATCCAATTAAATCTACAGCTATTTGGGTGACTGGTAGACCCCTGTCTCCTTTAGCCCAACCTATGTTGCTGGGCAACCCTATAGTTCTAACAGGCATCCTTACAGTACTTGGGGATTATTATTATTAATCCCCAATAGACCTTTATATCATAAACATGTATTATTTTATTTAGAACATTTAATATATCACCATTTAACAAAAAGTTGTGAAAGTGGTTTACAAATTCCAAATTTAAAAGGAGCAATACAAACAACAATTAAAAACAAGACAATCAAACATCAGAAATAGAATGAATGGCACATCAATATAATTCTATACACCATGATAAATAACGTAAAAACATACAGGTAAAAAAAAATGGAAAGAAACCTAGAGCATATCAAAATGACAATTAATAAGATAATACCTAACACTAAGGGGTATGTTTACTAAACCGTCTTAACGTGCGCTCTCCCACGTTAATGCACGATAAGGCACCTTATCGCGTGATAAGGCGCAAACAAACGCTGAAGGCGGAGAAAGGCTCCCGGAGGGCGGAGGAAGGCTCCCCACGGGCAGAGAGAGAGGGTCAATGGGCGGAGAGTGGGAGGGGAGAGGCTCCCTGCACACTAACGCTGTGAAATCCGAGGCTGAAAACTAACGCCAGTGAAACCCTGGCGTTAGAGCTGATTTAAAGGGAAAATAAACCATTTCCGTCAGCAATGTACAGCAAAACCAGGGAAACCTACAAAAAAGTGATAAGTGTGATACATGTGCACGGAACAAAAGGGCAAAGAAACAGTGAAAATGACCAGAAGAAAATGTAAAAAAAACATAACCAAGCTGGGCAATAGTGATATCAAATGGGAAACATCAAAAACACCCCCAAGAAAGCTCCAAAAAAAAGATATGAATTTTGGAAGGGTCTATGCTCTGTCCCCATACAAGGTGAATGAGCCCACAGTGAAATTGCGCTGATCAGGGTTTTCCTCGCCATTGGACAGGTTTCCTATGGTGTGTACATGTTCCACAACAGCAGGGCGGGCATGTCGGAATGAGCAACTGGACAGATGCTGGAAAAGGGGACACAGAGGGCTGCAGGCGGCACATGCTGTGGTGCAGCTGGGGCACAGTGCGGACTAGGGTAATGCCTAGCTGGCCCATAGGAATGCTGAAACAGTAGAGCAGCCAGACAGCAACTGCTGAGGGCCCAACATGGGCAAGAGTGTGCTTCCCATGGTGTTACAGGGAATAGTACCAAGCAGGTACCCCCAATGGCACGGAACATTGGCAGGCGATGCTGGGGGAAAGCGTGGACAGCTATGCAGGCACCCCTACCCCAGAACCCGCACCATAGGCAGCCGCCTACCCGCACACTGGATGGCCTGAGACTGCGCAGCACCAGCACCACCAGCAGAAGGGCATGTCAGCATGATGGCAGAGGGGTACTGGTGGTAGAGGGGGCAGTGGCAGCTGCCCAGAGCAGACCATGGCCTAGCCCTGTTTAGGTGGGTGCCGTGCACTGCAACAGACAGGCTCTGTCTGACAAACAGTCATGGTATCTCCAGGGAATGCACTATCTCTGTAGCAACACGGTGGTGCAGTGAACACAGCCAGTGTATTCAGGAGCAGAAAGTCACAGGTTCAAGTCCCAGCTGTGGTTCCTGCCAACCCAGTCCCCATATTTTACCCACTACTAAAACGTGCTAATACAGACAGAACCTTTATTGCAGATAACAGAAACATGCCCAATAAACCTACATTTTACCCTACAGAGCACAGACACCATAAACATGCACATTACCTAGAGCAGAGTCTTCCAAATGCAGTCCTGGAGGGCCAAACACCATTCAGGTTCCATGCTGCCTCTAATTAACACGGCTGTGCTGCATGTCTATGCACCGCCCCTATGGTATGCAGATGTATCTCATGCATATTCATTAGGGACAGCATGAAAACCCGAACAGTGTTTGGCCCACCAGGACTGGAGTTGGAAACCTCTGCCCTAGAGCAGCGGCCAACAGGGGCAGACACACCCTCACCCACAGGCTCCATTATCCAAAGCCTCCTGGAGAGGCAGGATGTTGGGCCCTGCGTGCATCTCCCAATACTAGCACTTGCATACCTTAGCAATGCCACCCTAAACCTGGGAATATTGTACACACCTATCAAACGGTTGCTATGATTACTGGCAGATAGCAATTCCTAAGTTAAGCACAATTTGCTGATTGAGCTGCATCATAGCAACCTTTCTGCTGTCTGTGGAGTGTGCTTCAGGTCTGATGTCTGACAGTGTTTACCACCCTGGGGAGTGACCCCAACAGTATTGCGTACCATAGCCATGCCTGCACTGTGCCCAGGACTGGTGCAGTGGCCAGGGCTGCCAAGAGCCTCTATATTTGCACAATGCTGGCATAGGTGTGGAAGCATGTGTTTGTCTATCCAGTGTGTGGTGTCTGCCAACACCTTCCTCAGCCCACACTTTTGCCAGTGTAAGCCTGCCAATGTGCATAATGAGGAGCAAGGTACCATGGGTATAGCCCGGACAGGGTGGCCTGGCCAGGATGCATCTGCACAGGGCATAGGGCAATGGCTCGGACATTGTAGTGCCTGACAACCACCTGCACAGACAGGGTGGCCACAGCATGTCCTGCTGGGAGGTCACTGGAGAATGTCAGATAGTGGTGCGGGGCAGCTGAGCATTTCCAGGCCTTCTGTCTGCCTTGCCTTATGGATGTGTACAGATCTGCATTGCCTGCTCTGTATGGTGTCTGTTCCCCAGCAGGACTGGGGTTGATGGTCCTCTCTACTGCCATCATTGCAGGGAGGTAGAGTGTGGCTCTGTTGGTGGGAGATCCTGTTTCCCACCCTGAGCCACAGTGAGTGGGTTCGGTGGTGGTACATAATCCACCTATGGATCCAAATACCCCCCCTTCACCTACATCATGTGACCATGGTACCAACACAGGATATGCACTATTATGGGTGCATCATAGCCCATAAGGGCTAGACATGACTGAGAAATACAGATGTGTCTGCAGGAACTACCTATCACACACACTAGCACTGATGGGGACCTGCAGCATAGCCTATTTCAGCCATGAAAGGTGCTGTGGACCTGGTGCTGGGTGCCCCACCTCACCCTCAGGGTGAGCACAGTACCTGCACAATGTGACGGTCTGTAGCTACTCTGTGCCAGTAACATACACGGTCAGTACCCCCTACCAGGCTGAGGTGCTGTGGGGGTGCATACCCCATCTTGTGATCATCTGTAGACTGCTGATTTGCATGTGCAGTGCATCATGGGTACGGGTGGGTTAACCCTATCCTGGTAACCACAGCAGACTGTTTGTGTGGTGACATGCAGTCCTTCTGTAGCCAGCCAGGGGCTTGTTAATAGCTGTAGCCCACTGGTTACTTCACTGCCTGTAGAGCCAGAGGTCATGGATTCAAACCCACAGTGGGGTTATTTGATAGGGCTATCCGGAGCATTGTCAATTTTTAATGTACATTAGTGCTGCCAGCAAAAACACCCTCAGAGTACTGTAACCATAAGGTGCCTCAGAAGGCGCTTTATAGGGTGCCCTATAAAGCACCTTCTGAGGCACTTTATGGTTACAGTCCATATGAGGTGCCTTATAAGGTGTCCTATGGAGCGCCTTATAGGGTGCCCTATAGGGGACATTATAGGGTGCCATGGCAGACAGTGCACTTTATAATGTGCCCTATGGAGTGCCTTATAGGGTGCCTTCTGTGGCACCTTAGGTTATGGCACGTGAGGGTGTGTTTGCTGGCAGCAATAATTAAAATACAAATAAAATGCCTCAAGAAACAATACTTACATGTCAAAGCTGATGCCTCAGCCAGCCTTATGCATTAGGCACACTGGGGGATTAAACTCATGACCCCTGTATCATCAGTCAGTGTATTAACCATTGTACTACACCTCTGTTTCTGTGTTTACATGTCTGGGCGCCTACTTAAGATTACCGCGCGTTAACGCGCTTAGCCTGTTAATGTGCGCAGCAGCGCGCGTTATCGCGCGATACTCCCGTCTTGCTGCTTTAAGACTGAAACGCCCACTCCTTTTATGGCAGCCTGCACACTATCGCCGGGCGCACATTAAGATGGTTTAGTAAACATACCCTAAGGCATCTTCAAGTGCCTTTTTAAAAAGCCAAGCCTAACCTAAACTTCTTAAAAGAACTTTCCAACTGCAATTCAAGCGACGATGCATTCCATAATGAAGGGACCATAAAACTAAAAACTGTTGAATGTATCAGTTCTAATCTAAACTGAGAAGGAGAGGGAACTGATAAGAGATTAGACTGAGAGGATTTTAGTGACCACTGGGGTCAATAAGAAATAATCAAATGAGGAAGATAAACAGGAATACTAGTAGAATACAATTTGATACACCAAAATTTTTATATTGCAGTCTATAGGAGACAGGTAGCCAAAATAATTCTTTCAATAAAAGGTGAATTATGGTCTAAGATTTAGCATATAAAATTAATCTACCTGCAGTATTTTGTATCCCCCTGTAGCTGGAGTGGAGGAATAGCCTAGTGCAGCGATGGCGAACCTATGGCAAGCGTGCCAGCTGTGGCACGCGAAGGCCTTGCAGCTGGCACGCGGGAAGGTCGCACATTAAAAAAAAAAAAAAAGCTGCCCGCTGCCGCCGCGGCGGCATGGAGTGTCCCGCGGGGCTCCCTCTGCCCGGCGGGACTCTCCCGGCGCTGCTCAGCCCCTCTCTGCCGGCGTGCACAGACGCGAAGGGAGAGTCTCCCTCGCGTCTCTGTTAAGCCCGCAGGAGCTGATGGGAAATTTCCCATCTGCCCCTGCGGCTTAAGAGAGACGCGAGGGAGACTCTCTCTCCCTTCGCGTCTCTGCAAGCCGGCAGAGAGGGGCTGAGCACGCCGGGAGAGTCCCGCCGGGCAGAGGGAGCCCCGTGGGACACTCCATGCCGCCGCCGCGGCAGCGGGCAGCTTTTTTTTTTTTTATTGCCATGAGCCGAGGGAGGGGGGTTAAGACTGGCAATGGGCTAGGGAGGGAGAGAGGGGGGTTGAGACTGGCAATGGGCTAGGGAGGGAGAGAGGGGGGTTAAGACTGGCAATGAGGGAGGGAGGGAGGGGGGTTAAGACTGGCAATGGGCTAGGGAGGGAGGGAGGTTAAGACTGGCAATGGGCTAGGGAGGGAGGGGGGTTGAGACTGGCAATGGGCTAGGGAGGGAGGGAGGGAGGGGGTTGAGACTGGCAATGGGCTAGGGAGGGAGGGGGGTTGAGACTGGCAATGGGCTAGGGAGGGAGGGAGGGGGTTAAGACTGGCAATGGGCTAGGGAGGGAGGGTGGTTAAGACTGGCAATGGGCTAGGGAGGGAGGGAGGTTAAGACTGGCAATGGGCTAGGGAGGGGGGAAGGGGGGTTGAGACTGACAATGGGCTAGGGAGGGAGGGGGGTTGAGACTAGCAATGGGCTAGGGAGGGAGGGAGGGAGGGGGGTTGAGACTGGCAATGGGCTAGGGAGGGGGGGTTAAGACTGGCAGTGGGCTGTGGAGGGGGTATAAGATGCAGTGGGCTATGGGGGGGAGTTAAGACTAGCAATGGGCTGTGGGCTGATGGGGGCTGGCAATGGGCTATGAGCTGATGAGGGCTGTCTGGAAATGGGGTGATGGGGGGGTTAGGACTGGTAATGGGCTATGGGGGGTTAAGACTGGTAGTGGGCTGATGGGGGGGGTTAGGACTGGTAATGGGCTTATGGGGGGGTTAAGACTGGTAGTGGGCTGATGGGGGTGTAGGACTGATAATGGGTTATGGGGGGGGCTAGGACAGGAAATGGGCTGATGGGGAGGGGTTAGGACTTGAGGTGGGCTGATGTGGTTAGGACTGGTAATGGGCTGTGGGCTGATGGGGGGGTTTAGGACTGGCAATGGGCTATGGGGGGCTGACTGGAAATGGGCTGATGGGGGGTTAGGACTGGTAAAGGGTTATAGGGGGGCTTAAAACCGAAAATGGGGTGATGGGGGTTAGGACTGGAAGTTGATTGACGGGGGGCTAGGACTGGTAATGGGTTGGGGTGTTGCTAGGACTGGAAATGGGCTGAGTGGAAGGGGAGGCTTGAACTGCAAATAGCTGATGGGGAGGGGGCTTGGAATGGAAATGGGCTGTGAGGGAAGGGAGCTAGGACTGAAAATGGGCTGATGGAAAAGCTAGGATAGGACTGGAAATGGGCTGTTGGGGGGAGCTAAGATTGGAAATGGGCTGTGGTGGGGGCTTGAATTGAAATGGACTCATGGAGGGGCTAGAACTGGAAGTAGGCTCATGGGGGGCTTGGACTGGAATTGGGCTGAGTGGAGGGGAGCTATGATTTGACATGGGCTGATGGTGGGGCTAGGAAATGAGTAGAAATGGGCTGATGGGGGGGGCTAGGATTGAAAATGAGCTGATGAAGGGACTTGGACTGGAAATGGGCTGATGCAGGGACTAGAAGGGAATGGATGCTGGGTGAGACTGGAACTAGAAGGGAGCTGATGTTGGGGGAGGATTAGAATGGGATGGGGCTGGGAGAGTAAAATGGAGAGGGGAAAAATATTTTGTGTAGGAGGGATGAAAAATCTACAATTGGCCAGGTATTGGGAGAGTAATTGGGGATTGAGGATGGAGGGGTAAAATTTGTGTGGATGAAATAGGAATGAGGAAAGAGCAAAAGGAGAAAGATTAGTATGTTAAAGCAGATGTAGAGAGAGAGAGAGAGAATGGAAAAAAAACTAGAAGAGAGAAGAAAGGACAAATGGACAGCAGACGATGGAGAGTTAGCAGAAAACATGAAGAAACCAGAAGAAGGTGGCTGGACCAATTGCACTGAAAAAAAAAATGCACAAAAGGTAGAAAGATATCTCTTTATTTTGAATTTATTAACTGGAATATGTCAGCTCTGGGAAATGTGCATCATTAACATCTGCGCTTTGTTTGGTACAAAGAGGAAATTCCTATTTGACGTTGCCACTTGTTCTCTTTCCCCAGTATTCTCTGAAATGTATTGGTTTAATATTTGCAGTGTTGCCTTTTGATAGGTAGGGTATGGTGCTTTGTGAGTCCTGGTAATGCTGTCAGGATACGGCGGGTTTGCTATGGGTTCTAAATGGGCAGCGTTTGTAGTAGTTCCTAATGTGCCTGGCGGTTGGCACTGGATTATAGTAATGTAGAAATCTTTTAGTCTTTCTTTATCCATACACTCATTAAGAGACATGTTTACTAAAAGTTAGTGTATGGTAACATTATGCAAATATTTATGCAAATAAGACCACTTATGCAAATGACGTGCTGGCACTTTGAGGAAATTCTTTGGTTTTGTGCGGCAGTTTGGGCACTCGGGCTCAAAAAGGTTAGCCATCACTGGCCTAGTGGATACAGCAACAGCCTAACACACAGAAAATGGGGGTTTGATTCCCAATGACATTCTTTGTGACCTTGAGCAAGTCACTGTACCCTCCCTTGCCTCAGAAGAAAAGGCTTGGTAAGTTACTTCCAGTCATACTTTGCCAAGAAAACCCTGGGGCTGCTGGGTTGCCAGGAGTTAGCACTGAGTTGATGGCAAGGAGTTACAATATCAGTCCTGCTCAGAATTAATCCTTGAACCAAAATAATCATATATCCCTTGTCCAAACTATAAAGTAAAGATTCAGTAAGTCTTAATGCCAAAAAGTAATTCCACACTACCAGTTAGATATAAGCTTGCAATGAAAGGTTAAGGAACTATCCAATATCAACTATAGTAAGAACCTCTATTTTTGCCCTGAGAACGATCGAGGCAGTTAGGCCTTACCTTGTGTCTACCCAGGAACTTCATCTCTAAAGCACTGGTTATAAATACCTTCATTTTTATTTTATAAGTTGTTTTATGAAATTTGGCACTGTTTATGAATTGCTTTATCTTTGAATTGTATATGTATTATGAACTGAATTTTTAATATATTTAGTAATTTATGAAATTTTATTTGCATTTCTTTTAAGCTGTTCTAGTATGTATTTTTTTATTTGGCTGAACTTTTAAACCACTTTTCGCAAACGTCAAAGCTGTGTACATAGAACTTTGAACTGGTTAAACAACGTTTACAAGCAACAGTAACTTTTTACATTACGTTTCAGCAAAGGCATGTTACCTTTAACTATTTACAGAGCATTCTTCATTGTGGGAGGTAGGTTTGACAAAAGGGGGAAGGTTAGCTGGTGGGTCCAAAATGCAGGGTGAACAGGTGGGTTTTGAGGAGTTTGTGGAACGTGAGGGGGTCTTTGGTGTTCCTTATTGAGGTGGGGACAGAGTTCCAGATGATGGGCACATAGAGCTCAAAGGATCTAGCACATGCAGGCTGAGTGCTTCTTGTTTTTTACTTGGGTGGTAGCTAGGATGTTCCTTGTGGAGTATCTTCATGGTCTGTTTGTCGGGTGTTCCAATGAGGATTTGAAGGTGGGGGGGATGATTGGTTATTGAGAGTTTTAAATATTATTAAGAGATTTTTGTATTGTATTCTGTTCTGTAGGGGTTACCAGGCAGATGCTTGAGGATGGGGGTGATATGATCATATCTGGATGATTCGAACTTTCATGTGCAGGGCTGTTTGCCGAGGAAGGAGCATTGAGTGTGGTAGTCCATGGTAGATGGAGTTACAGTAGTCAATGTGTGGCATAATCAGAGCTTGTAGGGCAGAGCGGAAGTCTGATGAAGCGAGTAGTGGGCAGAGATGCTGAAGGGTTTGGGTTTTGTAGTAGACTGACTTTGCTTGTTACTTGGGTCTTCGGGGTGAGGTGACAGTCTAGGATGATTCCCAGGTATTTTACTTTGGGCTGGACTTTAATCTCTGTGTGGTTCAGGGTGATGGATGTGGGCGAGGTGAACGAGTCGCTCTTGGTGATGACTAAGGATTCATTTTTTCTTGAGATTTATGGATAGGTGGTTTGTGGCTAGCCATTGGGAGACATCTGTGAAACATTGTTGTGGTTGCTGTAGGAAGGTTTGTTTAGGTTTAATGGTGCATACAGCATGATGTAGTTGACGTAAATGTGATAGTGGATGTTGTGCGACTAGATGATTGAGCAGAATGGTTGCATGTAGATGTTCAAGAGTAGTGCTGAGAGGGTGGATCCTTGAGGGACACCTTGAGTCTGGGGGTAGGGGGTGATGAGACTGTTCCAATTTTTATTCATTGGAGCCTGTTGTGCAGGTAGGCTTAGAATTATTTTAGTATGGCACCTTGGATTCCTATTGACTGTAGGCACTGTAAGAGGATGTTGTGGTTGATGGTGTTGAAAGCTGAGATGTCGAGGAATATTAATATGAATCCTTGGTGGGTGTTTTGAATTCCTTTTATGAGGTTATTCATTAGAGAGGTTAAGAAGGTTTCCACTGCGTGGTGCGGTCGGAATACATGTTGTTGCAGGTGGAGCAGGTCATGCGTGTCGAGGTTTTCTTGCAGTTGATGTTGGACAGTCTTCTTGATTATTTTGGCTATGAATGGTATATTTTGAATTAAGATGGCTGTTCAGGCATACCAATGAAGTTGTTCAGTCTTTAGGAGTATTATAAGGTTTGACCTTGATAATTTACTTTATGATATTGTTGAAATTATAATCTATGTGTATGCGACCCGGGGGGGGGGGGGGGGTTTGTTGGTGTGTTTTAGTACTACTGGGGTGGGATTTGTTTTGCTTGCATTAGTTTTATACATACCATGGCAGTCATGAACCTCGCTCTTAAGCCAGGGTATGAGAAGTATGATCTCAGTCTCTCAACTTTACTGCCAATGCTCGGCATAGTAATTGCATTGTGCGAAAGGGAACCTCCTTTTGGAGTTCATAAGATGTAAAACATGTGTGGGTAATTTGTCAAGGTGTGCTTGGAAATTCCTCTTAATCAGGCCCATGGTTCCCAACCCAATGGGAAATATCTCACTATCTTTCAGCCATATTTTCTTTGTCTCTGACTGAATTTCTTGGTACTTGAGGATTTTCTCCCTTGCAACTCAATTCACAGAATAGTTGCTTGGAACTGACACCTCTATAATCAGTGCAGTTCTGGTGTTTTTCTTCTTACCACTATGTCCAACTTCCTTGCATCCAGCTTTTTAATCAGTTGGAATGGGAGTATCCCAGGTGATCATAACCTCTTCATTCTCCATAATTCTCTTGGGGGTCATTATCCCAGTGCTTTTTCAGTACAGTGATATCGTAGTGCTTACAGAGTTTCCAATGGATGAGACATGCTTTACTCTCTGTGTAGAGTAGATGTTGCAAGCACAGCACTCTTGTGGTGGCACCTCTGCTTTCATTCCTTCAATGTCTTTACAAAAGGTACTGCCTTCAGAACTGAACACAGTACTCAAGGGGGGTTGGTAACTTATTCAAGGACAACTTTGCCACTGATTTTTGCTGATGATCTCTCCTTGTGTATTCAGGATTTCTATTAGTCTTCTCTACTGCATTATTACATTCACTGGCAACCTTTTGGTCATCCAAGCTTATCCCTAGGCATTTTTCTCATTTGTAAGTTGCCCATTCTTTTAACTTAACAATAGCAGTTGAAATTTGTGGTCCAGATGTTCATATTAATGTACTAAAGCATAGCTTCGAAACTGTTGTCCCTTCATCTATTTATTTTCTACCGTGTTTAGTGTATCTACCCTGTTACAGGTATTTATGTGGCCCGTGAACAGGCATAATTTTACCTTTAACCTCTCTATAAAGCCATTAATAAAGATATTCAAAGTAAGTGGCACTGGTACAAAGTCTTTTACCATGATGGGCTCTGTTGATCATCATTCTTATTTTTTACTTAGTAAGTTTTTTATATTGTTTCATCATTTCAGTCAAAGCAGTTTACATTGTAACTTAAACTTGATAATGTACAGGGACATTGATAACTTGGATTTTTCTGAGGTAATGGAGGGTTAAGTGACTTGCTCAAGGCCACAAGGAGTGCTAGTGGGAATTGAATCCTGGTCTCTTGGTTCATAAGCCAGTGCTCTAACCAGTTGCCCATCCAGTTAACATAAAATAGCTCATGCTGATCCAGACCAAGGTGCATCAAAATCAGAATCTTGCCTTCAAGAGTGGACAGTTAATGTCACCATTGCCCAGAAAATCTCAAAAAGACTTTCAATTTGTCATAGTTCTTTTCAAGCAAAATGCAATGGTTTTCTGAAGTCTATCTGGCCAATCATGTTTTATGGACTATTCTTCCAGAAACTTGGCCAAAAAGCTTTTGAACATAGCTAGTTTCAAAAAAGCTTTCTTCCCACACCAGTCACTTTAACCATGTCCTCTACCAGCAGATTCCACAGATTAATTATGTACAGTGTGAAATAATACTTTCTATATTCATTTTCAATTTGCTGGTTGAAGGATTCAGTATTATTTAAAAGATTAAACAACCTTTCCCTACTTTATGTAACTGTTCTACCTCACTCACAATTTTATAAACTTCCTTTTTTTTACCTATCCCTTCTCAGTTCTCTTTTCCAAACTGTAGAGTCCTAACCTGTTTACCCTTTTTTTAATAAAAGAGCTTTTCCATCCCCTTCATCATATTTGTCACCCTTCTCTAATTCCGCTCTATCTTTTTTGAGATGGGGTGACCAGAACTGCATATAATACTCAAGGTGCAGTCACAGTATGCACTTATCAAAAGGCTCAGTTTTGTTCTCCATTCCCTTTCAAATACTGCCTATTGCTTTTTTCAGCAGCCATGGCACAATGGGCTGAAATTTTCGATGTACTGTCCACAATGACTCCAAGATCTTTTTGTTTGGGCGATAACCTCTTACTCATGATTCAGCATTTTGAACCTGCAGTTGAAATGATTGTCCCTATGTCCTTTACTTTGCACTTGTTCACATTAAATTTAATTTGCCAATTTAATGCATTACTAGAAAAGTAATGTAAAAAATAAATATAATAATGAAATAAAATAATAGTCATACAATGGTAAAACAACCTAAAAAATATGTTAAAATAATGCAGCAAAACATAATAAAACAGTACATCAATTAACCATACAGTCCTCAACAAAAACAAACCTCACAACTTAAATAA
Source organism: Ichthyophis bannanicus (assembly GCA_033557465.1). Classification (NCBI taxonomy): domain Eukaryota; kingdom Metazoa; phylum Chordata; class Amphibia; order Gymnophiona; family Ichthyophiidae; genus Ichthyophis; species Ichthyophis bannanicus. The sequence continues at coordinate 1,855,221,849 of CM066032.1, read as the reverse complement.
AATCACCTTGCTTGTTGCTCCTTTCTCCAAATCATTTGAGGATGTAACACAGCACAGATCTCTCAGTACAGACCTTTTGGAAATTCTTTTTAGGCCCCTGTTTACTGTCTTTCAGCCAATTTCCAATCCACAATAGAGCACTGCCTCTTATCCCATGACTTCATTTTCAGAGTTTCTCATGAGGGACTTTAGCAAATGTCTTCAGAAAATCCAGATATAGTGTATCACTTTTATCCATATTTATTTACATCTTCAAAAAAATCCCAATAAATTGGTAAGACAAGACTTCCGTTTGTTAAATCCATGCCAGTTCCTTCCCATTAAGTCATATCTATTTCTATGGTCACAAATTTTTGTTTTAGAATTGCATCTATCGTTCTACATTTTTATGGGTTTTTTTCATTGGTATTACACTGATCACCCTCCAATTCTGAGATGCTGTGGGTAGGATCCAGCCAGTGGGAAGGCTGTGGAGGCAGGGCATTGGTATGTAGCTCTACTGCAGGAAGGAAGGCAGAGTGCTGTCTGTGTGTGGGATGTGTGCGGTGGGTGCAGGGCTGTGGTGCATATGTGTGTGTGCTGCAGAGCCGGGGAGCCTCTGTGTGTGGTGCAGAGGTGGGTTGCCTGTGTGTGCGTATGTGATGTGTGGTGCAGAGGTGAGGTGTATATGTGTGAGCGAATGTGTGCATGAGTGATGCCTCTGTGTGTATCTGTCATGCAAAGGTGGAGTGTGTGTGTCTGTGTAGCGTAGGGGTGGGGTGCATGTGTATACATAGTGTGAGGATCAGGTGCTTACGTGTATGTTCGGGGGGGGGGGGGAAGATGCAGCCTTTGGCATATATACATTGTCATTTTTATCCCCATGCATTCATCCTTTAAACCTCCATCTTGCACTCTCAATCTTGCACTCTTCCCTCCCCACTCTGTTCCCTTCCAGATTCAGCCTTCCCTTTCTCCCTACCCCTAGCACTCCTACCCCCTGCCTTCCATTCACCCATCCTCTGTACTTTTTTTAAGTGTACTGCTCCTTTACATTTTTTCTCTCTCTCTCCCCCAGTCTTTTTTTTTAAAGCTCTGATCCCCCAGTTCTCTGCTGCCCTGGGCTTCCCCCACTGTTCTGCCCACAGGGATCCGATCTCCTACAGACCAAACATAGAAATATAGAAAAAGACCACATGGCCTATCTAGTTTGCCCTTCCATATCAACCACTACAACAGTCCTGTTTTTGCCTTTAGAGATCCTCTGTGTTTGTCCCATGTTTTTTTTAATTCAGATACTGTCCTCATCTCTACCACCTCCACTGGGAGACTATTCCACGCATCTACCACTCTTTCAATAAAGAAATATTTCCACATATTACTCCTGAGTCTATCCCCTTTCACCCTCATCTTATGTCCCCTCGTAGCAGAGCTTGCTTTCAACCGAAAGAGACTCTCCCTCCTGTGCATTTATGCCACGGAGGTATTTAAACGTCTCAATCATATCGCCTCTATGAACATGAGAAGTCTTTGCCGCGATCTGGAGTTAAATGCAGCAGACAACCAGCAGATCGTATCCCCGCAGGCTGTCTGCTGCATCTAAGCCCCGGTTATGGCAAAGACTGCTCCTGTTCTGCCCACGGGGATCCAATCTGCCCATATCTCTGGCACTCTCAATCTCATTTCAACTATTTCTGAACTCAGTGTGTTTTTTATCAGTTTTCTCAAATGCCAAGTTTCATCCCATTCCATTAAATTTTTGGAGACATTCTAAACCATTTATTATTGTTTGCAACCCAATGGAAGTTGGAAAGAATTATTTAAAAGTGTCAACATCTGTCTGTCAAGTACCCCAGCCCCCCAAAACTATCCCACCACAGCTGCCCCACATCCTGAAATCTACCACACCCCCAAAGACTACCCTACCCCAACTGCCCCACTGCTGCACAAACTACCATTATTCCCCAAACTACATCCACCCTCAAATATGACCTCTCTGCAATTGCCCCATCATCCCTAAACTAAACCAATCCTCAAAAACTACCCTGCCAACTTCTCCTCTACCCAACTAGGTACCCCTATTCCCAAAATACCCTACTCTCATTATCTTACCACCCCCAAAAAATACCCCATCCAAACTGCTGCACTGCTCTACCAACCACCCTGTCCCCAAATGTCACCTCTCCACAACTGATCCACCTGAAACTAAACCAACCCAACAAAACTGCCCTGCCCCAACTGCCATTCACCCGACAAATTAGCCCCACCACCAAAAATACTCCAGCCCAACTACCCCCATTGCCACCAAACTATCCAAACACAAAAACTACCCCTGCAACTGTCGACCACTCACAAACTACCCTACCCCCAAAAGTAACACTCCTGCAACTGCTCACTACTCTGAAAACTACCCCCTGCAACTGCCCTAGTACTCCGCAAACTACCCCACCCCCAAAAACCACATGTAACTGACTTACCACTTCTTAAAATTTCCTCTCTTTAATAGCCATAATGCCCTGCAAACTAGCCCATCCCCAAAACTACCTCCCGCATCTGATCCCACTCCCAAAACTATAACAGTTGAAAATGCCCCACCACCTCACAGCTACCCCAACCACAGACACAACACATACACAACACACACAACAGAGATACAGGTCTTAGATAAGGTCTTAGATAGTGCTGGGGAGGAGTCTGCTGTCTTGGTACATGTTGGTACCAATGACATAGGAAAATGTGGTAGGGAGGTTCTGGAGGCTAAATTTAGGCTTTTAGGTAGGAAGTTGAAATCCAGAACTTCCAGGGTAGCATTCTCCGAAATGCTTCCTGTTCCACGCGCAGGACCCAAAAGGCAGGCAGAGCTCCGGAGTCTCAATGCGTGGATGAGACAATGGTGCAGAGATGAGGGGTTTGGATTTGTTAGGAACTGGGGAACATTCTGGGGAAAGGAGGAGCTCTTCCGAAGGGATGGGCTTCACCTTAACCGGGATGGAACCAGGCTGCTGGCATTAACCTTTAAAAAGGAGATAGAGCAGCTTTTAAATGAGATATTAGGGGAAAGCCGACAGTCACCCAAGAGCGGATGGTTCAGAAGAATGTATCTTTGAAGGATACTACCAAAAGCAGATAGGTTCCACAAAAGAGTAAAGTAGCCCAAATGCCCTCAAGTATGGAGCAGTCAGAGCTTAAAGATCCCAAATTACCCATGTCTAACAATAGCCAAATTAATATGAATAAAATACATTCTCTAAAATGCTTGTATGCAAATGCTAGAAGTCTAAAAATAAGATGGGAGAGTTAGAATATATAGCACTAAATGAAAGGTTAGATATGATTGGAATATCAGAGACATGGTGGAAGGAGGACAACCAGTGGGACACTGATACCTGGGTACAAACTATATCGAAATGATAGAGCTGATCAAATTGGTGGAGGGGTTGCTCTCTATGTTAGAGAGGGCATTGAGTCAGAAAGGATTAAAGTTTTGCAGGAAACAAAATCTGCTGTAGAATCTATATGGATTGAAATTCCATGTAAAAGGGGGAAGGCAATGGCAGTGGGGGTGTACTATCGAGCGCCTGGCCAGAATGACCAAATGGATGATGAAATGCTCAAAGAAATCAAGGAAGCTAACAAAACTTACAGCACAGTAATAATAATGGGTGATTTCAACTACCCCGGTATCGACTGGGTCATTGTTACGTCATGATATGCTAGGGAGATAAAGTTCCTAGATGAAATAAATGACTGCTTCTTGGTGCAGCTGGTTCATGAACCGACCAGAAGGGAAGCCATATTAGACCTAGTCCTTAGTGGATCACCAGATCTAGTGCAAGAGATAAGGTTGTTGGGGCCACTTGGCAATAGTGATCATAGCATGATCGCCTTTGATTTAATTAGTGGAGGAGGGATAGTAAGGAAATCCACAGTACTACCTTTTAACTTTCGAAAGGGAGACTATGATAAAATGAGGAAAACAGTTAAGAAAAAACTAAAAGGAGCAGTTGCAAAGGTTAAAGACGTACATCAGGCTTGGCTGTTGTTGAAAAATACTGTCTTGGAAGCCCAGACCAGCTGTATTCCACGCTTTAAGAAAAGTGGAAGGAAGTCCAAAAAACTGCCAGCATGGTTTAAAGGTGAGGTCAGAGAGGCTGTTGTTGCCAAAAAAGCATCTTTCAGGAAATAGAAAAAAGAGCCAAACGACGAAACCTGGAAACAGCACAAGCACTGGCAAGTCAAATGCAAGGCATTGATAAGGCAGGCAAAGGGAGAATTTGAGAAGAACCTTGCTGCGGAAGCAAAAACACGAAGTAAAGACCTTTTCAAGTACATTCGTAGCAAAAAACCTGTGAGAGAGTCAGTTGGTCCATTAGATGATAAAGGGGTTAAAGGAGCACTAAGAGGCGACAAGGCGATAGTGGAGAGACTGAATGAATTCTATGCTTCAGTCTTTACTGAGGAAGATGTAGCGTAGTTACTCACCTGTAACAGGTGTTCTCCAGGAGCAGCAGGAATCAGTCCTCACTTATGGGTGACGTCGGCGCCGACGGAGCCCTCGCGGAGCAATTTTCCCCAGCTTTCAAAGAAAGCCTTTGGGAATTGCAGCGCGCATGCGCGGTCGTCTTCCCGCCCGAAGGTGCCATCTTAGCCAGTCAGATGACATAGCTAAAAAAGACAGCATAAAAATTTGCAAAAAGAACATAAGCAGACGATTGCAACTCCAAGGGGAGGAGGGAGGGTAGTGAGGACTGATTCCTGCTGCTCCTGGAGAACACCTGTTACAGGTGAGTAACTACGCTTTCTCCAGGACCAAGCAGGAAGTCAGTCCTCACTTATGGGACTCCCAAGCTCAAGGCTACCGGAGACCCTAAGCACAAAAACGAGCTCCCTCTAGCTCAGCAGCACAGAAGGATAGAATCTTCGCTGAATTATCACCCACCGGTAGCCCACATCCGGGATGGAGGGTAGGAGTTGCTCAGACCTCAAAGAGATTACGGAGGACTGCCTGTCCGAAAGCACTGTCCCTACGGGACTCCCTCTCGAGACAGTAATGGACCGCAAAAGTCTGGCTCGAAGACCAAGTAGCGGCCCGGCAGATGTCTGCCAGCGGAACAGAGCGGAGGTAAGCCACTGACGTGGCCTTTGCCCGAACGCAATGAGCCGTGACTCGACTTTCTAAGGCGAGTCCGGCTGCCCCATAAGCCCAAGAGATACAGTCCGCCACCCAGATGGACAGAGTACGCTTGGAGACCGGGAGCCCCAATTTATTGGGGTCAAAAGACACAAAAAGCTGAGCAGCTTTACGGTGCTCCCGCGTACGGTCAAGGTAGAAGTTCAATGCCCTTCTACAGTCCAGGGTATGGAGGACCGTCTCAGCTCGGCTGGAGTGTGGTCTGGGAAAGAAGGTTGGAAGTACCACCTCCTGATTCATGTGAAAAGGGGAGACCACTTTAGGCAAAAACTTTGGGTGAGTCCGTAGGACTACCCTATTCTTGTAGAATCGAGTGTAGGGGGATCAGACACGAGGGCCTGCAATTCACTTACGCGCCTAGCGGAAGTGAGGGCTATCAAGAACAGTGTTTTCCAAGACAGAAAACGTAGAGAACAGGTAGCCATAGGTTCAAAAGGCGGACAGGTGATCCGCTGCAAAACCACATTCAGGTCCCAGTCAGGCGCTGGCGGGCGCAGAGGTGGTTTAAGTAGAAGGAGACCTCGGAGAAACCTCGCTACGAGAGGGTCATTGGAGAGAGGTCTGCCGTCCACTGGCACATGATGTGCTGAAAGAGCACTGAGGTGAACCTTCACGGAGTTGGACTTAAGTCCCAGATTAGAGAGGTGCAGCAAGTACTGCAAGATCACCGACACCGGGCAGGAGAAGGGATCCTGAGACTGTTGGGTACACCAGACTGCAAAGCGACGCCATTTAAGGGCGTAGCATTTGCGGGTAGAAGGCCGTCGCGAAGCTAAGACGACCTCCCCCACCTCCGCCGGCAGGAGAAGGGGAGCAAGGACTACCCTCTCAGCAGCCAGGCCATAAGGTTGAGAGACCTGAGGTTGGGGTGCAGAAGGGACCCCTGATCCTGAGTGAGGAGATCCGGTTGTATCCCCAGAGGGATTGGGCCCTCCACCGCCAGTTGCAGCAGGAGAGGAAACCACGGCTGCCTGGGCCAGCGAGGGGCCACCAGGATCATGAAGGCTTTGTCTCGGAGAACCTTGAAAAGAGTCCGAGAGACCAGCGGGATGGGAGGGAAAGCGTACAGAAGGCTCCCCGACCACGAGATCAGAAAGGCGTCCGCCGCAACCCGAAGGGGGTGTGGCTGACGAGAGCAGAAGCGAGGAAGCTGCCGGTTGTGAGGACTGGCAAAGAGATCCACCGTGGGGAGACCCCACTTGAGGAAGAGCTTCTGAACTACCAAGGGATCCAGACGCCACTCGTGCGGCTGGAGGACCCTGCTGAGTTTGTCTGCAAGGCAATTTTCTTGGCCCGGGAGATAAACTGCCCTGAGGAGAATGCCGTGACTGACGGCCCAAGAGCAGAGCTTCTGTGCCTCCCGGCAGAGGAGGAAGGAGCCCGTGCCCCCCTGCTTGTTCACGTAGAACATGGCAACTTGATTGTCCGTCTGGACAAGGACGGACTGTTGGGAAGTCAGGTGGGAGAAGGCCTTGAGAGCGAGGCGGATCGCCCTGAGCTCCAGGAAGTTGATCTGCTGAGCAGACTCCCACGTGGTCCAGAGGCCCTGAGTACGTGCCTCTTGGCAATGTGCTCCCCAGCCCAGGAGGGATGCATCGGTGGTCAGCACCCGGGTCGGCTGAGGTGACTGGAAAGGCATTCCGAATATCAGGTTCGGCTGCCGGAGCCACCACCGGAGAGACGAGAGCAGCGGCTCGGAGACGCGCACTAGGTCTGCCAGGCCGCCTGTGGCTTGTCGCCACTGCTGGCGGAGACACCATTGAGCAGACCGCATGTTCAGGCGGGCATTGGGGGTCACATGGACGGTGGAAGCCATATGGCCAAGCAGTCTCAGGAAGCGCCTGGCGGAGACCAGGGGCTGGCTGCGAAAGCGGTCGGCTAGGTCCATGAGCCGTTGAGCCCTGTCGAGCGGTAGGTACGCTCGTGCCCGAGGAGTGTGCAGCCTTGCGCCGATGAACTCGAGATCCTGTGAGGGGAGCAAAGTGGACTTTGCGAAGTTTATGACAAAGCCCAAGTGCTGCAGCAGAGTCACCGTGCGGCACGTGGCGTTGGTGACCTCCTGAGCGGACGCTGCTCTGATGAGCCAGTCGTCGAGGTACGGAAAGACATAGAGGCCGTGAAGCCGGAGATGGGCCGCCACGACCGCGAGACATTTGTGAAGACTCGCGGTGCGGAGGATAGGCCAAAGGGCAGTACTCTGTACTGGTAATGATTTCCTGCCACCACAAACCTTAGGTATTGGCGGTGGCTTGGGTGGATGAGGATGTGCGTGTAGGCATCCTTTAGATCCAAGGAGCATAGCCAATCTCCCTGCTGGAGGTAGGGCAGAAGGATTCCAAGGGTAAGCATTTTGAACTTCTCCCGCACAAGGAACTTGTTGAGGTTGCGCAAGTCCAGGATGGGTCTGAGGCCCCCTGTTCTCTTTGGTATCAGAAAATACCTTGAATAAAAGCCTTGACCTCTCAGGTGGTGGGGCACCGGTTCCACCGCCTGTTCCTGCAGAAGACCTGCTAACTCCTGAAGGAGCAACTCCCTGTGCAGAGGGGGGCGCGAAGGTTCTCCCGGAAAATAGGAGGGAGGGACCTGATGGAAGTGGAGAAGGTAGCCCTCTCGCACGACCTGAAGCACCCAGGCATCTGCGGTGATGCTGGACCACCTGTGGGCGAAGTGAACCAGCCGGCCTCCGGTGCTGGGAGGGACCAGCGGGGGGGGAGAGGCTATGCTGAGCGAGTCAAAAACCCCCTCCCTGCTGAGCAGGGGCTGGTGGTGCAGGCTTGGGGGCTTGCTGCCTACGGGACCCGTTACCCCGTCCCTTGGCCTGCTGGCCCTGTTGGGGAGCTGCAGGGGCCTGATAATGGGGGTACTGTTTGTAGGCAGCCGCCTTCCTCGGGTAAAAGGACTTTTTTCCCGAGCCCTTCTTTTTCTGGGAAGGGGCGGAGGTCTTCCTAGAAAGCCTGGTCCTGGTGAGAGTCTCAGTCTCAATTTGTGCAGCCTTTTCCGCCATGGGCTTGCCAAAGAGGTTTTCGCCTCGGCAGGGGACATCGACCAACTTGTCCTGTACCCAGGGCTCAAGGTCCGACGACTGAAGCCAAGCCTGTCGGCGGGCACCGATGCCGGCTGCGGCCACTCTAGCCGAGGCCTCAAAGCCATCATAGGCTGCTCGGGACATGAACTTTGAGCATTCCCGAATGCCCGTGGACAAGGCTAGGAACCTCCGCAAGGGCTCCTCGGAGAGACCAGCGGAAAATCCGGCTAGCTCTTTAGCCAGATCCCGGAGATACATGCCCATGTAGAGCTGGTAAGTCTGGACACGACATGCGAGCATAGAGCCCTGGAAGCACTTCTTGCCAAGGCCATCCAGGTTATGGGCCTCCCTTCCAGGAGGCACCGAGGAGTGCATCTTCTGGCTCTTAAGACGATGCATGGCCGATTCCACTACCATGGAATGGTGTGGCAGCTGTGCCTTCTGAAAGCCAGGGCTCTTGCGGACCCGATAGATAGAATCGACCCGCTTGCTCAGGACCGGCGAGGAGGCCGGACTCTCCCACATGCGGAAGAGTAGTCGTTCCAGCATAGGAGGAACCGGCACAGTAAAGTGCTCCCTCGCGGGAGAGTCATACTGGAGGGCGTCGAGCTCTTCGGCTCGAGGCTCCTCCTCGGGATCCGCAGGGAAGGCCAAAGCCTTGGCCATATCCCTAACGAAGTCCGAGAACCGGGCATCCTCCGGGGGGGACTGCTTCCGAGGCTCGGACCCCGGTGAGTCCGATGGGACACACCGAGTCCGGAAAGAATCAGGTGACTCTTCCTCCTCAGACTCCCAGACCGACTCCGACGAGGACTCGGTGGGGTCGGCCCGGGCAGGGTGCGGCGCCAGCCGCCCCGACGTCGAGGGAGTCGGCGTCGGCGACCTCGGTCCCGAACGGGAGGCCGAGGGTGACCTCGACCGAGGATCGACTCGAGTTCTCATTGACTCGAGGATCGGCTCGGTCTCCGGGGTCGACTTGGACGTCGACGTCCCGGCGGTCGGGGCAGCGGCGCCAGCGAGGCCAGCGAGCAGTGCCCGCTGCTGGTCCATGAAGGCAGACAGTCTGCTCTCCAAGGCCGTCAACCTGAGTCCGAGCTCAGGTGACCCAGCAGCCCCCGACTCGGGCCCCGACGGCGTCGGGCCCGACGTCGGCTGTCGCGGAGGCGAGTCCAGAAGGACTACAGGACTTACCCGGGCAGGCATCTCCGACTCCAGGCGAGGTCGCTTCGGGAGATGTTCCTTCTCCAAGGACCCGGGGCGGCTGTCGGGGCTATGCGACCTGGCCCTCGCGGAGCCAGGAGCGTCCACCGACGCCGCCCTCGCGGGTTTTTCCTTCCGACGATGGTCCCCGGAGGGAGAACCCCGGTCGGAGGAGCTCCGGCGACGGTCCGAGCTGGAGCCCTTAGACACGGAGGCCTCCGACGAGGTCCGGGTACGGCTGGGGTCAGCGAAGATTCTCTCGCGCTGATGCCGCCGACTTCTCAACGCCTTCGAGGACAGTTTGCTGCAGGGCCCACAGATCAGTTCCTCATGATCCGGGCCCAAGCAGCGGAGGCAAAAGTCGTGTGTGTCGGTTAGTGACATATTTCGGTCACACCGACCACACCGCTTAAAGCCACTGGCAGCCATCGGGGGAAAAAGGGCCCCTGCGAGGTCAAAGGACCGGGCTGCCAGGGAAAACGAAAATGAAAGCTGACTAAGTCAGAAAAACCGAAAAAACGCTAGAGGACTCGAGACCGGCGTCGCGAGTCCGGGCGGGAAAACGATCGGCGTCGAACCGAAAGAAAAAAGTATAAAAGAAAGAGGAAAATCAACTTTTTCACGGGGACAAGACGGGGACGTCTGCAGGGCTCCGCGGAAAAAAGAAGACTGGCTAAGATGGCACCTTCGGGCGGGAAGACGACCGCGCATGCGCGCTGCAATTCCCAAAGGCTTTCTTTGAAAGCTGGGGAAAATTGCTCCGCGAGGGCTCCGTCGGCGCCGACGTCACCCATAAGTGAGGACTGACTTCCTGCTTGGTCCTGGAGAAAGGGATGTTACCCATGACTGAAGTGGTATTTAAAGGTGCGGAAGAATTGAAGGAAATATCGATACATTGGGAAGATGTCTTACAACTATTAGATAAACTGAATAGTAGCAAATCACCTGGGCCGGATGGTATACATCCAAGGGTGTTGAAAGAACTGAAATATGAGATTGCAGACCTGCTATTAGTAATCTGTGAACTATCATTAAAATCATCTCTAATACCTGAAGATTGGAGGATCACCAATGTAACACCAATTTTTAAAAAGGGTTCCAGGGGTGATCCAGGAAACTACAGACTGGTGAGCCTGACATCAGTACCGGGAAAAATGGTAGAAACCATCATAAAGAATAAAATTACTCAGCATGTAGATAGTCATGACCTAATGGGAAACAGCCATCATGGCTTTAGACAAGGAAGATCTTGTCTTACTAATCTGTTATGTTTTTTTGAAGGAGTGAATAATCAGGTGGACAAAGGTGAATCGGTTGATATTGTGTATCTGGACTTTCAGAAAGCTTTTGACAAGGTCCCTCATCAGAGACTTTTGGCAAAACTAAAGAGTCATGGGATAGGAGGCAGTGTACTATTGTGGATCAGGAACTGGTTAAAAGATAGAAAGCAGAGGGTAGGGCTAAATGGCCAATTTTCCCAATGGAGAAAGGTGAATAGTGGTGTACCCCAGGGATCTGTGCTGGGTCCGCTGCTTTTTGACATATTCATAAATGACCTGGAAAGTGGAATAACGAGTGAGGTTATCAAATTTGCAGATGACACAAAACTATTTAAAGTTGTTAAAACCCAAGAGGATTGTGGAAAATTGCAAGAGGATCTTGATAAATTGGAAGACTGGGCATCAAAATGGCAGATGAAATTTAATGTGGACAAGTGCAAGGTTATGCACCTAGGGAAGAACAACCCAAACTATGGTTACACGATGCAAGGTTCCACATTAGGAACCACCACCCAGGAAAAAGATTTAGGCGTCATTGTGGATACCATGTTAAATTTAATTCTCCAGAGAATCACGCGGCAAAACATTAAAAAGATCCAATTAACCCAAAATATTGCTGCAAGAATTATAATGAATGTAAGTTCAAAAGAACACATTACACCAATTCTGGCTAAACTCCACTGGCTACCAATTCACGAAAGAATACACTACAAAATACTAGTTACCACCTTCAAACTGATGAATAAACTCGCACCATCTGCACTTAATAACTTAATCAACATAGAACCAAATAAGCGAACTCAAAGAGGTAGAAACACAAACACAATATCATTACCTAAAGATTATAAAAAAGCTATAAAACTAACAAATAACAGGGCCTTCTCTCACTGTGCACCGTCTCTCTGGAATAACCTACCTGACAATATTCGCCTCCTAACTGAACTTAAAGAATTTAGAAAAAAAACTAAAACCACACCTATATATCTTACATTACACACCTCTGACTAACCAAACCATACAAGGGGACACAGGGTAATAATCTTTAAATGGCACACACCTACATGATAAAAATAAATGCAAAATCTGATATTAAAAGGTCGTTCTCATGTATCTCAAATTGTATAAAATTAATGTAAATATGTAAAACGTTTGACTACATCCACACAATACCTCTGGATGTAACCAATGTTTGTATATCTTTAATTACACTGTTAATTGTAAAAAGTTAAATCTGTTCCCTGTAAACGACTAGGATATGATTAATCATGTACCTTGAATTTTTTCTGTTCACTGTAAACCGCACTTGATACTTGGGAAAGAGTGGTATATAAATATGTGCTAAATAAATAAAATAAATAAATAAAATAAAACCCTTGGCCCAGTGTGCAGCAGCGGCCAAGAGAGCAAATAGAATGCTAGGTATGATAAGGAAAGGAATGGAAAATAAAACAAAAGATATTATAATGCCTCTATATCATTCCATGGTGAGACCGCACCTTGAATATTGTGTGCAATTCTGGCCACTGTATCTTAAAAAGGATATAGCGATTTTAGAAAAGGTTCAGAGAAGAGCCACCAAAATGGTAAAGGGGATGGAAGGATACTCCTATGAAGAAAGGCTAAAAAGATTAGGGCTCTTTAACCTGGAAAAGAGACGGCTGAGGGGAGATATGATAGAAGTCTATAAATTAATGAACGGAGTGGAATGTGTAAATGTAGATCGATTGTTTACCTTATCAGAATATAGAAAGACTAGGGGACATGCAATGAAGCTACAGGGTAAACTATTTAAGACTAATAAAAGAAAATATTTTTTCACTCAACGTGTAATCAAACTCTGGAATTTGTTACCGGAGGATGTAGTAAAGGCTGTTAGTGTAGCTGGGTTTAAAAAGGTTTGGACAAGTTCCTGGAGGAAAGGTCCATAAACCATTATTAAGAAGGGACCCAGGATATCAGTGCTTGAACCAATACAAGCATTGTGGAACCTGTGTTCCTTGGGGAAACTGCTAGGTACGTATGACCTAGATTGGCCACTGTTGGAAACAGAATGCTGGGCTTGATGGACCTTGGTCTGACCCAGTATGGCATATCTTATGTTCTTATGTTCAGGCATTATTAAATTCCCAAGCTGTGATATACTGCATTTTAAATTATTCGCATATAAATTTCATTTTCTTTGCTGTTATTTCTTTTTTTTAATTTTATATTTATGAATTTACAAATAAATTCCAAGCATAACATTTGTAAAAGGAAAAGGGCAGGGTAAGGTAAATGTTGTTGTTGTTGTTGTTAAGTGCCTTCGAGTCTGTGTTGACTCATGGCGACCCTCTGGATAGTTGTTCTAAATTGTCTTTGGTCTTCAGTCAGGCGGCTCATTGTTGACAGACTGGTACCCATAGCTGCTGTTATTGTACCAATCCATCTCATTGCTGGCCTTCCTCTTTTGCGTTGACCTTCTATCTTGCCAGGCATGATGTCTTTCTCTTTCTATAATGATCTCTCTCTTCGCATAAGTGTACAAAGTATGAAAGTCGAATATCCTTGTATTATCTCCAGTTCACTGTAAACCGCTTTGATTACTGCGAAAAGCGGTATATAAACTTAGCCAAATAAAATAAATACATATAAAATACAAGGAAAACAATATATATATAATCACAAAAGAAATACATTCCATTACCCAAATCCCACTAGCCCAACAACAGTGAGGTCCAAGAAAGGAAAACCAAACAATCCCAAATACGAGAGAAAAACAAATATAAACCGCTTGGTCTGCAAGTTAAACAAAAGCATTTATCCACTATCCTAAGAAACTGGGAGTCGAGCTCTCATGAAGGCGCCCAGCTGGGGGGATCAAAGAAAATAAAACTTTCAGACTGCAGCCTGATGAGGCATTTACATGGAAATTTTAGAAAAAACTGCCCCCCCCCCCCCAAGCTGTGCCACTGCCGGCTTGAACAATAAGAACTCTTGATGTCTTTTTTGGGTATCACAGGCAAGATCAGATGCATACGGACCAATAGCCATTTAAAGGGAATGCAGTGCTTCTTAAAATATAGCTTAAGGAGCCAATCTAGATCAGAAGGTACCCAAAGAAATTAATAAAGTAGCTGGTACAATTGAGCCAACATTCGAGGATTCCAAAATTTCTGAAATATTCAATATATCAGCGTGTTGTAATTTAGGGAGAGAGAGGTCTGCAGCAACCTAGCAGGACCCCTCTTCTTGGAAGGAACATAGTACACCTTAGATAATGGCAGTAGATTTTCATTAGAGATACCCAATGTCTCAATTGTATATTGCTTCAACATGTTCCTTGCAGAGATCAATGATAAACGTGGAAAAAGTATAGTTACTCACCTGTAACAGGAGTTCTCTGGGGACAGCAAGAATTAGTCCTCACATATAGGTGATGTCAACACCAACGGAGCCCTGTGTGGAAGCCTCTCCCCAGCTTTCAAAGAAAGCCTTTGGGAGATGCACCATGCATGTGTGGCCCCCTTCCAGCTCAAGAGTGCCATCTTGCCTCAGTCAAATGACATAGCTACAGACAGCAAAAGATAAGAAGCACAATTCCTGCTGTCCCCAGAGAACACCTGTTACAGGTGAGTAACTACGCTTTCTCCGGGAACAAACAGGAAGTTGGTCCTCACATATGGGACTCCCTAGCTTGAGGCTACCGAAAACCTGTAGAAATGCCACAGGTGACCAAAAAAGGGTGAGTCATGAGCAGCAGCAATTGAGTCTTAAGAAAAGGACTCCCAGAGACCCAAGTTTCCAGTGAGAACTAGCATTCTGGTAGACCGAACACAAAAGGGTTGGTGAGCAGGAGTTGCCTACACTGCGAACAAATGACGGAGTACAGCCTGGCCGAAGGTGCTGTCCATTCAGGACTCCCTCTCCAGGCAGTAATGAGCTGCGAAGGTGTGGACTGAAGACCAAGTGGCAGCCCGGCAGATGTCCGACAAAGAGAAAGGACGCAGGTGTGCCATAAATGCCACCATGGCCCTGATGCTGTGCGCTGTGACCCGGCACGCCGAGAGCCAAGCCTGCTCATAGGTGAGGGCAGTGCAGTCCACCACCCAAGTGGACAGAATTCATTTGGTCACCACCTCCCCCAGCCGACTGGGGTCATAGGAGACTAAAGCTGAGAGGCTTTGCGGTGGCCCTGGGTATATTGAAGGTGGAAGGACCGGGCCATCTTACAGTCCAGGGTATGAAGGATGGTCTCCGCTCTGCTGACGTGAGGCTACAGAAAGAAGGTGGGGAGCACCACCTCCTGATTGAGGTGCAATGGGGACACCACTTTGGGAAGAAACTTGGGGTGCATGCAGAGAACCACTCTGTTCTTGTAGAACCTGGTGTACAGCGGATCCGCCACTAACGCCTGCAGCTCACTGTCCCTGCGAGCAGACATGAGCACCACTAGGAAGATGACCTTCCATGAGAGGTACCATACGTGGCAAGTAGCCAGGGGCTTGAACGGCAGCCTGGTGAGCTTGGATAGCACCATATTGAGGTCTCACTCAACCGCTGGAAGGCAGACGGGGGGCTTGGATCACAGGAGGTTCTGCAAGAAGCGGGTCACGAGGGGCTGGACAGAGAGAGGCTTACCCTCGATAAGGTGGTGGTGCGCTGTTAGAGCACTCAGGTGAACCCTGACCGAGTTGGACTTCAGTCCTACTTGCAACATGTGGATCAAATATTGCAGTACAAGCTGCACAGAGCACGAGAATGGGTTAACTTGCCGTTCCACGCACCACACTGAAAATCTGCACCATTTGAAGGTGTAGGCCTGTCTCATGGAGACTCTATGGGAGGCCAGAAGGACTTCCTCTACCTCCCCTGAAAGGCTGAATGGGGCCAAAGTTATCCTTTCAGCAGCCAAGCTGTTAGCGACAGAGATCCCAGGTTGGGATGTAGGAGGGAACCATCCTCCTGCAACAGTAACCCCGGGGCACTCCCCAGAGGGACCGGGGCTGCCAAGGACAAGCAGAGGAGCAGCAAAAACCACAGTTGCCTGGGCCACCGGGGGCAATCAGTATCAGTGACACTGCATTTTGCTGAGCCTTGAAAAGGGTCATGGCAATCAGCGGCATGGGCGGGAAGGTATAGAGAAGGCCCTCCATCTACGGGATGAGGAATGCATTCGCTGCCACCGGTGAGAGGTGCGGATGGTGGGAGCAGAAGTGGGGCAGGTGAGTGTTACTTGGACTCACAAAGAGGTCCATTAACAGAATCCTCAGAGTTGGAATAGCCGAGAGGCCATCCTGGGATCCAATCGCCACTTGTGCAGCTGGAGAACCCTGATCAGCTTCTCCACTACGGCGTTGAGCTGGCCCAGCAGATACACCGCCCACAGGAGCATCCCAATGTGAAGAACAAAGGAGCAGAGAGCCATCGTCTCCTGACAGAGGGCATAGGACCCTGTGCCCCCTGCTTGTTCATGTAGAACATTGCCACCTGATTGTCCGTTTGGATTAGCACTGACTGGTGTTGCAGGCAGTGGTGAAAGGCTCGTAGAGCGAGGAATATGGCCCGAAGCTCCAGCAGGTTGAGCTGCAGTTTGCTCTCTGATTGCGACCAGCTGCCCTGGATGCAGAGATCTTCGCAGTGTGATCCCCAACCCAGCAAGGAGGCATCTGTGATGAGGACCTTCTAGGGATTGGGGGCCTGGAAGAGCATCCCTGACTGGAGGTGCTGCGGAGCCTGCCACCAGCTGAGGGAGTCTGCAAATTGGTGGGTCACCGTCACCCTGTCCCGCAGTTGTCTGGTGGCCTGGGTCCACTGGGAGAGGAGGCACCATTGGGCCTTCCTCATGTGGAGGCAGGCATCAGGGATGACATGGACCATTTATGCCATGTGGCCCAGCAGGCATAGCAGTAGATGAGCGACACGGTGCGTATGTGTTGTATGTCTGCGGCCAGCACCCTGAGGTGGTCAGCCCTATCTTGGGGTAGGAATGCTTTTGGCCTGGAGGGTGTCTAGCCGGGTTCCTATGAATTCCAGATATTGTGCTGGGAAGAGGTGAGACTTGTGGAGGTTTATGATGCATCCCAGGTGCTGTAGGATGCTGATAGTGCAGGCCATGGCCTGCTGCACCTCAGAGGCCGAGCCCCCTCTGATGAGCCAGTTTTTCAGATAGGGGAAGATGAAGGCTCCTTGGAGACAGAGGAGGGCTGTGACCACTGTTAGGCACTTTGTGAAGACTCTTGGGGCGGAAGCCAGGCCAAAGGGTAGGACCCTGCATTGGTAGTGGGCACCCTCCACCACAAACCTGAGGTATTGCCTGTGGTTGGTATGGATGAGGATGTGTGTATATGCATCCTTTAAGTCCAAGGAGCATAGCCAGTCTACCTGCTGGAGGAATGGCAGAGTATCCCAAGGGAGAGCATTTTGAACTTCTCCCTCACCAGAAACCTGTTCAGGTCCCACAGGTCTACGATGGGCCTTAGGTTTATTTATTTATTTACTTATGCTATTCTTCTATACCACTTTTTCCAGAGATCAAAGGCGGTTTACATATAACAAATATTAAACAAGGTTTTACATGGAACAGCGTTTTAACTATATACAGTTAGGTCCCCTGTTCTTTTTGGTATGAGGAAGTACCTGGAATAGAATCCTCTGCCCCTGAGGTGTGGGGGTATGGGTTCCACCGCCTTGTCCTTGAGAAGGCCTGCAAGTTCCTGCAGCAGCAAGGTCTGGTAGAGGGGAATCCTGATGGGCTCTCTCGAGAAGAATGGAGGGGGAGTCTGCTCCAAGTGGAGGAGGAAGCCCTCCTTGACCACTTAAAGGGCCCAGGTGTCGGTGGTGATGGCTGGCCACCTGTGGGTAAACAGGACCTGTGGGCTTTTGGGGTGGACCTTCTGGGGGTGGAGAGGCTATGCCCAAGGAGTCAAAAGCTCCCACCAGGCTGGGCCGGAGCCAGTGCATGGGTTATGGGAGTCTTGGGCTTACGAGGGCCATGCCCTTGTCCCTTGGCCTGCTGACCCTGCTGGGGAGATGGGGAAGCCTGATACTGAGGGCAGTTTCGTAAGCCCTCTCCTTCCTCGAGTAAGGGGGCATTTTGCTCTGGACTTTCCATTGGGGAAGGGCAGTAGTCTTCTTGGAGAACCTAGTCCTCGTCAGGAATTTGAACTCCAACTCTGCAGCCTTATCAGTCATGGGTTTGCCAAAGAGGTTTCTCCTTGGCAGGGGACATCAACCAATTTGTCCTGAACCCCTTGCTCCTAGTCGGAAGACTAAAGCTAAGCCTGGCTTTGGGGACCAATGCCCGCCACAGCTACTCTAACTGCTGACTCGAAGCTGTCATAGGCTGCTGAAGTCATGAATTTGGAGCACTCTCTGGCGGCAGAGGACAGGCTCCGGAACCACTCGAGGGGTTCCTTGAAGAGACCAGCCGAGAACCCAGTGAGTTCCTTCTACAGGTCCCTCAAGTACATGCCCATCTACAGCTGGTATGCCTGGATCCGGCCAATGAGCATCAAGCGCTGGTAGCACTTTCTGCCCAGGGCATCCAAGATGTGGGCCTCCTTGCCTGGGGGCAAGGAGGCACCAATGAGTGCATCTTCTGGCTCTTAAGCTGACGCATGGCCAACTCCACCACTGTGGAGATGTGTGGCAGTTGTACTTTCTGGAAACTCAGGTTCCAGCAGACCCGATACATCGAGTCTAGCCATCAGCTCACAATGGGCACCAAATGTTGGTGTTTCCCACATGCGAAGGAGCAGCCATTCCAGAATAGGAGGAACAGGCACTGTAAGTGCCTCCTTCGGAGGAGCCTCATATTGGAGGATCGCGAGGGTCTTCCTCTGACTTAGTGTCGAACGACAACACCTTTGACATGTCCTGCATGAAGTCGAGAAAGGCCATATGCTCGGTAGTCGACCGACGCTGAATCTCGGAGGGAGACGGGTCCGAGGGTATGTCACGATGGTGACGGGTGTTCAGGGATTCCTTGTCCTTGGTCTCCCAATCTGACCCATAGTCGGTGGAGAAGTCAAGGCCTGGCCAGGTTTCGAGGTTGGGCCCCCGAGTCTGGCCATCCGTGCCTCTCAGAGGCTTTGTGGGTGGAGCTGCGACCACTCATCAGAAAAGACCTCTGTCCTGAGGATCGGGATCGAGAATAGTGTCGAGGATTGACTCAAGGCCAACGGTGCTCAAAGCTCAGATCGACATCCAGGGATATCCTCAAGGTCGAAGTGCTGGTGGTCTGGGCAGATGACCCGGCGGAACCGGACGTCAAGACCCGGCGCTAGACATCAAGGAACTCGGGACAAGGCCAATGAATCCTTTTGGGCGACCTTGGTAAGCCACTCCTGCTCTGATCCCTCGGACTCATGGCGTGGACTGCGGGACCAAGCGCAGGACTTATCTGCCTTCCCAGATTCATCCACGGATGCCACCCGCAATGATTTCTTCTTGTGCTCTACCTCCGGGAAGCTCCACTCGGAGAACCCCCAGTCTCGGTCAGAGACAGCAGGGTCACTTCAGGGCTCCAGGGTCCCGAAAGGGGCCTTGGAGCGTAGTATTCGCTGGAGATTCTGGGGCAGAGTCTAACCTTTGGAAGATCTTGTCATGCTGCTGCTGACAACTCTTAATGGCCTTGGAGGACATCTTTTTACAAAGGCCACAATCCACGGGGTTGTGGTCTGCCCCAAGACAACAGAGGCAGCAGTCATGTGTGTCAGTGAGGAACATGGTCCGTGAGCATTGATCACACTTTTTGAAACCGCTGGCAAAGGCCATGGGAGAGAAATGGGCCCTAGCAAGGTCAAAGATCCGGGGCTCTGCCAGTGAAAAGGGCACAAACCGCAACAGTCAATAAAACAGGAAAAGAAAAGAAAAATATGAACCCAAGAGCGATGCCAAGGCAAGCGAGCTCAGGGGGGGGGGGGGGGGAAAGGGAACCGGTACTCGACTAGGGAAGAAAACTTCCAAGGGAAAAACTAGCTCTTTTTCCAAGGAAAAAAGACACACGTCCAGTGGGCTCCACAGAAAAAAGGAGACTGAGACAAGATGGCACCTTTGGGCGGGAAGGGGACCATGCTTTGAAAGTTGGGGAGAGGCTTCCATGCAGGCTCATTCGGCACTGATGTCACCCATATGTGAGGACTGCCTTCCTGCTTGTTCCCAGGCACAAATTGATCAGCAAACTTGATTCTCCAACAACTCGGCCTTGGTCTTAATGATATTCAAGCCCTTTACTACAAGTATATAATAATTTTTGTGTTTCTGAACCTCCGACTGCAAAGTCTTCACAAATTCTTTTATTGCAGCAAGTTCAGTAGCATTGTAAGACACCTGGGATAAGTTGGATACTACCTTTGATGCAATTTTATTAGTTTGCTGAACCATTTCATTACCCAACGAAGATACTGCTGTCAAAATCAGAAAAACATATCCATGGGTCCAGAGGTAAGGGAGGAGCTAGAGTACCCGCAAGCTTAGGAGGTTTCTTGCAGGTCTTTCTCTTTGGCATAGCAAGGAAAATACGCCCAGCAGCGCAGCAGTCTAAGCAGCCATCTTGGACTCCCCTTTGCTGTTATTTCTATTGTGAAAACGGACAGAATTGTATTGCTTTCTTGTTAATTCCTATGTGCACTGGAAAATAATTCTGTTGTCATGGACAGGGCTAGATTAACAAACTGGCAAGTTAGAAACATATCTATGTTCCAAAGTTTAGAAGGTAGACAAAATCGAACCCAGTTGGATAAAATAGGGAACACCAAACCAGAAAAATATCCAACTCTAAAAGAAGGATCCCCCTAATTACCAGAAAACTTTTTTTGTCGGAGAAAGGTCTGCTAAGTGTCTAAAATCAGTATATCAGAGACACCGCCGAGACCACTCCATTTTAATAAATAAATTTTAAAATGAACAAAAAGTCCACTTAGCTGAAATCACCAAAATGCCAAAACTCTCAAAGGACGACGCAGCTCGCGTTTCGGGCTTTACTTCAGATTTGGTAGAAAACCCTGCTTCAGGTCAGGACAAGCCAGCAATCGGTAGAGGACAGCATACTGGCCGCAGGGAGGTATCAGCCGTTATAGATTCACCGGCGTCTGACGTCAGAGGAACAGAAGTATCTTACAGCCAATCAAAAACTAAACCAACCCCCTAATAGGGAAATCCCACTGCCCAGGGATCCCTAAAGGGGGCGGTCCGATGCCAAGAATTGATGATTAACTCCATCCAGTATTATAGCAATGTATGCCAGTCTATTTGCAAATTTAAACCAGTCGGAGTAACTGAGTTTAGCATAAAGATCCAGCGTTGCTCACACAGCTGGAGCCTCCGCTCCCGATCACCACGACGGGGGTCAAGTGGAACAAAATCCAATATGCGCCATTTTAGAGTAGAAAAAGCATGACCCTTCAAAAGATGATGATCCACCATAGGAGCTCCCAAATGTTGAACCCGGAGTCGCGAAGCGTGTTCGGAGAGACGAATCCGAACCGCTCTTGTTGTCCTACCAACATAATAGAGGGAGCACGGGCAGACGATCAAATAGACCACATGATCAGTAGAACAGTCAGTTTGCCAACGTGTGGTGTATACACAGGTAGTATGTACATCTGTCCAATGCAAGCCCTCAATAGTGGTGTCACAATGTATACAGTGACCACAGGCAACATGACCTGCTTGTGCATGAAATCGAGGGGGTCTATCCTCGGGGAGAAACCGTATGCACAATTGCATCCCGTAAATTAGCTGTGCGGGAGTATGCAATCTGTAGGGTCTTGTTCTGAAAACAGGGAAGTGCCTCAAGAACCGGCCAGAATTGATGCAAAATTTTTGTGACCTGGGCCGCCCCCCGGGTGTAAGGGAGTACCCCAGTTATTTTCGCATCAACCGTCTCCTCCGAGGAAGAAAATGAAAACCAATCATGATGTGAGTATCTAGCACGCTTATATGCTTGATATACCACCCGTTGTGGATAACCCCGAGCTACAAGACGTTGCATTAAGTCCTTAGCATGAAATTTGAAAGCAGCTAGAGTAGAACAATTCCGTCGTATACGCAGAAATTGACCAAAGGGCAGCCCCTGTTTCAAAGTACGAGGATGAGAACTATGATAACACAGGAGTGTGTTACGCTGCACCGGTTTCCGATATAGGGATGTCATGAAGCCCTGAGTGGTAAGGGTAATCTGGACGTCCAGAAACTGTATTGATGTTGCTGAAATCTGTGCCGTAAACTGTATACGCGGCAGGTGGGAGTTTAAACGTGCTATGAAACTTTCCAAATCTGAACAAGCACCAGACCAGATGAAGAAGATGTCGTCGAGGAAGCGTTTCCAAAAAGGAATTTGAGCAAAAGCAGGATCAGGGTAAACCCATTGCTGTTCAAATGCTGCCATGTAGATCGTAGCCAGAGAGGGGGCAACCGTAGCACCCATAGCGATTCCATGGATCTGGCGATAAAACACTCCACGATGTAAAAAGAAATTGTCCCCCAGAACAAGAGCCAACAAATCAAGCACAAATGAGCGGGGAATCCGATCCGGAAGATCCAATGGGTAGGTTTGAAGACAAGCCAGCATTTCCCTCTGATCTATATTGGTATACAGAGCTTGTACATCAAGGGTCACTAAGAACTGATAGGAAGCCATATCTTGACAAGATTGCAGGTGTTGTAGAAAGTCTCCAGTATCACAGAGGTAAGACTCAACCTGTTGCGCCGCTGGTCGTAAAAAAAGATCACTAAATTTGGAACGTGGTTCAAGTATGGAATCGCGACATGACACAATAGGCCGCCCAGGTGGATCAACCAGGGATTTGTGCACTTTCGGAACCAAGTAAAACACTGGTGTAGTTGGATGTTTCTTCAACAAAAAAGCCATCTCATGTCGGGTAATCCAATTACAAAAAAATGCTGCTGAAACCACATTAGAAATGGACGTCCGAACAGTGTCAGTAGGATCCGACTGTAATCTTTCATAATTAGCCGGATCTTGCAGATGACAGTCAACCTGACATTGATATTGGGTATTTGACCACACCACCGTAGCGCCCCCTTTGTCCGCCCGCCGTATAACAGCATCCAGGGTTCGTAACTCCCTCAAAGCTTGGGAATCTTCCCGGGATAGATTGTAACCACCAAAGAACCCACTCTGTTCTGCCCGAGCAAGGTGGTAAAAAACCAATCGTTGATAGGTGGAAATAGCCTGATCTGGGGCCCCCGGGGGCAGCCAGCGAGAGGGATTATGAATGAGGGAAACATCCGGCAGACTTGAGATAGTAGAGCAATGCTGTATTACCAGTAACTTTCGGAAAAATTTATATAACGCCAGCCTGATGGAAAAACCGTTAAATCTGGCCGTCGGGACGAAGGATAAACCAAGTTCCAACACCCGTTGTTGTGCCGGGGTAAGAATCAAGCCTGAAAGATTTATAATGGACGATTCTTTGTCCGGGACCTGGTATCCGGTCCCTGCCAAAAATCCGATTGGTAATTACGCCGATACCTTCATCCATTACGATTGTGACCCCGGCCACGTTCTGCATTATCTGGCCTGGTCATACCCGTATTACCCCGAGCATTATGGTCACTGTCCTCCGTTTCTGTGGAATCATCCGAATCTAAATTGAACGTAACCCGTCTACTACCTGTAGGTTTCTTCAGAGAAGGCCAATTGTAGGCACAGTCGTTCTCGTAGTCAGATTGATCCCGTTTAAATTTCTTAATCTTCAAGTTACGAACATGTTCTTGAAACATGTCCAACTGCTTCTATATATCTACCCATTGGACTTGAAAATTGTCCAATGGTAGAGAATCAAGCACACTTTTCTTCAATTCCTCTACCTGTTGTGTCAGCAGTTTCTGCTCCTGAATTGAGCGTTCGACCAGAAGCGCCACTAAATCAAAACCACATTTGTTCAATATGGAATTCCATTTTTTCAAAAAAAGAGAATCCTCAGTATACTGTTTAGGAGGTTTCAAGACACGTAGCCCTCTAGGTAATATCAGGGACTTCAAATATTGTGTCATCGCTGAACCATGTAACTGGGTCCTAATCAGTTTCTTATGTAGAACTTTGAGTTCAAAAATAGTAGAAGGTAACTGTCCCGATGGAGTTAAAGTGTCATCATCAAATAAGGATTTATGTTTTTTAAGTTGGTTGAGCTGTTCCTCAGTGAACGCAAAGACATCCGATGACACAATTAGCGGCAAACAGGGCTCCACACAAACAATTGAAATGTAGACAAAATCGAACCCAGTTGGATAAAATAGGGAACACCAAACCAGAAAAATATCCAACTCTAAAAGAAGGATCACCCTAATTACCAGAAAACCTTTTTTGTCGGAGAAAGGTCTGCTAAGTGTCTAAAATCAGTATATCAGAGACACCGCCGAGACCACTCCATTTTAATAAATAAATTTTAAAATGAACAAAAAGTCCACTTAGCTGAAATCACCAAAATGCCAAGACTTTCAAAGGACGACGCGGCTCGCGTTTCGGGCTTTACTTCAGATTTGGTAGAAAACCCTGCTTCAGGTCAGGACAAGCCAGCAATCGGTAGAGGACAGCATACTGGCCGCGGGGAGGTATCAGCCATTATAGATTCACCGGCGTCTGACGTCAGAGGAACAGAAGTATCTTACAGCCAATCAAAAACTAAACCAACCCCCTAATAGGGGAATCCCACTGCCCAGGGATCCCTAAAGGGGGCGGTCCGATGCCAAGAATTGATGACTAACTCCATCCAGTATTATAGCAATGTATGCCAGTCTATTTGCAAATTTAAACCACTCGGAGTAACTGAGTTTAGCATAAAGATCCAGCGTTGCTCACACAGCTGGAGCCTCCGCTCCCGATCACCACGACGGGGGTCAGGTGGAACAAAATCCAATATGCGCCATTTTAGAGTAGAAAAAGCATGACCCTTCAAAAGATGATGATCCACCATAGGAGCTCCCAAATGTTGAACCCGGAGTCGCGAAGCGTGTTCGGAGAGACGAATCCGAACCGCTCTTGTTGTCCTGCCAACATAATAGAGGGAGCACGGGCAGACGATCAAATAGACCACATGATCAGTAGAACAGTCAGTTTGCCAACGTGTGGTGTATACACAGGTAGTATGTACATCTGTCCAATGCAAGCCCTCAATAGTGGTGTCACAATGTATACAGTGACCACAGGCAACATGACCTGCTTGTGCATGAAATCGAGGGGGTCTATCCTCGGGAGAAACCGAGGTGGGTTCTTTGGTGGTTACAATCTATCCCGGGAAGATTCCCAAGCTTTGAGGGAGTTACGAACCCTGGATGCTGTTATACGGCGGGCGGACAAAGGGGGCGCTACGGTGGTGTGGTCAAATACCCAATATCAATGTCAGGTTGACTGTCATCTGCAAGATCCGGCTAATTATGAAAGATTACAGTCGGATCCTACTGACACTGTTCGGACGTCCATTTCTAATGTGGTTTCAGCAGCATTTTTTCGTAATTGGATTACCCGACATGAGATGGCTTTTTTGTTGAAGAAACATCCAACTACACCAGTGTTTTACTTGGTTCCGAAAGTGCACAAATCCCTGGTTGATCCACCTGGGCGGCCTATTGTGTCATGTCGCGATTCCATACTTGAACCACTTTCCAAATTTAGTGATCTTTTTTTACGACCAGCGGCGCAACAGGTTGAGTCTTACCTCCGTGATACTGGAGACTTTCTACAACACCTGCAATCTTGTCAAGATATGGCTTCCTATCAGTTCTTAGTGACCCTTGATGTACAAGCTCTGTATACCAATATAGATCAGAGGGAAATGCTGGCTTGTCTTCAAACCTACCCATTGGATCTTCCGGATCGGATTCCCCACTCATTTGTGCTTGATTTGTTGGCTCTTGTTCTGGGGGACAATTTCTTTTTACATCGTGGAGTGTTTTATCGCCAGATCCATGGAATCGCTATGGGTGCTACGGTTGCCCCCTCTCTGGCTACGATCTACATGGCAGCATTTGAACAGCAATAGGTTTACCCTGATCCTGCTTTTGCTCAAATTCCTTTTTGGAAACGCTTCCTCGACGACATCTTCTTCATCTGGTCTGGTGCTCGTTCAGAGTTGGAAAGTTTCATAGCACGTTTAAACTCCCACCTGCCGCGTATACAGTTTATGGCACAGATTTCAGCAACATCAATACAGTTTCTGGACGTCCAGATTACCCTTACCACTCAGGGCTTCATGACATCCCTATATCGGAAACCGGTGCAGCGTAACACACTCCTGTGTTATCATAGTTCTCATCCTCGTACTTTGAAACAGGGGCTGCCCTTTGGTCAATTTCTGCGTATATGACGGAATTGTTCTACTCTAGCTGCTTTCAAATTTCATGCTAAGGACTTAATGCAACGTCTTGTAGCTTGGGGTTATCCACAACGGGTGGTATATCAAGCATATAAGCGTGCTAGATACTCACATCATGATTGGTTTTCATTTCCTTCCTCGGAGACGGTTGATGCGAAGATAACTGGGGTACTCCCTTACACCCGGGGGGCGGCCCAGGTCACAAAAATTTTGCATCAATTCTGGCCGGTTCTTGAGGCACTTCCCTGTTTTCAGAACAAGACCCTACAGATTGCATACTCCCGCACAGCTAATTTACGGGATGCAATTGTGCATACGGTTTCTCCCGAGGATAGACCCCCTCGATTTCATGCACAAGCAGGTCATGTTGCCTGTGGTCACTGTATACATTGTGACACCACTATTGAGGGCTTGCATTGGACAGATGTACATACTACCTGTGTATACACCACACGTTGGCAAACTGACTGTTCTACTGATCATGTGGTCTATTTGATCGTCTGCCCTTGCTCCCTCTATTATGTTGGCAGGACAACAAGAGCGGTTCGGATTCGTCTCTCCGAACACGCTTCGCAACTCCGGGTTCAACATTTGGGAGCTCCTATGGTGGATCATCATCTTTTGAAGGGTCATGCTTTTTCTACTCTAAAATGGCGCATATTGGATTTTGTTCCACCTGACCCCCGTCGTGGTGATCGGGAGCGGAGGCTCCAGCTGTGTGAGCAACGCTGGATCTTTATGCTAAACTCAGTTACTCCGACTGGTTTAAATTTGCAAATAGACTGGCATACATTGCTATAATACTGGATGGAGTTAGTCATCAATTCTTGGCATCGGACCGCCCCCTTTAGGGATCCCTGGGCAGTGGGATTCCCCTATTAGGGGGTTGGTTTAGTTTTTGATTGGCTGTAAGATACTTCTGTTCCTCTGACGTTAGACGCCGGTGAATCTATAACGGCTGATACCTCCCCGCGGCCAGTATGCTGTCCTCTACCGATTGCTGGCTTGTCCTGACCTGAAGCAGGGTTTTCTACCAAATCTGAAGTAAAGCCCAAAACACGAGCCGCATCGTCCTTTGAGAGTCTTGGCATTTTGGTGATTTCAGCTAAGTGGACTTTTTGTTCATTTTAAAATTTATTTATTAAAATGGAGTGGTCTCGGCGGTGTCTCTGATATACTGATTTTAGACACTTAGCAGACCTTTCTCCGACAAAAAAGGTTTTCTGGTAATTAGGGGGATCCTTCTTTTAGAGTTGGATATTTTTCCAAAGTTTAGAAGGGCCATATCAAATGTGCTCCATACTCAAGAGGTTAGAATTGACAACTGTCTGGGTTTTCTTTTTTAAGTATTCTACTGATTTTTACTACTTATTTTAGTATTTAGCTCATGTCTTTCCAGGGGAAGATCAAGGTGAGTTACATTCAAGTATAGTATGCATTTCCCTGTCTCCAAAGGGCTCACAATCTAAGTTTGTACCTGAAGCAATGGAGGGTTAAGTGGCTTGCCCAAGGCCACAAGGAATGTCAGTGGGATATGAACCCTGGTCTTTCTGGCTTAGGGTGCTACCCTAACCACTAGACCACTCCTCCACTCATTTGTAAATCATTTGTATAGCATTACAAGGCATACGCAGCACTGAACATATATATAGTATAAATAAAAATAGAGCTTATGATCTATTCAAGACAGAAAGACAGACAAACAAATCAAACAGGGGACTAGGATAAAACTAAGGGGAAATGGCTATAACACACATGGGTGGTAAACAGGAGGATAATGGGTCAAAA
The DNA here is from genome assembly GCA_033557465.1 of Ichthyophis bannanicus. Classification (NCBI taxonomy): domain Eukaryota; kingdom Metazoa; phylum Chordata; class Amphibia; order Gymnophiona; family Ichthyophiidae; genus Ichthyophis; species Ichthyophis bannanicus. The sequence continues at coordinate 1,855,194,069 of CM066032.1, read as the reverse complement.
TCCAAAAATAGCCTTGAAGAGGTTTGTTTCTAGCCTGGATTTGAAAAGGACCAGAGATGGAGCCTGACTTATCAACTCAAGTAGTCCAAGTATATGGTTCAGCAAGGTGGAAAGAACAAAGTCTTGAGTTAGCAGTGGAACAAAAAGGTAGAGATAAAAGTGATTTGCTTCAGGAGCAGAGTTCCCAAGGAGGGGTGTAAGGAGAGAAGAGAGGTAATGAGGAGCTACAGAATGAATGCATATGTAGGTCAGAAGAATAAGTTTGAACTGGATGTGGAAATTGATATGGAGCCAATGAAGTGACTTGAAAAAAGAGGCTACGTGAACATAATGACACTAGCTGAAGACTAGCCATGTGCTAAATTTTAAATGGTTTGAAGGACAGAGAGATGATTCTGAGGAACATTAGCGAGGAGCACATTACAACAGTATAAAAGGGAGGTAACTAGAGAGTGGATAAGGTAACATTTTACTTACCAGATAATGTCCTATGTCCTGATAAATCAGTCCAGACAAGTGGGTTGTGCTCCCCTACCAGCAGATGTGGAGACAGAGAAACATTCCATGGCTTCTTATAATATCATCCTGCCATTTTAACAGCCAGTACCCCTAGGGGGACACTCCAGTATTCATACACAAGCACATCGTCAAGAATCCCTGATCACACACACCCAGAGAGATGAGAACAAGGTTCAACAGAGCAAGAACCATAACTATGTACAGGATCAGCTTCAGGCAGAAGGCTTGTCAAGGGTATGAGCCCGTCAACGATAGAGAATATAACAGGCCAAAACAGTTTTCAGGAACAGGTCCTTGAATGGTCTACCAGGACTCAAGGAAAGGACATTATTCAGTAATAAAAATGTCACCTTCCATCGTCCTGCTAGACCAGTCTATACATGTTGGACATACCAAAGCTACGACTCCAATGGGTGAGAAGACACAGCAGCTTTCAAGACCTCTGAGCCAAAGGCCGTGTCTACCCGCGTGTGGACATCCAAGAGGTAAAGTTTACAACTATTTGATAAATTAAAAAGTAGCAAATCACCTGGACCAGATGATATACATCCCAGGGTGCTGAAAGAACTGAAATATGAGATTGCAGGCCTACTATTAGTAAACTGAACTATCATTAAAATCATCTGTAGTACCTGAAAATTGGCGTTAAACTGGCCATTCTCCAATTTTTAAAAAGGGTTCCAGGAAACTACAGACCGGTGAGCCTGACATCAGTATCAAGCAAAATGGTAGAAACCATTATGAAGAATAAAATTACTGAACATGTAGTTGTAGACAGTCATGGCTTAAAGGGAGAAAGCCAACATGGATTTAGCCAAGGAAAGTCTTTGTCTTAATAATCTGTTATATTTCTTTGAGGGTATGAACCAACAGGTAGGGTTTTAAACTAGATTCGTTGGGGATGGGTGAAGAAAACCCCAGGCAAGTGAAATATTAAATACCTTTATGGAAATGGGTAAAAGGGGCAACATACAGAAAGCAGGTGTACAAATGCCCGTAGCATGGGAAATAAGATCCCAGATGTTGAGACTTTTTAATGGGAGAGGCTGACTTGGATTTAGTGGCAGTAAAAGAGACATGGTTCACGGACAACCATGCCTAGGCTGTAACAATACCAGGCTATACTTTATTGAGAGAGGACAGGGTAGGAAGAGTGGCACTATATGTAAAATAAATAAATAAATAATATTAAAGCTATAGAAATACAGGGCATCAAAGGGAGAGAGGAGGCACTGTGGGTTAAACAAGAAAGAGGGAAAGAGAAATCTATCTGCATTGGCATGATATACAGACCACCCTCAAAAAGAGAAGAGGTGGACAGAGAGTTAAATTGAAGATATACGCAGCATTGCCAGAAAAGGGGAAGTGCTACTGATAGGGGATTTCAATATGCCAGATGTTGATTGGCACATCTCTGCTGCAGTATCATATAGAAGTAAGAAGATCCTGGATTCTCTACAGGGAGAACTATTCAGGCAACTGGTAACAGAACTCACACGTGAAGAAGCCATACTGGACTTGGTGCTTACCAATGGTGAAAGTGTTTCTGATGCTAAAGTGGGAGATCATTTGGCATCCAGTGATCATCAGATGGTGTGGTTCAGTATTAGGACTAGGAATGATAAAATCCATTCAAAAGCGAGGGTCTTAGATTTTAGGAAAAACTAACATTGCCAAGAAAGAGTAGTTACTCACCTGTATAGCACAGTTACTTACCTGTAACAGGTGATCTCTGGGAACAGCAGGAATAAGTCTTCACATATGGGTACATCGGTACCGACGGAGTCTGCACGGGAACGCTTCCCAGCGTCCAATCAGAAAGCTTTTGGAAGCATCCCAACACGCCTGCGTGCTGCCTTCCTGCCTTCCCAACTGCCTCTCCTCAGTTAAGTTTTAAAGCTGAGACAAAGAGAGAGAGAGAGCAAGGAAGGGAAAGATAGAGATAGAGAAATGCAACTCCTAGGGGAGGTGGGTGGGTTGTGAAGACTTATTCCTGCTGTTCCCAGAGATCACCTGTTACAGGTAAGTAACTGTGCTATCTCCAGGAACAAGCAGGAATGAGTCTTCACATATGGGGACTCCCAAGCTCAGATGCCCGGAGGGAGTCCTAGCATGCTGCAAGTCTAGAACGAGCCATGCTATTCCTCAGGACCTCAGGCATCCTGGGGATGGAGGGTAGGAGTTGAATGCAGAAAAAGAGCTGAGGAACAGCTGGCTAGAACAGGGCTTCAAAAGGGCTTCAAAAGGGGAAGACCCTGTATCGAGGGCATTTAGTAGTAAAATATAGTAATCTGGGCCTCCCTTGTTGGCATTGCACAAGTGCACTGAGCTACATATGGATCTGATAGAAGAGCCAGTGAATGTGCTCAAGGGGTACCTCACTGAGAAGTAGAGGTAATAAAGTAGAACAAAAAGAAGTGGAGGTCAGAACCCTTCAGGGTGAGAAATAGCCCCAGGGGAAAACTGGGGTAGTATAAGAGGTAGAGCTTCAGCGGAGACGCAGAAGGTACTATTAAAGAAAGCTTAACATAGTAACATAGTAACATAGTAGTTGACGGCAGATAAAGACCAGCATGGTCCATCCAGTCTGCCCAGCGAGATGGCAAGAGTAGGTGCACCTGTCGCTCTGCGCAGGCCACCCCTCTCCATATCCTTGTTCAGGGGTAAACCCACCACTCCATATAGGACAGCTTAAGCTGTTTTGGTCCAAAAACAGTACAAATCTAGGACCAAGAGAAAAAATGAGTCTGACCCAACTGGACTGGGGTTGGAATCAGTCCATGTAGGGGAGAAAGGGTATGGAGACCCTTGTATCTGATAAGAAAGTAAGGACAGACTCAGGAGCGCTAAGCTTTAGAGTAACTGAAGCTCCGCAATGTCTTTCCTAAATGGGGTCAATTAGGAAAGAAAAAGGTACATGGAGAGCTTCAGGAGTACCTAACCTGAAAAGGTTATGGTAAGAAAAAAGTTTGTTAATTACCACAGGAAGTGGTTATAGGTGTAGCCCCCTAAGTATGCTGGCACAGCATTGATAGGGGTAGTGCCCATCTGTCAGGATCATATAGGAATGTAAGGATATCTGAACCTAACAGACAGATAGATAAGTAGATGGATACAGATCTATCTAAAAATATATCTCATTATATCTATAAATATATATGTATATATATATATATATATATATATATTTAAATATATACACATATAGGGTATATATGCATATATCTATGAAGAGATATGTATGGGCAGAAGACACACAGATAGACACACTCCTTCTCCTCGCCTTCCCCCCCTTCTACCTCCCCAGATCCTGCCGCCTTGGCTACCTTCTTCTCCTCTAAGATACTCTCTCTCCGTCTGTCGTTCCCCTCCTGTCCTCCTCCTCTTTCTCCTCCTCCTCTCAATCTCCCGCCCACTCCTCCTCCTTCTCCTACTCTGCCCTCCCCTCAATGTGCCCCCCCTCTCTCTCATCGCTGGTCCTCCTTTGAGTCCATTTCTGCCTCCACTCTTTCCAAGATCTTTCACTCCGTTCACAAAACCTCCTGTCCCGCCGATCCCATTCCCTCTCATTGGTTATTGGATCCCTCCTTGGCCCTTTCCCCCTACCTTCTCTCCGTCATTAATAATAGCCTTTCCACTGGTATTTTCCCCACCCTTTGGAAACACGCTTTCATTCGCCCTGTCCTGAAAAAGAGCTCTCTTGATCCATCCTCCCCTTCTAACTGGCGTCCCATTTCCAACCTTCCTTTCCTTTCTAAGCTCCTAGAAAAAATTGTCTTTTCCCAACTATCCTCACATCTTGAAGCTTCACTTACCCTGCACCCTCTTCAATCTGGTTTTCGCCCGGGCTATAGTACTGAATCTGTTCTTCTTTCTCTCCTTAATGAACTCCACTCTGCCCACGACCATGGCCTTTTCACCCTTGCTGTCTCACTTGATCTCTCTGCCGCGTTCGACCTCGTTGATCACCGCACCCTCCTTTCACGTCTACATGATGCGGGTCTTTCCGGCACTGTGCTTCATTGGTTTCGGTCCTTTCTCTCAGGTCGTTTTTTCTGTGTTTCCTCTGGTCCCCTATCTTCACCCTCCACCCCCCTCCCCTGTGGTGTCCCACAGGGGTCCGTTCTTGCTCCCCTCATGTTCAATGTCTTCCTAGCCCCTCTTGCTCTCTTAGTCCAACAACAGGGTATATCTGCACACTACTACGCCGATGATATTTTTCTGCTCTATCATACTGACTCTGCTTCCCCTGACATTTTGCCTCTCAATAACTGTCTCTCTATCGTGGCTTCTTGGCTTTCCTCTAATTTCTTGCACATTAACCTTTCTAAAACCTCAGCCATATGGTTCACCACTAGCAGTCCTGCTCCTTCTCTTCTTCCTGTGCTTTCCTCTTCTCCCATCCCCCTTGTCTCATCCTTGCGATACTTGGGCGTCACTCTTGACTCATCTTTGTCTTTCAAAGCCCATATTTCCTCCGTCGTTCAACGCTGTTTCTCTACCTTACGTCAACTTCGCTCTGTTCGCCCTTTCCTTTCCTTCTCATCTATGACCACCCTTCTCCTCTCACTCGTTGTTACCCGTCTTGATTACTGCAATGCCTCCCTGGCCGGTCTCCCCCAGTCCCAACTTCAGCGCCTTCAGAGAGTTCATAACACTGCAGCACGCATTCTCACCTGCTCCTCTCGTTTCGATCACATCACTCCACTTCTCATACGACTGCATTGGCTTCCTATCCCCTTCCGTATCCAATACAAGGTCCTCACTTTTGCTCACAAATCCATTCACACAGGTACTCCTCTTTATCTTGCGGACCAGATTCACCTCCACACTCCCTACCGTTCTCTCCACTCTATTCATGCCAACCGTCTGACCCTACCCTCCCCTTCACAGGCACACCTCGAATCCACCCGCTCCTCTGCCTTTTACTTCCTTGGGCCCCGTCTCTGGAATTCGCTTCCCCCGGACCTTTGCCTGGAACCCTCCCTGAAAACCTTCAAGACCCGCCTGAAGACCTACCTCTTCTGCCTTGCGTTTGACCTTCCCCCATCTCCCTCCCCTCTCTCCCCCCCCCCCCCCCGCTGATTTTTGTAGCCCCTATTTGTTACCCAACCTTTCTCTTTAGCTCTTTCCTTCTCTCCTAACTATCCTATCATATATTTTGGCGTTCCTTTCCTTTTCCTTGCAGCCTTTTTGTACTTTGTACACCGCTCTGACGCAATTGCATTGAGCGGTATATTAAGCCTCTAATAAAGATAAAGAAAGATAAAGATATATATGTATCTATATATATCTATATATACCTAGATGAATAGGCAGGCATATAGACACATGTCTCCAGGTATATGGATGGAGAGATGTCCATAGAACCCCATCCCCCCCCTAGGGATATAGGGAGAGAGGAAGATTCATCTGACAGCAAGAAGGTTGATACCTGCTTGAATAGATAAATAGAGAATCCTCTTTTCCTGGTTATAACTGGCAGAGTCAGAGGAAAGGTCTCCCTGACAAGAAGAAGGCTGAATTCTTTGCAGAATTTGAGCTCTTGAATAACCAGGATGGCCTACGTGAAAATTGCAGAGGATAACTTCAGTCTGCAGACAGGAAGTCCAGATATATCCAGAATTGCAGTATGGAGAATGGATAGAGGACGCCTCTGGAGGAAGATACCCTAGTGATCCACTTATGAGGGCAAGATGGGTATTAGGCGTCCTCTAGCTGCCATTGAAGAAATGTATCTCTGACGAGAAGACCCAAGGAGATATGGGCCAAGCCAGGGAATTGGCCCTCCTTTAGGCTTTCACGTAATGAAAGGCCTGAGGCTTATGCCTCAAAAGAGATTTAAGATGAGATGGAAAGGGTAGGGAATACCTGCCAGACATGAAACATGACTGAGGGAACCCCCCACCCCTAACCATCTGGGGTTATCTGCTAGGCAAGATACTAATGCTCTCTAGCAAGGGCCCATAGTGCAAAGCTACTCTGTAGAGATGCAGAGAGCATGCTGCAGGTTGGTTAGAAGAAAAAACTGGCTGTGGAAAGCCAGCAGGTAACCAGCTATTCTGCCAAGGACAAGGGGGCAAAGAATAGAAGTTAACCAACCAGACTGTGATAATAGGGTTTCCCAAACGAGGTTGATAACCTGTTTGGGACTTAGCACTGAGGCTAGGAGGATTGCTAGTGGAGGGGAAGCCCTGGTTGTGTAGTGAACAAAACCAGTGGCTTAACCACTAGGAATTGCTGTATCTGCAGCAACTAGCAGGGCAGCATGGAAAATTTCTTTTCCCTCTTCCTTTTTTAGATTGGGAAAAAGAAACAACAGACATGGTAGGACTTCCTATTGTCTGATGAGCTGCCCTAAGGTAACAAGGGGGAAGACAACTCCAGAAGGGAGAATCCCCCGGTAGAACAGTTAGAGGACTATAGGGGCTTACCCGTGTAAAAGAGCCACTCTTACAAACCAAATGTTGTAGTAAGAGGGAGGTAAGACAGAGTTGCAAGAGATCGACTATGGAGAAAGTCTCTGACAGGTGAGATGATACATGCCAGTACAGGGAAACAACTGTCTATTGATAGCTGTTACCTCTCTTTCCTCCAAGAGGAAGAGGAAAATCTGTTAAGTATGGGCATGATCATCATAAAGACTCTTAGAGAAAAGATGTCTCATGAAGAGATATCTAGGTAGGTTAGGATAAATTTAGTGCAGATACTGCAAGTGAAAAGAAGCAGACTGCCACCCTAACCACCAACCAAGAGGGACAATGATCTATTTGAAACCCTGTGACTGCTGGGTTTGTTGACCCTGTTGAGTTTGTGGATTCTTCAGACCAGGGCGATGTTTCCCCTATTTGGGAACATCTGTATGATGGGCAGATGATGGATAAAACCTTCTCCCCCTAGGGGAAGAAAGTTTGGTAGGACATTTCCTACCTACTGGGAAAGAAGAAGGCGTAGAACAGCCTCTGGAAACAGGAAAGTCAGTGGATAACTGAGTAACCTGGAGTAAAGACTCCTTGTTGAAAAGATTTTCTCCAGTGCAAGGAGTATTTCCCAGTCTTTCTTGTGCCCATTTGTCCAAGTCTGAAGCTTGGAGCCAGGCTCTACGTCGTGCCCCTATAGCTATAGCAGAAGTCCTGCTAACAGACTCAAAGGAGTCTAGGGAAGCACGAGTAAGAAACCTAGAGATATTTTGAGTATGACTAACCAGTGAGGAATAGTCTGCACTCTTGGGCTCTTGAAGAAAAGGAGTCAAAAGATGTAATTTCTTTGTGACCTCCTCAAGAGATAGACTCATATAAAAAATATATGAGAGAATTCTTGCTGAAAGCATGGATGTCTGGAAGGTTTGACGTCCAAAGGCATCTAGTGTCTTAGACTCACGACCTGGCGGACAAGAAGAGTGCTTTTTATTACTCTTCACCCGCCTCATTGCTGATTCTACCACAATGGAATGATGAGGAAGTTGAGTCTTTTGAAACCCTGGAGAGGGGGGCACCTGATATAGAAGATCAGTTGCTCTGGAAGGTGGGGGTACCTTTAAAGGAGCTTCCCACATTCGTAGAAGGAGATCCTGCAAGGAATGATGCAAAGGAAGCATTATGTTCTCCTTTGCTTTGCTAGGAACAGAGAGGGATTCTGTATTCCTTTGTGTAGGATCCTGTCCATAAATAGGAATGGCAAGTGATTTTGCCATATCCAGGAGGAAAGTCCGAATAGAAGGATCCCCAGAGGGAACTTCCTTTGGATAGGCTAGATCTGATGAAGAACTAGCGTTGGCACCGAGGGATCTATCCAAGTATATAGGAATAGAAGATCCTGAATGGTGCAGTATGGGATCCTTAGAGGATGGTCGCTGGTACTGCAGGTCAGGACCAGCGACAGTCGGTAACACATCATCCATGCTAGGGATCGATTCCAAACTCGGCATTGAGGGAAGCGAGCCTGAGGAGAGAAGCATGGAAGGCACCGACAGCAATGGTAATGTGGATATCGGTACCGACTTCGGTACCGTATCTGATACCGGTGGATGAAGGCCAGCCGGTGGCAACTCTAATGGTATCGGAGGAACCGAGAGTTGCGGATCCGAATTATCGGAACCGAGCCTTCGGTACCGATGGGAGTCGGTACCAAGGTGAGTCGGTACCCAGTCCTCCATACTGGAGATTGATTCCAGACTCGGCATCGAAGGAAGCGAGTCTATCGATGCACGTCTGGAGGGTAACGACGTCGGTACTAGTATCGGTGCCGGTACCGATACTGGAAGGTCGGTCTGGAGCGTATCCACCGGCCCCGCAGGTACCGAGGACGCCAGACGACGATCCTTGGTGAGGAATGTTTCATCCAACACCAGTGCCGATGCTGGGGTATCGGTACCGCTCGAAGCGGATGCCACCAACGGGCATGGCTCAGGTATGTTCTGTGAGGGGTGAACCTCAGGAACAACCTGAAACCCCACACAGGCTTTGGAGGCCGAAGACTCCCACCGGGGTTTTGAAGCCAGTGGATTCTCGAGGACAAGGCCATAGGCATCTCTATGCTGTGCATGAGAACTGCCGCTCGAGGACTGGCTAGTCTTAACAGACTGTTTTTGGGTTACCTGATCCTGTGTAGAAGAAGATATGGTTGGTGCCCTGAAGTTGGAGGGGGACCGCATGTCGAGGGGAACTCGATGTTGAAAACTTCTTCTCACAATACTATTGCCCGAGGGCTCCGGAGGAAAATGGTCAGGCCCCAAGCAGGTTAGACACCAATTGTGAGTGTCTAAAAATAAAGTTGTACCGCCACAGTTTATATATTTCTTGGGGAAAGTGGCTGGCGGTTCCATGAAGGAAAATGGAGGGGCCTAGAAGGCCTGAGAAACCGTGAGACACTAAGGAAGAAAAAATATTCCTTAAAAAGGCAAAATTTTACAAGAAAAGAAAAAAGAAACACCGGCGGTACCGGTGGCGTCGGGGAAGGCAGCCGCGACCACAAGAAAACTAAAAAAAAGACGAATTTTCTGTGGTGACAGGAGGACGTCCTACTGGCTCCGCGGAAAAACGAAAACTGAGGAGAGGCAGTTGGGAAGGCGGGAAGGCAGCATGCAGGCGTGTTGGGATGCTTCCAAAAGCTTTCTGATTGGACGCTGGGAAGCGTTCCTGCGCAGACTCCGTCAGTACCGACGTACCCATATGTGAAGACTCATTCCTGCTTGTTCCTGGAGATCAGGTGTTCTCCAGGAGCAGCAGGAATCAGTCCTCACATATGGGTGACGTCGGCGCCAACGGAGCCCCCATGCGGAGCATTTCCCCAGCTTTCACAGAAAGCCTTTGGGACTGCCAGCACGCATGCATGGTCCCCTTCCCGCCCAAGGGTGCCATCTTGCTCAGTCTGATGACATAGCTAAAAGACAGCAAAAAACAAAATAAATCATATGACTGCAACTCCAAGAGGAGGAGGGAGGGTTGTGAGGACTGATTCCTGCTGCTCCTGGAGAACACCTGTTACAGGTGAGTAACTACTCTTTCTCCAGGACCAAGCAGGAAGTCAGTCCTCACATATGGGACTTCCCAGCTTAAGGCTACCGGGGACCCAAAGCTGAAAAATATGCTCCCTCTAGAGCCTCAGCATGTACGAAAAGAATCTTCTCTGAGAACGCCCCCGAACGGTAGCCCAACACCAGGGCCAGAGGGTAGGAGTGCCTATACCTCAAAGAGATTACGGAGTACTGCCTGTCCAAAAGCACTGTCCCTGCGGGACTCTCTCTCGAGGCAGTAGTGGGCCGCAAAAGTCTGGCTTGGAGACCAAGTAGCGGCCCTGCAGATGTCTACCAATGGAACAAAGTGGAGATGAGCCACTGACGCAGCCTTCGCCCTGACACAGTGAGCCGTGACTCGACCCTGCAACGAGAGGCCGGCTGCCCTGTACGCCCAGGCAATACAGTCTGCTACCCAAATGGACAGAGTACGCTTGGAGACAAGTAACCCCAACTTATTAGGGTCAAAAGAGATGAAGAGCTGAACAGCCCTTCGGTGTCCCTGCGTACGGTCAAGGTAGAAGGACAACGCCCTCCTACAGTCCAGGGTATGCAAGACCATCTCAGCCCGGCTGGCATGCGACCTGGGAAATAAAGTTGGAAGAACCACCTCCTGGTTGAGGTGGAAGGAGGAGACAACCTTAGGAAGGAACTTAGGGTGAGTCCGTAAGACTACTCTGTTCCTATAGAACCTAGTGTATGGTGCATCTGACACCAAGGCTTGAAGCTCGCTCACTCGCCTAGCTGAGGTAAGAGCTACCAAAAACAACACTTTCCAGGAGAGAAAACGCAAAGGACAAGTAGCCATAGACTCAAATGGTGGGCAAGTAAGCTGTTGCAAGACCACATTCAAATCCCACTCAGGGGCAGGTGGACGAACTGGAGGCTTAAGCAAAAGGAGGCCTCTGAGGAAGCGAGCCACTAAAGGGTGGCTTGAGAGAGACTGACCCTCCACCGGTGAATGGTGCACTGAGAGAGCACTGAGATGGACCCTAACCAAGTTGGATTTGAGGCCTAGGTTGGACAGGTGAAGCAAATATTGCAGCACCACTGGTACCAGGCATAAGAAAGGATCCTCCTTGTGCTGAGCACACCAGGTGGAGAACCTACGCCACTTAAGGGCATAAGACTTCCGAGTGGACTGCCTCCTAGAGGCCAAGACCACGTCCTCCACTTCCCTAGGCAGCAGTAAGGGTGCTAGAACTACCCTTTCAGCAGCCAGGCCATCAGATTGAGGGACTGGAGGTTGGGGTGTAAGAGAGATCCTTGCTCCTGAGAGAGGAGATCGGGTTGCATCTCCAGAGGAAGAGGAGTGTCCACCACTAGTTGCAAAAGAAGTGGGAACCAGGGTTGCCTTGGCCACCTGGGGGCCACCAGGATCACCGAGGCCTTGTCCCGGATCACCTTGAACAGTGTTTTGAACACTAGAGGCGTGGGAGGAAACGCATATAGGAGGCCTGTAGACCATGGAATGAGAAAGGCATCCGCTGCTACTCTGAGAGGATGCGGTTGCCTGGAGCAGAAACTGGGCAGTTGACGGTTCAGTGGGCTGGGAAAGAGATCTATTGTGGGAAGACCCCATCTTAGGAAGATCTGTTGAACCACCAGAGGATTCAACTGCCATTCGTGTGGCTGCAGAATCCTGCTCTATCTGTCTGCCAGGTAATTCTCTTGTCCAGGGAGATAGACCGCCTTGAGAAGTATGCCATGATTGACTGCCCAGGAGCACAGGTCCAGTGCCTCCTGACAGAGAGGTCGGGACCCTGTGCCCCCCTGCTTGTTCACATAGAACATGGCAACTTGATTGTCCGTCTGCACTAAGACGGACTGGCAAGAGAGGACATGAGATAAAGTCCGGAGGGCTAGGCGGATTGCTCTGAGCTCTAGGAAATTGATCTGCTGTGCGGACTCCCAAGGGGATCAGAGGCCTTAGGTGCATGCACCTTGGCAATGTGCACCCCAACCTTGGAGAGAAGCATCAGTTGTCAGCACTTGAGAATGTTGAGGTGCTTGAAAAGGCACCCCTTTTAGCAGATTTAGAAGATGACGCCACCACTGTAGAGAAGAAGCTAGTAGCTTGGACACCCTCACTTTGTCCGTCAGGTTTCCCGTGGCCTGCAGCTACTGAGTTCTGAGGCCCCACTGAGCTGGCCTCATGTGTAGACGGGCAGTTGGAGTTACATGGACCGTGGATGCCATGTGGCCTAAGAGCCTCAGGAATTGTCTGGTGGAGACCAGAGAATTTGCTGTGGAATTGGCTGGCCAAGTCCATCAGGCTGTGGGCCCTATCCACTGACAAAAAAGCCTTTGCTTGAATGGTGTCCAGTCTTGCTCCTATGAATTCCATGTTCTGTGAGGGGTGCAAAGCGGACTTTGCGAAGTTTATGACAAACCCCAGATGCTGGAGAAGAGCGACAGTGCGGAGGGTGGCTTGATTGGTCTCCTGTGGAGACTGACCCCTGATGAGCCAGTCGTCCAGGTATGGAAAGACAAAGAGTCCTTGAACCCTGAGATAGGCCACCACCACCGACAGGCATTTGGTAAAAACCCTGGGGGCGGAAGTTAGGCCAAAAGGGAGTACCCTGTACTGGTAATGGTTTCCTCCCACTACAAATCGGAGATATTGTCTGTGGTCTGGATGAATAAGGATGTGAGTATAAGCATCCTTTAGGTCTAAGGAGCATAGCCAATCTCCCTGCTGGAGGTAGGGCAGCAGGATTCCAAGGGTAAGCATCTTGAACTTTTCCCTCTCCAGGAACTAGTTGAGATTTTGCAAGTCTAGGATGGGCCTGAGGCCTCCTGTTCTTTTTAGTACTAGAAAGTACCTGGAATAGAAGCCTTGACCTCTCAGGTGGTGAGGCACCGGTTCCACCGCCTGCTCCTTTAGAAGATTTGCTAATTCCTGCAGGAGTAAGTCCCTGTGCAGAGGGAGCCTTGGAGGCTCCCCTGGAAAGTAGGAGGGAGGTACCTGGTGGAAGTGGAGGAGATAGCCCCTCTGGACTATGTTTAGACCCAGGTATCCCTTGTTACGGCTGACCACCTGTGGGCATACAGGGTCAGCCGGCCTCCTGTGCTGGAAGGGGCAATCTGAGGAGGAGAGGCTATGCCACTGGAGTCAAAACCCCGCTCCCTGCTGTGCAGGAGCCGGAGCTGGTGGCTTGGAGGTTTTCTTCCTACGGGGCCCATGTCCCTGCCCCTTGGCCTGCTGACCCTGCTGGGGAGCTGTGGAGGCCTGAAAATGAGGGTATGATTTGTAGGCAGATGACTTCCTTGGGTAAAAGGTCTTTTTTCCCCAAGCCCTTCTTCTTCTGAGAAGGGGCAGAGGTTTTCCTGGACAGCCTTGTCCGGGTGAGAGTCTTGGACTCGGGTTCCGCAGCCTTTTCAGCCATGGGCTTTCCAAAGAGGTTTTCACCTCAGCAGGGGACATCGACCAACTTGTCCTGAACCCATGGCTCGAGGTCCGATGACTGTAGCCAAGCCTGACGGCGTGCACCGATGCCAGCCGCGGCTACACGGGACAAAGCCTCGAAGCCATCATAGGCTGCTCGAGAGATAAACTTTGAGCACTCTCGGATCCCCGATGACAGGGCCTTGAACCTCTGCAAAGGTTCCTCGGAGAGACCAGCAGAGAACCCGGCAATCTCCTTTGCCAGGTCTCGAAGGTCCATGCCCATGTACAGCTGGTAGGTCTGGACACGGCAAGCAAGCATAGAGCCCTGGAAGCACTTTCTACCAAGGGCATCCAGGTTCCGGGCCTCCCGGCCGGGAGGCACCAAGGAGTGCATCTTCTGACTCTTCAGACAATGCATGGCCGATTCCACAACCATGGAGTGGTGCGGTAGCTGTGCCTTTTGGAACCCGGGGCTCTTGCGGACTCGATAGATGGAATCGACCCGCTTGCTCAGAACTGGCGTTGAGGCCGGCGCCTCCCACATGCGGAAGAGCAACCGCTCCAGCATTGAAGGAACCGGTACAGTAAAGGCCTCCTTGGGAGGAGAGTCATACTGCAGGGCCTTGAGCTCCTCGGCTTGAGGCTCCTCCTCGGGATCCGCAGGGAAGGCCAAGGCCTTGGCCATGTCCCGCACGAAATCCGAGAACCGGGTGTCCTCCGGGGGGGACCGTCTCCAAGGTTCGGACTCCGGTGAGTACGAAGGGACACACTGGGTCCGAAAGGTGTCCGGGGACTCCTCATCCTCCGTTTCCCAGCCCGACCCCTCGGAGGAGGAATCGAGCGGCTCCGGTCAGGCAGGCACCGATGCCATCTGCCCCGACGCCGAGGGTACTGGCTTCGACGACCTCGGTCCCGAACGGGAGGCCAAGGGAGACCTTGGCCGAGGATCGACTCGAGCGCGCATGGACTCGAGGATCGCCTCGGGCTCCGGGGTCGACTTGGACGTCGATGTCCCAGTGGTCGGGGCAGATGCCCCGGTGAGACCGGCGATCAGTGCCTGTTGCTGTTCCATTAAGGCAGCCAAGCTGCTCTCCAAGGCCGTCAACCTGAGTCCGAGCTCAGGAGACTCAGCAGCCCCCGACTCAGGCCCTGATGGTGTGGGGTCCGACGTCGGCTCCCCCTGAGGAGAGTCCACGAGGACTACAGCACTCACGTGACTCAGGGACTCTGGCTCCACATGAGGTTGTTTTGCAGGCCTCTCCGACTCCGAAGACCTGGGACAGCGGTCGGGGCTATGCGGCCTGGCCCTCGAGGAGCCAAGTGCGTCCACCGACGCTGCCCTCGCGGGTTTCTTCTTCCTGCGATGCTCCTGCGAGGGAGACCCCCTCTCAGAGGATCCCCGGCAATGCTTGGGATCGGAATCCCGAGACGTCGAGGCCTCTGATGAAGTCCGGGCCCGGCCGGACGCGGAGTCAGAGAAGATTCTTTCCTTCTGGTGCTGCCGACTACTCAACGCCTTCGAGGACATTTTCCCACATGGACCACAGATCATCGGGTCATGATCGGGTCCGAGGCAGCGGAGGCAGCAGTCATGTGTGTCGGTGAGAGACATAGGTTTCTTACACCGATCACACTTTTTAAACCCGCTGGCAGCCATCGGGGGAAAAAGGGCCCCTGCGAGGTCAAAAGACAGGGCTGCCAGTGAAAAATAGAAAAATGGCGCGAACGCTAGTCACGAAGGACAAAAACCGAAAAAAGAATTCCGGGCTCGATACCGGTGTACCGGCCCAAGGCGGGAAGGGGAAACCGGCGTCGAACCATCAGGCTCCGTGGAAAAAAGAAGACAGAGCAAGACGGCACCCTTGGGCGGGAAGGGGACCGCGCATGCGTTCTGGCAGTCCCAAAGGTTTTCGGTGAAAGCTGGGGAAATGCTCCGCATGGGGGCTCTGTCGGCGCTGACGTCACCCATATGTGAGGACTCAGGGAGTCATTAGCAGGATAGGAACAGCTGGGGAATGTAGAAAAATAGAGGGCAAAACTGAAAAGGGGATATTTTAAGGGCAACCAACCTTTTTGTTAAAATGGTAAATAAAGGTAAAAGGAAAAGGAGACAGCTATAGTTTTTCAAAGAAGTAGCTGAAAAGAAAAAGAGGGAGGTCTTCATGAAATACAAGAGATCACAGAGAGAGAAAGGCAGGCATCTATATTTGGAAAAACTTAGAGAAGCTAGCAAAGCAGCCAGGAAAGCAAAGATTCAAAAAGAGGAGGAAATAACCAATGCCATAAAATGGGGAGATAAGACATTTTTCAGATATGTTAGTGAGAAGAGGAAGGGCAAAAGTGGTATTGTCAGACTCAAGGGTGAAGGGGAGGAATATGTAGAAGTTGATGAGGATAGAGCAGAATTGCTTAACAAATATTTCTGTTCTGTGTTCGCAGACGAAGAACCAGGTGCAGGATCTCAGAAAATGTCCACAAACAGGAACAGAAGCGAGGGGCATCTTGAACAATTTTCAGAAGGCTGTGTTTGTGAGAAAAAAGCTAAACTTAAAGTAAACAAAGCGATGGGACCGGATGAGATACATCCTAGAATACTGAGGGAACTTGGGGACGTTCTAGCAGCTCCACTGACTGACCTTTTCAATGCCTCGTTGAAGTTGGGAGTGGTGCCAGAGGACTGGAGAGAGGCACTTGAGGTCTCTTTACACAAAAGCAGAAGTAAGGATGTGGTTGAAAAGTACAGGCCGGTTAATTTAATTTCGGTGGTGAATAAATTATTGGAAGCGCTGCTGAAAGAGAAAATAGTGAGGTTTCTGGAATCCATCAGATTACCGGATCCGAGGCAGCATGGATTCACCAGAGGCAGGTCTTGTCAGACAAATCAGATTCATCTCTTTGACTGGGTGACCAGGGAGTTGGACCGAGGGAGAGCCCTAGAAGTGGTATATTTAGATTTCAGTAAAGCTTTTAACACCATTCCACACAGGCGACTTATAAACAAACTGAGCACCCTAGGGATGGACCCTAAAGTTACTGCTTGGGTTAGAAATTGGTTGAGTGGGAGGCAACAAAGGGTACAGGTAAATGGAGCTCACTCTGAGGAGGAGGTGGTTACCAGTGGCATGCCCGAGGGATCTGTCCTTGGAACATATTTGTTAATGATATTGCGGAAGGGCTGTGTAAGGTTTGCCTCTTTATGGATGATACAAAAATCTCCAATAGAGTAGATACCCAGGAAGGTATACATAACATGAGGAGGGATCTAGATAAGCTTCAAGAATGGTCTAGAATTTGGCAGCTGAGATTTAATGTTAAAAAATGCAAGGTTATGTATTTTGGCTGCAGCAATCCAAGGGTGCAATATAGTTTAGGGCATGAAGTACTTCTGTCCACAAAAGAAGAGAAGGACCTAGGTGTGATTGTGTTTGATGATCTTAAAGTAGCTAAACAGGTAGAAAAGGCAACGACAAAACTAGAAGGATGCTTGGGTGCATTGGGAGAGTAATGGCCATCAGAGGAAAGGAGGTGATAGTGCCTCTGCATAAATCTTTGGTGCAACCTCATTTGGAGTATTGTGTGCAATTCTGGAGAACGCAACTTCAAAAGGATATAAACAGGTTGGAATTAGTACAGAGGATGGCTACTAAACTGGTTAGTGGTCTTCATTATAAAGCATATGAGGACAGACTTAAGGAAAGATGGGATAGAGGTGATATGACTGAGACGTTTAAATACCACCTTGGCATAAATGCACAGGAGAAGAGCCTTTTTCCATTGAAAGCAAGCTCTGCTGTGAGGGGACATAGGATAAGGGTGAAAGGGGATAGACTCAGGAGTAATATGCGGAAATCTTTTTTTATGGAACGAATGGTAGATCCATGGAATAGTCTCCCAGTGGAGGTGGTAGAGATGAGGACAGTATCTGTATTCAAAAAGGCATGGGATAAACACAGAGGATCACTAGGGGGAAAAAGGGGGACTGTCATAGTGGTTGATATGGAAGGGCAAACTAGATAGGCCATATGGTCTTTTTCTGCTGTCATATTTCTATGTTTCTAGATAAAAGTGAGCCAGTTGATATAGTGTATCTGGATTTTCAGAAAGCCTTTGACAAGGTCCCTTAAAAAGTCATGGATTTGGAGGCAGTGTACTACTGTGGATCAACAACTGGTTAAAAGATAAAAAAAACAGAATAGGTTAAATGGATAATTTTCTAAATGGAGTAAGGTGAATAGTGGAATACTCCAGGGATCTATGCTGGACCTGCTCCTTTTTAACATATTCATAAATGATCTGGAAATGGAATAATGAGTGAGGTGATCAAATTTGCAGGTGACAGAAAATTATTCAAAGTTGTTAAAACACATAAGAGGATTGTGAAAAATTGCAAGAAGAGCTTGATAAATTGTAAAAACTGGACACCCAAATGGCAATATGAAATTTAATGTGGACAAGTGCAACGTTATGAACTTAGGGATGAATAACCGAAACTATGTTTATACAATGAAAGGTTCCATATTAGGAACCTCCACCCAGGAAAAGGAGTCATCATAATATACTGAAATCCTCTTCCTAGCATGCAGTTGCAGCCAAGAAAGCAAATAGAATGCTAAGAATCATACTGAAAGGAATGGCGACTAAAACAAAGGATATTATAATGCCTCTGTATCATTCCATGATGCAACCGCACCTTGAATAATTCTGTACAATTCTGGTTGCTGTATCTTAAAAAGGATACAGCAGAATTAGAAAAGGTACAGAGAAGAGCCACCAAAATGGTAAAGGGGATGAAAGGATACCCCTACCAGGAAAGGCTTAAAAGATTAGAGCTCTTCAACTCTGAAAAAAGGTGGCTGAGGGGAGATAAGATAGAGGTCTGTAAAAAATGAATGGAGTGGAACGGGTAAACATAGATCATTTTCTAATTCTTTCAAAAAGTAGAAAAACTGGAGGACATGCGGTGAAGGTACAATATAGCCAATTCAAGACTAATAAGAGAAAATATTTTTTTCACTCAACACGTAATCAAACTCTGAAATTCATTACCGGAGGATGTAGTAAAAGCTGTTAGTCTAAATGGATTTTTAAAAAGTTTGGATAAGTTCCTGGAAGAAAAGTCCATAAGCCATTATTAAAGAAGACCAGGGAAATCCACTGTTTACCCTGGGATAAGCAACTTGGAATCTATGTACCTTTTTGAGAACCTGACAGGTACTTGTGACCTGGACTGGCCAGTGTTGGATACAAGATACTGGGTTTGATGGACCTTGGTCTGACCCAGTATGTCATATCTCATGTTCTTATGAGTTAGCAAATTTTGCTGATGTTATAGAGAAAGAACAATTTTTCACAATCTTCTTGCATTGTAACAACTTTGAATAATTTTGTGTAATCTGCAAATTTGATTACCTCACTCGTTATTCCTATTTCCAGGTCAATTATGAATATGTTAAAAAGCGGTGGGCCCAGCAAAGATCCCAAGTACTCCACTATTCACCTTTTTCCATTGAGAAAATTGGTAATTTAGAATACTCTCTCTGCTTCCTATCTTTTAACCAGTTCCAGATCCACAATACAGCATAGTTACTCACCTGTAACAGGTGATCTCCGGGAACAGCAGGAATTTAGTCCTCACATATGAGTATCGTCGGTACCGACGGAGCCTGCGTGGGAACGCTCCCCAGCGTCCAATTAGAAAGTTTTTGGGAGCAACCCACAGCGCCTGCATGCTGCCTTCCCACCTTTCCCAAATGTCTCTCTCCAGTTGAGTTTTAAAGCTGAGATAGAGAGAGAGAGGGAAAGGGAAAGAGATAGATAGAGAGATACAACTCCTAGGGTAGGTGGGTGGGTTGTGAGGACTAGGCAAAGGATAGGCAAAGGAAATACACTGAGCAATCCAGTTAGATAGTGTTCTCTTGGAGAATGGAAGTCCCAAATGAGAAGGATCAAAAGCAACAAAGAGTTGAGAGGACTTTCTATGTTGCTGTGTTCTTTGTAAGTAAAAGGCTAAAGCTCTTTTACAGTCCAAAGTATGAAGGTTCCTTTCTGCATTTGATGCATGAGGCCTTGGAAAGAACACAGGTAGGTAGACCGCTTGGTTTAGATGAAAGGGCGAGACCACCTTTGGCATAAATCGTGGATGAGTCCTAAGGACTACCTTGTCATGATGGAACCTTGTATAAGGTGGATCAGCTACTAGTGCTTGCAACTCACTGATGCGACGTGCTGATGTGATTGCAATGAGAAAGATAACCTTCCAAGAAAGGAATTTCAAGGAGGTAGTAGCTAAGGGTTCGAAAGGTGGCTTCATGAGCTGACCAAGAACCAAATTAAAATCCCATGCCACAGGAGGTGGCTTAATGGGAGGCTTAGTTAGCAGAAGGCCTCTCATTAATATTGCTATAAGAGGATGGGAGGAAATAGGTTGTCCATTTTGAAGGAAGCTGCAATAGCACTCAAATGGACCCTGACTGAGTTAGTCTTAAGTCCTGCATTGAATAAATGAAGGAGATACTCCAGTAATGTTTCCAGAGGTATGGCAATGGGGTTAAGACCCTTCTGCGAACACCATATGGTAAACCTTTTCCACTTGAAAGCATAAGAGCGTCTTATGGAAGGCTTCCTGGAAGCATAAAGGATATCCTTTATTTGCTGAGGGAGGTTAAGATCATGGAGATCTAGGCCTTCAGCAACCAAGCCCTCAGACGTAGAGACTGGGGATTGGGATGCCATAACATTCCGTCCTCCTGAGATAGGAGATCTGGAGCAGACCCTAACTCCAGGGAGGGAGCTTGAGAGAGATGTAGAAGTAGAGGGTACCACACTTACCATGGCCAATGTGGAGCTATGAGAATCATACGGCCTCTGTCTCTCTGAAGCTTGAAAAGGGTTTTGGGAATTAGGGGAATGGGTGGAAAGGCATACAGGAAGTCTTGACCCCAGTAAAGGAGGAAAGCATCCCTGGCCTGAGCCCCCTGAGCCGGAATTCTGGAATAGAACCGGGGAAGTATGGCATTCCACGGACTTGCAAAGAGGTCTATGTCCGGGGTTCCCCAAATTTGAAAAATCTTGACCACCTGGTCTGCATGCAGAGACCACTCGTGTGGAAGCAGAACTCGACTGAGTCTGTCTGCCCAAGAGTTTTGTATGCCTGGAAGATACACTGCCAGGAGATGAATCTGATGCTCTCTGGCGAGGGCCCATAGTCGCAAAGCTTCATTGCAAAGCGACAGAGAGCCTGTCCCCCCTGCTTGTTCACGTAGAACATGGCTACTTGATTGTCCGTATGAATGAGGACTGTCTTGTAGCTGAGCAGGATGTGGAACACTCGAAGAGCAAGGAAGATTGCTCTGAGCTCCAAGAGTTTGATATGTAGATGAGTCTCCTGTGGAGACCAAGTGCCTTGGGTGGAGAGGTCTTGCAGATGAGCTCCCCAACCCATCGGAGAAGCATCTGTTGTGAGAGTTGCCTGGGGTAAGGGTTCTTGAAAAGGGGACCCCAGCAACAGGTTTTGAGTGGACTTGCACCACTGGAGGGACAAAATAAGGCGACTTGTGTTTGCTATTTTGTCTGACAGGCATCCTGATGCCTGGGTCCATTGAGTGGATAAAGTCCACTGGGCTGCCCTCATATGGAGGCGAGCATAAGGAACCACATACACAGTAGATGCCATGTGGCCTAGTAGTTGTAGCATTTCTCGGGCAGTGAGATGAGGCTTTAGCACTGCTTGAGAAGCTAACTGCACCATGCAAAGGCAACGGGCCTGGGGGAGATAGGCCCTTGCCTTTCTGGTATCCAGCAAAGCTCCTATGAACTCTAAAGACTGAGTGGGAGTTAGATTGGATTTTGGGATGTTTATTACCAGACCCAAATACTGAAGGATACCCATTGTGCAGGACAGAGAAGTCCTGGCCTCTGACTCTGTTGGGGCTCGAATGAGCCAGTCGTCTAAGTAGGGGAAGACAAATATCCCTAGAGTGCGGAGAAATGCTGCTACCACAGCCATGCATTTCGTGAACACCCTTGGTGCTGAGGCCAGGCCAAAAGGAACCACCCTGTATTGGTAGTGCTTTCCTTGAAAAAGGATCCGAAGGAACCTTCTGTGAGTTGGATGGATGAGAACATGGTGGTACGCATCCTTGAGATCTAGAGAACAAAGCCAATCCTGACTCTGAAGGTATGGCAGCAGAGTTCCGAGAGAAATCATCTTGAATTTCTCTTTGACAAGGAATTTGTTCAATTCTCTGAAGTCCAAGATAGGTCTGTATCCCCCTGTTTTCTTTGGGATAAGGAAATAGGGGGAGTAAAACCCTGTACCCTGCTGATGGATGGGTACTTCTTCTATTGCCCCTTGGGCAAGAAGCATAGTGACCTCCTGACCTAACAGGTTGATGAGAGAGGTCGGAGAATTGAACTGCCTTATCATTGTAGGAGAGGGCATGCTTGAAAAATGAAGCCTGTACCCCTCTTTTATGATGAAGAGTGTCCAATGCTCTGCTGTCATTTGCTGCCATCTGGGGGCAAAGTGACACAACCTTCCTGGAATGGTGGAAGGCTCTGGTCCAACGAGAGCCAGGAAGGCTAAGTTCTCTAGCTGAAAGTCAAAGGCCTTGTGGAGGCTGATACTGCTGGGACGGCTGAGGCTTAGCAGTCTTTGCTTTTCTTTGTTTGGGTGGTTGCTGACCTTTCCTGACAAGCTGACCTGCAGAACGTCCCTGCTGAGAATAAGCAGGATAATATCTTTTCTTTTTAGAAAAGAATGGTTTCTTGAAAGATTTCTTTACAGCAGGATCAGCTGTGGACTTAATCTATCCAAGGTGGAATTGTCAGCATCCAACTCACTGGCCTTTTCCTGCCAATCTTTACCAAACAGGTTCTCACCAGTACAAGGAATATTTCCCAGTTTGTCTTGTACCCAGAGCTCCAGATCAGATGCCTGGAGCCAAGCAATTCTACGTGCACCTATGGCAATGGCAGAGGTTCTGCTTATGCACTCAAAACAGTCAAAAGCTGCACAGTTGACAAATTTAGAAACATCTTGGGCATGTTTGACCAATGTGAGAAAATCCTGCCTTCTATCCTCAGGAAGAAGAGGACTCAAAGCCGCTAAATCACCTGTGACTTCCTTTAGGAACATTCCCATGTATAGACTATAGGAACTGATCCTGGCAGAAAGCATGGAAGCTTGGAAGACACGACGTCCAAAAGCATCCAAAGTTCTGCACTCACGTCCTGGAGGATTAGAGGCATGCCTCTTTGCACTCTTGATCCTTCTCATAGCTGATTCCACTACAATAGAGTGGTGAGGAAGCTGAGTTTTTTGGAAACCAGGACAAGGAGGGACTCGGTACAGAGTATCCAGTCTATGAGAATGAGGGGAGGTGGTAAGAGGTGTCTCCCACATTCTTAACATGAGATCATGCAAGATCTCATGGATGGGCAAGGTAGCTGCCTCCTTAGGAGTTTTGGGATATTGTAAAATTTCCAACTCCTTTGCTCTGGGCTCTGTTTCAGGGGCCACAGTAATGGACAGACCCCGAGCCAACTCCCTAATAAAATCCTGAAAGGAAATATCCTCTGGAGGAGACATCCTGCGCTTAGGGGAGGAGGGCTCCTCTGGGAGAAGCATTCCTGCATCGACAGAACTATCAGAATCCTCAGATTCTTCTGAGGACTCGAAGTAGCGCCTGTCCGGATGCTCTTGAAGAGCCCGATACCCGTACCAACTGAAGTTGGTACCGGGAGAAGTCAGTACCGGGAGTATTCGGTACCGGAGTATCGGTACCGGATGGCATCAGATGACTGGGTGCCGGCAATGCGGACACCGATGTCGATGCTATCGGTACCGGTACCGATACCGATACCGGTGCCGAAGTCGGTGCCGGTACCGGTTGAAAAGTCTGACGCGGTTCCGAGGGCGTCGATGCCGCAAGGAGAGCCGCCAGACTGTGCTCAATAGCCCGGACTCTCTGGTCTATCGACGCTGCCGATGCCTGGATGTCGGTACCGGAGAAGATCGCCGGTACCCCAGAGCATGGCACCAGTAGTTCTGCCAAGGTTGAGGCCTCGAGAACATCCTGGAGCCCCAATAATGCTTTGGAAGCCAAAGCCTCCCGCCGGGGCAATTTTGCCGGTGCAGAATCCTCAAGGGCAACGCCAGAGGCATCTCGATGCTTAGAAGGAGATCTACCCTTTGAGGACCGGCTAGACTTGTGTTTAGTTACCTGAGATCCACGGGAGGAAGACGAAGCCCTGGAAGAAGTCGATGCCACCGAAGCTGCGTCAGAGGGAAACAGGGTACTGAGCTTGGCAGCTCGGTTCTGTCAACCTCTCTTGGACATCATGGCACAGGCCATACATTCTGAGATGGAATGGTCAGAACCTAAACATTTCAGACACCACTCATGGGTATCGGTGACGGAGATGGTACCGCCACACTTGGTGCACTTTTTAAAACCCGAAGAGGGTTTTTCCATTGTGGAAAAAATCTTGGGCCTAAGGTCCAAAATGACGCGTGCACCTGGAAAAAAAATGGAAAAAAGTACTAAGAAATGTCTTTTTTTTTTTTAAAAGAAAGAAAGAAAGAAAAAACCGGCGCTACCTGTAAAGCGTCAAGGAAGGCAGATGCGACCACAAAAAAGAAGGAAAATTTTCTGCGGTGACAGGAACACAACCTGCTGGCTCCGCGGAAAACGAAGAACTGGAGAGGGGCAGTTAGGAAAGGAGGGAAGGCAGCACGCAGGCGCTGTGGGATGCTCCCAAAAGCTTTCTAATTGGACGCTGGGGAGCGTTCCCGCACAGGCTCCGTCGGTACCGACGATACCCATATGCGATGACTACATTCCTGCTTGTTCCTGGAGATTACACTGTCTCCAATACTATGACTTTTTAAGTTTGCCTAGAGTCTCTCATGAGGGATTTTTTCAAAGGCTTTCTGAAATCCAGATATACTATATCAACCGGCTCACCTTTCTCTACTGTTTATTTACACCTTCAAAAAAATATAAGAGACTAGTAAGACAAGACTTTCCTTGGCTAAATCCACGTTAGCTTTCTCCCATTAAACTATGGCTATCTACGTGTTCAGTAAATTTATTCTTTATAAAGCGTAGTTACTCACCTGTAACAGGTGTTCTCCAGGGACAGCAGGAATCAGTCCTCACTTATGGGTGACACCGGCACCAGCGGAGCCTGCACGGAGCAATTCCCCAGCTTTAAAAGAAAGCCTTTGGGATTTGCTGCCACACATGCGTGGTCCTCTTCCCGCCCAAGTATGCCACCTTGCTCAGTCAGGTCCCTTAGCTCGAGCCCTACCAAGCAGATGGCAAGGGAAGGATAAAAATCCAGCAACTCATCAGGGGCTGTGGGAGGGTAGTGAGGACTGACTCCTGCTGTCCCTGGAGAACACCTGTTACAAGTGAGTAACTACGCTTTCTCCAGGAACAAGCAGGAAGTCAGTCCTCACTTATGGGACTCCCCAGCTACAGGCTACCGAACCTGTAACCAAAAAAACACCTCCGCGAGGTTGCGAGCAGAAGCCGATGCCCGGAGCCCAAGTCCTCAGGTCCTCGAGGTGAAGCCTTCGGTAGCCATGAAGAAGGGTCGGAGGACAGGAGTTGCTTATACCCTGAACAGATTACGGAGTACAGCCTGGCCGAAGGCGCTGTCCCGGCGGGACTCCCTCTCCAGGCAGTAGTGTGCAGTGAAGGTATTCGTGGAAGACCAGGTTGATGCCCGGCAGATGTCCATCAGGGGTACGAAGCGCAGCAAGGCCACCAAAGCCGCTTTGGCCCAAACCCCATGTGCGGTGACTCGCCGATCTAACAGAGCACCCGCCTTCATGTGAGTGAAGGCGATGCAGTCTGCCACCCAAATAGAGAGGATGCATTTGGTAACTGCCTGCCCCGAACAATTGGGATCGTAGGTCACAAAGAGTCGGCCAGACTTGCAATGAGCCTGGGTGCGCTGCAAATAGAAGGCAAGAGTCCTTCTGCAGTCGAGGGTGTGAAGAGCCGCCGACGTCTAGTCGGCTTGGGGTCTCAGGAAGAAAGTTGGCAGGACTATCTCCTGGTTGAGATGGAAATCCGAGACAACTTTAGGCAGGAATTTAGGGTGGGTTCAGAGGACCACCTTGTTCCTATAGAACCTGGTGTAAGGGGCATCAGACATGAGAGCTTGGAGCTCACTGACTTGGTGGGCCAAGGTCAGCACCACCAGGAAGCCACCTTCCAGGACAGGTGCCGAAGTGAGCACATTGCCATCGGCTCGAAGGGTGGATGTGTCAGCTGCCTGAGCACCACCATTCAGGTCCCATTCCACCGTGGGAGGCCGGATGGGCAGCTTGGATAGCAAAAGACCCCGCATAAAGCAAGAGACCAAAGTTTGCCCTAAGAGGGGCTTTCCCTCGACGGGGAGGTGGTTTGCTGAGATGGCGCTCAAGTGTACCCTGACAGAGTTTGACTTCAGACCTTCCCTCAAGAGATGGAGGAGGTACTGAAGGACCCATCGAAACAGACACGACAGGCTAGGTTCAGGTGTTGCACCCATCCCTCCTCCTGCGTTAGAAGACCCAGGGCAGAGCCCAGAGGAACAGGGGGCTCTGTCGACAACTGCCGAGGCCACGAGGGGGCTTCAAGGATCATCGATGCCCAGTCCCGCTGAGCCTTGAGGAGGGTTCTTGCAATGAGCAGAATGGGAGGGAATGCATAGAGTAGGCCGGAGGACCAGCTCAGAAGGAATGCATCCGGACTCTCCCTGCCTGGGTGCGGTACCAGACCGCAAAAGCGGGGAAGCTGCGCGTTCTGGGGACTGGCAAAAAGGTCTATCGCCAGCGTCCCCCAGCGAAGAAACAGCCAGCCCGCCACGCCTTGGTCCAGAAGCCACTCGTAAGGGCTGAGCCTGTCCACCAGAACATTCTCCTGACCCAGAAGGTAGACCACCCTGAGGGATATCTTCTGACGAACGGCAAAAGAGCAGAGGAGAACCACCTCCCGGCAGAGAGAGCGTGATCCGGTACCCCCTTCCTTGATGATGTAGAACATAGCCACGTGGTTGTCGGTCTACACGAGTACCAACCGCCCCCTGAGGTGGCCCTTGAAGACCCTCAGAGCCCATCGGATCACCCGGAGTTCAAGCAAGTTTATTTGCTGTCGAGACTCCTCGGGTGACCATTGCCCTTGCGTGCACAACGACCCACAGTGTGCTCCCCACCCTAACAGGGAAGCGTCCATTGTCAGCACCTCATCATGCTGTGGGGACTAGAAGGGCAACCCCCGGAGGAGGTTGCGGGGGTTTTGCCACCAACTCAGGGACAAACGAAGTTCGGGAAAGACCCTGACGGGGTCTCTGAGGTGACCGATGGCGCTGCACTGGGTGCTGAGGCACCACTGAGCTGTCCGCATGTGTAGTCGGGCATGGGGAACCACATGGACCGTAAAGGCCATGTGGCCCAGGAGGCATAGCATAGTCCCGTCGGCGCAATCTGCTGGCAGGAATGCAGTCGCCCGCTGAGTATCAAGGTGTGCCCCGATGATCTCTAAGGCCTGCACCGGCTTGAGGTGGGACTTTGGGTAGTTGACCAAGAACCCCAGGTCTTCCAACAGAAGGATTATGCGCAATGTCGTTTGCCAGGTTTCCTCGATCGAGGATCCCATAACGAGCCAGTCATCGAGGTAGGGAAAGACAGGTATGTCTGACGCCTGAGAAAGGCAGCGACCGCGGAGAGGCATTTCATGAAGGCCCGTGGGGCGGACACAAAGACGAAGGGGAGCACCCTGTACTGGAAGTGCTCTCCCCACACTGTGAAGCACAGGTACTGCCTGTGCTGGGGGTGAATTAAGATGTGGCCGTGTCTTTTAGATCCAAGGAGCATAGCCAGTCGCACTGCTGGAGGAAGGGCAGCAGAACGCCAAGGGATAACATCTTGAATTTCTCCCACACCAAGAACTTGTTTAACTTTCGGAGATCAAGGATGGGCTGCAGATCCCCCGTCTTCTTCGGGACGAGAAAGTTCCGGGAATAGAAGCCAGTTGGGTGAGGAGAGAGACTAATTCCCACTGCAGGAACACCTGGTGCACGGGGAGTCGAGGAGGCTCCGCCGGGGAGAAGGGAGGTGGAAGCCTGTCGAAGCGAAGGCGATAGCCGTCTCGGACGACCTGAAGAACCAAGGTTTCTGAGGTGATGGAAGCCCACAGAGGGGCAAAAGAAAACAGACGTCCCCCCACTGGCTGCTGCATCGCCGGAGGGCGAGGGGCTATACCAATGGCGTCAAAACCGCTGTGCAGGTTGTAGTGGAGCCGGTGTTTGGGCTTTGGGCCCTTTTGGCTTGCGATGCCCCTGGCCGGACTTACCTTGCGCCGGAGTGGTCAGCGTGGGGGTGATCAAGTACAGTGGGTAGCCACAGTACTGAATGCCCTTCCTGGGAAAGAAAGGCTTTTTGGCCTGTTGCTTTTTCTGGGGGAGGGTGGAGGTCTTGTGCTAGAGACAGGTTCTGGTGACAAACTCTGTCTCTATCTCCACGGTTTTATTCTCCATCAGCTTGCCAAGGAGCTGCTCGTTGAGGCAGGGGACATCCAGGAATTTTTCCTGCACCCACTGCTCCAAATCTGACGATTGGAGCCATGCCTGGCGGCAGGCCCCAATGCTCGCGGCCGCCACCTGAGCCGATGACTCGAATCCATCGTAGGAGGCTCGGGAGAGGTATTTTGAGCAGTCTGCGACAGACTTCAACAGGGCACTGAATCTATTGAGAGGCTCGCCCTTGAGGCCCGCGGAGAAAGCTTCAAGCTCCTTGGCCAAGTCGCGCAAGAACATGCCCATGTAAAGTTGATATGCTTGATCGCGACATGAGAGAATGGAGCCTTAGTAAGCCCTGCGTCCCAAGGCGTCAAGGGCTCTCGACTCCCGGCCCAGGGGGACAAACAAGTGCAATTTCGGGCTCTTCTGTTTCCTCATGGCCGACTCCACCACCATGGAGGTGTGGGGAAGTTGGATCTTTCTGAACCCAGGGCCACGTTGTACCTTGTACATAGTGTTGAGGCGCTTACTCATGATGGGGACCGATGCGGGTTACTCCCACATGCGGAGCAGCAGCCAAGACAGAATGGGAGGGACCACAACAGTGAGAGACTCCCTAAGCAGGGACTTGTACTGAAAAATGTTGTGTTCTTCAGCTCGAGGGTCCTCCTCGGCCTGAGTGGTCAGATTAAGAGCCCGTGCCATATCCTAGATGAACACCAGGAAGGAGGTGTCCTTGGGTGGCGAGCGCTGCTGAAACGCGGGTGGGGAGGGGTCAGACGGAAGATCATGATGAGTACGGGTCTCTGGGGAGGTGTCCCCATCGGACTCCCAGTCTGAGAACTTGGTTGGGGAGTCCGAGCCGGGCAGGTCGCCCTATCCTGCCCGAGGCCCGCGGCTCTCAGGGGTTTTCTGGACGGATTTCGGTGTCCCATGCGAGGGACCCAATGTGTCTGGGCGCGAGTCAGCGAAGCTGGCTGTGAGCGCCTGCTGGGGAAGCGATGAACGCAGAAACGCTGCGTTCCAGCACCAGCATGCAGGACTCCCACACGGGTGTGGGGCCCTGTAACGCTGACCCCGGGGTCACTGGGTTGGGTGTTGAGGAGGGGAGGAAGTCCTCACCGGAACGGCCCTCAGGAGACCGGGCGCCTTCGCCAGAAGCCTCCGTATCTGTGCGGGGTACCTTGCGGGGCCGCTCCTTATCCGACTCTTGGGGACGCCGAAGAGGGCTAAGCGACTGAGTGCGGGTGCGCTCACGCTTGTTGGGAGCCCCCAACAGCAACTTCGAGGCCTTCTTTTTCTTGCGACACTCCACTTCAAGGGACCACTGGTCGGAGGCCGCCGACCGTGCGGGGCCGAGGTGGGGGATCCCACCAGAGGAGAGACTACTGAGGGCGCCACCAGGGATTCCGAGGTTGCCTTTCTGAAAATGTCTTCGGACTTCTGCTTACGATTGAGCAGGGCTTTAGAGGACATTTTCTTACAGAGCAAACAGAGCTCTGGATCATGATCAGCTCAGCAGCACCGCAGACAACAGTCATAGGTGTCCGTAAGCGATATCTTATTAGAGCATCTACCACATTTTTTGAATCCGGTGGCCATAGGGGCAAAAAAGGACCCCGCAAGGTCAAAGACCCACACGGCCAGTGGTTAGGTAAAGAAAAGGGCGCGAAGCCCGTTGGCAAAAAAGGTAAAGAAAACTGTCCCCAAACAACTCTTAAAAGGTAGAGAAGGGGAAGGACGGGTAGAGGACCGGTGCAACCGGAAAATAGAAGGCCAGTAGGCCAAAAAAGACAAACTTTTTCTGAGGGATGAGGACGTGCATCCGAAGGGCTCCACGGAAAAAGGGAGACTGAGCAAGATGGCACCCTTGGGTGGGAAGAGAACCACGCATGCGGGCAGCAATCCCAAAGGCTTTCTTTGAAAGCTGGGGAATTGCTCCACACGGGCTCCGTCAGTGCTGACGTTACCCATAAGTGAGGACTGACTTCCTTCTTGTTCCTGGAGAATTGTTCTTTAATGGTAGTTCACTGATTACTAATAGTAGGTCTACAATCTCATATTGCAGTTTTTTCAACACCTTTAGAAGTATACCATCTGGTCCAGGTGATTTGCTACTCTTCAGTTTATCAAACAGTTGTAATAAATCCTCCCGGTTTAACGATATTTCTTTCAATTCTTCCCGCTACATCACATTTCTGTACCATTTCAGGCATGGGTAGCTACGCTACATCTTTTTCAGTAAAGATGGAAGCAAAGAATTCATTTAGTCTCTCCACTGTGACTTCTTCCTCCCTTAGCATCCCTTTTACCCCTCTATCATCCAATGGTCCAAATGACTCTCACAGGTTTTTTGCTATGAATTTACTTGAAAAAAGTTTTTTTATGCGCTTTTGCTTTCATGGCAAGCTTCTTTTCAAATTAATTCTCTCTTTGCCTGCCTTATCAGTGCCTTGCATCTAACTTGCAAATGCTTATACTGTTGCCCGTTTTCGTCATTAGACTCCTTTTTCCATTTCCTGAAGGATGCTTTTTTGACAACAGCCTCTCTGAACATGCCTTTAAACCATGCTGCCAAACGAGACAGGTTTTAGCTATCTATTGGATATGTGCGGAAGAAGAGAGGAAAGAAAGATTGTTTTGTTGTGGGTGTGCATATGTATCTTTGCGGGTTGGTATGTCTATAGGCATTTGTAGGAATATGCATATTTGTGTGTCACTGCATGTATGTTTCTGTGTGTTGGTGCATTCTTGCATGTGGGTATGCATGCCTATTGTGACGCTCGCGCCCCTACCAGGCGGTTGCCTAGTAGGGACGGCTGGCCATCTTATATCCCTTCTAGGATTTTTGTGTAGTTGTGTCCGAAAGGAAGAGCCAAGTGGTTAATAAAGCGCACAGGAAATTTTATTCGGTTTCCAGGCTGGTAAGTGGTGAACATAAAATTCTTCAAGCATAACTTTTTTTCAGACAAAAGAAAATACAGGATACTTCTCCAGAAATCAAAATGTCCAAAATATTGTAACCTGGAACAAACTCACAGCAGTTTCTGTTCCTCACTGCAATTGCTTAACATTATAAAACAAAAGCATTTGTAAAACTCTTCACACAGTGGATGGGTTATCAGCCTCAAGCCTGCTGTTGCCACACACACACAAACAGTTTCAGCTGTTTGGGCCTTCACTGAGGTTCTGCAGTTTTAGCTTCCTAGGAGAGATTCTTAACCCTTTTCCTTCAGGCTTACTCCTCTCTTCCAGCTTCTGAAACTGTCTTTAAATTGCAACAGCCTCTTTTTATATTCCACTGTTTCTAGCTCACATTACTAGTGTATCTTAGTCACGCAGTGGTCCCCAACCCAGTCCTATGGGGCCCACCGGCCAGTCAGGTTTTCGGGATATCCCTAATGACTATGCATGAGATATATATGCATTAGAGATATCCTGCCAACCTGACTGGTTTGTGGCCCTCCAGGGCTGGATTTGGAGACCCCTGCCTTACACCTCTGTCATTTAAGATTGTGAGTGGGCAAGGTGCAGATGTCCAAGACATCAAAAAGGTTAGATAGAATTTGTCACAGTCCTCCTCACTTCTCACCACCACCAAAAAATTGTCTATTAGACAACTTTTTGGTGGTGGTGAGAATCGAGGAGGAATGTGACACATTCTATATACCCT
Source organism: Ichthyophis bannanicus (assembly GCA_033557465.1). NCBI lineage: Eukaryota > Metazoa > Chordata > Amphibia > Gymnophiona > Ichthyophiidae > Ichthyophis > Ichthyophis bannanicus. The sequence continues at coordinate 1,855,162,458 of CM066032.1, read as the reverse complement.
TTCGATGTCTAGGACATCTGTACCTTGCCCACTCACAATCTTAAATGACAGAGGTGTAAGGCAGGGGTCTCCAAATCCAGACCTGGAGGGCCACAAACCAGTCAGGTTGGCAGGATATCTCTAATGCATATATATCTCATGCATAGTCATTAGGGATATCCCGAAAACCTGACTGGCTGGTGGGCCCCATAGGACTGGGTTGGGGACCACTTAGTGCACAGCTCACATTCCATCTCAGAGACCTCAGACTCAACAACACTTTCCTCAGGGCCTACCTCCATGCTCTCAATTGAGCTACAGCTGGGTGCTTCCTGAAAGTGCTCTGGTGTCTTTTCCTTAAGAGTCTTCACAAGATTAAACAGTCTCTCCCACTGCCTGGCCTTGCCTTCTCCAGGCCGGTCTCTTGGGGGTCTCTCCTGTTTAACCTCCCTGGTGAGATATTTCTTGCTGTGCTAAGCCTTCAGGGGTATGAAAGTCTCCTCTGAGTCAGAGCAAGAACTATCCTGCTGGCAATGCTTGTTCCCTGCGTACCTTTCTTGGCTGCCTTTATAATGGTTCCTCCTTTTGCTGCTCTCCTTGGCTGCAAAGGTTCTCCTCAGCTTGGCCCCAGATCTTTCCTGTCTGTGCCTCCTGGGAACTGGACTCGAACCTGGGCTAGGCCTTGAACTGCAACTGCCACTTGTGCTTGCTCTTGCACTCCTCCTGGACCGTCTTCTCCAAGCCCCTTCCAAACTCAAACTGGCTCTCCTTCTTGTGTTTGTTTTTTCCCTGTTAACTGCTGAGCAGGGCAACTCCCTTCCTAGCTCCTCCCACTTGGACCTCCTACTCCTATGCAGGGTTGTCCTGTGGTCTGTGATTGGCTTATCCTTAGCTCTGCCCCCTAGGTTCCTTTCAGGGCTTCTAGTATGGAGTATGTGGTTTTGTGCGCCCATCCCCCGCAAAGAAGAAACATCCTTCTTTTTTTCCGTTTTCCCTAGCTGGGCTGCACCCTCCTTACCACACTATGTATGTGTCTGTGTGTGCATGTGTTAGAGTGTGTGTGTGTATACGCTCTGGGGTCTATTCTGTAACACAAACAGCAGCGATGGATGTCCCATTGGGACGTCCATCCCACTATTTATCCACCTTTCCCATCCCCACCAAGCCTCCCCGTACAAACAAGGAGTTTGTATAGGTAGGCTAGATGTGGGTGGGAAAGGGGTAGTGCAGAGGCAGGCAGTGGGCGGTCTGCAGCCCTGAACATAGAGGGCCGATTCTGATATTAGCCCTGTATGTCCGGGGCTGGCAGACTAGTTTCCCTAGACGTCTGGGGATGGCAAGCCCAGGCAGCAGAAAAAGGGTGCAGGAGATTCCCTGCAGCCTGACCCTGGCCATGGGTGGCCAGATCTGGGGTTGGGCTGCGGGGAATGAAAAAAGTGGTTGGCACCTTGATTGAGTTAGCCGGGCAGAGGCCTGTACATGCAAGCGAACCGGAATCGGGTCCCAGCCTGCATGCACATGCCTAAACAGGATTCTGATCCCATGGGGGCTAGACATGCCCCACGGGATCAGAATCCCGTCTACCTCTGTGTGTCCGGTTCCGACTGGACACAGAGAGGCCTGAGATGCACATCTTAGAATATGCCTCTCTGTGTCTGTAACAAGAAGAAGACATAAGAAGGGAGGGCCATCTGAAAGGTACAATGCATAATTGCTATATTACTGTGAATCAGTGTTACTATGCTGCATCTGCTTTTCTTGGGATCTCTACTTTTCTCTCTCAACACTCAGTCCCTTGGCACACTTATTTCCTCCCATGGTTTTCAGTGCAATCTTTATGCTGACAACTCTCAGATCCACCTCTCTGCACCTGAAATCTCTCCATGAATCCAGTCCAGGATCTCTGCCTGCTTATCCGACATTGCTGCCTGGATGTCTCATGCCATCTGAAATGGAAACTGGCCAAAACTGAGCTCCTTTATCTTCCTCCCTTCTCTATTTCTGAGGATGACACTATACTCCTCTTTATTTCCTGAGCTCACAACCCTGGGGTCATCTTTGACTCTTCTCTCTCTTTCTCTGGACATATCCAACAGATGGCTAAAACCTGACACTTCTTTCTCCGTAACATCAGCAAAATTCATCCGTTCCTTTCTACTCACAGTACTAAGACCCTTACCCACTCACTAGTCACCTCCTGCCTTGACGATTGTAACCTGCTCCTTGCTGGTCTCCCTCTGAATCATCTCTCTCCCCTTCAATCTGTTCAAAACTCAGCTGCATGGCTTATCTTCTGCCAGTCACTATGCTCATGTAACCCCTCTTCTTAAGTCACTTAACTGGCTCCCTATCAGTTTCCGCATCCAGTTCAAATTTCTCCTACTAACGTACTAGTGCATTCATTCTGCAGGCTCATCACTTCCTTTCCTCTCTTATCTCACTCTATACTCCTCCTCGGGAACTCCGCTCTTCTGGCAGATCCCTTTTATCTGTGCCTCTCTCTGCCATTGCCAACTTCAGACTTTGTTCATTCCATCTTGCTGCTCCATATACTTGGAACAAACTACCTGAGTAGGTGTGTTGGGCTCCTTCTCGAGTCCTATTCAAATCCAGGCTAAAAACCCACCTCTTTGAAGCCACTTTTAGATCAGCGTAGTTACTCACCTGTTAAAGGTGTTCTCCAGGGAGGAGTCGACGTCACCCATATGCGAGGACTGACTTCCTGCTTGTTCCTGGAGAACTGATGCTCCTCACTCTCTCTTGTCCACTACTTATGTGTATCTTACCACAATCTAATCCCCAGTTTCACTATGGCCCTAACCCTATTCCGGCACTGTCTCTCCCTATACATCCTGTACTTCAGGATAGGGCCGGGGGGGGGGGGCGGGATCAGGGGCGGAGTGGATGCAAGCCGCCCAGCAACACATACAGGGTGAATTCTGGTCACTTTTTGCATGATCGAGCCCAGGGAGCCACATTTCTATGGGGCATCTGAGGGAAGAACGTCCCTGCAGGGAGGGGGCATGCTGGGCCATCCTTGGGCCCGATTCTGGCTCCCACGGGAACATTTTGTTCTCAACCTTCCCGTAGACCAGAATCGGGTCTTAGCGGCCCCGTCTTCAGCGGGGACGTCTGGACATCCCACTTCTGGAATCATGCTCTATGTGTTTTGTCTTGATTAGATTGCAAGCTCTGATGAGCAGGGACTGTGTCTTACATCTATATGTACAGCGCTGTGTACGCCTTGTAGCACTATACAAATTATTATTAGTAGTAGTAGTAGTAGTGGATGTAATCGAAATGCATTGAGGCATTTTTTGGGGTGTGGAGAGTAGAGGCTTCATTTCATCTCCCACCACATGCAGAAACAAATTTGTACAGCAGAGAAATGTCACCTAGTTCATATCCTTCCTACCTGTGACTAGAGCAGCATTCCAGGGCTCTGCCCCCACAGCTTTCACATTGGCTGGATTCTACCCATAGTTTCTTCTACTAGTTACCATGGAAGCAGGAAGGATAGGCTCGCTCACACAGGTGAACATAAGAACATAAGATATGCCATACTGGGTCAGACCAAGGTCCATCAAGCCCAATATCCTGTTTCCAACAGTGGCCAATCTAGGTCATACGTACCTAGCAGTATCCCCAAAAGGCACAGGTTCCACCATGCTTGTATTGGGTCAAGCATTGATATCCTGGGTCCCTTTTTAATAATGGTTTATGGACCTTTCCTCCAGGAACTTGTCCAAACCTTTTTTAAACCCAGCTACACTAACAGCTCTTACTACATCCTCTGGTAACAAATTCCAGAGTTTGATTACACGTTGAGTGAAAAAATATTTTCTCTTATTTGTCTTAAATAGTTTACCCTGTAGCTTCATTACATGTCCCCTAGTCTTTCTATATTCTGATAGCGTAAACAATCGATCTACGTTTACCCTTTCCACTCCATTCATTAATAGACCTCTATCATATCTCCCCTCAGCCGTCTCTTTTCCAGGTTGAAGAGCCTCTCTTCATAGGAGTAGCCTTCCATTCCCTTTAACATTTTGGTGGTTCTTCTCTGTACCTTTTCTAATAACGCTATATCCTTTTTAAGATACGGTGACCAGAATTGCACACAATATTCAAGGTGTGGTCTCACCATGGAATGATATAGAGGCATTATAATATCCTTTGTTTTATTTTCCATTCCTTTCCTTATGATACCTAGCATTCTATTTGCTTTCTTGGCCGCCGCTGCACACTGGGCGGAGGGTTTTAAAATGTTATCCACGATGACTCCTAAATCTTTTTCCTGGGTGGTAGTTCCCAATGTGGAACCTTGCATCGTGTAACCATAGTGTGGGTTGTTCTTTCCTAGGTGCATAACTTTGCATTTGTCCACATTAAATTTCATCTGCCATTTGGATGCCCAGTCTTCCAATTTATCCAGATCCTCCTGCAGTTTTCTACAGTCCTCTTGGGTTTTAACAACTTTAAACAGTTTTGTGTCATCTGCAAATTTGATAACCTCACTAGTTATTCCCTTTTCCAGGTCATTTATGAATATGTCAAAAAGTAGCAGACCCAGTACAGATCCCTGGGGTACTCCACTATTCACCTTTTTCCATTGGGAAAATTGGCCATTTAGCCCTACCCTCTGCTTTCTATCTTTTAACCAGTTCCCGATCCACAATAGTACATTGCCTCCTATCCCATGACTTTTTAGTTTTGCCAAAAGTCTCTGATGAGGGACCTTGTCAAAGGCTTTCTGAAAGTCCAGATACACTATATCAACTGACTCACCTTTGTCTACCTGTTTATTCACACCTTCAAAAAAACATATCAGATTAGTAAGACAAGATCTTCCTTGTCTAAAGCCATGTTGGCTGTCTCCAATTAGGCCATGACTATCTACATGCTCCATAATTTTGTTCTTTATGATGGTTTCTACCATCTTCCCTGGTACTGACGTCAGGCTCACCGGTCTGTAATTTCCCGGATCACTCCTGGAACCCTTTTTAAAAATTGGCGTTACATTGGCGACCTCCAATCTTCAGGTATTACAGATGATTTTAATGAAAGTTCACAGATTACTAATAGCAGGTCTGCAATCTCATATTTCAGTTCTTTCAACACTCTTGGATGTATAACATCCGGTCCAGGTGATTTGCTACTATTCAGTTTATCAAATAGTTGTAATACATCTTCCTGGTGTAGCGATATTTCTCTCAATTCCTCTGCAGTATCACCTGTGGGAAGATTAGAGAACTGCTAATAGAGGTTTTAAACTTCAAAAATGTCCAGATATTATCCTGCTTTCTAGTTTACAGATATTAATGTAAAAATCATTGAAATCATGAAAAAAACAATTCTAACCTCCCAGGTGGTGAACACATGTGACAGCGCCCCCGTAAACTTTGTACCTTAGGTATGTTCTTAGCTTGCCAGTGCCTTAATCTAGCCCTGCCCATAGCAATAGATACTAGCTGACAGTACAGATAGCAACCATTAAAAAGCAGTACAATTCAGGCAATAGCTTTCACAGTAGAAATAACAGCAATAAAATGAAGCATGTATGTGAATAATTTAAAATGCAGTACATCACAGCTAGAGAATTATTTGCAATTCTTGTGTGTGTGTGTGGTGCTTATGTGTTTGTGTCTATGTATATCTCTACTGTGTGTGATGTGTGTCTGTGGTGGGTAGCTAAGAGTGATGTGGTATTTACAGAGAATGTAGTTTTGGGGCTTGGTGACAATTGAGAGGTAGTTTTGGGGTTGAGATTGAGGGTAGTTTGCAAGGTGGTAGGGCAGTAAGAGTGGGGAGGTTTTAGGGTGGACCATATGCATGAAGGAGGGTATTTTCCTCGCATGCCAAGTTTCATCTCATTCTATTAAATTTTGCCCCCATACAGATGGATGGATAGACAGACAGTCTCAACCCCTTTTATTTATTTATTTATTTATTTATTTAGCACACATTTATATACCGCTCTTTCCCAAGTATCAAGTGCAGTTTACAGATAACAGTAAAAATTTAAGGTACATGGTTAATCATGTCCTAATCATATTACAGTGAACAGATTTAACTTTTTACATTTAACAGTATAATTAAGACATGCAAACAGTGATTTCATCCAATTGTATTGAATGGATGTACTCAAACATTTTTACATATTTACATTAATTTTATATAGTTTGAATTAGATCTAATTTAATTGAGTGGATGTACATCCAATCAAGCCTCAGATCCATTCCGCTGCAGCTGGAAAGAGAAAGAATGGATCTGAGGCTTGAATAAGAGTTCAACTGAGAAGTACGCGTGCAGCGTCGCTACACAGTGTAATGATGGAAGTGGGCAATCCCCTGAAGAAACGGATTATAGTGAAACACATGGGCGACTAAAATTCAGGCGTTGGGATACAAGAGAAAACGTGAGAGTGCACTTCAGGCAAAAGAAGAAAGTTAAGTACTCGAGCGATGATATCAGGATTTTGGTCATAGAACAGTAATTTTCAGTAATTATAGCGCTTTAAGACTATGACACATATGGAAAATCAAAGGAGCTGAGTACTTTAAGTTATGTCCGAAGAGTGGAGTTCTTCTCACTAGAAGTTTAATATCACCAGTTATTCCCATCGAAAAGGTCGTTGATGTCGATCAGCACAAGATTAGGACTCAAAACTAGGGTCCAAAGTTTTAAGTGCTGTTATTTGTCTGAGACCTTTGGGAATTAACACACTAACTTCAAACAAACTAAATATAATATAAAAGTTTGAGTTTTTGTATGGTAAACGATGAGTGAGTTTTAAGTATAATTGCACTTTTTATAGTAATCACTCGGAAGACAGACTGCATTTACATTTGTTTGGGTACTCTTTAGACAGCAGGGAAATGCAGCCACACTTTTCCCTCCCTCCAACCCCTATCGGAATTCAAACATTTGATGTCAACCTCTGATTGAGACAAACTGGCAGGCAGAGGAAATGACTGAAAAAAAAAATTGAAACAGAGCTTCAGGACCACACTGCAAGGATCTGTTCGGAGTATGTCACTCAGCAAGTGTGGCTGCATTTATATTGCTGTCTATGGAGAATCCCCATTATAGGTAAGCAACTTTGCTTTCTATGCTGCAGAAGCTGGAATTCCTTCTTCCATAGTAATGCATTGAGCTATTTTTTTTGGTGGGGGGGGATTTATATCTCTGGAACCCCCAGTCCAATCTGGCCCATTTTCGAACTCCATGAGTCTTTTACCAGTTTTTCCTCAAATGGCAAGCTTTATCATGTTTTGTTAAATTTGCACAGAGTTATTTGTCCTCAGATGGGCAGGGCAGGCAGACACTCTTGACTACTTTTATATAATTTTTTTCCAACTTCAGTTGGGTTGGAAAGAATAAAAAAGGAGACTGATTAAATTTGAAAAACTAAAAGGAGTGGTTGCAAAGTTTAAAGGTTTGCATGGAGCCTGGGTTTTAAAATATGCCATTTTAGAAACTCAGACTAACTGTATTCATTATTCTATCTCCATAGTTTGCGTGTGCATGTTTACATTTGCATCAGCTATCAGCTTGTAAGCCGGGGAGGAAAAAGGGGAAAATAAGGCTTAAGGTTTGTCTAGGGTGCCAACAGTTTGAACCAAATCTGGGGCCAGTCCGGTTTGGATGTATTTGTTGTTGTTAAGTGTCATCAAGTTAGTGTCGATTCATGGTGACCTTCTGGATAGCTGTCCTAAATTGTATTCGGTCTTCAGTCAGGCACCTCAGAGTGTCATTCATAGCTGCTGTTATTGTATCGATCCATCTCATTGCTGGTCTTCCTCTTTTGTGTTGACCTTCTACCTTGCAAAGTATGATGTCTTTCTCTAATGATCTCTCTCTTCACATGATGTGTCCAAAGTATGAAAGTTAAAGTCTTGTCATCTGAGCTTCTAAAGAAAGCTTAGGTTTTATCTCCTATAGTACTGACTGGTTTGCTCTTCAAGCTTTAAACTAGAGTCGTTGGGGATGGGTGAAGAAAGTCCCCAGGGTAAGTGAAAGTCCCCAGGTAAGTGAAACATTAAATACCTCTGTAGAAATGGGTAAAAGGGGCAACATCAGGAAAGCAGTGTGTATAAATGCCCATAGTATGGGAAATAAGATCCCAGATATTGAGACTTTAATGGAAGAGGCTGACTTGGATTTAATGGCTGTTACAGAGACATGGTTCACAGACAACCATGACTGGGATGTAATTCTACCAGGCTATACTTTATTCAGGAAGGATAGGGTTGGAAGAAGGGGTGGAGGAGAGACATTATATGTAAAGCGTAGTTACTCACAGGTGTTCTCCAGGGACAGCAGGAATCAGTCCTCACATATGGGGTGACGTCGGTGCCGACGGAGCCCTCGTGCAGAGCAAATCCCCAGCTTTCAAAGAAAGCCTTTGGGAATTGCATCACGCATGCACGGTCCCCTTTCCGCCCAAGGGTGTCATCTTGCTCAGTCAAATGACATAGCTAAAAAGACAGCAAAAGAATAAAAAATAATAATAATGATAGGACTGCAACTCCAAGGGGAGGAGGGAGGGTCGTGAGGACTGATTCCTCCTGTCCCTGGAGAACACCTGTTACAGGTGAGTAAGTACGCTTTTTCCAGGAACAAGCAGGAAGTCAGTCCTCACATATGGGACTCCCTAGCTACAGGCTACCAAGAACCCACAGCTGAAAAATAGGCTTCCTCTACAAGAGCCGCAAGCAGCCACTATAGGAATCTACTGAGAGAGTAACACTCCGGTAGCCTGACACCAAAGATTCAGAGGGTAGGAGTTGCCTAGACCTGGAAAATGTTATGGAGTACAGCATGGCCGAAAGCACTGTCCCGTTGGGACTCCCTATCCAGGCAGTAATGGTTTGCGAAAGTCTGACCCGAAGACCAGGTGGCGGCCTGGCAGATGTCTGCCAGCGGAACAGAGCAGAAGTGAGCCACTGATGCCACCATAACCCTGACCTGGTGGGCCGTGACATGACCCTGCAATGGAAGGTCGCCGCCCTGTATGCCCTGGCAATACAGTCCGCCACCCAGGTAGACAGCGTACGTTTGGAAACGGCCATCCCCAGCTTACTGGGGTCATAGGATACAAAGAGCTGTGAAGCCCTTCTATGGCGTATGCTGAATATAGAAGGCCAATGCCCTCTTACAGTCCAGGGTATGCAGAACTGTCTCTGCCCAACTGGCATGCAGCCTGGGAAAGAAGGTAGGTAGTACTACCTCCTGGTTGAGGTGGAACGAAGAGACCACTTTAGGAAGGAATGGGGTGAGTGCTAAGCACTACCCAGTTCCTATAGAACCTTGTATAAGGCCTATCAGACACCAGGGCCTGAAGCTCACTCACTTGCCAAGCAGACGTGAGTGCCACCAACACCACCACTTTCCAAGAAAGGTAGTGTAGATGGCAAGTTGGCAACGGCTCAAATGGCGGTCGAGTAAGCTGCCCTAAAACCACATTCAAATCCCATTCGGTTGCCGGGGGGTGAACTGGGGGCTTCAGCAGAAGTAGGCCTCTCAGGAACCTGGACACCAAAGGCTGTGCAGAAAAAGGCTTTCCTTCCACAGGGAAGTGGTGTGCTGCCAAGGCACTGAGGTGAACTCTGACAGAGTTGGACTTAAGGCCCAAATCCAAAAGATGGAGAAGATACTGCAGGACCACTGCAACCTGGCAAGAGAAAGGATCTTCTTTCTGCTTTTCGCAACACACCCCGAACCTATGCCACTTGAAAGCATAGGTCTGTCTAGTCGATTGTCTCCTTGAGGCCAGGAGAACTTCTTCCACATTTTTGGGAAGGAGAAATGGTGCGAGAACTACCCTTTCAGCAGCCATACCATCAGGTTGAGTGATCTGAGGTTGGGGTGCAGAAGAGTACCCTCCTCCTGAGACAGGAGGTTGGGATAGGATCCCAGAGGGATTGGGGCCTCCACCGCCAGTTGAAGTAGAAGCAGAAACCAGGGTTGCCTCGGCCATCTGGGGGCTACTGGACTGACCAAGGCCCTGTCCTGGAGAATGTTGAAAAGGGTTTTGGCCACCAGAGGTGTCGAAGGAAATGCATACTGGAGGCCACAGACCATGAGATGAGAAAGGCATCGGCAGCCACTCTGTTCAGATGTGGCTGTCTGGAGCAAAACCTGGACAACTGGTAGTTGTGTGGACTTGCAAACAGGTCCAGTGTCGGCTGTCCCTAGACGTGAAAGAGCCATTGGGCCATATTCATATCTAGCTGCCACTCGTGGGGCTGGAGAATCCTGCTAAGCCTGTCGGCTAAACAGTTTTCCTGGCCCGGCAGATAAACTGCTTTCAGATGCATGTCGTGCTGGACTGCAAAGGAGCACAGGTCCAGAGTTTCCTGACAGAGAATGCGGGACCCCGTGCCTCCCTGTTTGTTCTCAAAGAACATCGCTACTTGGTTGTCTGTTTGTATTAAGACAGATTGATGAGCCAAAGTTTGGCAAAAAGCTCGTAGAGCTAGGCGAATGGCACGAAGTTCCAGGAGATTGATCTGCTGTGTGGTCTTGTGCGGAGACCACACCCCTTGAGTGCACAGTCCCTGGCAATGGGCTCCCCAGCCCAGCAAGGATGTATCCGTAATTAGGATTCTCGTGTGTTGAGGAGCTTGGAAGGCGACCCCCACCTCCAAGTGTTTTGGTTGAAGCCACCAGGCCAAGGCCTGTACCAGTCGTTTGGACACTCTGACTCTGTCTCTGAGTCTGCCTGTGGCTTGTGTCCACTGGTTCCTGAGACACCACTGGGCTGTTCTCATGTGGAGACAGGTATTCGGTGTCACATGTACCGTGGAGGCCATGTGACTAAGGAGGCACAGGAAATGTCTTCCTGATATCTGAGACCTGCAGCTCACTTGATGTGCCAGGGCCAGGAGTCTCTGTACCCTGTCCACTGGCAGGTAGGCCCTTGCCTGAATGGTATCTAGTCTGCCCCAATGAACTCTAGTTGTTGAGTGGGGACTAGGGTAGACTTTGGATAATTGATTACAAATCTTACGTGTTGGAGCACCTACATGGTGCGAGATGTGGCCTGTTGGACCTCCCTGGCTGACGTGGCTCTGATGAGCCAATCATCTAGGTAGGGGAAGACAAAAACTCCTTGTATTCTGAGGAAGGCGGCCACCACCGCCAGGCACTTTGTGAACACCCTGGGGGCAGAGGCCAGGCCAAAGGGAAGCACTCTGTATTGATAGTGTCTTCCCCCTACCACAAAGCGTAGATATTGTCTGTGGTCTGGGTCCACCTGAGTGCGATACTCGTAGGGACCTAACATTGTGGTTTGGACAGCAAGCCCATCTTTGCTCATCTACCTGTGGTCCGCTTCATGTGGGGCTTGCTTCTCTCTAAACATCTGATTAAGCCCCCACTGGTGACTTGGGACCTCAATGTAATGCTGGTGCAGCTCCTGTCAGCTCCTTTTGAGCTGCTGGAACTTTGCCCACTAAGGCAGCAATATTCCAAGGGAAAGCATTTTGAACTTCTCCCTCACCAGGACTTTGTTTAAGTTGCGCAGGTCAAGGATGGGTCTTAGGCCTCCTGTCCTTTTTGGTATCAGGAAGTACCTGGAATAGAAGCCTTTGCCCTGCAGGTGGTGGGGCAGCGGTTCTACTGCCTGATCCTCGAGAAGACCTGCTAACTCCTTCAGAAGAAGGTCCCGGTGAAGGGGAGACCTGAAAGGCTCTCCCGGAAAGTAAGAGGGGGCACCTGGGTCAAGTGAAGTAGATAGCCCTGATGGACTATCTGAAGAACCCAAGTGTTTGTGGTGTTGGCCGGCCACCTGTGGGCATACAGGGCAAGCCTCCCCCCTGTGCATTGCTTTTCTCCTATGCCATGAGAGTCAAAATCCACTACCAGGCTGGGCCAGAGCCGGTGCCTGGGGTTTGGGGGCTTTCTGCTTACGCGGGCCATGCCCCTGTCCCTTGGCCTGCTGCCCCTGTTGGGGAGCCGGGGAGGCAGCACCCTTCCTCGGGAAAAAGGGATTCTTACCCGAGCCCTTCTTTTTAGAACGGGTAGAAGTCTTCTTTGAGAGCTGTGTCCTGGTCAGGTACTCAGACTCGAGTTCAGCAGCCTTTTCGGTCATGGGTTTGCTGAAGAGGTTTTCACTACGGCATGGGACATCGATCAACTTGTCCTGAACCCACTGTTCCAGGTCTGATAACTGTAGCCATGCATGGCAGCGTGCACCGATGTCAGCTGCAGCTACTTGGGCCGACGCCACGAATCCGTCATAGGCTGCTCGAGTCATGAACTTCGAGCACTCACGGACTCCGGTGGACAGGGTCTTGAAGCGCTGCAAGGATCGCTCGGAGAGACCAGCCGAGAAGCCAGAGTTGTGCAGCAGTTGTTGAACGCAGGGCTCTTGTGGACCCGATACATTGAATTGAGCCGCCTGATGAATACTGGCACCGACGCCGGCGTCTCCCACATTCGGAGCATCAGTCATTCCAGGATTGGAGGCACCGGTACAGTATGAGCGTTCCGAGGGGGAAAGTCATACTGGAGGATCTCGAGCTCCTTGGCTCGAAGCTCCTCCTCGGACTCCATAGGGAATGCCAAAGCCTTTGACATGTCCCTAACGAAGTCCAAGAACCGAGTGTCCTCCGGGGGGGGGGGACCTTCTCCGAGGTTTGGACACCGGGGAATCAGACAGGACGTACTTGGTCCTGCAGGTGTCCGGGGACTCTTCCTCCTCAGTCTCCCAGCCCGACGCCTCCGAAAAGGAATTGAGTGGCTCCGGCCTCGAGGGCTTTGGCTTCGATCGCCCTGATGCCGGTGGCACCAGCGTCGATGACCTCGGTCCTGAACGGGAGGTTGAGGGGGACCTCAACCGAGGATCGACTTGAACCCGCATGGTCTTGAGGACTGGCTCAGCCTCCATGGTCAACTTGGACTTCGGGTGCCCGGTGGTCAGGGCGGAAGGACCGGTGAGACCGGCTATCAGCGCCTGCTGCTGGTCCATGAAGGCAGACATGCTGCACTCCAAGGCCACCATTCTGAGACTGAGCTCAAAAGGCTCTGCAGCCCCCGGGTCGCGTCCCGACACCGTCGGGCCCGACGCCGGTTCTCTTGGAGGAGAGTTCTCAACGAGGACAGAGGTTACCTGCCTCGGCTGCTCCGGGTCCCTTCGAGGAAGTTTCGCTGGGCGCTCCAACTCCGAGAATCCAGGCAGATGGTCGGGGCTCCGCGACCGATCCCGCGAGGAACCAGGTCGTTCAGAACCATCCAACGCCACCGCCTTCGAGAATTTTTCTTCCTCCGATGTTCCCGTGAAGGAGATCCCCTCTCCGAGGACACCCGATACTGCTCAAGCTCAGACAGTTCCTGAGATGTCGAGGCCTCAGATGAGGTCTGGGCCCGGGAGGGCACGGACTCAGCAAAACTCCTATCGTGCTGCTGCTGACGGCTCCTCAAGGCCTTCGAGGACATTTTCCTTTCACACACAGACCTTCGGGTCATGGTCAGGCGTGAGGCAGCAGTCATGTGTGTCGGTGAGGGACATTAACTTCGTACACTGATCACACTTTTTGAACCCGCTGGCAGCCATTGGGGGAAAAGGGGCCTCTGCGAGGTCGAAGACCCGGGCTGCCAGTGAAAAAGAAAAACAGCGTGAACGCTAGTCATGAAGGACAAAAAATGAAAATCGACCGGACTCGATACGGCATACCAAGCCGAAGGCGGGAAGGGGAACCAGTGTCGAACCGGAGAAAAAATGAAACTTTTAAGTATTTTTGAACACTTTTTTAGCGGTGACAAGTGGACCACATCCGAAGGGCTCCACGGAAAAAAGGAGACTGAGCAAGATGGCACCCTTGGGTGGGAAGGGGACCACGCATGCGTGATGCAATTCCCAAAGGCTTTCTTTGAAAGCTGGGGATTTGCTCCGCACGAGGGCTCCGTCGGTGCCGACGTCACCCCATATGTGAGGACTGACTTCCTGCTTGTTCCTGGAGAAAAATAATATTAAAGCTATAGAATTACAGGTCTTGAAAGGTGCAAGGAGGCACTGTGGGTTAAACTAGAAAGACAGAAAGGGAAATCCGTTTGCAATGGAGTGATATACAGATCCCCCTCACAGGGAGAAGAAGTGAATGGAGATTTAATAGAAGACATGTAGCATTGCCATGAAAGAAGTGCTATTGATAGGTGATTTCAGTATGCTGAATGCTGATTGGCACATCCTTGCTTCGGTGTCATCTAGAAATAAAGAGATCCTAGATTCTCTACAGGGAGAACTATTCCAGCAAATGGTAACATAATCCACAAGTGAAGGGGCCATACTGGACTTGGTACTCACCAATGGGGAAAGTGTTTGTGATCTTATAGTAGGAGATCATTTCGCATCCAGTGATCACCAGATGGTGTGGTTCAGTATTAGGACTAGGGATGATAAAATCCATTCAAAAGTTAGTGTCTTAGACTTTAGGAATACTAACTTTGCCAAGATGGGACAATACCTCAAGGAGTCATTAGCAGAATAGGAACACCTGGGAGATGTAGAAAAGCAATGGGAAAAACCGAAAGGGAATATTTTAAGGGCAACAAACATTTTTGTTAGAAAGCTAAATAAATGTAAAAGGAAAAGGAGACCACAATGGATCTCAAAATAAGTAGCTGAAAAGGTGGTGAAAAAGAGGGTGTCCTTCATTAAATACAAGAGATCACAGAGAGAGGAAAACAGGCATCTATATTTGGAAAAACTTAAAGAAGCTAACAAAGTAATCAGGAAAGCAAAGATACAAAAAGAAGAAGAAATAGCCAATGCAATAAAAAAGGGGAATAAGACATTTTTCGATATGTTAGTGAGAGGAGGAAGGGCAAAAGTGGTATTGTCAAACTCAAGGGGGAAGGGGAGGAATATGTAGAAGCTGATGAGGATAAAGCGGAACTGCTTAACAAATATTTCTGTTCTGTGTTCACAGATGAAGGGCCAGGAGCAAGACCTCAGAAAACACAGAAGTGACAGGGATCTTGAATGATTTTTCAGAAGACTGTGTTCATGAGGAACTAGCTAAACTAAAAGTAGACAACGCAATGGGACTGGATGGGATATATCCCAGAATATTGAAGGAACTTGGGGATGTTCTATTGGCTCCAGTGACTGACCTTTTCAATGCTTCTTTAGAGTTGGGAGTGGTCCCAGTGGACTGGAGATAGGTACATGTGGTCCCAATATACAAGAGCGGAAATAAGGATGAGGTTGAAAACTATAGGCCAGTTAGTCTAACCTCGGTGGTGAGTAAATTATTGGAAATGCTCCTAAAAGAGAGAATAGTGAGGTTTCTGGGGTCCAATGGCTTGCAGGATCTGATGCAGCATGACTTTACCAGGGTGGGTCTTGTCAGACAAATCTGATTGATTTCTTTGACTAGGTGACTAGGGACCGAGGGAGAGCCCTAGATGTGGTGTACTTAAATTTCAGGAAAGCTTTGACATCGTTCCAAATAAGCGACTTATAAACAAAATGAACACCCTAGGGATGGACCCTAAAGTGATTGACTGGGTTAGAAATTGGTTGAGTGGGAGGCGACAAAGGATCGTGCGGAGCATTTCCCCAGCTTTCAAAGAAAGCCTTTGGGAATGCAGCGCATGCGCGGTCCCCTTCCCGCCAAAGGGTGCCATCTTGCTCAGTCTGATGACATAGCTAAAAGACAGCAAAAAAAAAAACAACCCAAAATGAATCATATGACTGCAACTCCAAGGGGAGGAGGGAGGGTCGTGAGGACTGATTCCTGCTGCTCCTGGAGAACACCTGTTACAGATGAGTAACTACTCTTTCTCCATGACCAAGCAGGAAGTCAGTCCTCACATATGGGACTCCCCAGCTTCAGGCTACCGGGAACCCAAGCTGAAAAATAAGCTCCTTCTAGAGCATCAGCATCCATGAAAGAATCCTTTCTGAGAACGCCCCCGTACGGTAGCCCAACACAAGGGCCGGAGGGTAGGAGATGCCTAAACCTCAAAGAGATTACGGAGTACTGCCTGTCCGAAAGCACTGTCCCTACAGGACACCTTCTCGAGGCAGTAGTGAGCCGCAAACGTCTGGCTTGAAGACCAAGTAGCGGCCCGGCAGATGTCTGCCAATGGAACAGAGCGGAGTTGGGCTACTGACGCGGCCTTCACCCTAACACGGTGGGCCGTGACTCGACCCTGCAAGGAGAGGCCGGCTGCGTTGTACGCCCAGGCGATACAATCCGCTACCCAAAGGGACAACGTCTGCTTGGAGACAAGCAACCCCAGTTTATTAGGGTCAAAGGATATGAAGAGCTGAGCAGCCCTTCGATGCCCCTTCGTACGGTCTATGTAAAAGGACAACGCCCTTCTACAGTCCAGGGTATGCAGGACTGTTTCAGCACGGCTGGCATGCGGCCTGGGGAAGAATGCTGGAAGAACCACCTCCTGATTGAGGTAGAAGGAGGAGACAACCTTCGGAAGGAACTTAGGGTGAGTCCGCAAGACCACCCTGTTCTTATAGAACCGTTTGTACGGTCTATCAGAAACCAGAGCTTGTAGTTCACTCACACGCCTGGCCGAGGTAAGAGCCACTAAGAACAATGCCTTCCAGGAAAGGAAGCGTAAATGACAGGTAGCCATCGGCTCAAACGGTGGGCAAGTAAGTTGCTGCAAGACCACATTCAAATCCCACTCAGTGACTGGTGGACGGATCGGAGGCTTGAGCAAAAGCAGGCTTCTGAGGAAGTGGGACACCAAGGGGTGGCCCGACAGAGATTGGCCCTCTACCTGTGAGTGGTGTGCTGATAGAGCACTGAGGTGGACCCGAACAGAGTTGGATTTAAGGCCTAGGTCCGAGAGGTGGAACAGGTACTGCAGCACCACTGGAACCAGGCATGAAAAAGGATCCTCCTGGCACTGAGCACACCAGGTGGAGAACCTACGCCACTTGAGGGCATAAGATTTTCGGGTGGATGGCCTCCTAGAGGCCAAAACCACCTCTTCCACTTCCTTAGGAAGAAGTAAGGGGGCTAGAACTACCCTTTCAGCAGCCAGGCCATCAGATTGAGGGATCTGAGGTTGGGGTGTAGGAGAGATCCCTGATCCTGAGACAGGAGATCGGGTTGCACCCCCAGAGGGAGTGGAGTGTCCACCGCCAACTGCAGAAAGAGTGGAAACCACGGTTGCCTCGCCCATCTGGGGGCTACCAGAATCACTGAGGCCTTGTCCTGAAGAACCTTGAACAAGGTTCGGGCCACTAGAGGCATGGGAGGAAACGCATACAGTAGGCCCGTAGACGAAGAGATTAGAAATGCATCTGCTGCTATTCGCAGAGGATGCGGTTGTCTGGAACAGAACCTGGGTAGCTGACAGTTCAGGGGACTCGCAAAGAAATCGATGGTTGTAAGACCCCATCTTAGAAAGATCCCTTGGACCACCAGAGGATTCAAATGCCATTTGTGAGGCTGTAGAATCCTGCTCAATCTGTCTGCCAGGCAATTTTCCTGGCCAGGCAGATAAACTGCCTTCAGAAACATGTTGTGTTTGATTGCCAAGGAGCACAGGGCCTGTGCCTCCTGACACAGAAGTTTGGAGCCTGTGCCCCCTTGCTTGTTCACGTAGAACATTGCCACTTGATTGTCTGTCTGAACTAAGACAGACTGGTGAGAGAGGACATGAGAAAAAGTCTGTAGAGCTAAGCGGATAGCTCGCAACTCCAACAGATTGATCTGCTGTGTGGACTCCCAAGGAGACCAGAGGCCCTGAGTGCAAGTCCCCTGGCAATGTGCACCCCAGCCCTGAAAGGAAGCATCGGATGTCAGCACCTGTGTGTGAGGAGGCACCTGAAAAGGCACCCCCTGGACCAGGTTCGGCAGATGCAGCCACCACCATAGGGAGGCTGCCAGCAGTTTGGACACCCTTATCTTGTCTTTCAAGTCACCTGTGACTTGCACCCACTGAGCTCTGAGGCACCACTGAGCAGGTCGCATGTGCAGGCGGGCATTCGGAGTTACATGGACCGTGGATGCCATGTGGCCCAAGAGCCTTAGGAGGTTTCTGGCGGAGACCAGAGAAGCGCTCTGGAACTGTTTGGCCAAAGCCATAAGTCTGTGGGCCCTGTTCTTGGGCAAATAAGCCTTCGCCTGGAGGGTATCTAATCTTGCCCCTATGAACTCCATGTCCTGTGAGGGGAGCAAAGTGGACTTTGCGAAGTTTACAACGAAGCCTAGATGCTGGAGAAGAGAAACAGTGCGAAGGGTGGCATGTCTGGCCTCCTGTGGAGACTGACCCCTGATGAGCCAGTCGTCCAGGTATGGAAAGACAAAGATGCCCTGGTTTCTCAGATAGGCCGCCACCACCACCAGGCACTTGGTGAAAACCCTGGGGGCGGAGATGAGGCCAAATGGAAGTACTCTGTATTGAAAATGACTTCCTCCCACTACAAATCTGAGATATTGTCTGTGGTCTGGATGAATGAGGATGTGAGTATAAGCATCCTTCAGGTCTAAGGAGCATAGTCAATCTCCCTGCTGGAGGTAGGGCAGCAGTATTCCAAGGGTAAGCATCTTGAACTTTTCCTCCCCAGGAACTTGTTGAGATTTCACAAGTCTAGGATGGGCCTGAGGCCTCCAGTCCTTTTTTGGTACCAGAAAATACCTGGAATAGAAGCCTCGCCCTATCAGGTGGTGAGGCACCGGTTCCACCGCCTGCTCCTGTAGAAGACTTGCCAACTCCTGAAGGAGGAGGTTCCTGTACAGGGGGAGTCTTGGAGGCTCCCCTTGAAAATAGGAGGGGGGTAACTGGTTGAAGTGGAGCAAATAGCCATTTTGGACTATGCTCAGTACCCAGGTATCCCCCTGTTATGGCTGACCACCTGTGGGCGTACAGTGTCAGCCGGCCTCCTGTGCTGAGAGGAGCCAGCTGAGGAGGAGAGGCTATGCAGTGGGAGTCAAAACCCCACTCCCTGCTGTGCAGGAGCCGGAGCTGGTGGCTTGGGGGGTTTCTGCCTACGGGGCCCATGTCCCTGCCCCTTGGCCTGCTGGCCCTGATGGGGAGCTGTAGAGGCCTGAAATTGAGGGAAGGATTTGTAGGCAGTAGCCTTCCTCGGGTAAAAAGGCTTTTTCCCCGAACCCTTCTTCTGAGAAGGGGCAGAAGTTTTCCTGGACAGCCTTGTCCTGGTGAGAGTCTCAGACTCGAGTTCTGCAGCCTTTTCAGCCATGGGTTTGCCAAAACGGTTCTCACCTCGGCAAGGGACATCAACCAACTTGTCCTGTACCCATGGCTCGAGGTCCGATGACTGTAGCCAGGCCTGACGGCGTGCACCGATGCCGGCCGCGGCTACTCGGGCCGAAGCCTCGAAGCCATCATAGGCTGCTTGAGAGATAAACTTTGAGCACTCTCGAATCCCAGATGACAAAGCCTTAAACCTCTGCAAAGGTTCCTCGGAGAGGCCAGCTGAGAACCCGGCAATCTCCTTTGCCAGGTCTCAGAGGTACATGCCCATGTACAGCTGGTAAGTCTGGACATGGCAAGCCAGCATAGAGCCCTGGAAGCACTTTCTACCGAGGGCATCGAGGTTCCGGGCCAAGGAGTGCATCTTCTTACTCTTCAGACGATGCATGGCCGATTCCACAACCATGGAGTGGTGCGGTAGCTGTGCCTTCTGGAACCCAGGGCTCTTATGGACTCGATAAATCGAATCAACCCGTTTGCTGAGAACCCGCGCCGGGGCCGGTGCCTCCCACATGTGGAAGAGCAGCCGTTCCAGCATCGGAGGAACCGGTACAGTAAAGGCCTCCTTAGGCGGAGAGTCATACTGGAGGGCATCGAGCTCTTCGGCTCTTCGGCTCCTCCTCGGGATCCGCGGGGAAGGCCAAGGCTTTGGCCATGTCCCACATGAAGTCCGAGAACTGGGTATCCTCCGGTGGGGACCGCGTCCGAGGCTCGGACTCCGATGAGTCCGATGGGATGCACCGGGTCCAGAAAGTGTCCGGGGACTCCTCGTCCTCCGTCTCCCACTCCGACCCCTCCAAGGAGGAATCGAGCGGCTCTGGCCGGGCAGGCACCGATGCCATCCGCCCTGACTTCGAGGGCACCGGCGTCGATGACCTTGGCCCCAAGTGGGAGGCCGAGGGGGACCTTGGCCGAGAATTGATTCGAGACCGCATCGACTCAAGGATCGGCTCGGCCTCCGGGGTTGAATTGGACGTCATTGGAGACCAGTCAAACCAGCGACCAGTACCCGCTGCTGCTCCATGAAGGCAGCCAAGCTGCTCTCCAAGGCCGTCAACCTGAGACTCAGCTCAGGAGACTCAGCAGCCCCCAACTCGAGCCCCGACAGCCTCGGGCCCGACGTCGGCTCCCCCGAAGGGGAGTCTATGAGGACAACAGCATTCACGCGACTCGGGGACTCCGGCTCCACTTGAGGCAACTTGGGAGGCCTCTCTGACTCCGAGGACCCGGGACGGCGATCGGAGCTATGCGACCTGGCCCTCGAGGGGCCAAGAGCGTCCACCGATGCCGCCCTCGCGGGTTTCTTCTTCCTTCTGTGTTCCCGAGAAGGAGACCCCCTTTCAGAGGAGCCTCGACGGTGCTCGGGATCAGACTCCCGAGATGTCGAGGCCTCTGACGAAGTCCGGGCCAGGCCGGACGCGGATTCAGAAAAGAGTCTTTCATGCTGATGCTGACGGCTCCTCAACGCCTTAGAGGACATTTTGCCGCATGGGACACAGACCACCGGGTCATGGTCGGGCCCGAGGCACCGGAGGCAGCAGTCATGTGTGTCGGTGAAAGACATCAGCTTCTTACACCGATCACACTTCTTGAACCCGCTGGCCGCCATTGGGGAAAAAAGGGCCCCTGCAAGGTCAAAAGACCGGGCTGCCAGTGAAAAAGAGAAGAAAGCGCGAACGCTAGTCACGAAGGACAAAAACCGAAAACCTAGCTCCGGGCTCGATACCGGTGTACCGGGCCCAGGCGGGAAGGGGAACTGGCGTCGAACCGGGCAAAAACCACGAATCCAACGCAGGAAAAATCAACTTTTTACCGGATGACAACGACACACGTCCGTCGGGCTCCGTGGAAAAAATAAGACTGAGCAAGATGGCACCCTTGGGTGGGAAGGGGACCGCGCATGCGTGCTGCATTTCCAAAGGCTTTCTTTGAAAGCTGGGGAAATGCTCTGCACGAGGGCTCTGATGATGCCGACATCACCCATATGTGAGGACTGACTTCCTGCTTGGTCCTGGAGAACATGAGGAGGGATCTAAGCTAAGCATGGTCAAGAATTGGGCAGCTGAGATTTAATGTTAAAAAATGCAGGGTCATGCATTTGGTCTGCAAAAATTCAAGGGAGCGGTACAATATAGGGGCAAAGTACTTCTGTTCATGAAATAAGAGCAGGACCTGGGTGTGATTGTTTCTGATAATCTGATACTGGCTAAACAGGTAGAAAAAGCGATAGCAAAAGCCAGAAGGATGCTATGGTGCATAGGGAGAATGGCTAGCAGAAAAAAAGGAGGTGATAATGCCTCTGTACAAGTCTCTGGTGTGACCACATTTGGAATATTGTGTGCAGTTCTGGAGACCACACCTTTGAAAGTATATAAGCAGGATGGAATCTGTGCAGAGGTGGTTACTAAGATGGCTAGATGTCTTCGTTATAAAGTATATGGGGACAGACTTAAAGATGTTAATATGTATACATTAGAGGAAAGGCGGGATAGAGGAGATATGATAGACGTTTAAATATCTCTGTGGCATAAATTCCCCAAGAAGAGAGCCTCTTTCGACTGAAAGCAAGCTCTGCTACGAGGGGACACAAGATGAGAGTGAAAGGGGATAAACTCAGGAATAATATGCGGAAATATTTCTGTATGGAAAGAGTGGTGGATGCATGGAGTAGTCTCCCAGTAGAAGTGGCGAAGATGAGGATGGTATCTAAATTCAAGAAAGCATGGGACAAGCACATAAGATTTCTAAAGGATAAAAGGGGACTATTGTAGCGGATACAGAAGGATAGACTAGATAGGCCATGTGGTCTTTTTCTGCCATCATTTTCTATGCATCTATGTCAGGGGTGTCAAACTCAAATACACAGTGGGCCAAAATGTAAAACTTGAACAAAGTCGCGGGCCAGCATTGAACAAATGAACCTTTTAATATGGACCCAAACAAGATTTGCTTTAACATTGAATATGAAGCAACACTTATTACTATACAATTTATAACTTAATAGTTCAGATATGCAAAAACAAATTTCAAATAAAAAAAAACATCAATGACATTCATTTATTAAATAAGATTTAAATAATAATAAATAATAATTTTTAAAATAAAATAACAATAATAAATTAATCAACCATTCAAGCCCATGTCTTGGAGTAGCAAGAAAAAGTGCATAAAGAAAACGTTAATTATTGCTCAGTTTGCTGCACACTGATCTAATCTGATGTGCCCAAGCCAGATACCTGGCATCTCTTCTTGGATGATAGTTCATCAATGTCTGGGCTCAGGCTTTGAGCTGAGGAAATCCTCAGTATCGAGCGAAGGTGTTCATCAGTTTCATCTCCTCCACTTTCTGGCTCCTTTGAGTCATGTCCAGGTCCTTGTACTTGTCATGGTGTTTTGTTTCATAGTGTCGTCGAATGTTATACTCCTTAGCTATAGCCACGTTGACTCCACAAATCAGACAAACAGGTCTGTCTTTTACATATGTAAACAAATATTCTGTCTCCCACCTGTCCAGAAAGTTCCTGTTGTCTGCCTTTCTTTTTGCCATTTTTGGGAAGGGGTTCCACAGTGACAGTTGTAGCTTGAGATCGCTATGACTTCTGTCACACAGGATAGGGCGTTTCTGGGACCTGTCCTGATTGACGCGCCAAAACAACAGCAAGGCATTATGGGATTTGTAGTATTAGCGATGAATGAATGCGCTGTATAATACCGGCGGGCTAGCTCTAGTAGTCATTTGGTATAGCCTCGCGGGCCAAATATAATTACACTACGGGCCAAATTTGGCCCGCGGGCCAGAGTTTGACACCTATGATCTATGTATTCTTCGCCAGGCATAATTCAAAGGCATTGATTTTTTTCCTGTCTATCTTTTTTACAATCCAACTTTTGCATCTATAAGATGTTATTGAAAATACCATGGCTTGGACAAGTCAAATCTTTGTATGGAGAGAGACATCTCTACTCTTGAGAATCTTATCTAGGTCCTTTATAGCCATTCTGCCAAGAGCAATGTGTCATCAGATTTCTTGACTGCTTGTCATTTCTTTATTGATTATTGTTCCAAGCAGGTTAAAGTTGTCTACTATTTCAATTCCTTCTCCATCAACGATGAACTTATTGATTTTGCCAGTTGTCAGGATCTTTGTTTTGCCTCAATTGCAAGCTTCCTTTTAAAATAAGTTTTTGGCCTGCCTTAAAGTTTTACTTCTGACTTGCTGCTATTTATGCTCTTTCCTATTTTCTTAATTTAAGTCTATTTTTCATTTTTTTATTAAGATGACATTTTGGCTTTAACCCTTTCAAGGCCTCCTTTACATTTTTAATCCACATTCTGCAGCCGGGTTAATTCTTGCATAGTTCAGGAAAATTGTACCCGTCTTATTCAATATGTTCTAATAGTGAGCTTCCTTCTGCTATGGTCATGTATTATATACCTTTTGATAGGAATATTTAGTCAGAATTTTGGATCTCAAGAGTTTTGGGCTCGGCCTGGAAAGGGTTAATA
Organism: Ichthyophis bannanicus; assembly: GCA_033557465.1. Classification (NCBI taxonomy): domain Eukaryota; kingdom Metazoa; phylum Chordata; class Amphibia; order Gymnophiona; family Ichthyophiidae; genus Ichthyophis; species Ichthyophis bannanicus. The sequence goes on along the minus strand of CM066032.1, from coordinate 1,855,138,772 downwards.
GCCTCTCTTAATAGCCTCTCTTACATGCATGCAAGCAGCAGTTTGGTCTTCTGTCAACCTTTTCTAATAACTGGGTGTCCTGCTTCCCGCCTTTCCCAACTGCCTCTCCTCAGTTAAGTTTTAAAGCTGAGACAAAGAGAGAAAGAGAGGAAAGGAAAGATAGATAGAGATACAACTCCTGGGGAGGTGGGTGGGTTGTGAAGACTTATTCCTGCTGTTCCCAGAGATCATCTGTTACAGGTAAGTAACTGTGCTATCTCCAGGAACAAGCAGGAATGAGTCTTCACATATGGGGACTCCCAAGCTGAGATGCCTGGAGTCCCAGCATGTTATAGGTTGGAACATGCTATCCTGCACAACACCAGGCATCCTGAGGATGGAGGGTAGGAGTTGAAGAAAGAAAGGTGCTGTGGAACAGCTAACCTAGCATAGGACTGCAGAAAGGAGTCCATGTGTGGATGATAAATGTCATCAATGATATTGCAAAGAAAGAAAATGCAATAGGGACCTCCCCTAACAGGACTTTAGAGAAGTATGGAGGTTAATGGGATCTACTGGGGAACCCAGTAGAGGAACCTCAAGAAGGACCTCACTATAGTGGAGGTAGGGAACCTGTAGGAAAAATAATGGAGGTCAGAGTCCTGAAAGGGAACAGGGAACCCCAGTAGGAAAACCAGGGGTAGTAGAAAAAATGGTGGGCCTTCAGCAGAAGGCTTTATGATAAAAACCGAACTCTTTTGGCAAAAGAGTGGCTGTCTCTTAGGAACAAAAGAGAAAAGCTAACCGATTTGGACAAACAGGCTCAGTCCTTGTGGGGGGAAAAGGTATGGGAACCCCCTGTATCCCAAAGGGAAGGACAACGCCGGAGGTGCTAGCCAGTGAGTAGCTGAAGATCCACAATATCTCTCCTAACTGAAGTCAGCTGGGAGAGATATTGGACAGGGAGAGCTTCAGAGGTACCTAAACCTTAGGGTTATGGTAGGTGTTAACTATCACCAGTGGTTGTGAGTGTAGGATCCCAAAACATGCTGGATAGCATAGTATAGGTGAAAACCCTTCTGTCAGAATCATATGGCTATATGAGCCTCGACAGTCAGGTAGATAAGCAGAATACATATCTACCGGTAGTAGAATATCTCGATATATACATTTATATATATATTTATTTATTTATTTATTTATTTATTTATTTATAGACTCTTATATACCGCACTATTAGGCATCAGCGCGGTTCACAAAAAACAGTGAGATACACAATTCAACTTGAGTGTCGCCATCGTCTTTCAAGTTTCCTTAGGGTTGTGCGCGAGGCCTTCAGCTCAGATGAGTACCATATAGCAGAGTGTCGCTTGCTTTGTAGTTTGTTGGTCGACGGACATGTGGCAATCGAACTGAAAGTACTATTCCAATTAGAAACTAAATCATCAATGCTGCACTCTGGTAAGTTGGTTAGTGGAAGTGTTGATTTTAGGATTAGGTCTTTGTCAAATGGCTTGAATCTTCTCAGAGGGGTACTAGGATGGTCGTTTATTCCTCTTTCATCCTTTTGGTTACATCTAGCCTTGAATATAATTAGTTTGTGATCTGACCATGGAACTGGGTTGATTGATAGATCCAAGATAGATGGTAAATTGGCGGTTGTTTCAGTTGTAAATATTAGATCTAATATACCACCTTTAATATGGGTTGGATCTTTAATTAATTGATTATACCCCAAAACTTGTAGAGCTTCAAGAAAAGCTGTTACATGGGAGTCTTGGAGAGAAGGGAGATTAAAGTCTCATAGCACCCAACTTGCTATGTGGGGGTTTTGTGTATTGGAGGCCAAGTCAATTATCATAGATAGAGAATCAGAATTGGAAGAAGGAGAGCGGTATAGTAAAGTGAAAGAACAACATTTATTTGCTATTGTAAAAGTATCTAGGAGTGATGAGCTTGTTGCTTCTTTAAGGTTGAAATGAAGGTCAGATTTGGTGATGGCTAGAACACCACCTCCCCTCTTGCCACTTCTATGACATGTATGTATAGAAAAATTAGAAGGCAAAAATTGGTTGATTAATACATTGTCAGCACAAGAAAGCCATGTCTCAGTGATTAGGAGAAGGTCAAGACTATGTAATGAAATTATGTCAGAGATGATAGGCCATTTCTTGCGTATGGATCGAGCATTTATTAATGCACATTTCAGATATTGGGGAATTGGATTTCCTACTTGTTTCTTTTTTGTGGTGTTTTGTAATGAGATGAGTAACAGATGATGGTGGGAATTTTGGGTAGATACTCTAGAATTGTAGAAGGGAGTATCAGACCACTTTCTTCTGTGATTATGGATTGTTGGTATTCTATTATAGCTAGTGTGTAGGCTGGTAACATTACATATTCCTATAGTGATAAGGTAGAAGGTAAATGTTATAATGTAGAGTAAGGCCATATTGTATGTGTAAGTGAAATTTAAATGTACAATTAGTGAATACAGTGATAGCAGGCTGATTGGAGCTTACAGGATGGATGGAAAGCTAACACACTATTACCAGTATTACAGTGATAGCAGGCTGATTGGAGCGTACAGGATGGATGAAAAGCTAACACACTATTACCAGTATTACAGTGATAGCAGGCTGATTGGAGCGTACAGGATGGATGAAAAGCTAAAACACTATTACCAGTATTACAGTGATAGCAGGCTGATTGGAGCGTACAGGATGGATGAAAAGCTAAAACACTATTACAGTATTACAGTGATATGTGGTAACAGGAGGTTAACTGAAGCTTATAGGATGAATGAGGAACTATGACATAGTTAACAGTGTTTCAGTGATAACAGGATAATTACAGTTGACAGGTTGAATAAGTACATATAACAAATAATAGTGCTTAACTCTGTAGTTACTGGAATGTATATATAAAGATAACTTAATAGTTGTAGAAGGAGAGGATATATTGAAAGGGTATTTAAATAAATTATAGTACTTATATTTAGGTGGATTAAGAGACAATTTTGTTTGTATACAAGGATATTACAATGGTTACTTGCGATTTTGAGGTTGTAACATTAATTTACACAATGTTGGAGGGGTTAGCTTGATGGGCGGTGGTCTCCTTCTACGGTCTCCGCCTAAGGGCCGCGCCAAAGGGCCCTCAGGCGCGGGCCCGACAGGCGCGGGCCTGTCAGCTGGCAGTTGGTATTTAAAACGCCACTGCTCCTCCCCTCTCAGAGCCCCGATTGGGTTGCAGTCAGCAGAGAATGTTTAGCTCTGATTACAGGAGATTGATGGTAGAATAGCTGACCTGTCTGTAGCTGGCAGTTGGGATTTAAAACGCCACTGCTCCTCCCCTCTCAGAGCCCCGATTGGGTTGCAGTCAGCAGAGAATGTTTAGCTCTGATTACAGGAGATTGATGGTAGAATAGCTGACCTGTCTGTAGCTGGCAGTTGGGATTTAAAACGCCACTGCTCCTCCCCTCTCAGAGCCCCGATTGTTTTGAGAGCCAATGGTTGGCAGGATCTCAATATCAATCCCATCTGCTTCTCTGGAAGAGATTTATAGATGACGTATTCATATTATGGAATGGCTCCAAAGCAGAGTTCTGTCATTTTGTGGAGTGGTTAAATCAGGTTGACCCGAACATAACATTCACTTCCATTAGTCACATCCAGAAAATTGTTTTTTTGGATGTTACCATACAAAAAAGTCCTGCAGGTTGGCTGACTTCTATTTACAAAAAACCTACAGATAGAAACACCATACTTCACTATAACAGCAATCACCCGAAACAACTGCGAGATAGCTTGCCGCTATCCCAATTCATCAGATATAGGAGGAATTGCTCTAGTGTAGGGGAGTATAAGTTACAAGCCAAATGCCTGATAACAAATTTTCATGAGAGGGGATATCCACAGTCCATCATCAAATCTGCGTATAAAAGAGCTCTGTATAACAACCGAGCTCTATTGCTTCAAACAAGACATAAGGATTTAACACCAGACGACACTAATGTAAATCTTATCACTAAATTTTCACCATTGAGCGGGGAGATTAAACGGGTCATCAAGCGACATCAAAATGTGTTGAGCACTTTACCTGGGCTTAAGGACAAATCAATCCGCTGTGTGTGGACCCGACATTTAAATTTAAAGGACACATTAAGCCCTGCCAAATTACGAACGTCTAGTGATCTAAATCCATTGGAATCCGGGGGACATAAACCCTGTGGCAATTGCAATGTATGTGCAGTTACCGAAGAGCTCACCAGATTTGAATATCAAGGGCGGTGATATTCGTTGAGACATCTGACAACATGTACTACGGATCATGTAGTTTACGCTCTCAAATGCCCATGTGGATTTCTGTACATAGGTAAAACGGAGCGACAATTAAAAATAAGAATTAATGAGCACCGCAGTAAGCTAAAATGTAAAACAGTAGAAGCGCCTATTGTAGCACATTGCTTAAGTCATCATCATGAGTTTATAGACCTCCGTTGTTTTGCGATAGAACAAGTGCTCACCGGTAGGAGGGGCAAATCCCGTTCTCAAACCTTGGTAATCCAGGAGCAAAAATGGATTTTCCGGTTAGGGACTGTAGGGGCCACTGGTCTCAATACGTACATTGAATGGCGAGCATGTGTTTAATATCACATGTCCAATATGCTTGCATTCCAGCAAACACTGTGAAACACCTCTGTTTTCCTCTGATTGGTGGTTCCGTAGCGCCCTTTTTCCCTTTAAATTCAAGTGAGTACATTTCCACGCAGGCGCGGCGTTTTTTCAGCACACTTTCCAAATGTTGAAGAGAAGAGGGTGTATGGTTTAGCCGCAAGCTTAAAGGTGGGTGCTCCATTTTGTATGAGCGGTTCCTATACACAATAGTGATTCGGCGATCGAGATGTAACTGAGTCATTTTTGGGTTGTTTTGTAGATCGTGCTAATATCAAGATATTCCCCCTGAAGAAGAATAACGAAACGCAGTAGCGGTACCCTTTGGTGGCGTCGGGGATTAGCACCAATGATATCGAGATAAGCAAAGCACCATCTTAAATACATTAGTGCACAGAGAAACAAGTGCAAATGAATTTCAGAAGATTCTGCTATTGAGTCTAAAATTCCATCTAATGATAAGAAAAAGTACATTTTAATGAATTACTGGTGAAAATAACAGTGAATTGGAATGGTCATTGATGCGAACAGGCATATCGCTTTGGAGAAATATTCTAAGCGTTGCCGTTGTTAGTCTGAGACCGAGTTTCACTGTTGATTGTCACATGTAGATGGTAAGATTTTCTTAAGTATAAAGACAGTACAGTATTGCTTGCAGGAGAATTCTGAAGATTAGTAGAGGGGATTATCGCAAGATGTCAACTATGCTGCCAAACCCATGGGAATGGAGATGGTAGAAAAGAAGACAATCCAACAAGTTTGTAGTGAAAAGTTTCCAAGACAGATGACAGCACTGACTTGGAGTCACTACTAATACTAGATAGAATATTATTGGAGGACAAATCTGGTTACTGGTGGACAAGAACCAGAGGTCGAAACATAAAGGCTCCTGCATTGGTAGCTGCTTGTCAGACAGCAGAAGAATGGTACTGTTGAAAAACAGAAAGGACAGACAAAACAAGAGTAGAAACTCTGGAGGTGTCTGATGAACTGCTGCAAAGCAAGATTGAAAAAGAGGAGTGACTCAGAAAAGAGAACTCCGCACTAGAAAAGAAAGAAATTAGAGAGGCTAAAGAAAAGCCCTCCAGTGAGCAATACCACTCTTACAGAGGAAAAACCCTGGTAAGAGGGTAAAGAAAATGGAGCTGAAGAAAACTTACAATATAGTAAGTTAATAGAAAGGAAAGGAGACATGCTGGCACAGGAAACTATCATTTGATAGTGGATGGACCTCGTTCCCTAGAAGGAAAAGAGGAGAACCCTGTGACCTAGGAGCATGAATATCCTGACAGCTCATAGAGAAAAGATGGATGTCTTTCAGGAAGAGATCCATGTTTAAGATTTAGAATGACAGCAGTGGATTCTCTCTATGGAGAAGAAACAACTGCAGATTGTAAATCCCCAGAGTCACAAGCATCTGATGGGTTGATTAGAAACCCTGTGGTTGCTGGGTTTGCTTAGCCTGGTGAGAGGTTGAACCCTGCAGACCAGGACGATGCTTCCCCTGTTTGGGAACATCTGTAGGATGGGCAGAGGATGCATAAAACCTTCTTCTGTTTTGGGAAGAAGGTTTGGCAGGACATTTCTTACCTACTGGGACAGAAGAAGGTGCAGAAGAGCCCCTAGGAACAGGTAAGTCAGTGGAAAACTGAGTAACCTGACGTAGACTCCTTGTTGAAAATATTATTTCCAGTACAAGGAGTATGTCCCAGTCTGTGTTGTGCCCATTTGTCCAAGCCTGAAGCTTGGAGCCAGGCTCTACGTCGTGCCCCTATAGATATAGCAGAAGTCCTGCTCAAAAGAGTCTAGGGAAGCTCGAGTAAGAAACCAAGAAATATTCTGGAGATGCTTGAGCAGTGAAGAGTAGTCTGCACTCCTGGACTCTGGAAGGGAAGGAGTCAAAAGATGTAATTGCTTTGTGACCTCCTCAAGAGATAGACTCATATAGAAAATATATGAGAGAATTCTTGCAGAAAGCATAGATGTCTGGAAGGCTTGACGTCCAAAGTCATCAAGCATCCTAGATTCACGACCTGGCGGATAAGAAGAGTGCTTTTTCTTGCTCTTTACCCACCTCAATGCTGATTCCACAACTATGGAATGATGAGGAAGTTGAGTCTTTTGAAACCCTGGAGAGGGGGGCACCTGATATAAAAGATCAGTTGCTCTGGAAGGTGGGGGTACCCTTAAAGGTGTTTCCCACATTCCTAGAAGGAGATCCTGTAAGGAATGATGCAAAGGAAGCATTATGTTATCCTTTGCTTTGGTAGAAAGAGAGGCCTGTGCAGGATCATGTCCTGGGATAGGAATGGCAAGAGATCTTGCTATATCCCGGAGGAAACTCTGAAAAGAGGGTTCCCAAATAGGAATGTCCTTTGGACAGGTTAGATCTGAAGAACTAGCCTGAGCACCTACAGAGCTATCCAGATATATAGGAATAGAAGATCCTGCACAGTGCAATGTGGAATGCTTAAAGGATGGACGCCGGTACTGACTGTCAGGAGCAGCGACCGATATTACCACATTGTCCATGCCAGGTATCGACTCCAAGCTTGGCCTAGAAGGGAGCGATCCTGTTGAAAAAAGCATGGTAGGAGTTGGCCACGATGGTACTGTGGATACCGGTACCGATGTCAGAGTCGAGCCCGACAAAGACATCGGAGCAGTCATCGGAGACTGTTCAATCAGTACCGAGGCAACCAAAAACATTCCGGTGCTATCCTCGGTACCGAGCTACCGGTATCGGTCGGTGTCGGTACCAAATGATATTGGTACCGAGTCTTCCAGACTAGAGAGCGATTCTAAACTGGGCATCGAAGACACCGACCGTAAAGGTAATGAGGACATCATCACCGACTTCGGTACCGTGCCTGATACCGGTGAATGAAGGTCAACCAGTGGCAACTCAGTGGGCCTCGAGGGAACCGAGAGTTGTGGATCCAAATCGTTGGAACCGAGCCTTCGGTACCGAGAGGCGGTACCAAGGCGAGTCGGTACCCAGTCCTTCAGACTGGAGATCGATTCCAGACTAGGCATCGAGGGAAGCGAGGCTATCGATGCACGTCTGGAGGGTATCGACATCGGTGGTACCCATAATGGAAGGTCAGTCTGGAGCGTATCCACCGCTCCCGAAGGCACCGAGGACGCCAGATGACCATCCCTGGTGAGGAGTGTTTCATCCAACACCAGTGCCGATGTCGGGGTATCGGTACCGCTCGAAGCGGATGCCACCACCAGACACGGCTCAGGTATGTTCTGTGAGGGGTGAACCCCAGGAACAACCTGAAACTCATCAAACGCTTTGCAGACCGAAGACTCCCACTGGGGTTTTGAAGCCAAAGGGCCCTCAAGGGCAAGGCCGGAGCCATCTTCATGCTGTGCATGAGACCTACCACTCGAGGGCTGGCTAGTCTTAACAGACTGTTTGTGGGTTACCTGATGCTGTGTAGAAGAAGACAGGGACGGTGCCCCGAAGCTGGAGGGAAACCGTGTATCAAGGGAACCTCGATATTGAAAACTTCTTCTCAGCAAACTGTTGTCAAGACTCAAACAGGTTAGACACCGATTTCGAGGGTCTAAAAATAAAGTTGTACCGCTACAGTGTGAACATTTCTTGGAGAAAGTGGCTGGCGGTTCCATGAAGGAAAAGGAGAGGCCTAAAAGGCCTAAGATACCGTGAGACACTATGAAGAAAAAATATATTCCTTGAATAAGGAAGATTTTACAAGAAAAGAAAAGAAAACACCGGCGGTACCGGTGGCGTCGGGAAGACAGCCGCGACCACAAGAAAAATAAAGAAATAAAAGAAGAATTTTCTGCGGTGACAGGAGGACGTCCTGCCGGCTCCGCGGAAAAACAAAAACTGAGGAGAGGCAGTTGGGAAAAGCGGGAAGGCAGTAGGCAGGCGTGGTAGGATGCTTCCAAAAGCTCTCTGATTGGACGCTGGGAAGCGTTCCCGCGCAGACTCCGTCGGTACCGACGTACCCATATGTGAAGACTCATTCCTGCTTGTTCCTGGAGATCCATGTTATAAGCAATCCTGTTTATTGAGTTACAATATAAAGGATCTACAGAGTATTTATTACAAGTAAGCAGAATAAGGAACTTACTGTGACAGTTGAACCAAGAGTGTAGCATTGATTCTAATACAATACAACAGAATGAGTGAGTTCTCTCAGGGAAGCAAGATGGAGTAAACAGTCTCTCTCTATTCAATGCCTGGATGTTACGCTGATCCAAATTTCCTTACCTGATTTTCAATGCCTCGATCAGCACGTAAACAAAAGGCTAAGCAGCAGGCTGCAATGGCAAAGTCATGGGATGATGGATGCCTTCCTGAAGCCCACTTGTGGGGAGGGAACTCTGGGTGGTTCAGTGTGAATAGCAGCAGAAGGAGAGCTCATGCTATCCCTGGACCAGTATGTCTCATAGAGCCCAGAATGCCGAATCCCTCCAGTCCAGCCAGTTGCAAAAATCGAGGCAGCAAGAAGGTGTGAGACGGCACAGGAAAAAAAAACAATGGCGTTACCCAGCTGCAACAGTCCAGCGTCAATTATGAAACCCGGGTGTTGAGCCCTGCTCCTGGCATTTCTGGAGCAGTAGGGGCTTCCTTGCCCTCGAATGAATGGCAACGATTGGAAGAGATGCTAGCTGCTTTAAGTTCTTTGGAGCTAGCACACTGAGGGAGGCTCCTGCACCATTATGTTCTCATTTGGTGAGACCTAAAGTTTTCACTTGGAGTCGCTTTGGAATGGTTTGGTTATGCTGGAGTACAGGGGCAGCAGAACATCTTTTTGTTTGGAGGGGCCAAACATATCAATCTCCAGTCCTGCCCCCAACTTCTCTAGATGCTGATGCTGTTTTGGGCAAAATATTCATAGCCCCTGTGACTCACCCCTTTCCGCTGCCTATACTTGAGCACTCTTTATTAGGCCAGATTCAAAAGTTTGGGTCTGTGATTTCCCAAACTGAACGTAATGTGGAGGCATGTGATTATTTTTGAAAGATTTAAATGTGAAGACAAATGTAAAACTAAAGCTGAACAGTTGCAGGAAAATCTGTGTGGGTTCATGAAGGACTCTGCTGTAATTCACAAGAAACTTGAGACACTTGAGAATATCTCTAGGAAGAGGAATTTGAAAAGCCTGTATTTTCCTAAGATTCCCTCAATATCTGGCTTGGAACTTTTCAAGAAGTTTTTGATTTCTAATGTGAAGATCCCTGCTGAATCTGTTCCCCCATTTACAAGTATAAATGCTTTTGAATATCGGGCCCCCTGTCTTTATGGACTGCGAGATAAGAATTTTCGATTATGTGTCTAGAATTACTCAGAAATGACAAAAGCAATTTCTCCTGTTGAGATCAGGGGTGTTATACATGGGTAATACCTTTTTTCTATGTTATCCTTGTGCCTATTAAACTAGGTAAGGTCTATCCATGTGTTTTTTTAACCACAGCAGCGTTCTTCCCTGATTTCTTCTTATTCTGTTTCTTCTCAGTTGGTGACAGAAGCAAGCTCTAGAGTGGACCTGGAGGTGTAGCCTGGTCCCTTTGTCTTTTCCATGATTCCATGTGGAATCTCCATACCTGCCTTATTTACTTATTATAATAATTTGATTTATGTAATTATTTGGTGGTAATGCTTCCAAACCACACTATTGTGGGCTTGCAGATTTTCAACTCTTTTATTTTTTCTTGTTAAAGAATATTCTGCTCCTAATATATGAGGAATTTTCTGGTTGAATTACCTTTTTCGTTTTAAGTTAATGTTCTTGTGTGAAATTTTGAAAACTCTTCATAAATATACAATAAAAAAAGAATGAGTGTCTGAATTAAATGCTTCAGGTGAACAATTGTTGACAAGACAATTTATGAATTAAATAGATAACTGGATGCTGAATCACCATGACTGGAGTGGATACTGGAAGTTGAATGCTGAACAGTTGAAAAAATGATGGAATTCCAGGGAGACTGAGGGGAGAGAGAAACAATTGAGCTTGCTTTCAGTCTCTAGATTGATATTTTTTCCCTAGAGGGGCCGGTGCAGAAAATTACTGAAAAGACTAGGGGGGCTTTGCAATTGACCAATATGATCAACATTGTACTTCTGGCAAAGGCATGAGTAAGGCAGTTCTCAAGGAGACTGGAGGGAATGAGTCACATGCAACACTTAACCTGTAGGAGCAAAAGATTACATGATTCTAGCAGGAAGCTGCTTGCCCTAGCTTACAAGCTCCCAAATAAGAAAGCGGTCAGTTTTATCAGAGCGATAATCGGTGTGTATGACAACGCCATAAGAATTTAAAGGAAATATTAAGTCCAGCCGTAGTACGGCCAGTCCGCGTACAAGAAGCCCCTGACCAACGGGGCCATACAAGATGTGGAGAGTGCAACATCTGCCACATTACTAAAGAATTAACTGAATTTCGATATCATGATAGGCTATATCGCCTACGCAATCAGACATCGTGCTTATCTACATACGTTATCTACTGTATTTTGTGCCCTTGCGGCCTAATATATGTAGGTAAAACCATCAGAGCATTAAAGGTACGGATAAATGAACATAAGAGTAGACTTAAATGTCAAAAGCGCGATGCTCCTATAGTGGACCAATGTTTACAATTGCAACATACTTACGATGAACTACGGTGTTTCTGCATTGATCAGGTTATAACAGCGAAACAAGGAAGATCAAAAGAACAAACGCTGTTATGGCAGGAACAACGCTGGATCTACAAATTAAATACGATATTCCCTGAAAGATAAAATTCCAGGGTTGAATGGAAAGCCTGTGTGTAAATTATCATCAGGATTTCCCACTTTGACATCATTGCAACTGACGTGCATAAAATGCGATCCGCATGCGCGGTGTCTGGTAAGCCGGTAGGCTCTGACAGTGGCTGTAGCTGACATCTCCTTTTGCTAGAAAGAAATATTGCAACATAAAAGGGTATGTGGACTGTTATTGTTTGTTTTTTTTGCTAGTTGGAGGTAATAGAACTCAGAGAGGATTATTATGAAAGTAAGTACTTATTGAACCTGGAAATCGTTTATTTTCAGTGCTTTCAAAGTTCCCCCCTGATGAAACCGGATTGGGTGAACCGCATGAGAAGCGCGGCTGACAGCACTGGGGAAAACAACGAAAGCTAAGCACTGTTTATTATTTCACTATACGACAGTTGGTGTGAAGGGTGACTATGCATAAAGGGTCGTTAATGTAATAGGGGCTTAATCCAATGATACATTGAAGTTTTTTTGGTTGCCCTGAGTCTGAGACCCTGCTAGTCGCTATAAGCAAGAGTTTGAAATATAAATAAAAAACTACCTAGAGTCATATTGCACGATACATTGTACTTTCAGACATTAATTCAGAGTCGTTTAGAAAACTATTGACTAGCTTACAAGCTGACAGCTTAGTGCAAATATAATGTAAAAATGAACACACAAACTGGATTTAGAACAATGGAGGGATAAGAGATACTCAGAGAGGACAAAGCACATAGCAGAAAAAACAAATGAATAATTTGCTTCAGTCTTTACTACAAAGAATGTCAGGGAGATAACCATGCCAAACACATTTTGAAATAAACTAGCAGAACAAGTTTCCAGGACTGGATGGCACACACCCCATAGTTCTGAAATAACTCAGACTAAATTGCAGACCTGTTGCTGGTAATCTCTTATTAGTTAGCTACAGTACTTAATGGGTGGCCATTGTAACAATGCAATGTGTGTCTTTGAGTCAGTACTGACTCCTGGCAACCCAGCAGCTCCAGGGTTTTCTTGGCAGTGTGACTAGAAGTAGATTGCCAGGCCTTTCTTCTGAGGCAATGGAGGGTTAAGTAACTTGCCCAAGGCCACAAGGAGTGCTAGTGGGAATCAAATCCTGCTCTCTTGGTTACTAAGCCAATGCTCGTCTAACCAGTAGGCTACTCTGCCATTGTAACAATAATCTTTAAAAAGGGCTGCAGGGGGATTATTCTTTTTTTTTTCCACCAAGTCGTGGTGCTTATAGATGCTTAGATTTTTTCCTGCGCTCTACAGAACCATGCGTCAGAGTGCTTGGTTGTTCCCTGTTTGAGCATCATCCGGTTAACCTCTCCCTATGAATCAGGGAGCTTCCCTAGAGGGCTCGCACATGGAGACTGAATATTTCTTTTCTTGGTCGATGGGGGTTCATGGATATGGTTAAACAGACATTGGCGGAGTGTGACCATTTAAATCCTCTGTCAGACTATGCTCCAGTGTTGCAATGGAAGACCATGAAAGCGGTGCTTTGCAGGCGGATCATTAGCTATGCCAGTGTGGTGCACAAGCAGTCACAAGGGCAGATCAAGTTGCTAGAGTGGGAGATCTTGAATGGCAGCACAAGGCCTATCTATTCTCCTCGGGTGTATAAGCATTTATGTCTGGTGAGGGATCACTTGCATGCTTGGAAGTAGAACGTATTGAATGATCATTTTTGTTTCAAAGGCTGTGTTGTTATGAGCACAGTAAGAAGGTTGGGGTCTAGCTGGCAAGAGCCATATGGCCATGGCATGCTCATCAATTGAATTTACTCTCAATCGGGGTAGGGGGGGGGAATGGTCATGATCCCCACTGAGATGGAGTGTCTCTTTCCACGACATTCTCAGGAACATTATTCTTCAGAGTGGTCCACATCTGAGTCTGGTGTTCAAGACTTTCTCGGGTGGGAGGGAGATGTTAATTCGCCTGGCCTTTCAGAGGCAGTCTGCCCATTCGATCTCCACGTACCAGTGACAGATGAAGCTGATAATCTGACTTCTGCTACACATCTAATCACTATTCTCTCTTTCTTGTGCTTTTCAAGGGATGCGTGCCCTCTTTGCTGGCATGGCTGTGGCCACCTGGTCAATCATTCACATCTTTGGTGGACTTGTCTTTGAATTGCTCAGTTCTGGATCTGGGTGAGTCGGGAGATTTGGGCAATAATGGATAAGAAGGTGACTTTGACACCATCTTTTTACTTGCTGGGATATGGGTTGGAGACACTGCTGTCATCAGCAGAGGCAGCTCTGCTGGATCAGTTCCTTTTGGTAGCACGGCATCATTACTTTTTGGAAGGGTATGTCAAGATTGGTCTTTTGGTACCAACAGGTGTTGGAAGAGGCCACTGTTTAGAACTCTTACTCCATGTGGGGTAAATTAGATATGCGCAATAAAATTTGGCATAAATATTGGACCTGGAGGACCTTGTTATGAAAGATCCTTCTTGTTGGAGTATATGGACTTGACGGTTTCTTGTCAATTCAGGGTGGCTGCGTACCGACTGATGTTCTTTTATTATACTGGAATGGGCAGTTGGGACTTTGGTCCTAGATGGTACTGTACTGGCCTGTTTTGTTCTTTATATGTAGTGTATGGTCTGTCTGTTTAAATAATTAAAAAAGGGCTGCAAGGATAATTCAGGAAGCAACAGGCTGATGAGCCAGGCCAAAACAACATTTTACTGGCCTTATGGATATATATGTTTATGTTTATGTTTATTGAATTTGATATGACTTCATAGGGCAGAAACAACAGAAAGAATTTGGCCAAGTCTCTCATGAGAGACACCGGAGGCAATTGAAAAGTCATAGGATAGGAGGTAATGCTCTGTTGTGGACTGGGAACTGGCTAAAAGATAACAAATAGAAACTAGGACCAAATGGTCAGTTTTCTCAGTGGTAAAAGATAAACAATGAAGTGCCAAAGCATGACAACGGAGCTAGTGATTTCTAACATATTTACATATGATCTAGAAAAGGTGATTAAATCTGCAGAGGACACAAAAGAACTATTCAAATCATGGCTGAATGTGAGGACCGGTGAGACTAGAGGACTGGATATCTGAATGGCAGATGAAATTTAATGTGGACAAGTGCAAAGTGCTACTTATAAGGAAAATAATCCTAACTATAAAGTACCTGATGCTGGATTCCATATTGATAGTCATCACCCAGGATAAAGATCTTGGAGTCCTTGCAGGTAATACATCAAAATCCTTAACTCAGAATGCGGCAGCTGTCAAAAGAGCAAACAGAACATTGGCATTCACACCAAGTCCTCGAGGGCCACCAACAGAACAGGTTTTCGAGATATCCCTAATGAATATGCATGTGAGATTTGAATACAATGGCAGTAAGTAGACATACAAACTCCTCTCATGCATATTCATTGGGATATCCTAATAACCTGACTCACTGACGGCCCTCAAAGACAGAGTGAATACCACTGAAAAAGAATGTCAGGCATATTTGGAAAGGTATGGGAGAATATGATAATGCCTTTTTATCAATCCATGACACTACCACACCTTGAATACTGTGTACAGTTCTGGTCTCTCCATCTCAGAAAACATAGCAGAACTAGAAAAGGTACAGAAAATGATGATAAACAAGATGAAATGGCTTCCCTATGAAGAAAGGCTAAATAAGTTAAAAGGCTCTTCAGTCAGGAGAGGAGATATGATAAAGATCTATAAAATCATCAGTGAGGTAAATGGGGATAAGTTGGTTACACTTTCAAACATTGCTAAGACACTCCATGAATCTAATAGGCAGTACATATAAAACCAATCAGAAAATTAATTTTCATTTAACATACAATTAAACTGTGGAATATGTTCCAAAAGATGTTGCCAAAGCAGTTATCATAACTTGGTTTAAAAAGGGTTCAGAGTAGTTCTGGGACACAAAGTCCATAAACTATTTATTAGCTATGTGGCCCTCTCACGCTCTCCTTTTCTGGTATTACGTGCAGGAAGCCGCCCACCTTCTTTCATCCTCCAAACTACTAGTCCCTCTAACCCCATCCTCAATCTACTCATACCCCTGCTTATAAGCCACGTCTCTAGGACTCCCAAGATGCCAGCTGATGTCGCAGCAGCAAAAAATTAACTTCTGCTCTGTGGTGTGTGTCACCACAGGCATACACTTAAGGAGAATGTCCAAAGAGCATATTTGTGCTCTTGTGGGCATTCCTTCTGGCTGTCTTTTTCCCATGGTGTCTTTCTTTTTCAATCATGACTTTATGGGGGCACTGGGCTAATCCTCATGCCTCCATTTTCATCAGAGTCCATTCAACAATCCTGCTGTTTAAGCCTGGTCCCTTAGACTACTAGAATGCCTCAGGTAAGGCACCTGTAGTACTAGTTTGCAATCTGGATCTGCTTAATATTCCTTCTCTTAAGGAAAAACATAATACTTATTGTAACTTTTTTTTTTTAGTTTAAACTTTTTATTATTTTAAACATATGCAGAAACAAAGAAATAACAGAAAACTATAATAAAATCCCAGAAAACAGGTGCAGCTAAAACATGTATCTAGTATATCCTTAAATGGCATGGTCAGCAGCAAGAACTGCGTATGTTGCATTCAATATAAAGTTGCTTTTTTTTAAATGTAAGGTTTTTTTATACCGCTTTATCATTTCAATCAAAGCGGTTTACATTGTAACTTCAACTTGGTAAATGTACATTAAATAGGAACATTGATAACTTGGATTTTTCTGAGCAATGGAGGGTTAAGTGACTTGCCCAAGGACACAAGAAGAGCTAATGGGAATTGAACCCTGGTCTCTTGGTTCCCAAGCCAGCGCTCTAACCACTAAGCTACTCCTCCACTCCGCTATCAATTCAATACAAACCCATAACACATATATGTGCTATACCAGAGTGGTATAGCAAGTTTTAATTACCCATGCCTACCAATAGCCAGATTAATATTAATAAAATACAGTCTCTAAAATGCTTGTATGCCAATGCTAGAAGTCTAAACAATAAGATGGGAGAATTAGAATATATAGCACTAAATGAGAGGTTAGATATGATTGCACTCTCAGAGACATGGTGGAAGGAGGATAACCAGTGGGACACTGTGATACCTGGATACAAACTATATCGTAATGATAGAGCTGAACAAATTGGTGGAGGGGTTGCGCTCTATGTTAGAGAGGGCATTGAGTCAGAAAGGATTAAAGTTTTGCAGGGAACAAAATTTGCTGTAGAATCTCTATGGATTGAAATTCCATTTATGAAGGGGAAGGTGATGGCAGTGGGAGTATACTATCGACCACCTGGCCAGAATGAACAAATGGATGATGAAATGCTCAAAGAAATCAAGGAAGCTAACAAAAGCCACAACAGAGTAGTAATAATGGGTGATTTCAATTACCCCGGTATCGACTGGGACAGTGTCACAGCAGGACAAGCTAAAGAGATAAAGTTTCTAGATGAAATAAATGACTGCTTCTTGGAGCAGCTGATTCATGAACCGACCAGAGGGGAATATACTGGACCTAGTCCTTAGTGGAACGCCAGATCTGGTGCAAGAAATAAGGGTGTTGGGACCACTTAGCAATAGTGATCATAGTATGATCATGTTTGATTTAATCAGTGGAGGACAGATAGTAAAGGAATCCACAGTACTACCTTTTAACTTTCAAAAGGGAGACTATGATAGAATGAGGAATATAGTTCGGAAAAAACTAAAAGGAGCGGTTCCAAAGGTTAAAGACTTACAGCAAGCTTGGGTGTTATTTAAAAATACTATCCTCGAAGCCCAGACCAGCTGTATTCCACGCATTAAGAAAAGTGGAAGAAAGTCCAAAAAACTGCCAGCATGGTTTAAAGGTGAGGTCAGAGAGGCTGTTGCTGCCAAAAGAGCAACCTTCAGGAAATGGAAAAAAGAGCCAAATGATGAAAACTGGAAACAGCACAAGCACTGGCAAGTTAAATGCAAAGCATTGATAAGGCAGGCAAAGCGGGAATTTGAGAAGAAACTTGCTACGGAAGCAAAAACACGAAATAAAGACTTTTTCAAGTACATTCGTAGCAAAAGGCCTGTGAGAGAGTCAATTGGACCATTAGATGATAGAGGGGTAAAAGGGGCAGTAAGAGGAGACAAGGCTACAGCAGAGAGACTGAATGAATTCTTTGCTTCGGTCTTTACTGAGGAAGATGTAGGGATGTTACCCAAGACTGAAGTGGTATTTGAAGGTGATACTGCAGAGGAATTGAGAGAAATATCGCTACACCGGGAAGATATATTACAACTATTTGATAAACTGAATAGTAGCAAATCACCTGGACCGGATGGTATACATCCCGGAGTGTTGAAAGAACTAAAATATGAGATTGCAGACCTGTTATTGGTAATCTGTGAACTTTCATTAAAATCATCTGTAATACCTGAAGATTGGAGGGTCGCCAACGTAACACCAATTTTTAAAAAGGGTTCCAGGGGTGACCCGGGAAATTACAGACCGGTGAGCCTGACGTCAGTACCAGGGAAAATGGTAGAAACCATCATAAAGAACAAAATTACACAGCATGTAGATAGTCATGACCTAATGGGAGACAGCCAACATGGCTTTAGACAAGGAAGATCTTGTCTTACTAATCTGATCTGTTTTTTTGAAGGTGTGCATAAACAGGTAGACAAAGGTGAGTCGGTTGATATAGTGTATCTGGACTTTCAGAAAGCTTTTGACAAGGTCCCCCATCAGAGACTTTTGGCGAAGCTAAAAAGTCATGGGATAGGAGGCAGTGTACTATTGTGGATCGGGAACTGGTTAAAAGATAGAAAGCAGAGGGTAGGGCTAAATGGCCAATATTCCCAATGGAATAAGGTGAATAGCGGAGTACCCCAGGGATCTGTACTGGGTCCGCTACTTTTTGACATATTCATAAATGACCTGGAAAAGGGAATAACTAGTGAGGTTATCAAATTTGCAGATGACACAAAACTGTTTAAAGTTGTTAAAACCCAAGAGGATTGTGGAAAACTGCAGGAGGATCTGGATAAATTGGAAGACTGGGCATCCAAATGGCAGATGAAATTTAATGTGGACAAGTGCAAAGTTATGCACCTAGGAAAGAACAACCCACACTATAGTTACACGATGCAAGGCTCCACATTAGAAACCACCACCCAGGAAAAAGATTTAGGAGTCATCGTGGATAACATGTTAAAACCCTCCGCCCAGTGTGCAGCGGCGGCCAAGAAAGCAAATAGAATGGTAGGTATCATAAGGAAAGGGATGGAGAATAAAACAAAGGATATTATAATGCCTCTGTATCGCTCCATGGTACGACCGCACCTTGAATATTGTGTGCAATTCTGGTCACCGTATCTTAAAAAGGACATAGAGTTATTAGAAAAAGTACAGAGAAGAGCCACCAAATTGGTGAAGGGGATGGAAGGCTACTCCTATGAAGAGAGGCTAAAAAGGTTAGGGCTCTTTAACCTAGAAAAGAGACGGCTGAGGGGAGATATGATAGAGGTGTATAAATTAATGAATGGAGTGGAACGGATAAACGTGGATCAATTGTTTACGCTATCAGAATATAGAAGGACTAGGGGACATGTAATGAAGCTACAGGGTAAACTATTTAAGACAAATAGGAGAAAATATTTCTTCACTCAACGTGTAATCAAACTCTGGAATCTGTTACCGGAGGATATAGTAAGGGCTGTTAGTATAGCTGGGTTTAAAAAAGGTTTGGACAAGTTCCTGGAGGAAAGGTCCATAAACCACTATTAAAAAGGGACCCAGGATATCAATGCTTGGCCTAGTACAAGCACTGCAGAACCTGTGTCTTTTGGGGAAACTGCTAGGTACGTATGACCTAGATTGGCCACTGTTGGAAACAGGATACTGGGCTTGATGGACCTCGGTCTGACCCAGTATGGCATTTCTTATGTTCTTATGTTCTTATAATAATAATAATAATTATTATTATTATTATAATCAATAACCTGTGAATCAAATTTAAATATATAAGTATGCCACTATAAAAAGACAGAGAAATTAGCCATATCAAAAGTCAAAAGAAAGGGATTCCTCCCCAGACATCTCGACCAACATGCTCCCACCTCAAAAACAAAGTCCAAATTGTTAAATGCAAACACAGTCTTTTAGAGGAAGAAGGCGTAGTTGCTCAACTGTAACAGATGTTCTCCGTGGACAGCAGGAATCGGTCCTCACATACAGGTGACATCGGCACCGACGGAGCCCACATGGAAGTCTCTCTCCAGCTTTCAAAGAAAGCCTTTTGGAGATGCACCACACATGTGTGGTCTCCTTCCCACCCAAGGGTGCCATCTTGCCTCAGTCAAATGACATAGCTAAAGACGGCAAAAAATGACAAAGAAACAACTCCACGGGGAGGAGGGAGAGTTGTGAGGACTGTTTCCTGCTGTGCCTGGAAAACACCTATTATAGATGAGTAACTATGCTTTCTCCGGGAACAAGCAGGAACTCAGTCCTCACATATGGGACTCCCTAGCTACAGGCTACCGAGAACCTGTAAAATGCCACGGGTGACCCAAAAAAGGTGAGCCATGAGCAGCAGCAATGGAGTCCTAAGCCAAAAGACTCTCGAGCGACTTAAGTGTCCAATGAGGAGCCAGCACTCCAGTAGCCTGAACACAGAAGGGTCGAGGGCAGGAGTTGCCTACACACCGCACAGGTGACGGAGTACGGCCTGGCCGAAGGTGCTGTCCCGTCGGGACTCCCACTCCAGGCAGTAATGAACTGCGAAGGTATGTACCGAGGATCAGATAGCGGCCCGGCAGATTTCCATCAACGGGATGGAACACAGGTTTGCCACAGAGGCCGCCATGGCACCGATGCTGTGCGCTGTGACCCTGCGCTCCAGCAAGAGCCCAGTCTGCTCATAGGTGAGGGCAATAAAGTCTGCCACCCAAGTGGACAGAGTATGCTTAGTCACTGCCTCCCCCAGCCGGCTGGAGTCATAGGAGACGAAAAGCTGTAAGGCTTTGAGGTGGCCCTGAGTACGCTGGAGGTAGAGAAAGAGGGCCCTCTTACAGTCTAGTATAAGGCAGATCTGCCACCAAAGCCTGAAGCTCACTGACCCTGTGAGCGGATGTGAATGCCACCAGGAAAACAACATTCCATGAGAGATATTGCAAGTGACAGGTAGCCAGGGGCTCGAACAGCAAGTCAGTGAGCCGTGAGAGCACCACATTGAGGTCCCACTCTGCCGCTGGTGGGTGGATGGGGGGGGGAGGGGTTTGGATAACAGGAGGCCCTGCAGAAAGCGGGTTACGAAGGACTGGACAGAGAGAGGCTTGTCCTCGATGAGGTGGTGGTGTGCCGCAAGAGCACTCAGATGAACCCTGACCAAGCTGGACTTCAGTCCTGCCTGAGACAGGTGAAGCAAATATTGCAGCACAAGCTTCACAGAGCATTAGAATGGGTTAATCCATTGCTCTGCGTACCACACAGAGAATCTGTGTCATTTGACAGCGTAAGCCTGTCTCGCGAAAGTCTTGCGGGAGGCCAGGAGGACCTCCTCAACCTTCCCTGAAAGGCTGAAAGTGGCCAAGGCTATCCTTTCAGCAGCAAGCTGTTAGCATCAGAGATCCCAGATTGGGGTGTAGGAGGGAGCCCTCCTAATGTGACAGTAGTCATGGGTTGCTCCCAGGGGGACCGGGGGTGCAATGGACATGCAAAGGAGCAATGGAAGCCACGGTTGCCTAGGCCACTGGGGGCCCACCAACATTATCGACACCCCGCCCCGCTGAGCCTTGAAGAGAGTCTTGGCTATCAGCAGCATGGGTGGGAAGGCATAAAGAAGGCCCTCCATCCATGGGGAAGGCATCCGCTGCCACCCGGGATGGGTGTGGCAATCAAGAGTAGAAGCAGGGCAACAGAGTTGGCTGGGCTGGCGAAGAGGTCCAGCCCAGAACTTCCCCAGAGCTGGAAGAGCCGAGAGGCCACTCTGGGGTCCAGCTGCCACTCGTGCAGCTGGAGGACCCTGTTCAGTCTGTTTGCCAGGGCATTGTCCTGGCCCGGCAGATATACCACCCACAGGAGCATCCCACTGTGGTTTGCATACGAGCAGAGGGCTACTGTCTCCTGGCAGAGGGTGTACGACTCTGTGTTCCCCTGCTTGTTGACGTAGAACACTGCCAGCTGGTTGTCCCCTTTGATCAGCACCGATTGGTGCTATAGACGGTGGCAAAAGGCTCGGAGAGCCAGGAATACGGCCCACAGCTCAAGGAGGTTGATCTGCTGATGGCTTTCCGCCTTGATCAACTGCCTTGAGTGCAGAGGAACTTGCAATAAGTCCCCCAGCCTAGAAGGGAGATGTCTGATGAGGACCCCTCTGGGGGGCGGGGACCTGAAAGGGCATCCTGGCCTGGAGATGCTGAGGCACTTGCCATCAGACAAGGGAGTCTGCTGGCCGGCGGGTCATCCTCACCCTGTCCCGTAGCTGCCCGTGGACTGGGTCCACTGGGAGCGGAGCCACTGCTGGGCCGCCCTCATGTGAAGGCGGGTGTCTGGGGTAACATAGACCGTGGATGCCATGGTCAATCAACTGTAGTACCTGAAGAGTGGAGAATGGACAATGTAACGCCGATATATAAAAAGGGCTCCAGGGGTGATCCGTGAAACTACAGACCCGTTAGTCCAACATCAGTACCGTGCAAAATGGTAGAAACCATTATAAAGAATAAAATTACTGATCATGCATATAGTCATGGTTTAATGGGAGAAAGCCAACATGGATTTAGCCAAGGAAAGTCTTGTTTATTTATTTTTATTTTCTTATATACTGTGCTATTCTGCATCAGTGCAGTTTACATTGAACAAACTGAAATTATATTGAACAGGGCATTATAACTTGGAGATAACTATTTTACAGGGAACATGGGCTATGGAGGGTTAAGTGGCTTGCCCAAGACCACAAGGAGCACCTGTAGGACTAGAAACCCCAGTCCTTCCGGCCCAAGGTTGCTGTCCTCTAGTGGGATTTGAACCCCCGACCTTCCGGCCTGAAGTACCTTGCCCCAACCACTAGGCCACTCCTCCACTCCAATAGAAATAGAAAGCAGAGAGTAGGGCTAAATGGCCAATTTTCTAAATGGAGAAAAGTAAACAGTGGCGTACCCCAGGGATCTGTGCTGGGCCCGCTGCTTTTTAACATATTAATAAATGACCTGGAAAGAGAATAACGAGTGAGGTGATCAAATATGCAGATGACACAAAATTATTCAGTGTTAAAACTCAAAAAGATTGTGAGAAATTGCAAGAGGACCTTGAAAAATTAGAAAATTGGGCGTCCAAATGGCAGATGAAATTTAATGTGGGCAGATGCAAAGTTATGCACCTAACTTTGGTTACACAATGCAAGGTATCACCTTAGAAACCACCACCCAGGAAAAAGATTTAGACATCATCGTGGATAATACATTGAAACCCTCCACCCTGTGCGCAGCGGCGGCCAAGAAAGCAAATAGAATGCTAGGAGTCATAAGGAAAGGAATGGAGAATAAAACCAAGGATATTATAATGCCTCTGTATCGTTCCATGGTTCGACTGCTCCTTGAATATTGTGTGCAATTCTGGTTGCCGTATTTTAAAAAAGGATATAGTGGAATTAGAAAAGGTACAGAGAAGAACCACCAAAATGGTAAAGGGGATGGAAGGATATCCCTATGAGGAAAGGCTTAAAAAGTTAGGGCTCTTCAACTTGGAAAAGAGTAGGCTGAGGGGAGATATGGAACGGGTTAACGTAGATCGGTTATTTACGCCATCAAAAAGTAGAAAGTCTAGAGGACACTGTGGGGGCCCCTAGCCCAGGCCACGGCCTATAGGCATAGGGGTGCCACTGTTTAGTCTTTGAATAAAGAATTATTTGTCCTCGTCCAGAGCTGGGCTGTTGGGACTTGTAGTTGTGCTACCACTTAAAAAAAACAGTAGTATTGAGAACCGAGGGTTTTTCAAAAGACACACAGGAATTTATTTCCTTCTTTTCAAAAAGCATATAGCTCAAACAAAACAATAGGATTCTTCTCCAAAACAAATGATCCTCAGGAAAAACACACAAAAACCCAACAGTGAAATTGCTTTAGCTGGCTTTCACAACCTACGTAGCTGTTTCCCAAACATACAACAATAAACACAGTTTCTTTTCTTCAAATCAAAGTAATTGTCTTTTCTTCCTTCAACAGGGTACTTAGCAATTCAGGCTAGAATCATTCTCCCTGTCTTACTCACTGCTTTTGGTGGTTTTCAGGTTACAGACTTTTTCCTCTATCCAGCAGCTTCTATTCTGCCTTTTTACATCATGAACAGTCCATTAATAAATCCTCTGAGTCAGAATCAGGTTCAACAGATTCTACCTGCATGTCCTCTGGGTTTTCAACCGGTATGTCTGGCTCTAAACCTTCATGCAATGCTTCTTGCTTGAAACTCTCTAAGAGCTCCTGAATTCTCCTCCACTGGGGCTTCTTACTAGGAAAAGGGTTTCCACCTGGAGTGAGAAGTTTCTTTTCCTGACTCAAACGCCAGAAAGCCTCTAACTGGCTTAGGTCACTCTTAGGTATATTTTTATCCACCCACCTTCTGGGAACTGGAATCTTTTTAGCTGGTCCACATACTGGAGGAACTGCACCTTGCCCCTTGTCTGCAATTCTTTCAGCTACAGCTCTACTGGCTTCAGAACCAATTGTAGTTTCCCTGCAAGCCTGGCTCTCTTTCTGGGTGCTGCTTTCACCTCTGAAATCCCCCTGGAAATCTCTACCATTCTCCTCTTTGGTGAGTTCTCTGGGTCTTTCCCTGGTGCTTCTCCCTCCACGGAAGTCTGCAGTGCTCTCTCTAGTCAGCTCCCTCGTGTGCTGCTCTCTCCCGGAGTACTGCTCTCTCGTGGAATCCTCTCTCCAGCCGGTGCTACTCTCACGTGTTTCTCTGGGTTTATAAGGCTGCCTTTTGCCTAACTTGCACTATCCCTTACCCAGGTGTCTCTCATTATCCTCCAAGCCTGCCCTTAGATCAGCAGAGCTTGGGTGTGGCTTAGCTTCAGCAAGTGCGTGTTTTTTTCCTTTGCCTGCACCCTGAAAGCTACAGATATCCTGCCTCTCTCCTTCCTTAAAGGTAGATCTATAATTTTCCTCTGTTTGCATGGGCTCAGCCATGCTCTCCTCATCACAACATGCAATGAAGCTACAATGTAACCCCATTTAAGACTAACAAGAGAAAATATTTTTTCACTCTACGCTTAATCAAACTCTGGAATTAGTTACCGGAGGATGTAGTAAAAGCTGTTAGTGTAGCTGAGTTTAAAAAAGGTTAGGACAAGTTCCTGCAGGAAAGGTCCATAAACCATTATTAAAGAGGACCCGAGAAATCCACTGCTTACCCCAGGACGAGCATTGTAGAAGCTGTGGACTTTGAGTACCTGCCAGGTACTTGTGACCTGGATTTGCCACTGTTGGAAACAGGATACTGGGCTTAATGGACCTTGGTCTGACCCAGTATGGTATTTCTTATGTGGTCCAGCAGTCAGAGTAGAAGGCAAGTAGACACAGAGCGTCGGTACTGCATGTCTGTGGCCAGCGTCCTGAGGTGGTTGGCTCTGTCCAGAGGCAGGAAGACTCTGGCCTGAACGGTGTCCAGTCATGCCCCTATGAACTCCAGACACTGTGTCAGGAGATGGGATTTTGTGTGGTTTATCATGAACCCCAGATACTGAAAGGCATGGATGGAGTGGGCCGTGGCTAATTGTACCTCAGCGGCCGAGCCCCCTCTTATGAGCCAGTTGCCACATAGGGGAAGACGAAGGTCCCTTGGAGGCGAAGGTGTGCCGCAACCACCGCTAGGCACTTGGTGAAGACTCTGGAGGCAGAAGCTAGGCTGAAGGGTAGTACTCTGTACTGGTAGTGGCCGCCCCCCCCATCATAAACCTGAGGTGTTGCTTGTGGCTGGGATGGATGAGGATGTGAGTGTACGCATCCTTTAAGTCCAGGAAGCATAGCCAATCTCCCTGCTGGAGGTATGGCTGCAGTGTTCCAAGGGAGAAGATCTTGAATTTCTCCCTCACCAGTAACCTGTTTAGGTCCTGCAGGTCTAATATGGGCCATAGGCTCCCCTTTCTTTTGGGTACAAGGAAGTACCAGTAGTAGAACCCTTTTCCCCCAAAGATGTGGAGGCACTGGTTTCATTACCCTGTCCACTAGAAGACTTGTGAGTTCCTGTAATAGCAAGGTCTGTGGAAGGGGTCCTGGGGAGCTCTCCCAGGAAGAATGGAGGGGCCGTCTGCAGCAAGTGGAGAAGGTAACCCTCCCTGACCACCTGCAGTGCCCAGGCATCAGTGGTGATAGATGGCCACCTGTGGGCAAACAGGACTAGATATCCCCCTGTGGGTTGCTGGGGTGAGCCTTCTGAGGGAGAGAGACAATGCACAAGGAGTCAAAAGCGCCCACCAGGCTGGGCCGGAGCTGGTGACTGGGTTTTGGGAGTCTTCAGCTTACGAGGGCCATGTCCTTATCCCTTGGCCTGCTGACCCAATTGGGGAGCTAGGAAGTCCTGAAACTGTGGGTAGCTTCTGTAAGCCTTACCCTTCCTCGAGTAAGGAAGCTTTTTACCCAAAGGCTCCCATCGGGGAAGGGTAGCGGTCTTTTTGGAGAGCCTGGTCCTCATCAGGAACTCATCCAACTCTGCAGCCTTATAGGACATGGGTTTGCCAAAGAGATTCTCTCCCTGGCAAGGAACATCGACCAATCTGTCCTGAAACCTTTGCTCCAGGTCGCAATTAGCCAGGCCTGGTGCTGATGCCTGCCGCAGCTACTCTAGCTGCCAACTCGAAGCCATCATAAGCTGCCTGAGTCATGAATATGGAGTACTCTCTGACAGCCTAGGGCAGGGTCCAGAACTGCTGGAGGGGTTCCTCGGAGAGACCAGCCAAGATCCCGGCGAGTTCCTTCGCCAGATCTCTGTTACATGCCATGTACAGCTGGTATGCCTGGATCTGGCTGATGAGCTTTGAGCCCTGGTAGCACTTTCTGTCCATTGCATCCATAACATAGGCCTCCCTCCCCGAGAGCACCGAGTGCATCTTTTGGATCTTGAGCTCACACATGGCCGACTCCACCATCCAAGGTTCCAGCAGACTTGGTACATCGAGTCCAGCCACCGGCTCATGATGAGTACAAGTGCGGGTGTCTCTCACATATGGAAAGTAGCCATTCTAGGATTTTGGGGATGGGCACTTTGAATGCCTTCTTCAAAGGGGCCTCATACTGGAGGATCTTGAGTTCCTCCGTGTGAGGGTCATCCTGTGATTCAGTGTCGAATGCCAGTGCCTTCGCCATGTCCTGGACGAAGTAAAGGAAGGCCATATGCTCAAGAGGGACCTGATGCCAGGTCTTGGTGGGAGACGGTCTGAAGGCACATTGCGGCCTCCTCGTCCCCTGTTTCCCAGTCCGACTCAGTCGGTGGAGGTGTCGAGGGCAGTCTGGACCCAAGGTTGGGTCCTGGGCCCATGTCTCTGGAGGTCCTATGGTCGGAGCCGCAGGTACTCACCAGGGAGGATCTTGGCCCCAAGGATCAGGACCAAGGCCGAGGAACACCCCGAGACTAGTAGCGCTCGAGGACCAGCTCGACCACTGGGGAGGTCCTTGAGTCGAGGATCCGGAGGTTGGTGTCTCCAGTTCAGATGGCCCTGTAGCCTTTGGTGCTGGCACCTAGGATTTCGGGCCCAGCATGGTTCCATCGAGGAGGAGTCCTCAACTAGGATGGCCTCAGTTGTCTGAGGCCAATCGCTGGAGAATGATTCCCTTCGGGCAAACTTGGTCGGCCACTCCTGCTCCGTCCCCTCGGACTTGCAGCATGGGCTGCAGGGCCGGGAGTGGGACTTACCCACTTTCCCTGACCCGTCCACTGATGCGGGTCTCGATGGCTTCTTCTTCTTAAGTTCTAGCTCCAGGGTGCTCTGTTTGGAGGTCCCATGGCCTCGTAGTCTCGAAGCAGAGGTGCTCTGTTTGGAGGTCCCATGGCCTCGTAGTCTCGAAGCGTGGTGTCACTGGCAACTTTGGAGCAGAGTCAAACCTCTGTAAAAAAAATTTCCCCATGCTGCTGATGACACGTGATGGTCTTGAAAGACATTTTCTTACAGAGGCCACAGTCCAAGGGGTCGTGGTTCTGCCCAAGGCAATGGAGGTAGCAGTCATGGGGATTGGTGATAGACATGGTACGAACACACCAATCACATTGCTAAAACCACTGGTGAAGGCCATGGGAAAAAGGCCCCAACAAGTTGAAGACCTTAGACCCAGCCAGGGAATAAGGACGCGAGCCACGCCAGTCGAGAAGACTCGAAAAAAGGAAGAAAATAAAGAACCCAAGACATGATGCTGAGGCAGGTGGCTCAGGGGCGGGAAAGGGAACTGTTATGCGACCAGAGAAAGAAACATTTAAGAGAAAACACATTTTCCAGGAAAAGCAGACAGACATCCGATGGGTTCCGGGGTAAAAAGAAGACTGAGGCAAGATAAGAACCTGTAATAAATAAATAAATATAAGATGGCACCATTGGACGGGAAGGGGACCACACATGCATGGTGCATCTCCCAAAGGCTTTCTTTGAAAGCTGGGGAAAAGTTTCCATGCAGGCTCCGTCAGCGCCAACGTCACCCATATGTGAGGACTTCCTGCTTGTTCCCGGAGAATAACTACACTACATAGACGCTGGATGGAGAGTCTTCACAGTTCACGTATCATCTCATTATTGTCATTTAAACAATAAATCCAACCCCAATCAACAGAGAAAAAGTGTTAGTAGGAGCAAATGTACAGCTGCTGCCCACTGCTTATATAAAAGTCAGTGTCCTTCCACTTTCAATGACTTCATCAATGGTTTGGATTCAGCTCATGCCTTTCTTAAAAGTTCAAGGTGAGTTAGATTGTAAGCCAATGCCTTCAATGTAAGTTTGTACCTGAGGCAATGGAGGGTTAAGTAACTTGGCATAACAAAGTCCCGGCCGCGAATCAACGCAGCCGGGCACAGGCGCGCGATAGCTCGCCGAGATTTCGGTGGGGGGCGGGCAAAGAGCCGAGTACAAAGGAGCGCGCCCGGCGCGTGCTCGGCCTCTTTGCCGCTCACCCCCCCTTTCCTGGAGATGAGCAGCAGTGGAATCTGAACCTGACTTCCCTGGTTCTCAGCCCACTACTGCAACCATTAGACTACTCCTCCCCTTCATAAACAATATTGTAATCTCATTGTCTCCTTGCACACTGTTTCAATCCTAAAGTTTCATCCAATAGAGTACTTCTTCAGGAAACATATTAAACACTGCAAATAAAACACACACATTATAAACAAGTGAGGCTACGAGTTATCATTCACTAGAATTCTCCATCCACCTCAAACTCCAGGGCTGTCACTGATGCTTTTGAGGTTTTATGGATGTGGTATACATAATGATTGATGTATGTGAGTAGTTTGTGAGTATAAGGATCAAATGGTTTGTCTGCAGATTGTTGTCATTACTTTTCTGATGCTGAAGCTACAGAATGTTTGGAGAGTTGTTGGACCTCTATGCCATAAGCTTTTTTTAGTTTAGATCATTACATATCTAAGTGGTGTTTGGGGTGAGTAGGGAATTCTAGTGAATGCTAACCTTGGATGTTACTTATAAAGTGTTTACATTTGTACGGTTCTTTAATGTATCATCTGAAGAACACTTTTATTGGGGTAAAATACGAATAAATATGATGACATATAATAATGAGATTGCTGCCCCTGTGATGACAATATTGTTGAGTTATGAAGTCACCAACACTGGAAGAGCACTGACCTTTATATGCGCCCTCTCATTTCTTCACTGTTTGTTGCTTCTTTATTGATAGTTGATCCAAGTAGGTTAAAGTTGTTCACAATTTCAATTTCTTCTCCTTCAACGATGAACCTGTTGATTATGCCAGTTGTCATGATCTTTGTCTTCTTTACATTAAGGTGCAGGCCCATTTTGAGACTATGTTCTTTGATTGTGAGAAGCAAATGTTTCAGATCATCTTCACTTTCAGACAGTAATGTGGTATCATCAGCATAGCGAAGGTTGTTGATGAGTCTTCCACCAGTCTTCACACCTCTGTTGTCTTCATACAATCCTGCTTCTCTGATGATTTGTTCTGCATATAAATTAAACAGGTAGGGGGAAAGTATGCAGCCTTGTCTTACACCTTTGCTTATTTTAAACCATTCTGTTTCTCCTTGTTCCATTCAAACTGCTGCTTCTTGATCAATGTACAGATTGTGCAAGAGTACGATCAGGTGTTCTTGTACACCCATGCTTCTTAATGTGGCCCAGAGTTTCTCATGGTTTACACAGTCAAAAGCCTTGCTATAGTCGATAAAGCACAAATAGATATCCTTTTGGTATTCTTTAGTCTTTTCAAGGATCCATCTCACATCCGCAATGATGTCTCTCGTTCCTCGCCCTTTCCTGAACCCTGCTTGCACTTCAGGTAGTTCTTGTTCCAGGTATAGTTGTAGTCTCTTTTGAATAATCTTCAGTAGAATCTTGCTGGCATGTGGGATCAGAGCGATTGTGCGATAATTTCCACAGTCGGTTGGATCACCTTTCTTTAGTATTGGTATAAACACAGATCTTTTCCAGTCAGTTGGCCATGATGTTATCTTCCATATTTCTTGGCAGAGCCTTGTAAGTATGGTAACAGCTGCATCAGATTGCTGTAATACTTCTATGGGAATGCTATCAATGTCTGGTGCTTTGTTCTTTGATAAGGCTTTCAATGCTGCTTTAACTTCTTCTTTCATCACCAATGGTTCCCGATCATAAGGTACAGGTTGAAACTGCTGTTGGTCCACTTGATTTTTATCATATAAAAACTCTGTATATTCCTTCCACCTTTTCTTGATCTTCTCAGCATCATTCAACATTGAACCTCGAGCATCTTGTAACATTCCAATTCGAGGCTGGAACTTTTTCTTTAACTCTCTTAGCTTTAGGAAAGCCGATCTTGTTCTTCCTCTAATAGTTTCTGCTTCTATTTCCTTGCATGCATCGTTGTAGTACTTTTCCTTGTCCTGTCTTGCTGCCCGTTGGAAATCTCTGTTGAGTTCTGTTATTGTCTTTCTTTCTCCTCTGGCTTTAGCTTCTCTGCGTTTCTGGGCAATTTTCAGAGTTTCTTCCGTCATCCATTTTGGCCGTTTTTGTTTTTTCACCTTTTGTAGAGACTTCTCGCTTTCTTCCAACACAACCTTCTTGATGTCATTCCATAACTCTTCTGGAGCTCTGTCATTTGTATCTAAAACAGCAAATCGATTTTGCAGGCAGTCACTAGTAATGTGACCCAAACCATGTTACTAGCATGGGCTTAATAAACATGGCTCTATATCAACTGGTTCACCTTTATCCACATTTATTCACATCTTCAAAGAAATGTAACAGATGGGTGGGACAAGACTTCTCTTGGCTACATCCATGTTGACTTTGTGTTATTAAACCATGTCTATGTTCAGTAATTGTTGTTCTTCATAATAATTTCTACCATTTTGCCTGGCACCTTCATTGGGCTTGCCAGTCTAGTTTCCCAGATCACTCCTGGAGCCCTTTCTAAAAACTGATTTATGTTGTCGACCCTCCAATCTTCAGACGATTTTAATAATGGGTTAAAAATTACTAACAGCTGCTCTGCTAAGTCATCTATGGAGTTCTTTCAGCACTCTTGGGTGTATGCCAGCGGGTCAAAGTGATTTGCTACTTTATAGTTTGTCAATTTGTTCTACTATATCTTCCAGGTTCACCGAGATGCCATTCAGCTCTTCCTACTTGTCACCTTTAAATAACTTTTTTAGCATGGGTAGCATATTCACATCTTCTTCGGTAAACACCAAAACAAATAATTCATTTGGTCTCTCAGCTACGGTCTTGTTCTCCTTGAGTGCCCCTTTTTCTTCTTGATCAGCTAATGGTCAAACTGACTCCCTCAGAGACTTCTTGCTTCAAATGTACCTGAAAAAATTTTGTCTCTATAGTATGCTTGTTTTGAATGTTTCTTTTTGACTTCCTTATCAATGCTTTGCATTTCAATTGCCCCTGCTTATGCTCATTCGTATTTTCTTCATTTAGTCCCTTTTTCCATCTTTTAAAATTTGTACAGTTGTGGTCAACATTATTGGCACCCTTGCATTTTAGGTATGTTGTGTACAATATCTTCAGAAATAGTTGAAAATATTCCAACTGTATGTCATCATAATATTTTAATAGTATGCTCCAAGGTATAAAACAAAATAAAAAAGGTGCGTGTGTGCCTTACACATAGTAATTCCTGAGAAAAACACAAAATAGGATCTGGATAGGATTAATGGCATCCTTCACTATTTGGTTGCACAACCCTTGGCAGTGATTACATCCTCCAAATATTTCTTGCAGCCATCTATAAGTTTCATACAACTGTCTGCTAGTAGATTCTCCCACTCTTCAACTGTGATTTGTTCGAGTTCATGAGTATTTCCAGGATTCCTTTAACGAATGGCAGATTTCAGTTCTTTCAAAAGGTTCTGATTGGACCGAGATCAGGAGTCATTGCTTGCCAGTTGAAAACAGTCCATATGTTCCTTTTTAACCATTCTTTTATGTTTTTGGATGTATGTTTTGGGTCATTGTCCTACTGGAGGACCCATAACCTTCAACCCAGATCTAGCTTTCTGACACTAGGTAGAACATTTTGCTTCAAAATACCTTGGTAGTCCTCTGACTTCATGATTCCTTTAATACGTTCCAGACCTCCAGTTCCTGAGGCAGCAAAACAGCCCTACAACATTATGGAACCTCCCCCATATTTAACTGTAGAAAGGGGGGTTTTTCCCCCATTATAAGCTTCATTTCTTCGCTTGTAAATGTATCGCTGGTCTGCATTGCCAAAGAGCTCAAGTTTGGTTTCATCTGTCCACAGAACATTTTCCCAGAAGGATTGTGGTTTCTCAAGGTGGATTTGGGCAAAGATCAGGCATGCCTTTTTATGTCTGTCTTTGAGCAGTACAGTCCTTGCTTGGCCTTCGCCAATGAAGCCCTTCTTTGTTTAGTGTGGTCATTATAGATGAGGCCACTGTATAGTATGTGATTTAGCCTTGGACTGTAAAAGAACAACTTGTACACAACAGACATTTATTTATTTATTTATTTATCAATTTCTTCTATACCGCCCCTTCCAGAGATCAAGGGCGGTTTACATAAAACAGTTAACAATTTTGTATACTTTAGTATACTTTACATGGAATGGATTGGAACTATGTTTTCCTTGCCCCACTTGCTCTTTTGATTCAACAAACTGGTATATCCGCCTACTTTTTCGCCGATGACATTCTCCTGGTCCATCATACATCATCACTTGCTCCTGATCTTTCCCGTCTGAATACCTGCCTCGCCTCTGTTGCCGATTGGGTCACTAACAATTACCTCATCGTTGATCCTTCCAAATCCGCTGCTATTTGGTTTATTTTTTGTGCCCCCGCCCCCATTTTGGCCCCACTTATGTCGGATTCCCCCATTCCTTTGTCACCTACTATCTGCTACCTTGGGGTTACCCTGGATTCCACACTGTCCTTCCATCAACACATTTCTGGGGTGGTGCGTACTTCTCTTTTTCAGCTCCGCAAAATTAGGGCCGTCCGGTCCCTTCTCCCTCTGTCTTCTCTCACTACCCTGGTCCTTTCTCTGATAATCACTCGCCTCGACTATTGTAATTCCCTGTTAGCCGGCGTACCTCAATATCAACTCCGTCGGTTACAATTGATTCAGAATACAGCTGCTCGCTTGCTTACCCGGTCATCTCCTCGGGATCATGTCACTCCTTGCCTCCTTTCCCTTCACTGGCTCCCTGTCAAAGTCCGCTATATGTATAAACTTCTCATCATCACCCATAGGGCACTCTTCACTGGTACTCCTCAGTATCTGGCTGATCTTGTCTTCCTTCAACCCACACCCCGTCTGCTACGTTCCGCACATGGAAATCGTTTGTTTCTGCCATCTCCCACCCATGCTCACCTTGAGTCTACTCGTCATGCCTCCTTCTTCTTTGCTAGTCCTGCTTTATGGAATTCTCTCCCTCACTATATTCGCACTGAACTATCATTTTCCCGCTTTAAGTCTCTCCTCAAAACATATCTTTTTTGTCAGGCCTTTGATCTCCCCACTCCCTCGCCCGCTGCTGCTCCACCGTCCCTTGCACTTCCTCCCAATTCCTCCCCATAGAGCTGTTCAATCGCGCACGCATACAGGTCTCCACCCCCACCTTGGGGCTCCTACCTCTCCCTATATACCCACCTGTTGTGCCGACTGTCCTTGGTTTGCCTTCTATCGTTTACCCCCCGTCTATTGTCTCTTATGTTGTTATTGACCTACTACCTTATCTGCTGTCCTTTCTTTTCTTTCTGTTACTATTTTACTGCTTTCCTATCTACTTAATGGCGTTCCTTTCTACCTTTTTTTTTTCTGCAGTCATAATATTTGTATTGTACACCGCCCTAATACCTTGGTGAGGGGCGGTATATCAAATATGTCAAATAAAGATAAAGATAAAAGATAAAGATTACATAAAACAATAAAATGGTCGGAGAACATTAGATAAAACAATGTCTGAACTAAATTACTATGAACTATTTACAAAGCATAATAATTAACATATATGTACGTTCTTTCTCAATCAATCATTTTTCAAACTGTGAAACTCAAAAT
The DNA here is from genome assembly GCA_033557465.1 of Ichthyophis bannanicus. NCBI lineage: Eukaryota > Metazoa > Chordata > Amphibia > Gymnophiona > Ichthyophiidae > Ichthyophis > Ichthyophis bannanicus. Next base: position 1,855,104,603 of record CM066032.1, on the reverse strand, counting down.
GTCATTTATGTAATCATATGCCCATGTAAACTTCTGTACATTGGTAAGACTTGGAAAAGCCTCAAGCCAAGGATAAAAGAACACAGATGCTACTTAAAAGAGAATTCTGAATTAAGGTTTTTGTTTCAAAGAAAATTAAACAAGATTGGAGACGTGGAGATATACTGAAGACAAACCTTTGATACATACGGAGCAAAGATATACAGTATCTATATTTTCATCATAAATACCTCAGCACGGAATGGCCTCAATTTAGAGATTGATGCCGTTCTCTGATAAGTTATCTCAACTAGTATGCCGCCTTTAAGTTTTTTGGTCTCGTTATCTTCTTAACCTTTGGGATGCTAATTGTTTTTTAGTTTCTTTATTTTTAATACATCCCATTTATCTGGATCTTTTCAATTTGACGTTTTAACATTATTGCTTACTTTATACATGACATAACAATTTTCATTTCCCGAATGTATCTATTTTATCAGTTATGATTCCTTTATAAGATAAAATTTGTCTATTCATTTTGATTAACGATTTGTCTATACTATTGCAATAGGAGTAGCATGAGTGTATCAATACCTTCTTTTCATATAGACTGTTTTCTAGTATCTCTTTTAGAAGATTAGAAGTATGCTACTTATAGTATTTTGTTTATTTGTCATATATTTACTAAGAGAAACTCTGTTAATAAATAAGCATCAATGAAACAGACGCTGCTCTGAGAACATTATGGGGTATGTTTACAAAGCAGTGGTAGCGGTTTCTGCTGCTTAGTAAACAAACCCCTAGATTTAAAGAGACTTCCTGCTTCAACTATGCTGTTAATATGACCAGATGCATCAGTATTGCAACTATAATATGTATGCAGACACTATGATCTATGAATATTGCACACATCATTGTAAGTAAAAGAAAGAAGATTATGACAAAACCATAAAAAATAAAATGTTAAAAATGACAATGGGTGCTGTTTTTTTTTCCAGAGTGGCAGAATTCTCCTGGGCACTTTGGAGAGGTGAATAAGATGGGGTCCAAACCAGAGTCCCGAAAAGCATAAAAAAAAATACCATGGCTGAGTGTCTCACTTCACAAGATGGCTGCAGCGCAGGGCTGGGAGGTTCTCAACTCGGTGCAGCCAAATCAGTGACCCTACACACCATGGAGAATGGGAACGATTAACTGCCCGCCCAATCAGGCACGGAGGTGATTTTGGCTACAGTCAAGGAGGGGAATGAAGAACTTGTGAGAAACTAAGCTCCATACAGGGAGAGCTACAAGAGGCCAGGGCCGAAATACAAGCCACAACACAAAGAATTGAGCACGCCGAACAGAGAATGGCGCGCACTGAAGATGACATATTGGAACTAAAAAGAGATCCCATGGGTTGTAATAGAGATTTACGGCCAAAATTGATGACCTAGAAAACAGATCGCACAGGAAAGAATATTCCACACCACATATATACACCACATAGGCACACCCCACATTTCACATCCCCATTATCCACTCCAAACCAGACACAGAATAAACACACCATTATACAATACAATATACCCCCGGGTCCCACACTCAAATCATCATAAACAACACAGCAGATTAATATGCATCAACCCAACACAACCACACAAAGCCGCTTACAACCTCAGCAATCACACAACACTTACATGCATCCTCATCAACGCAAGGTCAGTAAGGAATAAAATCCCAATAATCACAAATATACTAGACGAAGAAAGCCCCGACCTCCTCTGCATCACAGATACCTGGCTCTCCCCCACGGACAGCGTCCTAACAAATACAATACAAATGCAAAGTTATGACCTATTCAACTGCACCAGAGACTCCAAAAGAGGAGGCGGTGTGCTCATACTATGCAAATCAGTGCATAAAATCACACCCTCCATAGCTACCAACATGGCTGGAATGGACATCCTCACGGTCCAGAACAAGAACTTCTCCATATGCCTTATCTATAGGCCATCAGTTTTAAATGAACCTCCACCATTTAAATGACCACAGAAGTAAGCCAAAAAAAGAAAGAAGAAAGTCATTGAAAGTCCACCATTAGATTCTCCCAAACTTTTCAGTTTACTTGTGATTAAATCATTTTTTTGTCAGGACCAGCCGGCATGAGTGGGGAGAGGAAAAACTTCCCCCCTCAGCGTCGGGAGGGCCCTTTTATTCAACAAGTATTAGTCCCTATAACCATTAATAATAGTGTAACAAACACTTATCTGACGGCCGCCAACACCAGACCTCAACAGCCTAACTCACATCCTGGAATCAGCCTGCACAGCCTCCTCCTCCAAACTACACATCATCCTAGGTGACTTTAACCTCCCTTCACTCGACCACTCCTGGGAAATCTCTTTCCTCGACTCAATAACTGATATCGGCTTCGGGCAAATCATAACTGCACCCACTCACAACAAGGGAAATACCCTAGACCTTGTTTTCCTCCCTACCATGAGCGCGCAACACGCTCGAAACACCCCCCCCCCCCCCCCATCTATATCTGCTTTTTCCTGGTCTGACCACCACCTTATAACCTTCGAGATACCACTAAGGAGCACCAAGGCCAACAAAGAAAAACACCCAACCCCACACCAAATGGTTCACCAGATTCAACAAAGACACCTTCCTCCACAGTATCATACCCCAGCTCTCAAAGGATACCACCGACCTAACCACCTTGCTAATCACATGGAACACCACCATACAAAGAGCAGCGTCCCACCCTACTAATCATGCAAACCACCCACCAAAACGCACAGAAAAATGGTACACCCCAGAACTCCTAAAACTCAAGAGACAACTGAGAAAACTCGAGAAGAAATGGCGCACATCACAAACTCAACAGAACAAACTCCAATACAACAACTTACTCACAGCCTACAAGGACACACTAAACAAAACTAAAAAGGAGCACTACACCAGAGTCATCAACCAGGCCCTGAATCGGCCCAGAGAGCTATTCGCCATTGTTTGATCCCTAACAAAAACCAACAAAACGACTCAGACACCTGCAGCATAGAACCTTGCACCCTCGCCAACCATTTTGCTGACAAACTCAGAAGCAAAAACCACTTGACCCCCGAGCAAATCCCAATATCTGGACCACCTTCCACATGCTGGACAAAGAACACCTCCTAAAATTAATATCTAGCATCAATACAACCACTTCCCCCCTGGATCCATGCCCTGTATCATGGATCAAAGCAACCAAAACTTAACTCGTCCCATATCGCCTCCATATAATAAACCAATCCCTACTCCAAGGAAACATGCCCGCTGACCTAAAAACATCCTCTGTTCTCCCAGTACTAAAAAACAAGACTCTAAACAGGAACGAGCCAAGCTCCTACAGACCAATTGCAAACATCCCATTTGTTGCGAAAATAATTGAAAAAAACTGTCCTTAACCAACTCCAGGATTTCCTCGACATCAACGCCCCCCTGGACACCCACCAATACGGTTTCCACCCATTCCACGGTGTCAAAACCCTGCTCCTAGCCCTAACGGACAACCTTATCTGAGGCATAGATAATCCCAACCATGCCTTTCTCCTAGTCTTCCTAGATGTTGCCTCAGCCTTTGACAACATAAACCATAAGACCCTTATCATAAGACTGAACCACCTTGGCCTGGGCGGTATGGTTCTATACTGGTTAAAATCATACATCACAGACCGCAAGCTCCGGATCCAAATAGGAAAAGAATCCCTAAATACTTTTCCACAAGAACAAGGCATACCTCAAGGCTCCACCCTCTCCGCCCTCCTATTTAATCTGTATCTACAACCCATCACTCAAATATTCCGAAAACACAACATCCAGTACTATATCTATGCAGATGACATCATGCTGTCACTCCCGATAGATGTAAACAACCCCACCTACAACAACCTAACTGAATGCATCAAAGAAACCGACTCCTGGTTAAAATCCAGAAATCTCAACCTAAACTGCAAAAGAGACAGAGGCACTTCACATCACAAGGAACCGAGACGTAATACTACCCCAAACCATCACCATCGACAACACCAAAACTGCAGTCAAGCAAGAAGTTAAATACTTCGGCATAACCCTCGACACGTCACTGAGTATGATACCCCACCTGAAACAAACAGCCAGAACAATTCTATACAAACTGAAGACCATACAGCATCTAAGACCCCTCCTTGAAGAAAACGACTTCAGAGCAGTCATCCAAGCCGTCATCACCCCCCATTTTGACTACTGCAACAGCCTGCTGCAGGGTCTACCAGAAAAAAAACATACACATACTTCAATGAACACAAATCACAGCTAGAATCACATGCAAAGCCAGACAAACCGACCATGTCACACCACTTCTGTATGGCTTACACTGGCTCCCAATAGAAAGCCATATAATATACAAACTACTTGTGACTACATTCAAACTCATCAACAATGTTGCACCCTCCTTTCTCTCAACCCTCCTCCACACCCCTGCGAACACCAGATCCCGTAGGGAAAATGCACTACACTCCATAATAGTCCCTCCCTATATCCGCAAAATGAAACAAATCACCAGCTCCAGAGCTTTTTCATACACTGCTCCCTACCTCTAGAACTTCCTCCCACTGCACATCCGTGCAACAAAAGACCTCATAGACTTCAGAAAACAGCTCAAAACCTACCTCTTCTCCATGCATTACGGTAGTGAAAGCTCACACCTAAAAGCCCACACACCGCCAGGCTAGCCCATCACCCATTACAACCATGACAAGGCATGCCTAAGACCAACCAATACAAACACAAAGACCTCCTGCACGGAGTCTGCCTGTACATAGTTATGTCCTTAAGCTACTATATCTAAAATTGTTTAGAAACCCAAGTTATCCTGTACAAACGTTGTCCCCCGTTCTATGTAAAATGTTATCCTGTTAAATAAATAAATAATAGGACTAGCAGAGGGGGAAGAAACTCAAAGTATGGAAGACTTTATAAGCGGCTGCTCTGGGAGTTATTCAGCGAGCCCCCTCTCCCTGCTGGTTGTGTGGTTGAGCACATCCATAGAGTTCTCGGCGGCCCCGCCCAGGCAGGGGAAAGGCCCAGACTGGTCCTGACAAAAATTCTTAATTTCCAGCATAGGGACTGGATACTGCAGCAAGCGTGGAAAACAGATGCTATCCCTTATAAAAATCTTAAGATCTGGATTTTCCCAGATTATAGTGCAGACTTAGATCGACAGCGGCAAACCTTCTGGGATGTGAAGAAAAGGCTCGCATGCCATGGGGTTTCACAAGCACTGCTCTACCCAGCTAAAACTACGTGTCCAGTGGAAAGGCAAGCAACTGTTTTTCACAGATCCTAAGGAGGTGAGGGAATTTTTATCTCTTCACTTCCCCGACAATCCTCAGAGAATGCATGGCAGCAGCACAAACCGGGTAAAGGGACCCCTCCAAATAAAGATGCTTTAATGAGACAATATGAAGAAAATCACCGCAAAGTAGTACAAGCATTTGCCCATATTGACTCAGAAGAAGGCGACCACTAAAGGGAGACCCCTCCTTAAAGTCAGGGGGCTGAGGGGCGCCGCTGCAAAAAGCAAGATAATGCAAAACTGGTGCGGGGGAGCAGGGGCCTCGAAGCTCCTCCTTGTTGGACAACAACTTATCCCATGTTAGACCTAAGACTGATGGCTGGCTGACCAAGGCCCCGGCTCAGACAGGTAGCCCTGGTAAGAGGACGGACAATCGTTAGTCCCCTGGGCGGAACTGTGGAGTGATGGAAGAGTGCAGCCACCGGAATTTCCCCCCCTCCCCTAGAAGAGGGCTGGCTCACCACACCGCTCACAGGATGTCCTTCAGTCGGACCACTGGACTCCAATTTTGTTAGGAATACGGTTAAAAGTGAGATGTTATTGTTACATGCTGCTGTGTGTTGGGTGGGTGCTTTGGGGAGTGAGGCGGGATTCTGTGATTGATGTTGGACGAGAGTAGTGATGAGTATTAAAATGACTTCTATCGATGTAAGAGGGCTTCAAACAACGAGGCGTAGAAAGTTTGTGCTGAGAGAGCTGCCCACGTATCACTCAGACGTGTATCTCCTGCAGGAAACCCACTTGGCAGGTGGAGACCTGGGGAAACTGAGGTCAAGTTGGATGGCAGAAGTCCATCACTCAACCAAATCCATGAACAGTTCAGGCATAGCAATCCTGTTCAAGAAGGAATGCCCCCACCAGATATTGCGGAAATGGAAAGATGAGCAGGGCAGAGCTCTGGCGTTAGAGGTAAAATTCTCCACTGTTATCATGTGCCTTAGTCAATGTTTATTTATATTATATAAGAATGAAACTCCCTCTGCCCATTCACCAAAAAACTAATTTTTGTCGGATCGTTTGCCCTGCGAGGGAAACTTTCCCCTCTCTCGTGGCAAACCCTCCTTTTAATCATATTTTTTAAAAAGAGTGAAATCACCCTTAAAATCCGAGGCACGATATAAATCAACCTCAGTATCTAGAGAGACAAAAAATGAACCAGGTTTATAATACACTAACGTGTAACCCTGGCATTCTCCAGTGAGAAAACCAATGACTTAGCTGCATAAATGGTCCATTATGTCTCCCGAATCATAGCAGATCCGTCAATCTTCCAACTCACAGACGTTCATTAGAAAGGTACATAACGTCATGTTTCGAACTGCGTTCCTCTTAGTTCTTCATCACACCATCAATGTCCTGATTCTTCAATACTCATGCTGGAGTTTTAAACCTGCCTCGTTTCCATCAAAGTGATGAAACGGGCCAACATTGGTCAGACAAAGGAATTTATTTATTTTATTTATTTAACATTTCTTATATACCGCCTTTCATGATATCAAGGCGGTTTACATTGAACAAACTGAAATTACATTGAACAGGGCATTATAACTTGGAGATAACTATTTTACAGGGAACATGGGCTATGGAGGGTTAAGTGGCTTGCCCAAGACCACAAGGAGCACCTGTGGGACTAGAAACCCCAGTCCTTCCGGCACAAGGTTGCTGTCCTCTAGTGGGATTTGAACCCCCGACCTTCCAGGCCTGAAGTACCTTGCCCCAACCACTAGGCCACTCCTCCACTCAATCTATCAAGGTCCACCAATCCAAAGATAAGTTCAAACCCACAGGTGCAACAGACCGGAGAGTGTAAATCCACCATTGCTCTTTGAATTGTAACTTTTTCAACCGATCACCCCCCCCCCCCTGTACTTGAGCCAGAATAAAATCAATGACCCGCCAGGTAAGATCTTCAAAGACATGTGCCAATTCCAGACAATGTTGAGCTAGCGGAGCTGTTAACACCTTATTCCTGATACGAGATCTATGTTCCAACAGCCTGCACTTAATAGAACGGGATGTATGACCTACGTACACCTTAGAACAGGGGCATAAAATTATGTAGACCACATAGGCGCTACCACAGGTCGTCCGATATCGATTATGAATTGTAGTGCCAGTAGTGGTGTCCTGCCAACTAATACCCTCCAATGTGGAACTACAAAAATCGCATTGTCCACACTTAAAATGTCCACCATCAGAGTTATCCCATCAATCTCTATAAGAATGTATCAACATGTCAGCCATATTGCGACCTCTCTGAAAGGCTAACATCAGGGGTTTACGAAAACACTCATGAAGTTATAAAGTTTCCCAGTGTCTCTTTAAAATCTTCACTATTTGTGTCAAATTAGGCATATAAGGGAGAATCCCCACAAAAGGCTTTATCTGAGGGGTAGACTGACTTTCTCCATCCTCCCACCATTCTGGATGATTAAATCGGGCCCTCCGATAAGCCCGATGAATGATCTCCAAAGGGTAACCCCTCTCATATAAACGATTCCAAAGATCTCGTGCATGCCGTTTAAATTGTTCCAATGTGGAGCAAATCCGACGCAAGCAAAGAAACTGTCCAATGGGTAAACCTTTCCGCAAAGCCCGGGGATGAAAACTCTGATAGTGTAGTAAAGTATTTCGTTGGACAGGTTTGCGATAAAGAGTGGTCTGCAATAGATTCCCTTCCTTGTAAACTACTAAATCCAAAAATTCAATAGAGGTATTATCATATTTCAGTACAAACTGAATGTCCCCATCCAATGTGTTTATCCACTTAAAAAATTGCTGTAAATGATGTTCGGTATCTGCCCAAAGAAAAAAGATGTCATCCAAATAACGAGTCCAACATCTAATGTGTGAAAACCATGAAGAAGAATAAAGAAATTGACGTTCAAATTGCGCCATAAACAAGGTAGCTAATGATGGGGCCACCGTCGCTCCCATCGCTATCCCGTGAGTCTGTAAATAAAATTGATTATCAAACAGAAAAAAATGTCAATGTTTAGGCACCCAACACAGGGCAGCGCCAATTCTTATAGGAGGACAGAGGGATAGTCAACCCTCCTGGTGTGGTATAGGGGAGATTTTAATTTGGCACCAAGCAGTGCTCTGGACTGGACCAGTCAGACGGGAGGGGTGGAGCGAGTGGTCAAAATTATACACCACCTGTGTAAGCAATATGGGTTGGTGGACATATGGAGAATAAAAAAATCTGGAAACGCGGGTGTATACGTGCTACTGTCAGGCACACCTCCTACTCTAGAAGAGATTACTTTCTTCTCAATCCATTGCCAGGCCCACTGATCACAGAATGCAGTATTGATTCCATTGTGTGGTCTGACCACGCCCCCGTTCACCTATGTGTTGGGGGGAGAGGGTCTGGTAGAGTGGGAGGGTGGACCTGGCAGCTCAATACTTCACTGCTGGGAGGTAGGGCCCAGACATTAGAGATAGAAAATCAAATAAGGCTCTGCCTACAGGAGAATGATAGCGAGGAGGTCACCTTTGCAATTCTATGGGATGCCTTGAAAGCAGTTATACGGGGCAGTCTAATAGCACTGGGAACTCACAGGAAGAGGGAGCGGGAGAGGAGACGGAAAGATCTTTAAGAGGAGCTGCTCAACTTAGAACGGGAGTATATAGCAGTCCTGATTCAGGAACTGGCAGGTAGCTTGGCTATGAAATGAGGAGAATTGAAAGCCACCTGATAGAACAAGTGGAGCTTCTCCAAAAAAGGACGAACTCTCTCTATTATGCTTGGAGAGGGAAAATAGACAAATTGTTAGCCCAGCAGCTCAAGCAGAAATAAGCACAGATGATTATTCTGCAGATCTGAGATACAGCTGGGAAACTGCTAAATGATAGAGAAGGCATAGAACGTACTTTCCTCCAATACTATTCCTAGTTATATACCTCAGAAAGTAAGGCAGATGATGCACAGTTGGGGGAATACCTTAGGAATAGGATACGGCGTCACCTAACGGAAGAACAGAGGGAATGGATAGAGAGCCCCATCATGCCCCTTAAGGTTCTACAGGCCATTTTCAGTCTGCCAACAGAAAAGGCTGCAGGCTCTAATGGGTTCCCCCCAGAATTTTATAAGACTTTTGGGAGGGTCCTTTCTCCCTTACTGAGCCGAGTCTTTAACCAGACACAGGATATGGGGGAACTCCCACCATCCTTTTTGGAGGCTCACATCACCTTAATACACAAAAAGGGCAAAGACCCAACATCCCTGTGCTCTTACTGGCCCATCTCCCTTCTTAACACGGATGCAAAATTGCTGGCCAAGATTTTTGCAAGGAGATTAAACAGGGTAGTGCCCGATCTCATTCACATTGATCAAACCGGTTTCATCTCCGGGCGTAACTCTGCGGATAATGTTAAAAGGATGATGGGATTGGTAAACCAGTGCGCTACGAGGATCAAGCAGCCAACGGTCTTTATGGTCCTGGACACTGCAAAGGCATTTGACCATGTGGAGTGGCCATTTCTGCTTGCTACACTCAAACACTTCAACTTTGGATCTAATTTCCTATCAGTAGTTAAAGCATTATATAGTAACCCCATGGCTTCTTTACGTATAAACAGCATCCTTTCCTCACACATCCCCCTGAGCCGTGGAATGAGGCAGGGCTGCCCCTTGTCACCCCTCCTTTTTGCGCTTTGGTGGGATCTTTTTGTTCAGGCCCTCTGGGAAAACACTCAAGTAAAAGGGGTGGCAGTAGGCGAAGGAGCACAAGGTCGCAATGTATGCAGACGATACTTTGCTGCTTTTATCACATCCAGAGCGTTCCTTGGAGGCATTTCAGATAGAACTTGAGGCATTTGCAGACGTCTTGGGGTACAAACTAAATACCACCACGAAGATCAAGACCTTGAAGGGATGATCAGAGAGTGTACCAATGGGAGACAGACCACTTGTTGTATTTGGAAGTCCGGATCCCAATAAGACTAGAAAGGCTGTTCCACCTACACTTTCCACCCTTGCTTAAACGAATATGGGAGGACCTTCATAAATGGGCATTCCTATCCCCATCTTTATTAACCAGGATTAATGTCATTAAGATGAATGTCCTGCCAAGGTACATTTATCTATTTATGATGCTACCTTGTCGTATCCCAGGCACATATTTTTGTGAGCTTAACTGAATAATATCTCACTTTCTGTGTGCTGGAAGGAAAGTGAGGGTGAGAATCAGTCTCTTGATGAAACCCCGGCAAGCAGGAGGACTCACTCTCCCCAATTTTAAGATGTACTATTGGGTGGCACGAGCAAGAGTCATATTTCACTGGTGGGCGCGAACCCCGCACATCATTGGATCTCCCTAGAAGAAGCTCAAATAAGTGTACCTCATATAGGAGCAGTCCTATTCTTTGTCTCAACTGGTGGATGAGCTGCTTCAGCACCCACTGGTTTATGACACGCTGGCGGTATGGTATAAAGTTACTTGTCGATTAAAATTACACCCACCTATATCCCAGCTAGTTTCCCTAACTTGTGGAGATCTTTTTCCACCGAGCAAGGAGGACCCAAGCGAGGTTTAACTGGATGGAACAGAATGGGTTGAAAAGAGTGGTAAACTACTCTTGGAGAGAGAGGCCATTCTGGAAAAAGGCACACAGTCCACTCCTCACTTTTTCTCTCTTTTTCAGCTCCAATACTTTCTCCAGACTCATAGGGACCACTATAAGAAACCGGCCCACCGACAGAATCTTTTTTCATATGACCTCAGAAGGGAAGGGGGCACTTAGCTCAGCTCCTGGCCTACACTGCTATCAACAGAACTAGATGAGAGATCTAGGGTAATCCTGGACAGAGGATCAATGGGCAGAGATATGCTAGAATACTGGGAAAATATATATTTCTCAAACTCATTTAGCCTCTCAGTACAAAGGGCTATTTAGAATGTATCTCACAGCTGTGAAACTGCATGCCATAAACCTCCTGCAGGAGGACAGGTGTTGGAGAGGATGTGGGCAGCGGGGAACAATGTATCATATCCTTTGGGAATATGACAGGGTGAAACCCTTTTAGAAAGAGATAGGGGAGATATGTCGACAACTCTCAGAAGTAGCCCTCCCCTTAGATCCTGTGATCATGCTGTTGGGTTATCAGGAGGGACCCCCTTCGCTATGGTTGACTCACAAGAGGATGCCTAATGTTCTCTTTTTAGCTGCTTGACTGGCTACTACATGCAAGTGGAAGGACACACTGGCCCCCACAATGCTGGATTGGATCTCAAGCCTTGCAAGGATCATGGAGCTTGAATGGGGAGTCACACTTACACAGGGTACAATGGAGGACTTTGATTTATTTTATTTATATTTTCTTATATACCACACTATTCTGCATCAGTGCGGTTTACATTGAACAAACTGAAATTACATTGAACAGGGCATTATAACTTGGAGATAACTATTTTACAGGGAACATGGGCTATGGAGGGTTAAGTGGCTTGCCCAAGACCACAAGGAGCACCTGTGGGACTAAAAACCCCAGTCCTTCCAGCCCAAGGTTGCTGTCCTCTAGTGGGATTTGAACCCCCGACCTTCCAGCCTGAAGTACCTTGCCCCAACCACTAGGCCACTCCTCCACTCTTGATAAGATGTGAGCACAGTAGAAACGTTTGTAAGGGGGTGGGGGAAGGTGGGCTGAACAGGTGAATACACACACAGCATCTGATTTTATAGATCCACCCAGGAAAATAGCAGGGAGTAACGGTGTACTGCAGGGGAGGATGAAGGTGGCCGCCCCCCTCCCGGTTTGCATGACCCGTGCCTCCTACAGTCCCTTCTTCTCTCTCTTTTCCCTCTTTCTTTTTCCTTTTTCCCTTTCCCTTTTTTTCTTCCTGTTCTTTTCTTCTCCTTCTTTCTTGCCGATACCCCTGATCCCCCCCCCCCCACACACACCTCTTGCTTTCCCCCCTCTAACACTGGATCCAGCATACAGCATATCTGTTTTTGATTTTAATGTAATCAAAGGTTATAATATTCTGTTAAATGAATGGCAAATATAAGAAAATTGTCAGAAAAGTGATGTGAAGTTCAGGGGGATATTTAACAGTTTATACAGCTTTATCATTTCAATCAAAGCAGTTTACATTGTAACTTAAATTTGGTAATGTACATTTAACAGGGACATGGATAACTTGGATTTTTCTGGGCAATGGAGGGTTAAGTGACTTGCCCAAGGCCACAAGGAGTGCTAGTGGGAATTGAACCCTGGTCTCTTTGTTCCCAAGCCAGTGCTCTAACCACTAGGCTACGCTTCCACTCTGTGTTTCTTTTGTACATTGTGGAATGTTTGATCACATATGCAAACTGACAATCCTGTTACGAAAACCTTCAAAAATAAAGAGAAAAAAAATGTCTTATGTCCCTATGACATTAAACATTGATCAATATTTTAAATCAAATGTCACTATAGCAGATAACAAAATACATTATCTGCATAACAATCTTTCTGGTAAATACTGCACCTCCGATTGTTTGCTGGTATTTTGTTTTGTTCTTCTTAAGGGCTGAATTTATAAAACATTTCTTTAAATACAAATACTCCGTATACAGTTGATTGCCATTAGTTCATATTTCTTTGAAAGTCCTTAACTTTAACGCTACCCATGATTTGAGTAGCATATGCCTTATTATACATGTGTATAGCCGCTACTTGACTGCTTTATACTATATTAGCACCGCTATGATTTAATAAGTATTCAAGCAGCAGTTCAGATCTGCAACAGTATTACTTTGTTGTACTGTAATACGGACCATGACAATTTCTTTTTTTTTTCCTACAACTACAAGGTTTACTGTTCCTGGTATAGTCCCTTATGATGTTTCTTTGTAGGTGTTATAATTGATATTTTATTGAAATTACAGAAACGAGATAATTAATTTGTAGTTAAAGATTTTGACAGCCTATAACTCATGTTTTTCTTTTCATAACGTTTGAAGGGACCAGCACAAAGTTTGTGCTGAAATAAGTTGCTCTTCAATATTTGTTTAATGATCCCTTGAAGTATATTTTTCATTTGCCAATGAACATACAGCTTATTTTTTTGCTTCAGATCATATCTTTCTGATTAGTATACATTTGCACTTCACATATATATATATAATTTAAAGATTTACAATTTTAAACACAAATATTAGTTCACTATTTAAGATTGCTTTTTTAGACAGCCACTGTTCATTCACACTGATTATAATGATATATTTTTTGAGTTTTATAGTACACATTTATGGCTCTTCCCTGTTTTTACTTTGTTGCCTTCTATTATTTTTACTTATAGCTGTATACAGTGGTGCGCAAAAGTCTGGAATCACTTGTGAGTTTTGTGTTTTTCGTACTTTCTAACTTTTTTTTAAAATTTTTGCATTAGCCCAGCATATTCATCTTTCTATCACGTTAAAAGGGATACATTTGGCTATTAGAGTTGACTTTTTTGCATTTCTTGCTTCCAATTTACAGACACTGGGAGATAGCTACTGCGATTTTTGTGGATCCTGCGTCAAAAATGGATCGAGATTATCCAATATGCACACGATATTTCTAACCAATCAGGAGGCTAGTTTCACTAAACAATCACAATGCAGATATCTAGCCAACAGTGCAGCTATAAAAACGCACAGAATTTTTGAATTTCATACGCTTTCTGGATCGACCATGAAGATGACTTGGACCCTGATGTTGGAGGACCGTGTTCGTGTGTCCTTTATGAGCGAGGAAGGATTTTCAAGCCATCAGATAGCCAGGAAAGTTGGCTGCAGTCAGGGCACTGTTAAGATTGTACAGAAGAAGAAAGAAATGGGTTCAGTGGTGGACAAGCCTCGTTCAGGTCGTCCACTTGCATCAACATCACGCCAGGACTGCGCACTACGACGCATTTCACTGACTAATCGCGAGTTGACCTTTCCTCAGCTACTTCGACAGTGGTCAGACAAGAGTGAGGTCAGTGTCAGCTCATCAACAGTTCGTCACCGGTGCCTGCAGTTTGGTCTCCGGGGCTGCAAAGCACAAAATAAGCCACTGATGACTGACATACAAAGGCGCAACCAGATCGTGTGGGCGAGAAAGCACTCAACCTGGTCGACTGAAATGTGGGAAAAGGTGCTATTCAGCGATGAAAGCACCTTCTGCCTGTTTGGTAACCAGGCCCACACCTATGTGAGGAGATTGCCTGGAGGGGAATTCAAGCCTGAGTGTCTCAACCTCACTGTGAAGCATCCTTTGAAGATCATGGTCTGGGGTTGCATGGCTGCCAGTGGCGTTGGACGTCTTCACATTGTCGATGGAATGGTCAACGGGGCCAAGTACATCACCATACTGCAAAGGTGCATGGTGCCATCAGCACACCAGCTGTTTCCTTGCCAGTTCCTGTTCCAAGATGACAATGCACCCTGCCATCGCTCCAGACAGGTGAACAACTGGAAGCAGTGGAACAACATCAAGTCAATGGACTGGCCTGCCCAGTCTCCAGATCTGAATCCAATTGAGAACCTGTGGCACAAGGTGGCCTTGGAAATATCCAAGAGGCATCCGACATCAAAGCGTGAGCTAAATGAGTCATTCATTGCAGCTTGGAACCGCGTTGTCATCAACAATCACCTTGTCAGACTGGTTCATTCAATGCCGACAAGGTGCAGTCAGGTGATCAAGAACAAAAGGTGGCCCATCAAATACTGAGCCATCACTGACACATAAAAATGGCCTTTTCAAGGCCACATACATTAATTTGAAGGAAACCTGGTGTGCGTCCATAATATTTTAAAGCATACTTACAATAATATATTGTTGGCCAACGATATACATTACGCAATTTTCACAGAAAATCTATCAACAGGACAACTATGGGGAACAAACTCAGAAAATAAGGGCCAAACCAATACTAAAAGTTAGCCCTAATAGCCAAATCTATCACTTATCATGAGATACACAGAAAAAGCCACTGGGAGGAAAAAGAAATTAAGATATAAAGGTCACGAAGTTGAAAAAAACGTCAAATTTACAAGTGATTCCAGACTTTTGCACACCACTGTACATACTTCCATGCATATGTATGGGGGGGGGGGGGTAATTCATTGGTGGTGGCTAGCCACCACCACTGAACTCTGAACATGGAGATTCAATGCTGGGGCTACATCTAGATAGAGCATTAGCTAACCAGCTAGTGATGATATTCAGCTGCAGGCCACTTAGCTAAAGTGGCGAGTTAGACAAGTCATTCAGGTGCCTAACTTTTGCCACTTTGGGATAACTCACTAGAGTCTGAGTATCGCACTAGCCAGTTATCTCCGGGAGCCACCTCTGCTCCACCCTTGGAATACCCAATGCTAGCCAGCTAGTGTCAGGAAGTTTAGTGGTGGCATTCTGGGATATTCAGTGGCACTAATCGCGTTAGTGCCACTGAATAACCCGTCTAGTGCTATTTCAGCAGTTTGCATGTCTACAAACTGCCTAAATGGCTTTGAATACCCTCTCCCCTGGTTTTTACCTTGATTTATGTATACTGAAGCCACTAGGCAGAACCAGAGCTTACTCACCAGCTCGTGAATAACTGTTCACATGTTACTTAGTTCTTTATCAACATGAAGACAAATTCTCAAGCACACTTAGATGAACTTATAAATTTTATTGCACAAATGTAATACAATTCAAAAGCATGTTCAACTTAAATCAGGATAGATCATAACAATATCTTCAGGTGTGATCAAAAAGTATTGAGACTTGTTGTGTAGCTATATAACAATACATCGCACCACGATGCTATTAAGCATGCAGTGAACTAGTTACGTGCAGAGTATAGTGTGGCTGCAGCACACTTGTACTTTTTAAAATCATGTAATGTTTGGTATCGTGTAAAAGCAGTTTGTCAGATTTACGATGAGTGAAAAAATGGAACAGCGAAATTGCATTTAATTCTGCCAGAAACCTGGAGATTCGTGCAAAGAGACTTATGACAAGTTACAGCAAGTGTATGGCGATGTAAACCTATGAGTCGTGCTTGAGTTTATGACTGGTACAAACATTTCCAAGAGGGCCGCCAAAGTGATGACAGTGACAAATGTTCTGGAAGGCCATCCAGGAGCAGGAATGAAGACAAAGATGAAGCAGTGCATGCCGCAATTCACTCAAATCGTTGATTGACTATCAGGCAGCTTGCTGAGGAAATGGACATCAGTTTTGGGTCGGTACAGTCCATTCTTACAGTCGATTTAGGGACAAGACATGTGTCTGCAAAATTCATGCCGAAACCCCTGTCCCCTGACCAAAAACAAGGTTGACTGCCTGCAGTCAGGGAGTTGTTGGAATGCATTGAAAATGGCTCAGATTTCATCAAAAGATTATTACTTGTGATGGTTATGAGCCAGAAACTAAGGCTCAATCCTCACAATGGAAGACTCCAAACTCTCCCAGATCCAAGACTGCTCCTTGGAGGAGGAGTGGCCTAGTGGTTGGGGCAAGTTACCTCAGGCCAGAAGGTCAGAGGTTCAAATCCCACTAGAGGATAGCAACCTTGGGCCAGAAGGACTGGGGTTTCTAGTCCCACAGGTGCTCCTTGTGGTCTTGGGCAAGCCAATTAACCCTCCATTGCCCATGTTCCCTCTAAAATAGTTATCTCAAAGTTATAATGCCCTGTTCAATGTAATTTCAGTTTGTTGAATGTAAACTGCCTTGATATCATGAAAGGCAGTATATAAGAAATGTTAAATAAATAAAATACCTGACAGGCAATATCAAGGTCAGGCTCATAGTTTTCTTTGATTACCAGGGTATTGTTCATCATGGGTATGCTCCAAAAGGCCAAACCATCAATAAGGAGTACTACATCCAAGTTCTGACTCGTTTGAGAGATGCAGTTCGGCAAAAGAGGCCAGAGTTGCACAGCAATGGTGAATGGTTGCTTCATCATGATAATGTCCCAGCTCACGCATCACAAGGGGTAACAGATACTGTCACCATGCCTCGTAGGGAGAGACTCAGTGAGTGCCCTAGGCAGTCACCTAGGGTGTTTTGAGTCACCTTGTTGCTACTTCTTTTTAAGACAGAGAGTCAGACAGTCAAGGTGATAAAGTAAAGTGGGGTTTATTCCCGTTCCCCGGCGAATATCAATGCTTGGAATACAATAATGCAGAACTTAAACAAAACACAGCTTGAGCATATTTCTTCTCTCTTGTTCCTTGCACAGAGAGGTCTAACGCAAAGAGGTTATTTCATCATTCAGACAAATTGTACAATCCATTGGCTCCTGGTCAATGTAATTATTACTGCTTGTATCTTGGTTTATACTTGGCTGGCAGCTGACGCAGCCAGGCTCACTCATATAACAAGTGGTAGCTTCACTGGTCGGGGGAGGGTAAACTTTCCCCTCTCCCAGGCACTGCTCTAACTCGGGATTGTAAAAACCTCTTCTGTAATCGGTTCTCTTATAGCCAGTCTCTCTTGGCTCTCTCACTTGAAAGTTGGAACCCTTTTCCAGGTTAAAACCTTGCTGCCAATAAGGACTATAAAAACACCCAGTTTCACTTCCTTCCCCAATGTAAGGTTTTATCTTCTTTACCTTATCTAGGTTGCAGGCATCAGCTGTGGGGTTTTTCTCTCGTGGCAAAGTTCTAGCCTCGTGTAGCAAGTTCCTCCGAGGTTTGTAAAAACTCTTGGGGCTAGTGTTCCACTTCCTGCCTTCCAGGAAATCCTCCTGGGGGCTGTCTTGCCAGTGGTACGCTTCTCTAACGCTCCTTGGTAATTGCCTGGAGCTTTCTCTGAGAGCTTTTGGACCTCCCAGACCTTTAATGCTTTCCCTGGGATTAAAACTTCTCCTGGAGCTTTGGAACCCTCTCTGCTTCCGTGACTTGCCTGATTGCTGCTGAAACTCTAGCTGCATCGGAGTGTCACCTTCCCCTGCAGAGTCCTGCTTACTTGCTCTCAGGTATTTGTTCTGTCTCCCAGACTTTCTCTCGTAGTTGCTCTCAGCCTTATTCCTGAAGTTGTTCTCAGCGCTGTTCTCAGGGCTGCTCTCAGGGCTGTTCTCAGAGCTGTTCTGACTTCCTGGTTCTAACCAGGTCCCTTTGTACCTCCCCTCTCTGCACGTAACGTCTGCTCCTGGGGGCAGGTGCTGGTAATTAGCATCCTGGATTCTAACTGCGTCACTGTTGCAGACAGGAAAGTTCCGTTCTAACCCTTTCTTTCCTACCTGTGCTGATGGCACCGGGTGCTCAGCCCTAGCCCATTTTGAGGTGAGTTCTGTATTTTCACTAACCTCCATTGGCTCCACTGTATCACAATACATATGTAAGGAAAGTAAATAGAAACAAGAGAAAAAGAAGTGGCTGCACAAATAAAGACCAGAATGATCCATCCAGTATGCCCAGCAAGGCGGCAAGAGTAGGTGCACCTGCCGCTCCATGCAGATCGCCCCTCCCCATGCCTTTGTTTAGGGGTGTACGCACCGCTCTGTGAAGGTCACCCCTATTTGCTGAGTTATAAGACATAGTTACATTTATTTTGATTTTATCCTGTTGCTATAAAGGGATCCACTGTGTCTGTCCCATACCATTTTGAATTCTGTCACTGTATTTACCCCCACAACTTCCATCAGGAGAGCATTCCAAGCATCCACTACCCTTTTAGTGAATAAGCATTTCCTGACATTGCCTTTCAGTTTACCCCCTTGCAGCTTCATGTTATGCCCTCTAGTTTTACAGCTTCCCCATCTTTGGAAGAGATTTGTTTGTTCATTAAAACTCTTAAGTATTTAAAGGTCTCACCCATATCTTGCCTGTCCCTCCTCTCCTCCAGAGTGTACATATTTAGGTCTTCAAGTCTCTTCTCAAAAATCTTCTGACACAGCCTCCTCATTTTGGTTGCCTTCCTCTGAACAGTTTCCAGTCTTTTTATATCCTTTGTGTGATATGGTCTCCAAAACTGAAAACGATATTCCAAATGAGGCCTCACCAGCGACTTGTACAGTGGCATTAGTATCTCTTCCTTTCTGCTGGTAATTCCTCTCTGTATGCAACCCAGCATCCTTCTGGCTTTTGCCACCACCCTGCCGCATTGTTTTGCCATCTTGAGATCCACAGAAACAATCACTCTGAGGCCCTTCTCCTGGTCCGTGCACACCACCCTCTTGCCCCCTATCGCGTACAGTTCCCTTGGATTTCTGCTTCCCAAGTGCATGACACTGCACTTCTTCACATTAAATCTTAACTGCCAAGCATTAGACCATTCTTCCAGCATTTATAGATCTTTCCTCATGTTATCAGGGGAGTCCACTCTGTTGCAATTTTTCATGTCATCTGCAAAAAGATAGACTTTTCCATTCAGTCCTTCAGCAATATCACTCACAAATACATTAAACAGTACCGGTCCCAGGACCGAACCCTGGGGCACACCACTAATCACCTTCCTTTCATCTGAGTGAGTTCCATTTACCATAACCTACTGTTGTCTGTCAGTCAACCAATTTCTGATCCAGTTCATCACCTTGGGACCCATCCCCAAGCTGTTGAGTTTATTGACAAGCCTCCTATGAGGAACACTATCAAAGGCTTTGCTGAAATCCAGGTAGATCAAATCCTTTGCCCTTGATCTAGTTCTCTGGTCACCCAATCAAAGAACTCAATCAGATTTGTTTGGCAAGATTATCCTTTGGTAAAACCATGTTGCCTCAGATCATGGAACCTGTTGGTTTTGAGAAAGTCCACGATTCGTTCTTTCAGGAGCGCTTCCATTACTTTTCCCGCCACTGAGGTAAGGTTTACTGGCCTGTAGTTTGTCACCTCTTCCCTATTACTCCACTTCTCCTGTCTCCAAGGATCTCTTAAAAACATCCTTTAACGGCTCTGCAAGAACCACTCTGAGCTCTTTCAGGATCCTGGGATGTATCCCATCCAGTCCCATGGCCTTGTCCACTTTCAGTTTTGCAAGCTGTTCTAACACATCATGTTCTGTGAATGGTGTGGTATCTACTCCATTCCCATCTGTTTATTTGTCAATCATAGGTAGTCCTTCGCCAGGATTTTCTTTAGTAAAAACAGAAGTATTTGTTTAGCATTTTCACTTTTTCAATGTCACACAAATCCATTCCCAGCACTTTTGAGTCCTGCAATTCCACCTCTGATTTTCCTCCTCTCCCGAATATACCCTAAGAAAGTTTTGTTGCCATACTTCACATCTTTAATCATCTTTTCTTCTGCCTTTGATTTTGCTATTCTAATTTCTCTTTTTGTTTGATCCTGTTCTGTGTTCCTCCATTTGTGAACTTCTGAATTTTGTGAAAGCTGTGTTTTTTTGCCTTTATTTGTGTAGCCACTTCTTTGGAGAAACAAATAGGTTCTTTTCCTCTTGTTTTTATTTACTTTCCTTACATAAGTATCTCTTGCCCCTTTTATTGCCTCCTTTAGTTTAGCCCATTGCAATTCCATTTCTCTTATTCCTTCCCACCCTGCCAACTCCTCCTTCAAGTACTTGACCATTTTACTGAAGTCAGTGTTTTTGAAGTCTAGGACTTTGAGCTTGCTGTGACTGGACTCCATCTTGGCTTTTATCTCAAACCACACTGTGTGATGATTGCTGCTGCTCACATGGGCACCCACCCGGATATTCAAACACGCTATCTCCACTGGTGAGCACTAAATCCAGCATCAAGCTTTCCCTGATTGGTTCCATCACCATTTGTCTAAAGTAATGCATCTTGGAAGGCACCACAACTTTTTTACTTCTTTCCAGATTTGCAGAAGGAACAATCCACATCAAGTAGATTAAAGTCACCCAATATGATCACTTCTCCCCTCGTGGCTATCTTTGCAATATCAATAATCAATTCGCTATCCATTTCTTCAGTTTGAGTTGGAGGCCTGTAGACTACACCAGTATGGATGACAATACCATCTCCTCTTTCCAACACAATCCACAGTGTTTCTTCTTTTCGCCACGTCCCCTGCATTTCAGCAGCTTTAATATTGCTTTTGACATATAGGGCTACTCCTCTTTTTCTACTCTCTCTATCTCTTCTAAATAGATTATGGCTATATCCCATTCATGCGGTCAGCAATCTTCACAAGGTATGGTAGAAGCCTGTCCACAGCTACACTGCTACAGAGACAGAGCACTTCTCACTTGCTATTTGCAGTACTGTGCAAGTCATTAGCATTCAGCTAAACTATCATGAAGTAAAATAGCACTTCCACACTAACAATTGTTTCAGTTAGAAGGAGTAGCTTAGGGTTTAGAGCAGCAGCTTGGTAATCAGAGAGACTAGGATTCAAATCCCACTGGTACTCCTTTTGGCCTTGGGCAAGTCACTTATTTCTTCATTGCCTCAGATACAAACTTAAATTGTAAGCGCTCGGGAGACAGGGAAATACCTTTGTATCTGAATGCAACTCGCTTTGAACTACCATTGAAAAGGTGTGAGCTAAATACTAATAAATCTTCTTTTAACCCAAACTGAGGTCAATCATAAGGTAAATACACATTTTTCTCAAAAACCTTTCCAGTAGAAGACTTTATAGCTTTCAGCCTACCCTGTAGCTATATACACCACACCCAGCATTCTGTAGTTCTGATTGACACATAATACTCAGCAGTCCAAAAGAGAAATAATATTTACCTGCTAATTGTTGTTCCTTGAGGAACTCCAGTTCAGTCCCTCACCTCTGGGTTGTGCACCTCTTCCCGCAGCATGGAGAATGGGCATGTCAGAACTGTGACACCACTGTAGATATCCTGCTGGCACCTCTCACCAGCTCCCAGTGATCTAATGACAAAGCAGACTCAAAGGAGCAACAAATAAGTAGCTATAATATTAAATACAATTTAACTCTAACACTGACCTAAAACCCCGTAAATGAGAGGATAACTCTCCTTCTCCCGTTTGCAGAAATAGGACAGAAAGGAGAGAGAAAAAAAGAATACAAGGTATACTTTGCCTGGATACAGACCACATTTGCTGAACTTCTCCTACTGGATTGTAGTCACCACGCATCACAAACAGGCTTTGCGGAAGCTGACCAAAAAACCCCCGGGCGAGATTCGGGACTGAACTGGAGTTCCTCAAGGAACAACAATTAGCAGGTAAGTCTAATTTCTCTTTCCTTATCATCCCTCCAGTTCAGTCTCTCACCTCTGGAATGTAACAGAGCAGTAAAATATTGGGAAGGACCTGTCCACCTAGACCGCAAAACTGCTGACACGAAACAAGCATCTTCCGCCGCTTGAACAACCAGATGGTAATGTTTACTAAAAATATGCAAAGAAGACCAAGTGGCTGCTCTGAAAATCTCAAACGGCGGAACTAAGCTATGCTCCGTCCACGAAGCCACTTGCGCTCTAGTAGAATGAGTCTGCAGCCCCAAGGGGCACCTGACGACCTTGCAAGATATAAGCTGACGCTATTGCTTCACGAGCCCATCTGGACATTGAAGCTTTGGCCGCCGCTTCACCTTTACGCGGCCCACCAAAGAGAATGAACAAGGATTCCGAGACCTTCAAGTATCGCCGAAGTACCCTCTTAATGTCTAACAAATGCAAACTACGGTCCGACGTGGTCTCCCCCGAAACACCCAAAATGAGCAAAGAGACCGACTGATTCACATGAAATGGCAAAACTACCTTTGGTAGGAAAGACAGTATGGGACGCAACACCACTTTTTCCGTAGAAAAAGTCAGAAACGGTTCCCTACAGGACAAAGACTGCAACTCAGAGATTCGACGAGCAGAGCAAATGGCTACCAAAAATACTGTCTACAAAGTCAAATCCTTTAGGGAAGCCTGATGCAAAAGCTCCAAAGGCTTCCTTGTCAAGGCTCTTAAAACCAGGTTGAGATCCCACGGAGGAGAAATCACCCTGCGCGAAGAACGTAGACGGGATACCGCTCTCAAAAAACGGACATCGGCATGGACCCCCAAAGGAACGCCTTGCACCTTTCCTCG
This sequence comes from Ichthyophis bannanicus, assembly GCA_033557465.1. Taxonomy (NCBI): domain Eukaryota; kingdom Metazoa; phylum Chordata; class Amphibia; order Gymnophiona; family Ichthyophiidae; genus Ichthyophis; species Ichthyophis bannanicus. Next base: position 1,855,081,330 of record CM066032.1, on the reverse strand, counting down.
ATAACAAGAAATAGCTGCCAACTGCACTCTTAATGAACTGGCAGCCAATCCCTTATCGAACCCGTCTTGCAAGAAAACTCAACACTGTCGGTACAGATACTGAGGCCGGACGAAACTGACATTGAGCACACCAGTCCTCAAAAAACACGCCAGACGCTCACATATTCTAAGGAAGTGGACCTCTTTCTAGCCAGAAGCAAGGTGTCAATCACTGCCTTGGAATAACCCTTTTTCCATAACCGAGCCCTTTCAATGGCCAAGCCGTAAGCGAGAACTGATGTACCTGAGGCATTCGTAGAGGACCCTGAAGCAGCAGATTTTCCCTTAGCGGCATCCGCCACAATTCCCCATCGTATAGATGCACCAGATCGGCATACCAATCTGGAGCTACTAGAAGCACTCTTCCCCGATGAGCCTTGATGCGCTGCACCCAAAGAGGAAAAACGTAGAGGAGATCGTGAGTGGACCATTGTTGGAGTAAGGCATCTAGACCGTCCAACATTCGTTCTCGTCCTCTGCTGTAAAAGCAACTGGCTTTGGCCGACCGAAAGGTCGCCATAAGATCCATAACCGGAGATCCCCATTTGAGGACAATCTGAGTAAACACTTCCGGATGAAGCTCCCATTCTCTGGGATCCACTCGAACCCGGCTGAGAAAGTCTGCCATCACATTGTCGTTCCCGCAATGTGCGCCGCCGACAGAGCCTGAAGCCGAGGCTCTACCCAATTGAAGAGACTTTCCACCTCCATGTCCAGAGCCGCACTTCCCGTGCCCCCTTGACGATTGATGTACTCAACCGTCATGGCACTCTCCGAGAACACTCAAACCGCTTGACTCCGTAAGGTGGATTCGAAGGCCTGAAGCGCTAGAGCATCCGATCGCAACTCCAGCCGATTGATGGACCATTTGGCTTCCTGCTCAGTCCAGCAGCCTTGCGCAAAGAGCTCTCCGCAATGAGCTCCCCATTCTGCAAGACTGGCATCTGTTAACACTGGCATCCACTGCGGTTGTTCGAGAGCCATGCCCGCCACCAGATTCTGTGGACGAAGCCACCATTGAAGAGGCTTCCTGACCCGCAATGGACAGGGGAGGCGCTTGGACAAAGAGTCGTTCTGGTGAGACCATCGATAGAACAGCGACCTCTGTAAGGGGCGCATGTGAGCTCTGACCCACGGCACAACTTCCAGAGTTGCTGCCATTGTCCCTAACATGCTGAGATAGTGCCAGGCCGATGGTGCAGGAGTCCTCAAAAAATCGCGCACCAGAAGCCACAGGCCCTGGGCTTGGAGATCCGGCAGGAAAACTGATCCCACACGAGTGTCAAAGCAAACTCCCAAATACTCTAGAACTTGCATCAAAACCAATCGACTCTTGGCCGTACTGACCACCCAACCGAGACTCTGCAGGAGCTCTACTACTCTGTCTGTCACTCGCACACTCTCGGTCCAGGACTTTGCCCGAATCAACCAGTCGTCGAGATAGGGATGAACTAATACTCCCTCCTTCCGAAGAGCCGCCGCCGCCACCACCATAATGTTGGTGAAGGTGCACGGAGCCATCACCAGACCGAAGGGCAATGCCTGAAACTGAAAATGCCCCCACGGTAGCGCAAATCTTAGAAACCTCCGATGATCTGGCCTGATCAGAATGTGTAAATATGCTTCGGTGAGATCGAGAGAAGTCAAGAACTCCCCTTGACGAACCGCCACTATAACCGAACGTAAGGTCTCCATTTGGAAATGAGGCACCCGCAAACAGCGGCATACCCCCTTGAGATCCAGAATCGGGCGGAAGGCCCCCATCTTTCTTTGGCACCACGAAATAAATTGAGTATCGACTGATACCGTAGAGCTCTCGTGGAACCGGAACCACTGCTCCCAGCTGCAAAAGATGAGCCAGAGTCTTCCGTACCGCAATCGTCCTTTCCGGCCTCCTGCACGGCGACATGACAAAAGAGTCGACCACCGGACAGGCAAACTCGAGAGAATAACCTTTGCGAATGACCCACTGATTAGATGTTATCTGGACCCAGGCAGGAAAAAACTCCCGAAGTCAACCCCCTACAGGCTGAATTCCTGCCTGGGTCCACCTCGCTTCATTGTGCGTTCCGAAAACCCGAGGAAGAGGGACTAGCAAATCCTCTGCCCACTCCCCAGAATCCTCTAAAACGTTGACCTTGAGAGGAAAACTGTCCTCTTTGAAAATCTCCTAAACGGGAGGTACAAAAACACCTGAAATCCCAAGGTTGCCCACGGGAAGGTAACGGGGCTCGGCTCTGCTTTGGTTTATCCTCCCGTTATGACCCTTTTTTAATGCGGATAAATCTTTATAGATTTTTTCGAAAATTGAGAATAAAAATATTTTTTCATGATCATCCTGCAATAGATGATGGATCAATAGTGAAACCTGTGTCACATTGGTTACCTACGGAGGCGAGCCATGACCCGTTGATTTCTACATATCAGGCCCTGGTTTTACGTGATGTGGAGAGACTGGAAAAAACACCCCTGAAGAGGTTTTCAAACCTGAATAGGGAAGATTGGAAGTCTTTGAGGGAATTGTCGTCGGACCCCACATTAGTGTTCCGACGCGCAGATAAGGGGGGAGCACTGGTGGTGATGGACTCTCAGATTTATCTTCAACAATTATACACCCATATTCGGGATCTTTCGGTGTATAAATTATTGGATTCGGACCCCACAACAGTTTTAAAACACACTATTCATCTACTTGTGGAGGAAGCATTTTGTCTAGGTTGGATAACTTCAAAAGAAAAACGATTTTTGTTAGTAACTCATCCCACCATTCCTACACTGTACCTTGTGCCCAAAATACATAAATCCTTGGTTTCACCTCCAGGAAGGCCAATTGTCTCTTGTCGTAATTCAGTTTTGGAACCACTTTCGATTTTTTGCGACATGTTTTTGAAAACTGAGGCAAAAGAAGTACCATCATTTTTAAAGGATTCAACTCATTTCCTCCAGGTGATTTCCGGCTTTGTGTTTCCAAATGGAGCTTTTTTGGTGACCTTGGACGTCACCGCATTGTATACCAACATTGATCAGATGGAAGCGTTAGAACTATTGGAGCATTCCTTTCTTAAAGCTCCAGATCGATTGCCACGATCTTTTTTATTAGACTTGGCACGTTTAGTACTGACCCAGAATTATTTTCTGGTAGATGGTAACTTCTACCAACAGATCTCTGGAATCGCGATGGGGGCCACGATGGCTCCGTCAATAGCTACCCTATATATGGGGCGTATGGAAGAGGCCCTTATCAAACCATCTCCTTTATACCAGCACGTGATCCTCTGGAAGCGGTTTTTAGACGATATTTTTTTCATCTGGAAATCTGATCGTGGTTCTCTCCATAGTTTTATCACCTGGTTAAATCAATTAAAAACCAACATTAAGTTCACGGAACACATAGCACAAGACAAGGTAGAATTTTTGGATGTCTTGGTATCAGTGGAAGGTGACAGATTGGTCACCTCGCTATTTCGAAAATCAGTTCAGAGAAACAGTTTGCTTCATTATAGAAGTTATCACCCTTCCCCTTTAAAACGCGGGCTTCCTTTTGGACAGTTTTTAAGACTCCGACGCCTGTGTCATTCTATCGATGAGTTTAAAATTCACGCTTCAGATTTGAAGAAACGACTGATTGATCGAGGGTATCCTATGAAAATTGTCACTCAAGCATATCATAGAGCGAGATATACTCATCGTGAATGGTTGCTGGACCCTCAATATTCTCCGGTACGGTCCCTAATACAGGATCCAATTGTAGGAGTGCTTCCCTACATGGAACATAGTTCAGATGTAGCTAACATCTTACGGTCCCATTGGCAGATGTTGACATTACAAGCTTGTTTCCAACAACCTTTGCGTTTGGCGTTTTCACGGGGTACTAATTTAAATAACCAGTTAGTTAAGACAGCCTTGATGTTAGATCGACCAGTTCCTTCTGGTCATGAAGGAGGCCATTATTCGTGTAATGAATGCAGCTACTGTCAAAGGACAGTTTCGGGAGTGACTTGGCAACATCCTGTTACCCTACGTGAATATACGCGACGCTGGAAAACTACTTGTCAAACTTCCTTTGTTGTTTATTTGGTGTGCTGTCCATGCGGACTTTGGTATGTGGGACGTACTATTCGTTCTATGCGAAAGCACCTGGCTGAACATGCCTCACGAATCAGAAATAAAGTTCTGACGGCCCCCATGGTGGAACATTGTGAAGCTCTGTCTCATGCCTTTGAAGAATTGACCTGGACGATCATTGATCACATTCCTTTAGACCCACGGAGGGGTGATCGTGAACTTAAGTTACAGCGCACAGAACAACGATGGATTTTTGAACTGCATACCATTCATCCGTCTGGTCTAAATCGTGAAATTGATTGGGCCACTATTCTGTGATGTCAGTTCTCGTTTTTCCAAGTTTTGACCAATGGCAGTGTGGTACACCTCTGACAGTGAGGTGGTTCCCGCTTCTGATTGGGTTTCCCCTGTTTAAAGTTTTGAGTCTGCTAATGCCATTTGATTACGAAACACCCAAGCCCGCGAAGACGGCGTTTTTTGTTGTTGCACGATTGAAGGAATTGGCGCACTTGAGACAGGGACTTACCCGAAACGTGCACGTCGTGACACAAACTTTTTGGCTAGCAACTTGTGAGAAAAATGAGCAGAGTTGAGCTATTTATAAGATAAGTTATAATTTTATATTTTTGGGGTGAAAATAAAATAAAAGTAGTCTACCGTCTGGAGGGGGTTAGGTATACTGTTCTAGCCCTCCCCCGGTGGGCTCCGACAAGATAAAAATTGAAAATTAAAAATTGAGAATTATTTTTGGGTTTATGATACATGATGGTTTGATACTGGTGCGTTAGGATTTTCCATCATAGGTGGGGTTATTTTGTTTAGTGTTTTGGTTTATCCTCCAGCAAGTGACCTCCTTTAGAATCCCCCAAATCCTTGACCAGCTTATCAAGATCTTCTCCAAACAACAGCTTCCCCTTAAAAGGAAGCTTGCTAAGACGCGACTTGGAGGAACTGTCTGCCACCCAGTTCCTGAGCCAAAGATAGCGGCATGCAGCTACCAAGGAAGCCATGCTATTCGCCAAACCGCTAATAAGATCATATTGGACATCGGCCAAATATGCGGAACCTGACTCAAGTCTTGTCACATCAGCTAGCTGCTCCTGCGCTTGCTGAACTGGCTGCTGCAAACGCTATGACCAGTGAAGGCATGCTCTCGCAACCCAAGCTCCACAAATAGAGGCCTGCAGAGCCAGAGCATTAACCTCAAAAGCTTGCTTCAACAAGGTGTCCACCTTCCGATCCTGTACGTCCTTCAAAGCCGCACTGCCTTCAACTGGAATGGTAGTCTTCTTCGTGACTGCTGAAACTGCTGCATCTATACACTGAGAACAAAACACTTCCCGTTCTTGATTCACCAAGGGATAGAGACGATTCATGGACCTCACACCACGCAAAGCCTGCCTCTGGCCTGTCCCATTCATCCTGAATCGTCTGCTTAACCACACGGTGAACAGGAAAAACACGCTTGGGACTTTCGTACCACCTGAATGAGAGGATCCTCCAAACCCTCATCCTCCGCTGGTATTACCGACGAAAGGTTGAGAGCCTGAAGGGACTCCGTAATGAGCGCTGTCAGCTCCTCCCTTCGGAAGACCCGGATAATCCTTGCTTGATCTTCAGGTTCCTGAATCTTACCTTCCTCTAAATCCTCCATCCCGGCTTCCAGCTCCAGCTCAAGGTCAAGGTCCTCTGCATCCGGCCAGTCCGAACCAAGAGGCTGATCTTCCAATGACCGGGCCCTCTTAACCGGTCTACCATCACTACCATTGAACCTTTCAGTGGCCGCTTGGCCTCCTGCCACCCCAATAAGTGAGGTATCCGCGACTGCCCCCTGCTGCCGCAAACAGTAAGCCTGATGAAGCAGCAGCACAAAATCTGGGGAGAAACCCTCAAAAGCTGCCCCAGACACCATGGGAGTGGCAGAATTACCAGGCAAAAGCCAAATTTTAAGTAGGAAGAGCAGACGGAGACTCCCGCAGAGACTCCCCTTTCGCAGAAGCAGCAGCACCCTGCACCACCAGAGCAGTGCCTTCTTTATACCGATCCTGCATTTCTTGCTCCATAGTAAGCACCTCAGAAGCGCAGCGTCCTGCGTCTGAGACCGAGCCCCTATGGGCGCCACAAACCAGGCATTATGGCCACGTAGGCATTAGCGCTACGGGATCCGAGAGACTGGATGGTAAAGGAAATGGCTCCCATAGACCACCAAAAAGGGCAACAAAATAAAAACATGCAGAATCTTCTCTTATTTATTTATTTTTTTACTTTTCTGTACTGGCCCTTTAAGAGCTCCAAAACATTGAAAATTAAAAGTAATCAAAATTAATTTCAAGAACCAGAAAACTACAAGGATTAACTAAAGAAAGCTGTCAGCAAAGAAAAAGAGCACTGTGAAGAAAAACGGCGGGAAAAAGGCCCGACAAGATCCTGAGCTCTGCTAACCCACAGAACATGCTTCACACTCGGCAGCAGGCCTCAAAAACACTCACAGGACACTAGCAGCAAAGATTTAAACACTCACCTCTTCCTCCGAGACCTTCGGATCCTCTCTGCACCCCGATAAAAATAACAGGCTTCCTGTGAGCAGCACAGCTGAGAAAGGCTGTCAGCCAGCAGCAGCAGCAGAGAAACAAGGCCCGACAACAGTTTCTGACTGGAAATCTAAAGCACAGAAAACTGAGCCAGTAAGGAGATGAAAAGCCTGCTAAAGAACTCCCCTCCATGCCAACAAGGAGGGGACAGCAGACAAAGGGGACAGAAATAAACGGGAAGGAGAAAAGAGACTCCTCTAAATCCCTTCCAATCCCCTCTCAGCCCTTGCTTGCTTGCTTTTATTTATTTAATTTATTTATTTAAAGAGCTTTAAAGCTACAGATCAAAAGAAAAAAACATTATAGGGAGAAAAGAAAAACTAAAAACCCTAGCTAAGCTGCCTAAAGCTCCTTATCTGCTCCTCTGAGTCCAGCACCTAGGCTCACTGCCTCCAGCTGTATTTATTTATTTATTTAGACAGTTTTGTATACCGCCTTATCCTTCAATCAAAGTGTAGCAGCAAAGCGCAGACAAACCAATGATACCAGGAGTCTGTTCAAAAGGTCCAAATCATTTATTTGTGCACAAGTCTCGAACCAATCAATTTCAAAATGGCTGAGCAAAGTTTTCAAGCATTACAACAACTTTTATAGACTTCTGTTCCATTCTAGGTATAGAAAAACATTTCATTGGTCCCGGTAACCTCCCGTACCTCTCGTACCTCTTCTATTGGTCCCGGTACTGATAAGTTTATCCAGTTATGTCCCTCCAGTGGGCATGACACCTGCATACCCCCCTTCTAGTCCCAATTACAATGGTCAGTTCATCAACTTGTTACTTTCACACTCTCAAGGTTATAGAACCAATTTGTACGTGCAGAGGAGCTGGGCTCTGCAACTCATCTGTCAGCACTCCTAATTATTTCTTTGCAGATGTACTTTTTCTTATCAGTAACTTTTAAACATGTCTTTTCTGTATTTTTCCATCTTTCAATACTGCAGTTCTGCTTACCTAAGCTAATTCAATACTTCTACTGGGTTCTATCTTACAATAGCAGCATATTGGGGGATGTGCAAACCTATATGCCTCTCCACAGGCCTCATTTACAGGTCAAGCTAGCCATGCTGGCCTGCTTATGTTCAGACACTGTGGGTCACAGGCCTGCACCTGCCACATTCCCCCCTTTGATTAATCTCACCCTATTACTTAATAAGGTGTGAGAATTAAATCACTTTCTGAAGAATCACATCCTGGCTAAAGGATTTCTACCAGGACTGGCTGTATATAAAGCCATGATTTTTGTTGTGGTCTTCCGCTCTACTGTACTATCAATAGTGTTATGAATGGAACGCATACAACATGGGATTAAACATGGTAATAAGAAGATAACAGCAACAAGGATTAGTACCAATACGATGAAAGTCTTAAATCCTCCCACCCATGAAAAGAGGTTAGCAAACCAATTAGGAAATTTCAATGAGTGCCACGTCTGTACTGGCACATAAGCATGTCTTTGCATATCTTTAGCAATTTCTTCAACTACTTGACCTTTATCATCTATTTTCAAACAGCAATTGGTTAAGTTCAGTTTACCACATACTCCTCCTTCAGCTGCTAACAAATAATCAAGTGCTAAGCGGTTCTGATATATCGCAGTGCGCATCTGTGTACTTTGTCTAGCTAAAAGCGTAAGAGCATGACTAGTTTCGTTAGTTATTATTTCAACTACTGCTTGTAAGCGAATAATACGATTAATCATATAAATTGGGGTACGATAACCATACATACCATCATCATTCCAAGTGGCGGGTCCATAATATTCAATGATTCTTTCTGGTGGCCAATCATCACCTTGCCATTTCTCCCACTTGCCTATCTGTAAGGCCTCTCTCTTCTGTCTTAGTGCTCTTTTGTGTCGGTGGGTAGTGTATACTGGGTATCCTAATTGTTTTCCATGTTCAGTGTTTAAAAGAAAGAAAGAAGGTCTGATGGTTCCTAAGACACATGCTCCTCCCCAGTGTGGTGGGAGTTGTGCATATGCTCGGTTTCCACAGATCCAATATAGGCCAGGTGGGGCTTGCCAGGCTTGGACTTTAGCAAGGTTAGTCCATAGACCTGCAAGTTCAGGAAATCTGGCTAATGGGTTAGGAGGTTCAGGATGTCCGATTCCTGACCACCATGCTATCTTCTTGGTCATGGCATTATAGTACTTCTGGCTAAGACAGACCAGCTGTCCTACCTTTTGGGTGAACTGGGGTCCAGTTCTGGCATAGCAAAGACGTCCAACGATTGAGTGCGCTAACACCCATTCACTGGTAGTCTTGTGTAATTCAGTCTGATTGTAAATCATGGAATAATTCAATTCTTGGGCTTCCCATGGCCACTGATCTCCCATTTGGGTTCCGCCACAGAAATAACAATCTGTGATCTTGAGACTAGATACTACTGCTCCGGCTAATTCTAGAAATAAATTCTGTGAGGGGTGAGGGATCTCAAACTTATTTACATGCATGGCTTCATAAAAAGTATTATGAATATGATATTTATTTATTTATTTATTTTATTTATTTAAAGTCTCTTTTATACCGCGCTATTCAGCTTCAGCGCGGTTTACAATGAACAGTGAACATACACATTTCCAAAAGTACTTTGTGTTTACATATGAACAGGATATTCAACTTGGCTAACAGGGTAACTATGTACAACCACAATATATACAATATATACAATTTGTAGGCTGATCATGTGTTTGTATGGTTTTAGACAGTGGTGATTTGGGTGGTTTCGGCAAATGGTGCTGAGTTTCTATTGGTTTCAGGGTAATGTATGAGGAAGAGGTGGTGTTTCACGGCCTTCCTGAATTGGAATATGTCCGGGATTGATCTGATGTTGTGAGGGAGGTTATTCCAGATCACTGGTGCATAATGTTTGAAAGTCCTGCTGGATGTTGACTTGGTGCATTGAGTTATAGATTTTGGGACTATCAAGGTGTTTTGAGCTACTGACCTTCTGTCTCTGTTGTGGGGTGTCATCTGGATTAGCTCAGTTAGTGAAGTTGACGAGAGACCTTTGGTGGCTTTGAAGGTAAGCAGCAAGGTCTTGAAAGTAATTCTACCTTGAATCGGGAGCCAATGGAGTTGTTTCATTATAGGTGTGACATGGTCTTTTCTGGATGCTCCGTGCAGTACTCTTGCTGCGGTGTTCATTGCCATTTGCAGTGGGTTTAGGGTGGCTTGGGGGAGACCTTGAAGTATTGCATTTGCATAATCGAAATGCGGGATAATTAGTGCCTGATAGATAGTTCTGAAATCATCTGGCTCCAGCAGAGATCTTAGGTATCTAAGGGATCTAATTTTATGATATACTGCTCTTACAGTGTTACTTATATGAGCCTGCATATTTAGGTTCTGGTCTAGTGTGATGCCGAGGTATCTGATCGCTGATTTGGTCTGGAGGTCTGCTTCCTTCACTTTCAGTACTGTCGGGGCAGTGAAGTTACGGTTCCTTGTAATGAACATCACCTCCGTCTTCTTGTGTTGAATCCGGAGGTTTTGGGATTGTAGCCAATTGGATATTTCGTTTATGCAGCATGTTATTGGTTCGAGGTCTGGGTTTTCTGTTGCAAAAGGTGTGTATAATAGCACATCATCTGCGTATATCATGCAGTTGATGTTGAAAGACCGGATAAGGTTGCAGAGAGGTTGCATGTATATATTGAATAGTAAGGCGGAGAGGGAGGATCCTTGTGGGACACCTTGGCTTTGGTGGAATGGTTCTGATGATGTGTTTCTGGATCTTACTTGCTGCCATCTGTCCGAGAGGTAGGACCTGCACCACTCGAGTGCTTTACCAGAGATTCCTTTTTCTTTGAGGCGTTCTAGGAGGCGCTCATGGCTAACGGAATCAAACGCTGCCGCAATGTCCAGGAAGACAAGGACGAAGCCTTGGCGGGTGTTGTCGATGCCTGATATTATGCTGCTGAAGAGTGTGGTAAGAAGGGTCTCCACCCCGTGAGATTCTCTAAATCCATGCTGGCATGGATCCAGTGGTGCATTGGAATCAATGTGATCTTGTATTTGTCTCTGAACTATCTTTTCCATTATTTTTGCAAGCATTGGTATGCTTGCTATGGGTCTGTAGGATTCTGGTTTCTGTTGGTCGAGTTTGTTGTTTTTTAGTAGAGGTCTTATTGAAGTTTGTTTGAGGGTGCGTGGGAAATCACCTGTTGTGAATGATTGTTGAACTAGTCTGGATATGATGGGACTGAGGTCAGTCCGGAGTTCCTTGACCCAGAAAGCTGGGCATGGATCCGATTGCGCTGTGGACGTATTGATGGCTGCTATGGTGTCTTCGATGCATCGTCTGGATGGAGTTGTGAAGGTAGTGAGTGGTGTTTGATTGTAGGGCTGAAGGATGATGCTGGACGCTGGGTTGTTGTTTATCTGACAAAGTTTTGTTTGTAGATAATCCGCATATGTTTGAGGATGGATTCCATTAGTTTGTTCTGATGCAGGTTCTGTTGCAAGTTGCTTAACGAGGGCAAACAGGTCACGAGGTTTGTTGAGGGATCTCTTTAAAGTGTCGGCGTGGTAACGTCTCATGGTTTCAGTCACTGCGGTACGGTGCGCTGTGAGTTGTAAATTGTATGCCTTTTGGTCTGCTTCTGAGCGTGAGCGGCGCCAGCGTCTCTCAAGTTTTCTTAGTGTCGCGAGTGAGGCTTTCAAATCAGTAGAGTACCATGCTGCTGTGTGTCGCTTCGCTTGAGGTTTGTTTTTTGCTGGGCGAACCGCTATTGAACTGAGTATTTCGTTCCAGTTGGAGACTAGTTCATCAGGGTTGTGTGCTGGTGAGTTCATTAGTGGGATTGCTGATTTCAGGATTAGATCTTTGTTGAATGGTTGGAATCTTCTCGGCGGATTGTTGGACTGACCGATTGCTGTGCTTTCATCTTTTTGGACATGGCTTGGCTGAGGAATTTGGAATAGGATTAATGAGTGATCTGACCATGGGACAACGGTGATTGATATATCAGGGATGGTTGTTTCTCTGATGGTTGGATGACTTGTGGGCTTGGGTATTCAATCTGATATACACAATGGTCCCTGGATCTATTGCTCCTCCAGCAATACGTAAACCAAACTTATATCCTTGTTTCCATGCATGGGGATTGTGTATACGTAAGTGTAAGGGGTTACAAGCATCTTTCTGACATTTATCATTTGTGGTTGGCTTGGTTAAAGTAGCCATTCGTTTATCTATTTTCTCATCAGTTATACCAGTGTTCCAGGTAGCATAAAAAACACATCCCCAATACGGGCAATAGTAGTCTGCTGCTGGGGCAGTACTATAGCCTGGTTCCTTTTTGCCTGTACACTTTCTCCATCCTGTGGCACCTTCTGGACACATATACTTATGGTCATTTCGATACGCTTTCTCCCATGTACCACAGGTGGAATAACTATCTCTATTAATAGCATTGCATGCATCAAAATTCAAAACAGCAGGTTTAGTAATGTCCTTAAGTGGTGGCGTTGCAGCTAATATAGGTCCATCTGCATCCTTCCATCTTATTTCCATCGTGTAATAGGATGGATTCTGATGCGGATTATAGCATGTTTTAATCTTTCCATGAGTGCAAACATTTAGTTCAGTGGTGTTATAGATACACCGAGTTACTGTCCCCTTGCAGGTATAGTAAGAATGATAAAGCAAAGTCTGAGTTACTTTCAGTCCAATTCTAGTAGAAGTAATGCAGGCAGTGCATGGAGGTAAAGCATGAGTCTGTTCAAAACCTCCAAAGAAGGCAACCAAAGCAAAGCAAAAGTAAAGATACATGTCGATGTTGATTGGAGTTCTTCTGAATCCTCAGCTGGCTGATCTTGATCACGACGGTCTTTTATTCTTCGTCCCGTTTGCTAATGAAGCAATTTAACGGTTGCTGAGTGTTGATTGAAGATCCTCAGGTTGTCCAGTACACATTGACCAACTTTTTAGCAATTTCAGTTGGCCTGTGAAGTCTGGCTTAGTCAATGTAGTCTCAAAGTAGTGTGTCAAATCACACACAAATCAAATTGAGTTCGTTGAAACAAAACTGTTGCTGCATGGAAAACAGCAATCCTCTTCGAAAGACTTGGCTGCTGCAAAGCACTTGTGATGAAGTGTCTAAGCTGCTGGTTGCCGTCTCAAAGTAACTCGCAAGGGTGCATCAAGATGCTGTTCTGCTGTCCACTGCTCAGGTTCAGGATCAGCGGCGGGCTTGACTCTGCTGTGGTGGATCCAGGCGTCGATCTCGGCTACCTTTACTGCAGTTGGGGTAGACAGGATGACGGTGTACGGTCCCTTCCAATGGGGTTCCAACGGTGTCTTCTTCCAATCTTTGATCCACACCGAAGTACCAGGCTGGTAGGGATGCAAGGGTTCCGTCAAGTTGATAGGCAACTGGTCTTGGATCCACGTATGGAGAGTCTGCAGAACAAAACTAAGAGCTAGAAGTTCTTGTCTGGTTATTTCTGAACCAATTTGGGCTAGACTTCCTTTGATTCCCTGCACTATTGGTGGGGGTTTACCATACAAAACTTCAAAAGGGGAAAATCCTGTTGACTTTACAGGAGCTGAGCGTATTCTGAATAAAGCTATGGGGAGCACTTGGGGCCACTTCAATTGTGTCTCCTGACAAAGCTTAGACATTTGGGCTTTCAAGGTACGATTCATTCGCTCAACTTTCCCTGAACTCTGGGGTCTGTATGCAGTGTGGAGTTTCCATTGTATCTGCAAAGCTTTTGCTAACTGCTGAGTAACTTGGGAGACAAATGAGGGTCCATTGTCTGACCCTATTACTGCTGGAATTCCGAATCTGGGGACAATCTCTCTCATTAAGACTTTGGTAACTTCTCGGGCTTTCTCAGTTCTGGTTGGGAATGCTTCTACCCACCCAGAGAAAGTACATACTAATACTAATAGGTAATGGTACCCATTGGCTTTTGGCATTTCGGTGAAATCAACTTGGAGGTTGTGCATGGGGGTCACACCTCTTGACTGAACTCGGGGTGCTGTAATAAGGCCTTGCTTGGCATTATTCTTGGCACAAGTTTGACATTGTCGTGCTACTGAAGCTGATATGGTTGTCATCAGAGGGATGTAGAAATGTGGTCTGAGTGCTTTTTCCATAGCACTCTTCCCATAGTGGGTGGCTTCGTGGAAAGCTTTGACAAAGGATGGTCCTAACAGTTCAGGGATTACTATTCGTCCAGGAGGTTGACTGCCCTCTTCTGGTGGCAGCTCAATCCATCCATCTTTCAGTACTCCATTTTCTCTGTCACAATAGTAATCCAATTCTTTGGTGGTATATCGTGGGGTCCATAGATTCAAAGGTACTGGAAACAATGCTGCTTGCATTGGCATAGCTTGTGGGGCAATTTGTCCTGTCATAGCTGCTTGTCGTGCTGAGGCATCTTCAAATCTCTTCCCTCGAGCAACGTCTCCTTTTCCTGCTTGATGTCCTCTGCAATGCATGACAGCTACACGTGTTGGGGCCCATACTGCATCAAGTAACATCAATATTTCGGGACCATATTTGACTGATTTTCCTCCGGATGTGATGAGTCCTCTTTCTTTATAGAGAGCTCCATGGGCATGCAGGGTAGTGAAGGCATATTTGGAATCTGTATATACATTCAGTATAAGTTTTTCTCCTAACAACAATGCTCTGGTGAGTGCTATCAATTCGGCTTTCTGGGCTGATGTGCCTGAGGCTAGGGCTGATGATTCAAATACTTCATGTTGAGTGACGACTGCGTATCCGGCACAGCGTCGTCCATCAAGGATGAGACTGCTCCCATCAACATAATAGGTTTGGTCAGGATTGTCTATGGGCACATCTGTCAAGTCGGGTCGGCTGGAGAACACAGTCTCCATGACTTCGATACAGTCATGTTCTGGGAGTTCTTCACTGATGGGTATCAAGGTGGCTGGATTCAGGGCATGGCTCACTTCGAGTTGTATCTGTGGGTTTTCACATAACATGCTCTGGTACTTCAACATTCGGGAATTGGTGAGCCAATAATTTGCTTTCTGTTCCATAAGGGCAAGGACTGCATGTGGCACAGTGACTCGTATGTTCTGTCCTAGTGTGAGTTTGTCTGCTTCACTCACTAGTAGCGCTGTAGCTGCAACTGCTCTCAAGCAAGGTGGCCATCCTTTGGCCACAGGGTCCAATTGTTTCGATAGGTAGGCTACAGGTCGCTCCCAATTTCCCAATTTCTGAGTCAACATGCCTAAGGCATTTCCCTGTGCTTCATGTACAAACAAGTGGAAAGGTTTGTGGACATCTGGTAGTCCAAGTGCTGGTGATGACATTAATTCTTCTTTTAACGTCTTAAAGGCTGTATCCTGCTCAAGTCCCCACTCCAGTGGCGACTTTTCTTCTCCTTTTGTGACTTCATACAGTGGTTTGGCAATTTGGGCAAAGTTGGGTATCCAAATTCGGCAATATCCTGCCGCTCCCAGAAAGGCTCTGACTTGCTTTCTGGTTGTTGGAGTTGGAATTCTGCATACTGCTTCTTTTCTTTCTCTGCCTAATCTTCTGCTTCCTTGGGTGATACGAAAACCCAGGTATTTCACTTCTTTTTGGCATAGCTGTGCTTTGGCTCTGGAAACTTTGTATCCAGCTTCCTCTAGTAACTGCAAGAGATCTTTGGTGGCTAGTATACATTCACTTTCTGATACGGCAGCTATCAACAGATCATCCACGTATTGGAGAAGCACTCTCTTCCCCGGGGCTACTGGATAGCTTGAAAGGTCTTGATTCAGTGCGGCACTAAAGATGGTAGGCGAATTCTTGAATCCTTGGGGTAATCTTGTCCAGGTAAGTTGGCCCCCTCTTCCAGAGATGGGGTCCTGCCATTCGAATGCAAACAATATTTGGCTTACAGGGGCTAATCTTATGCAAAAGAATGCATCTTTCAAATCCAGTACAGTGAAATGGGTAGCTTCAGCAGGTATCAGTCCTAGGAGGGTGTAAGGATTGGGTACGACTGGATGTATGGTCTCAGCTGCATCATTTACTCTTCTCAAGTCTTGCACTGGGCGATAATCATCTGTCCCAGGCTTCTTTACTGGCAAAAGTGGAGTATTCCATGGGGATTGGCATA
Source organism: Ichthyophis bannanicus (assembly GCA_033557465.1). Classification (NCBI taxonomy): domain Eukaryota; kingdom Metazoa; phylum Chordata; class Amphibia; order Gymnophiona; family Ichthyophiidae; genus Ichthyophis; species Ichthyophis bannanicus. The sequence continues at coordinate 1,855,065,545 of CM066032.1, read as the reverse complement.
CTTTTAGTAGGCCATACTCAAGCAATCTTTGTAGGTGGCGATGAATGCCTTCAATTGCGGCTCTTGGGAGAGGGTACTGTTTGACGTGCACTGGTGTAGCACTAGGCTTGAGGGTTACAATCACTGGAGCTATATGTTTGGCTAGGCCTGGGGGGCTGCCTTCTGCCCATACTCCAGGTGGTGCATCAATACTTTTCAAAGTTTGTTCAAAATAGGTATCTTGTATCGAATCATCAATGTAGTATCTCCATTCTTCTTCTCGGGGAACTGTCAGCAGCATCACTCCTGCTGGTTTGGTTTGGGGATTTACTGTCATTTGCATTTCTCCTTGCTCAGAGAAAGATATTTGTGCTTGAAGCTTGGCTAACATATCTCGTCCCAGTAGTGGCACTGGACATTCGGGCATGTAAAGGAATTGATGAGTTACTTGCTGTCCTCCCAGACTGCATATTCGGTTTTGAAGAAAAGACTTTGTGGCTTTGGCACCAGTTGCTCCTATAATGGTGACTGCTTTTGTAGTGAATGGGGCTATCTTTTTGTCTATTACTGAATGTTGTGCTCCAGTATCAACCATAAAGTCCATAATTTGGTCTCCTATTTGTATTCCGACCATAGGCTCCTGGAGACATAAAGCAAACTTGGAGCCCGGTCTGTCCTAATCCACGTCATTCTCATCATGGGCTGGTGTGGCCAATGCTTGAATGGCTCCTCCTCTCTCTCGCTGGAATTGTTCTCGATTGGCTCCTCCTCGGCTTCGGGGATAGCTTCGTCTTTCTTCTCGCCACTGATGGCTGCTGTCGTCATCATGCTGGGCGTCTTCGAGTTGCGGGCACGTATCTCTCCAATGTCCTTCCTCTCTGCAATAGGCGCATTGGTTCACGCCTAGTCTCTGGGTCCGTCCTCCGCCTTGACCCCGCCCTCTTCCTCTGCTCCTTCGACTAGGGACACCTCCCTTTTTCTGTTCCACTATGGCCGCAGCCAAAAAATCAGCTTTCTTCTTCATCTTTCTATCACATTCTCTCTGTCTTTCAGTATCACGATTCACATACACCTTATGAGCGACTTCCAATAACTGTGTTGCATTCATGCCCGCAAACCCTTCTAACTTCTGTAATTTGCGTCTAATGTCTGGTTGAGACTGGTTTACAAAAGCAGAATTCACCATACATAAACTTCCTGGTGCCTCGGGATCATAGGGAGTATACATTCTGTATGCTTCAGTTAATCTCTCATAAAAATCTGCTGGGCTCTCATCTATCCCTTGGATAACTCCTGCAACTTTGGAAAGGTTCATAGCTTTCTGGCCCCCCCTTTTCAGGCCTTGTAAAAAGCCTTGGCGAAAACGGGCTAGGGCTGTGGATCCTTCATCTGTATTTGGATCCCATTGGGGGTCTTCATTCGGGAATTCTCTCTGAGCTGCTTCCCGACGGTCTATTATATTCTGCCCCTGTGCCGGAGCTACAGGGTTCTCTGCCATCCATTCAATAGCTGCTTTTCTAATTCTTGCTCGCTCTTCTGTCGTGAATAGGGTGGTCAGGAGCTGACGGCAATCTGGCCAAGTGGGTTGGTGAGTTTCCATAATACTAGTTACTAATTCTGTCAGCTCCTGGGGCTTACTAGTATAGGAGGCGTAATGCGACCTCCAATTTAATAAATCAGTTGTAGAGAAAGGGATATACACATAAGTTAGGGGTCCCGCTACCACTTCATCATTATCATTCTTTACGGGCACTCCCGGGACTTGCCGTAAGGGAAACAGTTTGGCTGCCATGGGTGTCTTTTGGGATCTAAGGGTTATCGTTGTTGCCTTTGCAGGAGTCACTTTCTTTTTCTCAACAGGTTTTGCTTTGGGTTTCTCTCTCACTGGCGTGCTAGTGCTAACGCTAGCTTTCTCAATTATTTGTACATTTTCCTCCTCATCTGGGGGATTCTCTCTTTCTCCTTCTTCGGTCTCCACTTCTGACTCGCTTTTTAGGTCCTCCTCTTCTTTTCCCGCTAATTCTTCATCTTTCTCTCCTCCGGGAGGGGGATCAGGGGTTGGGTCCCGCCACGGCTCTGGCCGTCTCTGGGGTTCTGGGGCAGGACGCCGGGCTACTCTTACTGGACCTGGGGTTCGGGGCTGCCTGAGAATTATTTCTGGGGAATCAGGATCTGCCAGGATGGGCTTCTTTCTGGCTTTCTTATCCTGCTCTTTCATTCTAGGCTGTTCCGTTTTCTGTCTAGAATCTGCTTTAGCTAACATTATTCTGCACTGTTCCTCATAACAGCGCTGCGCCCAAGGGGGCGGATCTTCACAAATACTTAACCAGGAATCTATATAGGGGTACTGGTCGGGGTGCGCTATCCGCACTCTACGGTGTATTGACTGAATAATCTCTACTTTGAACGTTCCCTCTCGGGGCCAGATGGGGTCTAGATCGGGCCACTCCCTAGTACACAAAATCTGCAAACGGGCTGCTGTCATTTTAATACCATAATCTCCTGAATACCCCTCTTTAAAATGGGCGATCATACATTCTAATGGAGTGTTTCTAGTAGACCCCGCCCCTCCCATTTCGATGTGTGCGCGCAACAACAGACAGAAGGGAAAAGGAGGGCGGACCGTGGGTAAGGGGTCCTCACGGCCCTGGAAACGTATAAGGAGTACAAATAACAAGACAAGACGACAATCGCTTCCCCCTTTTCGCGACCTGAACGCGGTCGCCGGTCAGGAAATGCGCTACTCAGGGGTCCGCCTTCACTTGGTCCGTGCTGCCAGACCTCTCATTCACACTTCGTTCACACAATCATGCTAGCAACGTATCCCAGAATGCATTCATTTCTACCTATTCTGACTAGTCTTTTCCAATTTCCCAATTACAAAAAGGATGGGGGTTTCACCCGGCGAATTCCCATGCGGGGTTACTCGGCCCTTCCTTGAGAGGTGATCATGCTCTCTTACCAATTCCCAATATCTCGAGATTACAAATTCCAAAGTTCCAAGTTCCAATGGCAGTACTGCGCTTTCTATTTCTGTCTAGACCCAAAATCAAAACTATACTCACCGGATCCGGTCCTCAAACTTCCCAAGCAGGCGCATGAGTTGGACCTCGGACTCCCCTCACTCGGGTTCGAGGCGTTGACTCCAGCCGGGCTCGTCACCCGCCGAGGTCCGACCAGCTCCCTCCGATACAAGGGACCGGTGGCGCCAGGGAGCAGCCCTCGTCGGAAGGGCGCGATCCCGGCAGGACCAAGCCTATAGAGGCGGAAAGTCGTGGTATATTGCCCTATATACACTTTGATTCCACAACTTCCCGGCCAACGCACCAAGGAATATGTAGCAGCAAAGCGCAGACAAACCAATGATACCAGGAGTCTGTTCAAAAGGTCCAAATCATTTATTTGTGCACAAGTCTCGAACCAATCAATTTCAAAATGGCTGAGCAAAGTTTTCAAGCATTACAACAACTTTTATAGACTTCTGTTCCATTCTAGGTATAGAAAAACATTTCATTGGTCCCGGTAACCTCCCGTACCTCCCGTACCTCTTCTATTGGTCCCGGTACTGATAAGTTTATCCAGTTATGTCCCTCCAGTGGGCATGACACCTGCATACCCCCCTTCTAGTCCCAATTACAATGGTCAGTTCATCAACTTGTTACTTTCACACTCTCAAGGTTATAGAACCAATTTGTACGTGCAGAGGAGCTGGGCTCTGCAACTCATCTGTCAGCACTCCTAATTATTTCTTTGCAGATGTACTTTTTCTTATCAGTAACTTTTAAACATGTCTTTTCTGTATTTTTCCATCTTTCAATACTGCAGTTCTGCTTACCTAAGCTAATTCAATACTTCTACTGGGTTCTATCTTACAATAGCAGCATATTGGGGGATGTGCAATCCTATATGCCTCTCCACAGTCCTCATTTACAGGTCAAGCTAGCCATGCTGGCCTGCTTATGTTCAGACACTGTGGGTCACAGGCCTGCACCTGCCACAAAAGCGGTCACAACACAATTGGGGGATACATTTTAACACGCGGGGATATGAGAGACATACACTAATACTTACAGGGAACATGGGCAATGGAGAGTTAAGTGGCTTGCCCAAGACCACAAGGAGCATCTGTGGGACTAGAAACCCCAGTCCTTCCAGCCCAAGGTGGCTGTCCTCTAGTGGGATTTGAACCCCCGACCTTCCGTCCTGAAGTACCTTGCTTCAACCACTAGGCTACTCCTCCCATGGAGACTGGACACACACTGGGGGCTGGTGGGAGGTGCCAGCAGGATATCTACAGTGGTGTCACAGTTCTGACATGCCCAGTCTCCATGCTGCGAGAAGAGGTGCATAACCCAGAGGTGAGGGACTGAACTGGAGGGATGATAAGGATTGCCCATTGGTTTGCTTCAGTTTAGTTGGTTCTGTTCCAGGACTTTAAATCACCCTTCTTGAAACAAGGGGGAATATAAGAACTGCCATACTGGGTCAGATCAACGTGCAGCAACAGTGGCCAATCCAGGTTACAAATACCTGGCACATTCCCAAAAAGACACACAGGTTCCACAGTGCTCATCCCGGGGTAGCAGTGGATTTCCCAAGTCCTCTTTAATAATGGTTTATGGACCTTTCCTCCAGGAGCTTGTCCAAATCTTTTTTAAACCCAGCTACACTAACAGCTTTTACTACATCCTCCAGTAATGAATTCCAGAGCTTTATTGCATGTTGAGCAAAAAAATATTCTCTTATTAGTCTTAAACGGGTTACATTGTAGCTTCATTGCATGTCCTCTGGTATTTCTATTTTTGATGGAGTAAACAACTGATCTACGTTTACCCGTTCCACATCATTCATTAATTTACAGCCCTCTATCATAAACCCCCTCAGCCATCTGTTTTCCAACTTGAAGAGCCCCAGCCTTTTAGCCTCTCCTCATAAGGGGTATCCTTCCATCCCTCTCACTATTTTTGTACCTTTTCTAATTCTGCTATATCTTTTTTAAGATATGGCGACTAGAACTGCCTGCAATATTCAAAGTGAGGTCGCACTATGGAATGATACAGAGGCATTATAATATCCTTGGTTTTATTCTCCATTCCTTTCCTTATGATACCTAGCATTGTATTTGCTTTCTTGGCTGCTGCTGCACACTGGGCAGAGGTTCAACGTATTATCTAGATGACTCCTAATCTTTTTCCAGGGTGGTGATTTCTAAGGTAGTACCTTGTATCGTGTAACCGTAGTTTGGGTTGTTCTTTCCTAGGGGCATAACTTTGCACTTGTCCACATTAAATTTTACCAGCCATTTAGACGTCCGGTCTTCCAATTTATCAAGGCCCTCGTGCAATTTTTCACAATTCTCTTGCATTTTAACAACTTTGAATAACTTTGTGTCATCTGCAAATTTGATCACCTCACTCGTTATTCCCATTTCCAGGTCATTTATGAATATGTTAAAAAGCAGCAGACCCAGCACAGATCCCTTTCTTCATTGAGAAAACTGGCCATTTAGTCCTACTCTCTGCTTTCTATCTTTTAACCAGTTCCTGATCCACAATACTACACTGCCTCCATGAGGAACCTTGTCAAAGGCTTTCTGAGAATCCAGATACACTACATCAACTGGCTCATAAACTGGCTACCTGTTTATTCACACCTTCAAAAAAATATAACACCTAAATCCATGTTGGCTTTATTCCATTAAACCATGACTATCTATATGTTCAGTAATTTTATTCTTTATAATAGTTTCTACCATTTTTCCTGGTACTGACGTCAGGCTCACTAGTCTGTAGTTTCCCAGATCACCCCTAGAACCTTTTTAAAATTGGAGTTATGTTGGTCATTCTCCTGTCTTCCAGTACTACAGATGATTTTAATGATAGTAATCTGTGAACTATTTAAGTTTTTTTATACCGCTTTATCATTTATTCAGAGCACTTTACACTGTAACTTAAACTTGCTAATATACATTAAACAGGGACATTGATAACTTCTTCTGAGGCAATAGAGGGTTAAGTGACTTGCCCCAGGCCACAAGGAGTGCTAGTGGGAATTGAAAGAACTGAAATATGAGATTGCAAACCTACTGTTCAACACTCTGAGATGTATACAATCTGGTCCAGGTGAATTGCTTCTTTTCAGTTTATCAAATAGTTGTAGTACATCTTCCTAGTTTATTGATATTTCTTTCAATTCTTCCGATACCTCACCTTTATATACCATTTCAGGCATGTGTAACTTTCTTACATCTTCTTCAGTAAAGACTGAAGCAAAGAATTAATTCAGTCTTTCCATTATGGCCTTGTCCTCACTTAGCGTCCCTTTTACCTCTCTATCATCCAAATGTCCAACTGACCCTCTCATAGGTTTTTTGCTAAGAATTGTTGGGATATTTTGGCTTAGGGATAGTTCTGCTCAGCTCTGCTTCATATGCCTTCTATGTCTACACTCTTGCTGGCCTGCAACGTACACAAGCATCCTGTTTATGGCACAGAAATACAGCATGTGGGCTATAAGAGAAAGTATATGTTATGAGGCCTACTATAGTCTGGGAAGCCATGTCCTGTGCAGAAGTGTTCAGAATGTGTGCCCAGAGAAATACAGGCCAATCTAAAACTAATTAGCAGAAATACTTTCAGCCTTGAAGATTACGTTTAGTGCCAAGAGAAAGCAGAACACAGGCCCGACACAGGAAGGCAGAGAATGACATGCTTGACAGCACCAGATAAGCGAGGACCTTGAAGAAAAGCAGTTTTTGGCCCAAATAATCATAGGAGGCCCTCCAAGTAGAAACTTTGCAGAAAGCTGCACGTACTCCATAGAAAAAACCCTGCATATGACATCAGAAGTGATGCAGGACTTTCTAGAACTTTGTGACAGAGAAAAATGTATGTAAGGGGGCAGCTCTCTAGCTCGGGGGCAATGTGCTCTCTAACTCCGGTACAGAGAGTAGGTTGCCTGTCACACTCTCAGACAGAAGTCTTTTGCTATCTGCATTTGTGATTTATTTTGCTTTGGTATACCAAATAAAGAGCTTTGCATCTAAGCAGAAGTTGTCTGAGCAATTTGTTGGTGATTGGCAATATTTGGGGAAACCTTTGTGAGCTACCAGGCCCCACAATTGGTGCCGAACGCCGGGATCCTGGGAATCTCTGGCCCCCTAACTTGAGTGTAGACACTCCTAAATTCAGCTAAATTGCCCTAGGATTCCTCTGACTGCACTTTTGGCTGCATTTTTGTCAGAGAGGATACCTCCTATTTTAAAACAGAAAAGCAGGAGATGTGGATACCTTCTCATTAGGAGAAGAAAAGAGATACCTTCTGCTGGTCCAGAAGATGAGGTCCTGAGTACCTGAGAGTGAACCGTCCCCTGAGCGACGATGTAGATAACCGTCCCTGTGGAACGGAGGTCCTGAGTACCTGAGAGTGAACCGTCCCTGTGTGACGACATAGATATCCCTAGGAAGACTCCCAGTGGTGAGTATTGTGTTGGATTCCTGTCTACCCCATGGACAGAAGACTTGCCCAGTTAAGAGAACCGTCCCTGAGCGATTGGTGGGTGAGTATACATATGCATATGTCTCTTATGTAATTCATGCTTTGCTGCGTATAAATTGTTAGAGAACTGTCTGTATTTTGTTGTACATATTAGGGAAAGAAAGTTTTGCCCAGACATTAGGTCTTTATATCTCCAGGAGTGATTGGTGTTTGCATGAGACTGTACGTACCTTTGGGTGCGAAGCGATTGTGTGTCCTTATCCACGGTTCCGTACTCTCGTGAGAGGGGCGGCTGGGTTTGGACGAAGCGTGAGGACAGCTTGTCTGATTGCGTCCTGGATTTTGTGCCTTCGTCCCTCTGTAAATAAAGAGGTTTTTGTAAAAAGCGAAGTTACCCGCTCCTCTGCAGATACAGAGATTCGATTTTACATCAGTAAAAGGCGGCAAAAAAGAAATTAACAGGATTTTGCCTGTAATTAAAGTGTCCCCAAACAGTGAAAACACCAGCTTTACAGACTATAGGAAGAGGGACAGTTAGGGAAAATGTTTAAGAAGAAATCCAATGAGGGGATAGATAATAAGAAAGGAGCTGAGCCCTGCCCTTCCCCTATAGATTGCCTCATTAAACAGAACCCCCTGTTGGAATCCTCAATAAAAGATTGTTCTAAAAAATGGGTGAAAAAGGATCCTACTCTCGCCTGGCCAGCGGGAGGAACATTCGACCCGTCATTTTAACACAAATTAGGGATCATATTTTATTTCATAAATGTGGTAAAGCCCAATTAGAGCACCTGAGGCATATTTCTCTGTGGATGCAAGCGGGTCCTGATCCAGTACCTTCAGTATCTGCGCCTCCACCTCCTTATTGGGCAGCCGAAAGTAAAACTATGGCAGCCATTGGTTATTCTGATCCTGTAGTGGCCCCTAAGGCTAAACAGGAGTCCTCAAAGCCCCTCTAACCGTCACTTCCCAAATCCACCCCAGGTAAATTGGTTCATGATCCAACAATCCCGGACCAAGAAATAATTGAAGCTTTGAATGATGCTGCTAATGAGGAAAGTGGAACCTGGATTAAGGTTTCTGGTCAGGTTCATCTAGAGGAATCAAAAACTCCAGCTTTCGATCCCAAGGGATATGCTAAGCGTGAGGCCGCATTAAAGAAAGCAGAGGAGGATTTAATAGCTGAGAAACAATCCTTCCTTGAGCCTAAGCAGAAAGCACTGCAACAGCTCAGCGAGGCTGGGAAGGAGGTCCCCTCACAACTTACTGAACCTGAGACGGGGATGCCGAATCCGGATGACCCCGGGTTACCGGACAATGATGATGGGGAGGATAATGATGGCCAAGATGGTCATGACTGTCAAGGCAACTTAGGGCAATAGGGCCCTAAGCAGGATGGACCTACTACACGTTATCAGAAAAAGAATAACTGCAAATTTCCTGATGGTAAACCTAGGACAGATGATAGTCAAGCAATCGGTCCTGTGTGGTCCAAACCCATGCCCCTGACGTGCTTTCATTTATAACAGAAAAGGAGGGGGGAAATGGCTACTATGTTTATCTGTGGTCCTCCTATATGTATGGCTGGACTAAGGCAAATCAGTCTCAGATGTTGCAGTGGCCATCAACGGGTTCACTTGACACAGTACATCTTAATACTGCCTGCCTCTGTATCCGTGGCGGTGCGGGAGACCCCGGCTGGGATCTCACTTACATGGAAGCAGGTTAAGGGTTTGGGAGAAATATGAGGGCCAGGAGCCCAAACATAATTTATTGTTCCCTGTCATATATACCCTTAATGGGCAGAAATATGTTCCATGGAATTTTACAGATATGGCCAGCATTGCTTCAAGCCTACCTCCACTAAACCGAGGTGGCGGAGCCTGGATTCAGAAGTTTGAAAGAGTGATGGCTGGATATAGTCTAGCCCTAGGAGATGTGAAAGCTTTGCTTGCAAAGATTCTTGGCAATAATGCCACTAATCAAATATTTGCAGGAACAGGCCTTACCGATGTCACTGTCGCTACTCACAGGTATGACGGTGCATCCTTTAATGATTACCGTCCTGTCATATGGCAGGCAGTGCGTGAAATGTATCCTACCCAACAGGATCTGACTCCTCTCACAACCCTGAGGTTTCAGCTCGGGGATGATATTAGCACCTACTTAGCAAAATTCCAAGACCTCTGGGAAACTCAGATGGAGATACCGTATGATGATCCTGGTATGGCACCCGTGTTTTTCCAAACCCTATGTAATACCTTGCCTCCCACAGTGTCAGCAAAACTCAAGGCTGTGGTGGGTCTTGGGACCAAAAAATGGCTCACACAACAAGCTCATATCTTCCACTATATCCATTCATTAGAGGAAGATACTCTGAAACCAGAGAAAGATTTAAAGCAAGCACAGGCTCGCCTCTTGAACCTTCAACTTAAAGGTCTGCAAGAGACTAAGGAGTCATCGATTCCCACCAAGTCACAAGCCCAAGACAATAATAGTAGTGATGAGGAACTTATTAAGCGCCTTAAACTAATGATTAAAGAACAGCTGAATAAATTAGATGATCTTGACTACCTTGATGATCCCTATGAGAATGATGTTCCTGACCCCTGCGATGAAGCATGGAATAGGCATGGAATAGGCATAAGGAACGTATCTACTATAATGGAGTCCAAAGACCCCGCTATCCTCCGCCACAATGCCGAGGTCCTCCTTCTTACCAGCAAAATAACTGTACTTTTGCCCCACAGTGTTGGAACTGCGGTGAATATGGCCATACTCAGCGTACCTGTTATGAGCCACGCAGATTAGAAACCTTTGACAGAAGGCGTTTCCCTTTATGGACACCTCCTCGCAATTCCAGAACCCCGCCACATGACTGGAGATCTACCTTTTACAGGCACGGCTCACATCTCAGGAACCCATGATCACGGTATTCCTTAATGGTGAGCCTACAGAAATGTTACTAGACACGGGGGCCACTTCCTCTGTATCAACTGCTTTACCACAGGGATGTCAGCTTAGCAAAAAGAAAATGACTACCACTGGTTTCGATGGTAGAGCCCTTACATCCTACCTGGACTATGCCCGTTTCCCTGAGAGTAGGAGATCAACAGGTCTGTCACTCCTTTTTTATTCGCTCCACATTGCCCTGTCAATTTATTGGGGAGAGATTTGTTGATAAAATTACAGATTCAATTCACTTATGGTCCACCGGGAGTGAAAGGCCCTGAATGGTCACTGCTTCTAAGCCCCTATGGAAGGGTTAAATCACATCCTCCTATTACCATTCATATTAAACCTGATTGAAAACCGCCAAAGATTTCACAATATCCCATTCAGCCAGATGCTTTGCAGGGATCTCGTCAGGAGATTCAGGAGCTGTTACAGCATGGCATTATTGAACTCAGCAACTCCCCTTTTAACACACCTTTGTTCCCTGTGAAAAAGCCTAATGGGAAGTGGAGAATCATTCATGATTTACGTGCACTCAATAGTGTCGTTGAACCGCAGTTCCCAGTTGTTTCAAACCCTGCTACTTTGTTAACAACAACTACTTTGTACAGGTTTCACACTGTTTTGGATCTTTCCCATGCTTTCTTTGGGATTGTTGTGGAGCCTGCATCCAGGTGCTTTCTGGCCTTTACTTTTGAGGGTCAACATTATCAGTGGACCAGGCTACCCCAGGGGTATGTGGAGAGCCCCTCCATCTTCTCTCAAGCACTGGTAGCAGATTTGTAAGAATTTCAAGCAGACCTGCCCACTGAAGCATCTCTCTTACAGTATGTGGATGATTTGTTGCTTTCCACTGCTGAAGTTGAGCTGAATTTAGCTCTCACAGACAAGCTTGTGTGTAAGCTCAGTGAATGTGGTTATCAAATTAACATGAACAAGGCACAAATATGCCAGACGGAGGTCACATTCCTGGGATTCCTAGTAGGCCAGGGAACACTATCTATCCCTTACTGAAAAAAACAAACAACATTATTTAGAACTACAGATGCCTACAACTGTTAAGGAGTTACGCTCACTTCTCGGCATGATAAACTTCTTCCGTAATTGGATCCCAGGTCACAGCCAACGCACACATCCCTTTCGAAAATATTTGAAAGGGGGGGTTAAGGGGTCCGCTGCCATCAGCCTGTCAACCCCTGACCAGACTTTGCTTCAGTCACTTCTATCTGATGGTTCGCACACACCAAGTCTCTGTCTCCCTGACTATTCAAAGGAAATGTTCCTGATTAGCTTCCACGGACCTCACATGTGGGCAGCTGTTGTTTACCAAGATGATGGTAAAATTGTGTCTTACTTATCTGGAACTTTCTCTGTTACCGAAATGGTCTTACCAGAAATAGAGAAGGGCTTAGTAGCCCTCAGTGAGGCCGTACGAAAAGCTTATAACACCTTTCACCCCTTGTGTCTCACAGTGTATTGCACTGGAGACGTGGAGGCACTGTTAAACAGTAACACCCTTCACTTTACCCCACATCGTGTGCATCAGGTCTGTGCTGTTCTTTTGCGAAGCCACATCCTTCTAAAACCATTCCCTGCCAGTCATCCTTTTGCCTATTTACAGAACCTTGTTTCTGTTACTGTTGGTGAGGAAGGAGACAAGGTCCCTACATTTGCTTTTACAGACAATATTCTGTCATATCAAGAAATGCCTTCTGACTCTGCCGTCTGGTTTACTGATGGTTCTGAAACGTCACTCTGCTCTGGCTTCAGTGCAGTACAAGTATCCCCCTCTGGTGATATATTGGATGTACTACAGTATCAATTACCAAGTGCTTACAGCGCCCAGGGTGTGGAACTCTGTGCTATTTTGGCTGTTTTGCTGCATCAGGAAACAAAGAATGTTATCATATTTACTGACTCACACTATGCAGCACAAGTACTGACGGTACTCCATCAAAAATGGTCACAGAAAGGATTTATCACCTCTTCAGCCAGTACACTTTCATACCTTGATGAGATATATCAAATCAATGAGTGCCTAGAGGAACGTAGACTCAACAATTTGTTTTTGTGCTGTGAATGGGTGCCTGCACACACACAAGGGGATTCTTTCCTTCAGACAGGCAATGCTTTAGCAGATCAGTTGGCTAAAGAAGTAACCAGCACTGAGCTTCTGACCTTACCTGTCACCCGGTCGCACACCTTCCCAGTGCCCGACCTGTCTGACTATCAAAAGGATGTCATTTCTCATGAGCTAGGGAATTGGGAGAGGTTGGGCTGTTCCCAAATTAAGAAGGTGTGGGTACACCCATCTGGGAAACTCTGTATCTGTTATGCCGCACTGCAGCGTTTAACTAGTCTCATTCATGATGTCTACCATTCCAGTGCTGCCCATATTTACGGAATGCTAGAGGACACCTTTTGGTGCCCGCACATGAAAAATCGTATTCAGGAACTGGTGTCTAAATGCCCTGTGTGTATTTTGAATGCTCAGCCCGGAGGTAAACCTCTAGTCAGAGGTCACCTTCCCATTTTGAGTGGTCCTTTTGAGTCCTGGTATGTGGATTTCACTGACATGATTCATAGATGTGCTCAGAAACGTTACCTTTTGGTGTGGGTTTGCCCTTGGTCTAAATGGATTGAGGCTTTCCCCTGCAGTAAAGAAACTGCTGAAGAAGTTGTGGAAGTTCTGCAGACACAGATAATTCCTTGATTTGGCATTCCTAAAGTAATCTATTCTGATAATGGGTCTCACTTCCGCAATGCCCTTGTGTCTGCAATCACTCAGTCTCTCCCTGTTCAATGGAAATATGTTTCTGTGTATAAGCCTACTTCTAATGGTCTTGTTGAAAGATGTAATGGTATTTTGAAAACTCAGCTCCGAAAGATTTGTGCTTCTGGTCACATGACTTGGTTGCAAGCATTACCCATGTGTTTGTTTCAGCTGCAGAAAAGCCCCATCAAGCAGCTGCACCTGACACCTCATGAAATGGCTACTGGTCGGCGCATGCGCACATATCCTCTGCCACAATCTGTGGTGCCAGTTCATGATAGTCTTTCTTCTTACCTTGCAGGTCTCCGGATCGCGCTTCAAGAAATTGCTGACCATGTAGCAACTGCACAGTCTGCCTCCAGTTCACCTCTGTCACCTTGTTTTCCCATAGGGACAACTGTTTATAAAAGAAACTGTGTTCACACATCCTGGGACTGCCCTACTTTCTCCGGACCTCACATTGTTACTGCTACCTCCCCTTTTGCTGCTCAACTAAATGATACAGACACCTGGATACACGTCAGTCATCTGAAAGCTGTGCCGGCTGTCTCAACTGCCTGACAAATCTCATTCCTCCAACAAAGACTCTTTTTCCTTGCACCATGAAGTTGCTCCATTGATCAGAATGATTGCTCTCTACCCACTCTCTCCAGAGGCATCCCTGTGTTTCCTGCTCTTCATCTCCACTGTGTATGTGCTGCTTATCATCCTCTTTCATCCTGATGGACCTTATTACTTATTTGCGTCAGCACCCAATCAGACTCTGCCTTTGAATGGGACTCACATTTGAACATTCTGTTTAGCAGTCATACTTCTTTGATCTAGTTCATTGTATACTGTTTTGTCGTGTCTTTCCCTCCGGATCAGATAAGTAACATGATTTCTTTTTTGTTATTCTCTTCTACCCTGCTTTGCTCTGTTCATAAGCTTTTGCCTGCTCCCTGCAAACAATGTATTGCCACTTCTCGCTCTGGTCACACTGTGGGCCAAACCCTCCTGTTCCACACACATTATAGGTGTTTGTCTCCTAATGTTACTACTTGTCAGTACAATGATACTACTCTCAAGGTGTGTAACATTCCTGGTCAAACTCCTATTTGCTTTGACCCTTCTACCCCGCATTCTTTTCATGAAATTGAGTTACGTTGTCACTCTGCCTCTGGTTCCCTGCTGACCTCCACCCGAGTACCCCCCAGTAAATCTGCGACCCTCCATTTTGACGCTTGTGCAGCCATTGCTTGCAACCAGCGCTGGAAATTAACTTGTGGGGGACTAAGTTGGGAACATGTATATCCAAGTTGCTCATACCTGTTCTATGTAAAACCTGTTCCTTGTAAAACCAAACAGCTTGTTGCTCTGGTCTTTTGTTATACTGTAAACCGCGCTGATACTAAATAGTGCGGTATATAAGAGCCTGTAATAAATAAATAAATAAATAATAAATAAAAACATACGTATACACGAGGACAAATATATCAAATATATGTGCCCTTATGATGCTTATAACTGGGAGGTTTGCACGAATATCAAGGCCCCTAATACTTTCACTGCCGCTTCACGCTTTTACTATTACTGTCCTCGCTGGGAGTGTGTTTATTTTTCTACCTGGGCAAAACAGGTCACCCTGGTGATGATCGCCATGCAACTCTCATTAAATTACCTGGCCCATCTGATTGCTCTATCGACAACTGTAACCCAGTTAACCTAACTATCCATTCCCCCACCCACTCTGATTGGTTGAGAGGCCAGCTTTTTGGTCTCTTGATTAAGGGTCAAGGGGTAGACCCTGGTACTTTCCTGTTTATTAAAACTCATACTAAATCCTATGTTTCTCAAGCTTCCTATGCCTTTCATTACTTTTTTGAAGAAATGAGTCGTTACTTTGAAATCCCTTCCCTTGTTAAGAACCTGTTTATAGAACTCGCTGAAACTGTTACCTCTGTTTTAAATGTTACTAATGGTTACTTCTGCGGTGGTACTAATATGGGTGATCAATGGCCCTGGGAAGCCAGCGAAATTAATTATTCTGTCCCATATAGCCGCAAACCCACTACTAGTGCTAGTGAATGGTTATTAGCCTCTGATATTATTGGTACATTTTGTATTTCTCGCTCCTCCCCTTCTTTTACTGTCCAGGTTGGGGCCCTCACCTGTCTTGGTGTACTGTTTCAAAATTCCTCTACTTCATCTCCTGCTTGGTGGTCTGGTTCTGGTCTTTCCCAGCCTTCCAACCTCTTTGCTAATTTCTCTAATCTTGCTACTATCTGGTATAATTTACACAATATTACTGATTGGTCTGCCCCTGCTGGCTTGTATTCGGTTTGTGGTAGACATGCTAATGCCAAATTACCCTTTTTATGGACTGGCTCCTGTGTCCTAGGAACCATTCGCCCCTCCTTTTTCTTAATCCCCATTCAGCAAGGTGAACTCTTAGGATTTCCTGTCTATGGTTCCCGATCTCGAAGGGACCTGCATGCTCCCTCTTGGAAAGAAAATGAGTGGCCCCCTGAGCATATTATTAATTACTATGGTCCTGCCACCTGGGCTGATGATGGCACTTGGGGCTACCGTACACCGGTTTATTTGTTAAATCGTATTATTCACTTGCAAGCTATTGTAGAGATTATAACCAATGAAACTAGCAAAGCGCTTACATTGCTTGCCAAACAACATACTCAACTGCGTTCTGCCATTTAATTTGGGAGGTTGGTTTGGATCTTTTTTCTCTTCTTTGGGTGGATTACGGGGTGTTTTAATTTCCATGTTGATGTGTATTGCCTGTATTCTTCTAATGTGTTGTGCTTTTCCTCTTCTATTAACTTTTGTACGTAAATTGATTGTCTTCTGCTAAGACTTTGTATATTGTCTCTAGAGACCAGTATGAGCTCCTTCCTCTTGCTGATCCTGCTCTATCACAAATGGTTGTTGTTCATGGCCCCTAAATTTGGGTATATCTTCCTTTGCCCCCTTAACAGAAAAAGAAAAATTGGGGAATGGTGGGATATTTTGGCTTAGGGATAGTTCTGCTCAGCTCTGCTTCATACGCCTTCTATGTCTACACTCTTGCTGGCCTGCAACATACACAAGCATCCTGTTTATGGCACAGAAATACAGCATGTGGGCTATAAGAGAAAGTATATGTTATGAGGCCTACTATAGTCTGGGAAGCCATGTCCTGTGCAGAAGTGTTCAGAATGTGAGCCCAGAGAAATACAGGCCAATCTAAAACTAATTAGCAGAAATACTTTCAGCCTTGAAGATTACGTTTAGTGCCAAGAGAAAGCAGAACACAGGCCCGACACAGGAAGGCAGAGAATGACATGCTTGACAGCACCAAATAAGCGAGGACCTTGAAGAAAAGCAGTTTTTGGCCCAAATAATCATGGGAGGCCCCCCAAGTAGAAACTTTCCAGACTTTGCAGAAAGCTGCACGTACTCCATAGAAAAAACCCTGCATATGACATCAGAAGTGATGCAGGACTTTCTAGAACTTTGTGACAGAGAAAAATGTATATAAGGGGGCAGCTCTCTAGCTCGGGGGCAATCTGCTCTCTAACTCCGGTACAGAGAGTAGGTTGCCTGTCACACTCTCAGACAGAAGTCTTTTGCTATCTGCATTTGTGATTTATTTTGCTTTGGTATACCGAATAAAGAGCTTTGCATCTAAGCAGAAGTTGTCTGAGCGATTTGTTGGTGATTGGCAATATTTGGGTAAACCTCTGTGGGCTACCAGGCCCCACAGAATGTACTTGAAAAAGGTTTTATTATGGGTATTTGCTTCTACAGCAAGCTTTTTTATCCCAAACTCTTTCTTTGCCAGCCTTAACAATGCCTTGCATTTAACTTGACAATGCTTATATTGGCATAGCAAACTCACCTATATTCTGAAATTGAGAATTAAGCCTTCTATCCAGTTCTGTCCCCAATGGATCCACCTGGCTTTCAGGTTCCATTAAGTTTCCTGGGTGTCCATTGCAGCCTACTCCCAGCTTCCCATTCCTGGCTCCTCAGATGCCTACTCCCCAGTTTTAAGCATTTACAATTTATTCCAGCATTCCAGCTGTTTTGGACTTATGGATTACACTCTCTAGTTACTCTGGCAGGGTCCTAGTCCTTCCTCCTAGCTGTTTACCTTTTATTACAGGTATTTCAACTGACTTGAGCTTATGGATGCACCTTCCAGTTAGCTCTGATCATGTTTTAGCCCTCCCCCCCCCCCCCGACTCACAGACGTAAGGTTTCACAGGGTCGCTGCAAGATGCAATTTCCTTTGCTCCTGGAGCCTCCTTTCTGCCTGGCTCACATGATTTTATACTGCCAGCTAGGACCACAATTAGTTGGCAAGGCTAGCTCCTTAATCTGCCCTAAAGTGGAGTTTAGCACCTGAGTCACAAGGGAAACATGGTTTCTTATAGCCCTTCTTTTATCGATGGTGCTAGGACTCTGACACTGACTGGAGATGCCCCTAGCATCTGAAGCATGGAACTGTACTGGCCTACACACTTGAACGCCACAATATGAATTCATGTTTAAAATCCAAGTTATTTTTTTTATGCATCATCATTTATTCATACTTTAATTATTGGGAATTTTAAAGTCTTATGATTTTAATTTATTTATTTTTATTTATTTAACATTTCTTCTATACCGCGCTATTATAATCAGCATGGTGTACATCGAACAAAAACATACTACAATGCATACAGGCAACATTGAGTTTACAATGAAACAGGAAATTAAACATGGGATAAACCAGGAAAACTATGTACAAGTTAACTCTATACTATGTACAATACTCTAACTCATTTAGATGTTACATGTGCATTTGTGGGTGGATAGAACACGTGTGATGGTTAGCGGTTGGGCTTATGTGTAGGCTGATCATTTTCTGTTTGTATTAAGGTGTTAGGGCGGCTGGGGCATGTGGGTAGCTTGCCAGTTGTGTGTTTATTTAATGTACTTTTTTGCATCACAAATTTATGATTTATAATGGTTTTAAGGTATGTTGTACGATACGTATTTATATATGGTTGCTGCACAGATTTAGGTCATTTTATGTGATATTCCTTAAGATATACCCCTGAGAAAGGCCTATGCCAAAACATGGTTATCGTAAGGTATGTGCAGGGAGTGTTTTCATGAAGATGCAATAAATCCAGTCTTTAGCATCAATATGAGCACAGAGGTGGCACTAAGTGCACTCACATTGATGGCACCCATGCTCAATGTGATGCGTCATTAACACCCACATTGCGCCTCTAACCCACTCAATCACATGCTCACCAGTTAGCATGGGATTTTTAGCATGCAGCCCTGCACTGTTAGCACAGCACACTTAGCAGGCAAACTCCATGCTAACAGCACATGTTCATAAACATGCCCCTAAATGTTGACCAGTAGATTTTCTTTTCGTACTCACTCCAATTATAAAGTCAAATTTGATCCTATTATGATCACTAGTGCCAAGTGGTCCTAACACAGCCCTTGTCTGTTTTTGTTAACTGTATTTTAATTTGTTCCTGTTTTTTGGGCATAGTCTCTTTTTAAACTGTAAACTGCCACGATGACAATTTCGAAAGGCGGTATAACCAAATCTTTTAAATAAATAAAATCCTGTAAAATTCCTCCTTCTCTAGTCAGTTCCCGAACTAGATACTCCATGCATCAGTCATTTTTGTGATCTAGGATCTTTATCTCCCTAGCATCTCTCAATGTGACATTTATCCAGTTAATACTGGGGTAGTTGAAATCACCCATTATTATTGTGTTGCCAAATGTGTTAGTTCTCCTAATTTCTGGTAATATTTCATCATCTAGCTGCTCATTTTATCTAGGCAGACAGTAGTAAGAACATAAAAACATAAGAAACGCCATACTGGGTCAGACCAAGGTCCATCAAGCCCAGTATCCTGTTTTTAACAGTGGCCAATCCAGGTCGCAAGTACACCCCTATGACTATTTTCTTCCCCTTTACACATGGAATTTCTAGCCATAGAGATAGACGAGTGATCAGAAGCTGACAAAGCAGCACAATTTTATGGTTTATAATGTGATTAATAAATTCATATTCTCTTTAAGTCCTCTTATTAGTTTCTAGGTATCTTATAATTTAAACTTCAAAATTATTACTTCCCTGATTGCTTTAATTTTCTGCTCTTAAGATCAATGATGCAGGCTCTTCTCCTGAAAAATGTTCTCCCACAAAGTGTCTCCTTGGTCTGCCTGGTGGTTTTGGATACTGTGTCTGTATTTTGTCTTTAGTGTTTGGCTTCTCTCTCATCCTTCACATTTTCTGCATTAAATAATGTATACTATATTTTTAAAAAATATTTCCTGCCAAATCAAAGTTCTTGGCAGGTAGCAAAAAACGTACATAAATCAATAGCAAATGTACATAAGAACATAAGAAATGCCATACTGGATCAGACCAAGGTCCATCAAGCCCGGTATCCTGTTTCCAACAGTAGCCAATCCAGGTCCCAAGTACCTGGCAGGTTCCCAAAAGACACACAGGTTTCACAGTGCTTGTCCCAGGGCAAGCATTGGATTTCCTGGGTCCTCTTTAATAATGGTTTATTGACCTTTCCTCCAGGAACTTGTCTAAATTTTCCTAAACCCAGCTACACTAATAGCTGTTACTACATCCTCCGGTAACAAGTTCCATAGTTTGATTACATGCTGAGTGGAAAAATATTTCCTCTTATTAGTCTTAAATGTAAATAGTTATAGTATGTTCCTTGTAACTGAAAACGACCACGTTAAAGTACTTTTCAGACCTTCATTTCTTGTAAACCTCGCTTGATCTTATGGAAAGTGCAGTATAAAAATGTTTGTTAAATAAATAATAAATAAAAATAAATGGATTACACTGCAGCTTCATTGCATGTCCTCTAGTCTTTCTACTTTTTGATGCCATAAAGAATCAATCTATGTTTACCTGTTTCACTCCATTCATAAATTTATAGTCCTTTATCATATCTCCCCCTCAGCCATCTCTTTTCCAGGTGGAAAAGCCTAATCTTTTAAGTCTCTCCTTCCATCCCCTTTACCATTTTGGTGGCTCTTCTCTGTACCTTTTCTAATTCTGTTATATCCTTTTTAAGATCCAGTGACCAGAATTGCACACAATATTCAAGCTGCGGTCGCACCATGGAACAATACAGAGGCATAATAATATCCTTGGTTTTATTCTCCATTCCTTTTGTTGATTCCTAACATTCTATTTGCTATCTTAGCCGCTGCTGCATACTGGGCGGAGGGTTTCAACATATCATCTACGATGATACCTAAATCTTTTTCCTGGGTGGTGGTTCCTAATGTGGAACCTTGCATAGTGTAATTGTAGTAATTGTTCTTTCCTAGTTACATAACTTTGCACTTGTCCACATTAAATGTCATCTGCCATTTGAATGCCCAGTCTTCCAATTTATCAAGGTCCTCTTGCAATTTTTTTTATAATCCTCTTGTTTTAATAACTTTGAATAATTTTCTGTCATCTGCAAATATGATCATCTGACTCATTATTCTCATTTCCAGTTCATTTATGAATAATGTTAAAAAGCAGCAAGCCCAGCACAGATCCCTGGGGTACTCCATTATTCACCTTTCTCAATTGAGAAAATTGGCCATTTAGTCCTAATCTCTCTTTTAACCAATTCCTGATCCACAATATGCACTGCCTCCAATTCCCATGACTTTTTAATTTGGCTACAAGTCTCATGAGGAACCTTGCCAAATGTTTTCTGAAAATCCAAGTACACTATATCAACTGGCTCACCTTTGTCTGTTTATTCACACCTTCAAAAAATATAACAGATTAGTAAAACAAGACTTTCCTTGGCGAAATCCATGTTGGCTTTCTCCCAATAGACCATGACTTGCTACATGTTCAGTAATTGTATTCTTATAATGGTTTCTACCATTTTGTCCAGTATCGATGTCAGGCTCATTGGTCTGTAGTTTCCCAGATCACCCCTGGAACCCTTTTTAAAAAATTGTCATTACAATGGAGAATGGCCAATCTTCAGGTATTACAAATGTTTTTAATGATAGTTCACAGATTACTAATAGGTCTGCAATCTCATCTTTCAGTTCTTTCAACACCCTTGGATGTATACCAACAGGTCCAGGTGATTTACTACTATTTATCAAATACTTGTAATACATCTTCCTGGTTTATCGATATACCAGAAGAATTGAAAGAAATATCACCTTTAAATACCATTTCAAGCATGGGCAACTTCCCTACATCTTCTTCAGTAAAGACAGAAACAAAGAATTCATTCAGTCTCTCTGTTATGGCCTTGTCCTTCCTCAGCACCCTTTTTACCTCTCTATCATCTTATGGTCTAACTGACTCGCTCACAAGTTTTTTGCTACAAATATCCTTGAAAAAGGTTTTGTGTTTTTGCTTCCATGGAAAGCTTTATTTCAAATTCTCTCTTTGCCTGCCTTATATGCCTTGCCTTTAACTTGCCAGTGCTTATTTTGTTTCCCATTTTCTTCATTTGGCTCTTTTTTCCATTTTCTGTAAGATGCTTTTTTTGCTACAACAACCTCTCTGATCTCACCTTTAAACCATACTGGCAGTTTTTGGGCCTTCCTTCCACTTTTCTTAAAGTGTGGAATACATCTGGTCTGGGCTTCCAAAATTGTTTAAAAATACTATCTCCATGCTTGATGCAAATCTTTAACCTTTGCAGCTGCTCCTCTTAGATTCTTCTTAACTATTTTCCTCATTTTATCATAGTCTCCCTTTTGAAAGTTGAAACATAGAAATGTGTCTCCCCCATGCATACCTGAATTAGGCCAGTTTAGGTTCTTACCACTTCAAATAAAAGTCTGACCTTGGTATCAGTGATGAAGAATTTCCTCCCATTCTTTTGGCTTTTCTGCTTTATATGTTACCATATCCTTAACCTTTTCATTCTCTGATTCAACGCAGTAAGTTACTACTGAAGTGAAGTGGAAGCATAGCCTAATGGTTAGAACAATGACCTGAGAATCAGGGAAGCCAGGTTTGAATCCCACTGCCTTGTGATCTTGGGCAAGCCACTTAGCCTTCCACTGCCACAGCTATAAATTTAGCTAGTAAGCCCTCCACGGACAGGAATATATCTGCTTACCAGAATGTAACTCTCCTCGAGCTACCACTGTAATTGGCTTGAGCTAAATCCAAAATACCTTCCCTACAATACCAATACAACTCAATAATAGTTGTTAAGATGGAACCTTATCTTGCTCATCAAGATATGAGCAAATGAATGTTTCATACTGTAAGAACAAACTCAATACAACTCATTACTGTATGCATGAAAAAAGCATAATAATATACATATCAATCAGAAGAGTATGAGCAGGATCTCTTGTGTTGAATGTTCTTTCCATGGACTTGTGCCAATCTCTTCTTAAGTTTCTATCAGGAGCTTCCTTTTCAGTCATTTTTGCTTCAGAGTGGGTGATTACAATACTCAGGCAAAGGAGGGTTGAATGACTAAAATAAAAACTCAGTCCTGTCTACATAAACAACATTTACTAAGGTTCACAGCTCCATTTTAGAGCTGCCACCAGCAGTTCTAAAACCCTGTGCAGGGAGTTTTATCAGCACTTTCCGGGCTCCAGTATAATCTGATCTGCACTGGTGAGGTGGGAGGAGAGGGAGAAGACTTAGCCAATTGAAACTGACACGTTTACTGCATGTGCCATCAGCAATACACCAACCTACATGATTAAATATGACAATTTCATAACTGAACCACTTCTTGTTCTTTACAAACATTATCTTCCACCCTATAAAGAACATTGGAAAAATAATGCATACATTATTCTAATTTAGGGATTGGCATGCATTCTAAACTAAGCAATGGATTTTTTAAAACTAATTTTGTAAGTCAAAAAAAACTTAGTAACCAAATCTGTTTGTAAGACAAGCATCCATGAAGGGCTTTACTTTTATTTTTTATTAGAATCTTTTTAACCACTTTTATAAAGACATTCACCAAAGGTGGTATACAACAGGTATCACGTGACATACTACTTACATTGTAGTAGCAGTTTAACAGCAAAACAGACAATAAGCATAATGAGAAATTTGGAGATACAACAATGTAATTTGTCTAACAAGCAACAGTATGATACAGCATCAGTAAAAGAGCAGAGCACAAGATAACATTCATATAACAGAAATATGGCAGCAGAATATAAATATGCTTTATTAGGTAGCATGATAGAACACTCAAATGATAGCTAGGATGCTCACAAATGTCAGAACAGTACAAATGAAGCACCATAAAAGCAACACTGTAGAGCAATCATAAGATAGAATACTCATATTGTTAGCTCTATACAATGAAATATCCTAATAAGCAGCAGAGGGAAGTGGGATGAAGTTTAGACATTTAGATAAAACAAAGTGTACTAGTGGTTAAAGCAAATCAGGGAAGCCAGGGTTCAATTCCCACATTTTTGAGATTCTGCCAGGTACTTGTGACCTGGATTGGGCACTGTTGGAAACATGATAATGGGCTTGATGCACCTTTGGCTTGACCTGTTTATGGAAATTCTTCAGTTCTGACACTGACACTCTTTATGACATTAGGTAAATCACTTTATCTCCCACTGTCTGTTACTCACACAGATTATAAACTCTCTGGGGAAAGAACATGTTTCTAAATACTTATCACCACTGTACTGTGTTGCATAGGTCCAGTAGTACTATAAAAATTATAAGTATTACAAAGAACATGGAAAATAGACTAAAACTGCTGTGCAGCTGGCTTAATTGTAAGACCTACTAGTTTTTCTAAATGCTCTCTGCTAAAGTAGATATTTGCATAAGAGCTGCAATTTATAGTATGAGATTTAACTGAATGCATACTGAATTCTAAGATCTCACTGTATAGAGTCCATGCCTAGTCTGCAGACAGCGTTTCATATAGCACCTTCAGATAAGAATGCCTATAGGCTAGTCTTGGCCATTTCAATAAGGGGGGGGGGGGGAGGCAGAAGCAGGAACAATGAATGACCCAGCAGAAAGAAATTAGCTTTAAAGCCTTAGCCCAGGCATCCGTGCTGAGTTTTGCTAGAAACGTGCCCATTCTGGCGTCAGGAGAGAAAAGCAGCATGCAACAATAAGCAGTGAGTGACCCACCTGAGTCCTGACTGCTCAGGTTCAGGGCGTTATTGTCAGGCCACAGGTTCTTCTTGGTCCAGGGGTTAACTTTGGGCAGGGGGGCCTCGATGAGTATCTTCTTGGCTTTCTCCCCTTCTTCCTGGGCTAGCTGCTCGACGTTCATTTCCAGCTGGGCTTTCGCCATCACCGGCACGACCGGCTGCCCCGTCTCCTGCTCCCCCTTCTCTTCCTCACCGCTGCCAGGGCAGAGGACAGAACGCAGGAGGCTGGCGGCGGGGCCCCCGGCTGGCAGGGCCACCTCAGTGGACATCGAGACCCCCCGAGCACTCGCCCACCCCCCTCCCTTGACCAACCCACAAACGTAAGGCGGTGGGGAGGGGGTGGGAAGGATCACTAAATTGTCCGGAAGCAAGGAAAGCACAAACCCCAGGAGGGATCCGCAGCCAGAGAGCGCGAGCGTTAGAGCGAAGTGTGAGCGGACATCCCCGAGGCTGCTCCCCGCAGCGATACACGCTTACACCGGATCTCCTTCTCCCCCCTCCAACCCAGCAAGGGCACACAGCCCCTCTTCTCCCGGCACCACCAAAACACCGCAGATCCTTTCCTCACAGCAACAACGGCACAATAGACGCACGGATCCCTCTCCCTGCTGCTGCTGCTCCCATAGCAATAGCAACACTAACACAGCTCTCTCCCGGCAGGGCAGCAAGCTTAACGCACACGCACACCCCGCGGAGCTCTAACTCTAAAAATTAAGATCGGCACGCACGCGGCGATCCCCGCCGAAAGAGGCAAACGCAGATCAACACATAACTCTTGCTCCCTGCTTCCAGAAATAGTCTGTCCTATTCCTCCCGTCAGCAGCACCACCACCACCACAGTTCAACCCTTAACATCCCCTGCCCTGATCCTCCTCCTACCACTGCCACCAGCAGAACTGGACCCCGGCCCACAGTCTCCCCGTACCACACCCGCTAACACCTATGATCCCCCTGAACTAACCCCAACCTCCCCTCCCTCACCCCAATCTCCCCTCCCTCACCCCAATCTCCCCCTACCACCAGCAGAACTCAACTCCAAACCCTCGATCTCCACGACTGCCCCGTCCGCACAACTCAGCAGCACCCTCCAGATCTCCCGCCACCACTTTCCGTCCCTACAGCACGGTCACGACCCGCCTGTGGTCTCCCTCTGCACAGCGCCACAACTACCCCCGCCCGCAAACAAGCGAGAGTGGGCAAGAGGCCGGCGCCTCGCCGCTTTATTTACTTACAAAGGCGCTGTCCGGGATACCGCGCGGAACGGGGGGAGGGGGAGGGGGAGGGGGCGGTGGCACTAGGTCCCCAGCTCGGCGCCTCGCGTGCTCGGGGGCGGCCGTTGGGTAACGGCCGCGCCGCGTTCTAATCACCACTTAGGCAGGGAGCAGCTGAGAGGGACAGAGACCCCGGTGGGAAAGGGGGTAGTTTCTCCCCGCCTCCCTCCACTCACACCGTGAGTCTGTCTCCCCTCTATCACCACTCTCACACCGTGACAGTCTTTCCCCCTCTAGCACCACTCTCACACCGTGACAGTCAGACAGTCTCTCTTCATCATACTTCACTCTCATACAGTGACAGTCTTTCCCCCTCTATCACCACTCTCACACCATGACAATCTCTCCGCCTTACTCCACTCTCATACAGTGACAGTCTCTCTTCATCATACTTCACTCTCACACCATGCCAGTCTCTCTTCATCATACTTCACTCTCACACCGTGATGGTCTCCCTCTCCCAGACGGTGCCAAACTCTCCTCTCTCTCAGACCGTGACAGTATTTCTCATCACACGCCACGCTCACAGTGACGCTCTCTCCCCTTTTCGCTCCACTCTCAGACTGAGTCCCCTCCCCCTCCTTCTCCACTATCAGACCGTGACTTTCTCCTTGCCATCCTTCCTTTTCAGACCGTACCAATCCCTCCCTTTTCTAGCAGTCTCCTCCCTGGGGAGGGACGTGCACCCGAAAGCCTTCAGGGCAATTTCTTCCTCCTTTACTGGTGGAGTCCAGTGACAATCACAGCGCTTTTGCTCTGCCCCTACGTAGACCCCGCCCGCTTCTTCCGGGCCACCTGACTGGGGGTTGCTGCGGGTCATGTCAATGCTAAACTCGCCGCAGCAGAAAAGGGCGGTGCTTTTGCGCATGCCTCGGACACTTCCTTATGCCACCCCGGCCTTTAGGGTCTGCAGTAAATACTACGCTTGCAGGCAGTCTAGGACTGTACGTGGTCCCCAATCAGCTTTCAGGAGATGTTTCGTGACTTGACGGCAGTCTGTGGGAAAGGATTGTCGAGCATGTGCAAAACTTTGCTTCTGCAGCAGGGAACCGGTGGAATAAATGAGAACAATCAGGAATGTCTTTCGAGTTAGCTTGTAGAATGATGTTTTGAAGTTGTTGGTGTTAAGTGCCGTCGAGTCGGTGACGACTCATGACGACCCTCTGGATAGCTATCCTAAATTGTGTTCGATTTTCAGTCAGGCGGTTCATTGTTGACAGACTGGAACCCGTAGCTGCTGTTATTGTATCGATTCACCTCATTGCTGGTCTCCCTCTTTTGCGTTGACCTTCTGCCTTGCCGAGTATGATGTCTTTCTCTAACGATCTCTCTCTCTTTGCATGATGTGTCGAACTTATGAAAGTCGAAGGCCTGTCATCTGAGCTTCTAAAGAAAACTTAGGTTTGATCTCCTCTAGTACTAACTGGTTTGTTCTTCGGGTAGTCCATAGTATACACAGTATTTGTCGCCAGCACCATAAAAGACATCAATTTTTTTCCTGTCTATCCTTTTCACTGTCCAATTTTCACATCCATATGACTTTATTGAAAATGCTGTTGTGGCTGATTGTATTCAATTAATAATACTAGGAGTCAGTTGTAGGATACAAACCAATTTTAATGTGCAGCACAGACTCAGCGGAAACAAGTCCAAGAAAAAGCTGAGCTCCGAGGTGCGGTGGCAGCTTGTTTATATACATTCTCACATATACATTTTCATTATCAGATCGAGGTAAATTCTCTATTGGTATCCAATCAGTGACCATGCCAAGCCCTCTTTCTCCACTCCAGGCCCCCCCTCCCCCTTCCCCTTCCTTGTTAAGACATATCTGCATCTGCATAGTAAGTTCTCTATCTAAAACTTCAAAGACGTACAGGGACGTTCAAAGCTTAGAGTGCGTTATCTGCAACCACAGGGTCACCTGGAGGACAACACAGAACAGATGGATCTACCAAATATGGTCTTTCCTGCTCTGTGAGGTGGGGGCCTGTCCTTCAGGCCCAGAGATGAGGCCCACCATAAGTACATTTTTAATTAATACATTTTAATTACAAGGACATTCGTGGCCCAAGGAAGGCCAGATCGATTTGAGTTCAAGGAATGCTTGAGCAAGCAGTAGAAGGGAGGGGGGAGAGGAAAGAGAAGAAATGTTCAAAAGCCATTTTTAAAAGCAGATTTTTCTTTCCAGCACTAGTCTCAAGTGGGGGTTGGTAATTCAATACTGTTATAGATACATTTCTATGCATGAGGCCTACCAGAGACCTGGTTAATTGCTAGTGCCTACCACATTCCCCCCTTTTGATTATCATCACCCCTCCAGAAAGGGGTGAGATAAAAATCACACATTAAGGGCTATCTTAGACTGTGACCTCTTCTTGAGGTAAGGTCTGATACTTCCACATAGCTAATACTCGGGCTGCAGTCTTGCGTTCAATTGTACTGTCAATAATAGAGATAAACATGCGTAGGCAAAGGGGTAGAAAACATGGAAGAAGCATACATACAGCTAGCATTAGTAAAACAGTACATACAATAGTTTTCAGACCCCCCACCCCTGTAAACATAGAACCAAACCATCCATTTAGCTCCAGTGCGTGCCAGGTCTGAACAGGTACATGAGCTAGCCTCCGCATACGGTCGGCTATTTCTTCAATGACGTGGCCTTGATCATCAATCTGCAAACAGCAGTTAGTCAGATTGAATTTTCCACATACCCCTCCCTCAGTGGCCAATAGGTAATCAAGGGCCAACCGGTTTTGGTAAATAGCAGTGTGCATCTGGGTATTTTGTTTTGCCAGGAGGGTTAATTTACCTTACTGATTTCATTAGTTATAATTTCTACAACAGCTTGTAAACGGATAATACGATTTAACATATAAACAGGAGTGCGGTATCCCCAAGTCCCATCGTCTGCCCAAGTAGCTGGGCCATAGTATGTAATAATTCTCTCAGGAGGCCATTCCTCATTATCCCATTTCTGATCCCATTGCCCTATCTTCAGGGTATCGCGCTGTTGGCGGTGATAATATACCAGGAAACCTAACTGCTCTCCTTGGGAAATGGGAATTAGAAAGAAGGACGGGCGGATTGTCCCCAGGACACATGCTCCTCCCCAATTGTCAGAAAGCTGGGCATAAGCTCGATTTCCACAAATCCAGTAGAGCCCTGAGGGGGCTCTCCCGGTATTAGTGGAGGTAAGATCAGTCCATACTGCAGTGAGTGTGGTGAAATTGGTAAATGGGTTAGACGGTTCAGTAACATTTACACCTGACCACCAGGATGTCTTTCAGGAGGTCTCGTTGTAATAACGTTGATTCAGGCATACTAGTTCCCCTACCTTAATGGGGAAACGGGGCCCAGTCCTGACTATACAGGTACGGCCAACAATGGAGTTTTCCAGGACCCATTCACTGGCGGTTCTATTAAGGGCAGTCTGGTTATATGGGACAGAGTAGTCCAGTTCCCTAGCTTCCCATGGCCACTGGTCACCCAAGTTGGTTCCCCCACAGAAATAGCAATTTGAAATTTGGAGACTGGACTCTACGGTCTCAGCCAATTCTATGAAAAGGTTCCGCACGGAGGTGGGCACTTCTATTTGGGTGCCGAGTTCATCTTCGAAGGAATGGAAGACGAAGGCAGGCTGGGAAATGTGGGATTTCATTACAAGACGAATGTGTATGAGGGTACCTGGGTCAGTGCCCTTTCCATCTATCTGGAGGCCAAAGGTGTATCCGGCGGCCCAGACACTGGGGGACGTAAGGGTCAGTCTGAGGGGGTTACAGGTGCCTGTCAAACAGTCTGACATGGCTGGTAACCGAGTCAGGGTTGCCTTGCGAGAATCCCAGTGGTGCCGTGTCTGTGCCTTGGGCCACGATGCATAGTAAACACAGTTCCAGGTGGGGCAGAAATTGTGGTTGTGGGCTCCCGGTCCGGTAGAAGATGGGGCCCTAGATGCTATGGCCAGGCACATATATTTGTCATTGTGTGTATAGGTGCATTCCTGGCTAAGGGAACCACACCTTCCCCTGTGCCATTTGTTGGCATTTATGGCTGCACAAGCATCAAAAAAGAGAGAGGCCGGGCTAGTGGGGGAGGATATTTTAGTGAAATTAAGGAGGTGGCCCACAGCTGAGTGGGAGCGAACCTCGATAACCTGATAGGTTGGACTCTGGCGTGGGTTAAAACAAGTCTTGGTTTTCCCTATCGTACAGATACTCAATTCCATACCATTATATTCACACTGGCTAACAGAACCGGTACAGCTGTAGTATGAGTGGTAGAGCAGGGTTTGGGTAATTTTTACTCCTGTTCGGGTGGTGGTTATGCAGGGGGTACAAGGGGGTATAGAGGAAATCATTCTAAAGGGCCCCAGGGATACCGCAAGTACAATATAGACTTGCATATTCATCATAGCTACACTACTACAATAAGTCTCTATATGGAACTTAAATTCTTCTCTTTTACTCAGGTTCTTCCTTTCCCACAGCTTCCGCCATGCGTAGACCTGTCAGCTGCCACGACGTGTGGCAAGAGTAGGGCTGTCGAGTCTACACCGATGGTCTCTGCCGCCTCAGGGTAAGACGCAGGGGCGAATCGGGATGGTTCCTTGAGGTCCAAAGCTGAGGATCGGTAGGTGCAGCCGGCTTCAACCGACTGGTGGATCCAAGTTGCAAGCTCCACAACTTTAACTGCCGTAGGGGTAGACAGTATGACGATGTAGGGCCCTCTCCAGTGTGGCTCCAACGGTTCTTTTCGCCACTCTTTGATCCACACTGAAGTTCCGGGCTTGAAGGGGTGCAGTGGCTCGGTCAGATTAATGGGCAGCTGATCTTGAACCCAAGCATGGAGACTCTGCAAGACAGAACCTAACGCCAACAGTTCTTTTCTAGTGATTTCAGATCCAATCTGATTCATATCTCCCTTTATCCCCTGGACAATGGGCAGGGGCCGCCCATACAAAACCTCAAATGGGGAAACTCCTAACACCTTAGTGGGAGCAGAGCATATCCTGAGGAGGGCTATAGGGAGAACTTGAGGCCACTTTAGGCAGGATTCTTGACAGAGTTTGGACAACTGGGACTTCAGGGTGCGGTTCATGCGCTCTACCTTGCCTGAGCTTTGGGGTCTGTAGGCTGTATGTAATTTCCACTGTATTTGTAGAGCTTTGGCCAGCTGCTGAGTTATCTGAGATACAAATGAGGGACCATTATCTGACCCTAAGACCAGTGGTATACCAAACCTGGGAATGATTTCATGGAGTAGGGCTTTTGTGACCTCTCTAGCCTTTTCAGTTCTCGTGGGGAATGCTTCTACCCACCCAGAAAAGGTACAGACTAGAACCAGTAAGTAACAATACCCATTTGCTTGAGGCATTTCAGTAAAATCCACCTGGACATTTCCCATGGGGGTGACTTCCATCGATTGGACCCTTGGGGGCTGAGTGGGGGCTGAGTGGGGCCTTGCCGGGCATTCTTGGCACAGGTTAAACATATGCTGGCCACTGATGTGGACAGGGGTCCCAGTAAGGGGATACAGAAATAAGGTCTGAGCTTTTTGCATGGCAGTTTTTCCATAATGTGTGGCTTAATGGAAGGCTCGGATAAAGGCAGGGCCTAGGGATTCTGGGACAACGGTAGTACCTGGGGGCCGAGCACCAGCTCCTGGTGGTAACACTATTCACCCATCCTTGTTTAATACTCCTCCCTCCTTCTGGCAGAAATAGTCTAACTTGCTGGAGGTGTATCGGGGATTCCATGTACTGAGCGGTACTGGGACAGAGGGGGCAAGGACTTGTCCGGATATTGCTACTTCTCGGGTTGTCACGTCAGCTAGCCTATTTCCCCGTGGCACCTCCCCCTTCCCCTTCTGATGACCTCTGAAATGCATTACTGCAAACTGTTTGGGGGCCCACACAGCATCTAGTAGGGCCAGAATTTCAGGACTGTATTTGATGGACTTGCCCCCTGAGGTTATCAATCCACGTTCCTTGTACAGGGCTCCATGGGCGTGCAGGGTGGTGAAGGCATACTTGGAATCTGTGTAAACGTTCAAGCGGAGCCCTGTTCCCTTTATCAGTGCCCTTGTGAGGGCTATAAGTTCAGCCTTCTGGGCTGAGGTCCCTGGGGCCAAAGCTGAAGACTCAATCACCGTGTCCAGGGTCACCACTGCATAGCCTGCAAAGTGTCGTCCATCGACAGTGAGACTGCTCCCATCTACGAGGAAGGTCCTGTCAGGGTTATCCAGTGGGAAATCAGTTAAATCAGGACCGCTGGAGAATACCGTGTCAATAACTTCCAGGCAGTCATGATCAGGAGGGCCTGGGCCGACTGGCAGTAGTGTGGCAGGATTCAAATTTTGACTGACAGTCAGTTGTAGCCGGGGGTTTCCACACAGCATGCTCTGGGATTTTAGCATGCGTGAGCTGGTGAACCAGTAGTTTCCCTTATGTTCCATGAGGGTCAGGACTGATTGTGGTACAGTGACTTGGAGGTTCTGACCCAGAGTGAGCTTGTCGGCTTCGCTCACCAGGAGGGCTGTAGCTGCAATGGCTCGCAAACAGGGAGGTCACCCTGTTGCAACAGTATCCAGTTGTTTTGATAGATAAGCTACAGGTCGCTGCCAGGATCCTAGGGGCTGCGTCAAGACGCCCAGGGCATTCTCACTGGATTCATGGACATATAGGTGAAATGGCTTCTGCACATCTGGTAACTCCAAGGCTGGTGAGGACATCAGTGCTTTCTTCAGGGATCGGAAAGCTGTGTCTTGTTCAGGCCCCCACTCCAAGGGAGCTCGCTCCGCCCCTTTGGTGGCCTGATACAGTGGTTTTGCCAGCAGCGCGAAGTTGGGTATCCATATCCGGCAATATCTGGCCACTCCCAGGAAGGCCCTCGCTTGCCTTCTAGTTGTTGGGGTAGGAATGCGGCACACAGCCTCTTTTCTCTCTGGACCCAGCCGTCGAACTCCATTAGACAGATGGAACCCCAGATACTTGACATTGGTTTGGCACAATTGAGCCTTTGCTTTCGAGACCGTGGATCCGGCCTCTTTCAGGAGGTGCAGGAGTTCACTGGTAGCTTGTACGCATTCACTTTTGGAGGTTGTTGCTATCAGCAGATCATCCACATATTGGAGGAGGACCCTTTTTCCAGGTGTTACAGAGTAGCTTGAAAGGTCCTGACTGAGGGTCTTGTTAGTTGTAATTTGCCTCATTATTTGTCTTTGTCGCCCTGTCTATTATTCGTTATGTTAGTCCATCTGCTATGTCTCGTCCCGTCTATCATGTTGTTTTCTACAGCTCGCTTTTCACTATCTTTTCCTGTCCTTTTCTCTCTGTCCACTTTCCTATCCATCAAATGGCGTTCCTTTCTATCCTTCTTTTCTACAGCCAAGATTGTTTTCATTGTACACCGCCTTAATACTTTTGTAATAGGCGGTATATCAAGTCTGACAAATAAAGATAAAGGGCAGCGCTGAAGAGAGTGGGTGAGTTCTTGAATCCCTGGGGTAGTCGAGTCCAGGTGAGTTGACCCCACCTTCCAGTAGTAGGGTCTTCCCACTCAAAGGCAAACAGAGGTTGACTGGCCGGTGCTAAGCATACATAGAAGAAGGCATCTTTCAAGTCCAGTACTGTGAAGTGAGTGGCCCCGGCAGGGATCAGTCCCAGAAGAGTGTATGGGTTTGGTACCACTGGGTGTATGGTTACAACTGCATCATTTACTCGTCGCAAATCTTGCACCGGGTGGTAGTCACCTGTCCCGGGCTTCTTGATTGGGAGAAGGGGGGTGTTCCACGGTGACTGACACTTCCTCAGGAGTCCATATTTCAGCAGATGATGATGAATGCCTTCAATTGCTGGTCGCGGAAGATGATACTGTCTTATATGCACTGGTTCTGCTCCTGGTTTGAGGGTGACAAGAACAGGGGCCACATTTTTGGCTAGGCCCGGTGGATTATCCTCCGCCCATACCTCGGGCGGGGCCATAATTTCAGTGGAGAAACGGGGGCTTGTTACATCAGACGGAGCTGTGCTATAGAATCGCCATTCTTCCTCTCGGGGGACAGCTAACACCATCAGGCCGGCTGGTTTCGAATTCAGAGTCATTTCCATCTTTCCCCCTTCAGTGGATGATATCTGCGCCTGGAGCTTAGCTAGCATATCTCGGCCCAAGAGGGGTATCGAGCATTCAGGCATGTACAGGAACTGATGTACTATCTTTCGTCCCCCTAATTCACAGGTGCGGTTCTGCAGGAAAGGTCTAGTGGCCCGGTTACCAGTAGCCCCGACAATAGTGATAGTTCGGGAGACAGAGGAGCCACTGGGTTTGCCACCACTGAGTGTTCGGCCCCCGTATCCACCATAAAGTCCATATGTTGGTCCCCAATTTTCAGACTGACCATAGGCTCCTGGGGACCCAGAGGAAACTTGGAGCCTGGTCTGGCCTAGTAGTCATCCGAGTTGTAGCCTTCTTCATTTGCCACCCCCTCAAAGGCAACCTCCTCCGGTTGAAACTGCGGTCGGCGTGAGTCTCCAGACCTCTGGAATCACCCCCTTGTTCTCCCATTATGTCTTCCCCTCTCTGAGGGGAGAGGTTCCGGTTTGGGCATTCGTTCTTCCAATGTCCTTCCTTACAGTAGGCACACTGATTTGTGCCTAAAGGGGGCTGGCTAGCTGCGTGGCCCCTGTCACGTCCTCTAGTCCCTCCTCTAGGGAATCCCCCCCCTTCGCTTTTCAGCTAACACGGCTGCGAGTAAATCAGCCTTCTTCTTCATCTTACGTTCACTCTCCTTCTGTTGAGCTTGGTCACGATTCACAAATACCTTCTGCGCTACTTCCATTAACTGAGCTGCATTCATGCCTGCAAACCCTTCAAGTTTTTGCAGTTTCCGTCTGATATCTCCGTGGGACTGACTTACCATGCACAGATTCTCCGGGGCCACCGGATCATATGGGGTGTATAATCTGTAAGCTTCGGATAATCTTTCATAGAAAGCCGCTGGGCTCTCATCTGGCTGTTGGATGACTTCCGATACTTTTCCAATATTCAAGGCTTTTTATTTATTTATTTATTTTTGGCCTCCTTTCTTTAGGCCCTGCATAAGAGCTTGGCAGAACCAGTTAAGGGCCGCTGCCCCCACTGTATCGTTGGGGTCCCAATTGGGGTCCTCGCTGGGAAAGGTGGCGGCTGCCGCCAGTTGAGGATTTAGTTCTGCACCTTCTGCAGGGTTCTCTTCTAGTCATCGGATGGAGGCCTACAGAATCCTGGTTCGTTCTTCAGTACTAAAAAGGGTGGACAGGAGCTGGCGGCAGTCTGACCAGGTAGGCTGATGGGTCTGCATAATACTGAACATTAACTCGGTCAGTTCTTGGGGCTTCTCAGTATAGGAGGCATAGTGCGTTTTCCAATTAATCAAATCGGTAGTAGAAAAAGGCACGTAAACAAGACTGGTCGGTCCCACTACGACCTGGTTCTCGGCGTTAACGGTAGGTAGGCCCTGGACCTGGCGCAGTGGCATGGCGACAGTGCTCTTCTTGGAAGTAGTTGAGGCTCTAAATTCATATGGTAGTTGGGACTGCCGGGATCCCGATCGTTGGTCCTGGGTGGTGGCAGTGAGTGACTCTGAACCGGCGAAGGAATCTCTGCTCTCGCTTACATCAGTGGACAGTAGCCCGACCGAATCATCCTGGTCTGGACTGGGGCTCCTAGCGGGGGGAGGAGTTCACATCCTCCGGTGGCAGAGGTGGTGGGAGGACCATGGGAAGGGACCCCCCCGGCCAGGCTCTTCCTGCGGCGGTGGGGCTAAGGGGACTGGTCTATAAAGGAACTGGGGTGGATGGGACGGGATTTCTGGGGACTCTGGGGCAGAATAAATGGGGGGGTTTACTACTTTCGTTTTCTGGCACATTCTAGATTTCTGACTACTTTGGGTGGTTGCTAAAAATATTCTACACTGCTCCTCAGAACAACGTTTTATCCAAGAGGGTTCTTTTTCACAAATACATAATCAGGAATCTATGTAAGGGAACTGGTCAGGGTGTTCCTTACATACAGTCTGGTGAACTAGGGATACAGTGCTAACATCAAATGTACCACCAGGGGGCCATGAGGAAACTAGCACAGGCCATTCCCTGTCACAGAGTATTTCTAATCGGGATGGAGACATTCTTATGCCATAGTCTCCGGAAAATCCCTTTTTAAAATTCTTGATCATACATTTCAGCGGAGTTAACGTGGACTCCGTCCCTCCCATAATAACAGATGACGTACAAGACAACAAACAAAAAGGGCGGGTAGTATGGCTGCCGGTAAGGGGTCTGTACAGCCCTGGAGACAAAGAGGGAGACAAACACCAAACGCTTCCTCCTTTTTGCGACCTGGGCGCGGTCGCCCGGCCAGGAACTGCGCTACTCAGGAGTCCGCTCTCGCTTGGTCTGTATTTCAAGACCTCTCATTCACACAAGCAGACATTCAAGACAGAATAAAATTGTTTATGTTTATGTTCCCGACATTCCCAAAAAACCTGACTGACTGATGGGTTGGTAGTTTCAGTCCCTGCTTATACCTTTAAGACTTCTGAGACGTACTAGGACCGCCCCGAGAGGTGATCAGACTCTCAAGCGCTTATTCCAGAATCCCGACTGGCTGACAGACTGACTGATTAGCAGAAAATTTCTACTCACCGCATCCGGTACCAGTAACAGGTCATGGGTTGAATCCTGGACTCCCCTCAGGTTCAGAGGTGTAGGCCGGCCTGAACCAGCAATCTGTCGAGGCGAGAAGGAATCACCTCCGGAAGCAAGAGGACCGGTGGCGCCTGGGTCTTCCCTTGTGGTCGTGCAGAGCGCAGCTCCAGCCGGGCCAGACCTGGAGGCAAAAGCTGTAGTATATTCACTTGAATACCATCTCCCCCATGCATTCGGCCAATGCACCAAAATGTTGTGGCTGATTATATTCAATGAATAATACTAGGTGTCAGTTACAGGATACTAACCAATTTTAATGTGCAGCACAGACTCAGCGGAAACAAGTCCAAGAAAAAGCTGAGCCCCGAGGTGTGGTCGCAGCTTGCTTATATACATTCTCACATATACATTTTCATTATCAGATCGAGGTAAATTCTCTATTGGTATCCAATCAGTGACCATGCCTAGCCCTCTTTCTCCACTCCAGCCCCCCCTTCCCACGTTAAGACATTCCTGCATCTGCATAGTAAGTTCTCTATCTAAAACTTCAAAGACGTACAGGGACGTTCAAAGCTTAGAGTGTGTTATCTGCAACCGCAGGGTCACCTGGAGGACAACACAGAGCAGATGGATCTACCAGATATGGTCTTTCCTGCTTTGTGAGGTGGGGGCCTGTCCTTCAGGCCCGGAGATGAGGCCCACCATAAGTACATTTTTAATTAATACATTTTAATTGCAAGGACATTCCTGGCCCAAAAGAGGCCAGGTCGATTTGAGTTCAAGGAACGCTTGAGCAAGCAGCAGAAGGGAGGGGGGAGAGGAAAGAGAAGAAATGTTTAAAAGCCGTTTTTAAAAGCAGATTTTTCTTTCCAGCACTAGTCTCAAGTGGGGGTTGGTAATCCAATACTGTTATAGATACATTTCTATGCATGAGGCCTACCAGAGGCCTGGTTAATTGCTGGGGCCTACCACAATGCCATGGCTTGAACAAGTTGAATCTTTGTAGGGAGAGAGATATCTCTGCTCTTGAGAATCTTGTCTAGGTCTTGCATAGCCATTCTGCCAAGAACAATGCACCCTCTCATTTCTTCACTGTTTGTTGCTTCTTTATTGAGAGTTGATTCAATTACGTTACAGTTGTCCACTATGCCAATTTCTTCTCCATAAACGATGAACTTAATGATTTTGCCAGATGTCAGGATCTTTGTCTTCTTTACAGTAAGGTGCAGGCCTATTTTAAAACTATGTTCCTTGATCTTGAGAAGAAATGTTTCAGATCGTCTTCATTTTCAGCCAGCAATGTGGTAACAGCAGCCTAGCGACAGTTGTTGATGAGTCTTCCACCAACCTCTGTTGTCTTTGTACAATCCTGCTTCTCTAATTTATATGCAGAACAAATCATCAAACAGGTAGGGGGGAAGTATGCAACC
The DNA here is from genome assembly GCA_033557465.1 of Ichthyophis bannanicus. NCBI lineage: Eukaryota > Metazoa > Chordata > Amphibia > Gymnophiona > Ichthyophiidae > Ichthyophis > Ichthyophis bannanicus. The sequence goes on along the minus strand of CM066032.1, from coordinate 1,855,027,787 downwards.
TTGTCGTACACCTTTGCTGATTTTAAACCATTCTGTTTCTCCTTGTTCTGTTCAAATTGTTGCTTCTTGATCAATGTAAAGGTTGTGCAAGAGAATGAGCAGGTGTTCTGGTATACCCATGCTTCTTAATGTGGCCCAGAGTTTCTCATGGTTTACACAGTCAAAACATTGCTCTAGTCCTGGGGTCTCAAACACGCAGCGCCCGAGAGAACTTTGTGCGGCCCACGACAGAGAGGAAACAAAAAAAAAACCCTGGCTTCTGCTGCTGCCGCTGCAGCAGCAGCAGCAGAATCAACTGTCAATTAAAAAAAAACAAACCTGGCTTCTGCTGCTGCGGCAGAATCAGCTGTCCCACAGCGTCTGCCCGGGAGAGCCTTCAGTCATCTCCATCAGTGGCGGGCTTTTCAAGCCACGAAGAGAGTATTTCCCTACGCGGGCAGCCCTAAAGAGAGTATTTCTCTTTGCAGGCGGCCCTGAAAGCTGCCGCTGATGGAGCTGAGCTGAGGGCTCTACCAGGCAGACGGGAAGGGGCCGCAGACAGCTGATTCTGCCACTTCCACGGCAGCAGCAGCAGAAGCCATTTTTTTTAAATTGACAGTTGATTCTGCCGCTGCCCCACAGAAGCCAGGGTTTTTTTTTAAATTTACCTGGGCTGATGGGGGGGGAGGGGGTTAGGACTGGAAATGGGCTAATGGGGGTTAGGACTGGAGGTGGGCTGATGGGGGGAGTTAGGATTGGTAATGAGCTATGGAGGGACTAAGACTGAAATAGGGTAATGGGGGGTTAGGACTGGAAGTGTGATGAAGGGGGGTTAGGACTGGTAATGGGCTGTTGGGGGGCTAAGACTGAAAATGGGGTGATGGGAGGGTTAGGACTGGAAGTGGGCTGTTAGGGGGGCTTAGGACTGGTAATGGGCTATGGGGGAGCTAGAACTGGTAATGGACTGGGGGGGTTGCTAGGACTGGAAATGGGCTGAGTAGAAGGGGGGGGCTTGAACTGCAAATAGCTGATGGGGAGGGGGGCTTGGAATGGAAATGGGCTGTGGGGGAGGGAGCTAGGACTGGAAATGGGCTTAGTGGGGGGAGCTAGGACAGGAAATGGGCTGTTGGTGGGGCTAGGATAGGACTGGAAATGGGCTGATGCGGGGACTAGAAGAGAGTGGATGCTGGGTGGGGCTGGAACTAGAAGGGAGCTGATGTTGGGGGAGGATTAGAATGGGATGGGGCTGGGAGAGTGAAATGGAGAGGGGAGAAATATTTTGTGTGGGAGGGAAGAAAAATCTACAATTGGCCGGGTATTGGGAGAGTACGTGAGGATTGAGGATAGAGGGGTAAAATTTGAGTGGATGAAATAGGAATGAGGAAAGAGCAAAAGGAGAAAGATTAGTACTGTATGTTAAAGCAGATGTAGAGAGAGAATGGAAAAAGAAACTAGAAGAGAGAAGAAAGGACAAATGGACAGAAGACGATGGAGAGTTAGCAGAAGACACAAAGAAACCAGAAGAAAGTGGCTGGAACAATTGCAACTGAAAAAAATGCACAAAAGGTAGAAAAATCTCTTTTTATTTTGAATTTATTAACTGGAATATGTCAGCTCTGGGAAATGTGCATCATTAACGTCTGCACTTTGTATGGTAGCATTATGCAAATATTTATGCAAATGAGGCCCCGTGTCTTATGCGGCCTGCGGGTTGCTTTACAAGTCCTCATTTGGCCCTCAAAGCAATTTGAGTTTGAGACCCCTGCTGTAGTCAATAAAACACATAGAAATATCCTTTTGGTAAACTTTAGTCTTTTCAAGAATCCATCTCACATCCGCGATGATGTCTCTCGTTCCCCGCCCGTTCCTGAACCCTGCTTGCACTTCAGGTAGTTCTCATTCCAGGTATGGTTGTAGTCTCTGCTGAATAATCTTAAGTAGAATCTTGCTGGCATGTGGGATCAGAGCAATTGTGCAATAATTTCCACAGTCAGTTGGCTCACCTTTCTTTAGTATTGGTATAAACACAGATCTTTTCCAGTCAGTTGGCCATAACATTATCTTCCAAATTTTTTGGCAGAGCCTTGTAAGTATGGTAACAGCTGCAATGGATTGCTGTAATACTTTTATGGGAATTCTATCAATGCCTGGTGCTTTGTTCTTTGATAAGACTTTCAATGCTGCTTTGACTTCTTCTTTCATTACCAATGATTCCAAATCATAAGGTACAGGTTGAAATGGCTGTTGGTCCACTTGATCTTTATCATATAAAAATTCAGTTTATTCATTCCACCTTTTCTTGATCATCTCAGCATCATTGAACATGGATCCTTGAGCATCTTGAAACATTCCAATTTGAGGCTGGAATTTTCCCTTTAACTCTCGCAGCTTTAGGAAAGCCAATCTTGTTCTTCGTCTAATAGTATCTGCTTCTATTTCCTTGCATGCATCATTGTAGTACTTCTCCTTGACTTGTCTTGATGTACATTGGAAATCTCTGTTGAGTTCTGCGATTGCCTCTTTTTCTCCTCTGGCTTTAGCGTCTCTTCGTTTCTAGGCAGTTTTCAGAGTTCCTTCGGTCATCCAACAGAATAGAAATTAAGCATTCACTGACTGCATTGTATAGTTCTTGCAAGTTTCTTGTTAATTATAAATTCAACACCATTTTATTTATTTATTTTATTTATTTATAGCTTTTCTATACCGCGCTCTTTTTCATCAGCGCGGTTTACAATGAACAAGAATACTCACAGCAAGCAACAGGTTTACATGAAACAGGAAAATTCTTTGTTGTTGTTTCTTTGTTGTCTTTCATTTCCAGCATAGTAGACCATGTGATCATCAAATGCAAAATGCCTGATAACAGTCCATTTCAGTTCGCTGATGCCAACAGATCGAGTTGTACACGTTCCATTTCATTCTTGACCACTTCCAACTTCCCTTGGTTCATGCTTCGTACATTCCATGTCCCAATATGTAAGACATCTTTACAGCTTCTGACTCTGATTTCGTGCGCAGCACGTAGTGAATAAGAGAATTTCAGACTTTCCCTTAACTATATGGACTGGCTCACTTTTTTCTACCTGTTTATTCACACATTCAAAAAAAAAATATCAGTAAGACAAGGCTTTCAATTAAACCAAGACTATCTACATGTTTAGTATTTTTTTTTCTTTATAATGGTTTCTACCATTTTGACTGGTACTGATGTCAGGCTCATGGTCTGTAGTTTTCCGGATCACCCCTGGAACCCTTTTAAAAATTGTGGTTACAATGGGCATTCTCCAGTCTTCAGGTACCACAGATGATTTAATGATTGTAGATCTACTATTAAATAATCTATGAACTATTTCATATTTCAGTTCTTTCAATAGCATCGCATATATACCATCCAGTCCAGGTGATTTGCTAATCTTCAGTTTATCAAATAATAATACATCTTTCCCGTTTATCAATATTTCTTTTAATTCTTCCGATACAACACCTTTAAATACCATTTTAGGCATGGGTAACCTCCCTACATCTTCTTCAGTAAAGATTGAAATAAAGAATTCATTCAGTCTCTCTGCTATGCCTTGTCCTCCCTTAGCGCCCCTTTTACCCATCTATCATTTAATGGTGCAGCTGACTCTCACAGGTTTTTTTTTGCTACAAATGTACTTGAAAAAAGTTTTATTATGCATTTTTGCTTCCATGGCAAGGTTTTTTTCAAATTCTCTCTTTGCTTGTTTTATCAAGCACTGGCAAGTTAGAAGCAAGGCATTATGTTGTTGTCCGTTTCCATCATTTGGTTCCTTTTTCCATTTCTTGAAAGATGCTTTTTTTGGCTACAAGTCTCTCTGACCTCACCTTTAAACCATGCTGGCAGTTTTTTGGCGCCTTCCTTCCACTTTTCTTAAAGCTTGGAATACATCGGGCCTGCACTTCCAAGATAGTATTTTTTTTTAAGTGCCCATGCTTGATGCAAATCTTAAACCTTTGCAGCTGCTCCTTTTTAGATTTCTCTTAACTATTTTCCTCATTTTATCATAGTCTCCCATTTGAAAGTTAAAAGGTAGTACTGTGGATTTCCTTGCCATCCTCCCTCCATTTATTAAATGGGAGAGTGGCATTTAATTTAATCTGTGTATTCTGGATCAGTATCCTTATTGATAGTGGCACTGAATGTACAGAGAGTAAATGGCATGTTTAGGCTAGGCCATCGCCCTCAGCATTGTGCTGAGGGCTCTGATGCTGGTGACCATGAGGCTTACCCCCGGTGCCAGCATTGTCCTTCAATGCCACTGTAGGCAGAGTCCAGTTCTTCTGGGGACGGCCCTCTGAGGAAAATCCCTGGTCCAGTATCTCACGACTTCAGGGCTCTGAGCGGGCACTTGCACGAGACAAGGTTGAGGCCTCCGCGGCAGCCCCCAAGGGCATCAATTCCACGCTCAAAGCTGGGGCCGAAGAGGAGGTCTTGAGGCTAAACAGCATCTGTTGTCTTTCACAATTCCTGTGACCCTTGCTCATCATCTGAAGACAGTGCGAACAGGCACAGGCTTCGAGACACTGCAGGCAGCAGTCATGGGGATTCATGTGGAACGTGGTGTGCCTGCATGGTCACACTGCTTAAAACCACTAACCAAGGACATAGCAGGGAAAATGATAACTATGAGATCAAACTCCAAGGTTCTGGTTAGGGAGGCTGCAAGAAAAAACCCATGCACTGAAAGGAAAAAAGGAAAAAAAGAAAAATACCCCAAAAAAACACGACGCTGAGGTGGCAGCTGTTCGGGAACCGAGAAGGTAATGATATGTGACCAGATGAAAGAATAAAGAAAAAACAAAGACAAAAAATGCCAACCTTTTCCAGGGTGCAGATGAAATGTCCGATGGGCTCAGTGGAAAAAGGAAGACTGAGGTAAGATGACACCCTTGGATGGAAAGGTGACCGTACATGCGTGGTCTAACTCCCAAAGGCTTTCTGTGAAAGCTGGGGCGTGTTTACCACACAGGCCTCATCGGTGCCGAAGTCACCCATATGTGAGGACTGACTTCCTGCTTGTTCCCGGAGAAATACTCGGGTAGGCAGAGTCTTCCTACCTGAGAAGAGGGTGTTGTCTCGACTGGCAGCCTTCCAGTTTCAACAGACTCCAAGGATTTGGAATTATCTTCAGCTTCTCAACTTGATGGCAGCATCGATTGAAATGGTGCTTGGGCATGAGCTCATAAGAGGCCGAACGCACAGGATTGTGAGGCCAAGCTTCTCCTTCAGCCAGAGGTGGTGTCCAGCCTACACTAGTGGAGGCAGCCAAAGCATCTGAGGAGGTGCATGCTATTAGATGGTTATTCATGGCTCCTGTTGACAGATGCCAGCCTGTTTGACTGAGAAGCTCATTGCAAGAACCAACTTTCTCAAGGCCATGCGAGCAGCTGGGAGTTAGCATTGCCCTTCAACCACATAAGAACATAACATAAGATATGCCATACTGGGTCAGACCAAGGTCCATTGAGCCCAGTATCCGGTTTCCAACAGTGGCCAATCTAGGTCATAAGTACCTAGCAGTTTCCCCAAAGGACACAGGTTCTACAATGCTTATATTGGGGCAAGCAGTGAATTTCCAAGGTCCCCTTTAATAATGATTTATGGACCTTTCCTCCAGGAACTTGTCCAAACCTTTTTTAAACCCAGCTACATTAAACAGCTTTTACTACATCCTCTGGTACGAATTCCAGAGTTTGATTACGCGTTGAGTGAAAAAATATTTTCTCTTATTAGTCTTAAAAAGGTTACATTGTAGCTTCATTGCATGTCCCCTAGTCTTTCTATATTTTGATGGTGTAAACCAGAGGCAGCTCTATAATTAGGCAGAGTGAGGTGGTAGCCTCAGGCAGCAAACTTTTGTGGGCAGCAGAAATGCCCCCAAAAGAGCCGCCTCACTCCGCCTTCAGTTGAAAAAACCCCAAAACAAAACACAAACCGCAGACAAACTGCTGCGGCCACGATAGCTTTAGAAATAAGAGGAAACCGGTGCGGAACCTCCCAGCAGTATGGAACCTCTGCTGTTGCCATGTCCCACCCCTAAAAGTAAGTGCGCTAGAGCGGGACGTGGCAACAGCAGAGGTTCCATACCGCTGGGAGGCTCCGCACCAGTTTCCTCTCATTTCTAAAGCTATCACAGGCAGCAGAAGGGGACAGAGAACTACTATGGAGAAATGACTGGCAGAGCAGAACAAGCTACATGGGGGGGAGGAGAGAAGAGGAACGAGCTACACCGGGGGGGGGGGGGGGGGGAGAAGAGGAACAAGCTACACGGGGGGGAGGGGGGCTGGAAGAAAGCTGACAGGGAAGAGAGGGGCAAAGAGTGGGCTGGAAGAGAGGACTGGAAGGGAACTGAGAGGAGCAAAGAGTGGTCTGGAAGAAAGCTAACATGGGGAAAAGAGGGTTGGAAGGGAGCTGATGGGAGGAAAGAGATGGTTGGAAGGGAACAGAGAGGGGAAGGAGATGGCTGGAAGGGAACGGACATGGGGGAAAGTTGGGGGCTGGAAGGGAACTGACATGGAGGGATAGAGGGGGATGGAAGGGAGCTGACACCTGGGGGTGGGATTGGAAGGAGTTGACATTTGGGGATGGGACTGGTAGATGGCAGGGTAATAAGGAGGAGGTTGGCAGGGTAATGAGGAGGTTGGCAATGAAGGGTCACTGGGACTGGAAGGGAGCTGACACGTGTGGAGGGTCATTGAGACTGGAAATAGCCTGATGGAAGGAAGTGAAGAAAACAAAAGAATAGACAAGAAATGGCAGATAGAGTGCTAAGAGAAGACAGGAAAGTCGTCTCAGATCAGGACCAGCATGACCAGAGAATAAAATGGTCAGACAACAAAGGTAGAAAAAAATAATTTTATTTTCAATTTAGTGATTGGATTTTGTGCTATTTTCATAGTTTACACAGTACAGGATGCTGCATCTCTTATCTGATGTTGCACTGCATGCAGAGTCTGGCTTCTTGGGGTTTCAGTTTAATTTTTCTCTAAATATTTTATTTTTACTTTAGGTTGTGATCGCTTATTCTGTACTTGGTGAGGGTCTGTGTTCCTTGTGTGTGACCAAGGCTGTTTTGTTATCATGTAACCTGTACACAATCATTGCCTTGACATATCTGTTGTGGAACCGGACAGTTCCTGAGAATTTGCATGTGCATTCCACTGGGGTGCATGCATCCTCTTGGGCAGAGTAAAGATTGGTCGCCCCTTAGACATTTGTTGGGCAGAAGTGTGGGCATTGCTTTCCACTTTTGTCAAGCATTACCACTTGGATGTCCATGCTGGGGAAAACATAGCCTTTGACTTTGAGGTCTTGAAAGCTGCTGTTTTCTTCCCGCCCAATGGAATTGTAGCTTTGGTATGTCCCACTTGTCTGGACTGGTCTAGCAGGATGATATGTAAGGTGATATTTTACTTACCAGATAATGTCCTTTCCTTGAGTCCTGCTAGTGCAGTCCAGGACCTGTCCCTGGAATCTGTTCTGTTCTGGTCTGCTGTACTCTATGGATAGCCCTGTGGGCTCGCACCCTTCTGCCATGCCTTGTTTGAAGCTGATCCTGTGCAGTTAAAGTTCTTCTTCTGTTGAGCCTTCGCATCTTCATTGAGGTTGTGTATGGTCAGAGATTCTTGACCATGTGTTTGGGTATGAATCCTGAACTAACAAGGGGTGCTGGCTGTTAATGGCAGGACAATATCAATAAGAAGCCTCTGGAATGTTTCTGTTTCCACATCTGCTACTAGGGAGACACTATCTGCTTGTCTGGAATGGTTGAGCAGGACCCAAGGAAAGGACATTATCTGGTAAATAAAATGTCACGTTTTACTACTAAAAAGATAAACATTGGAGTCCTTATGGATCTGCATTAGAAGTAGTGTTTAATGAAGTCATTAACTATCTGAAAGAGGGAGCAACTAGTGAAGTGATCCAATTTGCAGATGATATCAAAGTATTCAAAATAGTCAAAGCACAAGCACTGTGAACACCTACAGAAGAACCTTATCATACTGGAGAACTGGGCATCAAAAGTGTAGATAAATTTAATGTGAACAAGTGCAAAGTGATGCACATAGAATTGTCTTTATCTAACTCTAGCTACAGTGCTCGGTTCCCTATTAGGGCTTATTACCTAGGTCAATGGTTCCCAAACTTGGAATCGGGACTCCGAATAGAGTCACATCATAGTGGATGGGGGTCACAGAAATATGGCCATTTCCTCTTCTCTGTTGGCTTTCACTGTGACCTATGCCAAGTCATCAGTCAGCATGTGGCTTATGAGCCAGTGAACATTCATAGGCCCTTGCCCCCACCTGGGTAAGGTTCCTCTTAGACTGGAAACCCATGCTGAATACTGGGGTCTGTAAGCACACACTGACACAAGGGACCAGGACCGTATCTAGCCCGGTGCGAGTGATGCAGCCACACTGGGTACAAAAATCTAGGGGTGCATTCACAAAGGGATCAGAAATTAAACCCTTATTTCAGGGGGAGGGGGGAGTTTCACCATTAGACCTCCATGCCTTTCCCCCTCAGTTACTCACCCCTTTTCCTCCTGCCTCGTGGTGGACTGGACCTCTCCATGGCACTCATTCACCACACAGCCATGGGACCATTTTTCTTCGGTTCCGCAGCTGTACTAACTGCAGCTGCCAGCATGATTGCATTGCCCACACTGTTAAAAGTAAAACAGGGGGTCCAGTGATGTCACCACAGCAAATGGCGGCTTAAGTCTTTCTCTGCCACTCCGAGGAGACAAAAAGCCCCCAAAAGTGCCTAATTGAGTTGGAGAATCATTAAAAATTGCAGGAGGAGTTGGGAACAAATGGCTACAACAACTAAAGGGCCGGAGGCAAAAGAAAAACCACGCACTTCACAACGGCTGATGGACAGGGCTGGACCGCATGGCATTTCCCCAAAGAGGCCGGCATCAGAGGAAGCTGGAGATGAAAAGTTAAGTAAGCTAGAGCAAGGAAATGAAGCAACCTCAGCACACTCTCTCTTACAATGCAAACTCTGGAGAAGTTTTGAAGAGCTTGCTGCAGAGTTTCGGTCTATGCGGAAGGAGGTGACGTCTACGATTGCAGAGCTCCGCGGAGCCATTAAAGAGCTAGGCCACCAGGTGGAGGAGGTGGAAAGTAAAATGGAGGACCACACAAACTTTGGCAGACCTGCAATGTACAGCAGATAGGCAATGCTCTCAGGTGCTGGAACTCACCTATAAGATCGATGACATAGAAAATCGGGCTCGCAGAAATAATGTACGCTTCAGAGGCATACCTGAGGTTGCAGGTGGGGCAGAGGACTTGGTGGAGGTGGTGCAAGCGTTAACTAAAGACCTTTTAATGGCAGAAGAGTTTTCATCCTGCGGGGCTAACAAGGAGATTGAGAGGGTGCACCGGGCACTGAGTAAGCCCCTCAATAATCAATCACAGGATGTTATTGTTCACTTTCTATGCTATACTGATGCAGAATTGCTGCTGCGGAGAGGCCGAGAAAGGAAAACTGTCCACTACCAAGATGCAGCTATCTCCCTTTACCAGGACCTTTCGACCTTCATGCTGGTGCGCCGGTGGGAGATGAAGCTGATTATAGAGGTGTTGAACAAAGAAGGGATTCGCTACTCATGGTCCTTTCCTTTTCGAATGAACTTTATTTGGGGAGTAAAAACTTTCTGCAAAAAACCATACTAAGGCATGGAGAGTGCTCCACCAAGCTGACCTCATGGAGGGTAATATACCGCCGGTGGTCTCAGCCCCCAAGACTCAGCCTTTGAAATGGAAACGGGTGGGGAAAAAAACCTAATAACTTAAAGGACAGAACAACCCTGCGTGACTGTAGTTCGGGAGAATGATGGAACTTGTAGCAGGAGATACTGTGACTGCATTGCGAACTGGTGGCTGGGACCGCTGAAGATGTGGAGTTATAAGTGGACATATCCTACCAATGGGTGATTATTTGGACTTAGTGTAATGAGTAGATATTTTGCTTTTTTATAGTTGACACCTTTCTTCTTATATATCATCATGTTAGCTGTTTGAAGTGTTTGGGGCTGATGAAGGGGTTAATGTTGTAATGGATGGGGCAAGGGGGGGGGGGGACTTGGGTAGCCCGGAATTTGGGTCATCAGTCCCACAACCTGTCTAGCGGGCAGGCAAGTGGCGATGATGGGGTGGGGGGGTGGGGGAAGGGGGAGAAGGAGAAGATCAGGGAAGGGGTTTGAGGGCAGTAGGGTGGGGAGAGGGGAGGATGGAGACTTTCTCTAAGGGGAAGCTGGGAGGGGGGCACTCATTGCGGGCTATGGTTGGGTAGCTGGTAGGGTATGATGTCTTTATAGAATGCATGGGGTGTAAGCCATTTAGAGGGGAGAGAGGTGGAGAAGACGGTATATTATGTTGAAGGTCATCTCCTTTAATGTGAAAGGCCTCAACTCGCCCCAAAAACGTTCTCTGTTATTTAAAGAGCTGAGGACCCTGAAGGGTAAAGTTGTGTTCCTGCAAGAGATGCACCTTCGCTGCATTTATCAAGGCTGGCTGAAGTGTAAATCCTATACTGAAGTGTGGGTAGCATCGGATGAGAGAGGCCAGAGGAAATGTGGAGTGGCCCTGCTGTTTCATCAGGCTTTGCCTATAAGGATAGAGGAAGTAAAGAAGGATAAGATGGGTCACTGGCTCTTCATGAATGTCTGCCTGGGCAGGCTTCTCATCACTTTGGCTAATATATATGTGCGTAACGGGGGCCAGGTGCAATTTTTTGCACGGTTGAAAGTTATGTTGGCCGAGTTTGCGAAGGGGCCTATCCTTCTGGGAGAGGATTGCAATGCCCATATGATACCACACTTGGACTCAACGGGGAAGAATACCAGGGAAGGAAGTGGGATTAGTCTAGCGCTCCAGATGTTCATGACCAATCTGGGTCTGTGGGATGTTTGGAGGGACACCCATAGAGGGGAAAAAGTTATACCTACTACTCACCAGTCCATCAGGTACATACAGGTATTGACTACTTTTTGCTGGATCAGCATCTGATGGATGGGAGAGTGGAGGCAGAACATGATGCTTTTAACATGGTCGGACCATGTTCCCTGTTGGATTGCCCTTCCTTGTGATCTTGGTGTGGATAAGAGGTGGACGTGGAGATTGGATGGGAGTTTTTTCCAGTTGGGCCTCTGCTGTGCAGGATCATGGATGATTCATACAAGAGTTCTTTGAGCTGAATGCCACCAAAGAAGTTGCATTGCCGGTGGTTTGGGATGCCTTTAAGGCTACCGCCCGAGGCCATCTCATGGCTGAGGCAGCTCAAGCTATGAAAGCTTGGACGCGGGAATCCCAACAGTTAGAAATGGAAGCCAGGCGCCTCCAGTTAGAACATGCATGGACTGGCTCAAGCATGTTTGGCACCAATGGCGGGAGACACAGGCTCAATTGGATGCCTGTACACAAAGGGATTTAGATAGCATGTGACAGATTGTGTCAAACATTTTACGAGCAGGGAAACAAGATTGGGTGATACCTTGCATTTAGGCTTCGGAAGCAGCAAACCTCAAGAGTGGTGAGTGAGATTCAGGACTCATCGGGGGTCCTGTGGATTGAGTCCTGGGAGATACACACAGTCTTTGCAGACTATTTGGCGCACTTGTATAAGGCGGAGCCTTTTGACCCTGCCCAAGTGGAGGGCTATCTATGCAACATCTCCTTGTCGCATTTGACTGACCCAGATAGGGAACAACTAGAGACAGAAATTACAGTGCAGGAAGTGGATGGGGCTATTCTTCGATTGACTTTTGGGAGGGCGCTTGGTGGTGATGGGTTCCCCTTGGAGTATTATAAAAAAATATAACGCTCAATTGGCACCCACTTTGGCGGTGCTCTTCAATGAGGTGTTGCAAGGGTTGTCACTACACTCCACACAGCTGGAAGCTCTTATTGCAGTAATACCCAAGCCGGGTAAGCCAGCTGAAGAGGCAGCTTCATACCACCCCATCACCTTGTTAGATACTGATGTTAAAATACTGGCCTCTGTGCTGGCTGCCCATTAGGAGACACTACCCTGAAGGAGAAGGAGGAGACAGGGATTTAATAGAAGACATACATGGTATTGCCATGAAAGGAGAATGCTACTGATAGGTGACTTCAATATGCCAGATGTTGATTAGCACATCTGTGCTGTGATGTCATCTAGAAGTAAGGAGCTCCTAGATTCTCTACAAGAACTATTCCGACAATTGGTAACAGAACTCACACATGAAGGGGCCATATTGGACGGTATTCACCAATGGGGAAAAAGTGATGTCATAGTGGGAGATCATCGCACATCCAGTGATCACCAGATGGTGTAGTTCGGTATTAGGACTAGGGCTGATAAAATCCATTCAAAAGCAAGGGTCTTAGACTTTAGGAAAACTAACTTTGCCAAGATGGGACAATACCTCAAGCAGTCTTTAGCACAATCGGAATGTCTGGGGAATGTAGATAAGCAATAAGCAAAACTGAGAGGGGATATTTTAAGGGCAACAAAACTTTGTTAGAAAGGTAAATAAATGTAAAAGGAAAAAGGAGGCCCCTATGGTTCTCAAAAGAAGTAGCTAAAAAGATGATGAAAAAGAGGGTAGCCTTCATAATTAGAAAAGGTAGAGAAGAGCCACCAGAATGGTAAAGGGGATGGAAGGATACCCCTATGAGGAGAGGCTAAAAAGGTTAGGGCTCTTCAACTTAGAAAAGAGACGGCTAAGGGGAGATATGATAAGAGGTCTATAAATTAAGAAATGGCGTGGAACAGGTAAATGTAGATAGACTGTTTACACCATCACAATGTAGAAAGACTAGGGAACATGCAATGAATCTACAGTGTAACCCATATAAGACTAAGAAGTGAAAATATTTTTTCACTCAACACATAATCAAACTCTGGAATTCGTTACCAGAGGAAATAGTAAAAGCTGTTAGAATGAGCTGGGTTTAAAAAGGTTTTGGATAAGTTCCTGGAGGAGAGGTCCATAAACCATTATTAAAGGGGACCCAGGAAATTCACTGCTTGTCCCAAATACAAGCATTGTCGAACCTGTCTCTTCTGGGGAAACTGCTAGGTACTTGTGACTTAGATTGTCCACCGTTGGAAACAGGATACTGGGCTTGATGGACCTTGGTCTGACCACATATGGCATATCTTATGTTGTATCACAGAGAGAGGGAGACAAGCATCTATATTTGGAAAAACTTAAAGAAGCTAACAAAGTAGTCAGGAAAGCAAAGATACCAAAAGAAGAAGAAATAGCCAATGCAATAAAATGGGGGGATAGTGTAGTTACGCACCTGTAACAGGTGTTCTCCAGAGATAGCAGGAATCAGTCCTCACATATGGGTGACAATGGAGCCTGCACAGAGCATTTCCCCAGCTTTCAAAGAAAGCCTTTGGGAATACCACCATGCATGTGTGATCCCCTTCCCACCCAAGGTTGCCCTCGTGATCAGTCAGATGATATAGCTCAGGCAAAGACAAAAAAATACCAAGGACAATGGGCAACTCCAATGGTAGGTGGGTGGGTTGTGAGGACTGATTCCTTCTGTTCCTGGAGAACGCCTGTTACGGGTGAGTAACTACGCTTTCTCCAGGAACAAGCAGAAAGTCCGTCCTCACAAATGGGAATCCCCAGCTACAGGCTACCGAGTACCTGTAGAAAAAAAAAGCTACGGAGAGCCGTGGGCAGTCATTGGTAACCGAAGACCGCCAGAGGACCTCGGGTCCCTGGAAGACCATGCTCCCGGTAGCCCCAGAAGAAGTGTAGGAGTTGCTCAAACCCCAGACAGATTACGGAGTACAGCCTGGCCAAAGGTGGTGCACCAACAGGACTCTCTCTCCAGGCAGTAATGTGTCGCAAAGGTGTTAGCCGAGGACTAGGTTGCGGCTCGGCAGATGTCCGCCAGCGGCACAGAGCACAGATGGGCCACCGACCCCGCCCTCGCACTAACACTGTGCACCGTGACTCGGTGATCCATGGGCAGCCCTGCTTGAGCCTGGCTGAAGGCGATGCAATCCACCATCCAGATGGAGAGGGTCCCCTTAGTGACCGCAAGCCCCATGCAGGCAGGTTTGTAGGAGACAAAAAGCTGCTCAGACCAGCGGTGAAAGGTACTTACACTGCAGGTAGAAAGAGAGCCCTCCTGCAGTCAAGAGTATGGAGGATTGCCGACACCCGGTCGGTGTGAGGCTTCGGGAAGAAGGTCGGCAGTACTATCTCCTGGTTGAGGTGGAAATCTGAGACAACTTTCGGAAGGAACTTGGGGTGCGTTCAGAGAACTACCCGGTTCCCGTAGAATGTCGTGTAGAGGGTGTCAGTCATCAGGGCTTGAAGCTCACTGACCCTCCGGGCCGAGGTGAGGGCTACCAGAAAAACTACCTTCCAGGAAAGATGCCAAAGCGAGCAGGACGCCATCAGCTCGAAGGGCAGCTAAGTCAGGTGCGTGAGGGTGATGTTGAGGTCCCACTTTGCCGGAGGCAGTCAGATGGGGGGCTTGGAAAGCAGCAGCCCGTGCATGAAGCGGGAGACCAGTGGTTGACCTGAGAGAGGTACACCCCCGACAGGGTGGTAGTTAGCCGAGATAGCACTCAGGTGGACCCTGACCGAGTTGGACTTCAAGCCCGCCTGCGAGAGAAGGAGCAGGTACCGCAGGACCAAGTGCGTGGGCAAGAGAATGCGTAGGCCCACATCTCTGAGCACCACACCGAGAATCGATGCCATTTAAAGGCATAAGCCCTCCTAGTCGTCCTTGCACGAGGCCAGCAGTATGTCCTCGACCTCCACCGGGAGATGAAGGGGGGCTAGAGCGACCCCTTTAGCCGCCAAGCCATGAGGAATAAGGACCTCAAATTCAGGTGAAGTAGGAGACCTTCCTCCTTCATCAACAAGCCCAGCGTGTCGCCCAAGGGAACCAGAGGCTCCGATGAGAGGCAGAGCATCAGCGGGAACCAGGGCTGTCAAGGCCACCGCGGGGCCAGGAGAATCAGAGATGCCCTGTCCCACTGTATTGTCAGGAGGGTTCGCGCTATGAGCGGAGTGGGGGGAAACACATACAGGAGGCCATGTGTCCATGGCAGGAGGAAGGCATCGGGGGCTCCCCTGTTCGGTTGGGGAACCGGGCCACAGAACCGTGAGAGCTGCAAGTTCGCCAGGCTGGCGAAGAATTCTAGGACCAGAGTCCCCCAACACTGGAACAGCCGCTGCGCCGTCTGCAAGCAGTTGCCACTCGTGCGGCTGAAGGAGCAGGCCCTGTCTGCCAGGATATTGTCCTGGCCCAGGGGATAGGTGACCCTTAGGGTTATGCCAGTGAGAAGTACATAGGTGAGATGCTTCTTGAAACATCCAAGCTCTCTAGCAGAGGAGAAGATGGGTGCCAACAGAATGACGAAGGTTGGACACAAGTCACCAGGGTCTGCAGAATCACCCATCCAATTTCTCCAGTCCTTGAATTGGAGAACCATTATGCAGTCCTGGAAGTGGAGGAGGAGAAAGTATCCCTGGATAGGGAAGAACCAGAGCTCAAGTACCCCAAAGTTGCAGAATCAGTGACCACAAGGAAGCAAAGGGTAGTGGTGGTTGGTGACGCTCTTCTGAGGGGTACTGAGGCGTCCATCTGCCGACCAGACTTGATGTCCAGAGAGGTATGCTGTCTGCCTGGTGCCAAAATCCAAGATGTTATGGAGAGTTTGCCGAGACTCATCAAGCCCACTATTACCCAATGTTGCTAATCCATGTCGGAACAAATGATACTGCCAGGTATCCCTCTGAGCATATCAAAAGTGACTTCATGGCTCTGGGACAGAGGGTGAAGCAGTTAGGTGCACAGGTGGTGTTCTCTTCAATCCTCCCTGTTGAGGTTAAAGGCCAAGGCAGAGAGGCTCGTATCCTGGAGATGAATGCATGGCTGCATGGATGGTGTCAGAGAGCATTTTGTTTTCCTAGACCATGGGATGCTGTTCCAAGGGTTTCAGAGCAGAGATGGCGTCCAAGAAAGGTCAGCGTGTCTTCAGTAGTAGACTGGCTAATCTACTGAAGAGGGCTTTAAACTAGATTTGTTGGGGATGGGTGAAAAAAGCCCCCAGGTAAATGAAAGCCCCCAGGTAAGTGTTGCATTAAATACCTTTATGCAAATGGGTAACAGGGGTAACATATGGAAAGCAGTGTATATAAATGCCCGTAGCATGGGGAATAAGATCCCTGATATTGAAGCTTTGGTGGGAGTGGCCGACTTTGATTTAGTGGCAGTTACAGAAACATGGTTCACAGAAAACCATGACTAGGATGTAACTATACCTGGCTATACTTTATTCAGAAAGGACAGGGTAGGAAGAAGGGGAGGAGGAGTGGCACTATATGTAAAAAATACTATTAAAGCTTTGAAATTACAGAGCTTAAAAGGGAGAGAGGAGGCATTGTGGGTTGAACTAGAAATAGGGAAAGAGAAATCTATTTGCATTGGTGTGATATACAGACCTCCCTCACAAGAGGAAGAGGTGGACAGAGAGTTAATTGAAGACTTATGCAGCATTGCTAGGAAAGGGGAAGTGCTACTGATAGGGGATTTCAATATGCCAGATGTTGATTGGCACATTCCTGCTGCAGTATCATCTAGAAGTAAAGAGATCCTAGATTCTCTATATGGAGAACTATTCAGGCAATTGGTAACAGACCCCACACGTGAAGGGGCCATACTGGACTTGGTGCTTACCAATGGTGAAAGTGTTTCTGATGTTACAGTGGAAGATCATTTTGCATCCAGTGATCACCAGATGGGGTGGTTCAGTATTAGGACTAGGGCTGTTAGAATCCATTCATAGGTGAGGGTCTTAGACTTTAGGAAGACTAACTTTGCCAAGATGGGCCAATACCTCAGGGAGTCGTTAGCGGGATGGGAACAGCTGGGAGATGTAGGAAAACAGTGGGCAAAACTGAAAGGGGATATTTTAAGGGCGACCAACCTTTTTGTTAAAATGGTAAATAAAGGTAAAAGGAAAAGGAGACTGCTATGGCTTTCGAAAGAAGTAGCTGAAAAAGTGAAGACAAAGAGGGAGGCCTTCATGAAATACAAGAGATCACAGAGAGAGGAAGACAGGCATCTATATTTGGAAAAACTTAGAGAAGCTAGCAAAGTAGTCAGGAAAGCAAAGATTCAAAAAGAGGAGGAAATATCCCCCCATTTTATTGCATTGGCTAAGACATTTTTCAGATATGTTAGTGAGAAGAGGAAGGGCAAAAGTGGTATTGTCAGACTCGAGGGTAAAGGGGAGGAATATGTAGAAGCTGATGAGGATAAAGCGGAATTGCTTAACAAATATTTCTGTTCTGTGTTCACAGATGAAGAACCAGGAGCAGAACCTCTGAAAGCACCCACAAACAGGAACAGAAGCGAGGGACATCTTGAACAATTTTCAGAAGACTGTTTGTGAGAAACTAGCTCAACTTAAAGTAGACAAAACGATGGGACCGGATGGGATACACCCTAGAATACTGAGGAAACTTGGGGACATTCTATCAGCTCCACTGACTGACCTTTTCAATGCATCGTTGGAGTCGGGAGTGGTGCCAAAGGACTGGAGACAGGCTCATGTGGTGCCTTTACACAAAAGCGGAAGTAAGGATGTGTTTGAAAACTACCGGCTGGTTAGTTTAACTTCGGTGGTGAGTAAATTATTGGAAACGGTGCTGAAAGAGAAAATAGTGAGGTTTCTGGAGTCCAGTGGATTACAGGATCCGAGGCAGTATGGATTCACCAGAGGCAGGTCTTGTCAGACAAATCTGATTGATTTCTTTGACTGGGTGACCAGGGAGTTGGACCGAGGGAGAGCCCTAGATGTGGTGTATTTAGATTTCAGTAAAGCCTTTGACACTGTTCTTCACAGGCGACTTATAAACAAACTGAGCACCCTAGGGATGGACCCTAAAGTTACTGCTTGGGTTAGAAATTGGTTGGGTGGGAGGCGACAAAGAGTACAGGTAAATGGGGCTCACTCTGAGGAGAAGGATGTTACCAGTGGTGTGCCCCAGGGATCTGTCCTTGGTCTGATTCTTTTTAACATCTTTTGTTAGTGATATAACAGAAGGGCTGTCGGGTAAGGTTTGCCTCTTTGCGGATGATACCAAAATCTGCAATAGAGTAGACACCCAGGAAGATGAAGAAAACAAGAGGAGGGATCCAGCTAAGCTTGAAGAATGGTCTAGAATCTGGCAGCTGGGAGTTAATGTTAAAAAAATGTAAGGTCATGCATTTGGGCTGCAGCAATCCAAGGGAGCAATATAGTATAGTGGGTGAAGTACTTTTGTCCACTAAAGAAGAGCGGGACCTAGGCGTGGTAGTGTCTGATGATCTTAGAGCAGCTAAACAGGTAGAAAAGGTGACGGCAAAAGCTAGAAGGATGCTTGGGTGCATACGGAGAGGAATGGCTAGCAGAAGAAAGGAAGTGATAGTGCCTCTGTATAAGTCTTTGGTGCGGCCTCATTTGGAGTATAGTGTGCAATTCTGGAGACCGCACCTTCAAAAGGATGTGAACAGGATGGAGTCGGTGCAGAGGGTGGCTACTAAAATGGTTAGTGGTCTTCATTATAAAGCATATGAGGACTGACTTAAGGATCTTAATATGTACACCTTAGAGTAAAGGCGGGATAGAGGTGATATGATTGAAATGTTTAAATACCTCCATGGCATAAATGTTCAGGGGGAGAGCCTCTCTCAATTGAAAGCAAGTTCTGCTACGAGGGTACATGGGATGAGGGTGAAGGGGGATAGATTTAGGAGCGATTTGCGGAAATATTTCTTTACGGAAAGAGTGGTGGATCCGTGGAATAGTCTCCCAGTGGAGGTGGTAGAGATGAGGACAGTAACTGAATTTAAAAAAGCATAGGACAAACACAGAGGATCTCTAAAGGAAAAAAGGGTTATTGTTGTAGTTGTTGATATGGAAGGACAGACTAGATAGGCCATGTGGTCTTTTTCTGTCATGTTTCTATGCCTTCAGGCAGAGGCTGTAAGAACCACTGTCCCCTTGCTTGTTCATTTAGAACATTGCTACTCGGTTGTCTGTCTGGACAAGCACCACCTGGTGGTGAACGCGATGCCTGAACACCTGGACTTCAAGGACCACCACCCGGAGTTCGAGAAGGTTGACTGGCTGCCAGGAATCCTCCAGGGTCCAAGTCCCCTAAATGTGGAGTTTGCCGCAATGGGATCCCCAGCCCATCAGGGAGGCATCAGTGGTCAAGACCACGTCATGTTCGGGGCCTGGAACGGCGTGCCTCAGAGCAGGTTCCGGGCTTCCCGCCAGCAGTCGAGGGACTCTGAGTAGAGGAGTGACCGAGACAGCGTCTCAGAGGCGACCTGTTGCCTGTGACCACTGCGCCCGAAGGCAGCACTGTGCCATCTGTATGTGCAGCCGGGGATGACATGAACTGTTGAGGCCATATGGCCGAGACAGATCATCACTCGGGCTGATACTACGTCGCGGTGTTGGACCGTGGATGCCAGAGCGATGAGGCATCTTGGGGAAGGAAGGCTGTTGCCCACAAAGTGTTGAGGCACGTGCCGATGAACTCCAGAGATTGGGCTGCAGTGAGGTGAGACTTCGGGTAATTGACCATGAAGCAAAGATGCTCGAGGAGGTGGGTAGTGCGGGCTGTGGCCTGCTGCACCTCGTCAGCTGTCCCTCCTGTAAGGAACCAGTCATCCAAATAGGGATAGATGAAGGTGCCCTGCAATCGAAGGTTCGCCGTCGCCACCGCGAGGCATTTGGTGAACACTCACGGGGGCAGACGCCAGACCGGAAGCACCCTGTATTGATAGTGATTCCCTTGCACCCTGAAACACAGGTATTTCCTGTGCTTGGGATGGACAAGGATGCGAGTGTACACCTCCCGAAGGTCCAAGGAGCATAGCCAGTCACCCCTGCCGGAGAAAGAGCAGCAAGGCACCAAGGGAGAACATTTTGAACCTCTCCCACACCAGATATTTGTTGAGATTTCTTAAATCAAGGATGGGTCAGAAAGCAAAGTTACTCACCTGTAACAGGTATTCTCCTGGGACAGCAGCAATCAGTCCTCACATATGGGTGACGGCACCGACAGAGCCCTCGCGATAGCATCCCCCAGCTTTCAAAGAAAGCCTTTGGGAGATGCCACCACACATTTGTGGTCCCCTTCCCACCCAAGGGCGCCACCTTGCTCAGTCAGATGACATAGCTAAAAGACAGCAAAAAATAAAGGTAAAGGAGCAACTCCAAGGGGAGGATGAATGGTTGTGAGGACTGATTCCTGCAGTCCCCGAAGAACACCTGTTACAGGTGAGTAACTATGCTTTCTCCGGGAACAAGCAGGAAGTCAGCCCTCACATATGGGACTCCCCAGCTACAGGCTACCAAAAGCGCATAGCAAAAATAGGGGCTCCTTCACAGGGAGCCGCAAGCAGCAGCAATTTAGTCTGTGTACACAGACCACAGTAGGACCCCTGTGTCCGATGAAGCCAGCATTCTGGTAGCCTGAAAACAGAAGGGTCAGAGGGTAGGAGTTGCGTAAACCGCAAAAAGGTTACGGAGCACAGCTTGGCCGAAGGCACTGTCCCATTGGGACTCTTTCCAGGCAGTAATGGGCTGCGAAGGTATGGACTGAAGACCAGGTGGAGGTGGCAGATGTCCACCAACGAGACAGAGCACAAGTTTGCCATCAAGGCCACCATGGTCCTGACATGGTGCGCCGTGACGCAGTCTTCCAGCGGAAGCCTCGCCTGCTCATAAGCAAGGGCAATACAGTCCGCCACCCATGTGGACAGCGTACACTTGGTCACCACCTCCCCCATCCTACTGTGGTCGTAGGAGATGAAAAGCTGAACAGCTTTGCAGTGGCCCTGAGTGCGTTGGATATAGAAGGACAAAGCCTTCTTACAGTCCAAATTGCGAAGGACCGTCTCCACCCGACTGGAGTGAGGTCTTGGAAAGAAGGTAGGAAGCACCACCTCCTGGTTGAGATGGACGTGCAACACTACCTTCAGCAGGAATTTGGGGTGCATGCGAAGCACCACTCTGTTCTTGTAGAATCTGGTATAAGATGCCTCCGCCACAAGGGCCTGGAGTTCGCTGTGAGTGGAGGTGTGCGAATCCAGGAAAGTCACCTTTCAAGAGAGGTAGCGAAGGTGGCAGGTAGCCAGAGGCTCGAAGGGTGGGCAAGTGAGCTGCCCCAACACAACTCTGAGGTCCCACTTGGTTGCCAGCACGTGAACAGGGGCTTCGATAAGAGCAGGCCCCGAAGGAAACAGGTCACCAACGGCTGGACCAAGAGGGGCTTACCATCCACCGGATGATGCTGCGCAGCCAGGGCACTCAGACGGAGTTAAACTTGAACCTGGACTGAGAGAGGTGGAGAAGGTACTGTAACATCAGAGCCACTGGGCAGAAGAAAGGTCAGCTCCGTGTTTGGC
The DNA here is from genome assembly GCA_033557465.1 of Ichthyophis bannanicus. Taxonomy (NCBI): domain Eukaryota; kingdom Metazoa; phylum Chordata; class Amphibia; order Gymnophiona; family Ichthyophiidae; genus Ichthyophis; species Ichthyophis bannanicus. Next base: position 1,855,006,334 of record CM066032.1, on the reverse strand, counting down.
GCCCCAAGCAGAGAACCTGCGCCATTTGAGGGCACAGGCCTTCCTAGTAGAGGCTTTGCTAGAGGCTAGCAGAATGTCCTCCACCTCAACCAGAAGGTTGAAAGGGGCCAAAGTCACCCTCTCAGCAGCCACGCTGTCAGTGACAGGGACCCCAGGTTGGGTGCAGGAGAGAGCCCCCCCTCCTGAGACAGGAGTCCCGGGGTGGTCCCCAAGGGGATGGGGGCCTCCACCATCAGCGGTAGAATTTATGTATTATTTTATTTATTTGATTTTATAAACCGTGCTCTTTGAAATCAGTGCGGTTTACATATAATTTGAACACTAGAACAGTTTATAGAACAGTATACATTGAACTGGAAACAAGTATCAGTAAGTAACAAGTATTAAGAACAGGCATCAATATTAAAAGTAAATATGGGGATATGAACTTGGAATATGCAGGCAGGGGATCTAGAAGTGAGCTGGACAGTAAAGACATAGGCTTTGTTCAGGGTGGCTGGCTGTAAGCTAGTTGGAACAAGTATGTCTTTAAGACCTTCCTAAAGGATGTCAGGTCTACGATTGCACGAATTGCTGGAGGTAGGGCATTCCAGCAGGTTGGTGCATAGAGAGAAAAGACATGATTTTTAATTGACTGGGTGCATGTCCTTATTGCTGAGAGGGTGACGAGTGAGTTCACCATGTGTGACCTCCTGGTTCTGTTTTTGGGGGCACATTGAGGTTTGCGAGGGAGGTAGTGGACATTCCGCTCTCTTTCCCACCACCAATCAGGGCTCAGCGGGGCTGCAGGAGAAGTCTGGTGGCGCCAGGAGGCACTTCTTTTAAATGCAGTGCTTGTTAAGGGCCTTGAGGCAGCAGGAGGAGGGCTGGAACTCCCTTCGTTGAGGAACTACAATCTTAGATACGTGGTTAGACACATTTGGGGTTTGTTAGTTGAAGGGGGTGGGTGTACCCCAGTGCAACAATTGATGGAAATTTGCTCCCCCAAGCACAGTTTATACTTGCTCCATACTGTGCAACCACGTAGCATGAGGGTTAGGAGGGAAAGTGTGTATCTGAGAACCCTATGGGTGGCATGGCAGGTGGTGTGTGAGAGGACCGGCTGGGACTGGAACTGCTCCCTTCTGTTGCCATTGGTGGGGAACCCGGATTTTGCTCCGGGCTTTGCTAAACATACGCTGTTCCATGCCTGGCAGCAGAGGGGGATAGTGTGTTTGGGGGATTTGGGCAGAACTGAGGGAGGTGTTTTGGATAGCTATCAGCATCTGAGTCTTACTTATAGATTGGCAGCCCGTGACTTCTACGGATACCTCCAACTTCGACACTGTTGGACATGAAAGACCCGAGGAAACTAATTGGAGGGTGGGTGGAGAAAGACCAGCTTGACTGGGACGAGAGAAAACAGCTGCTCTGCCCGCTGGTAGGCCCTTGTTATCTCTCGACGTTGGTTCAACGTTGGATTAGGGAAGGCCTAGATGGGCTGACAGTGGAAATCTTGCAGTCTGCATTCGAGCGGATTCCCAGGGGGGCAGTGTGGATGTACTTGCAGGAGATGCAGTATAAATTTCTTTGGAGAGCATACACTAGTGATCACTGGGCGTATAAAGTAGGCCTGCGGGACAAGTTTGCGTGTGGTTGGTGTCAGCAAGACGAGGGGACGCTGCTTCATAAATTCTGGATGTGCCCCGGGGTTCAGAGCTTATGGCTGCAGGTGATTGATAAGATGGGGGATTGGCTGACGATGGCGTCCCCTAAGCAGTGGGAGGTGTGTTTGTTTCATTATTGGGAGAAGGGCCTGCCTGTGGTTGCACCCCACCACAGAGTGCTATTTGAAAGAGGTCTTCTCCTAGTAAAGAAGGTCATATTGAGTAGCTGGGTTGGGGACGCACCTCCGCGGCTTGTGGGTTGGGAAAAATCAATGATCAACCTGATGTATATGGAAAAGCTTACGGCGAAACAATTGGGAGGGAAGCAGTGGGATCAGTTTATTGAGCTATGGTTACCAGTCATTAATACTCTCTCAACCCAGGAGCGCAGCTCAGTGCTGAATGTATAGATGATTCCCCTAGTACGGAAATTTGCCATGTTTATGTGTGCAGTGTTGGATGTGTGTGAACTTTATTTTAAGAAAGCAGGGCTGGCTGTAGGGTTCCGGGGGTGGTCGGGCACTAGGGGTCTGCTTGGGGGGAGGGGAGGGAGAAGGGTTGGGAGGGGGGGGGGGTGATAGACTCTGTATAGACTTATCTGTAGAATGCTGTTCTTTATAGACTGTTGTTGATGTGAAGATCTGCCCTCTGTGTTTGGTGCCGGAGGGAGGTGGGGTGCTGACATTGAAAAGGTCGGTTAATGCCAACTACTGCCAACTGTTGGTCTCCTATTTGGATAATTAGTTGTATACTGGGGTGTGGGTGATGGGGGCCGCTGGTATGGAGGAGTGGGTGAGGGTATGTGGTATTTTCTGTAGCCCTATGCCATTTAACTGTGTACCTTTATAGGGGTGGCGACTGTACATTGTTATTGGCTCTGTATGTACTGTATCCTCTTTTGCTAATTACACAGGTACACTACCAAAAAACTGCCTCCAGTTTTGCAACTGATTCCTATAGATTTTGGGGTGCTGAATCCAGGAAAAATAGCCAAAATGTTCCATCACGTCACGTTTTCTTGCAAAATTAGATTTCTTACCCATATAAGGAATGTTCACATAATTTCTTTTTAGCCGACTGCAGTTTATTTTCTTGGCCCAAAATAGAGGTTGTAATGGTTAACTAAATAGAAACACTCCCTCATGATATTTTAGAGTGTTTTGTATTCATTTTATACATTAACAGGACAATTGGGAGGCGGGGGGCTAAATCCAGTACTCGCGCTGGCGCATGTTGTTTCCTGTTCGCCTCGCCTCGCCTCGTTCGCTCGCTCAAACACGGTGGTTGCGACATGAACGTTCCTGTCAAATTTCAGTTTCTTGCAAGTACATTATTACCTTTTGTTTGCTCAGTCGTAATCCAGCTTTATTCCGAAGTGGTTCACTACAGTTGTAGTTTGCAGTGCTGTGTATTTGTGATGGCTCACAGAGCAAGAGGTTGCGTCAACTCTCCGGACAGTTTTTGTTTTATTTGTGGGGAATATACCGTGAAAAAGCGGCAGAGGAACATTTCTGCATTTATTAAAAAAGTATATTTTGCCTATTTCGATTTGAAGTTAGGCGATCAAGACAAACCGTGGGCTCCTCACAAAGTGTGCAAGACATGTGAGGAAGATCTACGCTTATGGATGAAAGGTAAAAAACAAGCATTTCGTTTCGGAATACCTATGATGTGGCGTGAACAAAGAGACCACAGCAGTGACTGCTATTTTTGCTCTTGCATTGTGAAGGGATACAACTTAAAAAATAAGAAGTTACCCCAACCTTCCCTCAGCAATTAGGCCTATGCCTCATAGCAACGAAATACCTGTGCCTGAACCACCAAAATCTTTGGATCATATTTGTGTGGACGGTTCTGATCATGATGAGACTCATCAGATGGCTTTTCCCGATGAGTCCAGTACTTCCGAGTTTGAAACTGAACCAGATCCGAAACCTGAACTTTTCTCTCAAGCTGAATTGAATGATTTAGTCCGGGATTTAGGACTCCCAAAAGATGCTGCCCAACTGCTAGGTTCTCGGCTTAAACAGAAAAATCTATTGTCACCAGGAACAACTTTTTATTGGTACCGCAACCGCGAGACACAATTTTTGAAGTATTTCAGCAAAGAGGAAGATTTGGTATTTTGCAACGATATATACGGAGTGATGGAAAAGTTTAAACTCAAGTATGATCCTGCTGAATGGCGGCTGTTCATTGATTCGTCAAAAGACAACATAAAAGGTGTTCTTCTTCATAATGGCAACACATTCGCTTCAGTTCCTATTGCTCACTCTGTTATTCTCCAAGAAAAATACGAGATTTTGTCCCTGATTCTTCAGAAGATTCGTTATGATGAGCATAAGTGGATGATTTGTGGAGACTTTAAAATTCTATCCATGCTATTAGGGCAGCAATCCGGTTTCACCAAATATCCCTGCTTCCTTTGCTTGTGGGATAGCCGGGCCCGCGACCTACACTGGGGGAAAAAAGACTGGCCAATTCGGGAGTATTTGAGACCCGGTGAGAAAAATGTTCTTCATGAGAGCTTGGTACCTCGTGATAAAATTCTATTACCACCTCTCCACATTAAGTTGGGTCTCATTAAGCAATTCATCAAGTCCCTTCCAAAAGATGGTGAGTGCTTTCGGTACCTTTGCTCAAAGTTCCCCCGACTTTCTGAAGCAAAGCTAAAGGAAGGAGTGTTTGTTGGCCCTGATATAAGGAAACTCATTTCAGATGGAGCATTCGCTGAAACGATGTCTGAGAAGGAAAAAGAAGCCTGGGATTCCTTCAAGGATGTTGTTCTCAAATTCTTGGGGAACAGGCGGGATGAGAACTATAAGGATATTGTTGCCAGGATGCTCAATGCCTTCAAAGAACAAGGCTGTAACATGAGCCTGAAAGTCCATTTCTTGCACTCCCATGTGAACTACTTTCCCGAAAACTTGGGGGCGTACAGTGAAGAACAAGGTGAAAGGTTTCACCAGGACATCAAGGACGCATAGAGAAGGTACCAAGGAAGATGGAACACCACTATGATGGCTGATTTCTGCTGGTTGCTGCTGCGGGAAACCCCAGATGAAAAATACGCCAAGCAGCGCACCAAGAGAAGCATTCGGGGGAAGAAGAAACGGGCCCACCAGGAGATTGATTGACCCAAGAATGACTTTAAAATCTAAACTGTGTTGACAAATATTGTGTTTTTACTAAACTTTGAAATAAAAATTTGCTAGTTATTACCACAGTGTCGGATCTCATTTATTAGAATTTTACTTTCACACCATCGGGTGTTTGTCTTCATGTATTGCAATGGTGCGGTTTGCGTTTTCTATTCTTACATACATACCTGTACAACATTTTTTGCACATTTCTTTGCTTTGCTTTGTGTCTAACCTCGCTCTTATATGCTCAATGTTTGTGCACATGTATGTGGCTGTTTTAAGTGCAGACAATTTTGCTACCATCACAGTGTGTTTTGTTGACATTACTCTATTCTTATGTGCTGCCTTGTTAGAATTTTCTTTATTCTTATTTGAATAACTACTAAACAATTAGTATAAAGAATTCATCCAAGAAACTTTTATCTCGATCGCACTCAATCTGAAACGTTCACCTCAAACTGCTAACCCAATGTAGCAAAAAATCTGTACGTGATGGAGCAAATTGGTTACCAGATTTGGATTCAGCGCACCAAAAAACATAAAAATCAATTGAAACATTAGAGGCAGTTTAAAAAAAAAATTTTTTAGTGTACCTGTGTTATGTTTGGAAAACAATAAAAATGAGTTTGAAATAAATGCAGTGCTTGCTGGCATTGGTTGGGCCCTGATTGGCCGTGAGTTGCAGAGCAGGAGGGGTTTCAGCCTCCCGCTCTCTTTCCTGCCGCCACTCAGCGGGGCTGGAGGAGAAGTCCGGTGGCGCCGGGAGGCGCTTCATTTAAATGCAGGGCTTGCTGGCATTGGTTGGGCCCTGATTGGCCATGAGTTGGAGAGCAGGAGGGGTTTCAGCCTCCTGCTCTCTTTCCCGCCACCGATCGGGGCTGGAGGAGAAGCAACAGGAACCACGGCTGCCTGGGCCACTGAGGAGCTATGAGGATGAGCGAGGCCCTGTCACAGAGGATCCTGAACAAGGTCTTGGTGATCAGCGGCGTTGGAGGGAAGGTGTACATGAGGTCTTCCGACCACAAGACTAGGAACGCGTCTGCTGCCTCCCTTGAGGGGTGGGCCTGCTGGGAGCAGAAGCAGGGCAACTGAAAGTTGTCTGGACTGGCAAACAAGCCCATCATGGACTCCCCCCCCCAGAGCCGGAAAAGCCAACTGGCTACCCTGAGGTCCAGCTGCCACTTGTGTGGCTGGAAAACTCTGCTGAGTCTGTCAGCCAGAAGGTTGTCCTGGTCAGGCAGGTTCATGGCCTGCTGGAGAATACCCTGTCCTATTGCATATGAGCAGAGGGCTAGAGCCTCCTGACAAAGGGTCCGAGACCCCATGCCCCCTTGTGTGTTCACATAAAACATTGCCACCTCGTTGTCTGGACCAGAACTGGCTGGTGATGCAGGTGGTGATGGAAGACCCTCAGGGCTAGCTATATGGCTCAGAGCTCCAGGAGACTGATCTGCTGGGTGCTCTCATCTGGTGACCAGGTGTCCTGGGTGCAGAGATCTCTGTAGTGGGTTCCCCAGCTGAGCAGGAAGGTGTCCATGGTGAGGGACTTGGGGTCTGAAAAAGCATGCCTGCCTCGAGATGCTGGGGCAACTGCCACCAGACCAGAGAATCCACTAACTAGCAGGTCACAGAAACTCTGTCTTGGAGGCAGCCTATGGCCTGGGACCAGTGGTTCCAGAGATAGCACTGCACAGCCCTCATGTGGAGGCAAGCATTGGGGGAGATATGGACCATGGAGGCCATGTGCCCCAGGAGGCACAGGAGAAGCCAGGTGGGTACAGAGGGACGGTACTGTACATCCCAAGCTACTACTGAGCATTTGTAGTGTGCTACAAGTTGTACACAGCACCACACAGACATGTTAGAGACATTCTCTGCTCATCAGAGCTTACAATCTAGTAAAGACAGACAACACAGAAGATGTAGGACAGGGATAAAGCAAGGGGAAGAGGTAAAGAAACAAGGAAATCAGATACATCAAGATCCAAAAGCAGCAGTGAAGAGGTGTTTTCAGCCTGGATCTGAAAAGAGTCAGAGAAGGTGCCTGGTGTACAGACAAAGGTAGTTTGTTCCAGGCATAAGGTGCAGCAAGATGAAACAAGCAAAGTCTGGAGTTAGCAATAGAAGAGAAGGGCACAGATTGAAGCAGTTTACCAGAAGAGCAGAGTTTCCAAAGGGGGGGGGGGGGGAGGGTGTAAGGAGGGATAGGAGAAGAAAGGTAGTGAGGAGCTGCAGAGTGAATATATTTATAGGTCAGCAGGAGAAGTTTGAACTGGATGCAGAAATGGATAGGGAGCCAATGAAGTGACTTGAGAAGAGGGGTAATATGGGCATGATGAGGCTGGCGGAAGATTAGCCGAGCAGCAGAATATTGAACAGATTGAAGGAGAGAGAGATGATTCAAAGGGAGACCAGCAAGGAGTAGGTTACAGTAGTCAAGACGGGAGGTGATTAAGGAGTGGGGATAAGCATCATAGTAGTGTATTCAGAAAGGAATGAGCAGATTTTGTCAATGTTATAGAGAAAGAAACAGCAGGTGTTAGCTATCAGATGAATGCCTGTGGAGAAGGAGAGAGAGGAGTCAAAGACAACCCCCAAGATTGCAAGCCAAAGAAACAGGAAGGATTAGAGAGTTATCCACAGAGACTTAGAAAGGAGGAAAATGAGAGGAGGTTTTAGGGGGAAAGATAAGACGTTCAGTCTTGGCCATGTTCAATTTCAAGCAGCGATGAGACATCCAAGCAGCAATGTCAGAAAGGCAGGCAGAGATCCAGGTCTGGGTTGCCAGATTTCAGGCATAGAGAGGTAGATCTGGGAGTCATCGGCCTAAAGATGGTACTGAAAGCCATGGGAAGAGATGAGCACACCAAGGGACTGGGTATAGATAGAGAAAAGGAGTGGACCCAAGACAGATCCTTGGGGTACACCAACTGGGAGCGGGATAGCAGAAGAGGAGGAGCCACCAGAACTAACACTGAAAGAGCGATGGGAGAGATAGGAGGAGAACCAGGATAGTACAGATCCCTTAAAACCAAGCGAGGACAGGGCATCGAGGAGAAGGTTGTGGTCAACAGTGTCAAAAGCAGCAGAGAGGTCAAGAAGGATGAGGACACAGTAAAGGCCCTTGGATTTTGCAGGAACAAGTCATTGGAGACTTGGCAAGAACCATTTCAGTAGAGTGTAAAGGACAAAATCCAGACTATAAAGGATCCAGGAGGGCATGAGAGGAGAGGAAGTTGAGGCAGAAGCAGTGAACTGTGCATTCAAGTAGTTTAGAAACGAAGGGAAGGAGGGAGATGGGTCGATAATTAGAAGGACAGGTGGGATCAAGCAAGGGTTTCTTGAGAGATGTGACCACAACATGCTTGAAGACTGCAGAGACAGTTGCAGAGGAGAGCGATAGGTTGAGAAAATGAGAGATGGAAGTGACAACAGTGGGGGAGATAGGGCTTAGGGGACAGGTGGGGATAGGATCAGAGGAGCAGGTGGTGAGTTTGGAGGAAGAAAGAAGGTGTGCAGTTTCCTCTTCAGAGATCACAGGAAAGGAAGACAGGGTAGCAGATGAAGGGGGGGGGGGGGAGTTAGGAGTGAAGAGGGGGAGGTAGCTGAATTTGTGGGTAATTGGAGGGTGATCTTGTGGATTTTGTCATGGAAATAGCCAGGGTTTGGGCAGAAAGGGGAGGGAGGGGTCCGAGGCAGAGGCACTTTGAGGAGAGAGCTGAGTAGTAAAGAGATGGTGAGGGTCAGAGGCAAGAAAGTTAGATGGAGATAATAGTCTTGTTTGACAAGAGCTATGGCTGACTGGAAAGAGACAAGCATGAATTTGAAGTGTAGAAAGTATGCAAGGGAGCAGGATTTGAGCCAAGCACGCTCAGCAGAATGGGCACAGGAACAGAGTGGAGGAGTGGCCTAGTGGTTGGGGCAAGGTACTTCAGGCCGGAAGGTTGGGGGTTCAAATCCCACTAGAGGACAGCAACCTTGGGCCGGAAGGACTGGGGTTTCTAGTCCCACAGGTGCTCCATGTGGTCTTGGGCAAGCCACTTAACCCTCCATAGCCCATGTTCCCTGTAAAATAGTTATCTCCAAGTTATAATGCCCTGTTCAATGTAATTTCAGTTTGTTCAATGTAAACCACACTGATGCAGAATAGCGCAGTATATAAGAGAATGTAAAATAAAATAAAAATAAAAATAAAAAAATAAAATAGCAGGTAGTGGATGAAAGCCAGGGCTGGGGTGCAGAACGCCTCACAGGACGTGGCATGGGCAGAGCAAGAGTATCCAGAGCAGAGGAGAGTGCAGCCTTATAGGAAGCTACTGCCTTGTCAACAGACTTAGATGACATAGTGGAGGAAAGAGATGAAGAAACAGTGGAAGAGAGAACCAAAGAATCAATAGCAAACTAGAGACCTGAGACAATCAGCTCAGTCCCTGAGCAAGAAAGCTTTGCCCCAATGAACTCCAGACACTGTGTCGGGAGGAGGTGAGACTTGGGGTAGTTTATGACAAAGCCCAAGTGTTGCAGAACCTTGATGGTGCATGTGGTGGCCTGCTGTACCTCTGAGGCTATGCCTCCCTTTATGAGCCAGTTGTTCAGGTAGGGAAAGACGAAGACCCCCTGGAGCCGTAGGAAGGCAGCCACGACTGCAAGGCATTTTGTGAAGACTCTTGGGGCAGAGGCTAGACCGAAGGGGAGCACCCTGTATTGAAAGTGCCTGCCCCCCCACTATGAACTGCAGGTACTGCCTGTGGTTGGGGTGGATGAGGATGTGGGTATAAGCATCCTTGAGGTCTAAGGAGCATAACCAGTCTCCCTGCTGGAGTTATGGCAGCAATGTTCCAAGGGAGAGCATCTTAAACTTCTCTCTCACCGGCAATTTTTTGAGGTTGCACAGGTCGAGGATGGGCCTTAGGCCCCCTGTCCTCTTTGGCACAAGAAAGTACCTGGAGTAGAATCCCTTGCCCTTGAGTTGGTGGGGCACCGGTTCCACCGCTTTGTCCTTGAGAAGACCTGCCAACACCTTCAGAAGGTGGTCCCGGTGGAGGGGAGACCTGAGGGACTCTCCCAGGAAATAAGGGGAAGGTGTCTGAGTCAGGTGGAGGAGGTAACCCTCCATGACTAGCCTTAGTGCCCGGGAATCAGTGGTGATGGTCACCCACCTCTGGGCATAGAGGGCCAGACTTCTCCCTGTGAGTTGCTGATCTCCTTGGGGTAGAGAGGCTATGCTCAAGGAGTCAGAAACTTCCCCCCTGGTTGGGCTGGGGCCAGTGCCTGGTGTTTTGGAGCCTTCTGCTTACATGGACCATGCCCATATCCCTTGGCCTGCTAACCCTGTTGGGGAGCTGGGGAGGCCTCATAAGGTGGGTAGTTTCTATAAGCAGCTCCCTTCCTCGGGTAGAAGGTCTTTTTACCCGAGCCCTTCCATCGGGGAGGGGCAGTGGTCTTTTTAGAGAGCCTGGTCCTCATCATGAACTCAGTCTCCAGTTCGGCAGCCTTGTCAGTCATGGGTTTGCCAAAGAGGTTCTCTCCTTGGCAGGGGACATCGACCAACTTGTCGTGAATCTGCTGCTCGAGGCCGGGCAACTGTAGCCAAGCTTGGCAGCGTGCACCAATGCCAGCCACTGCTACTCGAGCCACTGACTCAAACCTATCATAGACATGAATTTGGAGCATTCACGGACTGCTTTGACCAGGTTCTTGAATTGCTGCAAAAGGTTCCTCGGAGAGACCAGCCAAGAACCCAGTGAGTTCTTTTGCCAGGTCTCTGGGGTACATGCCCATATACAGCTGGTAGGCCTGGATGCGGCCAATGAGCATTGAGCCCTGGTAGCACTTCCTGCTCCCTGCCGGGGGGCACCGAGGAGTGCAATCTTCTGACTTTGGCGACTCATGGCTGACTCCACCACCATGGAGTTATGCGGCAGTTGTAAATTCTGCAAGCCCGGGCTCCAGCGGATTCGATACATCAAGTCAAGCCGTTTGCTCACCACCGGCACTGAAGCTGGTGTCTCCCACATTCGGAGCATCAGCTGTTCCAGGATGGGAGGAATGGGCACCATGAGCGATTCTCATGAAGGGGCCTCGTACTGGAGAATTCCCAATTCATCTGCCCGAGGATCCTCCTCTGACGCCGTCGGGAATGCCTGGGCTTGGACATCTCCTTGACAAAATCAAGGAAGCCCATATCCTCAGGTGGAGACCTCCGTTGAGGCTCTGAGACGGGAAAGTCAGATGGGACATCGCGGTTGCAGCAGGTATCGGGGGACGTATCCTCTGTCTCCCACTCAGAGTAGTCCGTCGAGGACTCGTAGGAGGGCTGCTCTGCGAGCTGCAGAGCTCCCAATGCCCTGCGGCCAGTGCCCGGCAGACTTGCCAGGAATGACTGCGGTCCCATCGAGCGGGACTCATTGTGACCTCGGCCGAGGATCGGCTTGGCCTCTGGGGACGTCTTGGACGTCAAGGGCCCAGTGGTCAGGGTGGATGAACCAGTCATGCAAGACAACAATGCCCACTGCTGGTCCATGAAGGCAGACAAACTGCGCTCCAGGGCCGCCATTTTGGACTTCAGAGGAGAAGGCTCTGCAGCATTTGGCACGGGCACTGAGGGACTCGGGCCCAACACCAGCTGCCCCGAAGGGGAACCCTCAATGAGGATAGTGTCTGGGGACCAAGGCCAGTCCACGGTTGGATCCTTCTGGGGGTCCTTTGCAGGCCGCTCCTTCTCAGATGCCTTGGACGAACATCTCAGACTGCGGGACCGGGCCGGTCAGCCCCTGGCCAGTCAGAAGCATCCAAGGACACAGACTTTGAGGGTTTCTTCTTCTTCCTGGGTTCCCTCGAGGGAGACCCCCTTTCTGAGGACCCATGATGAGGCACGGGTTCGGAGGGTTTCGCCTGAGGCACCAGGAACTCGGGGAAAAACGTATTGTGCTGCTGCTGGCGGCTCAAGGGCCTTCCTGGAATCCTCTTCCAGAGACTACAGGCTGCCGGGTTGTGATCTGGCCCCAAGCAGCCGAGACAGCAGTCGTGTGTGTCGGTCAAAGACATAATTTTGGAGCACCGATCACACTTCTTAAAGCCACTGATAGCCATGAGGGGAAGAAAGTACCCCTGCGAGGTCAAAGACTCTTTGGACTGCCAGCAGAAGAAAAAAGGTGCAAAGGCACCAGGAAAAGAAGAGAACGAAAAAGCTATAACGCCAAACTCGATGCCGAGACAATGAGGTCAGCAGACGGGAAGAGTACCGGTGCAGTACCAGAGGCAAGTATGAAACTCGGAGAGAAAAAAAATCAACTTTTTCCAGGGATAAGCCAGACAACGTCTGAAGGGCTCCGCAGAAAAAAGGAGACTGAACAAGATAGCACCCTGTTGCGGGAAGGGGACCACGCATGCGTGGTGGCATCTCCCAAAGGCTTTCTGGTGGGATGCTTCCGCGAGGGCTCCGTCAGTGCCGACATCACCCATATGTGAGAACAGACTTCCTGCTTGTTCCCGAAGAAACCGCTCATCCACTTTGGCATGAGGAAGTAACGGGAGTAGAACCCGTGACTTCTGAGTTGCAGTGGGACCACTTCCACTGCTCGCTCTTCGAGAAGTTGGCAAGCTCCTGCACCAAGAAGACCTGGTGCGCAGGGAGTCAAGGGGGCTCCAAGGGGCAAAAGTGTGGAGAAAGCCGGTCCAGAAGGAGGTAACCCTCCCGGACTACCTGGAGGACCCAGGTGTCTGAAGTGACAGACTCCCATTGGGGAGCAAAGTAGACCAGGCGCCCTTCCACCGGTAGCTGGGTCGCCGGAGGGCGAGTGGCTATGCATCTAGCATCAAAAACCTGGGGCCGACTGGGCTGGTGCCAGGGTCTGACTTTTGAGACTCTTTGGCTTACGCAGGCCCTGATGGCCGTTCTTGCTCTGTCCACCTTGGGGCGGAGCCGGCGCCAGAGGGTAAGGTGGGTAGCCCCAATAGGGGAGACCTTCCTCTGAAAGAAAGGCTTTTTGCCCTGTTGCTTCTTCCATGGGTTACGTACTCCGTCTCATTCTCCGCTGCTTTGTCCTCCATCGGTTTGCCGAACAATTGCTCGCCCAGGCACGGTACATCAAGCAGTTTCTCCTGGACCCATTGTTCAAGATCTGAGGACTGGAGCCAGGCCTGCCACCTGGCCCTGATACCAGCAGCCGCTACCCGAGCGGAGGACTCAAAGCTGTCGTATGCACTGCGAGAAAGGTACTTTGAACAGTCCCCCACTGACTTTAGGAGGGACTGGAAATGGCAGAGGTAATCGCCGTCGAGGCCCGCCTGGAAACCTCCGTGTTCCTACGTAAGGTCACGAAGGAACATACCTATGTATAGCTGGTAAGCCTGGATGCAGCACACCAGCTTGGAGCCTTGGTAGGCCTTACACCCGAGAATCCCTACCCGGCAGTATAGAGAAGTGAATTTTGGGTTCTTTTGCTTATGCATGGTGGACTCCACCACCATCGAGGTATGAGGAAGCTGGGCCTTCCGGAAGCTGGGCCCTCGTTAGACCCTGTACATGGTATCCAAGCACTTGCTGACAATGGAAATAGATGCAGGCGTCTCCCCCACATGCGGTGGAGCAGCCGGGCTAGGATGGGCGGAATCGGGACAGTGAAGAATTCCCTCAGCAGAGCCTCGTATTGTAAAATATTGAATTCTTCTGCACGGGGCTCCTCCTCGAACTGCATGGAGAGTGCTAGGGCTCGAGCTATGTCCCGCACAAACTCCAGAAAGAAGGTGTCTTTGGGAGGAGAATGCCTCTTCTGAACTGGTGGGGAAGGATCTGAGGGGAGGTCCCGATAAGCCTGGGATTCAGGGGAAGTGTCCCCTTCAGACTCCCAGCCTGAGAATTCCGAGGAAGGCTTGAATCTAGGTTGCTCAAGCAGAGCCTGTGCCTTGCGCTGGGCTCTCGAGGCTGAAGCCCATCTGGAGCTGGAGGCGCTAGCTCGAGAAGATCTTGCACCCAAAGACCGGGGTGGATATCGAGACCTCTGCCAGGATCCCTCATGAGGTCCCTGACTCTCAGGGGTTGTCATGGCGGTCTGGGGAGCCATTACAGGTGTCGCCCTCAAGGTCTCATGGCACGTGCCAATGGGGCCTGGTACCAGCTGGGGCAGTAAGGAAGGCAGAAACGCTGCGCTCCAGTGCCAGCATTTGGGCCTCCCACTCAGGAGTGGGGCCCTGCAACGCCAATCCCAGGGTGACTGGGTTGGGAGTCGAGGAGGAGAGGGGGTCTTCACCAGGATGATCCTCGGGAGACGGGGCGCCATCGCCCCAGGCCTCCATATCCATACGAAGTACCTTTCGAGGCCGCTCCTTCTCTGACTCTTGGGACTGCCAAGGAGGGCTGAGGAACCGAGCACAAGAATGCTCTTGCTTGTCTGGAGCCCCTGACAGGGTCCTCGAGGTCTTTCTTCTTCTTCCACTCCCTTTTGGGGGATCTTTGCTCAGAGTAGCGCCAGGGTCATGGAGCATCCGCAGGGGACCCCAGCAGCTGAAGGTAGGTGGAGCGGGAAGCTACCGGGGACACCGGGGCCGCCTTGCAGAAAATGTCATCCAGTTTCTGCTTACGGATCTGGATGGCCATGGAGGGCATCTTTTTACAAAGGAAGCAGAGCTCCAGGTTGTGGTGCGTTCCTAGACACTTAAGACAACAGTCATGGGTATCCGTGAGTGACATATTCTTGGAGCATCTGTCACACTTTTTGAATCCAGAGGCCATGGGGCAAAAAAAATCCCCACAAGGTCGAAGACCTCCAGCTCGGCCAGCGGTTGAAAAGGGCTCGAAAACCTGCTGGTCAAGAAAAATGAAAAAAACAAAATCCTGGGGCCCGCTGCCGGAGCAAGAGTACTGGGGACGGCGGGAAGAGGACCAGAAAATCGGATTAGAGAGACTTTTTCCGAGGTACAGGACATGCATCCGAAGGGCTCCATGGAAAAAGGGAGACTGATCAAGATGGCACCCTTGGGTGGTGGCATTCCCAAATGCTTTCTTTGAAAGCTGGGGAAATGCTCCACGCGGGATCCGTCGGTGCTGACGTCACCCATATGTGAGGGCTGACTTCCTGCTTGTTCCTGGAGAAAATACATTTTTCAGATATGTTAGTGTGAGGAGGAAGGGGAAAAGTGGTATTGTCAGACTCAAGGGTGGAGGACTATATAGAAGCTGAAGAGGATTAAGCAGAATTGCTTAACAAATATTTCTGTTTTGTGTTCACAGATGAAAGGCCAGGAGCAGGACCTCAGAAAACTCCCACAAGGAGGAACAGAAGTGATGGGGAGCTTGAACGATTTTCAGAAGACTGTGTTTCTGAGGAACTAGCTAAACTAAAAGTAGACAAGGCGATAGGATCAGATAGGATGCATCCAGAATATTGAAGGAACTTGGGGACCTTTTCAATGCTTCTTTAGGGTTGGGAGTAGTGCCAGAGGACTGGAGGAAGGTACATGTGGTCCCAATACACAAGAGCAAAAGTAAGGATGAGGTTGACAACTACAGGCTGGTTAGTCTAACCTCTGCGGTGAGTAAATTATTGGACACGTTACTAAAACAGAGAATAATGAGGTTTCTGGAGTCCAATGGATTGCAGGATCCGAGACAGCATGGGTTTACCAGAGGCAGGTCTTATTAGACTAATCTGATGGATTTCTTGGACTGGGTGACCAGGGAGTTGGACTGAGGAAAAGTCCTATATTTGGTGTACTTAGATTTCAGTAAAGCCTTTGACAGCATTCTGCACAGGTAACTTATAAACAAACTGAGCACCCTAGGGATGGACCCTAAAGTGACTGGGTTAGAAATTGATTGTGGGAGGTGACAAAGGGTATAGGTAAATTAAGTTTACTTTGAGGAGGTGGTTACCAGTGGTGTGCTGCAGAGATCTGTCCTTAGCTGGAAGAATGGTCCGATGCTTGGCAGTTAAATTTAATGCGAAGAAGTGCAGTGTCATGCACTTGGGAAGCAGAAATCCAAGGGAAATGTACACGATAGGGGGCGAGAGGTTGATGTGCACAGACCAGTAGAAGGACCTTGGTGTGATTATTTCTGAGGATCTCAAGGTGGCAAAACAGTGTGACAGGGCAGTGGCAAAAGCCAGGAGGATGTTGGGTTGCATACAAAGAGGAATTACCTGCAGAAAGGAAGCGGTACTAATGCCACTGTATGAGTCACTGGGTGAGGCCTCACTTGGAATACTGTGTTCAGTTTTGGAGACCATATCTTGCAAAGGATGTAAAAAGACTGGAAACTGTTTAGAGGAAGGTGACCAAAATGATTGGGAGCCTGCATCAGAAGCCTTATGAGAAGAGACTTGAAGACCTAACTATGTACACTCTGGAGGAGAGGAGGGATAGGGGAGATATGATTCAGACCTTTAAATACTTAAAGAGAAATAATGAACAAACCACCCTCTTCCAAAGACGGAGAAGCTGTAAAACTAGAGGGCATAACATGAAGCTGCAAGGGGGTAAATTGAAAGGCAATGTCAGGAAATACTTTTTCACTGAAAGGGTGGTGGATGCTTGGAATGCCCTCCCGATGGAAGTGGTGGGGGCAAATTCAGTGTCAGAATTCAAAATGGCATGGACAGTGGATCCCTTTACAGCAACAGGATAAAATCAAAATAAACGTAACTATCTAAATTCTCAACAAACAGGGGTGTCTTACATAGAGCGGTGGGTTCACCCCTAAACAAAGACATGGGGAGGGGTGGCCTACACGGAGCGGCAGGTGTACCTACTCTTGCCATCTTACTGGGCAGACTAGATGGACCATACTGGTCTTTATCTGCCATCATTTATTATATTGCGGAAGGGCTGTTGGGTAAGGTCTGCCTCTTTGTGGATGATGCCAAAATCTGCAGTAGACACCCAGGAAGGAATAGGTAACATGAGAAGGGATCTAGCTAAGCTTGAAAAATGGTTGAGAATTTGGCAGCTGAGATTTAACACTAGAAGCCCCAAAGTGTGTCAAATGACGCAAATGCATCTTCGAAGTTGTATACCAGTGCCACTTCTAAGAACCATGTCAGTCATGTTCTATGACTTTGTTAGCAAGGTCAAGATGTTCAAATATGTGCATTGAAAATTAATGACACATGCACCACCTAGCGGGAAAATGAATTTATACCTAGAAGCCCCAAAGTACGTCAATTGATGCACTTCATTGTCTTGGCCACTGTTGGAAACAGAATACTGGGCTTGATGGACCTTGGTCTGACCCAGTATGGCATATCTTATGTTCTTATGTTGGATTGACGTACTTTGGGGCCTCTAGGTATAAATTCATGTTCCCACTAGGTGGCGCATCTCAATCACCATTTACAGTTTTACTCCGACATTACAAACACATGATGACATCATGTAATGACATCACATACTGCACATATTTAACAAATAAGTAACTTCACATTAATTTACATCTGCATTTCATGCCAAACGCAGTCGTCGTGATAATGCGTCAGTTGACGCACTTTGGGGTTTCTAGGTAAAATTCCTTTTGGGGCTTCTAGTGTTAATGCTAAAAATGCAGGGTCATGGATCTAGGCTGCAAAAATCCAATGGAGCAGTACAATGTAGGGGGCAAAGTACTTTTGTTTACAAAAGAACAGCAGGACATGGCTGGGATTGTTTCCGATGATCTGAAAGTGGCTAAACAGATAGAAAAGGTGATGGCAAAAGCCAGAAGAGTGCTTGGATGGATAGGGAGAGGAATAGCCAGCAGAAAAAAGGAGGTGATTATTTATTTAGACAGTTTTGTATCCCGCCTTATCCTTCAATAAAAGCGGTCACAACACAATTGGGGGATACATTTAACATGTGGGGATATGGAGACACATACACTAATACTTACAAGGAACATGGGCAATGGAGGGTTAAGTGGCTTGCCCAAGACCACAAGGAACATCTGTGGGACTAGAAACCCCAGTCCTTCCGGCCCAAGGTTGCTGTCCTCTAGTGGGATTTGAACCCCCGACTTTCCGGCCTGAAGTACCTTGCCCCAACCACTAGGCTACTCCTCCCTCGATGTCTGTATACAAGTCTCTGGTGCGACCACAGAGTATTATGTGCAGTTCTGGAGACAACGCTTTCAAAAGGATTTAAGTAGGATGGAGTTGGTACAAAGGGCGACTACTAAACGGTTAGTGATCTTTGTTATAAAGCATTTGAGAACAGAGTTAAAGATCTTAATATGTATATGTTAGAGGAAAGGCGGGATAGAGATGTTTAAATACCTCTATGGCATATATGCCCAAGAGGAGAGCCTCTTTCAATTGAAAGCAAGCTCTACTACGAGAGAACATAGGATTAGCGTGAAAGTGGATAAACTCAAAAGAGTAATATGCAGAAATATTTCTTTACAGAAACAGTGGTAGATGAATGGAATGGTTTCAATGCAGGCAGTGGAGCCGAGGATGGTATCTGAATTCAAGGAAGCATAGAACACACACATAAGATCTCTAAAAGATAAAAGGCAACAATTGTAGTAGATATGGAAAGGCAGACTAGATAGAAATTGACGGCAGAAAAAGACCACATGGCCTATGTTTCCATTTATTTAATGACAATTTATTCAGTGGAGTTATGCTCTCGAGTTTATGTTGTCTTTTTGTGATGCCTTCATGGTTTTGTCCTGTGGTTCACAGGCTAAAGAGACCCTCCTGTGTTTGATTTACCTGGAGGCTATTGTACTCATGCCTATAGAAGCAGTTACTCCATCTGTTTCGTGGTCCAAAAAAGGGTGGTTCCTTCAGACCGATTTTGGATCTGAAGGGTGTCAATGTCAAATTAAGAGTCCTTTGTTTTGGAATGGATACCTTAAGATCTATGGTAATAGTGGCCAAGAAAGGTGAATTCATTCACCTCCTTGGACCTCTCTGAGACTTACTTCCACGTTCCAATTCATCAGTAACATTAAAGATATCTTCATTTCTCTTTTCTAGGTCAGCATTATCTGTTCCAGGCTCTGCCCTTTGGTTTTGGCCACAGCTCCCAGAACCTTTTCCATGGTAATAGTGGTGGTGGTGGCTGCATTTTGTGCACGCAGGGATCCAGGTTCACCCATATCTGAATGACTGGTTGATTCAGACTGAGGAGAGTGCCAGAGTCTGAAAGAGCTGAGCAATGTATTTTTTTTTTCATTTGGTGGTGTGCAGCTGTGGTACTAATTTGGCAGCTGCTGCAAGCACACCACCAGATGAAAAAAATACATTGCTAGCAGGCCAAGGAAACCTCCCCTCCCTTCCCCACTGGAGGCTGGGAGGGGAGTCCCTCATAGCAGCTGCCCCATGCCCCTGCTGAGCCAAGGACAGCCACTGCCAATTACAAAATCTCTGTGCTTTACCTTTTTTTTTCTTCAAAGCCTTATTTATTTAAAAGCTAGGCTGTTCCCCCAGGAAATAAGGTAGAAAAAAACCCCTTCAAACGTTTGCTTGGGGGGGGGGGGGAGGGGACAGAGGAAAGGGGGAGAATCAAGAACCCTTACTTACCGGCTCTGACAGGGAGCCTAAAAGGTCTACTGGGCAGCCTCTCCTCACCCACCAGAACTAGAAACCCATAAGCATTTAGGGGTCATTCTGTGGCACGAAGGTAGACCGGGGGGGGGGGGGGGGGGGGGGAGGGACAGATCAGGGGCGGCATCTGTATGTCCGGGGCTGGAAACTTCCACAGGGAGCTTTATTCCACCTCAGAGGTGAAATAAGTTCCCCTAGTTGCCAGGAACCAGCAGGCCCAGGGTGCGGATGTGGCGGGGGGACCTCCAAGGACATTCCTCGCAGCCTGACCCTGGGCGTTAGGAGGCCAGATTGGGGGTGGGGCTGCAGGGGAATCAGCTTCAGAAGCCAGCAGCCGGGGATTGTGGCTCTTCAATGGAGCCACAGTACCATGGCAACTGGATGCCACGGCACCGCAGCTCCATTGAAGAGCCCTGACTGAGTTAGCCGGGGAAAGCCTGTACCTGCAGGTCAGATGGAATCGGGGTCCTAGCCTGCACCTACAGGCCTGTTTGCAATTCTGATCCTGTGGGACTAGATGTGCCCAACAGGATCAGAATCGCAAATCCCTCTGTGCATCCGGTTCCGGCCAGACACACACAGGGCCCGGACGTGTGGGATGAATCGGGCTTCATAGCAAACAGTGGGCCTTGAGGGCTCAACCATAGGGGCCATGCCACAGCCTGGGTTTAGGGAGCTAGGCAAAATCTTTACAATGCTGCACCAGACCACACTGCAACTATCTGCTAGAAGCAGACAATTTGGCAATTTCCAGTACTGCATGACCAATTATATCAGGCAATGATCAGGGCAGGTCCACTCATTAGGGTTGATGAGGCGGTCACCTGGGCAGCAAAAATCAGCATTCAAAGCAAAATGATAGCCACACAAACTTGAAGCTATCAGCACATTCTTTTACCTGCATGCATATACCTACATAGTAGTTTAACAATTAAAAGTATGATGTCCATTTATACATAATTGTCATTGGAATGATGGTGTTCAGATGATCATGATTGTTGAGTTTAATAATCAAAATCTTGGAGGTAAAGCTTAAGGTTTGCCTGGGGTGTCCACTATTTTGCACCAGCCCTGGAGATGTCATTACTGAAAGTTGTTCTAGTTTTCCTCCATCTGCCGACAGGGGTGCATAACACATTTGTCTGAACATGTCTAGCAGGATAGCATAGTTACTCACCTGTAACAGGTGTTCTCCAGGGACAGCAGGAATCAGTCCTCACATATGGGTGACGTCGGTGCCAACGGAGCCCTCGTGCAGAGCAATTCCCCAGCTTTCAAAGAAAGCCTTTGGGATTGCATCACGCATGCATGGTCCCCTTCCCGCCCAAGGGTGCCATCTTGCTCAGTCAAATGGCATAGCTAAAAAGACTCAGATACACTCCAAATATATCAAAAATAGTAGACAATGTGTTCCAAGTCTCTCACACAGGTACTACATATAGTGAAGTACAACCGCAATGTATCCAACAAGGTCTCAGACTTAAGGGTGCCGTGGCCAGAACTGACCTACGGCAACTCTCAATTTGCATCAATGACCTTCTTATATTGTTTACAAATAACAAGGTGCACTTTCACAATTGTTCATCCTGCTAAAAGTGAGTACTTGCATATGTAAATCTTGTTCTCATAAAATTGAAACAATTCACGATAAAGATGTTCTCATCTTATTCGCTGTATCAAAGCCAATATGGCCAAAAGACTCTTTTCAATCATTGAAATCTCCCAACGCCGTCAACAGGCACTGCCTACGCGTTTCACTACGCGGTTCACCGGGCACTACGTGGTTCACCGCGTTTCCACCAGGCTCTGGTAAACACAATTGACGAGTAGCGGTCTTGGTATTGGAGGTGAACGTGGGCAGCATTCTGTTGGTGACGCGCTGTTGGTATGAACGTTTGGCATTCAACTAATAGCCCCTGATGAGAGGACATGACAAAAGGCTTGAAGAGCTAGGCGAATCGCCTGCAGCTCTAAGAGGTTTTGTTGTGCAGACTCCTGAGGAGACCATAACCCCCTAAGTGCATGACCCTTGGCAATGGGCTCCCCAGCCCAGCAAGGAGGCATCTGTCGCAAGCACTCTTGTGTGCGAGGGAATCTGAAAAGACACACCCTCAAGCAGATTGGGTGGTTGTCTGCACCACTGCAATGACTTCACCAGTCGCTTGAATACTGTTATCCTGTCTCTGAGGCTGCCGGAGGCTTGTGTCCACTGGTCCCTGAGGCACCACTGAGCTGTTCTCATGTGGAGATGGGCATTTGGTATCACATGTACCGTGGAGGCCATGTGGCCCAGGAGGCGCAAGAAGTGTCTCGCTGAAACCCGAGACCTGTGCCTGAACTGATGTGTCAGTGCTAGCAGCCTCTGTACCCTGTCATCCGGCAGGTAAGCCTTCACCTGAAGAGTGTCCAATCTTGCTCTTATGAACTCTAAGTTTTGAGTGGGGAGCAAAATAGACTTTGCGTGGTTTATGACAAAGCCTAGACGTTGCAACAGGTTGATAGTACGAGAAGTGGCCTGTTGGGCCTCCTGAGGCAAATGGCTCCTGATGAGCCAATCGTCCAGGTAAGGGAAGACAGATTCCCTGACTTCTGAGGAAGGCTGCCACTACAGACAGGCATTTTGTAAACACTCTGGGAGCAGAGGCTAGGCCAAAGGGTAGAACCCTGTATTGGAAATGTTTTCCTCCCACTACAAATCTCAGATACTGTCTGTGGTCTGGATGTATGAGGATGTGTGTGTAGGCATTCTTCAGGTCTAAGGAGCATAGCCAATCTCCCTGGTGGAGGTAAGGCAGCAACATTCCAAGGGATCGCTGATCGCTGGAAGTGGCGGTATAGAAGAGATGTATAAATAAATAAAATAAAATAAATAAAGCATCTTGAACTTTTCCCTCACCAGGAACTTGTTTAAGTTTCGTAGGTCGAGGATGGGTCTGAGGCCTCCTGTTCTCTTTGGTATGAGAAAATACCTGGAGTAGAAGCCTTTGCCCTGCAGGTGGTGGGGCACCGGTTCTACTGCCTGATTCTTTAGAAGACCTGCCAGCTCCTGCAAGAGGAGGTCCCTGTGAAGAGGAGGTCCGAGAGGCTCCCCTGGAAAGAAGGGGGGTGGTAACTGGCTGAAGTGAAGCATATAGCCCCTCTGGACTATTTGCAGGACCCAGATATCTGAAGTGATGGCTGGCCACCTGTGAGCGTACAGGGGCAGCCTGCCCCCTGTGCATGACCTTACCACTGGCGGAAGAGAGAATATGCATTGGGAGTCAAAAACCCTCACCCGGCTGGGTAGGAGCTGGGGCTTGGGGGCCTTCTGCTTATACGGGGCTTGGGGGCCTTCTGCTTATATGGGCCATGCCCCTGTCCCTTGGCCTGCTGCCCCTTTTGGGGAGCTGGAGTGGCCTGGTAAGTGGGGTTGTTGTGGTAAGCAGTACCCTTCCTCGGGAAAAAGGGCTTTTTACCCGAGCCCTTCTTCTTAGAAGGGGCAGAAGTCTCCTTTGAGAGTGTTGTCCAGGTCAAGTACTCTGACTCGAGCTCAGCAGCCTTCTCAGTCATGGGTTTGCCAAAGAGGTTGTCACCTCGGCAAGGGACATCGACCAACTTGTCCTGAACCCATGGCTCCAGATCCGATGACATTAGCCAGGCCTGGCGGCGTGCACGGATGCCGGCCGCAGCTACTCGGGCCGAAGTCTCAAAGCCATCATAGGCCGCTTGAGATATGAACTTCGAGCACTCCCGAATCCTGGTGGACAAGGCATTGAGGCGCTGCAAGGGTGCCTCGGAAAGGCCAGCTGAGAACCCGGCAATCTCCTTTGCCAGGTCCCTCAAGTACATGCCCATGTACAGCTGGTAGGTTTGGACACGGCATGAAAGCATCGAGCCCTGGAAGCATTTTCTGCTGAGGGCGTCCAGGTTCCAGGCCTCCCTGCTAGGAGGCACCGAGGAGTGCGTTTTCTGGCTCTTGAGCCTATGCATGGCCGATTCCACAACCATGGAGTTGTGCAGCAGCTGTGCCTTTTGGAACCCAGGGCTCTTGCGGACTCAAAAGATGGAATCGACCCGCTTACTGAGAAATGGCATCGAGGCCGGTGACTCCCACATTCGGAGCATCAGCCGTTCCACAGCATCGGAGGAACCGGCACAATAAGGGCTTCCCTCGGGGGAAAGTCATACTGGAGGGCATCGAGCTCGAGGCTCCTCCTTGGAATCTGCTGGGAATGCCAAAGCCTTGGCCATGTCCCTGATGAAGTCCGAGAACCATGTATCCTCCCGGAGGGGACCACCTCCGAGGCACCGAACCCGGTGAGTCTGATGGGACATACTGGGTCCGATGAGTGTCTGGGGACATCTTCCGTCTCCCATGCTGATCTCTCCGAGGAGGAATCGAGGGGCTCCTGCCGTGAGGGCTTTGGTCCCGACCGCCACAACACCGAGAGCACTGGCATTGACGACCTCGGTCCTGAGCAGGAGGTCAAGGGAGACCTTGGCCGAGGATCAACACGAGTCCGAAGAGTCTCGAGGATCGGCTCGGTCTCCGGGGTCGACTTGGATGTCGAGGTCCCGGCGGTGGTCAGGGCAGATGGACCAGCGAGACCGGCTATCAGCACCCGCTGCTGCTCCATGAAGGCAGACATGCTGCGCTCCAGGGCCGTCATCCTGAGACCGAGCTCAGAAGACTCTGCAGCCTCTGGTTTGGGCCCTGACATCGTCGGGCCCGATGCCGGCTCCTCCGGAGGGGAGTCCACAGGGACAACAGCACTTACCCGCCTCAGCATCTCCGGCTCCGTGCGAGGTACCTTCGCAGGTCACTCCAACTCCAAGGACTCGGAGCGGCGGTCAGGACTCCGCGACCTGGCTTTCAAGGGCCCAGGGCGATTGGAAGTATCCAACGATGCCGCCCTCACAGGCTTCTTCGGTGTTCCCAGGAGGGAGACCCCCGTTCAGAAGACCCCTGACGCTGCTCGGGTTCCGACAGCTCCCGAGACGTCGAGGTTTCTGATGAGGTCCGGATCCGGGGGGATGCGAACTTCGAGAAAATCCTTTCACGCTGCTGCTGCCTGCTTCCAAGTGCCTTAGAGGACATCTTCCCACACGGGCCACAGATCTTTGGGTCATGGTCGGGCCTGAGGCATCGGAGACAGCAGTCATGTGTGTCGGTGAGGGACATTAACTTCTTACACCGATCACACTTTTTAAACCTGCTGGCAGCCATCGGGGGAAAATGGGCCCCTGCAAGGTCGAAGGACCGGGCTGCCAGTGAAAATAAAAAAGAGCGCGAACGCTAGTCTAAGGACAAAAATGCAAAAAATTGGCTGGACTCAATACCGGTGTACCGAGCCGAAGGCAGGAAGGGGAACCAGCCTCGAACCGGTTGAAGATCCAAAAACTCCAAGTTTTGATGCACTTTTTCCGCGAGGAAATAGGGACAACGTCCGTTGGGCTCCACGGAAAAAGGGAGACTGAGCAAGATGGTACCCTTGGGCAGGAAGGGGACCGCGCACGCGCGATGCAATCCCAAAGGCTTTTTTTGAAAGCTGGGGAATTGCTCCGCACGAGGGCTCCGTCGGCGCCGTCACCCATATGTGAGGACTGACTTCCTGCTTGTTCCTGGAGAAGAAAAGGAATTGTATGTGGTTTTTGTCATCCAATTAAAAATCCTCCCGGAGGGCTATGGAAAGGCAGAAATAAAGTATAAAATATTGTGCTGTAAAGGTTGCATTAATCGTTTATTGCAGAGGTGTCCAAACCTGTCCTGGAGGGTCACAATCCTGCCAGGTTTTGGGATAGCCCTAATGAATATGCATGAGATATATATGCATTAGAGATAGCCTGCCAACCTGATTGGTTTGTGGCCCTCCAGGACTGGATTTGGAGACCCCTGCCTTACACCTCTGTCATTTAAGATTGTGAGTGGGCAAGGTGCAGATGTCCAAGACATCAAAAAGGTTAGATAGAATTTGTCACATTCCTCCTCACTTCTCACCACCACCAAAATATTGTCCATTAGACATCTTTTTGGTGGTGGTGAGAATCGAGGATGAATGAGACACATTCTAGCTACCCTTTTGATGTCTAGGACATCTGTACCTTGCCCACTCACCATCTTAAATGACAGAGGTGTAAAGCAGGGGTCTCCAAATCCAGTCCTGGAGGGCCACAAACCAGTCAGGTTGGCAGGATATCTCTAATGCATATATATCTCATGCATATTCATTAGGGCTATCCCAAAACCTGGCAGGATTGTGGCCCTCCAGGACAGGTTTGGACACCTCTGGTTTATTGTAACCAAATGAGGTTTTTTTTTGTGCATGCATTAACAGGAATGAACCTCATTCTTAAGTCCAGGTATGTTCGATATGATCTCAGTCTCTGAAACCTGCTGCTAATGCTCTCCCTACTACTTGCTGTATATGCCAGTTTCCTTGAGGAGCTCATAGGCTGTACAACATACAGGCAACATATCAATATGTGCTTGGAAGTTTTTTAACAAAGCTAGTGGCGCCAAACATCTGGGGGTATTTCTCTAACTGCCACATTTTCTTGGTCTCTGAATACATCATATTTTGTTGTACACAAAACCCACTTGATACAGGCACATAAGTAAATAGCAGACACCTGCAAAATGTTCACAGAGGCATAATGATTTATATGTCCCACTCAATGTTCAATTTCAGCCCTCATTTTCCTAGCTCGATATCACCAGTGTTCCCCATCCTGCCACTATCTACCTCTGTTTAGCCCATGCCATTCATGGAACCATCACAATAGTCTGCTTCACATAGGGGCTCGCGCAAGCCATTGTCTGTTTATGCTGCCAATTGCAGTTTTCCAGTCATGAAAGCTGGAGGCGAATGACAGTGCGTCTTTAGAGATTGTATAACCACTGGAATCAGAATTTCCTCTTATATGTAATCCTCCTGTGTCTTTACCTTAGGAAAAGGAGGAAAATCAAATATAAATTGGAAGGCACTCTTAAAGTTGATATTCCAGTGCAATCTGGGATATCCAAGCCAGAAAGTAAAAAAAAAAAAGAAAGCCAGGCAATTCCAAGTTCAGGGCACGATTTCACAAACATGGATGCGCCTGACAGACAACTGCAGAGCTGTCTATATCAGCATCTCCGGAATTAAATTCAATACTGGGGACACTTAAGAGACATGTAGCAGTGGTTGAAAACACAACGGAAATGTCCTGATCACACTACAGATATCACTGTGACTGTGGAGAGTACTGAGAATGGTGCAGTACCATCTTCTCTACATCCTTCAGATGTTTTAGGGACCAAACATGCACTCTCTCAATTCCTATTCATGCCTGGAGCAGGTCTAAACTTGGACTCTGTCGCAGATGTTCCTGGGGGTTTTGAAATCGATCAGGGACATCTATGTCCATCGCCCCACCCCGGACAGACCCCCACTATACCTCCTGCCTACTAGGACGTCTCTGCTCTGGAGACCTCTCCAAATGCAGTTTGAAAATTGCTTCTGGGGACGTCATCATGATATGGACTTCCACGTGCATGTTTTGGATGTCCAAATCATGAATAAGGCTTCTAAAATGACCACTATATTATCTACAATTTGCTATATTAATGGACTTCCATTTTACTATGCCCATTACTGAATATACTCAACTGTCATTTCATCTTCACACTCATCACAATTTAGGGCAATTACTAAGCAACCCACTAAATTATTGGTAATTAAGATTTGCCACAGTGAAAAATACAATTATTTCATAGACATAGCCACTAGTTTTGGTTTAATGTGTATTACTTTGATGAATGCTCACAATGCAGTTGTATTATTTTTTTGTCTTACCTCAACTCTGTTATTGTAATCAAAGACAGTCTCTGTTAAGAGACCACTAGTGTTAACCCGTTTTGGACCAGCGTATGTTTTACATACATAAGGTTTCCATACTTACTACTCAACTGTTTACTAATTAATGGTTATAAATTCAATGGAACTATGTTTAGCTATTATCGTTATGTCAAAAAGCGTTATATACAGATTTTTTTATGTGAGATCTAGTTAGTTTAATAGGTATTCGAAGTTTGCAGATTTTGACAGTACTGGCGGCTCAACATAAGATCACAAAAAATAGTAAGTAGCTTATAATGCTGTAATAGCTACTATTTTGCAAATAAAAGTATTTGTAGACTTTAGAAAATAGGTTTAGATAAACTAAGTTACTTAGTGTCAGAGTTATTGGTGCGTATATCGGCCATGTATGTTTTTCATACGCTGGGCTAATATGTTGTCGAAACGAATTGCTGTCAAGCATTCTGTTCTAGGTGTTTCAATGGTGCAATATCGACGCACTGCATCAGAAGTGTTTTAACGTGTATCATATTCTGTCATCAGAATGGACTGTTGACAAACTATATTATATCATAATAAAGGTTTTAAATGAGAACTGCAGTTTCAATAGCATCATACAGTATGTTTATGTTAATGAATATTGGAACTGAATTCTATCTTTTCTGAAGACGGACAATATACTATATTGGACCAGTGTATGAAAAACATACACTATGTGAAACTTCTATTTTCTGCAAAGTTTTAATATTTTTTATTATTGCCGGTATTTCATAGTTTGCGTGTAACAAATCTAATAAATCATCCAGAACAGAGAAAGAATATGCGAGCTGTCCAAAACGGGTTAAAGGACTAATTCTGTATTATGTTTTCACTAACAAAAAAGCTCCTAATCTTTAACAGAGTTCAGTTAAAAAAAAGTCTAAATTTACTGAGAATTTCAAGTATCAATTAAAGTATTTTGGATTATAAAAAAGCACAGATGTATAAAAATGGTAAAACAAACACCCAGATAATTAACTTACATACTATATGCAACACAGACAGCAATCATTTACTTTTTTAAATTGTAGAAACTGAACATTTTTCAAAATCACAGTACAATTCATTTATCTCTTAATGGGTGTGCAGCTTTTAAGCAAATGGTTTGATTAACAAAACCTCAATGTTCAGAACTCATTTGTCAATTTGAGCATGCCTATGCAGTTTTTGTATGGTACGTTTGTTCTCTGGATGGACAGGCAGAACTGAAGATACTGCGCACGCTTCATAGCCGGTATGAATGCAGATCAACAGGCCCAATTAGAATGGGTACTTCTGGAGAAAGCGCTCAAAGGCATCATAAATTGCTTGCCTAGAATATACAGACAAGAGAAATAAAAAGAAAATAATGTTATTTATCAAAACTATTTTTTTGAATGTCCATAAACAGTACTGTGCTAAAAAGCAGAGTTCTAATAGACACATATGGCTCCTGAAGAAAACAGATAGATTCATAAGACACCTACAGGTACAGGTAATAAAAACATACTATAGATAATTGATATCCATGTGCTGGCCTTAACTCTAGAGTAATTAGCTGGACTGCTATCCACTGGGCATATTCAGAACCTGATTCTTATGTTTCAGACTCTAAGCTATTTTTTTTAATAGCTAGGAAATGGCAAAAAAAAAAAAATCTATTTTTAAGTTGAAAATTGTAGTTTTTTTTTTTTTAAATCTCAGCTATCTTCTAAACCAGGCATGTCCAACAGGTATATTGCGATCTACCTGTAAATCACAGAGGGGTCAGAGGTAGATCACCAGCCCTACTTGGCTCCATCTCTCCAGCAGCTCGCCCCGTCGCTAGGAGAGTGCTCGTGCCGGCAGGTCATCTGCCGAAGACTTGCCGCCGCTGCTGATCCTTTGCCTGTCTTTTTCCCTGCCTGCGGGTGTATTGGAGGCGCTTGTTCTTTTCGTGCCACTAGTTTGTGGGTACCCCAGGGGGCCGCCGCCCACGACGAGATGCCACAGGCCCGGCATCATACCTGGTCTCCTGCCTCTCAGAATCACCCATTCCTGCCCCCGCCCCAACACCCCTTAGAAGTGTTATATACCGGGCGATATCCATTCGCCCGGGCTTTACCTGAATAACTTATCGTATTAGTTGTGTTGTGTGCTGGTCGTTGGTCTCTTTATAGTTCACTTTCATTAAATCTTTTCGGGCAGACACAACAAAGTGTCAAGAATTTGGTGATTTTGGCGGGCTTTTCCAATTTTGTTCTAACTTGCCTATGCCTTGCCTTCGAATTGGTTCAAACCACTGACTTTTGCTTGCCTCTGCAATTTTATTTTGCCTAGGCTTTGCGTTGATTCTACACTGCAATTTTATTTTGCCTTGCCTTTGCGTTGATTCTACACTGTGTGCAGAATTTATTAAATCGCGTGTGGTGGTATTTGATTTTATCTGGTTTGCTGGACAGGTGGTTTGAGTTTTTTGATGCTTGTTTGGTGGTATTTGATTATTCGTGTCAGTATGATGAATTCTTATTTTTACTTTTAGAACTGCATGTGTGGTTTTGGCTTCTCCAGTCCTTGTATTGCACATCATCCAGAGGTCTTACGTTCCTGTTGATCTTTAATACTTTGGGACAGTGACAGTTTTGGACCAGATTCAGCCAGTGTTTATACTAACTTAGCAGATTTGGCCTTCTTACATCCAGCCACCCCAGTATAATGAAGATGAGTGTTCCAAAGAAGAGCAAAACCTGCCACTTACATGTTGAATGGGAAATGGACTACTACGTCATCATGGTGAAAGACAAGTGGTGTTGTCTAATTTGTAACACTCTAGTATCCTTGCCCAAAAAGGGTAATCTGGAACGTCATTATAAGGCTCTGCATAGCAATACGTTTGATGCTGATTTTCCACCCAAAAGTGAAATTCGTAAACTGAAGCTCAAAGAACTTAAATCGAAATTGGCTACTCAGCAACAGTTGATGGCGAAGCCAAGGTCACATTCGGTCAATGCAACCATAGCATCCTTCAAGGTCAGCAACCTGATCGCAAAGAAAGCAAACCTTTCACTGAAGGGGAATTTGTAAAATATTGTTTTCTTGAAGCAGCTGACAATCTTTTTGAAGGATTTAAAAATAAGAAAGATCATAGCTGCTATTCAAGTTGTACAATTGTCAAGAAACACCATGCGGCAAATAGAAAAGATGTGTGGAGACACACCTGAACAATTGTTGGAGGATGTTTCAAATTGTGTTGCTTTCTCACTCCAACTGGATGACTCTACAGACATAAGAGACGTAGCCCAGTTACTAGTCTTTATCCGGATGGTTTTTGAAGACTTCAGTGTTAAAGAAGAACTACGTGGAATGATTTAAAAGGGAGAACTACCAGTCAGGAAATATTCAGTTCTTTCCATTCTTTTGTGACAAAGTGTAATCTTCTATTGCATAGACTTGTTTCCATCACTACTGATGGAGCAAGAGCAATGATAGGTGAGGTTAACGGTTTCATAGCCCTCTATAGACAGCATGACAACTTCCCAGATTTCCTCTTACCACTGCATCATTCACCAGCAAGTTTTGGCAAGCAAGAGACTCAATACAAAGACTGTCATGGATATCACTTTCAAAACTGTAAATTCAGTTCGTGGAAGATCACTTCAAAGACGGATTTTCAATCTTACTCTTGATGAAGGGGCAGTGGAAATCATTTTGCACACAGATGTAAGGTGGCTAGGTAGGCACAAATTTCTGCAAAGATTTCGTGATTTGCTGAATGAAATAAGAAGTTTTCTGAAGGAGAGGGAAGATGACCAAACAGAGTTGGAAGATGAGGAGTGGTTATGTGATCTGGCATTTCTCGCTGACTTTACAGGCAAATTAAGTGATATGAACCTTGAACTACAAGGTAAAAACAAACGCATTGGCAAGATGAGGAGTACAGTTTCATCCTACAAGAGCAAATTTGAGCTAATGACTGACCTTGCAAACAACACTTTTGATCCTTTTCCTAATACGCAGGACCATCTGGGATAATGTCCAAATTTTGTTTTTCAGAACGAGAAGTATGTGACTGAAATCTGTTCTGTTATCCAGGAATTCGAAAATAGATTCTTTGACTTCCAAAAAATTGGAACAGTTGTGGAGTACTTGTCATACCCATTCAAAGTAGATGTGGACATTAAAGAAACTGCAGCTGCTATCAATAAAAAGTACTCATTGAACAAACCATCTCTTGAAAACAAAATATTAATCCTTAAGAGGGTGAAGCAGTTAGGTGCACAGGTGGTGTTCTCTAAAATCCTCCCTGTTGAGGGTAAAGGCCAAGGCAGAGAGGCTCACATCCTGGAGATGAATGCATGGCTGCGTGGATGGTGTCATCGAGAGCGTTTTGGTTTCCTAGACCATGGGATGCTGTTCCAAGGGTTGCAGAGCAGAGATGGCATCCATCTGTCCAAGAAAGGTCAACGCATCTTCGGTAGTAGACTGGCTAATCTACTGAAGAGGGCTTTAAACTAGATTCGTTGGGGATGGGTGAAGAAAGCCCCCAGGTAGGTGATACATTAAACACCTTTTTGGAAATGGGTAACAGGTAACATATGGAAAGCAGTGTGTATAAATGCCCGTAGCATGTGAAATAAGATCCCTGATGTTGAAGCTTTGGTGGGAGTGTCTGACTTGGATTTAGTGGCAGTTACAGAAACATGGTTCACAGAAAACCATGATTGGGATGTAACTATACCTGGCTATACTTTATTCAGAAAGGACAGGGTACGAATAAGGGGAGGAGGAGTGGCACTTTATGTAAAAACTACTATTAAAGCTTTGGAATTACAGAGCTTAAAAGGGAGAGAGGAGGCATTGTGGGTTAAACTAGAAAGAAGGAAAGAGAAATCTATTTGCATTGTGTGATATACAGACCTCCCTCACAAGAGGAAGAGGTGGACAGAGTTAATTGAATACATACGCAGCATTGCTAGGAAAGGGGAAGTGCTACTGATAGGAGATTTCAATATGCCAGATGTTGATTGGCACATTCCTGCTGCAGTATCATCTAGAAGTAAGGAGATCCTGGATTCTCTACAGAGAGAACTAATCAGACAATTGGTAACAGACCCTACACGTGAAGGGCCCATACTGGACTTGGTGCTTACCAATAGTGAAAGTGTTTCTGATGTTGTAGTGTGAGATCATTTTGCATCCAGTGATCACCAGATGGTGTGGTTCAGTATTAGGACTAGGGCTGTTAGAATCCATTCATAGGTGAGGGTCTTAGACTTTAGGAAGACTAACTTTGCGAAGATGGGCCAATACCTCAGGGAGTCGTTAGTGGGATGGGAACAGCTGGGGGATGTAGAAAAACAGTGGGCAAAACTGAAAGGGGATATTTTAAGGGCAACCAACCTTTTTGTTAAAATGGTAAATAAAGGTAAAAGGAAAAGGAGACCGCTATGGTTTTCGAAAGAAGTAGCTGAAAAAGTGAAGAAAAAGAGGGAGGCCTTCATGAAATACAAGAGATCACAGTGCGAGGAAGACGGGCATCTGTATTTGGAAAAACTTAGAGAAGCTAGTAAAGTAGTCAAGAAGGCAAAGATTCAAAAGGAGGAGGAAATAGCCAATGCAATAAAATGGGGGGATAAGACATTTTTCAGATATATTACATAAGAACATAAGATATGCCATACTGGGTCAGACCAAGGTCCATCAAGCCCAGTATTCGGTTTCCAACAGTGGCCAATCTAGAGGTCATATGTACCTAGCAGTTTCCCCAAGAGACAAGTTCCACAATGCTTGTACTGGGTCAAGCATTGATATCTTCGGTCACTTCTTAATAATGGTTTATGGACCTTTCCTCCAGGAACTTGTCCAAACCTTTTTTAAACCCAGCTACACTAACAGCCTTTACTACATCCTCCGGTAACAAATTCCAGAGTTTGATTACACGTTGAGTGAAAAAATATTTTTTCTTTTATTAGTCTTAAATAGTTTACCCTGTAGCTTCATTGCATGTCCCCATGTCTTTCTATATTCTGATAAGGTAAACAATTGATCTACGTTTACCCGTTCCACTCCGTTCATTAATTTATAGACTTCTATCATATCTCCCCTCAGGCATCTCTTTTCCAGGTTAAAGAGCCCTAACCTTTTTTAGCCTTTCTTCATAGGAGTATACTTCCATCCCCTTTACCATTTTGGTGGCTCTTCTCTGTACCTTTTCTAAAATCGCTATATCCTTTTTAAGATACGGCGACCAGAATTGCACACAATATTCAAGGTGCGGTCTCACCATGGAACGATATAGAGGCATTATAATATCTTTTGTTTTATTTTCCATTCCTTTCCTTATCATACCTAGCATTCTATTTGCTCTCTTGGCCACCGCTGCACACTGGGCCGAGGGTTTTAACATGGTATCCACAATGACGCCTAAATCTTTTTCCTGGGTGGTGGTTCCTAATGTGGAACCTTGCATCGTGTAACCATAGTTTGGGTTGTTCTTCCCTAGGTGCATAACCTTGCACTTGTCCACATTAAATTTCATCTGCCATTTTGATGCCCAGTCTTCCAATTTATCAAGATCCTCTTGCAAGTTTTCACAATCCTCTAGGGTTTTAACAACTTTAAATAGTTTTGTGTCATCTGAGATTTTTTTTTGTTCTATGTGAACCGCGCTAATGCTGAATAGTGCGGAATATAAGAGAATTTAAATAAATAAATAAATATCTGCAAATTTGATAACCTCACTCGTTATTCCACTTTCCAGGTCATTTATGAATATGTCAAAAAGCAGCGGACCCAGCACACATCCCTGGGGTACACCACTATTCACCTTTCTCCATTGGGAAAATTGGCCATTTAGGATAAAGCAGAATTGGATTAACAAATATTTTTGTTCTGTGTTCACAGATGAAGAACCAGGAGCAGGACCTCAGAAAAAGCGTAGTTACTCACCTGTAACAGGTGTTCTCCAGGAGCAGCAGGAATCAGTCCTCACTTATGGGTGATGTCGGCGCCGACGGAGCCCTCGCGGAGCAATTTTCCCCAGCTTTCAAAGAAAGCCTTTGGGAATTGCAGCGCGCATGCGCGGTCCCCTTCCCGCCCAAGGGTGCCATCTTAGCCAGTCTGATGACATAGCTAAAAAGACAGCATAAAAATTTGCAAAAAAACTAAAGCAGATGATTGCAACTCCACGGGGAGGAGGGAGGGTTGTGAGGACTGATTCCTGCTGCTCCTGGAGAACACCTGTTACAGGTGAGTAACTACGCTTTCTCTAGGACCAAGCAGGAAGTCAGTCCTCACTTATGGGACTCCCAAGCTCAAGGCTACCGGAGACCCTAAGCACAAAAATGAGCTCCCTCTAGCTCAGCAGCACAGAAGGAAAGAATCTTCGCAGAATTATTACCCACCGGTAGCCCACATCCGGGATGGAGGGTAGGAGTTGCTCAGACCTCGAAGAGATTACGGAGGACTGCCTGTCCGAAAGCACTGTCCCTGCGGGACTCCCTCTCGAGACAGTAATGGACCGCAAAAGTCTGGCTCGAAGACCAAGTAGCGGCCCGGCAGATGTCTGCCAGCAGAACAGAGCGGAGGTAAGCCACTGACGTAGCCTTTGCCCGAACGCAATGAGCCGTGACTCGACCTTCCAAAGAGAGTCCGGCAGCCCCATAAGCCCAAGAGATACAGTCCGCAACCCAGATGGACAGAGTACGCTTGGAGACCGGGAGCCCCAATTTATTGGGGTCAAAAGACACAAAAGCTGAGCAGCTTTACGGTGCTCCCGCGTACGGTCAAGGTAGAAGTTCAAAGCCCTTCTACAGTCCAGGGTATGGAGGACCGTTTCAGCTCGGCTGGAGTGTGGTCTGGGAAAGAAGGTTGGAAGTACCACCTCCTGATTGATGTGAAAAGGGGAGACCACTTTTGGAAGAAATTTTGGGTGAGTCCGTATGACTACCCTATTTTTGTAGAACCGAGTGTAAGGGGGATCAGACACGAGGGCCTGCAGTTCACTTACGCGTCTAGCGGAAGTGAGGGCTATCAAGAACAGTGTTTTCCAAGAAAGAAAACGGAGAGAACAGGTAGCCATAGGTTCAAAAGGCGGACAGGTGATCCGCTGTAAAACCACATTCAGGTCCCAGTCAGGCGCTGGCGGGCGCAGAGGTGGTTTAAGTAGAAGGAGACCTCGGAGAAACCTCGCTACGAGAGGGTCGTTGGAGAGAGGTCTGCCGTCCACCGGCACATGATGTGCTGAAAGAGCACGGAGGTGAACTTTGACGGAGTTGGACTTAAGTCCCAGATTAGAGAGGTAAAGCAAGTACTGCAAGACCACCGACACCGGGCAGGAGAAGGGATCCTGAGACTGTCGGGTACACCAAACAGAAAAGCGACGCCATTTAAGGGCGTAGCATTTTCGAGTAGAAGGTCGCCGAGAAGCTAGGACGACCTCTTCCACCTCTGCCGGCAGGAGGAGGGGAGCAAGGACTACCCTCTCAGCAGCCAGGCCATTAGATTGAGAGACCTGAGGTTGGGGTGTAGCAGAGACCCCTGATCCTGAGTGAGGAGATCCGGTTGAAACCCCAGAGGGAACGGATCCTCCACCGCTAATTGCAGCAGGAGCGGAAACCACGGCTGTCTGGGCCAGCGAGGAGCCACCAGGATCATGAAGGCTTTGTCTCGGAGAACCTTGAAGAGAGTCCGAGAGACTAGCGGGATGGGAGGGAAAGCATACAGAAGGCTCCCCGACCATGAGAGTAGAAAAGCGTCCGCCGCAACCCGAAGGGGGTGAGGCTGACGAGAGCAGAAGCGAGGAAGTTGCCTGTTGTGAGGACTGGCAAAGAGATCCACCGTGGGGAGGCCCCACTTTAGAAAGAGCTTCTGAACTACCAAGGGATCCAGACGCCACTCGTGCGGCTGGAGGATCCTGCTGAGTTTGTCCGCCAGGCAATTCTCTTGGCCTGGGAGATAAACTGCCTTGAGGAGAACACCGTGACTGACGGCCCAAGAGCAGAGCTTCTGTGCCTCCCGGCAGAGGAGGAAGGAGCCCGTGCCCCCCTGCTTGTTCACGTAGAACATGGCAACTTGATTGTCCGTCTGGACAAGGACGGACTGGTGAGAAGTCAGGTGGGAGAAGGCCTTGAGAGCCAGGCGGATCGCCCTGAGCTCCAGGAAGTTGATCTGCTGAGCAGACTCCCACGTGGTCCAGAGGCCCTGAGTACGTGCCCCTTGGCAATGCGCTCGCCAGCCCAGGAGGGATGCATCTGTTGTCAGCACCCGGGCCGGTTGAGGTGACTGGAAAGGCATGCCGAGTATCAGGTTCGGCCGCTGAAGCCACCACCGGAGAGACGAGATCAGCGGCTCGGAGACGCGCACTAGGTCTGCTAGGCCGCCTGTGGCTTGTCGCCACTGCTGGCGGAGACACCATTGAGCAGGCCGCATATTCAGGCGGGCATTGGGGGTCACATGGACGGTGGAAGCCATATGGCCGAGTAGTCTCAGGAAGCGCCTGGCGGAGACCAGGGGCTGGCTGTGAAAACGGTCGGCTAGGTCCATGAGTCGTTGAGCCCTGTCGAGCGGTAGGAACGCTCGTGCCTGAGGAGTGTGCAGCCTTGCGCCGATGAACTCGAGATCCTGTGAGGGGAGCAAAGTGGACTTTGTGAAGTTTATAACAAAGCCCAAGTACTGCAGAAGAGTCACCGTGCGGCGCGTGGCGTTGGTGACCTCCAGAGCGGACGCTGCTCTGATGAGCCAGTCGTCGAGGTACGGAAAGACAGAGGCCGTGAAGCCGGAGATGGGCCGCCACCACCGCGAGACATTTTGTGAAGACTCGCGGAGCGGAGGACAGGCCAAAGGGCAGTACTCTGTACTGGTAATGATTTCCTGCCACCACAAACCTTAGGTATTGGCGGTGGCTTGGGTGGATGAGGATGTGCGTGTAGGCATCCTTTAGATCCAAGGAGCATAGCCAATCTCCCTGCTGGAGGTAGGGCAGAAGGATTCCAAGGGTAAGCATCTTGAACTTCTCCCGCACGAGGAACTTGTTGCCCGTTACCCCGTCCCTTGGCCTGCTGGCCCTGTTGGGGAGCTGCAGGGGCCTGATAGTGGGGGTATTGTTTGTAGGCAGCCGCCTTCCTCGGGTAAAAGGACTTCTTTCCCGAGCCCTTCTTTTTCTGGGAAGGGGCGGAGGTCTTCCTAGAAAGCCTAGTCCTGGTGAGAGTCTCCGTCTCAATTTGTGCAGCCTTATCAGCCATGGGCTTGCCAAAGAGGTTTTCACCTCGGCAAGGGACATCGACCAACTTGTCCTGCACCCAGGGCTCAAGGTCAGACGACTGAAGCCAAGCCTGTCGGCGGGCACCGATGCCGGCTGCGGCCACTCGAGCCGATGCTTCAAAGCCATCATAGGCTGCTCGGGACATGAATTTTGAGCATTCCCGAATGCCAGTGGACAAGGCCAGGAACCTCCGCAAGGGTTCCTCGGACAAACCAGCGGAGAAGCCGGCTAGCTCTTTAGCCAGGTCTCGGAGATACATGCCCATGTAAAGCTGGTAGGTCTGGACACGACATGCGAGCATAGAGCCCTGGAAACACTTCTTACCAAGGCCATCCAGGTTACGGGCCTCCCTGCCAGGAGGCACCGAGGAGTGCATCTTCTGGCTCTTAAGACGATGCATGGCCGATTCCACTACCATGGAATGGTGTGGTAGCTGTGCTTTTGGAAGCCAGGGCTCTTGCGGACTCGATAGATAGAATCGACCTGCTTGCTCAGGACCGGCGAGGTGGCCGGACTCTCCCACATGCGGAAGAGTAGTCGTTCCAGCATGGGAGGAACCGGTACAGTAAAGTGTTCCCTGGCGGGAGAGTCATACTGGAGGGCGTCGAGCTCTTCGGCTCGAGGCTCCTCCTCGGGGTCCGCAGGGAAGGCCAAAGCCTTGGCCATATCCCTGACGAAGTCCGAGAACCGGGCATCCTCCGGGGGGGACTGCTTCCGAGGTTCGGACTCAGGTGAGTCCGAGGGGACACACCGAGTCCGAAAAGAATCAGGCGACTCTTCCTCTTCCGACTCCCAGACCGACTCCGACGAGGACTCGGTGGGGTCGGCCCGGGCAGGGAGTCGGCGTCGGCGACCTCGGTCCCGAACGGGAGGCCGAGGGTGACCTCGACCGAGGATCGACTCGAGTTCGCATCGACTCGAGGATCGGCTCGGTCTCCGGGGTCGACTTGGACGTCGACGTCCCGGCGGTCGGGGCAGCGACGCCAGCGAAGCCAGCGAGCAGTGCCCGCTGCTGGTCCATGAAGGCAGACAGTCTGCTCTCCAAGGCCGTCAACCTGAGTCCGAGCTCAGGTGACCCAGCAGCCCCCGACTCGGGCCCCGATGGCGTCGGGCCCGACGTCGGCTGTCGCGGAGGCGAGTCCAGGAGGACCACAGGACTTACCCGAGCAGGCAGCTCCGACTCCAGGCGAGGTCGCTTCGGGAGGTGCTCCTTCTCCAAGGACCCGGGGCGGCTATCGGGGCTATGCGACCTGGCCCTCGCGGAGCCAGGAGCGTCCACCGACGCCGCCCTCGCGGGTTTCACCTTCCGTCGATGGTCCCCGGAGGGAGAACCCCTGTCGGAGGAACTCCGGCGACGGTCCGAGCTGGAACCTTTGGAAACGGAGGCCTCCGACGAGGTCCGGGTACGGCTGGGGTCAGCGAAGATCCTATCCCGCTGATGCCGCCGACTTCTCAACGCTTTGGAGGACATTTTGCCGCAGGGCCCACAGATCATTTCTTCATGATCCGGGCCCAGGCAGCGGAGGCAGAAGTCGTGTGTGTCAGTTAGTGACATATTTCGGTCACACTGACCACACCGCTTGAAACCACTGGCAGCCATCGGGGGAAAAAGGGCCCCGGCGAGGTCAAAGGACCGGGCTGCCAGGGAAAAACCGAAAACGAAAACTGACTAAGTCAGAAAAACCGAAAAGAAGAGGACTCGTGACCGGCGTCGCGAGTCCAGGCGGGAAAAAGACCGGCGTCGAACCGAAGGAAAAAGAATAAAATTATGAAGAAATATCGACTTTTTCACGGGGACAAGACGGGGACGTCTGTAGGGCTCCGCGGAAAAAAGAAGACTGGCTAAGATGGCACCCTTGGGCGGGAAGGGGACCGCGCATGCGCGCTGCAATTCCCAAAGGCTTTCTTTGAAAGCTGGGGAAAATTGCTCCGCGAGGGCTCCGTCGGCGCCGACGTCACCCATAAGTGAGGACTGACTTCCTGCTTGGTCCTGGAGAACACCCACAAATAGGAACAGAAGCGAGGGACATCTTGAACAATTTTCAGAAGATTGTGTTCGTGAGAAATTAGCTCAACTTAAAGTAGACAAAGCAATGGGACCGGATGGGATACACCCTAGAATACTGAGGGAACTTGGGGACGTTCTAGCAACTCCACTGACTGACGTTTTCAATGCCTCAGAGTTGGGAGTGGTGCCAAAGGACTGGAGAGAGGCTCATGTGGTGCCTTTACACAAAAGCGGAAGTAAGGATGTGGTTGAAAACTACAGGCCGGTTAGTTTAACTTCAGTGGTGAATAAATTATTGGAAACGGTGCTGAAAGAGAAAATAGTGAGGTTTCTGGAGTCCAGCGGATCCGAGGCAGCATGGATTCACCAGAGGCAGGTCTTGTCAGACAAATCTGATTGATTTCTTTGACTGGGTGACCAGGGAGTTGGACTGAGGGAGAGCTCTAGATGTGGTGTATTTAGATTTCAGTAAAGCCTTTGACACTGTTCCTCACAGGCGACTTATAAACAAACTGAGCACCCTAGGGATGGACCCTAAAGTTACTGCTTGGGTTAGAAATTGGTTGGGTGGGAGGCGACAAAGAGTACAAGTAAATGGAGCTCACTCTGAGAAGGATGTTACCAGTGGTGTGCCCCAGGGATCTGTCCTTGGTCCGATTCTTTTTAACATCTTTGTTAGTGATATAGCGGAAGGGCTGTCGGGTAAGGTTTGCCTCTTTGCGGATGATACCAAAATCTGTAATAGAGTAGACACCCAGGAAGGTGTAGATAACATGAGGAGGGATCTAGCTAAGCTTGAAGAATGGTCTAGAATTTGGCAGCTGGGATTTAATGTTAAAAAATGTAAGGTCATGCATTTGGGCTGCAGCAATCCAAGGGAGCAATACAGTATAGGAGGTGAAGTACTTTTGTCCACTAAAGAAGAGCGGGACCTAGGCGTGGTTGTGTCTGATGATCTTAAAGTAGCTAAACAGGTAGAAAAGGCGATGGCAAAAGCTAGAAGGATGCTTGGGTGCATACGGAGAGGAATGGCTAGCAGAAAAAAGGAGGTGATAATGCCTCTGTATAAGTCTTTGGTGCGACCTCATTTGGAGTATGGTGTGCAATTCTGGAGACCGCACCTTCAAAAGGATGTGAACAGGATGGAGTCGGTGCAGAGGGTTGCTACTAAA
Organism: Ichthyophis bannanicus; assembly: GCA_033557465.1. Classification (NCBI taxonomy): domain Eukaryota; kingdom Metazoa; phylum Chordata; class Amphibia; order Gymnophiona; family Ichthyophiidae; genus Ichthyophis; species Ichthyophis bannanicus. The sequence continues at coordinate 1,854,965,768 of CM066032.1, read as the reverse complement.
ATGATTAATGGGCTTCATTATAAAGCATATGAGGACAGACTTAAGGATCTTAATATGTACACCTTAGAGGAAAGGCGGGATAGAGGTGATATGATTGAGATGTTTAAATACCTCCGTGGCATAAATGTTCAGGGAGAGAGCATCTTTCAATTGAAAGCAAGTTCTGCAACGAGGGGACATGGGATGAGGGTGAAGGGAGATAGATTCAGGAGTGATATGCGGAAATATTTCTTTACAGAAAGAGTAGTGGATCCGTGGAATAGTCTCCCAGTGGAGGTGGTAGAGATGAGGACAGTAACTGAATTCAAAAAAGCATGGGACCAACACAGAGGATCTCTAAAGGTAGAAAGTGGACTGTTGTAGTTGTTGTTATGGAAGGACAGACTAGATGGGCCTTGTGGTCTTTTTCTGTCATCATGTTTCTATGTTTCTATGTAAATTTAACACAAATTACTCAATAAAAGTTAAAGAAAGTTATTAAGACAGTTAAAGAAAGTTATTACTCAATAAAACTTTAAGAAAAAATGTACTTTCCATTTCACCTCGCAGTTCTTACTGGATCTTCGTCTGTTTTGTTTTTGCTTAATTTGCTTAACAGCTGATCACATCCAAGTAAATGACAGAAGGTTCATTAAAAATGGGGGGGGGGGGAATCCTCCAACTTTATTGCGTTATAATTTAATTTGAAACTAATCTGAAACTTAATTTTAATCGTGGTAGATCACCGGCACTTTTGGCCGGAAAAAGTAGATCACGACCTGTTCGAAATTGGACATGCCTGTTCTAAACCATCTGGGTGTTTTTCAAGTCTGACAAGGAAATGAACATGGGTACAGAAACCATTTGTCTATTCAGAAGCAGGAGACCGTAAGGAGAAGGGGAAATACAAAGAATACAAGCAAAAACAGGATTTAAAAGGGCTATTTATTTCATTTGTTTTATCTGTTCCCTTTTTGGCAAAGCTACTGAATGAGAGCCTCTGCTCCCTCTGAGTATCTTGGGGCTCTAGCTCATCCCTCACCTGTTTGATATACTAGCTTATAATCCATCTATTAATCGTGGTTACTCACCTGTAACAGGTGATCTCTGGGAACAGCAGGAATTTAGTCTTCACATATGGGGTATCATCGGTACCGACGGAGCCTGCGCGGGAACGCTCCCCAACGTCCAATAGGAACGCTTTTGGGAGCATCCCTCAGCACATGCACGTTGCCTTCCCACCTTTCCAACTGTCCCTCTTCAGTTAAATTTTTAGCTGAGTGAAAGGATAGAGGGAGAGAGGAAAGAGACAGAGATAGAGAGACAACTCCTAGGGGGAGGTGGGTGGGTTGTGAAGACTAAATTCCTGCTGTTCCCGGAGATCACCTGTTACAGGTGAGTAACTACACTATCTCCAGGAACAAGCTGGAATGTAGTCTTCACGTATGGGGACTCCCTAGCTGAAGATGCCAGGGAGATAGCCCCCAGGAAGGTGCCACCCTAGAAAGGTAGGAATCCTTCCTCCCATGGATCTCTGGCATTCCACCAGGGTTGGTGGGCAGGAGTTGAATTAGGTCTGAAAGAGATTTTGAAGAACAGCTTGGCCAAAGAAGGCATCCCAATGGGAGGCTTTATCCAGGCAGTAGTGGGCTGTGAAGGTGTGTACCAAAGCCCAGGTGGCTGCTCGACAAATGTCATCGATAGACACGGAGTGGAGATTAGCCATGGAAGCTGCCATGGCTCTCTCGTTATGAGCTGTGACATGGCCCTGAAGAGGAAGACCCTTACTCTCATAAGCAAAGGATATGCATTGGGCAATCCATTTAAACAAAATTCTTTTGAGAATGGAAGTCCCAAATGACTAGAGTCAAAAGCTATAAAAAGCTGTGAGGACTTTCTATGTTGCTGTGTTCTCTAAGTAAAAGGCTAAGGCTCTTTTACAATCCAAAGTATGAAGGTTTCTTTCTGCATTAGAGGCGTGAGGCCTCGGAAAAAATACAGGAAGATAAATTGATTGATTCAAATGAAAAGGCGAAATCACCTTTGGCATAAAGTGTGGATGAGTTCTAAGAACAACCCTATCATGATGAAACCTAGTATAAGGAGGATCAGCCACTAAAGCTTGCAGTTCATTAATGCGACGTGCAGAGGTGATTGCAATTAGGAAGATGACCTTCCAGGTCAAAAACGTAAGGGCTGTAATGGCTAAAGGCTCAAAAGGCAGCTTCATGAGCTGCCCAAGAACTAGATTTAGATCCCATGCCACCGGTGGTGGCTTAATGGGAGGTTTGGTTAACAGAAGACCTCTCATAAATCTGGATATGAGTGGATGAGAGGAAATTGGTTGTCCATTCAGTGGCTTATAAGAAGCTGCAATTGCACTAAGATGGATGCTTACCGAATTAGTCTTTAGACCAGAATTCAATAAGTGAAGGAGATACTCTAATATCGATTCTAAAGGTATGACAAGGGGGTTTAATCCCTTCTTGGAGAACCATATAGTAAAACGTTTCCACTTGAAGGCATAAGATCTTCTTGTGGAAAGTTTTCTAGAAACCTGAAGGATATCCTTTACCTTTTGGGACAGTTTGAAATCCTGGAGGTCTAAGCCTTCAGCAACCAGGCCGTGAGATGCAGGGACTGGGGACTCGGGTGCCATAGCGTCCCGTCCTCTTGGGAAAGGAGATCTGGAGCATGTCCTAACTCCAGAGGTGCAGCTTGAGAGAGATGTAGAAGCAGGGGATACCACGCTTGGCGTGGCCATCGTGGCGCTATGAGAATCATGCGACCCCTGTCTCTCTGAAGCTTGAAGAGTGTTTTGGGGATGAGGGGAATGGGTGGGAAGGCATGAAGGAAGTCCTGACCCCAGTGAAGGAAGGCATCCCTTGCCTGACAATTGTGAGCGGAATCCTGGAACAGAACCGGGCAAGTTTGGCATTCAATGGACTTGCAAAGAGGTCTATGTCTGGAGTGCCCCAGAGATGAAATATCTTTGCCACCTGGTCTAGGTGGAGAGACCACTCGTGAGGCAGCAGTACTCGACTGAGTTTGTCTGCACAAAGTTTTGAATACCTGGAAGATATACCGCTAGAAGGTGAATTTGATACTCTCTGGCGAGGGCCCACAGTCGTAAAGCTTCATTGCATAACGACAGAGAGCCTGTCCCGCCCTGCTTGTTCACATAGAACATGGCTACTTGATTGTCCGTCTGAACTAGGACTGTCTTGTAGCTGAGCTGGGCATGGAATACTCGAAGAGCTAAACAGATTGCTCTTAATTCCAGGAGGTTTATGTGTAGACCAGCCTCCTGTGGAGTCCAGGTGCCCTGGGTAGAGAGATGATTCAGGTGTGCTCCACAACCCACCTGTGATGCATCTGTTAGGGTGGCCTGAAAAAGGGGTTGATGGAAAGGAGACTCCACTGTCAGATTTTCTAGTGATTGCCACCATTGTAGGGACAAAATTAGTCGTTGAGAGTTTACTATTTTGTCTGATAAATGTCCTGTGGCCTGTCTCCACTGTGTGGATAGGGTCCACTGAGCTGCTCGCATGTGGAGGCGAGCATATGGGACCACATGAACTGTGGATGCCATATGTCCCAGCAACTGTAGTAGCTCTCGAGCAGTTAGGGAGGATTTCCCTGCTGCTTGAGAAGCTAGTTGCATTATGCGAAGACACCAGGCCTGTGGAAGGAAAGCCTTTGCCTGTCTGGTATCTAGACAGCTCGTTGTGGTTATGGTCTCTTCTTGAACGCGTTACTACCGATTCTTAATTGAAAGCACGTTCATTCAAACCCTAATTCAGTAGAGTTGATCATCCAATTACTTCAATTGATAAAGCTAGATTCAGGTCTCAGACTTTAACTGCACTTTAATCAGGACTCGCGTCCTTTCATTCAGTGCTGTTATTTTTGCATCAACGACCTTTCATTAATTTTTATCGTTTTAAACTTATGTATTATACATCCAACTTTGTCATTCACTGCTGTTTTTGTTAAAAGTGTATAAGTGGGATCACCAGTGATGACTTTAGGTACCAGGGGAGGAAGGATCGCTGGACTCAACCAGTCTTTCGGAGTGCGGCCTCTTCGCCATACACATCTAATACGTTTGTCTACTAATCCTGGTAACGTTCTAAGAACGTTCCTTTGTTTATTCAGAATCCATTGTATCGAATTGCTGAGCGGAGAGAATCCCGTTATTAAGTTGATATTAATCGGATCCATTTGTGCAGTCCCCCTGCCAGATGTATCGCAGAGTAATAAGGGCCTGTGATTGTATAAGGCTCTCTTGTACGCTTGTGACACTACCTTGCTAGGATAGCCTCTATTTAAAAAGTCATATTTAAGATATTTAGCCTGCCGCTTGAATTCTACCGTGTCAGAACAATTTCTACGAAAACGTAGGAATTGTGAAAAAGGAAGCCCTTCTTTTAATTTCCTCGGATGTTTACTCGTACATCTGGCAGGGGGACTGTACAAATGGATCCGATTAATATCAACTTAACAGGATTCTCTCCGCTCAGCAATTCGATACAACGGATTCTGAATAAACATAGGAATGTTCTTAGAACGTTACCAGGATTAGCAGACAAACGTATTAGATGTGTATGGCGAAGAGGCCGCACTCTTAAAGACTGGTTGAGTCCAGCGATCCTTCCTCCCCTGGTACCTAAAGTCATCACTGGTGGTCATAAGAAATGTGGCGATTGTGATGTGTGTTCAGTAATGTTAGAAACAACTACGTTTGTCTACAAGCAGAAAAATCATCATCTTCGATCTCATACTACTTGTAAATCAAGAGCAGTAATATATGGGATTCAATGCCCTTGCGGACCATATTGTACATAGGAAAAACATTACGCCCATTGAAAGTACGATTGAGAGAACATAAAAGCCGCTTGAAATGTAGTAGAATGGAAGCGCCTATGATTCCGCATTGTTTGGCGTTGAGTCATACATTTGAACAACTTCGCTGCATTGTGATTGAACAAATAGTAGAAGGACATGGAGGTAGGACATTGGATGAGATCCTTTTAGTGAAGGAACAACAGTGGATCTTTAAATTAAACACGGTGATCCCTTCAGGGTCGAATATCGCTATAGATTGGAAAACTTGCATATGAAGTTAACATATTTGCAGTGGCGGCCGTAATACTCATCTTTCTGTTCTTACTCATGTAGATGTATGGGGCCATTTTAATGGGAAGATAAAAATCATCTTCAATTATTTAAGGTCCAATAGGATAAGAGGTGATCAGCTGGGATCATGAAGTACTGATTGCTTTAGTTGCTATAAAAAATGGAGGCATTAGTGTAGTTCGCATGCGCGGCGTTTTTTGGGAAGACAAGCAACTCCAGGATTGATGCCATTTAGAGAAAAGCTAGACGCGGGCAGCATCGCTATCTATAGTAAGTGAAACGAAGGAAACATCTTTTAGATCAATATTTTAAACTTTACATTGTATAATAATAGTCTGATTTAGGCGAAGGGAAGCTAAAGGGTTGTCACGTTTGTTTTTTTAGAGCACTAAAAGGGTGTTATATAAGGATCCCCCTGAAGAAACTGTAGAGTGTGAAACGCCTCAGAGGTGCCCTGTAAGAGCGTCGGGATCTTTGGGATCGAAGATACACACAGCAGCTGATTCCAGACTATACAAATTTTACAGCTAAGTGATGGACTCAACAAAGTAGTTATTAACATACATGTATTTGTATAGAAAAGCACATACAGTAAAGAGGAGCACAGGCTGTGTTAACTTTAAGAAAAAAACCGGTTTCTGAGACAGGTCGTTGATGCGATCCAGCACACGCAGTAGGGCGTTTAGTCCAACAGCTGTGCTAAAAGAAGTCTGAGACCTTTGGAAACCGGTCGAATAATAAAATAAAATAAAAAACAGTGACAAAGAAACTTCACTTTAATTGTGTTAGAGTTGAACGAAACAGAGATTTTGATGCAATGGATCTGGCATCCGAAGAAAAGAAGAGTACAGAGCTTTGCAGCCCGGTTCTGTCTTCCTCTCTTAGTCATCCCCATACAGGAGAGACATTCAGATGGAGAATGTTTAGGCCCTAAACATTTAAGACACCAATCATGGGCGTTAGTGACGGAAATGGTACCGCCACTCTTAGTACATTTTTTAAAAACACTAGTTGGTGGATCCAGGATCCAGGCTATCAGCAGTGAGCCCTGGAATGCATCTCCTCCTGAAGGAGTCCAGGGTTCGCTCCTCCCGTGTGGTTGGTACCAAGGAGTGCATTTTAGCACTCTCTGCATGCTTCAAAGCAGACTTGACCACAATAAAATTGTTGGGCAATTGAGGCTTCTCAAACCGTGGGACGTTTTGGATCCGGTAGAGTCAAGCCAGTGGCAGATGGCCAGAAGAATAAGCGGCATCTCCCACAGCTGCAGTAGCAGCCTCTGCAGGACATGGTGGATAGGAATAGTCACCACCTCACGAGTGGCCAAGGGATATTGGAGTTCCAATTCCGCTACCCTCAGTTCTTCCACTGATTTGAGAGAAAAGGGGATGACCTTGGCCAGGTCCTGAACAAAATCCTGAAATGACATGTCCTTCAAAGGTGACTTCCGCCGATCTGGAGGGGGCAACGGGTCAGATAAGAGGATCCTGGGTCCGAAGATCTGACAGTCGATTCAGCCTCTGACTTCCTTTTGGAATCCAAATTGGAATGGTAAAGTAATGCAGAGTCTCCGAGTGCCAACTGTGCAGTTCAATAGAGGTAGACGTCAATGGTCCCCCCTGTGTCCAGCATGCTGATGGCAATGCCCCAGGGCCTCGGATTCCAAAACACTGGAGGAGGAAGATGACACCAACCACAAGCATTGATACCAATCTCCCACCAAATCTCCCAGCTGCAATGGGCAGGGCCTGGGTCTCAAAGATAGGCTGGAAGGGATGCAGTGATGACATGCTCCGTGCTACAAAGCCTGCATTCTGCAGGGCTTCCACCGCCACTAAGTGAGCTTCTAAGGCTCGTAATCGTTCCTCCAGAACCACCTTAGACAAGGATGTCCATGCTGCAGCCGCAGACATCGCCGGTGACCCCTTGGGTGGGGCTCCATGATCATTAGAGCATTAGGAGACATCCAGCTGCCCTCCTGGGCACATGGCATGGACTCCACTGTTCAGGTCGAGTCCTCCTGTCAGGGAAGCTTGGTCGGCCATTCCCGGTCCTTGCTATCCATCTCATGCTGAGAGGGGCTGCGATGGTGTTGAACATGTATCTTCTCCAGGTGCTCAAATCCTTCTGCTCTGACAGTCCTCTGCTCTTTTTCCTTAGCCACCTCAGGCGTGGACAAAGAGTCAGTGCTGAGGATGCTGAATCAGATGAGCTGAAGAGGGATTCCTTTTGCCTTTCCTGATTCTTCAGCCCTCAACACGTCATCTGCAAGCAGAACTTGAATGATGCCGGCTGGTGGTCGAGTCCAAGGTATCGTAAGCACAAATTATGGCAGTCAATGGCAGAAATGGTCTTGCTACATTTGGTGCATTTTTTAAAGCTGTTAACCGGCTTCGACATGCCGAAAAATACTGCCTTGGCAAAAACAAACTGAAAAACAGCCGTGGGTGGGGAAAACCCCCAGAAGGGGAAAAACACACCAAAAAGTGAAACAGACAGAAAAAAAAATATCCAAAAAGCAAGGAAAAGGCTAACCGATGAAAGACAGGTGAAAAAATGAGCAAAGGCTCAGCCATGAGGACAAGAAATTCAAACTTTTTTCCGGACTGCAGGAACAAGTCCTAGGGGATCCGTGGAAAAAAGAAGACGGGTGGGGAAGGCAGACATGCATGCACGGCATACCTTCCAAAAACTTTCTTTGGCAGCGTTCCATGTGGGGCTCCATCAGTGATATCACCCATACATGAGGGCTTATTTCCTGCTTTTGCATGTCCTCCTCTTGCTAACATATCTGAAAAATGCTTTGTACCCTCATTTTATTACCTTGGCTATTTCTTTTTTTTGTATCTCTGCTTTCTTGAATAGTTTCCTAGCTTTTCTAAATTTTTCCAAATATTGATACTTGACCTCCTCTCTGGGATCTCTTGTATTTGATGAACTACTACTACTTGCCATTTGTATAGCCCTGCAAGATGTATGTAGCACTGTAGACATGTAAAAGATGGTCCTTGCTCATCAGAACTTACAATTTAGTCAAGACAGACAACACAACATCTGAGAACAAGGATATATTCTAGGCGAATGGTAAGGAAACTCATAGGAGACCTAAGTGGCTCAGGATCCAAAAGCAGGTATTTTATGAAGGCCACTCTCTTTTTCTTGACCTTTTCAGCTTCTTCTTTTGAGAACTATAGTGGCCTCCTTTGCCTTTTACATTTATTTACCTTTCTAACAAAAAGGTTTGTTGCTCTTAAAATATCCCCTTTTAGTTTTGCCTATTGCTTTTCTACATCCCCCAGCTATTCCCCTCCCGCTAACAACTCATAGAAACACAGAAAAATGACAGAAAAAGACCACATGGCCTATCTAGTCTGTCCTTCCATATCAACTACAACAGTCCTCTTACTTCCTTTAGAGATCCTCTGTTTGTCCCATGCTTTTTTGAATTCAGATACCATCCTCATCTCTACCACCTCCACTGGGAGACTATTCCACGGATCCACCACTCTTTCCGTAAAGAAATATTTCCGCATATCACTCCTGAATCTATCCCCTTTCACCCTCATCCATGTCCCCTCATAGTAGAACTTGCTTTCAATCGAAAGAAGCTCTCCCCCTGTGCATTTATGCCACAGAGGAATTTAAACATTTCAATCATATCACTTCTATTCCGTCTTTCCTCTAAGGTGTACATATTAAGATCCTTAAGTCTGTCCTCATATACTTTATAATGAAGACCACTAACCATTTTAGTAGCCACACTCTGTACTGACTTCTTCCTGTTTATATCCTTTTGAAGGTGCGGTATCCAGAATTGCACACTATACTCCAAATGAGGTTGCACCAAAGACTTATACAGAGGCACTATCACCTCCTTTTTTCTGCTAGCCATTCCTCTCCATATGCACCCAAGCATCCTTCTAGCTTTTGCTGTCGTCTTACCACCTGTTTAGCTACTTTAAGATCAGACACAACCACACCAAGGTCCTGCTCTTCTTTAGTGGATAAAAGTACTTCACCCCCTATACTATATTGCTCTCGGATTGCTACAGCCCAAATGCATGACCTTGCATTTTTATTTATTTTATTATTTTTTTTTTACTTTTTATTTTTCCTCAATACAAACTTGACAAGCAAGTATACAGGCAACATTAGATATAAAGAAAAACAGGAAATGATCTAAACAAGAAACAAACACATCCTTACAGCCCACAAATTGGGGAGATATACCAAAGAATCCATTTCCAAAAGAAACACAGAGAACATCTCTCAACACATTTATTTATTTATTTAACGTTCTTATATACCGCACTTTTATCATCAGCGCGGTTTACAGTAAACATAAAATACTCACCGATAGCAACAGGCTGTCGTGAGTTTACATATAACAGGAAATATAATTCCCGCCCTTATCCCTCATCCATCCCCAGACCCTCCCTATCTAACAAAAAGGTCTCCAATTGTAAAGAATCAAGAAAGATATACTTAACCCCTTTCAGTGTTACCACACACTTACAGGGGAACCTGAGAAAATAAGATGCACCCAGCGCTAACATCCTGGGCTTAAGGGACAAAAAGGCCCGCCTACGGACCTGGGTGGCCCTGGATACATCTTGAAACAAAATATTTGTTTGTTAAATTTTCCTGTTACACATTTGTTATCTCCAGAAATATTACTTCGTAAATATTTGAAAGAAGTGTTGGAATTATCAAATTCAGAAACAATTTCCTTTTCAAAAATTTTTTATATTTCTTCACGTTTGGTGGCATGTGAGACTCCGGGAGAATACGATGTATTACAATCTCAGTCTTTGGCTAATCTTACTCAATTCCTGGAAGACTCATGACACCATTGTAACAAGAGCCACTTTGGTGGTTTCATTTGTTTCTGAAATTGATAAAGCTTTAGTCTTTCAAAGTTACTTTAAACATAAAGATGTGGAATTTTGTGGTGCGACCTTGCATTTTTAAACATTAAATCCCAGCTACCAAATTCTAGACCACTCTTCAAGCTTAGCTAGATCCCTCCTCATGTTATCTACACCTTCCTTGGTGTCTACTCTATTGCAGATTTTGGTATCATCCGCAAAGAGGCAAACCTTACCCGACAGCTCTTCCGCTATATCACTCCTTGAGGTATTGTCCCATCTTGGCAAAGTTAGTTTTCCTGAAGTCTAAAGCCCTCACCTCTCAATGGACTTTATCAGCCCTAATCCTAATACGGAACCACATCATCTGGTGATCACTGGATACGAGATCTTCCATGAGATCATCAGAAACACTTTCCCCATAGGTAAACACCAGGTCTAGTATGACCCCTTTACATGTAGGTTCTGTTACCAGTTGCTGGAATAGTTCTCCCTGTAGAGAATCTAGGATCTCCTTACTTCTAGATGACACAGCAGCAGGGATATGCCAATCAACATTTTATTTATTATTTAACAGTATTTATATACTACCTTTTCATTAAATCAAGGTGGTTTACATTGAACTCAATTTTTACCTTGTGCAACAAGATGGTTTATATTAAAACGCCATCATTGAACTTAAATATTTACATTGTAACAGGTGTTTAAATTATTTACATCTGGCATACTGAAATCACCTATTAGTAGCACTTCTCCTTTTATGGCAATACTGCGTATGTCTTCCATTAAATCTTTGTCCGCTTCTTCTCCCTGCGAAGGAGATCTCTTTATCACATCAATACAAATGGATTTCCCATTCTAGTATAACCCACAGTGCCTCTTCGCTCCCTTCTAAGCCCTGCAATTCTATACCTTTAATTTTTTTCATATAGTGCCACGCCTCCTCCCCTTCTTTCTCCCCTGTCCTCCCTGATTAAAGTATAGCCGGTATAATTACATCACAGTCATGGTTGTCTGTGAACCATGTCTGTTACCACCACTAAATCAAAATCAGCCCCTTCCATTAAAGCCTCAACATCTGGGGTCATATTTCCAATACTATGGGCATTTATGCAAAACACCTTCAAGATGTTACCCCTTTTACCCATTTCTAGAGGTATTTAATGTTTTATTTACCTGGGGGCTTTCTTCACCCATCCCCAATGAATCTAGTTTATAGCACTCTTCTGTAGGTTAGGCAATCAGCTGCAGAAGACACTTTGACCCTTCTTGGATAGGGTATAGGGCTGAGATACCAGTGGCTGTTCCAGGAGGCCCCTGGATAGGTAAAAAAAAAGCTAAGCAGGGTTGGTCCTGGTCAGAACCTGGATGGGAGACCCTCTCTGAGGACCAGAGGACAGAATCTGCATAGGGGCCAGGCAGCATGGAAGGGGTAGTGGCTACCCTGTGTATTGGGATGAGCTGTGACTGCTACATGAGGCCCCTGTATGGATAAATGACATGACTGGTTCATGCAAAGCATAGTTACTCACCTGTAACAGGTGATCTCCAGGAACAGCAGGAATTTAGTCTTCACATATGAGTATCGTCGGTACCGACGGAGCCTGCACGGGAACGCTCCCCAGCATCCAATTAGAAAGCTTTTGGGAGCATCCCACAGCGCCTGCGTGCTGCCTTCCCACCTTTCCCAACTGTCTCTCTCCAGTTGAGTTTAAAGCTGAGACAAAGAGAGAGAGAGAGAGAGAGAGAGAGGGAAAGAGAAAAAGAGAGAGATACAACTCCTAGGGGAGGTGGGTGGGTTGTGAAGACTAAATTCCTGCTGTTCCCGGAGATCACCTGTTACAGGTGAGTAACTATGCTATCTCCAGGAACAAGCAGGAATGTAGTCTTCACATATGGGGACTCACTAGCTATAGATGCCAGGGAGAAATACCAGAGGTTGTGTGCCCTTTTGAAAGGGCTCCATTTCCCCCCATGGATCTCTGGCATCCTACCAGGGATGGTGGGTAGGAGTTGATTAAGTATGGAACAGGTGCTGAACAGCCTGACCAAACAAGGCATCCAGGTGGGAGTCCTTGTCCAAGCAGTAATGGGCTTTGAAGGTATGAACCGAGGCCTAGGTAGCTCCTGGAGAGATGTTGTCGATAGACACAGAGTGAAGATGAGCAATAGAGGCTGCCATGGCTCTCACATTGTGCGCTGTGACATGGCCTTCAAGAGGAAGGTTCTTACTCTGATAGGCAAAAGATATATACTGTGCAATCCAGTTGGACAGTGTCCTTTTGGAGACTGGAAGCCCTAAATGACTAGGGTCAAAAGCAATAGAGTTGAGAGGACTTTCTATGTTGCTGTGTCCTTTGCAAGTAAAAGGCCAAAGCTCTTTTACAGTCCAAAGTATGAAGATTCCTTTCTGCATTAGAGGCATGAGGCCTTGGGAAAAAAACAGGAAGGTAAACTGCTTGGTTTAAATGAAAAGGTGAAACCACCTTTGTCATAAAGTGAGGATGAGTCCTAAGGACTACCTTATCACGATGGAACCTTGTATAAGGAGGATCAGCCACCAATGCTTGCAATTCACTGATGCGACATGCTGATGTGATTGCAATAAGAAAAATAACCTTCCAGGAAAGGAATTTCAAAGAGGCAGTAGCTAATGGTTCAAAAGGCGGCTTCATGAGCTGGCCAAGAACTAGATTTAAGTCCCATGCCACCGGTGGTGGCTTAACGGGAGGCTTAGTTAGAAGAAGGCCTCTCAAATCTCACTATGATAGGATGAGAGGAAATAGGTTGCCCATTTAAAGGTTTGAGAGAAGCTGCAATAGCACTCAAATGAACTCACTGAATTGGTCTTAAGCCCTGCATTAGACATTCCAGTAATTATTCCAGAGGTATTGCAAGAGGGTTAAGACCCTTCTGCGAGCACCATATGGTAAACCTTTTCCACTTGAAAGCATAAGAGTGTCTTGTGGATGGTTTCCTGGACGCATAAAGGATATCCTTTACTTGCTGAGAAAGGTTAAGACCATGAAGTTCTAGGCTTTCAGCAACCAGGCCCTGAGATGTAGAGACTGGGGATTGGGATGCCACAGCATCCCGTCCTCCTGGGATAGGAGATCTGGAGCAGATCCTAACTCCAGAGATGGAGCTTGAGAGAGATGTAAGAGCAGAGGGTACCACACTTGTCGTGGCCAATGTGGGGCTATGAGAATCATATGGCCTCTGTCTCTCTGAAGCTTGAATAAAGTTCTGGGAATTAGGGGAATGGGTGGGAAGGCATACAGAAAGTCCCGACCCCAATGGAGGAGGAAGGTATCCCTGGCCTGACAACTCTGAGCCGGAATTCTGGAACAGAACCGGGGAAGTTTGTCATTCAGCGGACTTGCAAAGAGGTCTATGTCCGGTGATCCCCAAAAATGGAAAATTTTGGCCACCTGGTCTGCATGGAGAGACCATTCGTGTGGAAGCAGAACTCGACTGAGTCTGTCTGCCCAAGAGTTTTGAATGCCTAGAAGATGCACTGCAAGGAGATGAATCTGATGCTCTCTGGCGAGGGCCCAAAGTCGCAAAGCTTTGTTGCAGAGCGACAGAGTCTGTTCCGCCCTGCTTGTTCACAAAGAACATGGCTACCTGGTTGTCCGTTTGAATTAGGACAGTTTTGTAGCTGAGCTGAGTGTGAAACACTCGAAGAGCAAGAAAGATTGCTCTGAGCTCTAGAAGATTGATGTGTAGATTGGTCTCCTGTGGAGTCTAGGTACCCTGGGTAGAGAGGCCTTGCAAATGGGCTCCCCGACCCATCTGTGAGGCATCTGTTAGAGTTACTTGGGGTGAAAAGGGGACCCCACCAACAGATTCTGGGGTGACTGCCACCATTGGAGAGACAAAATAAGATGATCTGAGGTTGCTATTTTGTCTGACAGGCAACCTGACGCCTGAGTCCACTGAGTGGATAGAGTCCACTGGGCTGCCCTCATATGGAGGCGGGCATAAGGGACCACATGCACGGTGGATGCCATGTGGCTTAGCAATTGTAACATTTCCCGAGCAGTGAGGTGAGACTTTAGCATTGCTTGGGAAGCTAACTGCACAATGCGAAGGCAGTGGGACTGTGGAAGATAGGCCCTTGTCTGTCTGGTATCCAGCAGGGTTCCTATAAACTCTAGGGACCGAGTGGGAGCTAGGTTGGATTTTGGGAAGTTTATGACAAGTCCCAAATATTGAAGGATACGCATTGTGCAAGATAGAGAAATCCTGGCCTCTGGCTCTGATGGGGCTCAAATGAGCCAATCGTCCAAGTAAGGGAAGACAAATATTTTTAGGGTGCGGAGAAATGCTGCCACCACAGCCATGCATTTTGTGAACACTCTTGGTGCTGAGGCCAGGCCAAAAGGAAGAACTCTGTATTGGTAGTGCTTCCCTTGAAATAGAAAGCGAAGAAACCTTCGGTGAGTTGGATGGATGAGAACATGAGTGTACGCATCCTTGAGATCTAGAGAACAACGCCAGTCCTGACTCTGAAGGTATGGCAGTAGAGTTCCCAGAGAAATCATTTTGAATTTCTCTTTGAAGAGGAATTTGTTCAATTCTGAGGTCCAAAATGGGTCTGTGCCCTCCTGTTTTCTTTGGAATAAGGAAAAAGGGGGAATAGAACCCTGCACCTTGTTCATAAATAGGTGCTTCTTCTATTGCCCCTTGGGCAAGAAGCAGACTGACCTTGTGATCTAACTGGGAGTTGAGAGAGGTTTGAGAATTGAACTGTCTTACCGTTGTAGAAGGGGGCATGCTGAGGAAGTGAAGCTTGTATCCCTCTCTTACAATGGACAGAGTCCAACTTCCTGCTATTATCTGCCCCCATCTGGGGGCAAAACAAATGGTAATTAGGCCTTACCTGCTAATTGCTGTTCCTGAAGGAACGACAGTCCAGTCCCTTACTTCTGGGTTGGGCAACCCTTCCAGCAGCTTGGAGGCTGAGCCCAACCTTTTTGGGGATGGAGCGGTATAAGTACCACTGGGACCACCCCCTAACTCCAGTATTCGAATGAAAAAGCAGACATAACCAATTTTTGGAACAACCTATCCAACCTAAACAATTCAATAAACATTGTCTATCACTAAATTCGACTTTTTTTTTTTTTTTAATGGAATGGTATAGGAGGGGATGAGAGGGATGCCCCGGGCGGAGGGGGTTTGCCGGGGCTAGCTGCACCTGTACTGTGTTCGTTCCGGTGATTCTGCCCCTCTGCCTAAACCACAAACTTCAATTCGGCCGGACCCGGGGGGGGATCAGGGACTGGACTGTCGTTCCTTCAGGAACAGCAATTAGCAGGTAAGGCCTAATTACCATTTCCTTATCGTCACTCCAGTCCAGTCCCTTACTTCTGGGATGTACCAGAGCAGTTCAACCCTGGGTGGGGTCCGGCATACCGGAACGGAGAACCGCCCGGCCAAACCGAACGTCCGCTGCACTCTGGACGTCCAATCTGTAGTGCTTGGTGAAGGTGTGGAGGGAGGTCCAAGTCGCCGCCCTACATATATCCAGCGGGGGAACTAGGCTGAACTCCGCCCAGGAGGTAGCCTGAGCCCTCGTAGAGTGTGCCCGCAGGCCCACGGGGACTTGTTTCCCCTTCAGGATATAGGCGGAGGCGATTGCTTCCCTGATCCACCTAGAGATGGAGGCCTTGGCTGCCGCCTCCCCTTTGTGCGGACCCCCGAACTGAATGAACAGGCGTTCGGATTTTCTGAAGGGCGCTGTTCGGGAGAGGTATCTCTTGAGGATTCGGCAAATATCTAGGAGGCGAAATTTGTCGTCTCTAACTTCCCGCCCCTCCGAGGCGAAGGCCGGGAGGGTAACTGTCTGGTTCACGTGGAAGGGAGAGGAGATTTTGGGCAAGAAGGATGGAACCGTGCGCAGAACCACTTTGTCCTTGAGGAAGGACAGGAAGGGGGGTTGCGAGGACAGAGCCTGTAGTTCTGAGATTCTTCTGGCCGAACAGATGGCGATCACGAAGACCGTCTTCAAGGTTAGATCCTTTAGGGAGGCATTCTTTAGTGGCTCAAAGGGATTCCCGATCAAGGCATTCAGTACCAGGTTAAGGTCCCAAGGGGGGATGATAGACCTTCGTTGCGGTCGTAGCCGCCTAACTGCCCTTAGGAACCTTGCGACGTCCGCGTGGGTCCCTAGAGGTTTGCCTCGGATCTTGCCCCTGTAGCAAGCGATGGCCGCCAGCTGGACCCTTAAGGAACTGTGGGCCAGACCCTTGTCAAACCCTGCCTGTAGGAATTCCAGGACCTCCGGAACAGAGACCGAGAGTGGTTTCTTTCGGTGCTCCGCACACCAGGATTCGAAGATGCGCCAGACTCTCACGTAGGAAAGACAGGTCGAACGCTTCTTGGCCTGCAACATAGTCGAGACTACCGCCCCTGAGTAACCTCGTTTCAGGAGCCGTGCCCTTTCAATAGCCAGGCCGTAAGCGAGAACCGATCCACGTGAGGCATCAGAACCGGGCCTTGACTTAGAAGGTCCCTTTTGCAAGGAAGGCGCCACGGGTGGTCGGCGATCATCCTCACTAGATCCGCATACCAGGGTCGGCGGGGCCAGTCCGGAGCAATGAGGATTACCAAACCCTGGTGAGACTCTACCCGCTGGAGCACTTTTCCGATCAGAGCCCAAGGCGGGAATACATAGAGAATCCCCTCCGAAGGCCACTTTTGTGACAGGGCATCCAAGCCCTCGGACATTCTTTCCCTCCGCCGACTGAAGAATCTGTTCACCTTGGCTGAAGAGAACCGGGCCATGAGGTCCATGACTGGCGCTCCCCACCGAGCTACTACTTGGTTGAAGGTCTCCTGTTCCAGTTCCCACTCTCCGTGGTCTATCTTGTACCTGCTGAGGAAATCGGCCGTGACGTTGTCCGTTCCTGCCACGTGCTGCGCTGATAGTGCCTGCAGATGGATTTCCACCCACTGTAAGAGGGCGTCCGCTTCCTTCTCGAGAGCGGGACTGCTGGTGCCTCCCTGGTGATTGATGTAAGCCACCGCGGTGACATTGTCGGAGAGGACGCGAATTGCTCTTCCTTGTACTAAAGACTCGAGCGCTTTGAGCGCCAGGGTGACGGCCCTCAATTCCAGTCTGTTGATGGGCCATTGCGATTCCAAGGGTGTCCATTGACCCTGGACGAACTGATCTTGGCAGTGTGCTCCCCAACCGGACAGGCTGGCATCCGTCGTCAACAGCAGCCACTGAGGGGGTTCGAGAGGCATCCCGCGATCCAGGTTCCTTGGGTTTCTCCACCAGTAGAGAGCCTGTTTGGTGCGCGGAGCGCACGGTAACTGTCGAGAGAGAGGATGATTCTGGGGAGACCACCGACGCAACAGTGACCGCTGCAATGGACGCATGTGGGCCCTGGCCCATGGAACTACCTCTATTGCCGCCGCCATTGTGCCCAGGAGTTGAAGATAATGCCACGCCGAGGGGCTTCTTCTGGATAGAAACTGTGAGACCAGGATCCTTAGATCCCTGGATCTTGTCCGAGACAAAAAAACTCTGCCGCTTTTGGTGTCGAATCTTGCCCCGAGGTACTCGAGATCCTGGGAGGGAGTCAGCCTGCTCTTTGTACGACTGATGACCCAACCCAAGTCCTCTAAAACCTGGACTACTCTGGCCGTTGTCGAGAGACTTTCTTCTTCGGACTTTGCCCGTATTAGCCAATCGTCCAAGTAAGGGTGAACCAATATTCCCTCCTTCCGAAGGAAGGCTGCCACCACCACCATTACCTTGGTGAATGTTCTGGGGGCCGTAGCTAGGCCGAATGGGAGGGCCTGGAATTGAAAGTGACCTCCTGGTACCGCGAATCTCAGAAACTGTTGATGGGACTTCCTGATTGGGATATGCAGGTAGGCTTCCGTCAGGTCGAGGGACGTTAGGAACTCCCCTTCCCTTACGGCTGCTATGACAGAACGTAGGGTCTCCATTCGAAAGTGGGGTACCCTGAGGCAGCGATTGACCTGTTTTAGGTCCAGGATCGGTCGTAGGGAGTCTTCCTTCTTTGGTACCACAAAATAAATAGAGTATCGACCCGATCCGCGCTGGCTTGGTGGAACGGGGACCACCGCCCCGAGGGCTATTAGGTGTGCGAGAGTTGACTCCACTGCCGCCCTCTTTGTAGAAGAGCCGCAGGGAGAGCGGACAAAGGCCGGGGGAATTTGTTCTGCAAATTCGAGAGCATAGCCCCTCTCTGATCACTTCTAGGACCCACTGATCGGACGTGACTCGGGACCAGGCGGGAAGGAAGAGCCTCAGGCGGCCTCCTATCGTGTGCCTTCCCTCCTGGGCCCCCAACATCTCATGGTTTTCTGGGACCTAAGAAGGAGGAGGAGGAGTTTGATCCAAAACCTCGGCCGGCTCCCCGAAACCCTCTGAAACCTTGTCCCCTAGAGGGGAAACGGGTCCTGGAAAAGGGGGCTGACCTGGCTGGACGAAACCTCCGTGGATCCCTAGGCTGGGTACGTAGCGGGGGTAGAGAGCGCCCCTGTTTTTGTCTGTCTTCCGGGAGCCTGCCTCCCTTTGACTCCCCCAGGTCCTTGACTAGCTTTTCTAAATTTTCGCCAAACAGTTTCCCCTTGAAGGGAAGTCGGCTCAGGCGCGCCTTGGAGGAAGCATCTGCTGCCCAATTCCGTAGCCACAGATAGCGCCTGGCCGCCACCACCGAGGCCATGTTCTTGGCTAGGCTTCTGATGAGATCGTACTGACTATCAGCCAAATAGGCTGCTCCGGATTCCACCTTAGCCGAGTTGGCCTGTGATTCGTCCGTTGAACCCTCTGTTGACTGGATTTGTTGTGCCCACCTTAAACAGGCCCGAGCCACCCAGGCTCCTGATACGGAAGCCTGCAAGGCCAGAGCGCTGATGTCAAAGGCCTGTTTCAGGAGCGTATCCAACTTCCTGTCTTGAGCATCTCTTAGGGCCGTGGCTCCCTCCACCGGGATAGTGGTCTTCTTGGTGACTGCTGAAACCGCAGCATCCACCCTGGGGGACTTCAGCAGTTCTTTATCCAACTCCGGGAGAGGGTAGAGGTGAGACATGGTTCGTATCCCTCTCAGGCCTGATTCCGGTTGATCCCATTCCTCTTGGATCATTTGACGTACCACTCTGTGGACAGGGAAAACCTTCTGGGACCTTCTGATGGCCTGAATCAGGGGATCCTCTAAGGTCTCGTCCTCTGTTGGGGAATCAGAGGTCACGTTGAGGGCTTTTAGGGACTCATTGATTAAGGCCGGGAGCTCCTCTCGGCGAAACACTAACAATGCGAGCATGGTCTTCCTCCGGGATCTCCCCTTCTTCCAGCTCCTCATCTTCCTCCTCTAGATCCCTCTCGGAACCCTCCTCCTCTGGGGTGCCCTGAGAAGGGGTAGGGAGAATTTCCTCACTCATTAGCCTGGAGCGCTTGGAGGGTATACCTGAATCCTGACCACTTGCTCTCCTAGGTTTGGCTAACCTGGCTTCTGCCGGCAGGCCTGCATTGCCTGGGCCGAGCCCCTGCCTGCGCATGCAGTAGGCTTGGTGGAGTAACAGGACGAAGTCTGGGGAGAAGAGCTCTCCGACCCCTCCCTCCAGCGTGTCCCGGGCTACAGGGGGAGCGAGGACCTCAGTGCTAGTAGTCAGAGGCAACTGAACCCCCCCTTCTGCTTCCAGGGATTCCCCAGGCACCGGAGGTACTTGGGCCATGGCCAGACTGATTTCCTGCTCTACAGAGGTAGATGCTGCCGCACGCAGCCCTGCAGATTCCCGTCTCTGTGGGGGTGCCCCTTCGTGTGCCACAGGACGGGCACTTTGCCTTGGAAGCCATGCTTTCCAGTTGCCTCGTAAGCGGTGCTTGGGTGGCAGGGCCGAGCAATTGGCGGTATGGCAGAAAGACCCAAAAACAGTACTAAAATTAAGATTAAAAATTTAAAGAAAGTTCTAAGAATTAAAATTAAAAAATTAGAGGACCCACTCCAGGGTGGGAATTGCTGCAGGGAGTGGAGCGGATAACCCGTGTCTTCTCCTCCCCCCCAGAAAGGCAAGGAAATTCGGGAGCCAAGAGAAGGCCTAGCCGTTGGAAACCACGGAGGCTTCACCCTGAGGGGTTTAAAATCACTTTAACTTAAAAATGCAATAAAATAAAAGTAAAATAAAGGTAAGCAAGGGCATTAAGCCCCCGATGAATACTTGCTGTTTGATGACTTTCGGGAACACAACGCTCCTCCGCTCCGTTGGCTCGACATGTGTTAGGCCGCGGCCACGTGGAGTCCGGAACGGAGGGTGCTTTGCTGTTCGCTGCCTCGTTAACCCGGCTTCTCCCGCCGCGAGGAGGGATCGTGACGCCGACCGCTACAGCCGTTAGCGCTCCCTCCGGAGCAGAGAAGCTTCAATGCCGGCTCCGGGGATCGCCACCGCACCCCGCTACTCCCGGGGGGGGGGGGGGGCGGGCGTCAGAGACTCGCTCGCGTCTCTGCCTCTAGCGCTCAGCCGCCTTCGGGGCTTCGGCGCGAGGCAGGGCTGCTCCTCGGGGATGCTGCTAAACACAGAGGATCTTTCCTCCCCCTGCGGCAGGCAGCTCCGGCGCCCCCTCCGGTCTCCGGCCCGGTCAGGAAGGGAGGGGGGGGAGGGAGGGAGAAGGAGGCAGACTGCAGGAAAATTAAAGGTACAGAGCTCAAGGTAAGAATAAAGAAATTAACTTAAATTTAAATTAAATAAAATAGCTTAATTAGGAGAAGGCAGGACTCCAGTAAGCCCTAGGCTTACGGAACCCTCCAGCTGCTTGGAGGCTGAGCAATACTGGGGTTAGGGGGTGGTCCCAGTGGTACTTATACCGCTCCATCCCCAAAAAGGTTGGGCTCAGCCTCCAAGCTGCTGGAAGGGTTGCGCAACCCAGAAGTAAGGGACTGGACTGGAGTGACGATAAGGAACATAACCTTCCTGGAATGGTGGAAGGCTCTGACCCGTTCAGGGCCAGGAAGACAAAGTTCTCTAGATGGGAGTCAAAGCCCCTGTGGAGGCTGAGTCTCCTGAGCCGATTGAGGCTTAGCAGCCTTTGTTTTTCTTTGTTTAGGTTGCTGCTGACCCTTTTGGGCAGACTGACCTGAACGATGCCCTTGCTGGGTATAGGAGGGGAAGAACTTCTTCTTTCTAGTGAAGAAATAGAAATTACACTTACCTGGTAATTGTCGTTCCTTGAGTGACAACAGTTTAGTCCTCCACCTCTGGGTTGTGCACCTCCTCCTGCAGCTTGGAGACTGGGCATGTCGAAGTCGTGACATCACTGGATATAGCCTGCTGGTATCTCCCATCAGCCTCCAGTGTACTATTGACAAAGCAAACTCAAAGGAACAACAAATAAGTAACTAAACCATAGCTTTAACTAACTCTCCATTCCTCAATTTGAGGAACCTTTTTAACCTTATCAGTCTTATATTTTCCTTTTTATTTTTTTTAAACTTTACATTCACGTCCCGCCTATGCAAACACGTTTCCTATACCATCCCCTCGTTTAAATAAGAGAGAAGGAAGAAACAGAGAGGGATACTCACTGCGATCTAGAATCTGAAAGGAACTGTCTACTCCTTGAGATTGATGCTCCACTCCGCCTGAAAATAAACTCTGAAGAAATCACACCCCTGGGCGGGAATGAGGACTAAACTGTCGTCACTCAAGGAACGACAATTACCAGGTAAGTGTAATTTCTATTTCCTTATCGTTCCTCCAGTTTAGTCCTCTACCTCTGGGATGTAACAGAGCAGTAATCACTGGAAGGGACTTATCCAGCCAACTCACCACACCGTCGACCCGGAACAGGCATCCTTTACTGCCAGAACATTTAGGCAGCAGTGGTTACTGAGGGAATGAAGAGACGACCTGGAAACTGCTCTACCAATCCCCCCCTGGTGAAATGACAGTGATCCACCCATGAAGCTGCTTGTGCCCTGGTAGCAAGAGTCAGAAAGCCCCCCGGAATCGTACAACCTCGCCAGTAGAATGCTGAAGCAACCACCGCCTTAACACAGTGCGAAATGGCGCCTTCGCTGCTGCTTCCCCTTCGCGGGGACCTCCAACCAACACACAAAAACAAAGAAACGAACGCCGCACCCTGCATTTTATGTTTCCTATCGCCGTAAGCTACGAATAAAAACCTCCCCTTCCAGAAAAACGGAGAACTGGAAGAGAAACCAATAGGCTCAGGAGAAAAAAAAAAATCAGATACCACCTTTTGGAAGGACGGGACTGGTCGCAAACACCACCCTCTATCCAGAAAGGGTGAAAACGGCTCATTACATGACAACGCCTGAAACTCCGAAACTCGTCGCGCCGAACAAAGAGCTATCAAAGCCACTGTCTATAACAGCAAATCCTTTACCGACGCCTGGAGTAAAGAATCAAAGGGCTCTTTAGTTAACGCCTCTAAGGCCCAATCGGGATCGCAAGGCGGCACCCGAACTCTCCTTGAGGAGCGCAGTCGGGTTCCAACTTAAGGAAACACCACACATTGATCCGAACACCTAGCGCTATTCCCGCCACAGAACCTCTACAGCCGGAAACAGTCGCCAGCTGGCCCCTCTAAGGAACTGGCCGCTAGTTCCTTCCGAGAACTCAGACCAAGGATACAGACATATTCATATTCATTTATTTGATAGACCGCCCTTCATTAATAGGCAGAGCGGTTTACAATAAAATTACAAATGAAAGGCACAAGGCCAGGAGTCAGAAAGGAAGTTACATATTAGATAGGAAAGAAGAGCGAGAGGAGTAACAGAAGGGTAGAGGAAGAGGTGAGAGGATCAAGGGTCGGGGGGGGGGGGGAAGGTCAAAGGCAAGGGACACCTTTGTCGCCTAGACTTGCCGCCGTGAACAGCAGCCTTCAAAAAGGCGCTAAGCACGGACCTATGTACCAGATGCAGCCTGCCTCCTTGCTCTCAACAAGGTGGCGAAGACTGCTGCAGAATAACCCTTCTTCAGCCCTGCCCATTCAAAGGCCAAACCGTAGGCGGACACCGATCCACCTGAGACATTCGCCGTGGACCTAGCCGCAGGAGAACGTCTGCTACCGGCAACTTCTAGGAAATGCCCGTCAAGTAGGCGAATGAGATCAGCCTAGTACGGCCACTTCGTACAACTGGGCGCTACCAAGAGTACCTTTCCCCAAAAAGCCTTGATACGTTAACTACTTGCCCTATGAGAGCACACGGGGAAAGGACAAGACAAAGACTTAACTGGGAGCTTACTGAGCCTCGACTTGGACGAACCATCAGCCGCCCCATTCCTCCACCAGAGAGACCTCCGGGTGAACCCCAAGGAAGCCAATAATATTAGCTAGCGTTCGAATTAAACCATAATGCACATTTGCCACATAAAGCAAATCAGGCTCTAGTCGATTCAACTCCCTGATCCTTTCCTGTTCCAGGTGAGTAGACTGCCGTAAACACTGCGACCACCTGAAGCATGCTCTCGCCCCCCCCCCCCAGGCTCCACAAATGGGAGCTTGTAAGGACAGAGCATTGCCCCCAACGATGGCTTCAGTGAACCATTTACTTTCCTATCTTGCGCTAAAGATGACTGCTAGGGCTCTCTTCCATCCAGTGAGTCCACACCCCCTGGTAGTGCAAGGTGTACACCCACCCACGTAGTACCCAGGCCTGCCCCTGCTTAGCCTCAAAATGTCAATCAAGAACAGGCAAATTCAGGACAGCTGAATGCTTTTTTTTTTTTTCACAAAGACATCTCTTAACCAAAAATTCCTTCAGCATATGTTAGGAGAAGCTCTTTCCGTGCCAACAATATGAAGTAGAAAGAACTCCCAATCACAGGCATACTAATCCACGGCCTTCCTGCTAGAGTAATGCCCCATTCCGTCTGACTGCACAAAGATGGACTCTATATTTTAAGTTCAACTAGCACCTGGTGTTAAGAAATACAGCTTTCTCATTCCGCAGTGGCAATTGAGTCAGCAATGAAGAAGCCGAGAAACTGCAGACAAGTTCCCATTATACCACCTGGTAAAGACTCCACTTTTAGACCACTGAAGCGAAAAAGCATGCGGGAATGCATTGTGTCCTGCCAGTAGCTGATCAAATTTAAATGATTCAGTGTGTGCAGGGCATTTTCCAGAGAACGCAAGGTCCCTCATCCAGGCTGCCTCCACATTCACAGTCTAAACCGGCAGCCATCTTGGCTGATGCCGATCAGTGTGGAAGCCATCTTGTAAGCCCAGCATATGATGTATGCCTACTAGAATCTGAGCTGCTGCTATTGCTGCTAGAGAACTAGCCTGGCTGCGTGCTTCTGGCCCCCATTAACCCTTTCCAGGCCGAGCCCAAAACTCTCGGGATCCAAAATTCTGACTAAATCTTCCTATCAAATGGTATATAATACATGACCATAGCAGAAGGAAAATCACTATTAGAACATATTGAATAAGACGAGTACAATTTTCCTTAAATATGCAAAATTAACCCAGCTGCAGAATGTGGATTAAAAATTTAAAGTAGGCCTTCAAAGGGTTAAGGCATTCGCTGAACACTAGCAGATACTCTCCGTACTGGAGAACCTCTGATAAATGGAATGGGAGCATAGATAGCTTCAAAGGCCAGAGTTTTATTTTGCAACCTCTCCGCTGAGCTGCCTTTTCCATATGTAAAATTAAACCACATATAGCCAAAATTAAGACATTACAAATCTACCGTAAAATCTTATAATTTGGGCAAAGCCAAACTAAAACGGGAATATTTTCCATTAAGAAACCACACAACTATAAAACCCCTCTCATGACATAATGCTTATGGCAGAGCATTCCACATCTGTGGACTGGCCATGTTGCTCACCCAAGCACCTGTTACAACTGTCCAAGAGTTATCACCATAATTCCTTTTGACTTGAATATGTTTACAGCGGATCATAACGCTATATCACAGCAGCTAAGCCAAAATATTACCCTGCCATATAAACCGACTTTAATGCTTTATAGGACCTTCTATGGATAGCGGAAGGAGATTCTTGTAAATCAACAGAGCTATGCCTTTTTTTTTCTTTTTTTAAAGTATAGGACTCCAAAAAACCAAGTTTCCGCCAACTCCAATGAAATCAAAGCAGATCAGCTAAAATTACCCAAACTGCTCCTATAGCTTTGCAAGAAGCTACCAGCCCCCGCTGCACCCAGCTTTCTTTCCACCCTTATCCTGAGGGATTCAGCATTGCAGGACGCACTGCGCACCCCCTGCCAGCCTGCTGCGTCTGCCAGGGAGCTGAAGAGCGAAATAGAGAGTAGAACCCCTGGAAGCAAACAGTGTCCCGACCTTGGGGTTCAGGACGCAAAAGGCCACCGAATAAATCAACAATGTTAGCTAAAAATGAACAAGGCTCTCTCTCATTAAAGAGAGTTTCTTTTTTTCTTTTTGAAATCCCACCGAAGTCTGTGGGACCCAAGCCTTCGAACACAGTCCCTTAACGCTGTGCAGTAACCATAACCAGAGAAATTAAATGAAATCCTGCTCTAGAAATAGATGAGAATTTCCTGGGAAGGGCATGCTAAGTGGAGCTATGAAACACACAGGCACCCCCCCCCCCCCCCGGCCTTCCTGCAGTCAGAGAAATAGCAGTGGGATACACCGACAACCTTGCTGTTGGAGGTCTTAGAGGTTGCTGCCTGTGTGAACCTGATGAGTAATATGATTTTGTATTTTACCACCCTCCCCAGGGATGAGGGCACTGAATACTATATGTGATTCATGAGCAGCGCTGCCATCCGGTGGCCTTTAGGGCACCAGAGCCCGACAAACGATACAGAAGTTAAGAGCTTTAAATCTTGGTCATATAATCTTGATTTGCAGAACATTACAGTTGCTTGTTTAGTCACTAACCCCTGAGAGCCCATGAGGTGGCCCTGTGGTTATTTCTTCCCTGACTTGCAGAGAATGATCAATCTGATATGGCTGCATACACACGGTCACAGAAAGGCACTATTGAGTGTACCAGCTGCCCTCTGGTGGCCATAGACCATAGCACAGGCACTTCTTGGTTGACAGTTAACTGTTATATACTTTTATATCCTAAGGTTTCCTAAACCTGTCCCTGTGAAACCACAGGCATTTGGGCAACTTTCACTATAGAATATTTATTTTTATTTATTTGCATAAATTTCTATACCGCTCCTTCCAGTGATCAGTCGCGGTTTACATTTTTAACAAATCGGTTCTGCAACGATAGCAGTTACATATAACAGCGATAACAATAACAAGCTATGTACAATTAACAGCAGTAACAATAGTTAAACTACGTACATCATGAGGATAATAGTTAAATAGAACCATAGTAAACGGTAAATAATTTGAGTACGAGGCAAAGTAGTATAGAGGTTCGAGGGTTTGAAAATTATTTACATTGTCGAACAGAGTGGGATATCGTGAGTCCAGTGTGTTTATAATATACTCGTGATATGTTTGGAGTGTATTAAGATTAAGTTGTTAGGTATCTATCAAGCTATGATTTAAATTGGATATAGTTTTTGATTTAAGTTATTTCATTCAAATTGTAATATTCTTGGAATAGATGTGTTTTGAGGTATTTGCGGAATGACTGGAGGTCATTGTTAGCTCTTAGTGACTCTGGGAGCTTGTTCCATTGTGAGGGGGCTATGTAGGTGAATGCTCTATTGCTAGTATTCATTTTTACCTTGCGTATAGAAATTGGAATTTGCAGCATATTTAGATTATGCCTTCGTCTGTTTCTATTAGGTGGTTGTATATTGATGATGTGTGGTGAGGAAGGATGGGGCAATATTGTGTATTAGCTTAAAAGTTGTAATTATTATTTTGTATCTGATGCGTGCTTGTATAGGTAGCCAGTGGAGTTCTCGAAGGATAGGTGTGATGTGGTCTGAAATCCGTACATTCATTAATATCCGAGCTGTGACATTCTGGGCCATTTGGAGTATGTTGGTTGTTTTTTTAGGTAAACCAACAAGGATACCATTACAGTAGTCTAGATGTGGAGTTATGAGTGCTTATACTATTGTTCTGAAATCTGAGTGTTCAATGATATTGCGTAGTGGTTGTAATACTCTTAGTTTGTGGAAAACAGATTTAGCAGTCTCAGGTTGGTTTCCATGTTAAGTGTCTTGTCAAGAGTTACACCTAAGTAGCTTAATTCCTGTTTAATGTTATACGATGTATTATTTAGTATGATTGTGGGAGGATGTTTAAGTTCAGGGTTCTTAGATCTAAACATTACTTCAGTTTTTTTATGATTGATGCTTAAATTGTTTTGATGAAGCCATAACTGAGTTTCTTTTAGGCATCTTTCTAAGTGGGTATAATCCGGGTTATGTATATCCAGTTGAGTATATAACATTATATCATCTGCATATAGATGATAGTTTATTTTGTGTTTTTGAAATATAGTGCAAATGGCCCTTAGGTAAAGATTGAATAATATGGCAGATAATGCAGAACCTTGAGGAATACCTTGCTTTTGTGGGAAGGTATTGGATAGGTTTTGGTCAAAGTATACTTGCTGTACTCTATTGGTTATATATGAAGTGAACCATTTTAAGGGTGTCCCCATTATTCCAATTGATTCCAGTCTTGTTATGAGGGTATTATGGTTTACCGAATCAAAAGCTGCTGTAATGTCTATGAATATTAAGATGAACATCTTCTTGCAGTTTTCAATACCTTTATATAGTTCATCGAATAGCACGAGTAGGAGTGTTTCTACTCCATGAGATTGGCGAAAACCATATTGATGGTCATCAAGTGCATTTGTGGAATCGATATGGTCTTGCAATTGGAATTGGACTGTCTTTTCAATGATTTTTGCTATGAATGGTATACTTGAAATAGGTCTGTATGCGGATGGGTCAGCTTTGTTGAGTGTTTTGTTCTTTAATACAGGTCGAATGAGTGATCTTTTTAGATCTGCTGGCATAGATCCTTGAATTAGTGACTGATTTACTATGTTTGCCAATTCAGTTTTTATGATTTTGACCCAGGCTACAGGGCAGGGATAAATTGGGGATGTGGTGGTGTTTATGACTGATTATGTTTTGTATTTGTTTAAGATCAGTTTTATGAAAAGTTTCCCATATTTCTGAGGGGTTTACGATCTGTGTTGTCTTTTGCAATAAACTGTTATCAATTACTATATGTGTGCAGTTTTCTTCCGTGGGGTTGAGTTTGCTGGAATAGTGGTCAGCAAGCGTTTGTGGTGTTATTTGATATTCGGTATTGTTGTCTTTAGGGGGTTTTATAAAGGATTTTACAAGCTCGAACAATTATCTAGGCCTATTTATAGCATTATTTAGTTTATTAGTATGGTAGCTCTTTTTTGTGGAGTTTATTAATTCCTTGTAGGTTGTAAGTGATAGTAGGTATTGTGCTTTGGTTTCTGATGACTTCTTTGTTCTCATTTTTTTCTCCATTCTTCTAAGGTCTTTCTTTGCTTTAACTAATTCTGATGTGTACCAGGGTTCGGTTTTATTTCTTAATTTGGAATTTACATTAGGAGGGGTTTGGGATGTGTGTACACAAAGGCACACGTCCAGCCTGTCCCTCCTTCCAACTACAAGTTAGGGCTCTGCTCTTGAACCTAAAAGCTGGCAATTTGCCTAATATCCCGGGACTTAACAGATGCTCCTCAGAGACATGATTAGGAGGGAAAGAACATGTGGTATCAGATCAATGCCAAAACTGCTGTCCAATAAAACTAAGAATAAACTTAAAAATAAAGAGGGCTGACAACAGCCCCCTTAAGGCTGAGAAACCCCCTGAGCCTCAAAAAACCTACAAACAAAAGAAAGAAACACTAGGCCCAAAAATCTAGCTATTCTGCCTGTCTTCCTCACACAGGCAGGTCCCTGCAACTCTCGCCATGTGGTCCAAATACCTAGAGAGAAAATGGCCGCCCCTTCGCCAATGAATTTTGACGCCAAGAACAGCAGCCACTGCAAAAAGGAGGCCTCAGCAAACTGACAGAGCCCGAAGGCCTTACCTGCAGGGCCAAAAGCCACGCAGCCTGCTCCTACCGCCTTGAATTCATCCGATCCTCAAACCGCGCTGATGCACCTGTCAGCCGCTGCGAGGACCGCTCAGCCGGTTCCACAAAGTAAAATTAAAATCCCGCAGCAACAGAGAGGCTCCGTCTCACACAGCTTCAGTGTGGCTGTACGGGTCCCGGAGCTCTCTCCCGTACCGTCCAGGGAGAGAGATCCGCACCGGTGAATGCCTGCAGCAAGTGAAAATAACTGACAAAGAGGGAAGGGGAGAGCTGCTACTAATTAAAAGAGCCAGGCTCAAATTTAAAATTACTGTAAATATAAGGAAATTTGTTCCTAATAACTAAAGGGAACTAATCCCTGATTGCCAATTAACCAAAGGTAACTGAATTAAAAGTAAAATTAAAAGTAAAAATCAAAGGAAAATCAGAATAGAATTTGTCACACTAAATGCTCCTTATCTGTTCCCCCCAAGTGAGCCCAGAAGCTAGGCTCACTACGTCCTCCTGCTGCATGGAGACTGGACACACTGGGGGCTGATGGGAGATACCAGCAGGCTATATCCAGTGATGTCACAACTTTGACATGCCCAGTCTCCAAGCTGCAGGAGGAGGTGCACAACTCAGAGGTGGAGGACTAAACTGGAAGAACGATAAGGAATGGTTTTTTGTAGGACTTTTTCCTTGCAGGATCAGCTGTAGATTTTGATAATCTATTCAAGGTGAGATTATCAGCATCTAGCTCATTAGCTTTCTCTTGCCAATTTTTTCCAAAGAGATTCTCTCCTGTGCAAGGAATATTCCCCAGTTTGTCCTGTACCCAAAGTTCCAAGTCAGATGCCTGGATCCAGGCAATCCTACGTGCGCTTATGGCAATAGCAGAAGCTCTGCTTATGCACTCAAAACAATCAAAAGCTGCACAATTTATGAATTTGGAAACATCCTGAGCATGTTTGATAAGTGCAAGATAATCTTGTCTCTTATCAGGAAGGAGAGGGCTCATAAGCTCTAGATCTCCTGTAACTTCCTTAAGGAACATTCCCATGTATAAAATGTAGGAACTGATCCTGGCAGAAAGCTTAGAGGCCTGGAAGGTTTGACACCCAAAGGCATCAAGAGTTCTACATTCACGTCCTGGAGGATTAGATGCATGTCTTTTTGCACTCTTGATCCTTCTCATAGTTGATTCCATCACCATGGAATGGTGGGGCAGCTGAGCTTTTTGAAATCCAGGACAGGGAGGAACTCGATATATGGTATCGAGCCTACGAGAATGAGGAGAAGTGGTGAGAGGTGTTTCCCACATCCTTAGCATAAGGTCATGCAAGATCTCATGAATAGGCAAAGTAGCTGCCTCTTTGGGAGCTTTAGGATACTGTAAAATCTTCAATTCCTTCGCCCTAGGCTCTGTTTCAGGAGCCACTGTGATGGAAAGACCTCGAGCCACATCCCGGATAAAATCCTGGAAGGATATATCCTCTGGAGGAGACATCCTACGTTTAGAAGAGGAAGAATCCTCAGGAAGAAGTATTCTGGTATCGACAGAGCTGTCAGAGTCTTCAGACTCGGAGGAGTCAAAGTATCTCCTGTCCGGGTAATCATGCAGCGCACGATACCGGTACCGACTTGTCAGTACCGGAGGGCACAGCATGCGTCGGTACTGGTAGTCCACCTGCCGTCGATGCAATTGGCCCCGGTACCGATGTAGGTGCCGGTATCTGTTGAATTTCTGAAACGGTTTCAGGGGCATCGATGCCAAGAGAAGAGCCGCCAGACTGCGTTCAATAGCCAAGAATCTCTGGTCTATCGACGCCGCCGATGCCTGGGTATCGGTACCGGACAAAGCGGCCAGTACCCCAGAGCATGGCACCAGTAGTTCTGCTGAGGTTGGGGCCTCGAGAACATCCTGGAGCCCCGATGATGCTTTGGAAGCTGAAGCCTCCCGCCGGGGCAATTTTGTCGGTGTGAGTCCCTCAAGAGCAATGCCAGAGGCATCTCCATACTTAGGAGATCTACCCTTTGAGGACCGGCTAGACTTATGCTTAGTTACCTGAGATCCATGGGAGGAAGACGAAGCCCTGGAAGATGTTGATGCCACAGATGCTGTATCGGAGGGAAAAAGGGTGCTAAGTTTAGCAGCTCGGTTTTGCCGACCCCTCTTCGACATCATCCCACAGGCAACGCACTTGGAGATAGAGTGGTCAGGACCTAAACATTTGAGGCACCACTCATGGGTGTCTGTGACAGAGATGGTACCACCACACTTGGAACTCTTTAAAACCTGAAGCGGGTTTTCCATTGTAGAAGAAAGTTGGGTCTAGTGCCCAAAAATGGCGCGTGGCACCAGAGGAGAAAAAAAAGGTGGAAGACTCCAGGAAAAGATTTTTTTTTTTTTTTTTTTTTTTTACAAGGAAAGAAAGAAAGAACCGGTGGTACCGGTGTAGCGTCGAAGGAAGGCAGATGCGACCACAAAAAAGAATAAATGGGATATTTTCTGCGGTAAAGGAAGTGTGACCTGCCGGCTCCGCGGAAAATGAAGAACTGGAGAGAGACAGTTGGGAAAGGCGGGAAGGCAGCACGCAGGCGCTGTGGGATGCTCCCAAAAGCTTTCTAATTGGACACTGGGGAGCATTCCTGCGCAGGCTCCGTCGGTACCGATGATACCCATATGTGAAGACTACATTCCTGCTTGTTCCTGGAGATTACACTGTTCCAAAGTAAGTTGCTTCCAGGTGAATAGAGAAATTCCATGAAACAGTGTAAAAAACTGACAACTTAGCAGTAAAAATAATAACTGAGGTTACATTATTTCCAGCTCATATTTTTTTTTAATATTGCACAGTACATCAAGAGTTTGTCTACAGAGCATCCCAAACAAATGCAAAAACAAGTTTGGTGTGGGAAATAAACTATCCTTTCCAATTTATGGACTTACCTGAACAGTCCTTGTTTGAAGAGGTAGGCACTTATATGGCCCCCTTCCAAGTATCTGACCTCACATCCTGGCCAGATTTCCTGCAAGCTGCGCACACCAATCCGAGGAACATAAGCATCTTCCTTGGCTTGAAGAACTATGATTAGACTAGGGTCCACTGGTACTGTACAGGAAATAAAGCACAAGTTGCTTACCTGGAACAGGTGCTCATTAGAGACAGCAGGATTAAATCAGACACACAACTGGGTGACACTAAATGGCACTGGGATGTAACAGCTCTCCTAGCAATGAGGATGTGTGCCCCTTCCAATGTGTCCCCTCTCTTCAGTCTCCTCAGTTTAAAGCATGGAATCAGTTCTCAAGGAAATGGGTGGGATTGTGTGCCTGTTGTCTACAGAAAAAGTGTAGTTACTCACCTGTAACAGGTGATCTCTGGGAACAGCAGGAATTGAGTCTTCACATATGGGTGACGTCGGCACTGACGGAGCCAACACGGGAACGCTCCCCAGCATTCTATAGGAAAGCGTTTGGGAGCATCCCATTGCACCTGCGCTGCTGCCTTTCCAACTCTCCCTCCTCAGTTGGATTTGTAGCTGAGATAAAAGGAGAGAAAGAGAGAGAGAATCATAACTCCTGGGGGAGGAGGGTGGGTTGTGAAGACTCAATTCCTGCTATTCCCGGAAATCACCTGTTACAGGTAACTACGCTATCTCCAGGAACAAGCAGGAATGCAGTCTTCACATATGGGACTCCCTAGCTTGGAGATGCCAGAGAGATGACCCCAGAGAGAGCAGTGAAACACAGGCTAAAGTGGGTCATGTATCCTCCCAAGGATCTCTGGTATCGAAACCCGGGACGGGGGGGGGGGGGGGGGAGGAGAGTTGTTCTAAGTCTGAAAGAGATGCTAGAGAACAGCCTGACGTCCTTGTCCAAGCAATAGTGGGCCGCAAAGGTGGGGGACAGAGGACCAGGTTGCTGCTTTGCAAATTTTATCAATCGCCACCGAGCGTTGGTTTGCCATAGAGGCAGTCATTGTTCGCACATTGTGTGCTGTGACATGACCTTCAAGAGAAAGTCCCTTACTCTCATAGGTAAAAGATATACAGTCTGCAATCCACTTACTCTCTTCGAAACTGGCAAACCCAAGTGACTGGAATCAAATGCAACAAAAAGCTGTGAAGCTTTTCTGTGCTGCCTAGTTCTCTGAAGATAAAAGGCCAAAGCACGCTTGCAACCCAGAGTATGTAGATTCCTTTCTGCACTACAGGCATGAGGCCTAAGGAAGAAAACAGGAAGGTAAACCGACTGGTTCAAATGAAAAGGCAAAACCACCTTTGGCATAAAGTGAGTATGAGTCCTAAGGACTACTTTATCATGGTGGAACCGTGTATAAGGAGAATCAGCCACTAAAGCTTGGAGCTCACTGATGCGTCTTGCAGAAGTGAGGGCAATTAGGAAGATAACTTTCCAAGAAAGAAACTTCAGAAATGTAGTGGCTAGGGGTTCGAAGGGTGGCTTCATCAGCAGTCCAAGGACAAGATTGAGATCCCATGCCACAGGTGGTGGCTTAATGGAAGGCTTAGTTAAGAGCAGATCTCTTATAAAGCACGCTACAAGCAGCTGAGAGGAGACAGGTTGTCCATCAAAGGGCATGTGGAAAGCCGCAATGGCACTGAGGTGGACTCTCACCGAATTAGTTTTAAGTTCAGAGGATGAAAGGTGGAAGAGATAATCAAGTAACGCCTCCACTGGAACGGAAAAAGGATTAAGTTCCTTCTTTGAATACCAGATTGAGAACTTTCTCCATTTAAAAGCGTAAGCACGCCTTGTGGAAGGTTTCCTGGAGGCCAAAAGGATATCTTTAACCTGTTGATATCCTGAAGTTCTAAGCTCTCAGCAGCCACGCCATCAAGTGCAAAGATTGGGGTTCTCCTGGGATAGGAGATCTGGAGCACATCCAAACTCCAGAGGTTTGGCTTGAGAAAGACGTAGAAGCAATGGATACCACATCTGACGTGGCCAGTATGGGGCTATGAGGATCATGTAGCCCCTGTCTCTCTGAACCTTGGAGAGTCTTGGAAATGAGGGGAATGGGTGGGTAGGCATATAGGAAGTTCTGACCCCAGTGAAGGTGGAAAGCATCCATCACCTGACTGTTCTGAGCAGGAATTCTGGAGCAGAAGCGGGGAAGTTTGGCATTCTGAGGACTTGCAAACAGATCTATATCTGGAGTTCCCCAGATTTGAAAGATTTGAGCAATTTGATTTGAATGGAGAGACCAGGCGCACGTAGGATTGCCTGGCTCCAGGCATCTGACTTGGAACTTTGGATACAGGACAAACTGGGGAATATTCCTTGCACAAGAGAGAATCTCTTTGGATAAAATTGGACATCCGGTGTTGTAGGGAAGGAGAAGGATCTTCCGGAAGAGCCTCTCCGGTACCGATCGAATCATCAGAAGAATCGGAATCCTCGAAGTATCAACAGTATCGATCAAAATTGGCATCAGAATGCCTTGGCACCAGACCCTTGATGCCGGACACTGACTCCAGGGCAGACATGGGTGGTAGCGTGGACAGCGGCACAATGGTCAATGCAGATACCTCTGGTACTGGTGTCGGTACCAATGACTGCGGAACCAATTGCAGAGGCTTTAGCAGTACCAAAGCCGCCAGCAAGGCTGACAGACTCCGCTCAATGGTCAGGATACATTGATCCATGGAGCCAGCCGATGCCTGGGTATCGGTACCTGAACAATGGGCCACGACCCCAGAACATGGCACCAAGAGCTCTCCAGAGGTGGACGCCTCGGTAACATCTTGGGACCCCGATAATGCTTTGGAGGCAAGGACCTCCCGCCAGGGCTGTTTGGCCGGTGTATTCTCCTCTAGGGCAACGCTTAAAGCATCTCAATGCTTAGAAGGATATCTACCCTTTGAGGACGACTTGGGTTTCATTACCTGAGATCCATGGGAGAAAGATGAAGCCCTGGATGATGTCAATGCAACGGACATTGCATCCGAGGCAAAGAGGGTGCCGAGTTTTGCAGCTCTATTCTGCAGGCCCCTCTTTGTCATCTTCCTGCAGAGGAGATATTCCAATGGTGAATGGTCTGGTCCCAAACATTTAAGACACCAGTCATGGGTGTCGGTAGGAGAAATAGTACTGCTACATTTGGAACACTTTTTGAAACTACTAGTTGGTTTCTCCATTTTTAGGAATAAAGGGGCCTAAGGCCCAAAATGGCACCTAAGCACCTAGAGGGCAGAGACCCTCAAAGCAAACTTTTAAAAAAAGAAAATAGAAGAAAGAAAAGAGACACCAACGATACTGGTGCTAGCGTCGACGGGAAGGCAGACGCAACCACAAAAGAAAACTTTCTGCAGTGACAGGAATTGTTCCCTGTCGGCTTCACGGAAAGCGAAAAACTGAGGAGGGAGAGCTGGAAAGGTGGGAAGGCAGCAGCGCAGGTGCAGTGGGATGCTCCCAAAAGCTTTCCTATAGGATGCTGGGGAGCGTTCCTGTGCGGGCTCCGTCGGTGCTGACGTCACCCATATGTGAAGACTAGAGTCCTGCTTATTCCTGGAGATCACTTGTTACAAAGTAAACAGTTTTGCCTTCTCATTTCACAAGCAGGACTGAATCAGGCACACAGTGAGGTGACAATGAAAATCAGGGTTGCTAACCACTTTGATAAACACAAAAAGCCAAACCTTAAAACCAGCGACCTATTTTTTTAAATATTTTTTTTGTCGGAGCTAGCCGAGAAGGTCGAAAGGGAAAACGACCTACACCAAGCGGGCAGCTACTTTTTCTCATATGGTTCTTCACCAAAAAATATATTTGTAGCACAAAATTACTTATCTCAGTCCATAGGCACTATAAGGAGATCCTACTGCACGACGCGCACGTTTCGGGCACCTTTGCCCTGCTTCAAGTGCAATATCCAAGAATTTTCATCTCATAGCAGCCATCTGCAAAAATCGCCGTCAAAGCAGCTGAGCAGCTCATATAGTGCCTATGGACTGAGATAAGTAATTTTGTGCTACAAATATATTTTTTGGTGAAGAACCATATGAGAAAAAGTAGCTGCCCGCTTGGTGTAGGTCGTTTTCCCTTTCGACCTTCCTACAGCTAGCTCCGATAAAAAAAAATATTTAAAAAAATAGGTCGCTGGTTTTAAGGTTTGGCTTTGTGTTGTTTGTAATTGCCCAGACCTTAAAGGTTTTTTTCTAAACACTTTGATAAAGCAGTACTAAGCAATCTGTCCATATAAAGGATTGTCCTTACTGGAAGACTGGTCCAGGCAGTAATGTGAAGTGAATATATGGAGGGAGGACCAGACACTGCTTTGAAGATGCTTTTGTTTTATTTAAAAGATTTTCAGACGTTTAAAAAAAAATTCAAAGCAGTTTGCAAACACCACCACACCCAAAATACATAACATAATAAATAGAAGGGCATCACCATAATCCTATTAAGCAAATAATCATCTTAAAACAATATTTAAACACACACTACTATCATACTGTCCAATGCTTCTGGTCTCAATTCAAAGCAAACTCCAGGTTTACTACCCTACGAGATCAGGAAAGACCTGTTCAAAAGAAAAATAAAAGAGTTTTAACTCTTTTTAAATGTAAATATGATTCTTCATGGGGAGAACATTCCAGACTGAAGGAGCAAGGAATGCAAAAGAGGACTGCAAAGTACAATCTCACCTAAGATGGAATGGAGAAGAAGCCATAAGAAAACAGGCCTGTAATGATCTTAGAGTATGCAGTGGAACAAAGGTACCAATGATCAGAAAGAGAGGCTGGTCAGAGTGCTGTCATAACCTGAAGGTAAAATCCTCTATATCCTCTGGTGCCTGAAAACAGGCTTCTATTAAGCCTATCCCAAAACATGTTTCCAATTTAATATACTGTCCTTTGTTTACACAAAGGCATTTTACAATAAAAAAAACATAAGGTCCAAGAACCTTAGTATTCCAGACAATTACAGACCTGTTTTCCTCCTTGACCTTTTTGGCTAAAATAATGGGAAAAATTGTATATTTACCAATTTCGGGATGCCATTGAGAAAAAAGAAATTGGTATCATCCTTGCCAATCATGTTTTAGGAAACTACACGGTACAGAAACCTAACCAATTTTCATGCGCATTGAAATACGCAGATACTTGGACTCAGGAAAAAATGCCCTTATTTTACTCAATCTCTCAGTGGCATTTTATCTCATGGATCACGCCTTCCTCCTCAATAGTTTCATTGATATTGGTCTTACAGGTGTGGGCTAACTGCTTTCAATCCCTTCTAGCTGAATGCTCTTCCCTTGTCTCCTCTAAACTGCACAGTGGTCAATCTCCCATGCAAGATCCCCCAAAATTCAATTCTCTCAGATACTGTGATCTATTTTTATCATCTCTTGCATTATTAATTCAATCCCTAGGTATTTCTACCCATTTTCTTGATGACATTTATTTATTTATTTTATCAAGGGCAGTTTACATTGAACTCAAAAAGCAAAAACTTTATAATGAACCTGCAAACTTATGTAAAAAGAACTATCTTACAATTAACTGGATACATTGTTAGTGTAACTATATACAGTATTGCAGTATGATACAAAGTTATGCCTTTTTGGATCCAAATGCCATTGATCTACAGTGTTTCAATTCCTGCCTGACAGCAATAGTCCAGTAGTTAAGAGTCTAATCATCAAATTTAATCATTCCAAATGCAAGGCCATGTGGGTTATGGGCAATACTGCTCAACCCACTTGGCTCCTATACTGTCAGGATTAACTCTCCATCCGGTTAGCAAGTTAAAGATCCTTGGTTGCTACTTTGATCCAAAATTATCATTCAAGATACAAATTTGTCAGGCTATACTAACTCCTATATAACCGATTACTGTTATATAATATATCATGGACTTCCTAAGAAAACCACTCTCCCTCTACAACTCGTGCAAAACACCACTGCGAGAATCATTACAGGAACTGCAAGATACAATCATAATTCCAACACTTAAACAACTGCACTAGCTTCCTGTTGCTACACGTGCTAAATACAAATGCATAGTAATCATCTTCAAAATATTAAATAATCTATCCCACCAACACTTCAACCACTGATCCAAGAATCAACTACAACAAGAACAAGAAAAAGTAGACACTAACATCATCCAAACCCCCAAAAAACACAACACATCAAAGCAATTTGCTTGCACCAGAGCCTTCTCTCTGTATGCTCCCCAACTGTGGAATCAGCTACCTTCCCCAATACGAGCTATCAAAGACCTACTTGATTTCAGAAAAGCCATCAAGACCCATCTATTCTGTGAATACAATGGTCCTACAGACCTTACAGATGTTGCAATGGACAACTGATTAATGTAACTATATCACATCAATTGCAACAATGTTTCTGTACATAGTTACCCACTGTTAAATGTATCTAATACCCCAAATACTCCTCCAAGTTTCTACTCCGT
Source organism: Ichthyophis bannanicus (assembly GCA_033557465.1). Taxonomy (NCBI): domain Eukaryota; kingdom Metazoa; phylum Chordata; class Amphibia; order Gymnophiona; family Ichthyophiidae; genus Ichthyophis; species Ichthyophis bannanicus. The sequence goes on along the minus strand of CM066032.1, from coordinate 1,854,927,338 downwards.
TCTATGTAAAAGCTTATTACTATGTTTGTTCCATTTGTTCCATGTAAACCGCCTTGAATTTGACAATAAGGCCATATAAAAAACCTGTTAAATAAATAAATTTCAAAAACCACCGTCTTTTTTTAATTCCTTGTTCAATCCGAGCCTTATGTCAATTCCTAGACAAATCATCATTGATCACACTAGTGTCAGCTCTATTCATTAACTGGCTTAATTACAGAAATACTCTTTACAATGGTCTACCACTTACGTCTAGTAAATGGTTAGAATTTACATTAAACATAGTTACTCACCTGTAACAGATGATCTCCAGGAATAGCAGGAATTTAGTCTTCACATACGGGTATCGTCGGTACCGACGGAGCCTGCACGGGAACGCTCCCCAGCGTTCAAGTAGAAAGCTTTTGGGAGCATCCCACAGTGCCTGCGTGCTGCCTTCCCCAACTGTCTCTCACCAGTTGAGTTTAAAGCTGAGACAAAGAGAGAGAGAGAGAGAGAGGGAGAGAGTAAAAGAGAGATACAACTACTAGGGGAGGTGGGTGGGTTGTGAAGAATAAATTCCTGCTGTTCCCGGAGATCACCAGTTACAGGTGAGTAACTATGCTATCTCCAGGAACAAGCAGGAATGTAGTCTTCACATATGGGGACTTCCTAGCTACAGATGCCAGGGAGAAACCCCAGAAGTTGTGTGCCCTTTTGAAAGGGCTCCACTTCCCCCCATGGATCTCTGGCATCCTACCAGGGATGGTGGGTAGGAGTTGATTAAGTATGGAACAGGTGTTGAACAGCCTGACCAAACAAGACATCCCGGCGGGAGTCCTTGTCCAAGCAGTAATGGGCTATGAAGGTATGAACTGAGGCCCAGGTAGCTGCTCGACAGAGGTCGTCGATAGACAGAGTGAAGATGAGCCATAGAGGCTGCCATGGCCTTCAAGAGGAAGGTTCTTACTCCGATAGGCAAAAGATATACACTGTGCAATCCAGTTGGACTGTGTCCTTTTGGAGACTGGAAGTCCTAAATGACTAGGATCAAAAGCAACAAAGAGTTGAGAGGACTTTCTATGTTGCTGCGTCCTTTGCAAGTAAAAGGCCAAAGCTCTTTTACAGTCCAAAGAATGAAGATTCCTTTCTGCATTAGAGGCATGAGGCCTTGGGAAAAAAACAGGAAGGTAAACTGCTTGGTTTAAATGAAAAGGTGAAACCACCTTTGGCATAAAGTGAGGAGGAGTCCTAAGGACTACCTTATCATGGATGGAACCTTGTATAAGGAGGATCAGACACCAATGCTTGCAATTCACTGATGCGACGTGCTGATGTGATTGCAATAAGAAAAATAACCTTACAGGAAAGGAATTTCAAAGAGGTAGTAGCTAATGGTTCAAAAGGCGGCTTCATGAGCTGGCCAAGAACCACATTTAAATCCCATGCCACCGGTGGTGGCTTAACGGGAGGCTTAGTTAGAAGAAGGCCTCTCATAAATCTCGCTATGATGAGAGGAAATAGGTTGCCCATTTAAAGGTTTGAGAGAAGCTGCAATAGCACTCAAATAAACTCTCACTGAATTTGTCTTAAGCCCTGCATTAGACAAATGAAGGAGATATTCCAGTAATTACTCCAGAGGTATTGCAAGAGAGTTAAGACCCTTCTGCGAGCACCATATGGTAAACCTTTTCCACTTGAAAGCATAAGAGCGTCTTGTGGATGGTTTCCTGGAAGCATAAAGGATATCTTTTACTTGCTGAGAAAGGTTAAGACCATGAAGTTCTAGGCTTTCAGCAACCAGGCCCTGAGATGTAGAGACTGGGGATTGGGATGCCACAGCATCCCGTCCTTCGGGGATAGTAGATCTGGAGCAGATCCTAACTCCAGAGATGGAGCTTGAGAGAGATGTAAGAGCAGAGGGTACCACACTTGTCGTGGCCAATGTGGGGCTATGAGAATCATATCGCCTGTGTCTCTCTGAAGCTTGAATAAAGTTCTGGGAATTAGGGGAATGGATGGGAAGGCATACAGAAAGTCCCGACCCCAATGGAGGAGGAAGGCATCCCTGGCCTGACAACCCTGAGCCAGAATTCTGGAACAGAACCGGGGAAGTTTGGCATTCAGCAGACTTGCAAAGTGGTCTATGTCCGGGGTTCCCCAAAATTGGAAACTTTTGGCCACGTGGTCTGCATGGAGAGACCATTCGTGTGGAAGCAGAACTCGACTGAGTCTGTCTGCCCAAGAGTTTTGAATGCCTGGAAGATACACTGCGAGGAGACGAATCCGATACTCTCTGGCGAGGGCCCAAAGTCACAAAGCTTCGTTGCAGAGTGACAAAGAGCCTGTTCCGCCCTGCTTGTTCACATAGAACATGGCTACCTGGTTGTTCGTTTGAATTAGGACAGTTTTGTAGCTGAGCTGGGTGTGAAACACTCGAAGAGCAAGAAAGATTGCTCTGAACTCTAGGAGATTGATGTGTAGATCGGTCTCCTGTGGAGTCCAGGAACCCTGGGTAGAGAGGCCTTGCAAATGGGCTCCCCAACCCACCTGTGAGGCATCTGTTAGAAATACTTAGGGTGGGGAATCCTGAAAAGGGGACCCCACCAACAAATTCTGGGGTGACTGCCACCATTGGAGAGACAAAATAAGATGATCTGAGGTTGCTATTTTGTCTGACAGGCAACCTGATGCCCGAGTCCACTGAGTGGATAGAGTCCACTGCGCTGCCCTCATATGGAGGCGGGCATAAGGGTCCACATGCACGGTGTATGCCATGTGGCCTAGCAACTTTCCGAGCAGTGAGGTGAGACTTTAGCATTGCTTGGGAAGCTAAGTGCACAATGCGAAGGCAGCGGGACTGTGGAAGATAGGCCCTTGCCTGTCTGGTATCCAGCTGGGCTCCTATGAACTCCAGCAACTGAGTTGGATTTTGGGAAGTTTATGACAAGTCCCAAATATTGAAGGATACGCATTGTGCGAGATAGAGAAAACCTGGCCTCTGGCTCTGATGGGGCTCGAATGAGCCAATCGTCCAAGTAAGGGAAGACGAATATTTTTAAGGGTGCAGAGAAATGCTGCCACCACAGCCATGGATTTCGTGAACACCCTTGGTGCCGATGCCAGGCCAAAAGGAAGAACTCTGTATTGGTAGTGCTTCCCTTGAAATAGAAAGCGAAGAAACCTTCGGTGAGTTGGATGGATGAGAACATGAGTGCACGCATCCTTGAGATCTAGAGAACAAAGCCAGTCCTGACTCTGAAGGTATGGCAGTAGAGTTCCCAGAGAAATCATTTTGAATTTCTCTTTGAAGAGGAATTTGTTCAATTCTCTGAGATCCAAAATGGGTCTGTGCCCTCCTGTTTTCTTTGGAATAAGGAAAAAGGGGAATAGAACCCTGCAACTTGTTGATGAATAGGTACTTCGTCTATTGCCCCTTGGGCAAGAAGCAGACTGACCTCATGATCTAACTGGGAGTTGAGAGAGGTCTGAGAATTGAACTGTCTTACCATTGTAGGAGGGGGCATGCTGAGGAAATAAAGCTTGCACCCCTCTCTTACAACGGACAGAGTCCAACTTTCTGCTGTTATCTGCCCCATCTGGGGGCAAAATAACAACCTTCCTGGGATGGTGGAAGGCTCTGGCCCGTTCAGGGCCAGGAAGACAAAGTTCTCTAGATGGGAGTCAAAGCCCCTGTGGAGGCTGAGTCTGCTGAGCCGGTTGAGGCTTAGCAGCCTTTGTTTTTCTTTGTTCAGGTTGTTGCTGACCCTTTTGGGCAGACTGACCTGAACGATGCCCACTCATGTAGCTGGTCACATTCTTGATTTAGTGCTTTCACCCCCTACTCTGCTTCCTCTGCTTTCTACCCGTTACCCACTCTGTTTCATGGTCTGACCATTTTTGTATTTCATTTTCTGTAACTCACACTCCCTCGGGTTCTATTGAGGTGTCTACATCGCAGGCTCTGCCTCGCTTGTACCGTCTCCTTACTCCAGAAACGCTTAGTGCTTTCCCAGCTGCTCCCTCCCTTTTTCCAGCCGATTTTGCTGCCTCCTCTCCCGACACCCAAGCTTTTCTATGGCATTCTGTTCTTACTGAAGCTTTGGATAAAGTGGCTCCTCTCAGCCTCAGCTCTAGGGCTCCTCCCCAGGTCCATTCTCCCTGGTATCACTCTGGCTTACGCCTTCAGCGTACCCAACTCAGGCAAGCAGAGCGTCATTGGTCTAAACATCCATCACAAGAGTCTCTTAGTCAGTTTAAACAGCTTTATGCCACCTATCGTGTAGCTATGCAGTCTGCTAAGCGCTCCTTCTATTCTACAGCCATTACTGAGGCAGCTCATTCCTCTAAGCAACTTTTTACAATACTGCGTCAGCTCTCATCTACCTCTGTGTCTTCCCCTTTATCCACTAGAGAGAGTAGATACTCACCTGTAACAGGTGTTCTCCAGGAGCAGCAGGAATTAGTCCTCACATATGGGTGACGTCGGCACCAACGGAGCCCCCGTGCAGAGCATTTCCCCAGCTTTCAAAGAAAGCCTTTGGGAATTGCAGCGCGCATGCGTGGTCCCCTTCCCGCCCAAGGGTGCCATCTTGCTCAGTCTGATGACATAGCTAAAAGACAGCAAAAATAGCAAAAAATAAATCATATGACTGCAACTCTAAGGGGAGGAGGGAGGGTTGTGAGGAATGATTTCTGCTGCTCCTGGAGAACACCTGTTACAGGTGAGTAACTACTCTTTCTCCAGGACCAAGCAGGAAGTCAGTCCTCACATATGGGACTCCCCAGCCGAAAAAATGAGCTCCCTCTAGAGCGTCAGAACGTAAGGAAGGAATCTTCTCTGAGAACGCCCCCAACTGGTAGCCCAACATCAGGGCCAGAGGGAAAGAGTTGCCTAAACCCCAAAGAGATTATGGAGTACTGCCTGACCGAAAGCACTGTCCCTGCGGGACTCCCTCTCAAGGCAGTAATGGGCCGCAAAAGTCTGGCTTGAAGACCAAGTAGCGGCCCGGCAGATGTCTGCCAACGGAACAGAGCGGAGATGAGCCACTGATGCAGCCTTTGCCCTGACACGATGAACCGTGACTCGACCCTCCAACAAGAGGCCGGCTGCCCCATAAGCCCAGGCGATACAGTCAGCGACCCATATGGACAAAGTACGCTTGGAGACAGGTAACCCCAACTTATTGGGGTCAAAAGAAACGAAGAGCTGAACAGCCCTCCGGTGCTCCCGCGTACGGTCAAGGTAGAAGGATAATGCCCTCCTACAGTCCAGGGTATGCAGGACCATCTCAGCCCGGCTGGCATGCGGTCTGGGAAAGAAAGTCGGAAGAACCACCTCCTGATTGAGGTGGAAAGAGACAACCTTAGGGTGAGTCCGTAAGACCACCCTATTCCTGTAGAACCTAGTGTAAGGGGGATCAGACACTAGTGCCTGAAGTTCACTTACACGCCTAGCAGAGGTAAGAGCTACCAGAAACAAAGTTTTCCAGGAGAGAAAACGGAGAGGACAGGTAGCCATAGGTTCAAATGGCGGACAAGTAATCCGCTGTAAGACCACATTTAAATCCCACTCAGGGGCCGGTGGACGTAGAGGAGGCTTAAGCAGGAGGAGGCCTCTGAGAAAACGAGCCAAAGGGTGGTTGGAAAGAGGCCTCCCGTCCACCGGCGAGTGGTGCGCTGAGAGCACTGAGGTGAACTCTGACAGAACTGGACTTAAGGCCTAGATTGGAGAGGTAAAGCAAATATTGCAATACTACCGCTACCAAGCACAAGAAGGGATTCTCGCTGTGCTGAGCACACCATGCGGAGAATCTACGCCACTTAAGAGCGTAGAATTTCTGGGTGGATTGCCTTCTAGAGGCTAAGACTACGCCTTCCACCTCTCTAGGCAGTAGTAGGGGAGCCAGAACTACCCTTTCAGCAGCCAGGCCATCAGATGAAGGGACTGGAGGTTGGGGTGTAAGAGAGATCCCTGTTCTTGAGACAGGAGATCGTGTTGAACCCCCAGAGGAATAGGAGTGTCCACCACCAGTTGCAGCAGAAGTGAGAACCACGGTTGCCTCGGCCACCTGGGGGCTATCAATCATGGAGGCCCCGTCTGAGTACTTTGAACAGTGTTCTGGACACTAGTGGCATGGGAGGAAACGCATACAGTAGGCCTTTGGACCACGGGAGCAGAAACACACCCGCTGCTACTCTGAGAGGATGCGGTTGTCTGGAACAGAATCTCGGGAGTTGCCGGTTCAGAGGACTGGCGAAAAGATCCATGGTGGGGAGGCCCCACCTCAGAAAGATCTGCTGAACCACCAATGGATTCAATCTCCATTCGTGTGGTTGCAGGATCCTGCTCAGTCTGTCCGCCAGGTAATTCTCTTGACCTGGGAGGTAGACTGCCTTGAGAAGGATTCCGTGATTGACAACCCAGGAGCACAGACGTTGTGCTTCCTGACATAGAAGGAAGGAGCCTGTGCCTCCTTGTTTGTTCACGTAAAACATGGCAACTTGATTGTCCGTCTGGACCAGTACAGACTGGTGAGACGTGAGATGGGAGAAGGCCCTCAGAGCTAAGCGTATCGCCCGCAGCTCCAGGAAATTTATCTGCTGTGCAGCCTCCCAAGGGGTCCAGAGACCCTGAGTACATGCCCCTTGGCAATGCACTCCCCAACCTTGAAGAGAAGCATCGGTTGTCAGCACTTGAGAGTGCGGAGGGGTTTGAAAAAACACTCCGAACACCAGATTCAGAAGATGAAGCCACCATTGCAGAGAGGAGGCAAGCAGTGTTGATATTCTTACTGAGTCTGCAAGGCTCCCTGTGGCCTGATGCCACTGAGTTCAAAGACTCCACTGAGCAGGCCGCATATGCAGGCGGGCATTGGGGGTTACATGAACCGTGGAAGCCATATGGCCGAGAAATCTCAGGAATTGCCTGGCGGAGACCAGGGAATTGCTGCGAAACTGCCTGGCTAGATCCATTAATCTGTGGGCTCTGTCCACGGGCAGAAAAGCTTTCGCCTGAAGGGTGTCCAGCCTTGCTCCTATGAACTCCATGTTCTGGGACGGGAGTGTAAAGTGGACTTTGCGAAGTTTATGACAAACCCCAAGTGCTGAAGCAGAGCCACAGTGCGAAGTGTGGCTTGACTGGCCTCCTGTGAAGACTGGCCCTTTATGAGCCAGTCGTCCAGGTATGGGAACACAAAAAGACCTTGAAGCCTTAGGTAGGCTGCCATCACCGCCAGGCACTTGGTGAACACCCTGGGGGGCGGAGGTTAGGCCAAAGGGTAGTACTCTGTACTGACAGTGGTGTCCTCCCATTACAAATCTGAGATATTGTCTGTGGTCTGGATGAATAAGGATGTGAGTATAAGCATCCTTTAGATCTAAGGAGCATAGCCAATCTCCCTGCTGGAGGGAGGGCAGCAGGATTTGAAGGGTAAGCATCTTGAACTTTTCCCTCTACAGGAACTTGTTGAGGTTTCGCAAGTCTAGGATGGGTCTGAGGCCTCCTGTTCTTTTTGGTATCAGAAAGTACCTGGAATAAAAGCCGTGACCTCTCAGGTGGTGGGGCACCGGTTCCACAACCTGTTCCTTTAGCAGACTTGCTAACTCCTGTAGGAGTAGGTCCCTGTGCAGAGGGGGTCTTGGAGGCTCCCCTGGAAAAAAGGAGGGAGGTACCTGGTGAAAATGAAGAAGATAGCCCTTTTGGACCATATGGAGCACCCAGGTATCTGATGTGACAGCTGACCAACCTGTGGGCAAAGAGGGCCAGCCGGCCTCCTGTGCCGATGTGAGCCAGCTGAGGAGGAGAGGCTATGCTTTCTGAGTCAAAACCCCCCGCCCTGCTGTGCAGGAGCCGGTGTTGGTGGCTTGGGGGCCTTCTGCCTACGGGGCCCATGACCCTGCCCCTTGGCCTGCTGACCCTGTTGGGGAGCAGCAGAGGCCTGATAATGAGGGTATTGTTTATAGGCAGATGTCTTCCTTGGGTTAAAGGTCTTTTTCCCCGAGCCCTTCTTCTTCTGAGAAGGGGCAGAGGTTTTTCTGGACAGCCTAGTCCTGGTCAGTCTCGGTCTCGAGTTCAGCAGCCTTTTCAGCCATGGGTTTGCCAAAAAGGTTTTCACCTCGGCAGGGGACATCGACCAACTTGTCCTGTACCCATGGCTCGAGGTCGGATGACTGTAGCCAAGCCTGTTGGCGGGCACCGATGCCGGCCCCGGCTACTCGGGCCGAAGCCTCGAAGCCATCGTAGGCTGCTCGAGAGATAAACTTCGAGCACTCTCGAATACCAGTGGACAAGGCCTGGAACCTCTGCAAAGGTTCCTCGGAGAGACCAGCAGAGAACCCAGCAATCTCCTTTGCCAGGTCTCGAAGGTACATGCCCATGTAGAGCTGGTATGTCTGGACACGGCAAGCAAGCATAGAGCCCTGGAAGCACTTCTTACTGAGGGCATACAGGTTCTGGGCCTCCCGGCCGGGAGGCACCGAGGAGTGCATCTTCTGACTTTTCAGTCGATGCATGGCCGATTCCACAACCATGGAGTGGTGCGGTAATTGTGCCTTTTGGAACCTGGGGCTCTTGCGGACTCGATAGATGGAATCGACCCGCTTGCTTAACACTGGCGTCGAGGCCGGGGTCTCCCACATGCGGAAGAGCAGCCGCTCTAGCATCGGAGGAACCAGAACAGTAAAGGCCTCCTTCGGGGGAGAGTCATACTGGAGGGCCTCGAGCTCCTCGGCTCGAGGCTCCTTCTCGGGATCCGCGGGGAATGCCAAGGCCTTGGCCATATCCCGCACGAAGTCCGAGAACCGGGTATCCTCCGGTGGGGATCGGCTCTGAGGTTCGGACTCCGGTGAGTCCGATGGGACACACCAAGTCCAAAAGGTGTCGGGTGACTCTTCATCCTCCGTCTCCCAGCCCGTCTCCTCGGAGGAGGAATCGAGCGGTTCCGGTCGGGCGGGCACCGATGCCCTCCACCCTGATGCCGAGGGTACCGGCGTCGACGACCTCGGTCCCGAACGGGAGGCCGAGGGAACCGTGGCCGAGGATCGACTCGAGCTCGCATGGACTCGAGGATCGGCTCGGCCTCTGGGGTCGACTTGGACGTCGATGTCCCGGTGGTCGGGGCAGATGCAACCGGTGAGACCAGCAATCAGTGCCCGCTGCTGCTCCATGAAAGCAGCCAAGCTGCTCTCCAAGGCCATCAACCTGAGTCCGAGCTCAGGAGACTCAGCAGCCCCCGATTCGGGCCCCGACGGCATCGGGCCCGATGTCGGCTCCCCTGGAGGAGAGTCCACAAGGACTACAGTACTCACGTGCCCAGGAGACTCCATCGAGATGAGGTTGTTTGGCAGGCCTCTCCGACTCCGAAGACCCGTGACAGCGGTCGGGGCTATGCGACCTGGCCCTCAAGGAACCAGGTGCATCCGCCGACGCCGCCCTCGCGGGTTTTTTCTTCCTGCGCTGCTCCCGCGAAGGAGACCCCCGCTCAGAGGAACCCCGACGCTGCTCGGGGCCGGAGTCCCGAGACGTCGAGGCCTCTGACGAGGTCCGGGCCCGTCTGGACGCAGAGTCAGAGAAGATTCTGTCCTTTTGGTGCTGCCGACTCCTCAATGCCTTCGAGGACATTTTGCCACACGAACCACAGATCATCGGGTCATGATCGGGTCCGAGGCAACGGAGGCAGCAGTCATATGTGTCGGTAAGAGACAAGTTTTACACCGATCACACTTTTTAAACCCGCTGGCAGCCATCGGGGGAAAAAAGGCCCCTGCGAGGTCGAAAGACAGGGCTGCCAGTGAAAAAGAAAAATGGCGCGAACGCTAGTCACGAAGGACAAAAACCGAAAAAAGAGAGTGGGCTCGATACCGGCATATCGGGCCCAGGCGGGAAAAGGATCTGGCGTCGAACCGAAGAAGGAAGACAAAAAAACAGGGTAATCAACTTTTTCCTCGGCGAAAAACAAACTACATCCGTCGGGCTCCGCGGAAAAAAGAAGACTGAGCAAGATGGCACCCTTGGGCGGGAAGGGGACCGCGCATGCGCGCTGCAATTCCCAAAGGCTTTCTTTGAAAGCTGGGGAAATGCTCTGCACGGGGGCTCCGTCGGCGCCAACGTCACCCATATGTGAGGACTGACTTTCTGCTTGGTCCCGGAGAAAGCTCCAGCGCCACAAACGCTGGCTTCTTTTTTCGTAGACAAAGTTCTCAACTTGCGTTCCTCATTCACTAGCTCTCCTCCCTCACCTTTGACTTCTTTGTCAGATTCCTCTCCTGCTTTGGCTCTGACAACTTGTCTTGTCCACAGTACACTGAGTCACCGTCTTCCCCTTCAAATCGGGCTCTTGCCCATGTCTGGTCCTCGTTTTCCCCTATTTCCTCTGCTGAATTGGTACAGCTTCTCTCCAAATCCAGAAAAACAACTTGCCGGCTTGACCCTATCCCATCTCGTTGGTTGGCCGAGCCAACCTTAGAACTTGTCCCTATTATGGTTACCATCATGAATAATAGTTTAGCTACGGGTATCTTTCCTTCTGCATGGAAGTCCGCTATAGTCCACCCTCTCTTAAAACAGCCTTCTTTGGATCCTTCTGACCTGCCCATTGGCGGCCTGTATCAAATCTCCTTTTTCTGGCCAAGCTGCTCGAACGTTTTGTTTTCCTACAACTTAATTCCCATGTTGAAACAACTAACTCTCTGCATCCTCGACAAGCAGGTTTTCGTTCGGGTCATAGTACCGAGACGGTCCTCTTGGCTATGCTAAATGAAATTCATGTCGCTCATGACCGTGGTGACATCACCCTTATTGTGTCTTTGGATTTGTCTGCCGCTTTTGATTTAGTGGATCATAAAACTCTTCTCTCCTGCTTGTACAATTCTGGTATAGTGTGGAACTGGTTTCGTTCCTTTCTCACAGCCCGTTCTTTTTCTGTATTTGTCAATAATCAGTCTTCTTCCTTGTCTCTTCCCTGTGGGGTGCCACAGGGTTCTGTTTTCCCCATTATTGTTTAATATTTTTCTTTCTCCACTTCCACTCTTTATCCAACAGTTCCCTGTTTCTACATATATGCTGATGATATCATTTTTCTTTTTCACACCTCACCTACTCAGTTGGACCTTTCTCAGTTGAACCAGTGTCTTTCCCGTGTTGCGTCCTGGCTTAGCTCTAATTTTTTACACTTAAATCCCTCTAAGTCTACTGCAATGTGGGTTTCCCTAAGTGGTTCCTGTCCAACTTTAGCACCTTCAATTGATCAGACTCTGATTCCTCTCGTCACTTCTTTCCGTTATTTGGGGGTAGTCTTAGATTCCTCCCTCTCATTTCATGCCCATATTTCATATCTTACCCGTCACTCTTTTGTAGCATTACATCAAATCAGAGCTGTTCGTTCTTTTCTTCCCCCTAGTTCCTTGGTCACTTTGGTGTTGGCACTAATCACTAGTAGACTGGATTATTGTAATGTCCTTTTGGCTAATTTGCCTGCTTATCAATTGCAACGTCTTCAACTGATACAGAATACCGCTGCTCGTCTCATTACATTTGCCCGTCGTTTTGACCATGTTTCCCCTATTCTTTGTCATCTTCACTGGTTGCCCCTTCGTTTCCGGTTTAAATACAAATTTCTCATTCTGACACAAAGTTATTCATACATCTACTCCATTATATTTATACAATCTCATTTCCCTCCACACGCCTTACCGTCAGTTGCGTTCCCTACATGCTAACCGTTTGTGTTTACCGTCACCATCTCAGGCTCATCTAGAACAAACCCGCCAGGCAGCTTTCTTTTTCCTTAGCCCTGTCCTTTGGAACGCCCTTCCTTCTTCCCTCCGTCTAGAATCTTCCTACTCAAAGTTTAAAGATTTACTAAAAACCCATCTATTTCAACAAGCTTTTGATTTGCCCACCACCCTCCCCCTCCTGAGTTTGGTTTGTCGTGTTTGTAGTATTCTATTTGTCTGCACTATCCTTTTCCCTCTGTCATATCTTTTTATTATGGCGTTCTTTTTCTTTTAGTTAGGGAGCGTAGTCTTTTAAATTATTGTAAACTGCTTATATGTCTTGACCAAAGCGGTATATCAAGTTTGGCAATAAAGATAAAGATACTAGATTAAATTCAGATGCTAGCACACAAAGGGGGGTCACTTTAAAAGTCTTAGTTTTGAAATGGATGTCTGAAGACGCACACATGGTCTTCCAAATCACGGAGATGTCCCCAGAGACATTTTACAAATGGCTTTTAAAGACAACTCTGGTGTGGGGACATCCAAGTAGGAAGGGGGAATGACGGAGGTGTGTCTGGGGAGATGCAATTGTCTTAGACGTTCCTGCTCAATTTCAAAAACGTCGAGGACATCTGTGATCCCATCCACATTTCCACATACTCCAGGTACGAATAGGCATCAGGAAAGTGCTCAGTTTGGCGGAAAACATCAAAAGGGTGTAGAGAAGATGGAGAGTTAAATGACTAGCCTAAGATCACAAGGAGCAGCACTGGGATATGAATCCTGGCCACCCTGGTCCTAACCCACTACTCTAATCAGACTATTAGATGTCCCCATTCTAAAATGCTATTCTGGGGACATTTATGTAAATGTCCATATTGGGCATGTTCATGTTAGCGTAGTTATTCACCTGTAACAGGTGCTCTCCGGGGACAGCAGGATTCAGTCCTCACATATGGGTGATGGCTCCAACAGAGCCCTCGCAGAAGCATCCCCCCCAGCTTTCAAAGAGCCTCTGGGAGATGCCACCACGCATGCGTGGTCCCTTCCTGCCCAAGGGTGCCATCTTGCTCAGTCAGATGACATAGCTAAAAGATGGCAAAAAACAATATGGTAAAGGAGCATCTCCAAGGGGAGGTGATCCCCTTCCCGTCAAAGGATGCCATCTTGCTCAGTCTCCTTTTTTCCGCATAGCCCTTCAGACGTTTGTCTGGTTTGTCCCTGGAAAAAGTTGATTTTCCTCTCCACGTTTCATACTCATCTCCGGTATCGCACCGGTACTCTTCCCGCCACAGACCTCGTTGCCTCGGCATCGAGTTTGGGTCTATTTTTGTCCCGTGCCAGAGTCCCAAGACGGTCAGCTCGGTCCCTTGGCACATTGTGGGTGGTGACATGATGCTACAGAGAGAGTCCAGCCTGCTTGTAGGCAAAGGAGATGCAGTCCGCCACCCAGGTGGACAGGGTGTACTTAGAGATGGTGACGCAAAACCTGTTTGGATCATACGAAATGAACAGTTGTGACAAGTGGCAGCAGGCCTTTGTTCATTCGAGGTAGAAGGTCAGTGCTCTCTTACAGTCAAGGGTATGGAGGCAGACTCCACCCGAGACGCAAGGAGCTCTTTTCTCTCAGGGAACAAGTCCGTTCTCTAGAGGCTAAAGTAGCAGACTTGGAAAACATAAGACAGAGAGGTACATAGACGAGACCTACAGGGATATAGTCCTGACGTCCCACCTCCAGTCTGGCAGCACCCCTGTTGCCATGGAGGAGAGAGGTCACGTGACAGGAGAGCATCACCCTGGTGTGGCAGGAAGTGATCCTGTAACTAGGACCTGTCCTCCAGGTGATGTAAAACCCTCTCGCACCGAGGAAGTTTCTCCAGGGCCATGTGCCCATGAGGGAAGGGTTAGGACAGCCGTTATAGTTGGTGATTTGATCATTAGGCATGTAGATAGCTGGGTGGCTGGTGGACGTGAGGATCGCCTGGTAACATGCCTGCCTGGTGTGAAGGTAGCGGACCTCACGCGCCACCTAGATAAGGTCTTAGATAGTGCTGGGGAGGAGTCTGCTGTCTTGGTACATGTCGGTACCAATGACATAGGAAAATGTGGTAGGGAGGTTCTGGAGGCAAAATTTAGGCTTTTAGGTAGGAAGTTGAAATCCAGAACTTCCAGGGTAGCATTCTCCGAAATGCTTCCTGTTCCATGCGCAGGACCCAAAAGGCAGGCAGAGCTCCAGAGTCTCAATGCGTGGATGAGACAATGGTGCAGAGATTAGGGTTTTGGATTTGTTAGGAACTGGGGAACATTCTAGGGAAAGGAGGGGCTCTTCCAAAGGGATGGGCTTCACCTTAACCGGGATGGAACAAGGCTGCTGGCATTAACCTTTAAAAAGGAGATAGAGCAGCTTTTAAACTAGATATTAGGGGAAAGCCGACAGTCACCCAAGAGCGGATGGTTCGGAAAAATGTATCCTTGAAGGATACTACCAAAAGCAGAGAGGTTCCACAAAAGAGTAAAGTAGCCCAAATGCCCTCAAGTATGGAGCAGACAGAGCTTAAAGATCCCAATTTACCCATGTCTAACAATAGCCAAATTAACATGAATAAAATACATTCTCTAAAATGCTTGTATGCAAATGCTAGAAGTCTAAAGAATAAGATGGGAGAGTTAGAATATATAGCACTAAATGAAAGGTTAGATATGATTGGAATATCAGAGACATGGTGGAAGGAGGACAACCAGTGGGACACTGATACCTGGGTACAAACTATATCGTAATGATAGAGCTGATCAAATTGGTGGAGGGGTTGCGCTCTCTGTTAGAGAGGGCATTGACTCAGAAAGGATTAAAGTTTTGCAGGAAACAAAATCTGCTGTAGAAAATTATATTGATTGAAATTCCATATAAAAGGGGGAAGGCGATGGCAGTGGGGGTGTACTATCGAGCACCTGGCCAGAATGACCAAATGGATGATGAAATGCTCAAAGAAATCAAGGAAGCTAACAAAACTTACAGCGCAGTAATAATAATGGGTGATTTCAATTACCCCGGTATCGACTGGGTCAGTGTCACGTCAGGACATGCTAGGGAGATAAAGTTCCTAGATGAAATAAATGACTGTTTCTTGGAGCAGCTGGTTCATGAACCGATCAGAGGGGAAGCCATATTAGACCTAGTCCTTAGTGGAACACCAGATCTAGTGCAAGAGATAAGGGTGTTGGGGCCACTTGGCAATAGTGATCATAGCATGATCGCCTTTGATTTAATTAGTGGAGGAGGGATAGTAAGGAAATCCACAGTACTACCTTTTAACTTTCGAAAGGGAGACTATGATAAAATGAGGAAAACAGTTAAGAAAAAACTAAAAGGAGCAGTTGCGAAGGTTAAAGACGTACATCAAGCTTGGGTGTTGTTGAAAAATACTATCTTGGAAGCCCAGACCAGCTGTATTCCACGCTTTAGGAAAAGGGGAAGGAAGTCCAAAAAACTGCCAGCATGGTTTAAAGGTGAGCTCAGAGAGGCTGTTGTTGCCAAAAAAGCATCTTTCAGGAAATGGAAAAAAGAGCCAAACGACGAAACCTGAAAACAGCACAAGCACTGGCAAGTCAAATGCAAGACATGGATAAGGCAGGCAAAGAGAGAATTTGAGAAGAAGCTTGCTGCGGAAGCAAAAACGCGAAATAAGGACCTTTTCAAGTACATTCGTAGCAAAAAACCTGTGAGAGAGTCAGTTGGTCCATTAGATGATAAAGGGGTTAAAGGAGCACTAAGAGGCGACAAGGCAATAGCGGAGAGACTGAATGAATTCTTTGCTTCGGTCTTTACTGAGGAAGATGTAGGTATGTTACCCATGACTGAAGTGGTATTTAAAGGTGCGGAAGAATTGAAGGAAATATCGATACATCAGGAAGATGTCTTACAACTATTAGATAAACTGAAGAGTAGAAAATCACCTGGGCCGGATGGTATACATCCAAGGGTGTTGAAAGAACTGAAATATGAGATTGCAGACCTGCTATCAGTAATCTGTGAACTATCATTAAAATCATCTCTAATACCTGAAGATGGAGGATCGCCAATGAAACACCAATTTTTAAAAAGGGTTCCAGGGGTGATCCGGGAAACTACAGACCGGTGAGCCTGACGTCAGTACCGGGAAAAATGGTAGAAACCATCATAAAGAATAAAATTACTCAGCATCTAGATAGTAACAATCTAATGGGAGACAGCCAACATGGCTTTAGACAAGGAAGATCTTGTCTTACTAATCTGTTATGTTTTTTTGAAGGAGTGAACAGGTGGACAAAGGTGAGTCGGTTTATATAGTGTATCTGGACTTTCAGAAAGCCTTTGACAAGGTCCCTCATCAGAGACTTTTGGCAAAACTAAAGAGTCATGGGATAGGAGGCAGTGTACTATTGTGGATCAGGAACTGGTTAAAAGATAAAAAGCAGAGGGTAGGGCTAAATGGCCAATTTTTCCCAATGGAGAAAGGTGAATAGTGGTGTACCCCAGGGATCTGTGCTGGGTCCGCTGCTTTTTGACATATTCATAAATGACCTGGAAAATGGAATAACGAGTGAGGTTATCAAATTTGCAGATGACACAAAACTATTTAAAGTTGTTAAAACCCAAGAGGATTGTGAAAAATTGCAAGAGGATCTTGATAAATTGGAAGACAGGGCATCAAAATGGCAGATGAAATTTAATGTGGACAAGTGCAAAGTTATGCACCTAGGGAAGAACAACCCAAACTATGGTTACACGATGCAAGGTTCAACATTAGGAACCATCACCCAGGAAAAAGATTTAGGCGTCATTGTGGATACCATGTTAAAACCCTCGGCCCAGTGTGCAGCGGCGGCCAAGAGAGCAAATAGAATGCTAGGTATGATAAGGAAAGGAATGGAAAATAAAACAAAAGATATTATAATGCCTCTATATCGTTCCATGGTGAGACCTCACCTTGAATATTGTGTGCAATTCTGGTCGCCGTATCTTAAAAAGGATATAGCGATTTTAGAAAAGGTACAGAGAAGAGCCACCAAAATGGTAAAGGGGATGGAAGGATACTCCTATGAAGAAAGGCTAAAAGGTTAGGGCTCTTTAACCTGGAAAAGAGACGGCTGAGGGGAGATATGATAGAAGTCTATAAATTAATGAACGGAGTGGAACGGGTAAATGGAGATCGATTGTTTACCTTATCAGAATATAGAAAGACTAGGGGACATGCAATGAAGCTACAGGGTAAACTATTTAAGACTAATAAAAGAAAATATTTTTTCACTCAACGTGTAATCAAACTCTGGAATTTGTTACCGGAGGATGTAGTAAAGGCTGTTAGTGTAGCTGGGTTTAAAAAAGGTTTGGACAATTTCCTGGAGGAAAGATCCATAAACCATTATTAAGAAGTGACCGAAGATATCAATGCTTGACCCAGTACAAGCATCGTGGAACTTGTGTCTCTTGGGGAAACTGCTAGGTACATATGACCTAGATTGGCCACTGTTGGAAACAGAATATTGGGCTTGATGGACCTTGGTCTGACCCAGTATGGCATATCTTATGTTCTTATGAGGTCTAGGGAAAAAGGTAGGGAGAACCACCTCCTGGTTGAGATGAACCATAGATATCACCTTTGGTAGAAACTTGGAATGGGTGCGTAGAACCATCCTATTCTTGTGAAATCTGGTGTATGGGGTGTGGGCCGCCAATGCCTGGAGCTCAGTGACTCGCCGAGCAGAAGTGAGCATGACAAGAAGACAACTTTCCAAGAAAGTAATATGAGGTGAGCTGAAGCAAGCAGTTCAAAGGGAGGAGCCATGAGTTTCCCAAGAACCACATGCAGGTCGCATGTCACCGGGGGTGGCTGGACCAGGGGTCACGAGAGGAGACGACCTCATAAAGCAGCTCACGATAGGGTGGACCAAAATGGATCGTTTGTCCACCAGATTGTGATCTGCGGCCAGGGCACAGAGGTGCACCCTGATGGAGCTAGACTTTAAACCAGCATGAAAAAGGTGCAACAGGTATTGGAGTATCGACTGCACTGGGCAGGAAAACAGGCTAAGGCCCTTGTCGGTGCACCAGAGAGAAAACCATCACCATTTAGAGGCATACACATGCCTGGTGGAATTCTTGCGGAAGGCCAACAGAACATCCTCAACCTCCATGGAAAGATGGAAGGGGCCAGAGCTATCCTTTCAGCAGACAGGCTGTCAGTGCCATAGAGCAGAGGTTGGGGTGCAGGAGAATTCCATCTTCCTGCGATATCAAGTCCAGAACGTAGCCCAGGGGAACTGGGGCAGCTCATGAAAGCTGCAGCAGCAGGAACCATGGTTACCGGGGTCAGCGGGGAGCAACAAGGATCACCGTGGCCCAGTCTGACAATCTTGAGCAAGGTTCATGGAACCAGCGGAGTGGGAGGATATGCATACAGCAGAATCCCAGTCCATGGGAAGAGAAAGGCATCGGCCCCGGGTCAGTATCTGGGAGCAAAAGCGAGGCAACTGAGCATTCTTGGGGCTAGTGAAGAGGTCCATCGTCAGAGTCCCCAAATTCTGGAAGAGAGAGCAGGGGTTCAGATGCTACTTGTGCGGCTGAAGGACCCTACCGAGTCCTTCCGCCAGAAAATTCTCATGTCCTGGGATGGAGATCTCCTGAAGGAGCATGATCCTCACCGTGGCAAACGTTCAGATGTGGACTGCCTCCCAGTACAGGAGATACGAGCCCATGCCTCCCTGCTTGTTGAAATAGAACATCGCTATCTGGTTGTCCATTTGGAGGAGGACCACCTAGTTTGGACAGTTGGATCGGAACACTCAAAGGGCATTCGCCACTGCCCAGAACTCCGCTTCCTCTGAAACAAAGAAACATAACAGAAAAAGAACACATGGCCTATGTAGTCTTCCCTTCCATAATCAACCAATACAACAGTTCCCCTTTTTTCCTTTACAGATCCACTGTGTTTATCCCATGCTTTTTTGAATTCAGATATTGTCCTCATCTCTACCACCTCCACTGGGAGACTATTCCACTGATCCACCACTCTTTCCATAAAGAAATATTTCCGCATATCACTCTTGAATCTATCCTCTTTCACCCTCATCCCATGTCCCCTCGTAGCAGAGCTTGCTTTCAATTGAAAGAGGCTCTCTTCCTGTGCATTTATGCTATGGAGGTATTTAAACATCTCAATCATATCGCCACTATTCTGCCTTTCCTCTAAAGTGTATATATTCAGATCCTTAACTCTGTCCTCATATGCTCTATAATGAAGACCACTAACCATTTTAGTAGCCACCCTCTGTACTGACTGCAGCCCGTTTATATCCTTTAAAAGGTACGGTCTCCAGAATTGCACACAATACTCCAAATGAGGTTGCACCAAAGACATATACAGAGGCACTATCACCTCCTTTCTTCTGCTGGCCATTCCTCTCCCTAAAAAAACAAGATATGCCATACTGAGTCAGACCAAGGTCCATCAAACCCAGTATCCTGTTTCCAACAGTGGCCAATCTAGGTCACAAGTACCAAGCAGTTTCCCCAAAAGACATGGGTTATACAATGCTTGTATTGGGGCAAGCAGTGGATATTCTGGGTCCACTTAAATAATGGTTAATGAACCTTTCCTCCAGGATCTTGTCCAAACCTTTTTTAAACCCAGCTACACTAACAGCTTTTACTACATCCTCTGGTAGCAAATTCCAGACTTTGGTTACACATTGAGTAAAAAAATATTTTCTCTTATTAGTCTTAAATAGGTTACCATGTAGCTACATTGCATGCCCCCTAGTCTTTCTATATTTTGATGGCTGTTACACTCCATTCATTAATATATAGACCTCTATCATATCTCCCCTCAGCCGTCTCTTTTCAAGGTTGAAGAGCCCTAACCTTTTTAGTCTCTCTTCACAAGCATATCCCTTCCATCCCCTCTACCATTTTGGGGGCTCTTCTCTGTACCTTTTCTAATAACGCTATATCCTTTTTAAGATACGATGACCAGAATTGCACACAATATTCAAGGTGCGGTCGCACCACAGAACGATACAGAGGCATTATATCATCCTTTGTTTTATTCTCCATTCCTTTCCTTATGATATATAGGATTCTATTTGCTCTCTTGGCCACTGCTGCACACTGGGCTGAGGGTTTTAACATGTTATCCACGATGACGCCTAAATCTTTTTCCTGGGTGGTGGTTCTTAATGTGGAACCTTGCATCGTGTAACCATAGTTTGGTTTTTTCTTTCCTAGCTGCATAACTTTGCACTTGTCCACATTAAATTTCATCTGCCATTTGGATGCCAGTCTTCCAATTTATCAAGATCCTCTTGCAATTTTCCACAATCCTCATGGGTTTTAACAACTTTGAATAGTTTTGTGTTATCTACAAATTTGAGAACCTCACTCGTTATTTCCATTTCCAGGTCATATATGAATATGTTAAAAAGCAGCAGAACCAGCACAGAGCCCTAAGGTACTCCACTATTCACCTTTCTCCACTGGGAAAATTGGCCATTTAGCCCTATCCTCTGCTTTCTATCTTTTAACCAGTTCCTGATCCACAATAGTACACTGCCTCCTATCCCATGACTTTTCAATTTTGCCTAAAGTCTCTCATGAGAGATCTTGTCAAAGGCTTTCTGAAAGTCCATATACAATGTATCAACTGACTCACCTTTGGCTACCTGTTTATTCACACCTTCAAAAAACATAACAGACCTTACTTGGTTAAAGCCTTGTTGGCTGTCTCCCATTAAGCCATGACTACATGTTCAGTAATTTTGTTCTTTATGATGGTTTCCACCATTTTTTACAGTACTGACATCAGGCTCATCCAAGCATCCTTCCAGCTTTCGCTGTCACCTTTTCTACCTGTTTAGCTACTTTAAGATCATTAGGCATCATCACGCCTAGGTCCCGCTCTTTAGTGGACAAAAGTATTTCACCCCCCATACTATACCGCTCCCTTGGATTGCTGCAGCCCAAATGCATGACCCTGCATTTTCTAACATTAAATCTCAGCTGCCAAATACTAGATCATTCTTCAAGCTTAGCTAGATCCCTCCTCATGTTATCTACACCTTCCTGGGTATCTATTCTATTGCAGATTTTGGTATCATCTACAAATAGGCAAACCTTACCTGACAGCCATTCCGCAAAGCGTAGTTACTCACCTGTAACAGGTGATCTCCGGGAAACGCAGGAATTCAGTCCTCACATATGGGTATCGTCGGTACTGACTGAGCCTGCGCGGGAACGCTCCCCACCGTCCAATAAGAACACTTTTTGGAGCATCCCTCAGCACATGCGCGCTGCCTTCCCGCCTTTCCAACTGTCCCTCTTCAGTTAAGTTTGTAGCTGAGTGAAAGGATAGACGGAGAAAGGAGAGAGAGAGAGAACTCCTAGGGGAGGTGGGTGGGTTGTGAGGACTAAATTCCTGCTGTTCCCGGAGATCACCTGTTACAGGTGAGTAACTACGCTATCTCCTGGAACAAGCAGGAATGTAGTCCTCACATATGGGGACTCCCTAGCTGAAGATGCCAGGGAGATAACACCAGGAAGGTGCCACTGTCAAGGGTGAGAATTCTTCCTCCCATGGATCTCTGGCATCCCACCAGGGTTGGTGGGTAGGAGTTGGTTTACGTTTGAAAAAGGTTTTGAAGAACAGCTTGGCCAAAGAAGGCATCCCGACGGGAGGCTCTGTCTAGGCAGTAGTGGGCTGTGAAGTTGTGTACCGAAGCCCAGGTGGCTGCTCGACAAATGTCATCTATAGACACAGAGTGGAGATTAGCCATAGAAGCTGCCATGGACCTGACATTATGAGCTGTGACATGGTCCTGAAGAGGAAGACCCTTACTCTCATAAGTAAAGGATATGCATTGGGCAATCCATTTAGATAAAGTTCTTTTGAAGACTGGAAGTCCCAAATGACTAGGGTCAAAAGCTATAAAAAGTTGTGAAGACTTTCTATGTTGCTGTGTTCTTTGTATGTAAAAGGCTAAGGCCTTTTTGCAATCCAAAGTATGAAGGTTCCTTTCTGCATTAGAGGCTTGAGGCCTGGGAAAAAATACAGGAAGGTAAATTAATTGATTTAAACGAAAAGGCGAAACCACCTTTGGCATAAAATGAGGGTGAGTTCGAAGAACAACCTTATCATGATGAAACCTAGTATAAGGGGGATCAGCCACTAAAGCTTGCAATTCACTGATGCGAAGGGCAGAGGTGATTGCAAATTAGGAAGATGACCTTCCAGGTCAAGACCTTAAGGGCTGCAGCGGCTAAAGGCTCAAAAGGCGGCTTCATGAGTTGCCTGAGAACTAGATTTAGATCCCATGCCACCGGTGGTGGCTTGATGGGAGCTTTGGTTAATAGAAGGCCTCTCATAAATCTTGATATGAGTGGATCAGAGGAAATTGGTTGTCCATTCAGAGGCTTATAAGAAGCTGCAATTGCACTAAGATGGACTCTTACCGAATTGGTCTTTAACCCAGAATTCGATAAGTGAAGAAGATACTCTAGTATCGATTCTAAGGGTACGACCAGGGGATTTAATCCCCTCCTGGAGCACCATATAGTAAAACGTTTCCACTTGAAGGCATAAGATGATCTTGTGGAAAGTTTCCTAGAAGCTCGAAGGATATCTTTTACTTGTTGAGACAGGTTGAGATACTGGAGGTCTAAGCCTTCAGCAACCAGGCCGTGAGGTGCAGGGACTGGGGATTCGGGTGCCATAGCGTCTCATTCTCCTGAGAAAGGAGATCTGGAGCGTGCCCTAACTTCAGAGGTGCCGCTTGAGAGAGATGCAGAAGCAGGGAATACCATGCCTGGCGTGGCCATCGTGGTGCGATGAGAATCATGTGACCCCTGTCTCTCTGAAGCTTGAAGATTGTTTTGGGAATGAGGGGAATGGGTGGGAAAGCATAAAGGAAGTCCTGACCCCAGCGAAGAAGGAAGGCATCCCTTGCCTGACAGTGGTGTGCCGGTATCCTGGAACAGAACCGGGGAAGTTTGGCATTCAGTGGACTTGCAAAGAGGTCTATCTCTGGAGTGCCCCAGAGATGAAATATCTTTGCCACCTGGTTTAGGCAGAGTGAGCACTCGTGAGGTAGCAATACTCGACTGAGTTTGTCTGCCCAAAGGTTTCGAATGCCTGGAAGATATACCACTAGAAGGTGAATTTGGTGCTCTCTGGCAAGGGCCCATAGTCGTAGAGCTTTGTTGCATAACAGAGCCGGCTCCGCCCTGCTTGTTCACATAGAACATGGCTACCTGATTGTCCGTCTGGACCACGACTGCCTTGTAGCTGAGCTGGGCGTGGAACACTCGAAGAGCTAAATAAATTGCACTTAATTCCAGGAGGTTTATGTGTAATCCTACCTCCTGGGTAGTCCAGGTGCCCTGGGTAGAGAGATGATCCAGGTGTGCTCCCCAACCCACCTGTGAGGCATCTGTTAGGGTGGCCTGAAAGAGGGGTTGATGGAAAGGAGACCCCACTGACAGATTTGCTAGTGATTGCCACCATTGGAGGGACAAAATTAGTCTTTGAGAGACTTATCTTGTCCGACAAATTGCCCGTGGCCTGTGTCCACTGTGTGGAGAGGGTCCACTGAGCTGCTCGCATGTGGAGGCGAGCATATGGGACTACATGCACTGTGGATGCCATGTGTCCCAGTAACTGCAATAGTTCGAGCCGTGAGGGAGGATTTTCCTGCTGCTTGGGAAGCTAGCTGCATAATGCAAAGACACCGGGCTTGTGGAAGGAAAGCCCTTGCCTGCCTGGTATCCAGACAGGCTCCTATGAATTCTAGGCATTGGGAAGGAACTAGTTGAGACTTTGGGAAGTTGAATTCCAATCCCAAGTATTGGAGGATTCGCATTGTACGAGACAGTGCAGTGCTGGCCTCTGCAACTGTGGAGGCTCGAATGAGCCAGTCGTCTAAGTAGGGTAAGACAAAAATCCCCAGGGTTAGTAGAAATGCTGTTACTACTGCTATGCATTTCGTGAATTCCCTTGGTGCTGAAGCCAGACCAAAAGGAAGAACCCTGTACCGGAAATGTCTTCCCCTGAAAAGGAAACGTAAGAATTTCCTGCGATTTGGATGGATGAGAATGTGTGTGTAGAGTGGAGGAGTGGCCTGGTGGTTGGGGCAAGGTACTTCAGGCTGGAAGGTCGGGAGTTCAAATCCCACTAGAGGACAGCAACCTTGGGCCGGAAGGACTGGGGTTTCTAGTCCCACAGGTGCTCCTTGTGGTCTTGGGCAAGCCATTTAACCCTCCATTGCCCATGTTCCCTGTAAATAGTTATCTCCAAGTTATAATGCCCTGTTCAATGTAATTTCAGTTTGTTCAATGTAAACCGCACTGATGCAGAATATTGTGGTATATAAGAGAATATAAATAAATAAATAAAAATAAAATAAAATCCTTTAAGTCTAGAGAGCAAAGCCAGTCCTGGCCTTGAAGGTATGGCAGAAGAGTTCCTAGAGAAATCATTTTGAATTTCTCTCGAAACAGATATTTGTTCAATTCTCTGAGGTCTAGAATGGGTCTGTGTCCCCCCTGTTTTCTTTGGGTTAAGAAAATAGGGGGAGTAGAACCCTGTTCCCTGTTGAAAAATGGGTACTTCTTCTATTGCCCTGTGGAGACATCTTAATCTAGCAGATTGTCTGCAGAGGTTTGTGAATTGAACTGCTTTAGAATTGTAGGAGGGGGTATGCTGTGAAAATAAAGTTTGTACCCCTCTCCTACAATGGACAAAATCCAATCTTCTGCTGTTATTTGATGCCATCTGTTGATAAAGTGGCATAACCTGCCCGGGACATTGGGGTGTTGGGGACCCCTTAGAGGCAGGAAGGCGAAGCTCTCTGGGAAGGAGTCAAAGCCCTTGAGGGGGCTGAACCCGGAGAGCTGGTTGGGCTCTCGGTCCTTTTGGTTTCACTTGCTGTCTAGGTTGTCCCTTTTGGGCAACCTGACCTGAAGTCTGCTGGGTATAGGAAGGATAAAACTTCCTATTTTTGCTAAAAGAGGGTTTTTTATAAGGCTTCCTTTTCGCTGGAGTGGCTGTAGACTTTGACAATCATCTAAGGTAGAATTGTCAGCATCTAACTCATTAGCCTTTTCCTGCCAGTTCTTGCCGAAGAGATTCTCCCCTGTGCAAGGAATGTTGTCTAACATGTATTGTACCCAAGTCTACAAGTCTGATGCCTGTAGCCAGGCAATCCGTCGTGCACCAATGGCAATAGCAAAAGTTCTACTGATGCATTCAAAGCAGTCAAAAGCTGCATGATTAACAAACTTGGAGACATTTTGAGCATGCTTAACTAGAGCAAGAAAATCTTGTCTCTTATCATCTGGGAGAAAAGGGCTCATAAGTTCCAAGTCTCCTGTGACTTCCTTAGGGAACATTCCCATATACAGGATGTATGAACTGATTCTAGCTGAAAGCATGGAAGCTTGAAAAGTTCAGCATCCAAAAGCAACCAGAGTCCTGCATTCAAAACCTGGAGGATTGGATGCATGTCTCTCTGCACTTTTCATCCTACGCATAAGAACATGAGATATGCCATACTGGGTCAGACCAAGGTCCATCAAGCCCAATATCCTGTTTCCAACAGTGGCCAATCTAGGTCATACGTACCTAGCAGATTCCCCAAAATACACAGGTTCTGCAATGCTTGTACTAGGTCAAGCATTGATATCCTGGGTCCTTCTTAATAATGGTTTCTGGCCCTTTCCTCCAGGAACTTGTCCAAACCTTTTTAAAACCCAGCTACACTAACAGCCTTTACTACATCCTCCGGTAACAAATTCCAGAGTTTGATTACACGTTGAGAGAAAAAATATTTTCTTTTATTAGTCTTAAATCGTTTACCCTGTAGCTTCATTGCATCTCCCCTAGTCTTCCTATATTCTGATAACGTAAAACAGTCGATCTACGTTTACCTGTTCCACTCCGTTCATTAATTTATAGACTTCTATCATATCTCCCCTCAGCCGTCTCTTTTCCAGGTTAAAGAGCCCTAACCTTTTTAGCCTTTCTTCATAGGAGTATCCTTCCATCCCCTTTAAAATTTTGGTGGCTCTTCTCTGAACCTTTTCTAATAACGCTATATCCTTTTTAAGATACAGCCACCAGAATTGCACACAATATTCAAGGTGCGGTCTCACCATGGAACAGTATAGAGGCATTATAATATCTTTAGTTTTATTTTCCATTCCTTTCCTTATGATACCTAGCATTCTATTTGCTCTCTTGGCTGCCGCTGCACACTGGGCCGAGGGTTTTAACATGTTATCCACAATGACGCCTAAATCTTTTTCCTGGGTGGTGCATCGGGTAACCATAGTTTGGGTTGTTCTTCCCTAGGTGCATAACTTTGCACTTGTTCACATTAAATTTCATCTGCCATTTTGATGCCCAGTCTTCCAATTTATCAAGATCCTCTTGCAATTTTCCACAATCCTCTTGGGTTTTAACAACTTTAAATAGTTTTGTGTCATCTGCAAATTTGATAACCTCACTCGTTATTCCACTTTCCAGGTCATTTATGAATATGTCAAAAAGCAGCGGACCCAGCACAGATCCCTGGGGTACACCACTATTCACCTTTCTCCATTGGGAAAATTGGCCATTTAGCCCAACCCTCTGCTTTCTATCTTTTAACCAGTTCCTGATCCACAGTAGTACAACTGCCTCCTATCCCATGACTCTTTAGTTTTGCCAAAAGTCTATGATGAGGGACCTTGTCAAAGGCTTCCTGAAAGTCCATATACACTATATCAACCGACTCACCTTTGTCCACCTGTTTATTCACACTTTCAAAAAAACATAACAGATTAGTAAGACAAGATCTTCCTTGTCTAAAGCCATGTTGGCTGTCTCCCATTAGGACATGACTATCTACATGCTGAGTAATTTTATTCTTTATGATGGTTTCTACCAATTTTCCCGGTACTGACGTCAGGCTCACTGGTCTGTAGTTTCCCGGATCACCCCTCGAACCCTTTTTAGAAATTGGTGTTACATTGGCGATCCGCCAATCTTCAGGTATTACAGATGATTTTAATGATAGTTCACAGATTACTAATAGCAGGTCTGCAATCTCAAATTTCAGTTCTTTCAACACCCTTGGATGTATACCATCCGGCCCAGGTGATTTGCTACTCTTCAGTTTATCTAATAGTTGTAAGACATCTTCCCGATGTATCGATATTTCCTTCAATTCTTCCGCACCTTTAAATACCACTTCAGTCATGGGTAACATCCCTACATCTTCCTCAGTAAAGACCGAAGCAAAGAATTCATTCAGTCTTTCCGCTATCGCCTTGTCGCCTCTTAGTGCCCCTTTAACTCCTCTATCATCTAATGGTCCAACTGACTCACAGGTTTTTTGCTACGAATGTACTTGAAAAAAATTTTATTTCGCGTTTTTGCTTCCGCAGCAAGCTTCTTCTCAAATTCTCTCTTTGCCTTCTTTATCAATGCCTTGCATTTGACCTGCCAGTGCTTGTGCTGTTTCCAGGTTTCATCGTTTGGCTCTTTTTTCCATTTCCTGAAAGATGCTTTCTTGGCAACAGCCTCTCTGACCTCACCTTAAAACAATGCTGGCAGTTTTTTGGACTTACATCCACTTTTCTTAAAGCGTGGAATACAGCTGGTCTGGGCTTCCAAGATAGTATTTTTCAACAACACACAAGCTTGATGTAAGTCTTTAACCTTTGCAACTGCTCCTTTTAGATTTTCCTTAACTATTTTCCGCATTTTATCATAGTATCCCTTTCGAAAGTTAAAAGGTAGTACTGTGGATTTCCTTACTATCCCTCCTCCACTAATTAAATCAAAGGCGATCATGCTATGATCACTATTGCCAAGTGGCCCCAACACCCTTATCTCTTGCACTAGATCTGGTGTTCCACTAAGGACTAGGTCTAATATGGCTTTCCCTCTCGTTGGTTCATGGACCAGCTGCTCCAAGGAGCAGTCATTTACATCATCTAGGAACTTTATCTCCCTGGCATGTACTGCCGTGACACTGACCCATCGATACCGGGGTAATTGAAATTGCCCATTATTATTACTGAGCTGTAACTTGTTAGCTTCCTTGATTTCTTTGAGCATTTCATCATCCATTTGTTCATTCTGGCCAAGCAGTCGATAGTACACCCCCACCGCCTTCCCCTTTTTACATGGAATTTCAATCCATAGAGATTCTACAGCAAATTTTGTTTCCTGCAAAACTTTAATCCTTTCTGACTCAATGCCCTCTCTAACAGAGCGCAACCCCTCCACCAATTTGATCAGCTCTATCATTACGATATAGTTTGTACCCAGGTATCAGTGTGTCCCACTGGTTGTCCTCCTTCCACCATGTCTCTGATATGCCAATCACATCTAACCTCTCATTTAGTGCTGTATATTCTAACTCTCCCATCTTATTTTTTAGACTTCTAGCATTTGCATACAAGCATTTTAGAGACTGTATTTTATTCATATTAATTTGGCTATTGGTAGACATGGGTAATTTGGGATCTTTAAGCTCTGTCTGCTCCATACTCGAGGGCATTTGGGCTACTTTACTCTTTTTTGGAACCTCTCTGCTTTCAAGGATACATTCTTCTGAACCATCTGCTCTTGGGTGACTGTCAGCTTTCCCCTATTATCTAGTTTAAAAGCTGCTCTATCTCCTTTTTAAAGGTTAATGCCAGCAGCCGGTTCCATCCCGGTTAAGGTGAAGCCCATCCCTTCGGAAGAGCCCCTCCTTTCCCCAGAATGTACCCCAGTTCCTAACAAATCCAAACCCCTCATCTCTGCACCATTGTCTCATTCACATTGAGACTCCGGAGCTCTGCCTGCCTTTTGGATCCTGCACGTGGAATGGGAAGCATTTTGGAGAATGCTACCCTGGACGTTCTGGATTTCAACTTCCTACCTAAAAGCCTAAATTTAGCCTCCAGAACCTCCCTACCACATTTTCCTATGTCACTGGTACCGACATGTACCAAGACAGCAGACTCCTCCCCAGCACTATCTAAGACCTTATCTAGGTGGCGCGTGAGGTCCGCTACCTTCGCACCAGGCAGGCATGTTACTAGGCGATCCTCACGTCCACCAGCCACCCAGCTATCTACATGCCTAATGATCGAATCACCAACTGTAACAGCTGTCCTAACCCTTCCCTCATGGGCACATGGCCCTGGAGAAACTTCCTCAGTGCGAGAGGGTTTTACATCACCTGGAGGACAGGTCCTAGTTACAGGATCACTTCCTGCCACACCAGGGTGATGCTCTTCTGTCACGCGACCTCTCTCCTCCATGGCAACAGGGATGCTGCCAGACTGGAGGTGGGACTTCAGGACTATATCCCTGTAGGTCTCGTCTATGTACTTCTCTGTCTTTCTTAGGTGTTCCAAGTCTGCTACTCTAGCCTCTAGAGAACGGACTCGTTCCCTGAGAGCAAAGAGCTCCTTCACCTAGTGCACACACAAGACCTCTCGCCAACTGGGAGAAAATAATACACGTGACACTCAATGCAAAAGTCTGGAAAGCCCCCATTCCGCTGCTGGACTGCTGTCTGCATCTTAGTTTTAAGTTTTTGTTTAGATCTTTAAGTTCTTTACTTACTAAGGGTTGCTTTGGATATTTATACCAATAAAAGTGTACCTAATACGTTTAATATACCTTGTTCACCTGAAGCTTAATTAATCTCAGGTCCTTAGTGTATGTCTGATTTGGGTAACAAGCTTCACCTGAGAGCACCTCCTGTCTTTTAAGATGTGTAAGTACCTATAAAGCTAAGATTATCCCAGGAGTGGGTGGGTGTGGGGAGGGAGGGAGGGAGGGAAATAACACTTATTAAAAGAGGGCTGCTACACAGTATCCTGTCCTGTGCTGCTGAGGTAAGCTATAGTCTTATTTGATTTAAATTATAGCTCTTTGCTGCTGCTAGGCTCTAACTTATTATGAAATTTAAACTACAGCTCTCTGCTGGGTTCCAAATTTAACCAGAAAGCTCTCTTCTGTGTTTTAAATTTAAACTTAAACTGCTGCTACTAGGCCCTGACTGATTTAACAAAAAATAGCGGGTTCACAGATTAAATAGCTTTAATAGAAAGAATTCCTTTCAGAAAATTCCCAGAAGTATATACTCACAATTGCAGATCTCTTTCCAGAAGTAACAGTCCCTTTTTCTAGTCCTTCAAGACTGATGGCTGATTCCACTACCATTGAATGGTGTGGCAGCTGGGTTTTCTGAAAACCAGGACATGGTGGAACTCGATACATAGTATCACGCCTCCTAGAGGGAGGAGAAGTGGTCAGAGGTGTCTCCCACATTCTGAGCATCAAGCTATGCAGAATTTCATGGATAGGCAGAGTAGCTGCCTCCTTGGGAGCTTTAAGATATTGGAGGATTTCCAATTCCTTTGCTCTGGGTTCTTCTTCAGGCGCTACTGTGATTGAAAGACCTTTGGCCATATCACGGATGAAATCCTGAAGAGACATGTCTTCTGGAGGTGAC
Organism: Ichthyophis bannanicus; assembly: GCA_033557465.1. Lineage (NCBI taxonomy): Eukaryota > Metazoa > Chordata > Amphibia > Gymnophiona > Ichthyophiidae > Ichthyophis > Ichthyophis bannanicus. The sequence continues at coordinate 1,854,897,113 of CM066032.1, read as the reverse complement.
ATTCTGTGTTGGGGAGAAGAGGGATCTTCTAGAAGAAATCCTCTAGTGCCAGCAGAATTGTCAGAGTCTTCGGAATCAGAGGAATCAAAATATTCCTGACTCCGATGCTCTTGCAAAGCACGATCCCGGTACTGATTGAAGTCGGTACCGAGGTGAGCCGGTACCGCTTTGTCCCCTCCAGCCAGAGATGGCATAGGAAGTGTTCCCACCGGGGCCGGCATCACCAGTGTCGGTACCGGCATCACCAGTGTGGTACCGGCATCGGTGTCGATGTCTGCACCGGTGCTTTTGGGACCACCGGTACCGCAGCCGAGAGAAAAGCTGCAATACTGCGCTCAATAGCTAGGAGCCTCTGGTCTATCGACGCTGCCGATGCCTGGGTGTTGGTACCAGTAAGAACGGCAGGAACCCCTGAGCATGGCACAGGTAGTTCTTGCGAGGTTGAGGCCTCGAGAACATCCTGAAGCCCCATCGATGCTTTGGAAGCCAAAGCCTCCCGCCAGGGCTGTTTTGCCGGTGTGGTTCCCTCAAGAGTAATGCCAACAGTCTCTCGATGCTTAGCAGGAGAGCTACCCTTTGAGGACCGGCTCTTATGTTTAGTTACCTGAGATCCATGGGAGGAAGAAGAGGCCCTCGACTATGTCGATGCAATGGATCTAGCATCTGAAAAAAAAAGGGTACCAAGCTTTGCGGCCAGGTTCTGTCTTCCTCTTTTGGTCATCCCCATACAGGAGAGACATTCAGTTGGAGAATGATCAGGTCCTAAACATTTTAGACACCAATCATGGGTGTCAGTGACGGAAATGGTACTGCCACATTTAGTACATTTTTTAAAGCCACTAGTTGGCTTTTCCATGATTTAGGAAAAAGGGGCCTAATGCCCAAAATGGCACCTAGCACCAAAAAGGAAAGTTTCTGAAAGAAACACGGAAAGTTTTTTTTTTTTTTTGAAAGAAAAGAACCGGCAGTACCAATAGGCGTCGTGCGGTAGGCAAACGCGACCACAGAAAGAAGTTTAAAGATGTAATTTTCTGCGGTGACAGGGAGTAGGTCCTGTCCGCTCCACGAAAAATGAAGAACTGAAGAGGGACAGTTGGAAAGGCAGCGCGCATGTGCTGAGGGATGCTCCCAAAAGCGTTCTTATTGGACGCTGGGGAGCGTTCCCGCGCAGGCTCCGTCGGTACCAACGATACCCATATGTGAGGACTACATTCCTGCTTGTTCCTGGATATTATCACTAACAAAGTTGTTAAAAAGAATCGGAACAAGGACAGATACATGGGACACACTATTGGTAACCTCCTCCTCAGAGTGAGCTCCATTTACCTGTACCCTTTTGTTACCTCCCACTCAACCAATTTCTAACCCAAGCAGTAACTTTAGGGTCCATCCCTAGGGTGCTCAGTTTGTTTATAAGTTGCCTGTGAGGAACGGTGTCAAAGGCTTTACTGAAATCTTAATACAACATATCTAGGGCTCTTCCTCGGTCCAACTCCCTGGTCACCCAGTCAAAGAAATTAATCAGATTTGTCTGACAAGACCTGCCTCTGGTGAATCCATGCTGCCTCGGATCCTGTAATCTGCTGGCTTTCAACTATTTTCTCTTTCAACAGCGCTTCCAAGAATTTACTCACTTCTGAAGTTAAACTGGACTAGTTTTCAACTACATCCTTACTTCAGCTTTTGTGTAAAGGGACCACATGTGCCTCTCTCCAGTCCTTTGGTATCACTTACAACTGCAACGAGGCATTGAAAAGGTCAGTCAGTGGAGCTTCTAGAACATCTCCAAGTTCCCTCAATATTCTAGGATGTATCCCATCTGGTTCCATCGCTTTGTCTACTTTAAGTTTAGCTAGTTTCTCACAAACACAGTCTTCTGAAAATTGTTCAAGATGCCCCTCGCTTTTGTTCCTGTTTCTGGTGTTTTTCTGAGGTTCTGTTCCTGGTTCTTAATCTGTGAACATAGAACAGAAATATTTGTTAAGCAATTCCACTTTATCCTCATCAGCTTCTACATGTTCCTCCCCTTCACTCTTGAGTCTTCCTCTTCTCACTAACATATCTGAAAAATATGTTATACCCCATTTTATTGCATTGACTATTTCTTCCTCTTTTTATTTATTTATCTATTTCTTCTATACCGCCCCTTCCAGAGATCAAGGGCGGTTTACATAAAACAGTTAATCTTGTATACTTTTTGAATCTTGTATACTTTTTGAATCTTTGCTTTCCTGACTACTTTGCTAGCCTCTCTAAGTTTTTCCAAATATATATGCCTGTCTTCCTCTCTCTGTGATCTCTTGTATTTCATGAAGGCCTCCCTCTTTCTTCACTATTTCAGCTACTTCTTTCGAAAACCATAGTGGTCTCCTTTTCCTTTATTTACCATTTCAACAAAAAGGAGATATTTTAAGGGCAACCAATCTTTCAGTTTTGCCCACTGTGTTTCCACATCACCCAGCTGTTTCCACCCCGCTAACGACTCCCTGAGGTATTTGCCCATCTTGGCAGAGTTAGTTCTCCTGAAGTCTAAGACCCTCGCTTTTGAATGAATTTTAGCAGCCTAAGCCCTAATACTGAACCACACCATCTGGTGATCACTGGATGTAAAATGATCTCCCATTATAACATCAGAAACACTTTCACCATTGCTAAGCAGCAAGTCCAGTAAGGCCCCTTCACATGTGGGTTCTGTTACCAGTTGCCTGAATAGTTCTCCCTGTGGAGAACCCAGGATCTCCTTACTTCTAGATGATACTGCAGCAGTTATGTGCCGAACAATATCTGGCATATTGAAATCCCCTATCAGTAACACTTCCCCTTTCCTGGCAATGCTGCGTATGTCTTCAATTAACTCTCCGTCCACCTCTGCCTACTACGAGGGTGGTCTTGTATATCACGCCAATGCAGATTTTTCTTTCCCTCTTTTTAATTTAACCCAGTGTCTCCTCTCCCCCTTTTAAGCTCTGTAGTTCCAAAGCTTTAATATTTTTTTACATACAGTGCTACTCCGCCGCCTCTTCTTTCTACCCTGTCCTTTGAATAAAGTATAGCCTGGTATAGTTACATCCCAGTCATGGTTTTCTGTGAACCATGTTTCTGTAAATGCCACTAAATCCAAGTTAGTCTCTCCCATTAAAGCTTCATCATCTGGGATCTTATTTCCCATGCTATGGGTATTTAAACACACCGCTTTTTTTCATATGTTGTTCCTTTTACCCATTTAATGCTTCACTTACCTGGGGGCTTTCTTCACCCATCCCCAACTAATCTAGTTTAAAGCCCTCTTCAGTAGATTAGCCAGTATACTAGTGAAGACACGTCAACCTTTCTTGGACAGATGGACACCTTCTCTGCTCTGCAACCCTTGGTACAACATCCCATGGGTCCAGGAAACCAAAATACTCTCAATGACACCATCCACGCAGCTATGCCTTCATCTCCAAGATGCGAGCCTCTCTGCCTTGGCCTTTACCCTCAACAGGAAGGATTGAAGAGACCACCACCTGCACCCTTATCTGTTTCACCTCTGTCCCAGAGCCATCAAGTCACTTGATATGCTCAGAGGGATACCTGGCAGTATCATTTGTGCAGACATGGATTAGCAACATTGGGTAATAGTCAGTGGGCTTGATGAGTCTCGGCAAACTCTCCGTAACATCTCGGATTTTGGCACCTGGCAGACAGCATACCTCTCTGGACATCAAGTCTCATCGGCAGATGGACGTCTTAGTGCCCCTCAGAAGAGAGTCACCAAACACCACTACCCTTTGCTTCCTTGTGGTCACTGATTCTGCAACTTTGGGGTGCTCAAGTTCTGGTTCTTCCCCTTCCAGGGATGCTTTCACCAACTCCACTTCCAGAGCTGCATAATGGTTCTTCAATTCAAGGGTTGGAGAAGTTGGATTGGTGATTCTGCAGGCCCTGGTGACTTGTGTCCAACCTTCATCATTCTGTAGGCTCCCATCTTCTTCTCTGCTGGAGAGTTTTGATGTTGCAAGAAGCATCTCATCAATGTACTTATCACTGTCCTGAATACTCCTCAGCCTTGCCACCTTCCCTCCGAGTTCCTCCACTTGTTTCCTGAGAGCTTCAGCATGCAGGCATCCTGCACATGGAACCGGTCCTTCAACTGGCATTGGGACCTCTGGACAGAGGCAGAAGCTGTAATGGGGGCAACAGCTTTGGTGATACCATTTTTCCCCAGCCATTGTTCAGTTGGTGGAGCTTAGGTATGTGCCTTTTCTCTTTTTTTTTTTTTGGAGACTAAAAGCAAAAAGAAATCCACAAAGAAATAAATGCCCTAACTAGCCTAAGCTAAACTAGGCCTCCCTTAGTTGTTCCTTCAGCGAGTCCAGCACCCTGGCTCACCACCACCTCCAGCTGCTTTGAGACTGAGCACACTGGAGCTGGTGGGCGGTTCCTGCTGTATTAGAACCAAGATCATCAAATGATGACATGCTGAGTCTCCAGGTTGCTGGAAGAGATGCACTACTCAGAGGTGGGGGACTGGACGGGGGGGGGGGGGGTGATAAGGAACTGGAATCATGGTGCGCTTACATAGACACTGAAGGAGAACTTCTGCACTTTTTATATAAATACTATCAAAAACCAAGAGCCACAGAGAAGACCAGGGAATAACAACGGACACATATATTAGTTTCAATGTGCAACCCTTTTCACCGTTAACTCTAAATGGAATGGAGAGCAGAAGTAGCCTAGTGGTTAAAGCAATGGCCTCTGACCAACGATCAGGGTTTGAATCCCACTGGCCTTGGGCAGGTCACTTAACCCTCCATTGTCTCAGATACAAATTTAGATTGTAAGCCCTCCAGGGACAAGAAAATACCTACTGTACCTGACTAACTCACCTTGAACCACTTGGATGTACTGGAAAGGTGTGAGCTTAATAAATAAATCCAGAAACTTCCGATACAACAGCACTCATCTCCTGAAGCAAGGCAGGGATCCTGCAAATAAACTATTGTCTCATCTGTGTACAAAGAACTTGTGTGCACCACTTCCCCTTAAATTACAGGGCTAATCCTCTCACTGTCCATAATTCTGCAGGCCAGGGGCTCCACTGTAAGCACAAATAGCAAGGGTGACATGCAGCAATAGAAAACTGTGCCGACATACAGCTTTGTACTACTGTATTTGCCATATGCTTGTTGCACAATGTTGTAATCCAATACACATATTGGCTCCTATAGAAAGATGGTTCAACAGAGTGAAAAGATAGGGCCACTCAAATCTTGTCAAAGGCTCTTTATTGTGTGTCTAGCATCACACAAAGTGCAGGCTCTCCCTTGCTCTTCATCACTTGTATTATATTTACTACCCTACATACATTATCAGAAAACTTCTCTGTACAAACCCTGTCCAATCAAGGTTAACTCTTAGGGATTAGATTCTCTTCCTGCTGACATCTTAGCCAAGATTTTCATATTGAAGTTTAATAGTGCAATAGGCCTATAACTACCACAGGGGGCTGTGGCCTTACCATCATTATGAATTAATACAAGCTTAGCTTTATACATTGGCCCCAGGATGACGCAATATCAGCACATCATTAAAGATCCATACACTACCCAAGATAGTGGTTCATTCATAACCTTATCATCCTCACCCACAGCTTTATCCAAAGCCAAGCTTTTGATAGTATGTCTAACCTTCAAGCCCGCTGCAAACCTATTCAGCATTTACTACTCTGATTATTAGTTTAGGTCTTGTGACATCCTGCAGATATGCCAGGATCCTGTCTGAGATCTGTGGGAGCTCAGAATTAAATAATAAATTGTTTAGTCTAAAGTGCCACCCGCTTGTATTATCACAACTATTGGGTTTTGCATAACGTTTTCTAAATGATTCACAAATATCTTTCTTGCTTCTAGACAATTTCCCTTCCTCATAAAGAGTAGTTACTCACCTGTAACAGGTGTTCTCCAGAAGCAGCAGGAATCAGTCCTCACATATGGGTGTCATTGGCGCCGATGAAGCCCCAGCGGAGCATGTCCCCAGCTTTCCATGAAAGCCTTTGGGAATGCTGGCACGCATGCACGGTTCCCTTCCCGCCTAAAGGTGCCATCTTACCTCAGTCAAATGACATAGCTAAGAAGAGCACACAAAAATGCAAAAACACAAACTATGTACAACTGCAACTCCAAGGGGAGGAGGGAGGGTTGTGAGGACTGATTTCTGCTGCTCCTGGAGAACACCTGTTACAGGTGAGTAACTACTCTTTCTCCAGGACCAAGCAGGAAGTCAGTCCTCACATATGGGTGACTCCCTAGCTCTGGGCTACCGAGTAACCCAGGCTGAACAAGAGAACTCCCTCTAGTCCCAGCAGCAAAGAAAGGCTTTTCAAGGACACAACCTCCACCGGTAGCCCAACAGAGGGCAGGAGTTGCCTAAACCTCAAAGAGATTCCGGAGTACTGCTTGGCCAAAAGCACTGTCCCTACGGGACTCCCTTTCCAGACAGTAGTGGGCTGGAAACGTCTGGCTTGAAGACCAAGTTGCAGCCCTGCAGATGTCTACCAAGGGCACAGAGTGGAGATGAGCCACTGAGGCAGTCATTGCCCTGACACGATGGGCCGTGACCCTACCCTGCAAAGGAAGGTCAGCCGCCTTGTAAGCCCAGGTGATACAGTCAGTCACCCAGATAGACAAGGTACGCTTGGACACAGCTAACCCCAACTTATTGGGGTCAAAGGATACGAAGAGCTGAGTAGCCCTTCTATGCCCCTGCGTACGGTCAAAGTAGAAGGATAAGGCCCTCCTACAGTCCAGGGTATGCAGGACTGCTTCAGCCTGGCTTGCATGAGGCCTAGGGAAGAATGTTGGAAGAACCACCTCCTGATTGAGGTGGAAAGAGGAGACAACCTTAGGGAGGAACTTGTGATGAGTCCTGAGGACTACCCTGGTTCCCATAAATCCTGGTGTAAGGCCTATCACAGACCAGGGCCTGAAGCTCACTCACTCGCCTAGCCGAGGTAAGGGCTATCAGGAAGAGTGTCTGCCAGGAGAGGAAGCGCAGTGGACAAGTAGCCATCGGCTCAAAGGGTGGGCGAGTCAGTTGCTGCAAAATCACATTCAGCTCCCACTCAGGAGCAGGAGGACGGATGGGGGGCTTGAACTAAAGCAAGCCCCTGAGAAAGCGGGATGCCAAGGGGTGACCTGACAAAGAATGTCCCTCCACCAGTGAGTGGTGAGCTGCTAAAGCTGAGAGGTGGACCCGAACAGAATTGGACTTAAGTCCTTGATTTGATAAGTGCAGTAAGTACTAAAGCACTACTGGCACAGTACAGGAGAAAGGATCCTCTGTACGCAGCTGACACCACACAGAAAACCTCTTCCATTTGAGAGCATAGGCTTTCCTAGTGGACTGTTTTCTAGAGGCTAGGACAACCTCAACTTCCTGAGGCAGGCCCCAGGGAGCCAAGACTACCCGTGCAGCCTCCAGGCCATCAAATTGAGTGTCTTGAGATTGGGGTGTAGTAAGGAACCCTGCTCCTGAGAGAGGAGGTCGGGTTGCAACCCCAGAGGCAGTGGGGGATCCACCGCCAGATGAAGCAGAAGAGGAAACCAAGGCTGTCTCGGCCATCTGGGAGCTACCAGCAGGACCGAGGCCTTGTCCCGAAGAATCTTGAACAGAGTTCGGGCCACCAAAGGCGTGGGAGGAAACACATACAGGAGGCCCTGAGACCAGGACATCAGAAAAGCATCTGGTGCGATCCTCAAAGGATGTGGTTGCCTGGAGAAGAACTTAGGTAGCTGCTTGTTTAGTGGACTGGCAAAGAGATCTATCCAAGGGAGACCTCACTTCAGGAAGATCTTTTGAACCACCAAGGGATGCAGCTGCCACTCGTGGGGCTGCAGAATCCTGCTCAACCGGTCTGCCAGGCAGTTCTCCTGGCCTGGGAGGTACACCACCTTGAGAAGCATGTGGTGCTTCAGGGCAAAGTAACAAAGGTCCTGAGTCTCTCGACAAAGGATCTGGGACCCAGTGCCGCCCTGCTTGTTCACATAAAACATGGTCACCTGGTTGTCTGTTTGAATCAAGACTGAGTGGTGAGCCAGGGCTGGAGAAAACAGAGCCAAGCGGATAGCTCAAAGTTCCAGCAGATTGATCTGTTGGGCTGCCTCCCAGGGAGACCAGAGGCCTTGGGTGCACTTGTCCAGACAATAAGCACCCCAGCCCTTCAGAGAGGCGTCGGTGGTGAGGACCACTGAGTATTCTGGCATTTGGAAGGGCATGCCTTTGAGTAGATTGGGTGGATGTAGCCACCAGCTGAGGGAGGCCAAAAGGGGTTTGGACACCTTTATCTTGTCTCATAAGTGGCCTATGGCTTGAGACCACTGAGTCCGAAGGCACCACTGTGCAGGCCTCATATGGAGCCTGGCATTGGGAGGACACATGTACTGTCGAAGTCATGTGACCCAGAAGCCTGAGGCAGAGTCTGGCGGAGACCAGGGACTTGTTCAGAAACTGCTTTGCCACGTCCATCAGCCTTTGATCCCTGTCTTCTGGCAAGAATGCCTTTGCCAGTTGAGAATCCAACCTTGCCCCTATGAACTGCAAGTTCTGGGATGGGAGCAAAGTGGACTTTGCGAAGTTTATGACAAAGCCCACCTTTTGAAGCAGAGCAATGGTGTTGAAGGTGGCTTGTCTGGCCTCCAGGGACGTCTGACCCCTGATGAGCCAGTTGTCCAGATAGGGAAAGACAAAGATGCCTTAATTTCTTAGGTAGGCCACAACCACTGCCAGGCACTTGGTAAAGACCCTGGGAGCGGAGGATCGGCCAAAAGGTAGTACTCTGTACTGATAATGGTTTCCTCCCACAATGAACCTGAGGTACTTTCTGTGGTCTGGATGAATGAGGATGTGAGTGTACGCATCCTTTAGATCTAAGGAACATAGCCAATCTCCCTGCTGGAGGTAGGGCAGAAGTGTTCCAAGAGTAAGCATCTTGAACTTCTCTTTCTCTAGGAACTTGTTGAGGTTTCTGAGGTCCAGAATGGGTCGAAGGCCACCGGTTCGTTTGGGTATCAGGAAATACCTGGAGTAGAATCAGTGACTTTGCAAGTGGGGAGGCACAGGCTCCACCGTCCTGTCCACCAACAGACCATGAAGCTCTTTTAGAAGGAGGTCTGTGTACAGGGGAGGCCTTGGAGGCTCCCCTGGAAAATATGGTGGTGGCAGTTTGTGAAAATGGAGGGCATAGCCATTGTGGACTATGTCCAGCACCCAACTGTCCCCGGGGATAAGGGGCCACTGGTGGGCAAACAGGGCAAGGTGACCTCTTGTGCAGGGTGGGGAGAGCAGTGGAGGAGAGGCTACGCTCAAGGAGTCAAAAACCCCCACCCTGCTGAGTTGGAGCAGGGGCCTGAGGCTTGGGGGTCCTCTGCCTACGGGGCCCATTACCCTGGCCCTTGGCTTGCTGACCCTGGGGGCAGCTTGGGCAGCCTGATACTGAGGGTACTGTTTGTAGGCAGTGCTCTTCCTCGGGTAAAAGGACTTTTTACCCGAGCCCTTCTTCTTATGTGAAGGGGCAGAGGTCTTCGACAGCCTTGTCCTGGTAAGGTGCTCTGTCTCAAGCTGAGCGGCCTTCTCGGTCACGGGTTTGCCAAAAAGGTTCTCACCTCGGCAGGGGACATCGACCAACTTGTCCTGAACCCATGGCTCAAGGTCCGATGACTGCAGCCACGCCTGGCGTCGAGCCGCGATGCCGGCAGCCGCTACTCGGGCCGAAGCCTCGAAGCCATCGTAGGCGGCGCGGGAAATGAACTTCGAGCGTTCCCGAATCCCCGAGGACAAGGTCTGAAATCTCTGCAAGGGTTCCCCGGAGAGACCAGCAGAGAAGCCGGCCAGTTCTTTGGCCAGGTCCCGCAAGTACATGCCCATGTACAGCTGGTAAGACTGGACACGGCAAGCAAGCATCGACCCCTGGAAGCACTTCCTACCGACGCCATCGAGGTTGCGGGCCTCCCTGCCGGGGGGCACCGCAGAGTGCATCTTCTGGCTCTTCAGACGATGCATGGCCGATTCCACAACCATGGAATGGTGTGGTAGCTGTGCTTTCTGGAAACCAGGGCTTTTGCAGAGTCGATAAATGGAATCAACTCGCTTACGTAGAACCAGCGCCGAGGCCGGGGCTCCCACATTCGGAAGAGGAGCCGTTCCAGCATCAGAGGAACCGGGACAGTAAAGGCCTCCTTCGGAGGAGAGTCGTACAGTAGAGCATCGAGCTCCTCGGCTCGAGGCTCTTCCTCGGGATAGGCAGGCATAGCCAAGGCAGCGGCCATATTCCGGACGAACTCCGAGAATCTAGTGTCCTCCAGAGGAGATCTACTCCGGGGATCAGACTGCGGTGAGTCCGACGGGACGCACCGAGTCTTAAAAGTATCGGGAGACTCCTCGTCCTCTGTCTCCCAGGCGGACTCGCCCGAGGAGGAGTCAGGGTCCGACCCCGCGGGGCCCCGAGGCACCCGCCCCGACGCCGGGGGCACCGGCGTCGACACCCTTGGTCCTGAACGGGAGGTCGAGGGAGAGCTCGACAGAGGACGACTTCGAGCCACCAGGGTCTCGAGTATCGGCTCGGTCTCCGGGGTTGACTTCGAAGTCGACGTCCCGGTGGTCGGGGAAGATGCACCAGACAGGCTGGCCATCAGTGCCCGCTGCTGCTCCATGATGGCAGACAGTCTGCACTCCAAGGCTGTCATCCTGAGACTCAGCTCGGGAGACGCAGCAGCCACCGACTCGGGCCCCGGCGGTGCCGGGCCCGATGTCGGCTCTCTGGGAAGAGAGTCCACGAGGACTACGGGGCTTACATGTCCAGAAGACTCCGGCTCCACGCGAGGAACTTTGGCAGGCTTCTCTTGGTCCACGGGCCTGGGAAGGCGGTCGGGGGTCTTAGACCTGGCCCTCGAGGGACCAGGGACCTCCTCTGAAGCCACCCTCGCGAGCTGCTTCTTCCTCTTACGTTCCCGGTCGGGGGACCCCCCTGTCCGAGGAGCTTCGACGGCACTCGGGATCGGAATCGACTCTTTAGTGCCTTGGAAGACATCTTCCCACATGGCCCACACGACTTTGGGTCGTGGTCAGGGCCGAGGCACCGAAGGCAGCAGTCGTGTGTGTCGGTGAGAGACATAATTTTCTTACACCGATCACACTTTTTGAAACCACTGGAAGCAATCGGGGAAAAAATAGCCCCAGCGAGGTCAAAAGGCCGGCCTTCCAGTGAAAAATGAAAAAAGGGCACGAACGCCAGCCACGAAGGGCAAAAGCCAAAAAATGAAGAAAACGGGCTCGATACCGGTGTACCGAACCCAGCGGGAGGGGAACCGGCGAACCGGAGAAAAAATAGCGAAAATCGCCCAAGAAAAAAAATCACTTTTATCCGGGAGAACAGGACACACGTCCGATGGGCTTCTCGGAAAAAAAGAGACTGAGGTAAGATGGCACCTTTAGGCTGGAAGGGAACCGCGCTTGCGTGCCAGCATTCCCAAAGGCTTTCATGGAAAGCTGGGGAAATGCTCCGCTGGGGCTTCATCGGCGCCGATGACACCCATATGTGAGGACTGACTTCCTGCTTGGTCCTGGAGAAACTTCCTTAACACATCAGGAGCTCCATTTTTCCCTTTGCTGCCAGTTGAGTAACTTACTGGCTTGAAGGTACATTTAACAAATGATGTATAAGTGCAATTTTGGACATCCAAGCCAGAATGTCTGAAGGGAAAAAAAAAAAAAAAAAAATAGAATCAGGCACATCCAAGTTCAGGCATGATTTCACAAACGTGGAGGCGCCTGATATGGGCATCTGTGAGGCAGTCTACATATACATCCCCAGAATAGTATTTGAGACTGGGGATGTCTAATAGCCTAATGTTTAGAGTAGTGGGCAAAGACTAGGGAAGCCAGGATTCAAATCTCACTGCTGCTCCTTGTGATCTTGGGCAACTCACTTAATCCTTCATCTTCTCTACACCCTCTGGATGTTTTACAGCCAAAACAAGCACTTTCCTGATGTATACTGGTGCCTAGAGCAGTTCTAAACTTGGATGGGGTCGCAGATGTTTCTGAAATCGAGCAGGGACATCTAATAGTAATTACACTTACCTGGTAATTGTAGTTCCTTGAGAGACGACAGCTTAGTCCTCGACGTATGGGTAGTGCACCTCCTCCTGCAGCATGAAGACTGGACCAATCAGATTTCAGCTCCACTGGAATAAGCACACCCTGCAACTCAGGAACTCCAGTGAACTACTGACAAAGCAAACTCAAACACATAGCTAACCTTTAGTAAAACTGCTCTCATAGGAAATATATTCCGCCACCTAACTGGGTTTTTTTTTTTTTTTTTTTTTTAAATCAACTGGTGGCGTAGGCCACATACTAAAAATTATAACCAACCGGAACGGAAAGTCCCGCTCCTGCCACAGCGAAAAACTTAGAGAGAAAAGAAAGTAACATGAAACGCACTCACCTGGAAAAATCGTCTTCTTCATCCAAGGCGTGCCGTGCGAAAAGAAACCAGGGAGAGGCAGGAGGACTAAGCTGTCGTCTCTCAAGGAACTACAATTACCAGGTAAGTGTAATTACTATTTCCTTATCGTTCCTCCAGCTTAGTCCTCGACGTATGGGATGTATCAAAGCAGCCTAACGGGTGGGATTGTGCCAGCCGGCACGCAGAACCGCAGCACCAAAGCCAGCATCGCTCGCCGCCAAAACATCAAGACGATAATGTTTACTGAAAGTGTGCAAAGACGACCACGTGGCCGCTTTACAAATATCTACCGGGGAAACCAGACTGAATTCCGCCCAGGATGTCGCTTGTGCTCTCGTAGAGTGAGCCCGCAGTCCCGGCGGCGGAGACCGACCGTGCAATATGTAAGCCGAACCAATCGCCTCTTTAATCCATCTGGCAATAGAAGCCTTCGCTGCCGCTTCCCCTTTACGAGGACCACCAAACAGCACAAACAAGTGGTCTGATTTACGAAAATCATTTGTAACTCGTAAATAACGGCGGAGAACTCTTTTGAGGTCCAACCGACTCAAACCACGATCAGAAGCATGCCCTTCGGACTCCGAAAAAACCGGAAGAGAAACAACCTGATTCAAGTGAAAAGGAGAAGTCACCTTTGGCAAGAAAGATGGCACAGGCCGCAGAACCACTTTGTTAGGCGAGAAAGACAGAAAAGGCTCCCTGCAAGAAAGAGCCTGGAGTTCGGAAATACGGCGTGCGGAACATATAGCCACTAGGAACACCGTTTGAAGAGTCAAATCCTTTACCGAACTACCAGAGAGCGGCTCAAAAGGAGCTGCACTTAGGGCACGTAGCACTAAATTAAGATCCCACGCGGGAACCGATACTCTACGGGCTGGCCGTAACCTAGACACAGCACGCAAAAAACGAACTACATCCGGATGCGCCCCTAAAGCCACGCCCTGCACTTTACCGCGATAACAAGACAGAGCCGCCAATTGGACTCGCAAAGAGCTGGCGGCTAGACCCTTAGTAAAACCGTCTTGCAAAAAATCCAGAATTATCGGCAGAGAGGCCGTAGCCGCTCTGATCTGGTGTCTGGAACACCAGTCCTCAAAAATACGCCAAACTCGAACATAGGCCAGCGAAGTGGATCGCTTTCGCGCCTGCAAGAGGGTCGCTACCACTGAGCGGGAGTAACCGCGTTTTCTTAGCCGAGCCCTTTCAATAGCCAAGCCGTAAGAGAGAATCTCTCCACTTGGGGCATGCGAAGTGGACCCTGACACAACAGGTCCGGTAATAAGGGAAGTTTCCAGGGAGGACCGTCGATCAGCCTCATCAGATCGGCATACCAAGGACGACGCGGCCAATCCGGCGCGATTAAGAGCACCCGACCCCGGAGGGCTTCGATACGTTGAATAACGCGCCCCAACAGTGGCCATGGAGGGAATACATAAAGCAGACCCGTGGAAGGCCACACCTGCAACAGAGCATCCAGACCTTCGGACATCGGCTCTCTTCGCCGACTGTAGAATCGAGCCGCTTTTGCTGAGCGGCACGTGGCCATCAGGTCCATGAGTGGTTGGCCCCAACGCAGCACCAGCTGCGCGAACACCCGGGGATGTAGCTCCCATTCTCCGGGATCCACCTGAACTCTGCTGAGGAAGTCCGCCGTCACATTGTCTTTTCCGGCGATATGTGCTGCGGAGATGGCTGACAGGCGAGGCTCTACCCATTCGAACAACGTCCGAGCCTCCGCCGCGAGGCCGACACTTCCGGTTCCCCCTTGCCGGTTGATGTAGGCCACGGCCGTTGCATTGTCTGAGAGCACCCGAATCGCTCGAGCCGATATCCGAGTCTCGAAGCCCTGCAATGCCAAGCGAATGGCTCGAAGCTCCAACCGGTTGATCGACCAGGCGCTCTCTTCTGGGGACCAAAGACCCTGGACGAACTGGCCCTCGCAGTGAGCACCCCAGCCCGTCAGACAGGCGTCCGTTAATAGCGGAATCCAGTTCGGCTGCTCCAATGGCATCCCCACTCGCAGAGTGAGCGGATTCAACCACCAGGAGAGATCCCTTCGAACCGACATCGGGCAAGGCAGACGCCTGTTTAGCGGATCGGACTGGTTGGACCAGCGGCGGAGTAAGGCTTGCTGGAGGGACCGCATGTGAAACCGCGCCCAAGGAACCACCTCCAGAGAGGATGCCATCGTCCCCAACAACTGCAGGTATCGCCACGCCGACGGGGCTGGAGACTCTCGAAACTTTCGCACCAGAGACTGAAGAGTCAAAATCCTGCGTTCGGGTAGAGAAACCAACCCCTGGCAAGTCTCGAATTGCACCCCTAAATATTCGAGAAGCTGTGTTGGAACCACCTGGCTCTTGAGTGGGTTGATCACCCAGCCGAGAGACTGTAAGAGAGTGATGACCTTTTCTGTCGCTGCCAAGCTCTCTGCGCGCGATTTCCCGCGAATCAACCAGTCGTCCAGATAGGGATGAACCAGCACCCCGTCCTTGCGGAGAGCCGCGGCAACTACCACCATGATCTTGGTGAATACGCGAGGTGCGGTCGCTAGACCGAATGGTAAAGCCTGAAACTGGAAATGCCCCCACGGAAGCGCAAAGCGCAGATACCTCTGCTGGTCTTCTCGAATAGGGATATGGAGATAAGCCTCCGTGAGGTCGAGGGACGTAAGAAATTCGCCTCGACGAACGGCTACTATGACAGACCGTAGCGTTTCCATCCGAAAGTGAGGGACTCTTAGACAACGATTCACTCCTTTGAGATCCAATATGGGTCGCAGATCGCCTCCCTTCTTTGGCACCACGAAATAAATGGAATACCTTCCCAGACCATATTCCGCTGGTGGAACTGGAATGACCGCCCCCAGTTGAAGAAGCCGATCGAGCGTTTGGCGCACCTGCAAGGTCTTCTGAACCCCTCGACAGGGAGACGCTACAAAGGAGTCGAGCACTGGACGGGCCAAATCGAGAACATACCCGTCTTTGATAATGTCTAGTACCCACCGATCGGAAGTAATTTGGATCCAAGCGGAGAGAAAATGTCGAAGGCGTCCTCCGATCATCGGCCGCTCCACCTGGACCCGCTGTCTTTCATTGGGGTTTGCGGGGGCCCGGGGCACCTCCCGCCGTGAACCCTCGACTGGCTCCACGAAATCCGCGAAAACTGGACACCCGGGAACTATATCTACCCCGCTGGGCGCTGGCGTAACGGGGTGACCGGAACCTACGAAAGTCCCGAAATTGTCCCCTAGTGACCGGAATGGATCTACCCCGCTTGGGCCGATCTTCTGGTAAGCGACCGCCTTTGGATTCACCTAGATCTTTGACCAACTTATCCAAATCCTCACCAAAGAGTAGTTTACCCTTAAAAGGTAACTTGCCCAACCGTGACTTAGAGGAACCATCGGCCGCCCAATTTTTTAGCCAAAGAGCTCTACGAGAAGCCACTACCGAAGCCATGCTATTGGAGAGAGCTCTGATGAGATCGTACTGTACATCCGCCAAATAAGACGTACCAGACTCCAAGCGGTGAAGTTCCGTCAGCGTATCAGTGTCTAAGGATGGAGAACGCTGAAATCGCTGAACCCACCGCAAACAGGCACGGGCTACCCAAGCCCCACAAACCGAAGCCTGTAACGCAATCGCATCCGCCTCAAAGGCCTGCTTCAACAGACCATCCATCTTCCTGTCCTGCGGCTCCCTCAAAGCCGCACTCCCTTCAACAGGAATGGTGGTCTTCTTCGTCACCGCCGACACGGCTGCGTCGACCTTGGGAGATCGAAAACGGTCCAAATCCGTTTCTGCCATAGGATAAAGACGACGCATGATCTTAACTCCCTTGAGACCAGTCTCAGGAGTGTCCCACTCGGTCTGAATCATCTGGTCAATAACTTTATGAAGTGGAAAAACCACTTGAGTCTGACGAACAGCTTGAATGATGGGATCTACGCCGTCCGGCTCTTCCGCCTTAGGCGCAGAAGACAAGCCTAACGTCTGAAGCGCTTCCGAAACAAGAGCTGGAAGCTCCTCACGCCGGAAAACCCGAATAATCCTCGCTTGATCCTCCGGCTCCGGAAGCTCTCCTTCCTCCAAGCCGTCTACATCTCCCTCCGGATCGAACTCGGGATCATCCCCCTCAGGCCAGTCCGCCTCCACAGAACCAGGGTCGTGCAACCGCGGCCGCTTCGGCGCTCTGATGTCGGACAATGGAGGCTCTCCAAGAGGGGACTGGAGGGATAGTCCCTGCGGTGGTAGAGGCGCCCCTCCCATAACCTGGCGCCTTCGACAGAACGCCTGATGCAGAAGCAATACAAAATCTGCAGAAAAATCCTCCAAGGGCAACGACTCCCCCAGAGCTAGTTGCGCCCCGGGCGTCGAGGTACTGTTAGGAGCAAGCCCCGAGGGACCCTCTAGCGGTGATTCTAAATCTCCTGATGCGGCACCAGACTGCGCCGATGCAGGCAAAGAATGCTCCAGGCGCTGTTCCATGCTGCGAGACAGTGAGGCGCAGCGAGGGCACACGCCGGTCTCTGCGTCGGCACCCCGCCGAGATCCACAAATGAGGCAAAGAGAACCCGTGGACATGGGGAGTTTAGCGTGTTTAAAACGCCAGCCAACCGCAGCCAAAAAAGATAGGGGAACCAACAGCACACTGACCCAGAGGAACCAAGCGGGAACTGGGCAGTGTGCAATAAAGGAAAGCGGTGCAGGTCAAGAGAAAAGGTCTGACCAGCAAGTGAGGAAAGGAGGCTATGCCTGCTTTCCCTCAGAGGCATACATATCTTCCCTTTGTGTCTTTATTTTATTTATTTATTTATTTATTTTCAGAAAGCCTAAGAATAAAAGCAAATGCAATTAAAAAAGAACCTCCCTCAGACAGCTGCCACGGAGAAAATCAGCGAGGGAATGAGACACCAAAGGCAAAATAAAGCAAATAACAATAAAAGAAAGTCACTGAAATCAAATTCGAATGAAAGGAAAATAAAGGAAAATAAAGGAAATCAAAAATCTACCGCGGGGCAACTGAAAGAAAAAAAACCGCGGACCGAGAAAAAATGGCCGCGGCCGACCCGCAAGCGTTTTGGCGGGCTTTTGCAGCCTCACGGTGAAGGGAAGGGCCCGAGGAAAATAAGCCCGTTGCTGCCGCGAAAACGGGAGCCCCCCCGGGGACGCTTCCCCCCTTGAATATCTGCGACTGTCCTGAACAGCTGAGGGAGGGAGTGAACGCGGCTCAAAAGCCGGCCAGCTTCCCCTCAGCTGCAATCACTCACCGGCACACACGCAGCTGTCTTCAGTCTCTGGAGACGAGCTGCAGCTCAGCCTTCGTTGGAGCTCTGCCCCGAAGAGCCTTGGGGCAGAGATCCACTTTCCCCAAAGTCAAAAAGCACACAGAGAGTCGTCAAGGTCTGAGCAGGAGAAGGAGCTTCCTCCGGTTTCCTCCCCCCGCCCCCACTGAGTGCCGAGAATCACAGTGAAAATTTAAAGGGACAGCGTATTAAATAAGAAAAAAGGTAAAGAAGCCCTAAAAGGACCTAAATAAAGGTTAGCTATAGGCAAAGAATACTATCTAAATAACTAGTGAGCCCAGCTACGCTCACTAACGTCCTCCTGCTGCATGAAGACTGGACACACTGGAGTTCCTGAGTTGCAGGGTGTGCTTATTCCAGTGGAGCTGAAATCTGATTGGTCCAGTCTTCATGCTGCAGGAGGAGGTGCACTACCCATACGTCGAGGACTAAGCTGGAGGAACGATAAGGAACGTCCATTGCACCTCCCCAAACATGCATCTGCAATGTCCCCAGCCCACTTGGATGTCCCAGCACAGATGAAGTCTTTAAAAACCATTTGTAAAATGGCTCCGGGGATGTCTCCATGATTTGGTCGTCTGCATGCATGTTTTCGGACATCCAAATCGTAACTAAGGCTTTTAAAATGACTGCCTTGATCTTTGTAGCCTAATGTTTCTCTTTGTTAACCTGAGCTGCTATTCCACTTTTTCTGACTGAATATCAGTTTTTTCCCAAAAGTGTAACATTCTCTTATATGCTCTCTTGCTCCCAGTGTGTTGCTGGATTTTTTTGTAAAGAGCTTAACGTCCACACAGGGATCACAACTCTGCCTCCTTGGCTTTATTATTTCTAGCACAGATTTGAATTCACTTACTCCTTATTCACAGCATCCCACGACAGGTTTGGGTGAATATTCTGATAATACAAAATAGAGCTTTGGATTGGTTCTGATCTTACCTAACAGGATGCCTGCAAAAGGTAAAAATAGGGTCACATTCAGACACATATAATCAAACACAAGGTGTCCCACAGGGATTAGCATTATCCTTTCTTCTATTCAATATCTACACTCAGCCTATATGCTCTCTAATACAATCCTTTGACATACATTACCACATTTACACAGACGATATACTATATGTGCCCTTCTCCACTGATAAACCCAACTACACTAAATTGAAAGATTGCTTCAATGCAGTCAATGGCTCTCTAAGCACAATCTTATGATTAACTGCAAAAAGACCGAAGTACTGTTCATAACCAAAGACTGACCAATGTCATAAAGAAAATTTTTTTTTAAAACTCACATGAGGTCATTGATGTGATACAACACAAGTGCTGCCATTAGGTGCAAACCTTGAAGCAGCAGTGTTATTTTAAACTGAGACCTCGTTAGTTTTGATTCTATACACAGTGAATGGTGAGCATGCAATCCCACACGACCACCACTAAAGCAGTATACCACAAGATAAGAATGCTCCATCCTCTACATCTACTCCTTGACGCCAGTCACTACTGCTCTGTGTTCCAGGCTCTGATCTTCCCACATTTTGACTACTGCAATATCATCTACCAAGGGCTACCAAAATATATTTTGCAGCCACTTGCATTGGCCCAGAATACTGTTGCCTATGCCCTACATTAAGCCTCCAGATTGGAATACATCTCACTGATTTTAAGGCACCTATATTGGCTACCAATGGCGGCCCTCATAAAATATAAAGTACTACTTTTGATATTTGAAATAATACACAGCCTATCCACAGATTCTCTATCATCTATTATACACTTAACACCTGACAATAGAAAGAGAAGGCAAAGTATGTGTAACATGACTCTTGCAGCAAGAATAAAAAGTCAAACATCCTGTAACAGAGCATTTTCATTGTATTCACCAACTCTCTGGAATACTCTCCCAGATCTGATCTGAGTCAACTCTGCTCTCTCAAGCTTCCGCAGGACACTAAAAAACCATTTAGTCCAGCAAAACTATGAACACATACCATAGATGAGAAAGAACTGTTATTGACTAACGGCCTAACATCACTGTTAACCCTTTCGTCTCCATGTCCCCACCATAATAAATCTATCATGTTAAGTATTATCATTCAACCTTAAGTTATCCAAGTTAGCATGCCTGTTATATGCACATTACCTTACTGTTTTAATGCTATATGTAAACCATTCTGACTACAAAATAGAGCAGTATATAAAATGGGGGTGGAGCCTAAGATGGTGGCACCGTGGGAGATTCTCACTTGAGCTGCTCTGCATTTTACCTTCTGAAATTTTCCTATGGCTCCTAAGCAGAAAGGAAAGGGCCCTGTAAAAGTTTGAGAAAGCTGTTTAAACTGCTTAATAAGAAGTTTTCATGAATGCATAAATCTTTCATTATTCTCTTGTGCTGTGAAAATAGAAATGTTTCAATACTTGCATTCCTAGAGCCAGAGACGACCTTGCAGTAGAGAAGTATCCAAACCTAGAAACTGCACCTTTGTTAGAACAGTTTGGGAAGGGGGAGCAGGGAGCTAGGCCCAGGAGGGATCTCTGATTGGACAGGTGCAGGGGGCGTTGGAACCAATAGAAAGTCTGCATGTATCAAGCTGAAGAAAAGGTATAAATGAGTATGTCTCTGTAAGAATGTTGCTCAGTCCTTTTTTGAAGCTTTGACTAACTGAGCCATGTGCACAATAAATTGGCTTGGATCTTTGAACTGACTCCTGGTTTTATTTATTGCATGCTTATCAGCTCCTACATATTCTTGGTGCGTTGGCTGGAATGTGCGAGCGGGGGATGGTATGCAAGTGAATATACCACGACTTCTCGCCTCAAAGGTTTGGTCCGGTTGGAACCATATCTGTCCGACCGCAGGGGAATTCTCAGGCGCCGCCGGTCTTATTGTATCGGAGAGGGTTCCGCCTTGCCTCGGCGGGCCACTGGGTCCAGCTGGCCAACACCTCCGAACCCAAGGGGAGTCCAGGATCCAACCCAAGAACTGGTTTGGTATCGGGAACTGGATCCAGTGAGTAGATATTTTCTTGTTTAAAAGTCAGTGCAGCCTGGGGAAAAAGTCTTGCATAAGTATGCGCAAGAATGATTTGGTATAGACTAACTGGGAAAATCTCGCATGGGTATGCGCGAGACAGA
This sequence comes from Ichthyophis bannanicus, assembly GCA_033557465.1. NCBI lineage: Eukaryota > Metazoa > Chordata > Amphibia > Gymnophiona > Ichthyophiidae > Ichthyophis > Ichthyophis bannanicus. The sequence goes on along the minus strand of CM066032.1, from coordinate 1,854,876,168 downwards.
GCTTGATCACCTCTCATAAGGGCGGTCCTAGTAGAACCCGCATGAGTATGCGAGGGGGGGAAGCCATCGACCCTTCTTGTTTGAAATAGTCAGTCAGAAAACCTTGGGCACTTGAAAAATGATTTCTTGTGATGATACGATTGCTTGTGTGATTGAGAGGTCTTGAAAAACAGACCGAGCGAAAGTGGACTCCTGAGTAGCGCAGTTCCTGGCCAGGCGACTGCGCCCAGGTCGCGAAAAGGAGGAAGCGTTTGGTGTTTGTCTGTTCTTACTGTTTGTTGTTTGTTTCTGATTTTTGTTATCTGTTGAAACCGCGAGTTTCCCTTCTGGTATAGCACAGTTACTTACCTGTAACTGGGAACAGCAGGAATAAGTCTTCACATATGGGTATGTCGGCACCGACGGAGCCTGCGCGGGAACGCTCCCCAGCTTCCCAAAAAGGAAAGCTTTTGGGAGCATCCCACAGCGCCTGCGCGCTGCCTTCCCGCCTTTCCTAACCAGCTCTCCTCAGTTCGAGTTTAAAGCTGAGACAATAGAGAGAGAGAGGAAAGGAAAGATAGAGAAAGAGATACAACTCCTAGGGGAGGTGGGTGGGTTGTGAAGACTTATTCCTGCTGTTCCCAGAGATCACCTGTTACAGGTAAGTAACTGTGCTATCTCCAGGAACAAGCAGGAATGAGTCTTCACATATGGGGACTCCCTAGCTAAAATGCCTGGGAGATCCCCAAGGATATGAGACCCTGGGAAGGGTTCTACGTCCTCCTATGGATCTCAGGCATCCATCCAGGGAAGGAGGGTAGGAGTTGTTTAAGAATGGAACAGGTGTTTGAGGACAGCCTGACCAAACAAGGCATCCCGGCGGGAGTCCTTGTCCAAGCAGTAATGGGCTGTGAAGGTATGAACCGAGGCCCAGGTGGCTGCTCGACAGATCTGGTCGATGGACACAGAATTTAGATGAGCCATAGGTGTGGCCATGGCCCTCACATTATGAGCTGTGACATGGCTCTCCAGAGTAAGGTTCTTACTCTGGTAGGCGAAAGAAATACACTGAGTAATCCAATTGGACAGTGTCCTCTTAGAGACTGGAAGTCCCAAATGAGAAGGATCAAAAGCAACAAAAAGCTGGGAAGACTTTCTATGTTGCTGTGTCCTTTGTAAGTAAAAAGCAAGAGCTCTTTTACAATCCAGAGTATGAAGATTCTTCTCTGCACTGGATGCATGAGGAGCTGGAAAAAAGACAGGTAAATATACCTCTTGATTAAGATGAAAAGGTGAGACCACTTTAGGCATAAAGTGTGGATTTGTCCTAACGACTACCTTATCATGATGGAACCTTGTATAAGGTGGATTAGCCACTAATGCCTGCAGTTCACTGATGCGGCGAGCTGAAGTGACTGCAATGAGGGAAATAACCTTCCAGGAAAGAAATTCCAAGGAGGTAGTGGCTAAGGGTTCAAAAGGTGGCTTCATAAGCTGACCAAGAACCAAATTTAAGTCCCATGCCACCGGAGGAGGCCTAATGGGAGGTTTAGTTAAAGTTAGGCCTCTCATGAATCTTGCAATGAGAGGATGAGAGGAAATAGGTTGTCCATTGATGTGCTTAAGGGATGCTGCAATAGCACTCAAATGGACTCTGACTGAATTCGTCTTAAGTCCTGCATTGGAAAGATGCAGGAGATAGTCTAACAGAGAATTTAAAGGTAGTGCTAGAGGGTCAAGACCAATGTTCCCTCTAATTTTCTGTAGGCTGTGTGTGCATAAAATATCAGCTGTGCAGCTTTTGAAGGAAGGTTAAATTTTTGTGCGCCACATAACGACACTCAGAGTTATATACTTTAAAATTTGACTACAAGTTAGAATACAGTATGTACACCACATTGATTGCACTAGAAAATATTGTAGAACTTGTGAAAACCATAAATACACAACAACTTTTCAATTTTAAGAACGTCTGTGTTTTCTATCAGAATCAGAACCGTAATTTTTGTGCACTCTGTTGTAAAGTATGTGCGCTCACTCGGCGAGGTGTGTGCACGCACACACGCTCACAGCTTAGAGGGAACAGTGGTCAAGACCCTTTCAGCACACCAAATGGAAAATCTTTTCCATTTAAAAGCATAGGAACGCCTGGTGGAAGGTTTTCTGGAAGCATGGAGGATATCCTTCACTTGCTGAGAAAGATTCAAGCCTTGAAAGTCTAGGCCTTCAGTAACCAAGCTCTGAGGTGAAGGGACTTGGGGTTTGGGTGCCACAAAGTCCCTTCCTCCTGGGACAGAAGGTCTGGAGCAGCTCCCAAGTTCAGGGAGGGGGCTTGGGAGAGATGCAGAAGAGGAGGGTACCACACCTGGCGTGGCAAGCGTGGAGCTATGAGGATCATAAATCCTTGATCCCTCTGGAGTTTGAACAGAGTCTTGGGAATGAAGGGAATGGGTGGAAATGCATACAGGAAGCCCTGACCCCAATGAAGGAGGAAGGCATCCTTGGCCTGAACTCCCTGACACGGAATTCTGGAACAGAACCGGGGAAGTTTGGCATTCCACGGACTTGCAAAGAGGTCTATGTCTGGGGTTCCCCATTCTTGGAAGATTCTGAGTACCTGATCCATGTGCAGGGACCATTCGTGTGGAAGCAGAACTCGACTGAGTCTGTCTGCCCAAGAGTTTTGGATTCCTGGGAGGTATACTGCCAGGAGATGGATTTGATGCTCTCTGGCGAAGGCCCATAATCTTAAAGCTTCGTTGCAAAGCGACAGAGAGCCAGTTCCTCCTTGCTTATGTAAAACATGGCTACTTGATTGTCCGTATGAATGAGGACTGTCTTGTAGCTGAGGAAGGTATGAAAGACCTTGAGAGCTAGAAAAACTGCTCGAAGCTCCAAGTGGTTGATATGAAGAGAGGTCTCCTGTGGGGACCGAGTGCCTTGAGTAGAGAGGTCTTGTAGATGAGCTCCCCAACCTGTTTGGGAGGCATCTGTTGTGAGAGTTGCTTGGGGCAACAACTGTTGGAAGGGGGATCTCAGCAACAGATTTTGAGTGGACATCCACCATTGGAGAGACCAAAAGAGACGTTTGGAGGTTGCTATTTGGTCTGAGAGAGCTCCTGAAGCTTGAGTCCACTGGGTGGACAAAGTCCATTGAGCTGCTCTCATGTGTAGGCGAGCATAGGGTACCACATGCACTGTGGAAGCCATGTGGCCTAGCAGTTGCAGTATCTCCCGGGCAGTTAAGTGGCTCTTTGACTGAATCTGGGAGGCTAACTGCACTAGACGCTGGCAACGGGCCTGAGGAAGGTAGGCCCTTGCAGTAGTGGTATCCAACCAGGCCCCTATGAATTCTAGGGACTGAGTAGGGGTGAGCTGAGACTTTGGAAGGTTTACCACAAGTCCCAGATACTGCAGAATGCGCTTTGTGCGGTCCAGGGAAATCTGGGCTTCTGACTGAGATGGAGCTCGGATGAGCCAGTCGTCCAGGTATGGGAAGACAAATATTCCCAGAGTGCGTAGAAATGCAGCAACTATTGCCATGCATTTGGTGAACACTCTTGGAGCAGAGGCCAGACTAAAAGGAAGCACTCTGTATTGGTAATGTTTTCCTTGGAAAAGAAAACGTAGGGATCTTCTGTGAGATGGATGGATGAGGACATGTGTGTACGCATCCTTGAGATCTAGAGAACAAAGCCAATCCTGACTCTGAAGGTATGGAAGGAGAGTGCCCAGAGAAAGCATCTTAACTTCTCCTTGCATAGAAATTTGTTCAATTCTCCGAGATCTAAGATGGGTCTGTATCCCCCTGTCTTCTTTGGAATGAGAAAATAGGGGGAGTAGAACCCTGACCCTTGTTGAAGAAGAGGAACTTCTTCTATTGCCCCTTGGGCAAGAAGGGTAGTCACCTCCTGACCTAGAAGGTCGAGAAGGGATGTGGGAGAATTGAAGTGTCTCACCATGGTGTGGGGAGGAAGGTCGGAGAAATGAAGCTTGTAGCCCTCTCTTATGATGGAGAGGGTCCACTGCTCTGATGTGATTTGCTCCCATCTGGGAGCAAAATGAGCTAACCTTCCTGGAATGGTGAGAGGTTCTGGCTGTTTGAGAGCCAGAAAGGCTAAGTTCTCTAGCATCAAGTCAAAAACCCCGATGAGGTTGGGACTGCTGAGTTGCAGCAGCCCCTGTAGACTTAGGCCTGGCCTGCTTAGGTTGCTGACGCTTAGTGGCAAAGTGACCTGTAGAAGATTGTTGGCCAGAAGTAGAAGGAAATCTGCCCTTTTTGAAAAAAGACTTTTTAAAAGTCTTTAACTGTATTTATATCCCGCTTTTCACCAGGTCAAAGCGGTGGGACATATAACAGGGGGGGGGGGGGAAATCAATAGTGGGGGGGGGGCCATCACCGGGGGCTCAACAGTGATGATTTTGGGATGAACATAGAGACTGACAGGATAACACAGGATAACTGACAGGATAACATAGAGACTGACAGGATAGCACAGTTATTAGTCTCAGTTATCTATTGGTCACAGTTATCTTTTTCTTGGCAGGAATGGAGGTTGACTTTGAAAGTCTATCCAGAGCAGAGTTCTCTGCATCCATTTGAGTGGCCTTTGCCACTCTTTGCCAAATAGATTTTCACCTGTACAGGGCAGATTTCCTAAGCCATCTTGAACCCAGGATTCTAAATCAGAAGCCTGGAGCCAAGCAATTCTGCGAGCAGCTATGGCAATGCCTGAGGCTCTGCTGGCACCTTCAAAGGAGTCAAAGGCTGCCCTGTTGGAAAACTTTGAAATGTCTTGAGTATGCTTAAGCCAAATGAGGAATTCCTCCCTTTTATCTTCTGGAAGAAAAGGGAGGAAATTGTGCAGCTTTTCTGCAACTTCTTTTAGAAACATACCCATGTAAAGACTATATGAGTTGATTCTGGCAATAAGCATACTGGCTTGAAAGATTTTCCTACCAAAAGCATCCAAGGTCCTGCATTCTCTTCCTGGAGGAGCAGAAGAGTGTCTCTTTGTACTCTTTATCCTCTTCATAGCTGACTGCACCACAATGGAATGGTGAGGAAGCCGAGTTTTTTGAAATCCAGGACAGGGAGGGACACGATACATAGTGTCCAATCTGCGAGAATGAGGAGAGAGTGTGAGAGGAGTCTCCCATAAATCAGTCATGTGTTCATAAAGAATCTCATGAATTGGTAAGGTGACTGCCTCTCTAGGAGCCTTAGAGTACCCTAAAATATCTAATTTTTTTGCTCTAGGCTCTGATTCAGAGGTTACTTTAATAGAAAGTCCTTTAGCTACTTCTCTTATGAAGTCTTGAAAGGACAATTCCTCTGGAGGAGACATTCTTCTTTTTGGAGAAGGCGGCTCTTCAGGAAGGGCTATAGATACTTCAGGAGACTCATCTGATGTATCAGAATCAGAGGAGTCAAAGTACCATCTGTCAGGGTGCTCTTCTAACGCTCGATACGTGTATCGAGCGGTATCGACATCGGGCGTCCTCGGTACCGGATCGGTACCGATAAGCAGCCCTGGACAAGGAACCGCTGCAGCCGGTATCCTGGTCGATGTCGATGCAGTCGGTACCAGTATCGGCGCTGGTGCCGGTACCGGAGCCGATACCGACAACGGAGTTTGTTGCGGTACCAGCGGCGTCGCAGCTTGAATGAAGGCCGTGATAGCCCGCTGCATGGACAGAACATTCTGATCCATTGATGCCATGAATGCCTGGAATTCGGTACCGGAAGATTGTGCCGGTACCCCAGAGCATTCTAACAGGTGATCGGTCGAGGCCGTGCCATCGATGTCAACCTGTAACCCCATAGGTGGAGCTTTGGAAGCCGGAGCTTCCCGCCGGGGTTGTTGTGCTGGTGCAGGATCCTCGAGGGTAAGCCCGGAGGCATCTCGATGCTTAGAGGGAGATCTACCCTTCGAGGACCTTCTAGATTTATGGTTTGGTTACCTGAGATCCATCAGGAGAAGAAGACCTGGAAGATGTCGATGCTACCGACGCTGCATCAGCGGGAAACAGCACATGGAGCTTAGCTGCTCGGTTCTGTAAACCCCGTTTAGACATTACAGAGCAGGACGGACAATCCGGAATGGAGTGTTCAGGACCCAAACATTTAAGGCACCATTCATGGGTATCTGTAACAGAAATAGTACCGCTACACTTAGTGCATTTCTTGAACCCGGAGGCTGGTTTTTCCATGAGGGAAATTTTCTTGTGGGCCCTGAGACCCAAGAGGGAAAATACACTAAGTGAGGAAAAGTATAGATTTTTTTTTTTAAAGAAATAAAGAAAAAGACCGGCGGTACCGGTCTGGAGTCGGGAAGGCAGACACGCGACCAAAGAAATAAAATAAAATAAAGAACTTCTTCAGCGGTGACAGGGCTCGACCTGCTGGCTCCGCAGCAAAGAAGAACTGAGGAGAGCTGGTTAGGAAAGGCGGGAAGGCAGCGCGCAGGCGCTGTGGGATGCTCCCAAAAGCTTTCCTTTTTGGGAAGCTGGGGAGCGTTCCCGCGCAGGCTCTGTCGGTGCCAACGTACCCATATGTGAAGACTCATTTCTGCTTGTTCCTGGAGATAATGTAAGATTATTCTGTTGGGTAATTTGTGGAACAGTTTACCGATTAAGAAATAGTATTAAGCAGAGAAGAAGAAAGAAGGAAAAACAAACTCAGGAGTCACTTTTCAGTAAAGAAGCTGTCTCACTCATTCCAGTTTTTTTTTCAGCACAGCGAAGACAAGCTGTCTCTGTGATTTTACTTTTCTTCAGCACAGAGTGAAACTGGCAAGCAGAGAGAGAAGGGGCGTGTCTGGAGAAAGGAATGTGTAGTATCTTTTAACCCTGTGAAGGCTTAATCTCAACATTCTGCAGCTGGGTTAATTTGTGCTTATTTCAGGAAAATTGTACCTGTTTTATTCAATATGTTCTAATAGTGATGTTCCTTCTGCTATGGTCATGTATTATATATCATTTAATAAGAATGTTTAGTCAGGATTGTGGATCCCGACAGTTTTGGGCTTAGCCTGGAAAGGGTTAAGTTCTTATTAACCCCGTTCGAGTTCCTGAACTGTTCTTGTACGGACCAAGTGAGAAGGATTTCTGTAAAGCTATAGGTATAATGCATTTGTGGGCTTAGCCTTGTCTTGTGTCTTTTTATGTTCAAATCTTCAGCAAGCACTGTAATGGTTCAAATAGAAATGACAGAGAAATTAAGGAAACCGCTTTTGTTTTCCCTTTGACCTACGAAGTAGAGGTTAAGAACCCTGACAGGACTACGAAGCATCCCGAGCCAGTAGTACCAGATCGTGACTTGAAAATGATTTAAATCCTGAGGGAAAGCACAGTTACTTACCTGTAAACAGGTGATCTCCGGAACAGCAGGAATTAGTCTTCACATGTGGGAGACGTTGCCGACGGAGCCCGCACGGGAATGCTCCACAGCATCCAATCAGAAGCCTTTGGGAGCATCCCTCGCGCCTGCGCGGTGGCTTCCCGCCCTTCCTACTGCCTCTCCCCAGTTGAGTTTCATAGCTGAGCCAGAAGGAGAGAAGAGGAAGGAAATAGAGACATACAACTCCTAGGGGAGGTGGGCGGGTTGTGAAGACTAATTCCTGCTGTTCCGGAGATCACCTGTTACAGGTAAGTAACTGTGCTATCTCCAGGAACAAGCAGGAATGAGTCTTCACATGTGGGGACTCCCTAGCTGAGGGTGCCCGGGGAGATCCCATAGCGCAGCCCAGGACAGGATGGAATGTCCCCAACCTGGATCCCCGGCATCCCCTGAGGGATGGAGGGTAGGAGTTGAGAAGAGAGGAACAGAAAAACCCAAAGACTACAGGGAGAGTAGTCTTTAGAATGCATGTGAAGTATCATTAAGTATTTAATGAGCTAGTACCATGTAGAGCTTACCTACTGGGTTGTAGGAAGTAGAACTGAGATGAAGGTACTGTAGACGCAGCAGCGAGGTCTTCAGGGGAACTTCACAGCAGCGAGGAGGAAGTTCCAAATCCGGCAGGGCAGGAGACCCAGGTGTCAACTGGAGCAGAACGGCAGGTCTTCAAGGAAGCTTTATGCGAAAGTTGAGCGCTCCCTTAGGAGCAGAGTCCACCGACGCCGAGACCGGGGGGGTCGGTACCGCTCGAAGCGGATACCACCCCCGCGCATGGCTGTGATGTAGGGAAGCCAGACTGGGTAGAGTCGATTGGCCCCGGAGGTGCCAAGGACACCAGCTGACGATCCCTGGCGAAGAGTGGGACACTCGACGCCGGCGCCGGGGAATCGGCACCACTCGAAGCGGATACCACCCTCGAGCATGGCTCGGGAATGTTCTGTGAGGAGTGAACCCCAGGAACAACCCGAAACCCCTCGGATGCTTTGGAGCCCGAAAACTCCCGCCGGGGTTTATTTGCCAAGGAGGGCTTGAGGGGTCGGCCGGAGCCGTCATCATGCCGCGCATGAGACTCGCCCCTCAAGACTTGGCTAGTCTTAACAGACTGCTGTGTGGTTACCTGATCCTGGAGAGAAGAGAAAACCGATGACCGCACCTTAGGGGGAAAGACGTCATCGAGGGACATCCGAAAAAGGGAAGGTCTTCTCCCGATACTGAAGCCCGGAGAACCGGGGAGAAAAGGGTCAGGGCCCAAACAGGAGAGGCACCAGGCATTGGTGTCTAAGTGAAAAACTAGGTCTCCACAGTGAGGGCACTTCTGAGAGGAAGAAGGCTCCATGCTGTGAAGCCTGGTAGGCCTCAAAACGACCAGAGGGAAAAGGGTTCCCTCGAGGTGACTAAAAGAAGAAAAGAAAAAGAAAAAAGGGCACCGGTGGTGCCGTTGTCGACGGGAAAAAGCCGCGACCACAGGAAACAAGAAAAGAAAGAAAAGTTTCTGCGGTGGCAGGAGGTATGTCCTGCCTGCTCCGCGGAAAAACGAAAACTGGGGAGAGGCAGTAGGAAGGGCGGGAAGCCACCGCGCAGGCGCGAGGGATGCTCCCAAAGGCTTCTGATTGGATGCTGGGGAGCATTCCCGTGCGGGCTCCGTCGGCAACGTCTCACACATGTGAAGACTCATTCCTGCTTGTTCCTGGAGATTGTACATGTCCTTTGAATGTCTGTTTTCTGAACTGTAAGATTTAAAGTAATTTCTTTTGCAGAGAAATTGTTCAGCTTAAATGCTGATTACGGCTGGCAGTGAGTTTCCATGCTAAGTAATTTCATTCCAGTCATACGTAATAGATACGTGGCCGTCATGTTAGGAGCCATAGTTTTCTGTTGGGATTGTTGTTATAATATGTTGCAAAATAATAGTTTTATATTTTAAGGACTTCATCTAAATTGTTCCTATTTAGAATGAGCACACACATCCATTATGTTTAGTCCATAAGAAAATGCAGCCTGACTGCCCTCTGTCTGTTGTCAAGTACGTCATCATGGGGGGGGGGGGGGGTCAGAGTCCACGCAGATTTTGTTGAAATGTATGACTAGGAATTTTAGCAAGGGATTTGCTGGAGACTACGGATTTAAAATGTCTCCATCCCTATTAGAAATGCTCTGTGAAAGGGAGTGGCCAGTGTCAGTTACTTCATGGCCCCGTAGTTTCCCGTGTTCATCAGATTGTGCAAAAAATGTTCCCTGATCAGTTCCCCTACATAGACTCCTGGTTAAATGTATGAGGAAAAAAGCCCTCCTGGATAAAGCGTTGCTATGAGAAACAATGTAGGAGATTAGTAGCAAACACAAGGGGGGGGGGGGGCCCGGAAGTCTGAAAAAAAAAACCAAAACAAAAAAAACCCCCTGCCCGTTTATTATCTTTATAGGCCAGTTCCCTCAGCTCTGCCACCACCCCAGGCAGAGCCTAGGGCGGGGACACCTCCTTGCAGATGTACCCCAAGTAGTTCACCAGCCACCTCCGCAGGAGGACGTGCACCTCCTCCTGACCGGAAGCCCCGGCTCAGTTTAAAGTACTCCGAGTGGGCCACAGTCCACCGATGACACTACAAGCAGGGATTCATTTGCCAGTTCAGGGTCACTCACAGCCAGCGCCCAAGAACATGAAGTGGAACCCAGACAGTCCCGATTGCCATATACGAGGGTCATTTTTAAAGTAAGAACCGATTGCGCATCATGTCCGCGCGATCTATCAAGTGACGTCCGTTCAAGGTCAGCCACTCTTGGCCAGTCTCTCACTACGCCACCATTACGTTTCACGTCTCTGCCAGTGTTGGTTGTATGGTTATACTGCTTCGTTTGTCGCCATGTCAATCAGTAATCCCTCCGATTGTGAAGTGCGCTCAGTTATCCGTTTTTTAAATGCAAAACAAGTTCGTCCAGCTGAAATTCACCGGCAGCTTGTTGAAGTGTATGGGGAAGGTGTAATGAATGATGTTGGCACCGCATTGGAAGGGACTTTATGTTGTCATCTTATTAACCCCAACAGCAGATCAAGTTGCAGAACTCGAACCCTGGATTCATCACAGTCGAGTAAAGTCAGCAGCCATTAATAGCATTGTAGAAAGGAAGGCAGCTATGAAAAGTTTTAGCTATGTGGCAATATTACCCTATACACCAAAATGATGCTTTTACGCAAGTATAATATGTGATTTAATTCTCACCCTCTCTCACTTGCGGGTGAGAATAATCAAAGGGGGGAATGTGGCAGGCTATGGCCTATAATAGTTTGCAAATATGAAAGGCCTGTAAGTTAGGCCCTGATTCCAACCCCCATCTTAGTAAAGAACCAAAGTCTGTAAAAGTTTGAGAAAGCTGTTTAAATTGCTTAATAAGAAGTTTTCATGAATGCATAAATCTTTCATTATTCTCTTGTGCTGTGAAAATAGAAATGTTTCAATACTTGCATGCCTAGAGCCAGAGACGACCTTGCAGTAGAGAAGTATCCAAACCTAGAAACTGCACCTTTGTTAGAATAGTTTGGGAAGGGGGAGCAGGGAGCTAGGCCCAGGAGGGATCTCTGATTGGACAGGTGCAGGGGGCGTTGGAACCAATAGAAAGTCTGCATGTATCAAGCTGAAGAAAAGGTATAAATGAGTATGTCTCTGTAAGAATGTTGCTCAGTCCTTTTTTGAAGCTTTGACTAACTGAGCCATGTGCACAATAAATTGGCTTGGATCTTTGAACTGACTCCTGGCTTTATTTATTGCATGCTTATCAGCTGCTACAATGGCACCTCAATCAGGCCTAGTGTCTCAACCATCTTTGGAGATGGCAGAGGAAAACTGCATGAGGATTGTGTGACAGGTACAGAGTCTGAACAGAATGTGCTGCTGTTAGAGCCATAGTAGTCTAAGAATGCAAGAGTCATAGGAGTGATAGAAAAGTTTAAGGGCAGAGGGAGTTGCATTAGCAGTTTGGAGGATGCCCAGACCAAGGAAAACTACAGTTTTATTAACGGGGCCCTGGAGACCTCAGTCAGCACACATCTACTCGCATGCTTACTTGAACCAGAAATTTACTAGAGGGTTTTTAATGTTTGTGTCTGTTCAGCAAAGTGGAAAAACAAAACAGGGGAGACTGAGGAAGCTGCTGCATGGGGAAAGGCTGCACAAGCTCCCAATTTTACATTAGTTTTGTGCTCTAGAGGGCTATTTCATATCCCTGCATTGTGTGATTGATTCAATCTTGCTTGTCAATGGAGAAAAACAGTTATAGAAAGAAATGTGCTACTTATCCAAGCATTCATGAATCAAACATTCCAGACCCTCCAGTTTCAGTTTCTATCAGTTTTCAACACACACTACCTATATTTTCTAAAGAGTATTGTGGTGGATTATCATGCTATTATGTGGTGGATAAAGTAAAGGGTCTGCTCATTGTTAGACTTGTAGGCAATTCTGTGATAAGCGTATAAATTTGCAATAGATATAGAAGTTTATAAGTAAGCAGTGAGGGCCCATGGGAGGTTAGCGCGATCATGCCAATCACCTTTCACTTTCATTTGTAACACCACGGACAATTAACGGAGCAGCATAAACTAATAATGTGGCTTTAAAGCATATATAAGAAAATATATGCCATCCTGTAAGGACTTATGTTTACAGATTCTGGCTGTGAACATGATGTACTACTTCTTTACATAGTTTGTCTACTGAAAAGACAGTGTGCCTGACTGCCTTACCTGTACAGGAAGCATTGCATCTGACAAACTCATATAATGTGCTGTACCTTAATCCAATCACACTATTTGTACAAATCTTAAAACATAGTAACAAATTCCATTATAAATGCAGGGTGAAATAGTTGACATCCACACTTTGTGTTCTCATCTAAAATGGAATTTTGTAAATGAGTGATAACACTAGCAGATGGCAACAGTTCTAGGGTCAGCATCAAAATTATTTGGATATACTACACATGGCTTGTCCTTCGTGCTGGTCATCTCTACCAAGAAAGTCAGGGTCTTCAAGTTCAGATGGCAAATATGTAACAAATGATGCAAGATCTTTCTAACACCAATTAATTCATCTTACATATCACAGCAATAAAAAACTTTCCATACCCTGTATATGCCCTACTGTTATACTGCCTGAGCATATCACCCTCTCTACATGGTCATAATCACTTTATGCGTTAATGTTTTAAAAGCCAAATACATTTCTTGCTCTTCACTGTGCATTTTTACTTGTAGTGTTATCAAATAAAACAGAACAAATAAAGACTGAAGTTGTGGGTATCCCCATTTTTTCTGTGCCCTTAAGCTGATTATATATGCCAAATTAAATCTCTTAAGCAGTACCTGAGAAGTTGGCCACATGGGTACATTCATCCATGACTCCTTTCATGAACAAGAGGGATTCCCTTTGGAGTTCTCGTCGTCTCTTTTGCAGTTTTGCTTCTTCTGTCTCTGACACATTAACAGAGCATTCGTTGCCATTTCTCATAGTGGCTTGAAACGTTTGGTTTAAGCAATGCAATTTGGAAGCTTCTTGAAAGAGTAGCTCTTCAGCTGAGGCACTTAATGTGGTTTTGCCAGTAGTGAGGTGGTGAATAGATTCTGCTGCTATAGATTTGCTTGTGGCATCCAGGTTCAACATGCTGGAGGTCAGTTTTAAGCTGCTCAGGCTGTCCACAATGGCAGGGGAATTTTTGACAAAGTCTTGTCCCATTTTGAAAGAATCTGTCTGAACAGACAGCATAAACACAGAACTTTTATTAACAAAATTAAAACTATTTAAATAAACTTTCTACTACAATTACTTATTGCCAAACCTTTAAAAGATCATTTTTTATGTATACTCTTGATGGACAATTATAATTTTCATTCTATTTTAGATGGGACAGAACAAATCCTGGGTCCCTGGTCATTACAGAGCATAAAAATCACATTCTGGAATCTGACATTTGTCAGGAAAAGGTAAGACTACAGATAAGTTGGGGTGAGGAGCATGCCTGCACAAGAAGTGGGGGAATGGGGAGCTGCATACTGAAACAGAAAGAGGTGGTTACCTCAGGACAGAGGAGGAAAAATATTTAAGGAAAAACAGTGAAAAAGATATTGTTTGGGGGAGGAGAGAAGAAAGGTGATAGAAAGTGGCAAAACAACAAAACCTGATCAGAAGACAGGGTTCGCTTAGTCACTGTGAGCCCCAGACAGCTGGGGTGATAGGATACGAAAAGCTGATGAGCTTTGCAGTGGTCCTGAGTCCGTTGCAGGTAGAAGGAAGGGCTCTCTTGCAATCCAGAGTATGGAGAATGGTTTCCACCCTATGGTGTGAGGCCTCGGAAAGATGGTGGGGAGTACCACCTCCTGGTTGAGGTGGAAAAGGGACACCACCTTTGGCAGAAACTTGGGGTGTGTGGAGCACCTCCCTGTTTTTGCAGAACCTCATGTAGGGAGACTCTGTCATCAGAGCCTGGAGCTTGCTGACTCTGCGAGCCAATGTGAGTGCTACCAGGAAAGGTACTGCAGGTGGAAAGGGTCCAAAGGATTGAATGGAGACTTAGTGAGCTGCAATAGCACCACATTAAGATCCCAGTCCACCGCCGAGCCAAGAGAGATTTTCCCTTGACGGAGTGCTGATGTGCTGCGATGGTGCTCAGATATACTCTGAGCTCGACTTCAGTCCCGCCTGCAATATGTGAACCTGTATAGGGCAGGAGAAGGGGGTTGCCAGCTTTCCTGTGCATGACACCAAGAATCGACACCATTTGAAGGCGCACGCCTTTCTTGTGGAGGCCTTACGAGAGGCCAGGAGAATCTCCTCCACGTCTCGCGGGAGACTGAAGGGGGCTAGGGCTACTCTTTCAGCAGCAAAGCTATGAGCGATAGGGACCCCAAGTTGGTGTGTACGAGAGATCCCTGCTCCTGTGAGAGTAACCCTAGGGCTCAGCCCAGGGGAATCTACTGCCAATAAAGAGAGAAGCAGTGGGAACCAGGGCTGTCTGGGCCACCGAGGGGCTATCAGCACTAGCGACGCTCTATCACGCTGAGCCTTGAATAAGGTCTTGGCTATCAGTGGTGTCGGGGGGAGGAGGAATATAGGAGGCCTTCTATCCACAGGATGAGGAAGGCATCCGCCGCTACCTGCTAGGGATGCAGTCTGTGGGAGCAAAAATGGGGCAACTGTGTGTTATCCGGCTGACAAACAGGTCCATCATGGGAATGCCCCAGAGCCGGACAGCTACAAAGCTACTGCTGGGTCTAGGTGCCACTCGTATGGCTGGAGGACTCTGCTCAGTTTGTCTCCCAGGGCATTGTCCTGATCTGGGAGGTAGACTGCCCTCAGGAACATATCTCTGCATACAGCAGAGGAGCAGAGGGCTACCTCCTCCTGGTAGAGGGGGTATGTCCCTGTCTCGCCTGTCTGTTCACATAGAACATTGCGACTTGATTGTCGGTCTGGATCAGCACCATGCGGGTACTGTAGGTGGTGGCGGAAGGCTCAAAGGGCTAGAAATATTGCCCTGAGTTCCAGCAGGTTGATCTGCATCTCTTGACTCCCTCTGGGACCAGCAGCCCTGTGTCTGGAGGCTCTCAATGCGCTCCCCAGCCCATTAGTGAGGCGTCTGTGGTGAGGACCTTCTTGGTGGTGGGTGCTTGTTAGGGCATCCCAGCCTAAAGGTGCCATAGGTTCTGCCACCATCCGAGGGAGCCTGCTAGCTGGCGGGTCACTTGCACTCTGTCTCTGAGTTTGCCTGTGGCTTGGGTCCACTGAGATTGGAGGCACCACTGGGATGCTCTTATGCAAGTGGGCATTTGGGGTCAAGTGGACCGTGGAGGCCATGTGTCCCAGACGGTGGAGACACCGGGCGGGTAGTGTCCTGCACAGCTGCACCTTTGCGGCTAATTCCCTGAGGCTCTTTGACATCTCCTGAGGGATGAAGGCTCTTGCCTGGAGGGTAATCCAGTTATACCCCTATGAATTCTAGGTGCTGTGAGTGAGGTGGGACTTGGGGTATTTTATGACGAACCGCAGGTGCTGCAGGGCGTTTATAGTGTGCCCGGTGGCGCATTGTGCCTCCGTAGCCGTGTCGTCCTTTATGAGCCAGTCATCCAGGTAGGGGAAGATGAAGGCCCCTTGAAGCCTGAGGTCGGCTGCGACCATTGCAAGGCACTTTGTGAATACCCTTGTTGATGAGGCAAGCCTGAAAGGCAGTACTCCTTGACCACTTGTAACACTCAGGTATCAGTGGTGATGGCTGTCCACTTGTGGGTAAACAGGGCTAGGCGTCCCCCTGTGGACAGCAGAGGACCACCTGGGGGTGTGGGGGTCACGCCCAAACACTCAAAAGCTTCTTCCGGGCTGGGCCTGAGCCAGTGCCTGGGACTTCAGGGCTTTGTTTTCTGGGACCATGTCCCAGGCCTTTTTGTTGCTGGGCCTGCTGAAGGCCCAAGAAGGCTTGGATGTGCGGAGTACTACTGAAGCCCCCTTTCTTCCTCGGGAAGAAGGGCTTTTCCCCCGGGGTTTTCTTTCGGTGCTGCACAGAAGTCTTTTTCAAGAGCCTGGCTCTTGTCACATACTCAGTCTCTATCTCCGCTGCTTTATCCGCCATGGGTTTTCCGAACAGTTTTTTCCTGTACAAGGGACATCGATTAGTTTGTCCTGCACCCACTGCTCCAGGTTGGACGACTGCAGACATGCTTGGCATCGTGCCCAGATGTCTGCACCGGTCACCCTAACCGATGACTCAAAGCCATCATAGGCTGCTCGGGACAGGAACTTCAAACATTCCTTTACTACTGAGGTTACAGTCTTGAACCTCTGTAGGGGTTCTCCATTGAGGCCTGCCAAGAATCCCCCAAGCTCCCGACAGTTCCTTCAGGTACATGCTGATGTAGAGCTGGTATGAGTGGATTCGGCATGTTAGCATCAAGCTCTGAAAGCTCTTCCAGCCGAGGATGTCAAGGGTTCGGGCCTCCCTGCCGGGTGGAACTGATGAGTGCGCTTTTTTGGCTCTTTAAGCCGGCGCATGGCTGACTCCACAACCACTGAGCTGTGGGGGAGCTGGGCCTTTTGGAACCCAGGGCTCCGGCATATCCGGTACATGGCGTTGAGGCGCCCGTTGAGAACTGGTACCAATGCCGGCGTTTCCCACATCCAGAGGCGGTGGCGGCGGTTGAGGATCGGGGGCAATGGAACCGTGAGAGTTTCCTTAGGGGATGCCTTATATTGGAGTATCTCTAATTACTTGGTTCGTGGATCCTCCTTGACCTCTGTCTCAAACGTAAAAGTCTTGGCCATATCCTTAACAAAATCGAGGAATGCAACGTTCTTGAGTGGGAGTGGAATTGGGTCACCAGGGGAGACGGGTCTGAGGGTACATCACGGTATTGCTTCGTGTCAGGGGACTCATCCTCAGTCTCCTATTCAGACTCAAAATCGGAGTACGAGTATAACGCCACACGATCACTTTTTGCAGTGCAGGACCTCTGAAGCATCATCAGTCAGAGCCATGGGCACTCTCTGGGAAGGACCAGTGTCCCGAGGAATGGGACTGGGATCTCAACGGGGGCCGGGGGCTCTCTCAAAGCCAGTGGTGCTCGAGGACCAGCTCAACATCCTGGGAAGCCCTCTATGTTAAGGGTCCTGTCGTTGGGGCGGATGAACCTGACGAGCTGGACAAACACCTGCTGCATGGCCACTTGGGCTGCCATACTGGTCTCCATACCAGTTGGCTCTGCAGCTTCGAGTACTGTCGAGGGAGAGTCCTCTATGAGGATGGCTCAGAGGCCCGAGGCTGGTCAGCAGAAGCAGACGACTCCTTGCGGGGTAACTTGGAGGGTCGCTCCTGCCCGGACTCCTCAGACTCACACCTGGGACTGCGGGACCTGGGGTGGGATTTCACCTTATTCCCGGATCTGTCCACTAAGGCAGTCTTCGAGGGTTTCTTCTTATGCTCCACCTCCTGGGACTTCTGCTTGGAAGAACCACGGTCGCGGGACTCCAAGGAGGCTCTGGCTTCCACGGGTCACTGAGGTATCGGAGGGGGCCCTGGAACATAGTGTTACCAGAGACTCGGGGATGGAGTATGACTTCTGAAAACATTTTTTCCTGCTGCTGATGGCAGATCTTTAAGGCCTTTGCGGTCACTGTTTTGCAGAGCTCGCAGTCAGAGTCATACTCCGGGCCAAGGCATCAGAGGCAGCAGAAAGTGGTTCAGAAAGTGACATCACTGTCACACTGGTCACACTTTTTGAGGCCACTTGAGGACATTGGAAAAAGGGGGTCCCTGCCTCCCGGTAGGGTTCCAAGGCCTTCAGCTGAAAAAGGCACAAACACCGGTTGAGGTGGACCTCGATGAAAAAAAGTGAAAAATGGATAGACAAACCCAAGGAGCAATACCAAGGTGAGCTGGTTCGGGGGCAGGAAGGACCCAGTACACAAACTGGACAATATTTAACTATTTAAAAAAAAAAAACCCACCCAGACTTTTTCCAGGGAAAAAATGACAACGTCCGAAGGGCTCTGCAGAAAAAAGGAGACTGAGGCAGGATGGCACCCTTGGGCGGGAAGTGGACCACACGTGTGGTGCATCTCCCAAAGGCTTTCTTTGAAAGCTGGGGAGATGCTTCTGCACAGGCTCAGTCGGTGCCAACGTCACCCACATGCGAGGACTGACTTTCTTCTTGTTCCTGGAGAACAGCTTTATGAAGCATGGTCCAAATATCAAAATTAATGAAGAGAAGAGTAGCAAGACTGATGATCCATATCCTCACCAGACAGGTCTGAATTGTCTGTCTGCAATACTGCACGCCACATTATGCCCACTGCCCAAACTCACTTGAAAGTGAAATAAAAACACTGATTTGTTAGATATCATATGATCTTAAGCTCAAATCTTTCAGTGAGTATACCAGCAGAACAGGCCCAACTATTAGACAAACTAGGCAGCCGTCTAGAGTAGCAGCTTCTGGGGCAGCGAAGAGGAGGACATTCAAAGCTAAAAAAACCCCCAATAGATTCTGACAGCCAGGGGTGCATAAGCCTTAAGGGTTACATAGGGTACCAACACCTTGAACCAACTCTGGCCAGTCCTGCATACCAGACACTTTCCAAAGGCAATGCTGTTGTAACAAAAGCTGATATTAGAATGTACTTTAGTTCAACTGACATATCAGCAATAGCACCTAATGGGGAGGTTTCATTCATTCTTTTTTTTTGTTTCCGAGTTTGTCTCTCCGTATGCATCTAATTTGCGCATATTTATGCATGTGCAACAGATGCCAATACCCCCCCCCCCCTGCACCGCAGGACGACGACGAGCCTAAGTGGAAATGTGTCACTGTATTACTCTAAGCGTGCACTTTTCAACTTCTTGATCAGCATGCAGCAGCTTGAATTACGACAATATTTCAAGACAATCTGCCTTAATCACTGGTAAGTCCAGGTTTTCATTTGATGCCACTGATCTCAGCTTCTGCAGAGTCTGCCATATTAGCAGCCAGGTTGAGGGCTGTAGATCAACTACTAAATTTAGTGACTACTGCATTTAGTAGTTGATCTACAACCCTCAACCTGGCTGCTAATATGGCAGACTCTGCAGAAGCTGAGATCAGTGGCATAATGTGGCATTCCTCTCCCTAAGGGAGTCAGAAAAATCAGCCAACCATTTGCAAAAGGGTTCAAAGCAAAAATAAAAAAAAACAGAGTGCCCAAATGCCATTGGAGTGAAGCCCAGCCAGTTCCAAAAGAATAGCCACAAGAAAAACGAAACAAGTACTCTCAATAAATCAACAAATTCCATAATACCACTGAGTTAGGGAAATGGGATGAAAAAACACCTGCTGTCAGTACCATTCCAGCTCCTTCCTCCCTTCAATACAATCAATATGCCGCCTCCAGTCTCATGGTGACCCCGGTATATATGGCTGAAATTCTGCTGCCTTGGGCTGCAGCATTTAGGCACTCTCCCACCATATCAACCAAGTGCAAGAAAAGGGTAGAAAGCCCTGACAGCCCAGTGGAATATGTCTGGTAGAAAAGATAGGTGGCAGGAGTGAAGGAAATGGCGGCGCTGTGGAGACATGACACGTCAATCTCACTGCAGGCCACGGGTATTCACACTTCCAAAAGTAGCTGATCCTGACATGCAGTCTTATCCAAAATGTTCTGCTCACCTCCCGCCACCAGTGAAGTTCAGAACCACTCCTATATTACATCAGGAAATGAAGGAACCAGCTTATTGCATTAAAAAAAGAAAAAAGCCTCAAAGTAGGGAGAGTAGTAATTATATAGCAGTGCAACCTAAATGAACTGTGGCTATATGAAGAAGCACAGTGCCATGAAAGCAGTGTCTGATAGGAGGTAGAAAACAGCACAAAGCACTTCAGGTTTTGTGGCTCAGGTTCTGCAATCCTCAAAGCACCATTAATCCCCGGCTACTGCAGTCTTTTCTTCCTTCCTGCCCTTCTCCAAGCAGCTCAGAGAGTGGCCCATGACCAAAACTTGATGGGCCTGATATTTAAAGCAATTAACATAGTTAGCAGAGCTGCTAACCGCGTTAATCACGGTGAACAGGATATTCAGAGACACTGAAACGGTTAGTGCCACTGAATATCCGTGGGTGCCAGTGCTACACGCCCAGATGCTAATCACTCAGCAATGGGAAGAGTCAGGGGAGTTTTGGGGCAGAGTAGAGGAGGCACTGCTCGCTAACCAGGCAACGGCAATATTGAGTCACCACTCAGTTAATGATATGCAATGAAAGCTAGGTGCAGGAAACCCTGGCCTAATCTTTGCCACTTATCGGGCAGTGGCAATACTGAGCCGCTGCCTGGTTAGCGAGTGCCAAATGCAGCTAACCTGGATATTCAATTCCGGGCCAAATATGACTAATGCTGAATATCTGGGTTTAACTTTCAGCACTGGTGGCTAGCTGTGCTAGCAGCACTAGCCGCCGCTGCTGAACTTCAGGCCTGATATCACTGATCTCGTATTTCCCCAGCCTACAATTACATCGTGGCTTGCATTTAGCAGCATACACGGCTACTGGCTACAGAATGAGAAAAACAGAAAATGTGAAGAGGCAGTGTGCACTGCCCCCGACTGAGAATCTTGGCTTCCCGAGCACAGGACATGAACCACCAAACTAGGAACCTCTTCATGAGTGTAGGAGACTTGGAAGATCTGCCTCATGCAACTTCTGAGCTATCCCATTATCAAAAAAACTGGTGGGAGATGGGGACTGTTGCATTTATTAGGCGTGCTTTGCTTAAGCAATAGCATCTTTTGGAAAGGACCCATCCATCTGTCTGTCTATCCATCCTTCCTTATGCATCTTTTGGTTTGTGCATTCATAAATCAGATGTGTTGGGCTTTGCTGCAGCAGTGGAGAACAGCAGCAAACGCTGGAAAAAAGCTGGCAGGAGTCCCTAGGTCCCACAAGCAGAAAAAAGAGCTACATAGAAAATTAGATGTGAGACCTGGATCCCACCAGCACAAAGGAGAGAGAGAGAGAGAAATGCCCACAGAAAAGCTGGTGGGAGTCCCCATGTTCCGCTGGCACTAAGGAGAAAGAGAGCCACTCATGGAAGAGCTGGTGGGAGGCCCTGGTCCCTATAGTCAGAGAAAGGGAGGGATGGAGGGGGCAGGAGTAAGGAGTGAGGCGTGGGGCATAAGAGGAAGGGCTACAGAGGAGGAGAAGGAAATGGCAGGAGCATAGCATAAGGGAAGGGGATGGGCTAGAGAGGAGGGGAGTGTGAAAGGGAAGGACCAGAGCATAGGGGAGGAGAGGAATGAAGCATAAGGGAAGAGGTTAGGGTTAAGGAGGAGAGAGAAAGAGTGGAGGGGACAGAGCATAAAGGGATAGCGGGCAGAGAAGATTTTTACATGTGTCTGTACAGCGCTGCATATGCCTTGTAGAACTATACAAATGACTAGCATTGTAGTAGTAGTAGTAAGAGGGGAAATGAGAGAGTGCAAAGTGGGGCAGAGAAGACAGAGTGAAAGAAAGGATAGCAGAAGAAAGGGAGAAAGTGACAGAGGGTGGCAGGGAAAGTAGCTAGAGAGCATAGGTAAATGACAAGGGAAGAGGGGAAGAGTTGCAGAGTGGGAGGAAAGGGAGTTTTGTAAGACAAGGGAGAGAGAAACCTATATGCTCAAAGCCCTCTCCCCACACATCACAGCTGATACATACTCCTCCCAAATACAAACACAGCACCTGACACACATACACATACAGCTCCCACCCTCTGATATCCAATGAGAAAGCCTTTGGGAGCAATCCACTGTGCCTGCACATCTGCCTTCCTGCCTCCTTAAGTCCTCTCCTCATTGAGTTTGTGGCTGAAAGATGAAGAAGTGAGAGGTGACCCCAGGATTCAATTAGGGTAACACAAACACGGCAGGTCTTCAGTGGGAAGCTTCATGGAAAGCTGAAAACTCTTTTGGCTACAGAAGTATTCAGAGGTAGGAGCAAAAGAGGAAGACTGACCGATCTGGGCAAACAGACCTAGTCCTTGAGGGAGGAAAGGGTATGAGAAGAACCCCATACTCCCAAGAAAGGACAGATGTTTGAGGAATTGAATCTGAAATCCACTGAAGATCCACCATGTCTTTCATAACTGGTGAGAGGTAGGAAGACATTGGGGCATGGAGCTTCAGGGATACGTAAACCTAGGATAAGGTAGGGCTGTCAATTCCACAGCAGTGGTTGTGTGCAAAATATTCGAAACATACTGTGGAACAGTATGAAGCTGTGCAAGCCCACTGTCAGAAACATACAGGAAGGTAAAAACCTTTATCAGTATAGACAGTCAGGAGAGAAGTATGGAAATACATATCTACTTATAATAAGTATCTGGACAGATACACATATATGAAGAGATATGTATATAGATATATATATATCTATAATAAGATCTAAAGGGCATAGCATATGCACACTTAGCTGACCGACAGATATATATATATATATATATATATCTGTAGATGTATCTGTAGATATATATATATATATATATAAATATATGGATCTAAAGATAGATGCCTGCAGTGAGCAGACACAGCTATGCATATCAGGACATTCACATGGAGATGTGAAGGGAAAAGATTCATCTAAGAACAAGGAGGTGAAACCTACTTGAGAAGATATATAGAGAATCTATTCCCCCAGAGATGATGGTAAAGGAATGTTATCCAGTGAATTACCAGGATGGTTACGTGAAAAAACAGAGGATAATATCAGTCTGTAAACAGCAAGTCCGGAGTCCTGTGGAACTCCAGCATGGTAAAAGGACAGAAACGCATAGGATAAGATACCAGGTTGACCTACGTGAGGGACAAAGGAGGTATCATGCATTTTTCAGATTAATATGTGCTGTCCTTGAAGTGATAGGATATCATGAGGACAAGCTGCAAGAAAAAAAAAAAAAAAAAAAAAAAAAAAAGAGTATATTCCCTAAGGAATGGGAGAACTTAGATTTTCACGTGGAGAAGGCGTATGTCCTTTTCCCTCTTTTTTTTTTTTTTAAAAAAGAAGATAGCAGGGTATGAAGAACCCTCACAGTCATAGGGGATGACTGAGGAAGCATTTTTCAACCATGATGGATAGCCATTAGAGAAAAACTCTATGCTCTCTAGCAAGGGCCCATAGTGGAAAGCTTCTCAGTAGGATTGCAGAGAGCAGTATGCAGGAGAACTGGGATGTAGAACTGGCTGATGGAGAAAACTGACAGCCAGGTCTACTACGTTGCCAAATCCAGAGATTGGAGATGGCAAGGGTAGAAGATAGTGTAAGAAGCCTGTAGTGAAAAGATTATCTAAGAAAGATGTAGAAAACTTTCTTGGAATCACTACTAAGGCCAGACAGGAGTGGTGGAAGACAAGACTGGGACTTGTGGAAAAGTACCAGTAGTCAAGCACTGGACCCCTGCATGGGCAGCTACTGAATAGGACAACAGAGAGAGTCAGTCTGTGTCAAACAGAGAGAACAGACTGAACAAAGAGAGCAAGCTGTCTCTTTTTGCAGAGCTGCCTAGATAAAGAAGGGAGTTTACTCAGGAGAAGAAACTCTACAGTGAAAAGAAAGACAGAAAAGTCTTTCAATGGTAGGGTACCACTCTTACAGGGGAAACCCTGGCGAAGAGGGTAGAGAGAAGCTGAAGGAAGGAAGGAAAACATTTATGCTGGAAGGAAAACATTTATGCTGGTACAGAGAAACTATCATGTGATAGTTGTTAACCTCTCTTCTAGTGAGGAAGAGGTGGAAAACTCTGTAACTTATAGGCATGAATAGCCTGACAGTTCAGCATAGTGAAGAGTAACTGGATTTCCTGAGAATAGGAATCCCTGAGCAGAGTTTTGAATGGAAAAACAGTGAAAAACTTCTGCTGAAAAGAAATTAACTGTAGTTAGAAAAAGATTAATCAGAAACCTATGGTTACTGTGTTTATTTAGCCTGGCTAGAGTTTGGTTCCTTCAGACTAGGGCAAGACTTCCCCTGCTTGGGAACATCCAAATGATGGGAAGAAGAGGAAAACCTCTTTCTTTTAGGGAAAGAAGGTTTGGTAGGGCATTTCCTACCTGCTGAGGAAGGAGAGGGCTTAGGATGGCCCTCAGAAACAGGAAAGTCAGTGGAGCAATGAGCAACCTGACGTAAGGACTCCTTATTGAAGAGATTTTCTCCAGTACAAGGAGTATTACTCAGTCTTTGTTGTGCCCATCTACTCAAGTCTGAGGCTTGGAGCCAGGCTTTACGACGTGCTCCTATGGCTATAGCAGACGTTCTGCTAACAGACTCAAAAGAGTCTAGGGAAGCACGAGAAAGAAACCAAGAGATATTTTGGCTATGACTAAGAAGTAAGGAATAGTCTGCAGCCTTGGGCTCTGATAGAAAAGGTGTCAAAAGAGATAATTTCTTTGTGACCTCCTGAAGGGATAGACTCATATAGAAAATATATGAGAGAATCCTTGTTGCCAGCATAGATGTTTGGAAGGTTTGACGTCCAAAGGCATCCAGTGTTCTAGATGCACGCCCTGGCGGGAAAGAAGAATGTTTTTTCTTGCTTTTTACCTTCCTCATTGCTGATTCCACTACAATGGAATGATGGGGAAGTTGAGGCTTTTGAAATCCTGGAGAAGGGGGCTCCTGATACAGAAGATCAGTTGCTGTAGGAGGTGAAGAAACCCTTAAAGGTTTTTCCCATACCCTCAGAAGAAGATTCTGCAAAGAGTGATGTAAAGGAAGCATTATATTTTCCTTTTCTGCAGAAAAATCCTGAGAAGACCCATAGCCAGGGATAGGAATATTAAAGAAGGTTGCCATGTCAAGGAGAAATTTCTGAAAAGAAGGATCTCCGATGGGAACCATCCCTGGACAGGTTAAACCTGAAAAAACAGCCTGGGCACCAGAAGATGTACCTGTCCGGTGCAGAACAGGATTTGTAATGGATGGACACTGGAACTGGCAGTTATGAGTTGAGACAGTGAGTAGTGCATCATCCATGCCAGGTATCGACTCCAAACTAGGTATAGAAAGGAGCGATCCAGGTGAAAAAAGCATGGAAGGAGCTGGTCCCGATAATACTGCCGGTACAGACAGTGGTACTGATACTGGTAGCTGTGCCGGAATCGCCGAAGCAGTCAGCGGAGGCTGCTCAAACGGTACCGAGGAAACTCGAAAGTCTCAGTGACTATCCTCGGCACCGCGCATCCGGAATCTGTGCGTGTCAGTTCCGAGACGCGTCGGTACCCAGTCTTCCAGACTAGATATCGATTCTAGACTTGGCATCGAAGGAAGCGAATCGATCGATGCGTGTCGAGATGGTACCGGCGTCAGGGGTCGTATCGACAGTGCCGATACCGGAAAGTCAATCTGGGTATCGATCGGTCCCGAAGGCACAGAGTACACCAGATGACGATCCCTAGTGAGGAGTGGATCGCTCCACACCAGTGCCGATGCCGGGTTATCGGTACCGCTCGAAGCGGATGCCACCCCCGTGCATGGCTCAGGTATGTTCTGTGAGGGGTGAGCCCCAGGAACAACCTGAAACCCCTGAAATGCTTTGGAGCCCGAAGACTCCCGCCGGGGTTTTAATGCCAATGGGTTCTTGAGGGCAAGGCCGGGGCCGTCAGCATGCTTAGCATGAGACATACCACTCAAGGATTGGCTAGTCTTAACAGACTGTTTGTGGGTTACCTGATCCTGTAGAGAAGAAATGGCCGGTGCCCTGACACAGGGAGGGTAAACGGTATCGAGGGAAACTCGAAATAGAGAATCTCTTCTCAGAGCATTGAAGCCTGACGGTTCAGGGGAAAAAGGGTCAGGACCCAAACAGGTTAGACACCAGTTATTGGAGTCTAAAAAGAAAACTATTTCCACAGTGAAGGCACTTCTTAGGAGAAGAAGGCTCCATGATGGAGAGGCCTTATATGCCCAAACATTTTAAGACAAAAACTGAGGGAACTGTCCCTCAGTTTGAGAAAAAGAAAAACAAAAAATTCCACCGGCGGTACCGGTGGCGGCGGGAAAACAGCCGCGACCACAAGAAAAGAATTAAAAAATTAAAGAAAAAAGTTTCTGCGGTGACAGGAAGACGTCCTGCCGGCTCCGCGGAAAAACGAAAACTGAGGAGAGACAGTTGGAAAGGCGGGAAGGCAGCACGCAGGCGCTGAGGGATGCTCCCAAAAGCTTTCTGATTGGACGCTGGGGAGCGTTCCCGCGCAGGCTCCGTCGGTACCGACGTACCCATATGTGAAGACTCATTCCTGCTTGTTCCTGGAGATTGAGTCTTCACATATGGGGACTCCCAAGCTAAGATGCCTGGAGTCCCAGCATGTTATAGATTGGAACATGCTACACCTCATATCGCCAGGCATCCTCAAGATGGAGGGTAGGAGTTGAAACAGAAAGGTGTTGTAAAAGACAGCTAACCTAGCATAGGACTGCAGGCAAGCAGTCCTTGTGTGGATGACAATTATCATCAAATATAATGAAAATGAAATATTGCAGTATGGACCTCCCCTAACAGGATTGCATAAAAGTAAGGAGGTTCATGAGATCTACTGGGGATCCAGTAGAGGAACCTCAAGGAGGACCTCACTGTGAAGTGGAGGTAATAAACCTGTTGGAAAAAAATAGTGGAGGTCAGAATCCTGAAAGGTGAGAGGTAACCCCAGGGATCAACTGGGGTAGTACAAAAACGGTAGGCTTTCAGCGGAAGGCTTTAAGGAAAAAGCCCAAACTCTTTTGGCTGCAGGGTGGCTCACTCTTAGGAGCAAAAAGTGGAAAGGCTGACCGATTTGGACAAACCGGCCTAGTCCTTGTGGGAAGAAGGGGTATGGAAAAAACCTTGTATCCCAAAAGAAAGGACAGGTGTCTGAGGCGTTAGAGCCTCAGATTAACTGAAGATCCGCAATGTCTTTCCTAACTGGTGATAGCTAGGAAAGATACTGGAACATGGAGAGCTTCAGGGGTACCTAATCCTTAAGGTTATGGTAGAAAAGTTGTTAACTACCACGGGAGTGGTTGTGTGTGTAGCACCCCAAACATGCTGGGACAGCATGGGTATGGGTAGAGCCCAACTGTCAGAATCATATAGAGACATATATCTATATGAGCATAGACAGTCAGATAGATAAGTATGTAAATACATATCTACCTATAATAAATATCTCGACAGATACACATATATATATATATACGTATATATGTATATACATATATATATTCTTATATGTCTATCTATATATCTATATCTATAGTGAGATATAGAAGGGCATAACATACACACACAAATGACATATCTATCTATCTATCTATATATATATAGAAAGATAGATATAGATATAGATATGAATATATAGGCCTATATATAGATGTCTGCAATTAAGCAGAGATATGCCTATAGAAAGTATATTCACATAGGAAATGTGAAGAGGAAAGATTCATCTAATAACAAGAAGGTGGAACCTACTTGAGAAGATATATAGAGAATCTATTCCCCCTGGTTATGATGGAAGGAGTCAGGGGAAAAATCTCCCTGACAAGGAACAGACTAGATTGCTCAAGAATGCTAGCCAGTGAAATAACCAGGATGGTTACGTGAAAAGCAGAGGATAATATCAGTCTGCAGGCAGCAAGTCTGGAGTCCTCCAGAACTCTAGCATGGTAAATGGACAGAAGACGCATAGGAATGAGATACCATGTTGACCTACTTGAGGGGCAAAAAGGGTATCATGCGTTCTTTAGCTAAATATGCGCTGTCCATGAAGGATTAGAATACCATGAGGACGAGCTGCAAGGAAAAAAAAGAGCATATTCCCGGTGGGAATCCTGAGGGCCAAACCAGGGAATTGAACAACTCTTTAAGCTTTCACGTAAGAGAAGGCCCATGTCCTTTGTTTTAAAAAGGAGATAGTAGGGTAGGAAGAACCCTTCCAGTCATGAGGGGCATGACTGAGGAAGCCTTTTCCAACCACCTAGGACAGCTGTTTGAGAAAATCCTAATGCTCTCTAGCAAGGGCCCATGGTGGAAAGCTTCTCTGTAGAATTGCAGAGAGCATAATGCAGGAGAATTAGGAGATAGAACTGGCTGCTGGAAAAGCCAGTACCTACGTCAGCTATGTTGCCAAACCCAAGGGAATTGGAGATGGCAAGAATAGAAGACAATCTGAGAAGCCTGTAGTGATAGATTTCCCAAGAAAGATGAATCCACTGTCTTGGAGTCACTACTAAGGCCAGAAAGAATATAGTGGAGGACAACTCTGGATGCTTGTGGAGAAGAACCAGTGGTCCAATCACTAGGGCTCCTGCATGGGTAGCTGCTAGCAAGACAGCAGAAAGAATCTTTCTGTTTAAAAACAAAGGACAGAACAGGAGTAAGAAAACTCCGGACCTGTCTGATAAGCTGCCCCAAAGCAAAAATGAAGAAGGGAAACTCAGAGAGGAAAACTCCACACTGGAATAGTGACAAAACTAGAGGGGCTGAAGAAGCCTTCCAGTGTAATAGTACCACTCTTACAGAGGAAATGCTTGGTAAGAGGGTAGAAAAGATGGAACTGAATGGAGACTTACAATGTGGTAAGTCTGTAGAAAGGAAAAATTCATGCTGGTACAGAAAACTATCGTTTGATAGTTGTTAAACCTCTTTCCCTAGCAGGAAGAGGAGAAACCTGTGACCTATAGGCATGAATATCCTAAGAGCTCGTATAACAGAGAAAAATGGATGTCTTGTAAAAAGAGATCCTTGCCTAGAGTTTAGAATGAAAGCAGTGGAAGGCTTCTACTGAGAAGCAGCCAACTGCAGGTTCTAAAACCCAAGAGGCACAAAAATATGATGATTAATCAGAAATCCTGTGATTGCTGGGTTTGCTGAGCCTGGTGAGAGTTTGGATTCTTCAGACCAGGGCGATGTTTCCCCTGCTTGGGAACATCTGCATGATGGGCAGAAGATGAATAAAACCTTCTCCCCCTAGGGGAAGAAAGTTTGGTAGGACATTTCCTACCTACTGGAAAAGGCGGCGGCGTAGAACAGCCCTTAGAAACAGGTAAGTCAGTGGACCACTGAGTAACCCGACGCGAAGACTCCTTATTGAAGAGATTTTCTCCAGTGCAAGGAGTATTACCCAGTCTTTGTTGTGCCCATTTAATAATAATTTTGTTGTGCCCATTTAATAATAATTTTGTGCATTTCTCCCTAAGTTATCCAAGTTTTTCTTCCCTGTTCTATGTAAAACTGTTATTGTTAATTATGGTTCCATGTAAACCGCGCTGATGCTAAAGAGTGCGGTATATAAGAAAAATAAATAAAAAAATAAATAAATAATTTGTCTAAGTCTGAAGCTTGGAGCCAGGCTCTACGTCGTGCCCTTATAGCTATAGCAGAAGTCCTGCTAACAGACTCAAATGAGTCTAGGGAAGCACGAGTAAGAAACCAAGAGATATTTTGAATATGACTAAGCAGTGAGGAATAGTCTGCACTCTTGGGCTCTGAAAGAAAAGGAGTCAAAAGATGTAATTTCTTTGTGACCTCCTCAAGAGATAGACTCATAAAAAATATATGAGAGAATTCTTGCTGAAAGCATGGATGTCTGGAAGGTTTGACATCCAAAGGCATCTAGTGTCTTAGACTCACGACCTGGCAAATAAGAAGAGTGCTTTTTCTTACTCTTCACCCGCCTCACTTCAATGGAATGATGAGGAAGTTGAGTCTTTTGAAACCCTGGAGAGGGGGGCACCTGATATAGGAGATCAGTTGCTCTGGAAGGTGGGGGTACCCTTAAAGGTGCTTCCCACATTCCTAGAAGAAGATCCTGCAAGGAATGATGCAAAGGAAGCATTATGTTCTCCTTTGCTTCGGTAGAAACAGAGCCTTGTGAAGGATCATGGCCAGGGATAGGAATGGCAAGAGATCTTGCCATATCCAGGAGGAAACTCTGAAAAGAAGGATCTCCAAAGAGAACCTCCCCTGGACAGGTTAGATCTGAAGAACTAGCCTGGGCACCGAAGGATCTATCTGAGTATATAGGAATATAAGATCCTGCACGGTGCAGTATGGGATCCTTAACGGATGGACGCTGGTACTGGAGGTCAGGACCAGCGACAGTCAGTACCACATCGTCCATGCCAGGTATCGACTCCAAACCTGGTATAGAAGGGAGCGATCCTGTTGAAAGAAGCATGGAAGGAGCTGGCCACGATGCTACTGTGGATACCGATGTCGGAACCGAACCCGACATCGGAGCAGCAATCTGTGACAGCCCAATCGGTAGTGAGGTAACCGAAAGTCTTCGGCAGTCACCCTCGGTACCGAGCGTCCGGTACCGATAGGTGTCGGTACCAGGACGTGTCGGTACCCAGTCTTCCAGACTAGAGATCGATTCCAGACTCGGCATCGAAGGAAGCAAGTCTATCGATGCACGTCTGGAGAGTACCGACGTCGGTGGTAGTATCGGTGCCGGTACCGATACTGGAAAGTCAGTCTGGAACGTATCCACCGGTCCCGTAGGTACCGAGGACGCCAAACGACGATCCCTGGTGAGGCGTGTTACGTCCAACACCAGTGCCGATGCCAGGGTATCGGTACCACTCAAAGCGGATGCCACCACCAGGCATGGCTCAGGTATGTTCTGTGAGGGGTGAGCCCCAGGAACAACCCGAAACCCCACATAGGCTTTGGAGGCCGAAGACTCCCGCCAGGGTTTTGAAGCCAATGGGCCATCGAGGGCAAGGCCGGAGCCATCTACATGCTGTGCATGAGACCTACCACTCGAGGGTTGGCTAGTCTTAACAGACTGTTTGTGGGTTACCTGATCCTGTGTAGAAGAAGAAATGGTCGGTGCCCTAAAGTTGGAAGGGAACCTCATAATCGAGTGAAACTCGATGTTGAAAACCTCTTCTCACAATACTGTTGCCCGAGGGCTCCGGAGGAAAAAGGTCAGGACCCAAACAGGTTAGACACCAATTTTGGGAGTCTAAAAATAAAGTTGTACCGCCACAGTTTGAACATTTCTTGGAGAAAGTGGCTGGCGGTTCCATGAGGGACATGGAGAGGCCTAGAAGGCCTGAAAAACCGTAAGACACTCAGAAGAAAAAATATTCCCTTAAAGGGAAAAAAAGTTTTCCCTTCTCTTTTTCTCTCTTTGTCTCAGCTTTAAAACTTAACTGAGAAGAGGCAGTTGGGAAAGGCGGGAAGGCAGCACGCAGGCATGGTGGGATGCTTCCAAAAGCTCTTTGACTGGACGCTGGGAAGCGTTCCCACGCAGACTCCGTCGGTACCGATGTACCCATATGTGAAGACTCATTCCTGCTTGTTTCTGGAGATGTCTGGTGCCTGAAAAGTCTGGGATGGACGGTAGGAGTTGCAGTTAAGTCCCAAAAAGCTTGCTGTCTAGGCAGTAGTATGCAACAGTGAAGGTATGAGTGGAGGACCATGTAGCTGCTCGACAGATTTCGTCAACGGAGGGGGAACAAAGGTTGGCAACTGAGGTCGTCATGGCTCGCATGTTGTGAGTGGTGACGTGACCCTCAAGGGAGAGCGTAGGCAAAAGAAATGCAGTCCACAATCCAGTTGGATAGGGTGCGCTTCATCACTGGAAGTCCAAGGTGACTTGGATCATGGGAAATGAATAGTTGAGAGGATTTCCTGTGATTCTTGATTCTGCCCAAGTAGAAAACCAGTGCGCGCTTACAACCTAAAGAGTGTAGCACTGCTTCAGCCCTAGAGTCATGCGGTCTGGGGAAGATGACCGGTATCATCACTAACTGGTTGAGATGGAAGGCTGAGACCACCTTTGGAAGGAAGTGTGGATGGGTACAGAGAATCACCTTGTCATAGTAGAAGCGGGTGTACGGAAGATTTTTTTTAAATTTTATATTTATGAAATTTTACAATATATTCAAGAAAGTTGAACACACACTCTTGTAGAAACAGGATGACACAGAAAAATCAATAAGAAAATTACAATTCGAAGTGTAAAGACAACAGAAATGCAAAACCTCCCTAGTCCACTACTAAGGGGGAACCTTCACATAAATATATATCAAGGTATATGAAGCAACAAGGCAGAAAATCAATTCAGATAATATAGACAGAGCCCATTTAGGAGGGATCAATAGAGGATTCAAGTCTCCTAGCGCTTATAAAGGCTAAAAGCTGGGAGGGCTCAAAAAACACATAAGATACAGCCTGATATTTCACCAAGCACTTGCAAGGATGTTTAAGGAAAAAGAGCTCACCCAGCTGTATGACCCTGGGACGCAGCAGAAGAAACTCTGTGCCGTTTCTGAGTGTCTCTCGACAAATCAGGGTAAATACGAACTGCTAAACCATGAAAAAGAAGTTTTCTTTTATGAAAAAAAAGCTTTAACATCCACTCTTTATCTGACAATAATGCAA
The DNA here is from genome assembly GCA_033557465.1 of Ichthyophis bannanicus. NCBI lineage: Eukaryota > Metazoa > Chordata > Amphibia > Gymnophiona > Ichthyophiidae > Ichthyophis > Ichthyophis bannanicus. Next base: position 1,854,843,892 of record CM066032.1, on the reverse strand, counting down.
ATGTTAGGAGTATGGAAGGCTCCGAGGAGTCAAACCTACAATTTTCCAACAGGTCAGTAACATTCAATACTTCCCCATGTTCCAAACCACCCCCACGGTTCCCACTAAGAGAAGCACGTTTGGCCTTAGGCAGATAATAGATTTTTACTAAGGGTGGCATTAGATCAGGAGAAATCCCTAATACATCAATTAGGTACTCTTTAAACATATCTCTAGGAGTAATGGAGGATATCTTAGGAAAATTAACAATTCTCAGATTATTAGCTCGAGAAAGATTATCCAACTGTTCCAATTTAGTATGCACCGACAGAAAGTTCTTTTTAAAAGATATCAGATTGATATTCCAAACTGGTTACTCTGTTCTGTGTCACTTCTACTTCCACAGACATATCAGATACTTTTCTTTCCATTTCAGTTACCACTCCCATCGTTTTAACCTTAGTGGTTAAAGATGAAATTTGAGGGAGTAGAGCTTCACCCAACGAGGCAATAGCAGTCCATATGGTCTCTAATGTGAAGTTCATAGGGCGTTGTAGAGAGACCACCACCTCTGGTTCCACCATTGAGTCCACATCCTCCATAAGTGCCGGCGGCTCTCCCTGGCGTGCAGGGGAAATATCCTTCCCTGCACACACACCTAAAAGCGCCACCGAAGAGAGAGTGTGAAGCTCACTCCCAGCTCCACTTTGCAGTTTCTCCGACACACCTTTTCCTGGCCCTCGCGAGATACCAACCCTCCCGACAACACAGGGGAGAAAATCTCCAGGAAGCCCTCTGGCAGTGTGCAACTGTGGGAAACTTTCAGTGCAGGGCTCAATACTGGGGAGGAAGATGACGCTGAAACAGCCGCCGAGCTATCCAACACTGGCAAAGCTGCTAATCGGCTTTCTCCACCAGCTATATCTGAATTCCGCGTGGTCTGCAAAAGGTAAGAGTCCAAAGGACCAAAAACAGCGGAAACAGGCGTCGAGGCAGCAAAGGGTTGGGAGGGCAACGGCCCTGATTTGCCTTTTTGCTTCCTACCCCTAAGTAAAGCGTGCTCACACGGCCAGGATCACTGCCGCCATATTGGAAACGCCCCCGGGTGTACGGAAGATCTAACACTAAAGCCTGCAGTTCGCTGATGCGGTGAGCTGAGGTGACAGTGATGAGGAAAGCGTACTCACCTGTAACAGGTGATCTCTGGGAACAGCAGGAATTTAGTCTTCACATATGGGTGACATCAGGTACAGACAGAGCCCGTAGCTTTGGGAGTACTCCACTGCGTCTGCACATCTGCCTTCCTGCTCTCTCAACTCCCTCTCCTCAGTTGAGTATGTAGCTGAATAGGAGTGGAAAACGAAAAGCAAAAAAAAAACAACCCACAAACACAAAAACAACCCTACAACTCCAAGGGGAGGAGGGTGGGTTGTGAAGACTAAATTCCTGCTGTTCCCAGAGATCACCTGTTACAGGTGAGTAAATACGTTATCTCCAGGAACGAACAGGAATGCAGTCTTTACATATGAGACTCCCTAGCTCCCAGATATCTGAAGAGTTGAACTGGATCAGAAAGTCAGACAAGGTCATCTGAACCTAGACTTTCCCACCAAGGAGATCTGGCAAGAATAGTGGGGCAGGAGGTAGGAGTTGTTTCTGTGTTCCAAAGAGATGCTGAAGGACTGTTTGGCCAAAAGCTGCATCCCGGCGGGAGTCCTTGTCCAAGCAGAGGTGGGAAGCAAAGGTATGGATAGAGGACCCTTTCCTGCTCAGCAAATTTCATCAATGGGAACTGAACATAGGTTGGCAATGATGTTGCCATGGCTCGGACATTATGTGCCGTGACATGACCCATAAGGGTAAGTCCGGCTTTATCGTTTGCGAGAGAAATACAATCCGCTATCCATCTGGACAGTGTACCTTTAGTTACAGGAAGACCAAGGTGATAAGAATCAAAGGACACAAACAATTGGGAGGACTTCCTAATGTCCTGTGGAGATAGAAGGCTAGAGCCCTCTTACAGTCAAGCATGTGCAGGGCTGCTTCTGCGCGTGAGGCCTTGGGAAGAAAACCAGAAGGATTACTGACTGATTAAATATGGAGACACCACCTTTGGCAAAAAGTGGGGATGTGTACGAAGGACGACTATCATGATGAAATCATGCATATGGTGCATGTGCCACTAAAGCCTGCAGCTCACTGATGCACCTGGCTGAGGTCAGGGCAATGAGGAATAAAACTTTCCAAGATAAATATCGCAGGCGTGTAGTTGCTAAGGGTTCAGAGGCTTGAGGAGTTGAGCAAATACCACATTAAGATCCCACACTACCGGGGGCAGTTGAAGGGGTGGTTTGGTGAGAAGGAGGCAGCCCCCATGAAATGTGCCACTAGAGGGACTGTGGAAATGGGTTGACCATCCACAGGTTTATAAAAAGCTGAAACAGAACTGAGGTGCACCAGTACCAAATTAGTTTTTAGTCCTAGAGAAGACAAATGCCAAATGATATTGAAGAAGCATGGGTACTGGTGCTTCAAAGGGATTTTGATTATTTTGAGAGCACCATGAGGCAAATCTACACCATTTGAAAGAGTACGTCTTTCTGGTGGAAGGCTTTCTGGAAGAATGGAGAATCATCATGCTCTCAGCATCCACTCTGTCAGATGGAGAGATTGCAGATTTGGATGAAGGAGTGTTCCACTGTGGTAGGCTATGGCCTATATAATAGCCGGTACATGTATGAGAGGTCTGCAAGCTAGGTCTGAGTCCCCACCCCCACTTAGAAATAGTAGTGCTGAGAAAGATCAGAGTCAGTGAAGGTCTGAGGATCTGCCTTAAACCGCTCTAAACTGCTTTTGATAAGTTTGTGTTAATCCTTATTCAATTCTTTTATGCTGATAGATATGTTCCAGTGTTTTGCATTCTCACATTCTCTGAGCCTAGAGATGACCTTGTAGTAGGGATGTGTTTATGTCTAGAAACTGAGCCTTTGTTAGAATAGTCTGAGAGAAGGGGGAACAGGGTGACCCAGAGAGGGTCCCTGATTGGAGAGATGCAGGGGACGTTGGAACCAATAGAAAGTCTGCATGTATCAAGCTGAAAAGGTATAAATGAGTATGTCTCTGTAAGAATGTTGCTCAGTCTTTTTGAAGCTTGTCTCTGAGCCATGTGCACAATAAACTGGCTTGGATCTTTGAACTGACTCCTGGTTTTATTTATTGCATGCTTATCAGCTGCTACACCACTGTTCTGAGACAGAAGACCCAGCTTGGACCCCAATGGAATCGAGGGAGTCTGTGTCAGCCGAAGCAGAAGGGGAAACAGAGGCTGACAGGGCCAGCGAGGGGCTATGAGGATCATAGATCCCTTGTCTGCTTGGAGTTTGAGGTGGGTCTTCGGGATCAGGGGAATGGGGGGAAATGCAGAAAGCAGTTGCCGACCCCATTGGATCATGAAGGCATCGGATGCCAGACAATTTGGATGGCATCCTGGAGCAGAACTGTGGAAGTTGTGTGTTCTGTGGAGTGGCAAAGAGATCTATCACTGGGGGTTCCCCATGCATGAAAGCTTTGCCACTCTTGTTGGACTCGGGGTCCACTCTTGAGGCTGTAAGATAAGACTCAGTTTGTCTGCCAAGTGATTGGACTTTCCTGGAATATAAAGTGCACAAAGGTGCATGCAGTGGAGAATGGCGAAGTTCCAAATGTGGCAGCCTTCCTGGCAGAGAGGAAGAGAACCAGTCCCCCCTTGATTGTTTATGCAGAACATTGCCACCTGATTATCTGTCCTGACCAGTATCTGGCTGTTGGAAAGGTGGTGACAAAACTCTGAGGGCATTCGTGACTGCTCGAAGTTCGAGGAGGTTGATTTGTTGGGTTGATTCCTTGGCTGTCCACAGTCCTTGTGTGGAAACAGTCTAGATGGGCTCCCCAACCGAGCTTGAAAGCAACTGTAATCAGGTTATGCTGAGGTAGGGGCATCTGAAAAGGTGACCCTACGAGAAGATTTGTTGGGGTGCACCACCAGAGGAGTGATGCGATCAGAGGGTGTGTTACTTGTATGACATCCCAAAGACTCCCTGTGGCTTGGGTCCACTGGGATGAGAGGGTCCATTGTGTTAGTTGCAAGTGGAGTCTCACATAAGGTACTTCATGTACCAACATAGAAAAATAGCAAATGACAGCAGATTAAGACCAGTATGGTCAATCTAATTTGCCCAGGAAGGCAGTAAGGAGTAGGTGCATCTGCCACTCCATGCAGGTCACCCCTCCCCATGTCTTTGTTTAGCGTAGTTACTCACCTGTAACAGGTGATCTCCGGGAACAGCAGGAATGTAGTCTTCACATATGGGTATCGTCGGTACCGACGGAGCCTGCGCGGGAACGCTCCCCAGCATCCAATAGGAACACTTTTGGGAGCATCCCTCAGCACATGCGCGCTGCCTTCCCGCCTTTCCAACTGTCCCTCTTCAGTTAAGTTTGTAGCTGAGTGAAAGGATAGACGGAGAGAGGAAAGAGAAAGAGAGACAACTCCTAGGGGAAGTGGGTAGGTTATGAAGAATAAATTCCTGCTGTTCCCGGAGATCACCTGTTACAGGTGAGTAACTACGCTATCGCCAGGAACAAGCAGGAATGTAGTCCTCACATATGGGGACTCCCTAGCTGAAGATGTCAGGGAGATAGCCAGGGGAAGGTGCCACCGTCGAAGGTGAGAATCCTTCCTCCCATGGATCTCTGGCATCCCACCAGGTTGGTGGGTAGGAGTTGGTTTAGGTTTGAAAGAGATTTTGAAGAACAGCTTAACCAAAGAAGGCATCCCGATGGGAGGCTTTATCTAGGCAGTAGTGGGCTGTGAAGGTGTATACCGAAGCCCAGGTGGCTGCTCGACAAATGCCATTGTAAGACACAGAGTGGCGATTAGCCATAGAAGCTGCCATGGCTCTCACATTATGAGCTGTGACATGGTCCTGAAGAGGAAGACCCTTACTCTCATAAGTAAAGGATATGCATTGGGCAATCCATTTAGATAAAGTTCTTTTGGAGACTGAAAGTCCCAAATGACTAGGGTCAAAAGCTATAAAAAGTTGTGAGGACTTTCTATGTTGCTGTGTTCTTTGTATGTAAAAGGCTAAGGCCCTTTTACAATCCAAAGTATGAAGGTTTCTTTCTGCATTAGAGGCATGAGGCCTCGGAAAAGATACAGGAAGGTAAATTGATTGATTTAAATGAAAAGGCATTAAATGGTGAGTTCGAAGAACCACCTTATCATGATGAAACCTACTATGAGGAGGATCAGCCACTAAAACTTGCAATTTACTGATGCGACGGGCAGAGGTGATTGCAGTTAGGAAGATGACCTTCGAGGTCAAAAACCTAAGGGTTGTAGTGGCTAAGGGTTCAAAAGGCGGCTTCATGAGCTGCCCGAGAACTAGATTTAGATCCCATGCCACCGGTGGTGGCTTGATGGGAGGTTTAGTTAATAAAAGGCCTCTCATAAATCTTGACAGGAGTGGATGAGAAGAAATTGGTTGTCCATTTAGAGGCTTATAAGAAGCTGCAATTGCACTAAGATGGACTCTTACCGAATTTGCCTTTAAAACAGAATTCGATAAGTGAAGGAGATACTCTAGTATTGATTCTAAGGGTATGACCAGGGGGTTTAATCCATTCCTGGAGCACCATATAGTAAAACGTTTCCACTTGAAGACATAAGATCTTCTTGTGGAAAGTTTCCTAGAAGCCTGAAGGATATGTTTTACCTGCTGGGACAGGTTGAAATCTTGGAGGTCTAAGCCTTCAGCAACCAGGCCGTGAGGTGCAGGGACTGGGGATTCGGGTGCCATAGTGTCCCGTTCTCCTGGGAAAGAAGATGTGGAGCATGCCCTAACTCCAGAGGTGCCGCTTGAGAGAGATGTAGAAGCAGGGAATACCACGTTTGGCGTGGCCATCGTGGTGCTATGAGAATCATGCAACCCCTGTCTCTCTGAAGCTTGAAGAGTGTTTTGGGGATGAGGGGAATGGGTGGGAAGGCATAAAGGAAGTCCTGACCCCAGTGAAGGAGGAAGGCATCCCTTGCCTGACAGTTGTGAGCCGGAATCCTGGAACAGAACCGGGGAAGTTTGGCATTCAGTGGACTTGCAAAGAGGTCTATGTCTGGAGTGCCCCAGAGATGAAATATCTTTGCCACCTGGTCTAGGTGGAGGGACCACTCGTGAGGCAGCAGTACTCGACTGAGTTTGTCTGCCCAAAGGTTTTGAAAGCCTGGAAGATACACCACTAGAAGGTGAATTTGAAGCTCTCTGGCGAGGGCCCACAGTCGTAAAGCTTCATTGCATAACGACAGAGAGCCTGTTCCGCCCTGCTTGTTTACATAGAACATGGCTACTTGATTGTCTGTCTGGTTTAGGACTGTCTTGTAGCTCTCAGCTGGGCGTGGAACACTCGAAGAGCTAAACAGATTGCTCTTAATTACAGGAGGTTTATTTGTAAACCAACCTCCTGTGAAGTCCAGGTGCTCTGGGTAGAGAGATGATTCAGGTGTGCTCCCCAACCCACCTGTGATGCATCTGTTAGGGTGGCCTGAGAGAGAGGTTGATGGAAAGGAGACCCCACTGTCAGATTTTTTTTTTAGTGACTGCCACCATTGGAGGGATAAAATTAGTCATTGAGAGATTGTTATTTTGTCCGACAAATGACCCGTGGCCTGTGTACACTGTGTGGAGAGAGTCCAAGCTGCTCACATCTGGAGGCGAGCATATGGGACTACATGAACTGTGGATGCCATATGTCCCAGTAACTGCAGTAGCTCCTGAGCAGTGAGGGAGGATTTGCCTGCTGCTTGAGAAGCTAGTTGCATTATGTGAAGACACCGGGCTTGTGGAAGGAAAGCCTTTGCCCGTCTGGTATCCAAACAGGCTCCTATGAATTCTAGGCATTGGGAAGGAACCAGTTGAGATTTTGGGAAGTTTATTACCAATCCCAAGTATTGGAGGATTCGCATTGTATGGGACAGTGCAGTGCTGGCTTCTGCAACTGTAGGGGCTCGAATGAGCCAGTCGTCTAAGTAGGGAAAGATGAAAATCCCCAGGGTTCGCAGAAATGCAGCTACTACTACCATGCATTTCGTGAATACCCTTGGTGTTGAAGCCAGACCAAAAGGAAGAACCCTGTACTGGAAATGTTTTCCCCTGAAAAGGAAACGTAAAAATTTCCTGTGAACTGGATGGATGAGAATGTGAGTGTATGCATCCTTTAAGTCTAGAGAGCAAAGCCAATCCTGGCTTTGAAGGTATGGCAGAAGAGTTCCTAGAGAAATCATTTTGAATTTCTCTCGAAACAGATATTTGTTCAATTCTCTGAGGTCTAAAATGGGTCCGTGTCCTCCTGTTTTCTTTGGAATAGGGGGAGTAGAACCCTGCACCCTGTTGAAGAATGGGTACTTCCTCTATTGCCCCTTGGGCAAGAAGTGTGGAGACCTCGTGATCTAGATTCTCTGCAGAGGTTTGTGAATTGAATTGCTTTAGAATTGTAGGAGGGGGCATGCTGTGAAAATAAAGCTTGTACCCCTCTCCTATTATCAATTTGTGCTTTATCGACTATAGCAAGGCTTTTGACTGTGTAAACCATGAGAAACTCTGGACCACATTAAGAAGCATGGGTATACCAGAACACCTGATCATTCTCTTGCACAATCTGTACATTGATCAAGAAGCAACAGTTCAAACGGAACAAGGAGAAACACAATGGTTTAAAATAAGCAAAGGTGTAAGACAAGGCTGCATACTTTCCCCCTACCTGTTTAATTTATATGCAGAACAAATCATCAGAGAAGCAGGATTGTATGAAGACAACAGAGGTGTGAAGACTGGTGGAAGACTCATCAACAACCTTTGCTATGCTGATGATACCACATTACTGGCTGAAAGTGAAGATGATCTGAAACATTTGCTTCTCACAATCAAAGAACAGTCTCAAAATGGGCCTGCACCTTAATGTAAAGAAGACAAAGATCATGACAACTGGCATAATCAACAGGTTCATCGTTGAAGGAGAAGAAATTGAAATTGTGAACAACTTTAACCTACTTGGATCAACTATCAATAAAGAAGCAACAAGCAGTCAAGAAATCAAACGATGCATTGCTCTTGGCAGAATGGCTATGAAAGACCTAGATAAGATTCTCAAGAGCAGAGATGTCTCTCTCCATACAAAGATTCGACTTGTTCAAGCCATGGTATTTTCAATAACATCATATGGATGTGAAAGCTGGACAGTGAAAAAGACAGACAGGAAGAAAATTGATGCCTTTGAATTATGGTGCTGGCGGCGAATACTGTGTATACCATGGACTGCCCGAAGAACAAACCAGACGGTACTAGAGGAGATCAAACCTAAGCTTTCTTTAGAAGCTCAGATGACAAGACTTCGACTTTCATACTTTGGACACATCATGCGAAGAGAGAGATCATTAGAGAAAGACATCATGCTTGGCAAGATAGAAGGTCAACGCAAAAGAGGAAGGCCAGAAATGAGATGGATCGATACAATAACAGCAGCTACGGGTACCAGTCTGTCAACAATGAGCCACCTGACTGAAGACCGAACACAATTTAGGATAGTTATCCAGAGGGTCGCCATGAGTCGACTCCGACTCGACGGCACTTAACACCACCACCCATCTCCTACAATAGACAAAGTCCAATCTTCTGCTGTTATCTGATGCCATCTGTTGACAAAGTGGCATAACCTGCCTGGAATATTGGGGGGTTGGGGACCCCTCAGAGGCAGGGAGGCAAAGCTCTCTAGGAAGGAGTAAAAGCCCTTGAGGGGGCTGAACCTGGAGAGCTGGTTGGACTCTCGGGCCTTTTGGCTTCTTTTGCTGTCTAGTTTGTCCCTTTTGGGCAACCTGACCTGGAGTTTGACTCTGCTGGGTATAGGAAGGATAAAACTTCCTCTTTTTGCTAAAAGAGGGTTTTTTTTATAAGGCTTCCTTTTGGCTGGAGTGGCTGTAGACTTTGACTATCTAAGGTAGAATTGTCAGCATCTAACTCGTTAGCCTTTTCCTGCCAGTTCTTGCCGAAGAGATTCTCCCCCGTACAAGGAATGTTGCCTAACTTGTCCTGTACCCAAGTCTCCAAGTCTGATGCCTGTAGCCAGGCAATCCGTCGTACGCCAATGGCAATAGCAGAGGTTCTGCTGATGCATTCGAAACAGTCAAAGGCTGCACGATTGACAAAATTTGGAGACATCTTGAGCATGCTTAACTAGAGCAAGAAAATCTTCTCTTATCTGGGAGAAATGGGCTCATAAGTTCTAAGTCTCCTGTGACTTCCTTGAGGAACATTCCCATATATAGGATATATGAACTGATCCTAGCTGAAAGCATAGAAGCTTGAAAAGTCCTGCGTCCAAAAGCTTCCAGAGTCCTGCATTCACGATCTGGAGGATTGGATGCATGCCTCTTTGCACTTTCATCCTATGCATGGCTGATTCCACTACCAATGAATGGTGTGGCAGCCGAGTTTTCTGAAATCCAGGACATGGCGGAACTCAATACATAGTATCAAGTCTCCTAGAGTGAGGAGAAGTAGTCATAGGTGTCTCCCACATTCTGAGCATCAAGCTATGGAGAATTTCATGGATAGGCAGAGTGGCTGCCTCCTTAGGAGCTTTAAGATACTGGAGAATTTCCAATTCCTTTGCTCTGGGTTCGTCTTCAGAAGCTACTGTGATTGAAAGAACTTCGGCCATATCACAGATGAAATCCTGAAATGACATGTCCACTGGAGGTGACATTCTGCGTTGGAGAGAAGAGGGATCTTCTAGGAGAAACCCTCTAGTGCCAGCAGAATTGTCAGAGTCTTCAGAATTGAAGTATTCCCGACTCCGATGCTCTTGCAAAGCACGATCCCAGTACCGATCGAAGTTGGTACCGAGTTGACCCGATACCGCTTTGTCAATTCCAGCCAGAGTTCGCACCAGGGGCGGTATCGTTGGTGTCGGTACCGGTATCAATGTCGGTACCGGTGCCCGTGGGACCACCGGTAGCACAGCTGAAAGAAAAGCTGCGATGCTGCGCTTGATAACAAGGAACCTCTGGTCTATCGACGCTGCCGATGCCTGGGTGTCGGTACCGGTAAGAATGGCCGGAACCCCTGAACATGGCACAGGTAGTTCTTGCGAGGTTGAGGCCTCGAGAACATCCTGAAGCCCCATTGATGCTTTGGAAGCTGAAGCCTCCCGCCGGGGCTGTTTTGCCGGTGTGGTTCCCTCAAGGGCAACGCCAATGGCCTCTCAATGCTTAGCAGGAGAGTTACCCTTTGAGGACCAGCTTTTATGTTTAGTTACCTGAGATCCATGGGAGGAAGAAGAGGCCCTTGACGATATTGATGCGATGGATCTGGCATCTGAAGAAAAGAGGGTACCGAGCTTTGCAGCCCTCTTCTGTCTTCCTCTTTTAGTCATCCCCATGCAGGAGAGACATTCGGTTGGAGAATGTTCAGGTCCTAAACATTTCAGACACCAATCATGTGCGTCAGTGACGGAAATGGTACCGCCACACTTAGTACATTTTTTAAAACCACTAGTTGGCTTTTCCATGATTTAGGAATATGGAGCCTAGTGCCCAAAATGGCGCCTAGCACCAAAGAGAAAAAACCCGGCGGTACCGGTAGGCGTCGTGTGGTAGGCAAACGCGACCCAAGAAAAGAAATTTAAAGATGGAATTTTCTGCGGTGACAGGAAATAGATCCTGTCGGCTCCGCGGAAAACAAAGAACTGAAGAGGGACAGTTGAAAAGGCGGGAAGGCAGCGCACATGTGCCGAGGGATGCTCCCAAAAGCGTTCCTATTGAACGCTGGGGAGCGTTCCCGCGCAGGCTCCGTTGGTACCGACGATACCCATATGTGAATACTACATTCCTGCTTGTTTCTGGAGATAGGCGTGTACCCACCGCTCCGTGTAGGTCACCCCTATTTGTTGAGATATAAGAGAGTGAGTTTGTTTATTTTGATTTTATTCTCTTGCTATAAAGGGATCCTCTCTGTCTATCCCATGCCATTTTGAATTCTGTCACTGTATTTGCCCCCACCACTTCCATCAGGCGGGCATTCCAAGCATCCACCACACTTTCAGTGAAAAAGTATTTCCTGACGTTGCCTTTCAGTTTATCCCCTTGCAGCTTAATGTTATGTCCTCTAGTTCTACAGCTTCCACATCTTTGGAAGAGATTTGTTTGTTCATTAATACTCTAAGTACTTGAAGGTCTGAATCAAATCTCCCCTGTCCCTCCTTTCCTCCAGAGTATACATATTTAGGTCTTCAAGTCTCTTCTCATAAGTCTTCTAATGCAGGCTCCAAATCATTTTGATCGCCTTCCTCTGAACCGTTTCCAGTCTTTTTATATCATTTGCAAGATATGGTCTCCAAAATAGAACACAATATTCCAAGTGAGGCCTCATCAGCAACTTGTACAGTGGCATTAGTACCTCTTCCTTTCTTCTGGTAATTCCTCTCTGTATGCAACACAGCATCCTTCTAGCTTTTGCCACTGCATTGTCACATTGTTTCTGAGGATCTCAAGGTGGTGAAACAATCACTCCGAGGTCCTTCTCCTGTTCCGTGAACACCAAGCTCTCGCCCCCGATCGCATACAATTCCCTTGGATTTCTGCTTTCCAAGTGCATGACATTGCACTTCTTCACATTAAATCTTAACTGCCAAGCATTAGACTATTCTTCCAGTTTTTGTAGATCTTTCCTCACGTTATCCACTCTGTTGCAAATTTTCATGCCATCTGCAAAAACAGACTTTTCCATTCAGTCCTTCAGCAATATCACACACAAATACATTGAACAGTACCAAACCCTGGGGCACACTGCTAATCACCTTCCTTTCATCAGAGTGAGTTCCGTTTACCATCACCTTCTGTCGTCTGCCAGTCAACCAATTTCTGATCCAGTTCAACACCTTGGGACCCATCCCCAAGCTGAGTTTATTGATAAGTCTCCTATGAGGAACAGTATCAAAGGCGCTGCTGAAATCTAGGTAGATCACATCCATCGCATGCCCTTGATCTAGTTCTCTGGTCACCCAGTCAAAGAACTCAATCAGATGTGTTTAGCAAGATTGTCCTTTGGTAAAGCCATGTTGCCTCATATCATGCAACCTGTTTCAAGAAAATCCACTATTCACATCCTTCAGGAGCACCTCAATTACTTTTCCCGCCACCGAGGTAAGGCTTACCAGCCTGTAGTTTGTCACTTCTTCCCTATTATCACTTATGTGAAGACGTACCACATCAGCCCTTCTCCAATCCTGTGGAAATTCTCCTGTCTCCAAGGATCTATTAAAAACATCCTTTAACGGCCCTGCAAGAACCTCTGAGCTCTTTCAGTATCCTGGGATGTATCCCATCCGGTCCCATGACCTTGTCCACTTTCAGATTTGCAAGTTGTTCTAACACATCATCTTCTTCAGGTGGTCCTTCTCCAGGATTTTCTTTTGTAAAAACAAAAGAAAAAGTATTTGTTTAGCATTTATGCTTTTTCAATGTCACTTTCCACAAATCCGTTCCCGGCACTTTTGAGTCCTTCAATTCCACCTCCGATTTTCTTCCTCTCCCGAATATATCTGAAAAAAAAGTTGTCGCCACACTTCACATCTTTAGCCATCTTTTCTTCTGCCTTGGATTCTGCTATCCTTATTTCTTTTTGTCTCTTTTAGTTTGATCCTGTATTTTCTCTGTTCCTCTGTTTGCAAACATCTGAATTTTGTGAAAGCTGTGTTTTTTGCCTTTATTTGTGCAGCCACGTCTTTGGAGAACCAAATAGGTTTCCTTTTCCTCTTCCTTTTATTTACTTTCCTTACATATGTATCTGTTGCCCCTTTTATTGCCTCCTTTAGTTTAGCCCACTGCAATTCCACTTCCCTTATCCCCTCCCACCCTGTCAACTTCTCATTCAGGCACTTGGCCATTTTACTGAAGTCAGTGTTTTTGAAGTCTAAGACTTTGAGCTTGCTGTGATTGGACTCTGCCTTGGCTTTTATCTCAAACCACACCATGTGATGATCGCTGCTGCTCACATGAGCACTCACCCGGATATTCAACACGCTATGTCCATTAATCAATTTGCTATCCATTTCTTCGGTTTGAGTTGGAGGCCTGTAGACCACACCAGTATGGATGACAGTGCCATCTCCTCCTTCCAACACAATCCACAGTGCTTCTTCTTTTCCCTACGTCCCTTGCATTTTAGTAGCTTTAAAATTGCTTTTGACATATAGGGCTACTCCTCCTCCTTTCCTACCTTCTTTATTTCTTCTAAATAGATTACAGCCAGCTATGGCTATATCCCATTCATGCAACTCATTAAACCATGTTTCTGTAATGGCCACAATGTCCAAGTCCATTTCCACCATTAGGGCTTCCAGGTCAGGAACTTTGTTGGATAGGCTTTGAGCATTTGTGCTCATTGCTTTCCAGCATTTGTTGACTGGCTTGCCTGTGTTTTGCATGAATTTTGTTTTACACGCCTCTTCCCACTTGGTATTGATGTACTGTAGATGCTATGTGGCCCAAGAGGCACAGTAAGTCTCGAGCCATGGCAGTGTGTCGTTGCCACATGTGGGTGGCTAGGTCCACCAATATGTTCATGTGGTCCAGAGGAAGGAAGGCTCTGGATTGTTGGGTGTCCAGTACAGCCCCTATGAACTGCAATCTTTGGGTTGGAGCGAGGTGGGATTTTGTGAAATTTATTACAAATTCCAAATGCTGTAATAGTGCAAGAGTCTGACGAGATGAGCAGAGTTGTCCAGGGAAAACGAAAACTTTGTTGTTTTGAAGAATGCCAATGATGTGCAAAACGGCAAAGCCTCCCTGGAATAGTGGTGGGTTCTTGAATGTGTAGGAGAAAACTGGCTGTGCTCCCTATGTGGGAGTCAAGAACTGAGTGCTGCCGGTGCTTGGGTGGCTGGTTGTGGCTTGGCTAATCTGGGCTTTTTTGCCTGCTTAGGACCGTGTTTCTGTTGGGTCTGTTAAGGCGGTTGGGAATAGGAAGGTTAGAACCTTCTCTTCTTAGAGTAGAAGGGTTTCTCAGCTGCTGCCTTTTTCTTAGTATAGTCATCAGATTTTCTATAGAGCCTCTTTAGGGTTGTATCATCCATTTCCAGCTCTCTAGCCTTCTCCATCCAGTTCTTTCCAAAAAGGTTTTTCCCAGTGCAGGGGATATTGCCCAGTTTGTCCTGGACCATTGTTCCAGTTCTGAAGCCTGGAGCCAAGCTAACCGCCTTGCACTGATGGCAATGGAAGAGGCCCTATTGGTGGACTCAAAGGCATCGAATGCTGCCTATTCACAAACATTGAGACATTTTGGCTATGTGCCAAAATAGGCTGGAAATAGCCTGGAAAGCAGGTCTCTTCTCCTCTGGAAGGAATGGAAGGAAACCTTCCCAGTCTTTGTTAAGTTCCTTCAGTGGAACACAGAGGATGTAAGAATTAATCCTGCTGGCTAGCATCGACACCTGGTAGGATCGGTGTGCGAAGGAATCGAGATTTCTGAACTCCCTACCTGGAAGAATGGAGGCATGGTTCTTGCCACTTTTGATGCAACGAATTGCCAATTCCACCACCATAGAGTGGTGTGGAAGTTATGGCTTCTGGAATCCAGGACACTCCGGTACCTTGTACATGGTATCCAGCCAATGGATAACTGGGGAAACTGTAAGAGGAGTTTTCCACATCTGGAGCATCAAGTTATGGAGGATCCGGTGTACCGGGAGGATTGCGGCCTCCTTTGGGGCTGTAGGATATTGGAGAATTTCCAGCTTATCGGTTCCGGTTCTGCTGGAATAGAGAGGCCGGTCACCATGTCTCAGATGAACTCCTGAAATGACATGTTGTCAAGAAGGAATTTCCACCGAGTACTGATGGACGGAGGTGAGGGTTTGGAGGCAATGTCCTGGAGATCAGTGGAATCGAAGGAATGGTGATCGGAAAGAGTAGTTACTCACCTGTAACAGGTGTTCTCCAGGAGCAGCAGGAATCAGTCCTCACATATGGGTGACATCGACGCTGATGGAGCCCCCACGGAGCATTTACCGAGCTTTCTATGAAAGCCTTTGGGAATACTGCAGAAATGCGCGGTCCCCTTCCCGCCTAAATGTGCCATCTTGCTCAGTCAAATGACATAAGAACATAAGACATGCCATACTGGGTCAGACCGAGGTTCATCAAGCCCAGTATCCTGTTTCCAACAGTGGCCAATCTAGGTCATACGTACCTAGCAATATCCCCAAAAGACAGGTTCCACAATGCTTGTACTGGGTCAAGCACTGATATCCTGGGTCCCTTTTTAATAGTGGTTTATGGACCTTTCCTCCAGGAACTTGTCCAAACCTTTTTTAAACCCAGCTATACTAACAGCCCTTACTACATCCTCCGGTAACAGATTCCAGAGTTTGATTACACGTTGAGTGAAAAAATATTTTCTCTTATTTGTCTTAAATAGTTTACCCTGTAGCTTCATTACATGTCCCCTAGTCTTTCTATATTCTGATAGCGTAAACAATTGATCCACGTTTATCCGTTCCACTCCATTCATTAATTTATAGACCTCTATCATATCTCCCCTCAGCCGTCTCTTTTCCAGGTTAAAGAGCCCTAACCTTTTTAGCCTCTCTTCATAGGAGTAGCCTTCCATCCCCTTCACCAATTTGGTGGCTCTTCTCTGTACTTTTTCTAATAACGCTATGTCCTTTTTAAGATACGGTGACCAGAATTGCACACAATATTCAAGGTGCGGTCGTACCATGGAGCGATACAGAGGCATTATAATATCCTTTGTTTTATTCTCCATCCCTTTCCTTATGATACCTAGCATTCTATTTGCTTTCTTGGCCGCCGCTGAACACTGGGCGGAGGGTTTTAACATGTTATCCACGATGACTCCTAAATCCTTTTCCTGGGTGGTGGTTTCTAATGTGGAGCCTTGCATCGTGTAACTATAGTGTGGGTTGTTCTTTCCTAGGTGCATAACTTTGCATTTGTCCACATTAAATTTCATCTGCCATTTGGATGCCCAGTCTTCCAATTTATCCAGATCCTCCTGCAGTTTTCCACAATCCTCTTGGGTTTTAACAACTTTAAACAGTTTTGTCTCATCTGCAAATTTGATAACCTCACTAGTTATTCCCTTTTCCAGGTCATTTATGAATATGTCAAAAAGTAGCGGACCCAGTACAGATCCTTGGGGTACTCCACTATTCACCTTTTTCCATTGGGAATATTGGCCATTTAGCCCTACCCTCTGCTTTTTATCTTTTAACCAGTTCCCAATCCACAATAGTACACTGCCTCCTATCCCATGACTTTTTAGCTTCGCCAAAAGTCTCTGATGGGGGACCTTGTCAAAAGCTTTCTGGAAGTCCAGATACACTATATCAACCGACTCACCTTTGTCTACCTGTTTATGCACACCTTCAAAAAAACATCAGATTAGTAAGACAAGATCTTCCTTGTCTAAAGCCATGTTGGCTGTCTCCCATTAGGCCATGACTATCTACATACTGTGTAATTTTGTTCTTTATGATGGTTTCTACCATTTTCCCTGGTACTGACGTCAGGCTCACCGGTCTGTAATTTCCTGGGTCACCCCTGGAACCCTTTTTAAAAATTGGTGTTACGTTGGCGACCCTCCAATCTTCAGGTATTACAAATGATTTTAATGAAAGTTCACAGATTACCAATAGCAGGTCTGCAATCTCATATTTCAGTTCTTTCAACACTCTGGGATGTATACCATCCGGTCCAGGTGATTTGCTACTATTTAGTTTATCAAAAAGTTGTAATATATCTTCCCGGTGTAGTGATATTTCTCTCAATTCCTCTGCAGTATCACCTTTAAATACCACTTCAGTCTTGGGTAACATCCCTACATCTTCCTCAGTAAAGACCGAAGCAAAGAATTCATTCAGTCTCTCTGCTATAGCCTTGTCTCCTCTTACTGCCCCTTTTACCCCTCTATCATATAATGGTCCAATTGACTCTCTCACAGGCCTTTTGCTACGAATGTACTTGAAAAAGTCTTTATTTCGTGTTTTTGCTTCCGTAGCAAGTTTCTTCTCAAATTCCCGCTTTGCCTGCCTTATCAATGCTTTGCATTTAACTTGCCAGTGCTTGTGCTGTTTCCAGTTT
This sequence comes from Ichthyophis bannanicus, assembly GCA_033557465.1. NCBI lineage: Eukaryota > Metazoa > Chordata > Amphibia > Gymnophiona > Ichthyophiidae > Ichthyophis > Ichthyophis bannanicus. The sequence goes on along the minus strand of CM066032.1, from coordinate 1,854,826,725 downwards.
TCATCATTTGGCTCTTTTTTCCATTTCCTGAAGGTTGCTTTTTTGGCAGCAACAGCCTCTCTGACCTCACCTTTAAACCATGCTGGCAGTTTTTTGGACTTTCTTCCACTCTTCTTAATGCGTGGAATACAGCTGGTCTGGGCTTTGAGGATAGTATTTTTAAATAACACCCAAGCTTGCAGTAAGTCTTTAACCTTTGGAACTGCTCCTTTTAGTTTTTTCCTAACTATATTCCTCATTATATCATAGTCTCCCTTTTGAAAGTTAAAAGGTAGTACTGTGGATTCCTTTACTATCTGTCCTCCACTAATTAAATCAAACATGATCATACTATGATCACTATTGCCAAGTGGTCCCAACACCCTTATTTCTTGCACCAGATCTGGCGTTCCACTAAGGACTAGGTCCAGTATGGCTTCCCCTCTGGTCGGTTCATGAACCAGCTGCTTCAAGAAGCAGTCATTTATTCCATCTAGAAACTTTCTCTCTTTAGCTTGTCCTGCCGTGACACTGACCCAGTCGATACCGGGGTAATTGAAATCACCCATTATTACTACTCTGTTGTGACTTTTGTTAGCTTCCTTGATTTCTTTGAGCATTTCATCATCCATTTGTTCATTCTGGCCAGGCGGTCGATAGTATACTCCCACTGCCATCACCTTCCCCTTCATAAATGGAATTTCAATCCATAGATATTCTACAGCAAATTTTGTTCCCTGCAAAACTTTAATCCTTTTTGACTCAATGCCCTCTCTAACAGAGCGCAACCCCTCCACCAATTTGATCAGCTCTATCATTACGATATAGTTTGTATCCAGGTATCACAGTGTCCCACTGGTTATCCTCCTTCCACCATGTCTCTGAGAGTGCAATCATATCTAACCTCTCATTTAGTACTATATATTCTAACTCTCCCATCTTATTGTTTAGACTTCTAGCATTGGCATACAAGCATTTTAGAGACTGTATTTTATTCATATTAATCTGGCTATTGGTAGGCAGGGGTAATTTGGAATCTTTATGCTCTGTCTGCTCCTTACACAAGGGCATTTGGGCTACTATACTCCCTTTTGGAACCTCACTGCTTTTGGTAGTATCCTTCAAGGATACCTTTGTCCGAACCATGCGCTCCTGGGTGACTGTCGGCTTTCCCCTATTTTCTAGTTTAAAAGCTTCTCTATCTCTTTTTTAAAGGTTAATGCCAGCAGTCTGGTCCCATCCTGATTAAGGTGAAGCCCAACCCTTTGGAAGAGCCCCCCCTTTCCCCAGAATGTTCCCCAGTTCCTAACAAATCCAAAACCCTCATCCTTGCACCATTGTCTCATCCACGCATTGAGACTCCGGAGCTCTGCCTGTCTTTTGGGTCCTGCACGTGGAACAGGAAGCATTTCGGAGAACTCTATCCTGGAAGTTCTGGATTTCAACTTCCTACCTAAAAGCTTAAATTTAGCCTCCAGAACTTCCCTACCACATTTTCCTATGTCATTGGTACCAACATGTACCAAGACAGCAGACTCCTCCCCAGCACTATCTACGATCCTATCTAGGTGGTGCGTGAGGTCCGCTACCTTCGCACCAGGCAGGCATGTTACCAGGCGATCCTCACGTCCACCAGCCACCCAGCTATCTACATTCCTAATGATTGAATCACCAACTATAACAGCTGTCCTGACCCTCCCCTCATGGGCACATGGCCCCGGAGAAACGTCCTCGGTGCGAGAGGGTTTTACATCACCTGGAGGACAGGTCCTAGTTACAGGATCACTTCCTGCCACACCAGGGTGATGCTCTCCTGTCACATGACCTCTCTCCTCCATGGCAACAGGGATGCTGCCAGACTGGAGGTGGGACTTCAGGACTATATCCGTGTAGGTCACGTCCATGTACTTCTCTGTCTTTATGTCTTTATGTCTTCCAGGTCTGCTACTCTAGCCTCTAGAGAACGGACTTGTTCCCTGAGAGCAAAGAGTTCTTTGCACTTAGTGCATACGTAAGACCTCTCACCAACTGGGAGAAAATCATACATGTGACACTCAATGCAAAAGAGCAGAGAACCCCCATCTTGTTGCTGGACTTCTGTCTGCATCTCAGTTTAAAGCTTGTGTTTAGATCTTTTAAATTCTGTATATAATAAGGATTGGTGTAGATGCTTATACCAATAAAAGTGTATCTAATACCCCTAATACACCTTGTGTACCTGAAGCTTAATTAATTAAGGGAGGAGTAGCCTAGTGGTTGGGGCAAGGTACTTCAGACCGGAAGGTCGGGGGTTCAAATCCCACTAGAGGACAGCAACCTTGGGCCGGAAGGACTGGGGTTTCTAGTCCCACAGGTGCTCCTTGTGGTCTTGGGCAAGCCACTTAACCCTTCATTGCCCATGTTCCCTGTAAGTATTAGTGTATGTGTCTCATATCCCTGTGTGTTAAATGTATCCCCCAATTGTGTTGTGACCGCTTTGATTGAAGGATAAGGCGGTATACAAAACTGTCTAAATAAAAAAAAAAAAAAAATTAATCTCAGGTCCTCCGTGTATGACTGATTTGGATAACGAGCTGCACCTGAGAGCAGCCCCTTTCCTCTAAGATGTGCAAGTACCTATAAAACTACAATTACCCCAGGGGTAGGTGGGTGCTGGGGAGGGAGGGAGGGAGATAAGTCCTATTAAAGAGGGCAGTTACAAGGTACCCTGTCCTGAACGCTCAGCAGGGGGGAGGGGGTACCACACAAAGCCCAGTTAGTTGAGAAAGGCAAGGTAAATTACAGCTGAGAAAGCTGAACTAGCACACCACTAAGACAAACAATAAATAGTTAAATAAACAGCTAGAACTCACAGCAAGGTGTCTCAGGAGGCAAAATCCACTTTTCTAGCAGAGCACTGTAAAAAGCACTGCTCCTCTCTGATCAGAGAGAAGCAAACTAAAAACAGACTAAGCACACGTGGAGGAAACAGGAAGAAGGCTACACAATACCTCAGCAAGGGGGGGAGGGGAGGATTCACTCAAGCAGGCTAGGGCAGGAAAGAAGTTGAACACACAGCAGGGTCTGGGGAGAGAGATTTAATTTAAAATGAACAGTTAACCTGGCTACCACACAAAGCCCAGTTAGTTGAGAGGCAAGGTAAATTACAGCTGAGAAAGCTGAATAGCACACCACTAAGACAAACAATAAATAATTAAACAGTTAGACAAACAATAAATAGTTAAATATATGACATAGCTAAAAAACAGCACACTAAAATGTAAAATAAACTATGTACAACTGCAACTCCCAGGGGAGGAGGGAGGGTTGTGAGGACTGATTCCTGCTGCTCCTGGAGAACATCTGTTACAGGTGAGTAACTACTTTCTCCCGGACCAAGCAGGAAGTCAGTCCTCACATATGGGTGACTCCCTAGCTCTGGGCTACCAGGGAACCCAGGCTGAACAAGAGAACTCCCTCTAGTCCCAGCATCAAAGAAAGGCTTTTCACTGAAAGAACCTCCACCAGTAGCCCAACCGAGGGCTGGAGGGCAGAAGATGCCTAAACTTCAAAGAGATTCCGGAGTACTGCCTGGCCAAAAGCACTGTCCCTACGGGACTCCCTCTCCAGGCAGTAATGGGCCGCAAAAGTCTGGCTTGAGGACCAAGTTGCAGCCCTGCAGATGTCTGCCAACGGTACAGAGCGGAGATGAGCTACTGAGGCAGCCATTGCCCTGACACGATGGGCCGTGACCCGACCCTGCAAGGGAAGGTCAGCTGCCTTGAAAGCCCAGGTGATACAGTCAGCCACCCAAATGGACAAGGTACGCTTGGACACAGCTAACCCCAAATTATTAGGGTCAAAAGAGATGAAGAGGTGAGTAGCCCTTCTATGTCCCTGCGTACAATCAAGGTAGAAGGATAAGGCCCTCCTACAGTCCAGGGTATGCAGGACCACCTCAGCCTGGCTTGCATGAGGCCTAGGGAAGAATGTTGGAAGAACCACCTCCAGGTTGAAGTGGAAAGAGGAGACAACTTTAGGGAGGAACTTTGGATGAGTCCTAAGGACTACCCTGTTCCTATAAGCAGGTATGAGGCCTGTCACAGACCAGGGCCTGAAGCTCACTCACTCACTCGTCTGGCCGAGGTTAAGGCTACCAGGAAGAGTGTCTTCCAGGAGAGGAAGCGGAGAGGATAAGTAGCCATCGGTTCAAAAGGTGGGCGAGTCAGTTGCTGCAAGACCACATTCAACTCCCACTCAGGAGCTGGAGGACGGACAGGAGGCTTGATCAAAAGCAAACCTCTGAGAAACTGGGACACCAAGGGGTGAACCGACAGAGAGTGTCCTTCCACCAGTGAGTGGTGAGCTGCTAGAGCTGAGAGGTGGACCCGAACAGAATTGGACTTAAGGCCCTGATTGGAAAAGTGCAGCAGGTACTGAAGCACCTCTGGTACAGCACAGGAGAAAGGATCCTCTGTACGCAGCTGACACCACACAGAAAAACTCTTCCACTTCAGGGCATAGGTTTTCCTAGTGGACTGCTTCCTAGAGGCCAGGACGACCTCTTCAACTTCAGGAGGTAGGCCCCAAGGAGCCAAAACTACCCTTGCAGCTTCCAGGCCATCAAATTGAGAGATTGGGGTGCAGAAGAGACCCCTGGACCTGAGAGAGGAGGTCGGGCTGCAACCCCAGAGGTAGTGGAGTGTCCACTGCTAGTTGAAGCAGAAGTGGGCTCCAAGGTTGCCTCGGCCACCTGGGGGCTACCAGAAGGACCGAGGCCTGGTCCTGTAGAATCTTGAACAGGGTTTGGGCCACCAGAGATGTGGGAGGAAACGCATACAGGAGGCCCTGGGACCAGGAAATCAGAAAAAGAGTAGTTACTCACCTGTAACAGGTGTTCTCCAGGAGCAGCAGGAATCAGTCCTCACATATGGGTGTCATCGGCGCCGATGAAGCCCCAGCGGAGCATTTCCCCAGCTTTCTATGAAAGCCTTTGGAATGCAGGCACGCATGCGCGGTTCCCTTCCCGCCTAAAGGTGCCATCTTACCTCAGTCAAATGACATAGCTAAGAACAGCACACAAAAATGAAAAAATAAACTATGTACAACTGCAACTCCAAGGGGAAGAGGGAGGATTGTGAGGACTGATTCCTGCTGCTCCTGGAGAACACCTGTTACAGGTGAGTAACTACTCTTTCTCCAGGACCAAGCAGGAAGCCAGTCCTCACATATGGGTGACTCCCTAGCTCTGGGCTACCAGGAACCCAGGCTGAACAAGAGTACTCCCTCTAGTCTCAGCAGCAAAGAAAGGCTTTTCAAAGACACAACCTCCACCGGTAGCCCAACGGAGGGCAGGAGTTGCCTAAACCTCAAAGAGATTCCGGAGTACTGCTTGGCCAAAAGCACTGTCCCTACGGGACTCCCTCTCCAGACAGTAATGGGCCGCAAAGGTCTGGCTTGAAGACCAAGTTGCAGCCCTGCAGATGTCTACCAAGGGCACCGAGCGGAGATGAGCCACTGAGGCAGCCATTGCCCTGACACGATGCGCCGTGACCCGACCCTGCAAAGGAAGATCAGCCGCCTTGTAAGCCCAGGTGATACAGTCAGCCACCCAGATGGACAAGGTACGCTTGGACACAGCCAACCCCAACTTATTGGGGTCAAAGGATACAAAGAGCTGAGTAGCCCTTCTATGCCCCTGCGTACGGTCAAGGTAGAAGGATAAGGCCCTCCTACATTTCAGGGTATGCAGGACTGCTTCAGCCTGGCTTGTATGAGGCCTAGGGAAGAATGTAGGAAGAACCACCTCCTGATTGAGGTGGAAAGAGGAGACAACCTTAGGGAGGAACTTTGGATGAGTCCGAAGGACTACCCTGTTCCTATAAATCCTGGTGTAAGGCCTATCACAGACCAGGACCTGAAGCTCACTCACTCGCCTAGCCGAGGTAAAGGCTATCAGGAAGAGCATCTTCCAGGAGAGGAAGCGTAGCGGACAAGTAGCCATCGGCTCAAAAGGTGGGCGAGTCAGCTGCTGCAAGACCACATTCAGCTCCCACTCAGGGGCAGGAGGATGGATTGGAGGCTTGAGCAAAAGCAAGCCCCTGAGAAAGCAGGACACCAAGGGGTGACCTGACAGAGAATGTCCCTCCACCAGTGAATGGTGAGCTGCTAGAGCTGAGAGGTGGACCCAAACAGAATTGGACTTAAGTCCCTGATTTGATAAGTGCAGTAAGTACTGAAGCACTACTGGCACAGTACAGGAGAAAGGATCTTCTGTACGTAGCTGACACCACACAGAAAACCTCTTCCATTTGAGAGCATAGGTTTTCCTAGTGGACTGTTTCCTAGAGGCTAGGACAACCTCCTCAACTTCCTGAGGTAGGCCCCAGGGAGCCAAGACTAACCTTGCAGCCTCCAGGCCATCAAATTGAGAGCTTTGAGATTGGGGTGCAGAAGGGAACCCTGCTCCTGAGAGAGAAAGTCAGGTTGCAACCCCAGAGGCAGTGGGGGATCCACCGCCAGTTGAAGCAGGAGAGGAAACCAAGGCTGTCTCGGCCACCTGGGAGCCACCAGCAGTACCGAGGCCTTGTCCTGAAGAATTTTGAAAAGCGTTCGGGCCACCAAGGGCGTGGGAGAAAACGCATACAGGAGGCCCTGAGACCATGGAATCAGAAAAGCATCTGCTGCTATTCTCAGAGGATGCGGTTGCCTGGAGCAGAACTTTGGTAGTTGCTTGTTCAGTGGGCTGGCAAAGAGATCTACCAGAGGGAGACCCCATTTTAGGAAGATCTTCTGAACTACTGAAGGATGCAGTTGCCACTCGTGGGGCTGCAGAATCCTGCTTAATCTGTCAGCCAACACTAAATAAGGGTCTAAATTGCAGAGTGTGTATAAATCGATATGCAGTCCAATACACTCCAAATATATCACAATAAAGTAGACAATGTCATTCAAAACACTCAAGCAGGTAATATGCAGAAAGAAATACACTCATAATGAATCTCACAAGGTCTCAGATTTTGGGTTAATGTGGCCAAGACTGACCTACAATAACTCCCAATCTAACATCAATGACCTCTTTGCTATTATTACAAATGTCCAGGTGTATCTTCAAACTTCACTCATCCCGCCAAAAAGATTATCACAGTATAAAATCCAATTTCTCTTCTAAACAAAACTGTTCAACAAGAAATATTCTTATCTCATTGGCTGTAATGTAACAAACTGGCAAAAAACGGTCGTCGTGAATAATTTGATCATCCAAAAAATCTTCCTTTGTTTTAAACAATAAAATCACCCAACGCCGTTCACTGGCAATGCCTACGCGTTTCTCCACGCGGTTCTTCAGGGGCTAATAACCAGAAAGCCAAATATCCGAATCAACAGCACATCAAATACCTGTGAACAAAGGAGAAGAAAAGAAAAAGAAATCACCTACCCCTTCCCTTCATTGCTACCAAACTATATTTACCATATTATAAAACGTTATTCAATCTAACTTATCTCAAACTCGCAAAACTTACAGAATGCTGCCCACGTTCTCCGTTATCATATTACTCCATAATGTGATTAACCATAACCGGTGCCTCCCACATCGGGAAGAGGAGCCGCTCCAGCATCGGAGGAACCGGGACAGTAAAGGCCTCCTTCGGAGGAGAGTCATACTGCAGCGCCTCGAGCTCTTCGGCTCGAGACTCTTCCTCGGGGTCCGCCGGAATAGCCAAGGCAGTGGCCATATCCAGGACGAACTCCGAGAAACGAGTATCCTCCGGAGGGGGATCTACTCCGGGGCTCAGACTGCAGTGAGTCCGACGGGACGCACCGAGTCTTGAACGTATCGGGAGACTCCTCGTCCTCCGTCTCCCAGGCTGACTCGTCCGAGGAGGAGTCAGGGTCCGACCCCGCGGGGCCCTGGAGCACCCGCCCCGACGCCAGAGGCACCGGCGTCGACGCCCTCAGTCTCAAACGGGAGGTCGAGGGAGACCGCGACCGAGGTCGACTTCGAGCCATGATGGACTCGAGTATTGGCTTGGTCTCCGGGGTCGACTTCAAAGTCGATGTCCCGGTGGTCGGGGCAGATGCGCCAGACAGGCTGGCCATCAGTGCCCGCTGCTGCTCCATGAAGGCAGACAGTCTGCTCTCCAAGGCTGTCATCCTGAGACTCAGTTTGGGAGACGCAGCAGCCACCAACTCGGGCCCCGGCGGTGTCGGGCCTGACATCGGCTCTCTGGGAGGAGAGTCCTCGAGGACTACGGGCTTATGTGTCCAGCAGACTCCGGCTCCACGCGAGGAACTTTGGCAGGCTTCTCTTGCTCCACGAGCCCGAGGCGACGGTCGGGGGTCTTAGACCTGGCCCTCTTCTGACAACACCCTCGCAAGCTGCTTCTTCCTCTTCCGTTCCCGGTCGGGGGACCCCCTGTCCGAGGAGCTTCGACGGCGCTCAGGATCGGAATCCTGAGATGTCGATGCCTCAGACGAGGTCCGGGCCCGGCCGGAGGCTGAGTCCGAGAAAAGCCTTTCTTTCTGCTGCTGGCGACTTCGGAGTGCCTTGGAAGACATCCTTTCCACATGGCCCGCACGACTTAGGGTCGAGATCGGGACCGAGGCACCGAAGGCAGCAGTCGTGTGTGTCGGTGAGAGACATTAATTTCTTACACCGATCACACTTTTAAAAGCCACTGGAAGCCATCGGGGAAAAAAAGAGTCCCCGCGAGGTCAAAGGACCGGCCTTCCAGGGAAGATGGAAAAAAGGGCGAGAACGCCAGCCACGAAGGGCAAAAACCGAAAAAGAGGGATCGGGCTCGATACTGGTGTACCGAACCCGGCGGGAGGGGAACCGGCGTTGAACCGGGAGAAAAAATAGCGATAATTGCCAAAAAAAAAAAATCTACTTTTAACCGGGAGGACAGGACTCACGTCCGGTGGGCTTCTTGGAGGAAAAAAAAAAAAAAAAAAAAGAGACTGAGGTAAGATGGCACCTTTAGGCGGGAAGGGAACCGAGCATGCGTGCCTGCATTCCCAAAGGCTTTCATAGAAAGCTGGGGAAATGCTCCGCTGGGGCTTCATCGGCGCCGATGACACCCATATGAGGACTGACTTCCTGCTTGATCCTGGAGAAGCATCTGCTGCTAGTCTCAGAGGATGCGGTTGTCTGGAGCAGAACCTGGGCAGCTGTCTGTTCAGAGGGCTGGCAAATAGATCTATGGATGGAAGTCCCCATCTCAGGAAGATCTTCTGAACCACCAAGGGATAGAGCTGCATTTCATGGGGCTGTAGAATCCTGCTCAACCTGTCTGCCAGGTAATTTTCCTGGCCAGGGAGGTAAACCGCCCTGAGCAACAAGTTGCGCCTGAGCGCAAACAAGCAAAGGTCCTGCGCCTCCTGACAAAGGAGCCTGGACCCAGTGCCACCCTGTTTGTTCACATAAAACATGGCTACCTGATTGTCTGTTTGTACTAAGACAGATTGGTGGGCCAGGGTTTGAGAGAAAGTCTTGAGGGCTAAGCGGATAGCCCGTAGTTCTAGTAGATTGATCTGCTGTGTGGCCTCCCAAGGAGACCACAGGCCCTGGGTGCACTTGCCGAGAGACAGTGTGCGCCCCATCCCTGCAGGGAGGCATCGGTGGTCAACACCACTGTGAACCCAGGTGGCTGAAAAGGCATCCCTTTCAGTAAGTTGGGGGGATGCAGCCACCAACGTAGGGAGTGCAGGAATGGTCTGGACACCCTTACTCTGTCGCTGAGGCTCCCTGTGGCCTGTGACCACTGATTCCTGAGACACCACTGAGCAGGCCTCATATGAAGCCTGGCATTGGGAGTCACATGTACTGTCGAAGCCATGTGGCCAAGAAGCCTCAGGCAGAGCCTGGCAGAGACCAGTGACCTGCTGAGAAACTGGTTTGCCAAGGTTACCAGTCTTTGGGCTCTGTCCTCCGGCAAGAAAGCCTTCGCCTGCCGAGAGTCTAGCCTTGCCCCTATGAACTCTTAAGTTTTGGGAGGGGAGCAAAGTGGACTTTGCGAAGTTTATGACAAACCCCAGGTGTTGGAGTAAAGGAATCGTTCGGAGGGTGGCTTGCCTGGCCTCCTGGCACGTCTCACCCCTGATGAGCCAGTCGTCCAGATAGGGGAAGACAAAGATACCCTGATTCCTTAAGTAGGCCGCCACCACGGCCAGGCATTTGGCAAAGACCCTGGGAGCGGAGGTGAGGCCAAATGGCAGCACTCTGTACTGATAATGGTTTCCTCCCACAATGAACCTGAGGTACATTCTGTGGTCTGGATGAATGAGGATGTGAGTGTACGCATCCTTTAGATCTAAAGAGCATAGCCAATCTCCCTGCTGGAGGTAGGGCAGAAGTGTTCCAAGAGTAAGCATCTTGAACTTCTCCTTCTCTAAGAACTTGTTGAGATTTCTGAGGTCGAGAATAGGCCTGAGGTCCCCTGTTCTCTTTGGTACTAGGAAGTACCTGGAGTAGAAACCGTGACCTTGTAGGTGGGGAGGCACAGGCTCCACCGCCTTGTCTCACAACAGACCCTGAAGCTCCTGCAGGAGGAGGACTGTATGGAGAGGAGGCCTTGGAGGCTCTCCTGGAAAGTAGGGAGGAGGCAACTGATGAAAATGAAGCATGTAGCCCTTGTGGACTATGCTTAAGACCCAATTGTCTCCTGTAATGGGTGGCCACTGGTGGGCAAACAGAGCTAGTCGACCTCCTGTACAGGGATGGGACAGCAGAGATGGAGAGGCTATGCCTTGGGAGTCAAAACCCCCCACCCTGCTGAGTGGGAGTGGGAGCAGGAGCCGGAGTCTTGGGGGCCTTCTGCCTACGGGGCCCATGTCCCTGCCGACCCTGTGGGGGAGCGGGGGAGGCCTGGTAAGGTGGGAACTGTTTGTAGGCAGTCGCCTTCCTCGGGTAAATGGACTTCTTATCCGAGCCCTTCTTATGTGAAGGGGCAGAAGTCTTTCTAGACAGCCTCGTCCTCGTGAGGTGCTCGGTTTTGAGCTCAGCAGCCTTCTCGGCCATGGGCTTGCCAAAAAGGTTCTCACCTCGGCAAGGGACATCGACCAACTTGTCTTGAACCCATGGCTCGAGGTCCGATGACTACAGCCATGCCTGGCGTTGAGCCGCGATGCCGGCTGCCGCAACACGGGCCGAGGCCTCGAAGCCATCGTAGGCTGCTCGGGACATGAACTTAGAGCATTCCCGGATCCCCGAAGACAAGGACTTGAACCTCTGCAAAGGTTCCCCGGAGAGAGCAGCAGAGAACCCGGCAAGCTCCTTTGCCAGGTCCTGCAAGTACATGCCCATGTACAGCTGGTAAGACTGGACACGGCAAGCAAGCATTGAGCCCTGGAAGCACTTTCTACCAAACACATCCAGGTTCCGGGCCTCCCAGCCGGGGGGCACCACGGAGTGCATCTTCTGGCTTTTCAGACGATGCATGGCCAATTCCACCACCATGGAATGGTGCGGTAGCTGCACCTTCTGAAAACCAGGGCTCTTACGGAGTGGATAAATGGAATCTACCCGCTTGCTGAGAACCGGCGCCAAGGCCAGTGCCTGCCACATCCGGAAGAGAAGCAGTTCCAGCATCGGAAGAACCGGCACAGTAAAGGCCTCCTTCGGAGGAGAGTCATACTGGAGTGCCTCGAGTTCTTCGGCTTGAGGCTCCTCCTCGGGGTCCGCCGGAATCGCCAAAGCGGTGGCCATATCTCTAACGAACTCCGAGAACCGGGTATCCTCCGAAGGGGACCTACTCTGGGGCTCAGACTGCGGTGAGTCCGACGGGACACACCGAGTCTTGAAGGTATCGGGGGACTCCTCGTCCTCCGTCTCCCAGGCAGACTTGTCTGAAGAGGAGTCGGGCTCCGACCGCGCGGAGCCTGGCAGCACCCACCCCGACGCCGAAGGCACCGGCATCGACGCCCTCGGTCCAGACCGGGAGGTCGAGGGTGACCGTGACTGAGGACAACCTCAAGCCTTCATGGTCTCGAGTATCGGCTCGGTCTCCGGGGTCAACTTCGATGTCGATGTCCCGGTGGTCGGGGCAGATGCGCCAGCGAGGCTGGCCATCAGCACCCGCTGCTGATCCATGAAGGCAGACAGTCTGCACTTCAAGGCTGTCAGCCTGAGACCCAGCTCAGGAGACTCAGCAGCCACCGACTCGGGCCCCGGCGGCGCCGGGCCCAACGTCGGCTCCCTGGGAGGAGAGTCCGAGGACAACAGGACTTACGTGTCCAGCAGACTCCGGCTCCACTCGAGGTACTTTTGACGACTTTCTCCTGTTCCACGGGCCCGGGACAGCGGTCGGGGGTCCGAGACCTAGCCCTCGAGGAGCCAGGGACCTCCTCCGACACCGCCCTCGCGAGCCGCTTCTTCCTCTTTCGCTCCCGCTCGGGGGACCCCCTCTCCGAGGAACCCCGCCGATGCTCGGGGTCAGACTCCCAAGACGTCGAGGCCTCAGACGAGGTCCAGGCCCGGCCGGAGGCCGAATCGGAGAAAAGCCTTTCCTTTTGGTGCTGACGACTTCGCAGTGCCCTAGTGGACATTTTCCCACACGGTCCACAGATCTTAGGATTATGATCAGGACCAAGGCACCGAAGGCAGCAGTCGTGTGTGTCGGTGAGAGACAGCACAGTTACTTACCTGTAACAGGTGATCTCCGGAACAGCAGGAATTAGTCTTCACACGTGGGAGACGTCGCCGACGGAGCCCGCACGGGAATGCTCCCAAGCATCCAATCAGATAGCCTTTGGGAGCATCCCCCGCGCCTGCGCGGTGGCTTCCCGCCCTTCCTACTGCCTCTCCCCAGTTGAGTTTCATAGCTGAGCCGGAAGGAGAGGAGAGGAAGGAATAGAGAAAAAGAGAGATACAACTCCTAGGGGAGGTGGGCGGGTTGTGAAGACTAATTCCTGCTGTTCCGAAGATCACCTGTTACAGGTAAGTAACTGTGCTATCTCCAGGAACAAGCAGGAATGAGTCTTCACACGTGGGGACTCCCTAGCTTAGGATGCCCAGGGAGAGCCCATAAGCGCAGCCCAGGACGGGATGGCATTTGCCCAACCTGAATCTCCGGCATCCCCTGAGCAATGTTCCCTCTAATTTTCTGTAGGCTGTGTGCGCATAAAATATCAGCTGTGTGCAGCTTTTGAAGGAAGGTTAAATTTTTGTGCGCCACATAACGACACTCGGAGTTATATACTTTAAAATTTGACTACACGTCAGAATACAGTATGTACACCACATTGATTTTAATCAAATTAAATGAAAATAGACGATTACTAAATGAAGCAGGAAATTTCTAGCAATTACAATCATAACTTTTAAATTTTAAGACGTCTGTGTTTTCTATCAGAATCATAGCCGTAATTTTTGTGCGCTCTGTTTTAAAGTATGTGCGCTCGCTCCGCGAGGTGTGTGCGCGCGCACATCTTAGAGGGAACAGTGCCCCTGAGGGATGGAGGGCAGGAGTTGAATAGAGGAACAGCGAATCCAAAGACTACGGAGGCAAGTCTTTAGAGTGCAGAACAGGCACCATTAGGATACAGCAAAAAAAAAAAACCCGGGCTACGGGAGTAGTCAGAGGGGTGCATGAAGAGAATCATTAAGCATTTAATGAGTAAATGACCTAGTACCATATAGAGCTTACCGGCCATTAAGTTTTAATGAATTAATGTTTTAGAACCCTGTACTGCTTACCCACCGGGTTGTCGGAAGTAGTCCTGTGATGAAGGCACTGTAGACGCAGTAGCGAGGTCATCAAGGAAACTTCACCGCAGCGAGGAGGAAGTTCCAAATCCGGAAGGCCATGAGATCCAGGTGTCAGCTGGGTCAGGAGAAGGACGGCAGGTCTTCCAGGGGGCTCACGGAAAGCTGAGCACTCCCTTAGGAGTAGAGTCCATAACTCAGAGGACTAACAGTGGAAGACAGGCCGAACTAGACAGCCTATCCCGGAGAAGAGTAGAGGTGTACCCCGGAGCAGAAGGGGTACACAGTCTGCCCTAGCGAGAGATAGGGAGACAAGGGTCTGGACCTCCGGGAGGAGGACCTAACTGAAAAAAGGAGCTGTTGACTTCACAGCAGTAGGGTACCACCAGTCCGCGGGCCGATCGGGGAATAGGCAGGCGGACTGGCCGGACCCCCTGGGGGGGGGGGGTGAGTACCGGCCATAGGGGGAAAAAGGCGGTAGAACACAGGTACTTGTGGCATCCCCCAATAGGCGCCTGCCAAGCTGGTGATATCTAGCATATCTAGGCCGGTGGACATGGGGACGCCCCCTCCGGTACTAACGCAGGTACGCCGGGGGGCCTACCTCCATGAGCAGCACCCTGGTAAGGCGGATCTGCCATCAATCCCCAGAACGTCCACCTGGAGAGGTGGCCTCAAGATCCGTCAGGGGAAGAGGTGGCCTCAAGATCCGTCAGGGGAGGGATCTTTTCCGGAGGGCAAGGGCAGATCGGCGAGTTAAGAGTGCGGTAGCATGGGGGACGGAGGATAGCATCAGTCCTGTAGAACGCCGCAGGGGTTGGAGGCCCTATATGTGTCCCCAGGACCTGCACGCAGAACTTGTCCCCCGCACAATCGGGGGACATGAGGGTATAGTCCCTGGTGAGTATTGGGGGACTATAGTGGCTGGAAGGGGAATTCCGGTACGGAAGCAATCAGCAAGAGAATACTGGCTGAGAGGGGTTCGGGGACGTACCAAAGAGTAAGTAGGGTGACCGTGGGCCATAGCTATCACGGCGTAAGGTGGTCTCCCTTTCCCACGGAGGAGAAGACCTGAACCCCTAGATAAATCCCCAAACCATTTTCCAACTGAACGAGCCCCAGAGTAGATCTCTATTCTAAACTTCTGGTAAGGAGGTTAAGTGCAGGCAGCCGCCCACCTGAGCCTAGAAATGCTTAGTATGAGAGTCCTGGCGCGGGCCCGGGGACATCAACCTGGGGTGAGAGGTCCCTTGCTTGGGCGCGCCTGGAGGGTGGGCGGAGGGCAGACATTTCCTCTTCCTCGGGAAGGGAGATCTGGAGAGGCGTTTACCACCGCCGGGGGGGAGCCGGGCCCTAGGCTGGCTGCTAACTCTGGGAAGGTTAGCGAAGCACTGTGCGACCTGACGTAAGGCTTCGCTATTGAAGAGGTGATCTCCGTCGCAGGGAGAATTACCCAGGTTGTGCTGTGCCCGTCTACACAACTCGGACGCCTGCAACCATGCTGTACGGCGTGCTCTAATGGCAACAGCAGAGGCTCTGCTGACCGACCGGAAGGAGTCCAGCAAAGCACGAGAAAGGAACCCGGAGATATTCCTGCAGTGACAAAGAAGCAGGGAATATTCAAAGGCCTTGGTTGCAGATACGAAGGTGGATAACCGAGATAACCTCTCGGTGACCTCCCGAAGCGACAGACTCATAAAATATATATGAAATAATTCTGGCCGCCAGCATAGACGTTTGGAAGGCTTGACGTCCTAGAGTATCTAGCGTCTTCGAGGCGTGGCCTGGAGGGCGAGAAGCATGCTTCTCCTTGCTTCCGGCCTTCCTCAGCGCCGATTCCACCACAATGGACCGATGTGGAAGCTGGTGCTGCCGAAACCCCGGGGACGGAGGCACCCGGTACAGAGCCTGCATCGCAGTCGACGGCGCCGGAACCCTCAAAGGCGACCGCCAAGCCCCCAGCAGGAGATCCTGCAGGGAGGGATGCAGAGGAAGCATCACGGCTGCCTGTTCCGAAGGGCCTGGGCTCAGGTCCGGGATAGGGATGGCCAGCAAGTCCGCCATGTCAAGGAGGAAATCCCGAAAAGGCGGCTCTGCCGGAGCAGTTATGGCGGGAGAGGCCGCTCGGGCCGATGTTCGCTGGGCAGAGGAGGGGACCAACCGACCCGGATCGGGGCAGTCAACATGGCGTCGTCGGCTCCTAGAATTGATTCCAAGCTAGGCATCGAAGGGGTCGATGGCACCGATGGCGCCGCAGGAATTGGCCTCGGCCCCGAACCCGGGGGCGGCGCATCCCCCCGTGACTGGAGCGAATCCACAGCCGCCAGAGGGCAGGGGCCAGCGGTCCCTGCTCTGCGGGAGGGGACAGGGGCCGATCCCGAGACGTGCCATGGCCAGGCTTTCAAGGCTGGACAACGACTCCAGGCTGGGCATCGAACCGAGCGAGGAGATCGACTCCTTCCTCGAGGACCCCAGCGGCAGCAACCGCGCCGGTGGTGGAGACCCGGAGCGCGGATCGGAACCACGCCGACCGGTGCCCGAGCATCAAGGGCCCCCGAGGACAGTGCTCGGTGGAGAGGGGGTCATCTGACGCCAGCGCCGATGTCGATCGGCGGGCGCTGCCTGATGCCGGGCCCCCTCTCGAACCCATCCTACCCGGAGGGAAAAACTGCCGGGGCATACGGCCTGTCCCCGAGGGGAGCCAGGTCACCCGACGACGAGTCCCTGCAGGGGGGGGAAGTGCAAGGCCCCTGCGGTGGGATCGAGGCGATCGAAGACCCCGAGGCCCCTTTTCTAGGAAAGAGCGGGGCCCTCGACGGCCGCGTCGATGCCGGGGGGGTCGCCCGTGTGCTGGCCGACACACCCCGAGGTCCCCGGGGAAGGTTGATGGCGGTTCCTTGAGCTCGACGCCCCTGCTGTCGCCGGCGGAGTGGCGCCGCTCAAAACCGGTACCACCCTTGTGCAGGGCTGGGGTACCGGCGACCCAGCTCGGGTCGAAGCGAGCGGCTCCGAGGGGAGTGAGGCCAGGAGATCATCCCCGGCGAGGGGTGGAACCATCGACGCCGGCGTGCTCGAAGCGGGTACCGCCTCCGCGCATGGCCGGAACGCAGGGCCAGGCTGTGTCGAGCCGATCGGCCCCAGAGGTGCCGAGGGCAGCGGCTGGCGATCCCCGGTGGGGAGCGGGTTACTCGACGCCCACGGGTCGGCACCGCCCGAAGAGGATACTACCCCCGTAGGGACGCCATACCGGCACGAGTCGGTCGGCCCCGGAGGCGCCGAGGACCGCAGCTGCCAATCCCCGGTGAGGAGCGGGACGCTCGACACCGACGCTGAGGGATCGGTACCGCTCGTAGCGGGTACCACCCCCGCGCATGGCAGTGATGGAGGAACGCCCGGCTGGACCGAGTCGATCGGCCCCGGAGGCGCCGAGGACAGCAGCCGAGATCCTCGGTGAGGAGCGGAACGCTCGACACCAACGCCGATGCCGGGGTCTCAGTACCGCCCGGAGCGGGTACCACACCCGAGCATGGCTGGGATGTAGGGAGGTCAGACCCGGTCGAGTCGATCGGCCTCGGAGGCGCCGATGACACCAGCTGACGATCCCTGGCTCGAAGCGGGTACCTCCCTCGGGCATGGCTCGGGAATGTTCTGTGAGGAGCGAACCTCAGGAACATCCCGAAACCCCGTAAATGCTTTGGAGCCCGAGGACTCCCGCCGGGGTATATTAGCGAAGGGGTACTTGAGGGGTCGGCTGGAGCTGTCGCCATGCCGCGCATGAGACTCGCCCCTCAAGACTCGGTTAGTCTTAACAGACTGTTGTGTGGATACCTGATCCTGGAGAGAAGCACAACCCGACGACCGTGCGTTGGGCGCGAAGACGTCGTCGAGGGATATCCAAAAAAGGGAGGGTCTTCTCCCGACACTGTAGCCCGGGGGATCCGGGAAAGAAGGGTCAGGCCCCAAACAGGAGAGGCACCAGGCATTGGAGTCCAATTGGAAAATTAGGTCCCCGCAGTGAGGGCACTGCTGGGGAGAAGGCAGCTCCATGCTGTAAGCCCGGTAGGCCTCGGCGCCCAGAGGGGAGGGTCCCTCCGGGCGACCAAAATTAAATGAAATTTAAATGAAAATTAATTGAAAAGAAAGAAAGGGGCACGGAGGTGCGACCATCGGCGGGAAAAAGCCGCGACTACAGAAACAAGAACAAAGGAAAAAATTTCTGCGGTGGCAGGAGGGACGTCCTGCCTGCTCCGCGGAAAACGAAAAACTGGGGAGAGGCAGTAGGAAGGGCGGGAAGCCACCGCGCAGGCGATGCTCCCAAAGGCTTTCTGATTGGATGCTGGGGAGCATTCCCGTGCGGGCTCCGTCGGCGACGTCTCCCACGTGTGAAGACTCATTCCTGCTTGTTCCTGGAGATATTAGTTTCTTGCACCAATCACACGTCTTAAAACCACTGGAAGCCATCGGGGAAAAAAAAGAGTTCCCGCGAGGTCAAAGGACTGGCCTTCCAGGGAAAAAGAAAAAAAGGGCGCGAATGCCAGCCACAAAGGGCAAAAACCGAAAAATAAGATTGGGCTCGATACCGGTGTACCGAACCCGGCGAGAAGGAGAACCGGCGTCGAACCGGAGAAAAAACCGCGAAGAAATCGCAGGGATCTGAAGAAAACAATCTAACTATTTTCCGGGTGAACTAGGACAAACGTCCGACGGGCTCCACGGAAAAAGAGACTGAGCAAGATGGCACCAAGATGGCAAGGGGACTGCGCATGCGTGCAGTATTCCCAAAGGCTTTCATAGAAAGCTGGGGAAATGCTCCGTGGGGGCTCCATCGGCATCGATGTCACCCATATGTGAGGACTGACTTCCTGCTTGGTCCTGGAGAATTGAAGGTATCCGAATCAGACACTGATGAGCATCAACAATGCTGACGGCAGCATGAATGGTGTCTATGTTAGGCAATGTCCTCCGGGTCTACACCTGGGATAATCCAGGGGTTATCTGTTGCCAGTACTGATGTGAATGTCAGTACAGAGAGGTTCCAGTTCTCAGTGCATCAGTGCTGAAGGGAGTATAGGCTCTAAAGCTGGAACTGGAGTCGATGGAGTCATCTATGTCGATGTTCCTGGCTGTGGTCCCGCAGTTGTTGGTGTAAAAGGAACCAAAGCTGCAAGAAGGGCCGCTAAAGTCCTCTCCAAGGACAGCATCCACTGATCCAAGGAGGTTGTCTGTGTCTGGTCCAAAGACAGAACGGGGCTGGGTGCCACCGTAACAGAACAAGACATCGGGGGCTCTCCAGAGGCCTCAGCCTCGGGTGCCTCTCAATTCCTCATTGAGGCTTTGGAGGATAAGTCCTCCCACCGGGGATGCCTAGTCCAATGGTCAGAGTCGGAATAGGTCCTGGAAGAGTCCTGGTGCTTAGAGCAGAATCTCTCCCTTAATGCCACAGACTTGCCTGAGGAATCTTAGAAACATAGAAATATGACAACAGAAAAAGACCACATGGCCTATCTAGTCTGTCCTTCCATATCTTTGGACCTTTCCTTCAGATCCTTCGACTTCTCTGCGGATACAAGGAGCTTTACCTTGCCTTTTGAAGGAGACAGGGTTTTTTTTGTTCTTCTCCGAGTACCTCGATTCTTTCAAGTGCTTGGAATCGTGAGAGCATGAGGATGCCCTAGAGCAGGGGTCTGCAACCTTTAAGACATAAAGAGCCACTTGGACCCGTTTCCGAAGGGAAAAAAAAACTGGGAGCCGCAAAACCATTGCGACATTTAAAACAAATCTAACACTGCATATATTGTTTCTTACCTTAATGCTATATACAGGATCGTGCAGTCAGCTGTCAATCTGAAGACAAAAAGGACTTTTTCACTTAACAATGTAAAATATATTTTTGCACATTAATAGCTAATTAAAATATTTAATTTACCTGGTTAATGGGATTTTTGCTCCTGAACCTCAGTGCACAGTGTCTGCACATCAGGGCTGTAAGACGTCACCTTCATTTTCACACAGGCTTGCAAGCTGTCATCTGTGAGGCGTGATCGATGTTTGTTTTTAATATAGTTTATGTTGGAGAAGACCTGCTCACATACATATGTGGAGCCAAAGATCGACAGCACTCCAAATGCATACTTTTTCATGTTTATATAAGTGTTGGGGATGGCATTCCATGTTTCGAATACAAGTTTGTCCTGTTTGGGAAGGTTTTCAATATCACTCCATTTATGATTCTGAGCCAGAATGGCCTTCTGACGGGCAACATCCTCAAGAGTAGCGGTCAAGCATTTGAACTTGGACACCCATATATCTTTGCTGGCCAGGAAGGTTTTTACTTCTTCCAAACATGTGACAAAGCGTTTTAGCACCTCGCCTCTGGACAGCCACCGGACCTTGTTGTGGAGCAGGAGGTCAGAATATATGCTTTCCACCTCATCCAATAACAAACGGAACTGGCGGTGGTTTAAACCCTTTGCCATTATCTTATTAACAATCTGAATGACCACATCCATCACTTTTGTGCATTCCGGCGGAAATGTTTGAGCACATAATGCCTCTTGGTGCAGGATGCAATGAAATGACAGCAGCGTTCTACCAAGCGCCTTCTGCAGTAGAGCCACAAAGCCCTTCTGTGCTCCTCTCATGCTCGGTGCCCCATCAGTAGCCACTGAGACCAGATGCTTGGTGTTTATTTTTTTAGCAGTTAAAAAGTCCAGGACAGCCTTACAGATATCCTCACCCCTTGTTTGGTCTTTTAGTGGTATCAGCTCAATCAGTTCTTCCTGTGGCCCAAAAGAGTTCACATATCGGCAGAACAGCGCTATTTGTTCAATATCACCTTTATCTTTGGACTCATCACAGGCGATGGAGTACACCACAGCTGAATTAATGTCTTGAATTTGCTGTTTGCTACTGTTTTCTGTCATTTTTAGGGTTCTGTCTTTGACAGTCTTCGCAGAGAGTGGCATGTCTTTGATTTTCTGCACAATTTCATTCTTGTTTTTGACGTCCATGTATAGATGTTCCGAAATCTTAATGAATGTTTCTTTTATATACTCTCCATCTGTGAAGGGCTTCCCGTGCTTGACTATTTCCTGAGCGGCCACAAAACTAGCATATGTTGTGGAATTTGCAGACTTCACCCACTTCTTGAAATTATTTTTGCTCATATTAACCTTCCTCATAAGTTCTGCAACGGCTTTTCGTCTCTCATCTCCATCTGGATATTTTTCAGCAAAGGCTGTGTGTTTATTCTGGAAATGTCTTGCAATATTGGACTTTTTGTGGTTTGCTAATTTCTCACCACATATTAAGCATACTGGTAAACCAGTCTCGTCAGTAGAGAATGCAAATGATTCTGTCCATGTATCATTAAACACTGTTTTCTTCAGAAATTTTTCTCTTCTTGCCTTTATCCATGGCTGGCCTACCAGGGGGTCGAAAACAGCGACGTAAGTAGAAATCACAGGGCCCCATACCAAAATTTGCTATGCCCACCCCCCTCAAGTTCCAGCCACCGCCCTCCTCTTCCTTTCCCTGCAACCTGTGTGAAAATTAACTTACCTTTTTTTTTGTTCTTCACTCCCGCGCAGTGCTGTGTTCTTCTTCACTCCCGCGTAGCGCTGGCTCACGCTGGTTCCGGCTCTGTCACTCCTCCCCCTCGCACGCAGGCGGCCTGACGTCACCAGGCACTTTACTCGCGGCGAGGCAGAGCTGAGCCACGTTGAGTAGCTACGGCAACACTATTGCCTGTCACCGGGCGGGCAGTGTGCTCCGGAGCCGCGGCAAAGGTGAAAAAGAGCCGCATGCGGCTCTGGAGCCGCGGGTTGCCGACACCTGCCCTAGAGGAAGTGGAGGCCAGTGACAGAGTCTGATGGAAAGAGTTCTCCAAACCTTTTGGCTCGGTTCCCTAGACCCCTCTTCGTCATCTGTTTGCAGAGGGCGCAGTCTTGGGGCATATGTTCAGGGCCAAGGCATTTCAGACACTAATCGTGTTTATCTATCACGGAAATGGTGCTAGAGCACTTGGTGCATTTTTTGAACCCACTGGAGGGCTTCTCCATAGCAAAAAATGGTGGGTACGAGGCCCTGAAGTAAAAGATTTTTTTTTAAAGAAAGAAAAGGCATTTGAAAAAAATGATGATACTGGTGCAGAGAGGCAGAAGCGGTTTTAAGTTTGAAGTTCTTTTCTCCAGTAAGAAGGTTATGATCCGTTGGCTCTATGGAAAAAGAAGAACGGAGGAGAGGGAGATGAGAGAGTGGGAAGGCAGATGCGCAGGCACAGTGGAGTGCTCCCAAAGGTTTTCCTATTGGTAGCTGGGGAGATTCCCTCGTGGGCTCCGTTGGTACCCGATGTCACCCATATGTGAAGACTACATTCCTGCTTGCTCCTGGAGAGGATTACTTTCCAGGACAGGAATTTTAAAGAAGTGGTGGCTAAAGGCTCAAAAAGAGGCCTCAGGAGTTATGCTAAGACCATGCTGAGGTCCCAGCCCACTAGTAGCGTTTTGATCGGTGGCTTAGACAGCAGGAGATCCTACATAAATCGCTGCACCAAAATGTGCGAAGAAATGGGATGCCTGTTTAGCAGCCTGTGATAGAGTTCATCTTGGTGCCATCTCAGCCTGACTGAGCTAGTCTTGAGACCTGCCGAGGACAAGTGGAGGAGATAATGTAAAAGAAAATCCACCGGGAAGGTAGAGGAGTCCATATGTTTCAAGGTACACCAGAAAGTGAACCTTCGCCATTTGAAGGCACATGAATGGTAGATGGCTTGCGCAATGCAAGTGTGATGTTCTTGACTTGTTGTAGAAGGTTGAGGTTAGCAAAAATTATGCTTTCAGCAGCCATGCTGTGAGGCGGAGGGCTTGTAAATTGGGATGGAGAAGTGTCCCATGATCCTGAGAGAAGAGGTCGGGCGCATGTCCCAGGCTGAGAGATGAAGTCTGCGCCAGTCAAAGTTGCAGAGGAAACCATGGTTGACGAGGCCAGTAAGGGGCTATTAGAATCGTGGAATCCCTGTCGTCCTGCAGCTTGAACAGGGTCTTGGGTATGAAGAGGGTGGGGGGAAATGCATAATGAAGGCCCCATCCCCAGTGTAGAAGAAAGGCATCAGTTGCCTGGCTGTGCAGGGAGGAAAGCCTTGAGCAGAACAGTGGAAGTTGTGCATTCTCCTGGGTGGCGAGCAATCTATTCTAGAGGTCTCCCACATGTTGAAGACCCAAGATACTTTTTCCCCAATTTAAAGTCCACTCTTGTGGTGTAGGATACGGTTGAGTCTATCCGCAAGGAGATTGAGTTTGCCCAGGAAATACACCGCCTTAAGATGAATGCGGAGTGCAATGGAGAACCAAAGATGAAGGGCTTCCTGGCAGAGGGGATAGGAACCCATTCCCCCCTGCTTGTTCACAAAGAACATGGCCAACTGGTTGTCCATTCTGACTAAGACACAGTTCATGAGGGGACAGATCGGAAGGGAGATCCTGGGTTCCCCTGGAGTCCTCCGACTCATCACTGGAATCAGAGGTGGTAAAATCTGATTCTGACAGAAAGTCAAAGTATCGACGGTCTCATGCTCATGTCGAGGCCCTTTGCCAATACTGATGGCACCAGAAGCCTGTTGGGTACCAATGATGTCTGTTGGCTCCAAAGGAGGCATCAGAGGGAGAGGATCCCCCGGTGCAGGTTCGAGGTCTGGCATTGGCCCCGGAGGTATCTGCTGTAGGCCTGCACCACTGGAGCTGTCGATACCGAGGCTGCCAAACTCCTCTCGATAGCCCAGGATACAGTGGTCGAGGGAGGAGGCCAGTGCCTGGGTGGAATCATGCACGGGGCTCTGAGCCACCCTTCCAGAGCATGGAACCAGTAGCTCTCCAGACATCGAGGCCTCAGGAGCCCCTGATGACCTTTGGAGGGCCGGTCCTCCTGCCGGGGCTGTTTGGCAGGCTGGTCTGCATCGGATGCATCTGATGACAATGAAGGGACTTACCTCAAGGATCGGTATCTATTCTCAATGCCGATGACTTAGACTTAGTCTTATGTTTGGACTTTGATGAGACCTGAGAACCAAGAGTAGGCAGATGTCCTTGACTATTTGGAAGCCATTGAAATAGAATCTGGGACAAACAGAGAACCATACTGTCTGTCTGTTCTTTAGGCCTCTTTTTGTCATTTGTTGGCATAAAGGACAATCAGTCAATAAATGGTCTGGGCCCAAACATTTTAAACACCAGTCATGTTTATCAGTGACTGATATTGTACCAGAATACTTAATACATTTTTTGAAGCCACTGATGTGATTTTCCATCGTGGTGGAAAAGAATAGGCCAAGGCATAATATAGTGGTAGAAACCACCAAAAACTGGGAAAAATGAAAGAAAAAAAATAATCAGGGCCAGTATCAGAGAAAGTACCGGCATTGACAAAGGCAGAACACAGATTTAAACCAAAGAAATTACGTTTTTTGGCAATGACAGGAAGACAACAACCTGCTGGGTCTATGGAAAATGAAGAACTGAGGAGAGGACTTGGGAAGGCAGGAAGGAAGATGCACAAGCACAGTGGATTGCTCCCAAAGGCTTTCTGATTGAACGCTGAGGAGCATTCCTGCATGGGATCTGTCGGTACAGACGATACCAATATGTGAAGACTGGATTCCTGCTTGTTCCTAGAGATATATTTTTCCTGTCCCTGTAGAAACAGATATGATCATCATACCACTGATTCTCACACACACACACAAATATACCATCAATCACTATGCAACTATGCCCAGAAATCCATTAACACACCACCAGCTACCCTACTGTTTCAATCAAGTCCACCATACAGACATTCCAGTCTGTGAATGGTGGGACAGGAGAAATATGCCACTGTATCACACTAAGTGTGCACTTTGTGGATTATAAGATTTAGATGTTTTGTAAGGCAAAAAAGTCACAAACATGAGCTAAATTCCTTTAACCTTACTATATCTTTCAGGAGCACTGTCTCCAAATAGGTTAGTTTTGCACATACCACAGTAGTAATGAGCCTTACTCCTAAGCCAAATATGTGGAGGATTATTTCAAAATTTACTGCTAACACTCTCCGTAGTACTTGCAATGTGCCATACTGTGCGTATGCCTGTATCTGCATGAAGACAACAGAATCGGCAGAAAGAACCTGTGTATCTGCAAAAGATTACATAACAGAATATGACAGCAGATAAAACCCCCAATTGTCCATCTAGCTTGCACAATTTATTTCCTGTTGCATGCCATGGAACCTAATTCTTTTGGCTTTTCCTTCAACTCGTCATAGCTAGAGATCCTCTATGCTTATGCCATGCTTTACCAAATTCATTATCCTTGCTGTGAAGAAATAGGAGTAGAATCAAAAACTGAGCCTACTCTCTTGGAGCCTCAGATGATGATCTCTTGCTCTAGAATTTTGCGTTTTTTCTGCTTCTATACTATATATATCAGGAGCATTCAGATACCTCAAAGGCATATATACATGTTTAGGCATTTAAATCTTGCATCATCTCACATTTATAAAGGAAAAAAATGATGTAGCATGTATCAATTTACTAAGAATACAGTTTTTGTCTGGAACCAATGTGCCAAAACTAAAATTGCACTGCAAGATAAAAAAAAAAAAGTGAACACACATTTATACTTACTCCACAATATTCAAGCATTTGGATAATTTCTTCTTCATATACTGTTTGGGTAGTGTACTGCTTCTCCAGCTCTCTCCAGTTAACTGCTTTGCTTAAAACACCCTGAAAACAACAAAGTTTACTTAGTATACTGACAAGATAAGAATGAGCAGTGAAAAGTGCTAGATCTACCAGTAACAGAAATACACTGACAAGTCATACACTTAATGCAATGCAATATGTGCCTTTGAGTCAATGCTGAATCCTGGTGACACAGCAGTTCCTGGGTTTTCGTGGCAGTGTGAATGGAAGTAGATTGCCAGATCTTTCCTTCTGAGGCAATGGAAGGTTAAGTGACTTGCCCAAGGCCACAAATAGTGCTAGTAGGAATTAAACTTGGTCTCTTGGTTACCAAGCCAGTGCTCTAACCACTAAGCTACTTCTCCACTCCTCCTGTTTATGGCACTGAAATTCAAAATGATTTCTCTATTTTCAGGTGTGAATATTTTGCACACTGAACTAATTATTTCGCAAATGCAATTTCAGCCCTATTATGGATGACATTTTACTTACAAGTTAATGTCCTTTTTTTGAGTCCTGCTAGACCAGTCTAGGCAAGTGGAAAGCCCAAGTTTCATTGACATCACTCCCATGCCTCTATTCGCCTCAGATAGCAGAGGTCCCTTTGGTATTCGCCCCACAGCATATGGGAGGAACATGGCAAGCCTCACACCTCAACTGTGGACAATGAGTGATCGACAGTAGAGAACTATGTACAGGAAAGTATAAACATATGGCTGTTGGTAGATGATGAACCTGTAGAGTCAAGTATAAAAATCAAAGCAGACCCAAGAGTCCTGCAGCAGAAGAATGGAACAATACAGTTCCAGGGGCAGGCCCTGAACTGGTCTAGCAGGACTCAAGGAAAAGACATTAACTGGTCAGTAAAATGTCACTTTTCATATCGTCCTCCTAGATCAGTCCAGACAAGTGGGATGTACCAAAGCTACAACTCCACTGGTCGGGAAGACAACAGCTTGCAAAACCCTCCAGCCAAAGGCCGTGTCTGCCCTTGCATGGACATCCAAGTGGTAATGCTTGACAAAAGTGGAAAGTGATGCCCACGTTATTTCTTGACAAATGTCTGCAGGAGCTACCGAGCTCTGCTCTGCCCAAGAGGATGCCTGTGCTTGGGTAGAATGAGCATGCAAACTCTCCAGAACCAGCTGGTTCCATAGCAGATACACCAAGGCAAAGGCGTGCTTACTCTGGTGCCCCAAAGTCGACTTAGCCAGCACATCACCCTTGCATGGGCCAGCAAACTGCACAAAAAGATGGTCGAACTTATGAAAGGAATTTTTAACCTTCAAGTACCAGAGAAGCATCCTCCAGATAACTACAAGGCAAAGATCCTTATCCTTCCCCCTGACATTACTCCTTAGAAAAGGAGGGCTGGCATACCACCTGGTTCACATGAAAGGGAGAAAGTACCTTAGGCAAGAAGGAAGGTACTAGCTGAATGGAAACAGCCTCCTTTGAAAAAGACAGATAAGAATCTCGGCAAGACAGAGCCTGCAGCTCAGAAATCTGCCTTGCAGAACAAATCGCAAATAAGACTACCATTTTGAGCATCAAATCCTTTAAAGTAGCATGCTTCAATGGTTCAAAGGGCGCTGCCATCAGGGCCCTGAGCACCAGACACAGATCCCAGAAAAGGGATCACAGACGGGAGTGGAGAAGGCAGATGCAGAATCCCCTAGAGAAAGTGTGAGACATCTGGGTGCGACGCTAGAGACTTATCAGTCACCGGATCTCGGAAACAGGCCAAAGCTGCTACCTGAACTTTCATGGCGTTAACGGAAAGGCCCTTCTCCAGGCCATCATGTAGAAAGCCAACAGAGATAGCAGCCTGACCACCTCAGGAGCCAACTGCCGAGTACAGCACCATCGCTCAAAGAAGCACCAGATCTACACGTATGCTAGCTTGGTAGACCTCCTCTGGGCTCAGGGCAAAGTGAAGACCACCACTGGAGAGTTATCCTTATGTGCTGTCTCCTTTCAAGAGCCAATCCATAAGTGAGAAGGGAACCGGGTCCCCTCCAGGACTATCGGTCCCTGATGCAATAGGCCCTGAGATGGAGGCAATCAAAGAGGAGGCACCTGCAGAAGCCACATCAGGTCTCCGAACCACATTCTCCTCGGCCAATCCGGCACCACCAGAACAATCCTGCCCAGGTGGCGTTCTATATACCAAACACGCCCCACCAGGGGCCTTGGAGGAAACACGCACAGACAGTGCTGACTTGGTCAAGGCTGGGTCAGGGTGTCGACAACCTCTGACCCCGTTTCCATGTGGTGAATGAAGAAATGGCAAACTTTAGTACTGGAGCGGGTCGCCATCAGAGTCATTTCAGGGCAACCCCAGCGGTGCAGAATCAACTGAAACACCTCCTGACTCAGCTCCCACTCTCCAGGATTCATAGAGTGCTGGCTGAGGAAGTCTGCTTCCACACTGTCCACCTCGCAGTATGCTATGCTGACAAGGCTAGGAGGTTCTTCTCTGCCCAAGAGAGCCATCTCCAGAGCTATCCCAGCACTCCTCGTGCCTCTTTACCAACTGACAGAAGCCACCACTGTGGCGTCTAAAAACACGCATACCATCTGGTTCTCGATCAGAGGCCAGAAATGTAGAAGAGCCAACCTGATGGCTTTAGCCTTGAGGCAGCTGATGGACCATACCACTTCCCTGTGGTTCCAAAGGCCCTAGACCGTACGGCCTTAGCAAGAGGTTCCCCAGCCCGAGAAACTGGTATCTATAGTCAGGAGAATCCAGGAGAAATCATTCACTGGCAAGCCCTTCCTCAGATGACAGGACTGCTGCCACCACCGCAGGCTGGACTTCATCAATAGGAGTGAGAGCCTGCGCTCAAGCTCCTAAGAACTCGGGGACCACTGAGTCAACAAGGACCACTTGAGTGGTTGCATGTGAGCACGCACCCACAGCACCATCTCTATAGTCACCACCATCAGTCCAAACAGCTGAAGAGAATCAGTCTGCTGCACACTGAACAGTCAAAAACTAAAACTCCAAAACTCCAAACTAGGCACAAAAGCAGCTAAAAAACACACAAAAAGAATTACTAATAAAGCACAGTTACTTACCTGTAACAGGTGATCTCTGGGAACAGCAGGAATTAGTCATCACATATGGGTACGTCGGTACCGACGGAGCCCGCGCGGGAAAGCTCCCCAGCTTTTCAGATTAAAAGCTTTTGGGGCCTCCCACTGCACATGCGCGCTGCCTTCCCGCCTTCCTGACCAGCTCTCGTCAGTTCGAGTTTAAAGCTGAGACAATAGAGAGAGAGGACAGGAAGATAGATAGAGATACAACTCCTAGGGGAGGTGGGTGGGTTGTGATGACTAATTCCTGCTGTTCCCAGAGATCACCTGTTACAGGTAAGTAACTGTGCTATCTCCAGGAACAAGCAGGAATAAGTCATCACATATGGGGACTCCCTAGCTAAGATGCCTGGGAGATCCCCCTCCAAGGGTAAACCATCTTCGCATGGATCTCAGGCATCCATCCAGGGAAGGTGGGCAGGAGTTGTTTAAGTATGGAACAGGTGTTTGAGGACAGCCTGACCAAACAAGGCATCCCGGCGGGAGTCCTTGTCCAAGCAGTAATGGGCTGTGAAGGTATGAACCGAGGCCCAAGTGGCTGCTCGACAGATCTGATCTATGGACACAGAGTGAAGATGAGCCATAGAAGTGGCCATGGCTCTCACATTGTGAGCTGTGACATGGCCCTCCATAGAAATGTTCTTACTCTGGTAAGCAAAAGAAATACACTGAGCGATCCAATTGGAAAGTGTACGCTTGGTGACTGGAAGTCCCAAATGAGAAGGATCAAAAGCCACGAAAAGTTGGGAAGACTTTCGATGTGGTTGAGTCCTGTTGAGGTAAAAGGCAAGAGCTCTTTTACAATCCAGAGTATGAAGGTTCCTCTCTGCACTGGATGCATGAGGAGCCGGGAAAAAGACAGGTAGATATACCTCTTGATTAAGATGAAAAGGCGAGACCACTTTGGGCATAAAGTGGGGATTCGTCCTAAGGACCACCTTATCATGATGAAACCTAGTATAAGGTGGATGAGCCACTAAAGCCTGCAGTTCACTGATGTGGCGAGCCGAAGTGACTGCAATAAGGAAAACAACCTTCCAGGAAAGAAATTTGAAGGAGGTAGAGTCCAAAGGCTCAAAAGGTGGCTTCATAAGCTGACCTAGAACTAGGTTCAAATCCCATGCTACCGGAGGAGGTCGGATGGGAGGTTTAGTTAGAGTCAGGCCTCTCATGAAACGTGAAACAAGAGGATGAGAGGAGACAGGTTGTCCATTTATAGGTTTTAAGGATGCTGCAATAGCACTCAAATGGACCCTTACTGAATTCGTCTTAAGGCCTGCATTTGAAAGATGCAGGAGATAGTCCAAGAGGGAATTCAAAGGAAGTGCTAGAGGGTCAAGACCCTGCTGAGCACACCAAATGGAAAAACGTTTCCATTTGAAAGCATAAGAACGCCTCGTGGAAGGTTTCCTAGAGGCATGAAGGATATCTGTCACAGGTTGAGAAAGATTAAAGTCTTGAAGACTTAGGCCTTCAGTAACCAAGCTCTGAGATGTAGGGATTTGGGGTTTGGGTGCCACAAAGTCCCCTCCTCCTGAGACAGAAGGTCTGGCGCAGCTCCCAGGTCCAGGGAGGATCCCTGGGAGAGATGCAGAAGTAGAGGGAACCACACCTGGCGTGGCCAGCGGGGAGCTATGAGGATCATAGTCCCGTGATCCCTCTGGAGCTTGAACAGAGTCTTGGATATTAGAGGAATGGGTGGAAAGGCATAGAGGAATTCCTGACTCCAATGCAGGAGGAAGGCATCGTGGGCCTGAGCTCTGGAACAGAACCGGGGAAGTTTGGCATTCCACGGACTTGCAAAGAGGTCTATGTCCGGGGTCCCCCATTCCTGAAAGATTCTGCGTATCTGGTCCATATGTAGGGACCATTCGTGTGGAAGCAGAACTCGACTGAGTCTGTCTGCACGAGAGTTTTGAACTCCTGGAAGATACACTGCAAGAAGGTGAATTTGATGCTCTCTGGCGAAGGCCCATATTCTGAGAGCTTCGTTGCAAAGTGACAGAGAGCCTGTCCCTCCTTGTTTGTTTATATAGAACATGGCTACCTGATTGTCTGTCTGAACTAGGACAGTCAGGTTGACAAGGAGGGTATAGAAGACCTTGAGGGCAAGGTAAATTGCTTGCAGTTCCGGGAGGTTGATATGAAGGGTGGCCTCCTGTGGAGACCAAGTGCCCTGAGTGGAGAGGTTCTGAAGATGAGCTCCCCACCCTGTCTGGGAGGCATCTGTTGTGAGGGTTGCTTGGGGCAACAAAGGTTGGAAGGGGGCCCCCAACAACAGATTCTTGGTGGATGTCCACCATTGGAGGGACCAAAATAGACGGCTTGAGGTGAGTATTTGGTCGGAGAGCGCTCCAGATGCTTGAGTCCACTGGGTGGCCAAGGTCCATTGAGCTGCTCTCATATGCAGACGAGCGTAGGGCACCACATGTACCGTGGAGGCCATGTGGCCCAGAAGTCGCAGCATTTCCCGGGCTGTCAAATGACTGCTGGACTGAGCTTGGGAGGCCAAACTCAGCAGGCGTTGGGCCCTGACCTGAGGCAGGTAGGCCCTTGCAGTGATGGTGTCTAACTGGGCCCCTATGAACTCGAGAGACTGAGTAGGGATTAGTTGAGACTTGGGAAGGTTTACTACCAGTCCTAGATACTGCAGAAGACGCCTTGTGCGGTCCAGGGAAATTTGGGCCTGGGACTGAGAGGGAGCTCGGATGAGCCAGTCGTCCAGGTATGGGAATATGAAAATTCCCAGGCCTCTTAGAAAGGCAGCTACGACTGCCATGCATTTGGTGAACACTCTTGGAGCAGAGGCTAGACCGAAGGGGAGTACTCTGTACTGGAAATGTTTTCCCTGAAACAGAAATCGAAGGTATTTTCTGTGGGATGGGTGGATGAGTATGTGTGTATACGCATCTTTTAGATCTAGAGAACAAAGCCAATCCTGACTCTGAAGGTATGGAAGGAGAATGCCCAGAGAAAGCATTTTGAATTTCTCCTTGAAAAGAAATTTGTTCAATTCTCTCAGATCCAGAATTGGTCTGAAGCCCTCTGTCTTCTTTGGTATTAGAAAATAAGGGGAGTAGAATCCCGTCCCCTGTTGAAGAAGAGGGACCTCCTCTATTGCCCCCCTGGGCAAGGAGGGAGGAGACTTCCTGACCCAAGAGGGCCAGGAGAGATGGGGGAGAATTGAACTGCCTCACCATAGTATAAGGAGGAAGGTTGGAAAAATGGAGTTTGTAACCCTCGCTGATGATAGAGAGGGTCCATTGCTCTGATGTAATTTGCTCCCATCTGGGAGCAAAGTGAGCTAACCTTCCGGGTATGGTGAGGGGCTCTGGTTGTTCTAGAGCCAGAAAAGTTAAGTTCTCTAGGGGCAAGTCAAAACCCCTGAGGGGGTGGAGCCTGCTGAGGCGTAGCAGACGCCGCAGGCTTTGACCTTGCCTGTTTAGGTTGCTGACGTTTAGCAGCAAAACGAGGCTGAGAGGATTGTTGGCCAGTATTTGTAGAAAATCTGGACTTCTTGTAATAAGGCCTCTTAAAAGACTTCTTCTTGGCAGGAGTGGAGGTAGACTTAGAAAGTCTATCTAAGGTGGCATTTTCTGCATCCATTTGAGTGGCCTTAATTTGCCACTCCTCACCAAATAAGTTCTCACCTGTACAGGGCAGATTTCGTAAGCCATCTAGGACCCAAGGTTCTAGATCAGAAGCCTGGAGCCAAGCAAGACGTCGGGCTGCTATAGCAATGCCCGAAGCCCTACCAGCACCCTCAAAGGAATCAAAAGCTGCCCTGTTGGAGAACTTTGAAATATCCAAAAGGTGTTTCACCAAGGAAATGAACTGCTCCCTCTTATCCTCAGGGAGAAAGGGGGCAAAATGCCGAACGTTTAGAGCGATTTCACTGAGAAACATGCCCATGTAAAGACTATAGGAATTAATCCTGGCTATAAGCATAGTAGCCTGGAAAATTTTCCTGCCAAAAGAGTCTAGAGTCTTACATTCTCGCCCTGGAGGAGTAGAAGAGTGCCTTTTGGTACTCTTTATCTTCTTCATTGCAGACTTCACCACAATAGAATGGTGAGGCAACTGGGTTTTTTGGAAACCAGGAGAAGGGGGGGACACGGTACATGGTGTCCAACCTGCGAGAAGAAGGAGACAATGTTAGAGGAGCCTCCCATAAGTCCATCAAGTGTTCTTGAAGGATTTCATGGATAGGCAGGGTGACTGCCTCTTTAGGAGACTTAGAGTATCCTAAAATATCCAGTTTCTTTGATCTGGGTTCCTTTTCAGAGGATGAAGCAATAGAAAGACCTTTAGCCATTTCTATGATGAAGTCCTGAAAGGACAAATCCTCTGGTGGAGACATTCTCCTGTTAGGAGAAGAAGGCTCCTCAGGAAGATCAAGGGAGAACTCATCAGAATCATCAGAGGAGTTAAAATCCTCTGAAGAAGCAGAGTATCCTCTATGTGCTTCCAACGCACGATACGCATACCGTTCGGTATCGACATCGGGCGTACCGGGTATGGGATCGGTACCGGGCAAAAGCCCGGATCCGGCATGCGGAACCGATCTGCGTTTGGAAGACGATGGCCTCGGTTCCGGTATGGAAGCCATTAACGGAACCGGACCCGGTACCGCTGGCTGCGGTACCGAGGGCGTAGCAGCATTAATAAAAGCCAGAATGGCCTGCTGCATGACTTGGACAGTAGTGCCCATAGACGCCACTGCTGCCTGGATGTCGGTACCGGTATGGGCCGGTACCCCAGAGCAGTACAACAGGTGATCTGTCGAGGCCGCGCCATCGATGTCAACCTGTGACCCCATGATTGCTTTGGAGGCCGGAACCTCCCGCTGGGGTTTTTTGGCCTGGGCAGAATCCTCGAACTCAGAATTGAGAGCCTCTCGATCTTTAGAAAGAGATTTGCTTTTAGAGGATTTGCCCACTGGAGTTTTGGTTACCTGAGATCCATCCGGAGAGGAAGACCTGGATGACTGTGATGCTTCTGAAGGAAACAGCACATGGAACTTGTTGGCCCGGTTCTGCAATCCACGTTTCGACATCTGGGAGCAGGATGGGCAGTCCGGTATGGAATGGTCAGGTCCTAAACATTTAAGACACCATTCATGGGTGTCTGTAAGAGGAATGACAGCACTGCACTTGGTACACTTTTTAAAACCAGGAACTGGCTTCTCCATGAGGAGAATTTGTGTAGGCCTGAAGGCCTAACAAAGTACCAAGCTGTGCTGAAGAAAAGAAAAAAAAATATATTTTTTTTTTTAAAGAAAGAAAGAGAGACCGGCAGTACCGGTTTCAGAATGGGGAAGGCAGGTACGCGGTCTAAAGAAAACAATAAAATTAACAATTTCTTCAGCAGTGACAGGAACACGACCTGCTGGCTCCGCGGAAAAAAAGAAACTGACGAGAGCTGGTCAGGAAGGCGGGAAGGCAGCGCGCATGTGCAGTGGGAGGCCCCAAAAGCTTTTAATCTGAAAAGCTGGGGAGCTTTCCCGCGCGGGCTCCGTCGGTACCGACGTACCCATATGTGATGACTTATTCCTGCTTGTTCCTGGAGATATGAGCTACATGTGAGAGAAAGAACAAAAAGCCAGACCAATTTGGGTTAAAAATAAAATTCAATAATAGAGGAAAAAAAGACCTCAGCCAACCCTCCAACCAACATCAACAGGGAAGAAGAGCCAATCGATGGACAATCATTCCACAATAATCGAAGAGACTCCAAAAACATCAATGGTCAAAAAAACCTTTATAAAGAACCCAAATGGGTGAGGCGTTCAAAAAAAAGCTTAAACAGCCACAGCACGGCAATACAGCAGTTTAACAGCATGAGACATCAACACTGCAAAGAACAGTTCAAAGGACTTATCTGAAGAACAGTAGACCAAAGTAATGCACTGCAGCAGTCAAGTTCATCAGCTGGAGCCACGACACCAGGTGTTTCGCCTGATGGCATCCTCAGGGAACTCAAAAATGTAACATGCTGATCATAACAGGATAAAAAGAAACGTGCTGGTCCTGAAAAAACAAAATCCAAAACTCTCACATGGGAAAACAAACAAAGCCATCTTAAAAAACAAAGAAAGCATGAAAGGAACCAGAAGCTTACATAAGTCTATGCATGAAAGCATAGGAGACGTGCTGCATGCAGAGGCAACTGAAAAATCCAAAAAATGCAGAGAGCAAGTACACCA
Organism: Ichthyophis bannanicus; assembly: GCA_033557465.1. Taxonomy (NCBI): domain Eukaryota; kingdom Metazoa; phylum Chordata; class Amphibia; order Gymnophiona; family Ichthyophiidae; genus Ichthyophis; species Ichthyophis bannanicus. Next base: position 1,854,792,039 of record CM066032.1, on the reverse strand, counting down.
GGCATGCGCGATTAAAAAGGGCATGCCCAATGATGTCAAAGGAAATCCCCCGACAGAGCTGAAGGCCGATTGAGCAACATACAAAAAAGAAAAAAGGCGAACCACCTTCAGACACTGCATGTCTCTGCTAAAAACCAAAAAAGCACGACTTGTATGCTCCGGAAAAATGCACAGAAGACCAAAAAGAACAGAACAGAAAAATAATCACCCAGCCCACCCAAGCAATAAAGATGTCAAAAACTCAATCCAAAAATTCTCAAGAGAATTCAAAAACAGATCTTCCATTCAATAGATTCATTAAGACCTCCCGGAATCACTGTATCCAAATTGAAAATCCAGCGCTGTTCCAAACGAGTCAGAGTTTTATTCCAATCTCTGCCGTATATAGAAGGTATACACTGTGTAATTACTAAATATTTCAGATCCTCAAACCAATGACCAGAAAATTGACAGTGCTGAACCAAAGGTGCACCCTCCACTATATGGCGGAGTCGACTCCGATGTTCTACAAGGCGTATGTGCAAAGCTCGCTTGGTTTTCCCGACATATTCCAAACCACAGGGATATCGAAGTAAATACACCACCCCCACACTGTCACAAGCTGTAGAGTGGTGTAAGTAAGTTTGATGGGTATATTCAAAAGATTAACAAGAATCCATCAGAAAACATACCGAGCAGTGCCGGCAACAGTGATGACCAGTTGAGACAGGAGGTGTGGGCGCCACACTAGTATATGCAGACGGGCATAAAAGATCTCTGAAATTTGAACTCTTGGTGTAAACGGATCTAATACATTGTTCACATAAACCAGGGATCAGACGAATGACGTGGGAGTGATGAATAATCTTGGATAATTGATAGCTCAAAGGACTGAAACGTGAAACAAAATGAACAAAGCCAGTATCAAAGGATGTAGTACAATCCTGAGGGGTAAGTAACCAGGTCCGGTCGTTATAACGTGCACGAGTCCGAGCTCGACAGACCAAATGAAATGGGTAGCCTCGAGCCAAAAAGGATTCTTCCAAGTTCCATTTATAGTCAGAGACCATGGAGCAGTTCCGATGATAACGAAGGAACCGAGCGAGAGGCAAACTGTTCTTGAGACATTGAGGACGTGCACTAGCAAAATGAATAAAGGCCATGCGATGGGTGGGCTTGGAATACACAGTGGCCATCACTGCAAGAGACTTCGTGAAGATTCGGGGTGCTGATGCCAGTCCAAAGGGAAGTACTGGAAGTGCCAATCCCTCAGGATGAACCTAAGGTATTTTCTGTGAACGGGGTAGATCAGTATGTGCGTATACGTATTCTTGAGATCCAGGGAGCATAGTCAACCATTCTTTAGGAGGTATGGGAGTAGGATCCCCAGCAAGACCATCTTGAACTTTTCTTGCACTAGGCAGATGTTGACGTCTCACAGGTCCAGGATGGGCTGAAACTCTCCCAATCTTCTTGGGGACCAGAAAATACCTGAAGTAGAATCCCTGCCCGACCTGAGCTGGAGGCACCGGCTCGATGGCGAGATCTGCGAGCAGGGCAGAGACCTCTCCCTGTAGCAGGCTGAGATCCAGGGTATCTAGGCGAGATCTGCGAGCAGGGCAGAGACCTCTCCCTGTAGCAGGCTGAGATCCAGGGTATCTAGGGGATACTCCCTCAGGGGGAAAAGGGGCAGCAGCTCAGTGAAATGTAGCATATAGCCTCTTCAGACTATTTGCAGCACCCATGCATACAAGGTGATGAGAAGCCATCTATGGGCGAACAGGACGAGCCCCCTTCCCCTTAGAGACTGGCAGCAGATTGGCTATGCTCTGAAGGAACCAGTCAAAATCCCCAGGTTTTGGTTGCGGAGCCTGCTAGGCTATTGCTGATAAGGAGTCTGTACCTCTTGTCCAGAGCTCTGGGGGCTTGGGAGGTACTGGTGCTTACGCTGGTAGGTCTTCTTGCCCTGGTGCTTCTTACGAGATGGATCAGCACTTTTTTCTCAAAATCCTGGTGAGGGTGACATGCTGCATCTCAATCTTGCCAGCTTTAGCCTTCACCTGAATCCCAAAAAGGTTCTCACCCTTGCAAGGAACACCCACAAGCTTATCCTGCACCCACTGCTCCAGGTCTGAGAAATGGAGCCAGGCAAGCCAGTGGGCTCCAATGCCCAGCACCGCAGCCCTGTAGACTGACTCGAATGCATCATAAATCGCCTGTAACATGAACTTGGAACAGTCCTTGCTGTGGCCCACCAGGGCGCGAAAGGAGTCCAGAGGGGAGGAGCAGGCCAAACACTACCAGATCTTGCATGATATCCTTTAGGAAAGCACGGTTACTCACCTGTAACAGATGTTCTCCGGGGACAGCAGGAATCAGTCCTCACATATGGGCGACATCTGTACCGACTGAGGCCGCACGGTAACCTCTTCCCAACTTTCAAAGAAAACCCTTGGGAGATCCACCACGCATGCATGGCTGTCTTCCCATCCAAGGGTGCCATCTTGCCTCAGTATGACGACACAGCTCATGACAGCAACAAAAAGAAAAGCAACTCCACGGGGAAGAGGGAGGATTGTGAGGACTGATTCCTGCTGTCTCCCGAAAACGCATGAAACAGTTAACTACACTTTCTCCGGGAACAAGCAGGAAGTCAGACCTCACATATGGAACTCCCTAGCTACAGGCTACCGAAAAAAATCTGTAAGCCATGGGAGACCCCCAAAAAACAAACCATAAGGAACAGTGAGAGTACAGTTCGGTTGCAAGACCTCAGCAGCAACCCCAGGGTTGACTAGGGAACCAGCTCTCTGGTAGCCTAGACATACAGAAGGGCCGGAGGGCAGGAATTGCCTTAAACCCCAAACAAATAATGGAGTACTGCCCTGCAGAGTCCTCCTCCAGGCAGTAATGTGCTGCGAAGGTGTGAACTGAGGTAGTGTCCCGGCAGATCTCCATTAAGGGGACAGAGTGGAGGTTCACCACAGAAACCGCCATGACCCGGACAATGTGTGTCATGACTTGACACTCCAGCAAGAGATCGGCCTGCCCGTAAGTGAAGGCAATGCAATCTGCCTCCAGGTGGACAGAGTATGCTTGGAGACCACTATGCCCAGGTGATTAGGTTCAAAGTGTCATGAGGCTGGTGCTAATAAAGATGCAGAGTTGAAAAGAAAGCCTGTTTCTCACAGAGCTCTAGATGTGCAATTACCTCAAAGCACAGCTAGAGGGGGCAGGAGTGATCCTACAGAGGCTAATGAGGGTAGGAGAGCTAACCAGTTGCACCTGGAAGTAAGCCCGGGAGATTCAAAGGAGAAATCCCTTTATAAACGGAAGCTTAATGCTAGCAAAAGAGGAAGAGCAGTGAGAAGCTGGACCAGCGGGAGAAGCAGCAGCTGGAAGAGAAGGAACCGAAAGCATGGCTGAAGGAGGAAGGAGAGTCCTGAAGGAAGGAATCCTCCCTGAGCAAGCCCAGAAGGACAGAATTCACAGAGGTAGAGTTCAGAGGGGCCAGGCTACAGGAGCCACTGGTCAGAGGGAGTCTGCCAAGGAAAGCAGTCAGGCCGGAGGGTGTGCCACTCCCTGCTTAAGCAACGTTCCTGAGTCCAGTATACAGAGAGCCAGAGAGCTATGCTTGGGGGAAAGCCTGCAGTCATTGGAGTATGCTAAACAAGCTTCACCAGGTACCAGAAAGAAAGGAGTTTCTAGCAAAGCTACTTTTGCACTGAAGTACAGGGCTGGTGAATCCACGCCAGGTTTTCCTAAGCTTTCAGGAAGTCCAGCACTCCCCAGAAGCTACCGACAGAAAACCTGTTGTCAGAGAGACGTTCTTGAAAGAGAAGGCTCCAAAGCTTCAAGCTACAGGAACTCAAGGTATGGTGGCTTTATTCCTGTTAAAGAAAGCTTAACTCCTAAAAGCACTGCTAAAATTGAACCACAGTTTGTAAGAGGAAAGAAACCAGAGCTGTTTAAAAAAATACCAAAAGACTTCAGAGCACAGTCTTATTGGAGCCGAGATACCAGAGACAGCCCATGTAAACTTGTAACATCCAGGGACAGCGTTTGCTCTGAGGGGGAAACTAGTGAAGCAGAATCTATGGAGATAGAAGGTGCAGATACTATTCCCACTCCTCAGGAAGAAGCTATGGATTGCAGTTTGTGTATGGCTACTAGCTTGGAATCCATAGCAACCTTGTAAATAAGAAGAAGCCTTGTTTAGTTGTTTGACCCTGGAATGATTTGAATTCCTCCATTTACCTTTTGCACCTAATTGTGAAGATATCAACAGTTGGTTTGCCTGTTTATTACTGGAACCTTGATAAAAGGACATTCTTTGATTTCCATTTGTCTTATTGAACCCTTGCACGGAGGGGAAATAAAAGCCGTATTTATTATTATTAATTTATTTATTACAATTTCTTATATACCGCACTATTTATCAGCGCGGTTTACATACAACAAAATGACCATAACAGACTGTTTGGCTTCACATAGAACAGGAGTAACAACTTGGATAACATGTTTGGCTTTACAGAGAACAGGGGTAACAACTTGGATAACAAGGGGGATACAAACTGAACTAATTACATATGTACAATGAGATCGAGTGCTAAGAATTTAGGGTGTTACATGTGTACAGTGAGGTTGTGTACTAATATTGAGATGTTATCTCGAGGAAGTAAGAGGAGAGGCAATTAGGTAGGGGTTGGGTTAATCTGGTAGTACTGTGTAAATAAATGGAATTTGAGAGCCTTTCTGAATTGTGTTAAGTCAGTAATCGCACGGATGCCTGGTGGTAATGCGTTCCAACATTTTGGGGCATAGATACTGAAAGCCCTGTTAGATGTTGCGATTGTGTACTTTGTTGATGCCTTTGGGATTACTAGCGCATTTGTAGATGGGAATCTCCTTGTTCTGTTGGGAGGGATGAGCTGGATGTCAGTTAGTGAAGGGGAGGTGATGCCATGGATGGATTTGAAAGTGAGTAGCAAAGATTTGAATATAAGCCTTCCTTGTATGGGGAGCCAATGAAGCTGTATTAGGATAGGCGTTACATGGTCGCATCTTGCTGCTCCCACTAAGACTCTGGCAGCGGCATTCATGGCAAGTTGCAACGGATTGAGTGTTGACTGAGGGAGACCTTGAAGAATAGCGTTGGCAAAGTCAAAGTGTGGTAAGATAAGGGATTGGTAAATTGTCCGGAAGTCTTCAGGGTTTAGAAGGGATTGCAGGTGTCTGAGGGACCGGATTTTGAAATATATGGCTTTGACTATGTTGGATATATGGGTTTTCATGTCTAAACGTTGATCGAGGGTGACCCCTAAGTACCGAATTGTTGATTTGGTTTGGAGCTCAGCTTCTTTAAACTTTATATGGGGTGGAGGGCAGAAACTCTGGTCTCTGGTGATGAATAGCACCTCAGACTTTTTGTGTTGGATCCTAAGATTTTGGGACAGAAGCCATTCGGAGACTGCGTTGAAACATTCAATCAGTGGCGAGAGTCCATTTGCTCTGTGGAGAATGGCATGAAGAGGAGGATGTCGTCAGCGTATATTAAGCAGTCGACATTGAATGATCCGATAATGTTGAAAATGGGTTGCATGTAAATGTTAAATAAGAGAGATGATAGGGACGACCCTTGAGGAACGCCATGTCGTTGATGGAAGGGTTCGGAAGATCCAGATCCTGATTTTACATGCTGCCATCTGCCATCAAGGTATGACCTGCACCAATCAAGGGCGACGCCATTTATGCCCTTTTCCTTTAGTCGTTCTACTAGCAGACCATGGTGTACAGAGTCAAAGGCTGCTGCGATGTCTATGAAGATGAGGGCGAAACCTCAGCGGATGTTGTCGATACCTGTGACGATTTTATTGAAGAGGGAGGTAAGCAGGGTTTCGACGCCATGGTATTCCCTGAAGCCATGTTGGCGATGGTCTAGTGGGGAGGCTGTATCTATATGATCTTGAATTTGCCTTTGTGCTTCCTTTTCAATTATTTTGGCTAGAAGCGGTATACTGGCTATGGGTCTGTAGGATTCAACTTTGCTTGGGTCAAGTTTCCCTACACTCGTGGCTTAATTATTGTGTGCTCACAAGGAGCTAAAACCCATAAGACCAATCTGCACTTGGCCTTACATACCCCACGCTCCTTGAAAAAAATAAGTGTGATGTGCAGCAGCCCCTTACCACTATTAGCCACCAGGGGACGCTGTCATGACAATAGGAAATGAAGAGCTGGGGGAAGCGGTCCATTCTAAGTAATAAGCCAATGCTCAATTACAGCCCAGTGTATGGAGAACTGCCACTGCCCTACTGGTGTGAGGACACAGAAAAAAGGTGGGAGAAACCATGGCCTGGTTGAGGTGGAACAGAGAAACCACCTTAGGGAGGAACATGGGGTGCGTCCGAAGCACCACCCTGTTCCTGTGAAACCTGGTATAGGGGGCATGAGCCACCAGTACTTGGAGCTCACGGACCATGCTGGCAGATGTAAGCGCTACGAGGAAAACCACCTTCCAGGATAGATACTTGAGGTGACAGGAAGCCAGCAGCTCAAAGGGTGGAGTGATGAGCTTTGAGAGGACAAGATCCCACGCCATCATCGGCAGACAAATGGGAGCTTGAGAGAGCAGGAGGGTTCAGTGGTTTTCTTGGAGAGCCTGGTCCTGGGTCAAGAACTCAGACTCCAGCTTGGTGGCCTTATTAGTCATGGGCTTGCTGAAGAGATTCTTCCCCTCCCCCCCCCAGCATGAGACATCAACCAGCCTGTCCTGTACCCATTGTTTCAAGTCTGAGGACTGCAGCCAGGCCTGGTGGTGGGTACTAATGCCCACCACAGCTACTATGGCCACCAACTCTAAGCAATCATAGGCTCGAGTGATGAATTTGGAATACTCCTTGACACTCAAGGTCAGGGTGTGAAACCACTGAAGAGGCTCTTCTGTCAGCCCAACCAAGAACCCAGCGAGCTCCCTCGCCATGGCTTGCAAGTATGTCCATATAAAGCTGATAAGCCTGGATCTGGCCAACGAACATTGAGACCAGGTAGCACTTCCTACCCAAAGCATCAATGGAGTGGACTGAGGAGAATTAAAGGTATGAGAGAGCAAATCCTCTGCGCTGCTTTCGGAATCCTCTCCTCATGAGCAGCGGACGTTGTCCCCAGAGGACATGCCATTCAGGGACTTTGTGCATAAATATGGCCAAGACCATTCCCTTCTCCATGGAGTCAGAGGACGATCCCAGGGCACAGAAGCTGGAGATCCTCCAGTATCCTTCAGCCACCAAGGAGGTTGTGACAGTACCAGTGCACCAAATCCTGCAGAGACGGCAAATGCGGATGTGGGAGAACCCCCTTATGGTGCCAGCGATCAGCAGGCAATTGGACTCAATGTACTAGGTCCAAAAGGAGCCAGAATTTGAGAAACTTCAACTCCTGCACCACTCTGGTGGTAGAGTTTGCTATGAAAAGGATCAAGAGCAGTAAGGCGCACGCCTCATTGCCCTTGAGTAGAGAGGCGAGAACCTTGCCCTCCTTTGGTACACGGTGCTTCCAGAGCACCATGGTAAGTAGCCAGGGTCTTTTTGTACCTGTTGCAGCTGGGCATGTTCTTTGGGAACAAATAGGAAGTCGGTCCTCACATATGGGTGACATCAGCAACGATGGAGCCCGCTCGATAATCTCTCCCCAGATTTCAAAGAAAGCCATTGGGAGAGCCACCATGCATGCGTGTCTGCCTTCCCGCCCAAGGGTGCCCTCTTGCCTCAGTCTCCTTTTTTCCGTGGAGCCATCAGACATTCGTCTGCACCTTCGAAAAGGTTGATTTTTCTATTTTGCTCTTTCATTTTTTCCTTCTCCAGTACACATACTGATGCCTTCTCACCCTCCCAGGTTCGCTGCCGCCTCAGCGCCATGTTTTTCTTGGTGTTTTTTGCCCCCTGGGTCTTTTTCTCAGTGCGTGGGAATTCCTTGCACCATTTGTCCTGCACAGACCCACACAATTGCTGTCTTCATTGCCTCAGCGTGGATCACAGCGATTCCTCTTGTGTCAGCAAATGAGAAAAGGACGGAAGAACCATGCTACACAGTGAGAGACCATGTTTAGGAAGACCTACGTCTCTGCCCCAGCGTTGCTCACAGAGTAGGCATCCTCGGGGTCCGCCTCGGCCTCACTTGATGGCTGTGTCCATTCTGAGCTACAAAATCACAGGGCATCGGACATAACATAGTAACATAGTAAATGACGGCAGATAAAGACCAGCATGGTCCATCCAGTCTGCACAGCAATACGGCAAGAGTAGGTGCACCTGTCGCTCTGTACAGGACACCCCTCCCCATGACTTTGTTTAGGGGTGGACCCACCACTCCATGTAGGACACCCCTATTTGTTTAGAAGTTAGATGGTTCCGTTTATTTTGTTTTTATCCTATTGCTGTAAAAAGGGATCTGCTGTGCTTGTCCCATGCTGTTTTGAATTCCGTCACCATGTTTGTCCCCACCACTTCCATCGGGAGAGCATTCACCACCCTTTCAGTGAAAACATATTTCCTGACATTGCCTTTCAATTTACCATCTTGCAGCTTCATGTTATGCCCTCTAGTTTTGCAGCTTCCCCATCTTTGGAAGAGGTTTGTTTCTTCATCGTTCCTCAAAGTTTTAAAGGTCTGAATCATATCTCCCCTATCCCTCTTCTCCTCCAAAGTGTACATATTTAGTTCTTCATGTCTTTTCTCATAAGGTTTCTTACCCAGGCTCCAAATCATTTTGGTCGCCTTCCTCTGAACAGTTTCCAGTCTTTTTACATCTTTTGCAAGATATGGTCTCCAAAACTGAACACAGTATTCCAAGTGAGGCCTCACCAGCGACTTGTACAGTGGCATAAGTACCTCTTCCTTTCTGCTGGTAATCCCTCTTTGTATGCAGCCCAACATCCTCCTGGCTTTTGCCACCGCCTTGTCACACTGTTTTGCCACCTTGAGATCATCAGAGATAATCACGCCAAGGTCTTTCTCCTGAACCATGCACACCAACCTCTCGTCCCCTATTGCGTACATTTCCCTTGGATTTCTGCTACCCAAGTGCATGACACTGAACCTTTTTCGCATTAAATCGTAATTGCCAAGCATTAGACCATTCTTCCAGCTTTTGTAGATCTTTCCTCATGTTATCCACTCCCCCGGGAGAGTCCACTCTGTTGCAAATTTTTGTGTCATCTGCAAAAAGACGGGCCCTTCCATTCAGTCCTTCAGCAATATCACTCACAAATACATTGAACAGTGCCGGGCCCAGGACCAAACCCTGGGGCACCCCGCTAATCATCTTCCTTTCATCCGAGTGAGCTCCATGTACCATCACCTTCTGTAGTCTGCCAGTGAATCAATTTCTAATCCAGTTTACCATCTTGGGACCCATCCCCAAGCTACTGAGTTTATTGACAAGCCTCCTATGAGGAACAGTATCAAAGGCTTTGCTGAAATCCAGGTAGATGACAACCATCACATGCCCCTGATCTAGTTCCTTGGTCACCCAGTTAAAGAACTCAGATTTGTTTGGCAAGACCATTCTTCAGTAAAACCATGTTGCCTCAGATCTTGCAACCTGTTGGTTTTGAGAAAGTTCACTATTCGCTCTTTCAGGAGCGCCTCCATTACTTTTCCGGCCACCAAGGTAAGGCTCACGGGTCTGTAGTTTGACACTTCCCTGTCACCACTTTTGTGTAGAGGTACGACAGCCATTCTCCAGTCCTCAGGAACCTCTCCCATTTCCAAGGATCTGTTGAATACATCCTTTAACGGCCCTGAAAGAACCTCTGGGCTCCTTCAGTATCCTGGGATGTATCCCATCCGGTCCCATGGTTTTGACCACTTTCAGTTTAGCAAGTTGTTCCAACACCTCGTCTTCTGTGAATGGTGTGGTATCTACTTCATTCCCATTTTTATATTTGGGAGTCACAGCTGGTCCATCTCCAGGATTTTCTTTAGTAAAAACAGAGCAGAAGTATTTGTTTAGCAATTTCGCTTTTTCTATGTCACTTTCCACGAGACCTTTCCCAGCACTTTTGAGTCCTGCAATTCCAACTCTGATCAGGGGATCCTCTGAGGGTAGTCCCCCGAAGAGCCGAATGTTATCGATGGCATCATCGGGAGACGACGCCAGAGCCATGGGAAAAGTCCCACAGTCACCAACATCGGAATCCTCGGCCCGATGTTGAGGGTGATAACCAGGAGCGGCCCTCCAAGCTGCATTGGCAGGAGACAGTGCCATCGGTATCAGGAGACTGACCTCAGTCTCTCGAACCCATCCTTGTTGAGGACACCCCTTCGATGGAGCCTGCATCTGGCCCAAAACCCTCTGTGCCCACGCCAGGGCTGCAGAAGAACCTCCTGGCCTCAAGGTCAGAACTGTGGCCCTTGGAGCACAGCATCGCTACCTTCTTGGTCCAGTAGCGCTGACCGATGCCCTGTTCCTCTGGATCATCTATCCAGACCATTGGTCTCGCCACAGTGAGGGTGTCTCCAGAAGTCGGGGAACCAATCCTCGAGCACCACAGCTGCAAGGGAATTCCAGGCCCTGTTCTTGGTCCTGTAAAGAGCAGAGGATTTCCCCAGCCAGCGCCTCCGGTTCTGACCATAGGGGCTCTAGGGCCTTTCCAGCACCGGTGATCCAGTACAGCCCCAAGACCCACAGGGTCCTCGAGGTCTCCACCGACTGACTGGGAGACCGACTATTTATTTATTTGAGTGATTTCTATATTGCCATATCGGGTAATCATAGCGGTTTACATACAAAACTGAGATACATTGAACATTTTAACAAAAACAAGTGTATGGGTAGAATCAATCGCATATATTTACATGATTAATATAAATTTAACTTATCTACAATTGAGGTGCCCTCACTTGGTTTGAGCTTGTCATGCTGTGAGTGTGTGCATCAGTGATGCTGTAGGCTAAGCTATCGGTAATTTAATTACTGGCGGGGTCTCCCAAGATAGACAGGTCTCAGCTGAGATGCCAGAGCAAGACAAATCACCCATCTGGGCAGCAGCGGAATGGGACAGTGTTGGCAGCGGAGGATCACATTTCTGTGACAATGGCAACACTAAAACTGTGTGGAGGAAAGGCCTGGCAATCTACTTCTGTATCTTGCTATGAAAACCCAAAGGATAGTCACAACAAAACAAATTACACTATAGTGCTGGAAGATGAGACCCCCTAGGTTGGAAGGCACTCGATACTGGGGAGGAGCTGAAGACCTTTCAGAGTAAAGCCCTCGGAACGTCTGACTGCTGATGTAGCTGCACATGAAATGAGGGTCAGAAGCTGTAAAGATGTCTTACATATTGGGACATGGAACGTACGAAGCATGAACCAAGGGAAGTTGGAGGTGGTCAAGAATGAAATGGAACATGTACAACTTGATCTGTTGAGTGTCAGCGAACTGAAATGAACTGGCATCGGGCACTTTGCATCAGATGATTACATGGTCTACTACTATGCTGGAAATGAAAGACAAAGAAGAAATGGTGTTGCATTTATAATAAAGAAGAAACTTGCAAGAACTGTAATGAAATACAATGCAGTCAGTGAACGCTTAACCTCTATTCGTTTATGAGGAATGCCTATCAACACAACTGTAATTCAAGTATATGCCCAACAACAGCTGAAGAAGAGGATGAAATTGATGAGTTCTATGAACAAGTACAAGCTGAAATTGACAGAACATGCAAACAAGATATTCTGATAGTCATGGGTGACTGGAACACAAAAGTTGGCAACAAAGGCGGCGGCAAAATGGTTGGAAAATATGGACTTGGCAACAGAAAAGAAGCTGGAGAAAGACTGATAGAATTCTGCAAAGACCAACGATTTATTCATCTCAAACACCTTCTTCCAGAAACACAAGCGGTGACTGTACACATGGACTTCACCCAATGGATTGTATAAAAATCAAATTGACTACATCTGTCGAAGTCAACAATGGAAAACCTCTAACATCAGACAAAACCTGGAGCTGACTGTTATACAGATCACCAACTACAAGAATGCAAACTCAAGCTAAAGTTGAAGAGCAAGTCACTAATGAATGTAGCAAAATATGATCTTGAGAATATACCACTGGAATCTTTTAAAGACAGCCTGCAAAATCAATTTGCTGCTTTAGAAACAAAATGACAGAGCTCCAGAAGAGTTATAGAATGACATCAAGAAGGTTGTGTTGGAAGAACGCAAGAAGTCTCTACAAAAGGTGAAAAAGTTAAACAGCCAAAATGGATGATGGAAGAAACTCTGAAAATTGCCCAGAAACGTAGAGAAGCTAAAGCCAGAGGAGAATGACAGGCAATCACAGAACTCAGAGATTTCCAACATGCAGCAAGACAAGAAGTACTATAATGACACATGCAAGGAAATAGAAGCAGAAACTATTAGAGGAAGATCAAGATTGGCTTTCCTAAACCTACGAGAGTTAAAGAAAAAATTCCAGCCTCGAAATGGAATGTTACAAGATGCCCAAGGATCCATGTTGAATGATGCTGAGACGATCAAGAAAAGGCGGAAAGAATATACAGAGTTTTTATATGATAAAGATCAAATGGACCAACAGCCGTTTCAACCTGTACCTTGGGGATGTTCTAGCAGCTCCATTGACTGACCTTTTCAATGACTAAGTCGGGAGTGGTGCCAAAGGACTGGAGAGAGGCACGTGGTCCCCTTATACAAAAGCGGAAGTAAGGATATGGTTGAAAACTACAGGCCAGTTAGTTTAACTTCGGTGGCGAGTAAATTATTGGAAACGCTGCTGAAAGAGAAAATAGTGAGGTTTCTGGAGTCCAGTGGATTACAGGATCTGAGGCAGCATGGATTCACCAGAGGCAAGTCTTGTCAGACAAATCTGATTGATTTCTTTGACTGGGTGACAAGGGAATTCAACCGAGGGAGAGCCCTAGATGTGGTGTATTTGTATTTCAGTAAAGCCTTTGACACCGTTCCTCACGGGTATCTTATAAACAAACTGAGTAAACTAGGGATGGACCCTAAAGTTACTGCTTGGGTTAGAAATTGGTTGAATGGGAGGCGACAAAGGGTACAAGTAAATGGGGCTCACTCTGAGGATTAGGAGGTTACCAGTGGTGTGCCCCAGGGTTCTGTCCTTGGTCCGATTCTTTTTAACATCTTTGTTAGTGATATATTTATTTATTTAGACCGTTTTGTATACCACCTTATCCTTCAATCAAAGTGGTCACAACACAATTGGGGGATACATTTAACACGGGGTATATGAGAAACATACACTAATACTTACAGGGAACATGGGCAATGGAGGGTTAAATAGCCTGCCCAAGACCACAAGGAGCACCTGTGGGACTAGGAACCCCTGTCCTTCCGGTCCAAGGTTGCTGTCCTCTAGTGGGATTTGAACCACAGACCTTCCGGCCTGTGGTACCTTGCCCCAACCACTAGGCCACTCCTCCCTCTAGAGGAAGGGCTGTCAGGTAAGGTTTGCCTCTTTGCAGATGATACCAAAATCTGCAATAGAATATACACCCAGGAAGGTGTAGATAACATGAGGGGGGATCTAGTTAAGCTTTAAGAATGGTCTAGAATTTGGCATCTGAGATTTAATGTTAAAAAAATGCAAGATCATACATTTGGGATGCAGCAATCCAAGGGAGCAATATAGTATAGGGAGTGAAGTACTTTTGTCCACTAAAGAAGAGCAGGACCTAGGTGTGATTGTGTCTGATGACCTTAAAGTAGCTAAACATGTAGAAAAGGCAACGGCAAAAGCTAGAAGGATGCTTGGATACCATAGGGAGAAGAATGGCCAGCAGAAGAAAAGAGGTGATAGTGCCTCTGTATAAGTCTTTGGTGCGACCTCATTTAGAGTATTGTGTGCAATTCTGGAGACTGCACCTTCAAAAGGATATAAACAGGCTGGAGTCAGTACAGAGGGTAGCTACTAAAATGATTAATGGTCTTCATTATAAAGTATATGAGGCCAGATTTAAGGATCTTAATATATACACTTTAGAGGAAAGGTGGGATAGAGGTGATATGACAGATGTTTAAATACCTCCGTGGCATAAATGCAAAGGAGGATAGCCTCTTTCAATTGAAAGCAAGCTCTGCTACGAGGGGATATGAGATGAGGATGAAAGGGGATAGATTCAGGAGTGATATGTGGAAATATTTCTTTATGGAAAGAGTGGTGGATCCGTGGAATAGTCTCCCAGTGGAGGTGGTAGAGATGAGGACAGTATCTGAATTCAAAGCAGCATGGGACAAACACAGAGGATCTCTAAAGGAAAAAAGGGGACTGTTGTATTAGTTGATATGGAAGGACAGACTACATAGGCCATGTGGTCTTTTTCTGTCGTCCTGTTTCTCTGTTTATGATCAGGAACCATTGGTGATGAGAGAAGAAGTTGAAGCAGCATTGAAAGCCTTATCAAAGAACAAAGCACTTCGACAAAAGGGTATTCGGAACTCTGCCCTCAACTGGTTTAGATCATACTTGACGGATCGCCAGCAACAGGTCCGCTTGGGAACACAATCTTCAAGCACCTTCCAGCAAACGCAAGGAGTTCCACAAGGTTCATCGCTCTCAGCCTTGCTTTTCAACATCTACTTACAGCCAATCTGTACAATAATCAAGTCCAACATACTATATCACCTCTACGCAGATGACGTCTTACTCTACACCCCTTTCTCCATTGACAGCCTTGACTATTCAGTCATCTCAGAATGTTTCAATGCTGTCTCTGATTGGCTTGCTGCACATAACCTGAAGGTCAATTGTAGGAAGACCGAGGTCTTATTTATTTCTAGAGACCAGTCTTTTACCCCACCATTCTCCTTGTGGGTGAGATGCAGAACTCATTACTAAGTCGGAGGTTCGCTACCTGGGGTTAACCCTAGACCAACAATTGACCATGACTGCACACATACATAACGTTACCAAGGCTGTCTACCAGAAGATAAGGACCCTTCATCATTTATGCCCACTACTCGACCCCTCAGATTTTTGATCAGTCTTCCAAGCCCTCATCCTCCCGCACTTTGACTACACAAACATTCTTCATGGCATCCCAAAATACACCCTCCAACCATTCCAACTGGCCATGAACACAGCTGCCCAATCACTCCAGGGTGTCTCTAGGTACGAGCATATCTCGCCCATTCTGATGCTACTACACTGGCTCCCCATTTCTAGCCAGCTGACCTATAAAGCTCTTCTCACATTTAAGATAATTCACAAATCATCCGCATCCTCCCTGTCAGCAATGGTTCAACTAACCCGACAATAGAATGCGAAGAGCTAACATGGTAAATACCCTGGTCACTCCTTTTATCATAAGGACTTGCACTAAAACTGTCAAGAACCGTGCCTTTTCTTTATACGCCCCAACCCTCTGGAATGCTCTTCCTGCTTCAGTCCGAATCATCATGGACCTATCTACGTTCAGGAAGGCTTTAAAGACTCACCTTTTCCAGCTGGCTTATGACCACATAACATAATGTAGCACTCTCAAAATGCTGACTACGTAACTCAATGAAGGACTCCCATAATGCTGACTACATACCGTCCTCTCCCTTCTTCCCCTGCCCTGATCCCACCTCTGTCCCTTCCCCTAACCCTTTTCTCCCTCACACCCTTTCCCTTTCATTGGCGCTTTGGTATGTTAACAGTTCCCTTCCTCTATTAACCAAGTCCGCTGTTCATACCTGTTAATGTATAGTTGCTGTTCATGCCTGTTAATGTAAAGTTACCTGTTTTGTTATGTTTGTTTTATGCCTGTTCTATGTAAAGTTGCTTGAATGTTAACGTTTCTTGTAAACTGCTCTGATACCAAATAGTGCGGTATATAAAAGCTAATAAAATAAATAAATTATAGTAATCAAATGCAGCTGTTACCATACTTACAAGGCTCTGCCAGGAAGTTTGGAAGACATCATGGCCAACTGACTGGAAAAGATCTGTGTTTATACCAATGCTAAAGAAAGGTGATCCAACTGACTGTGGAAATTATCGCACAATCACTCTGATCCCACATGCCAGCAAGATTCTACTCAAGATTATTCAGCAGAAACTATAACCATACCTGGAAAAAGAGATATTTGGAGGTCCAAGCATCCCGGGCTTTGAAGGACAAGTTCTCCAGCCCGGGATGCTTGGACCTATGGCTTGAGTCAGACTAAGTCCTGGATGATTCTCGATGCAACCAGGAACATTCTCTTGATTCCCGAGGCTTACCCGATGAGTCCTTAGACTTATGTCTTGGTTCCTTCAGTCTCCAAGGGGTCCCGGGGTCTAGGCTTATTTTTTTTAAGGGCAAGACGGAGAAGAAGGCTTCTTCAATTTCTTCGCCTCATGTCTGGACTCCTTGGAGTGTTTAGAAGTATGAGAGCCCGACAACATCCTTGAAGAAGTTGAGGCCAACAATACTGTGTCTGAAGGAAAACGCTCTCCGAACCTCTTGGCCCAGTTTCCTAGGCCCCTCTTGGTCATTTGCTTGCATAGGGAGCACTCTTGAGGGATGTGGTCGGGACCGAGGCATTTAAGGCACCAATCGTGTTTATTAGTGATTGGTATGGTGCATGAACATTTTGTACATTTTTTAAGCCACTAGCGGGTTTTTCCTTATAGTTAGAAAAGGGTGGGCAAGGTCCACAGGGTGCGAGGCTCTAAGGGAAAATTTTTTCTCCCACAGGAATTGGAACATGAAAGAAAGAGAGAAAAATAGTATCATTCGATACCGAGGTAAAGCGGAAAAGGAAGAACTGAGGAGAGTACATTGGGAAGGCACCAGCACAGACGCAGTGGACTGCTCTCAAAGGCTTTCTTATTGGTAGCTGGGAAGCTTCCAACACAGGCTCAGTCGGTACTGATTCACCCATATGTGAAGACAACATTCCTGCTTGTTCCTAGAGATCATTTGCTTCTCATGATCAAAGAAGTGTCTTAAAATGGGCCTGTACCTTAATGTAAAGGAGACAAAGATCCCGACAACTGGAAAAATCAGTAAGTTCACAGTAGGAGAAGAAATTGAAGTAGTTGATCCAAGAAGGTTAAAATTGTCCTCTGTCAATGAAGAAGCAACAAGTAATCAAGAAATCAGATGCACTGATCTTGGCAGAATGGCTATGAAGTATCTAGACAAGATTCTTAAGAGCAGAGATGTCTCTCTCCATACAAAGATTTGACTGGTTCAAGTCATGGCATTTTCAGTAACATCATAAGGATGTGAAAGTTGGACAGTGAAAAAGATAGATGGGCAGAAAATTAATGCCTTTGAATTATGGTGCTGGCAACAAATACCGTGTATACCATGGACTGCCCGAAAAACAAACCAGTCAGTACTAGAGGAGATCAAACCTAAGCTTTCTTTAGAAGCTCAGATACAAGACTTCGACTTTCATACTTTGGACACATCATGTGAAGAGAGAGATCATTAGAGAAAGATATCATGCTTGGCAAGGTAGGTAGTCAACGCAAAAGAGGAAGGTCAACAATGAGATGGATTGATACAACAGCAGCAGCTATGGGTGCCAGTCTGTCAACAATGAGCCACCTGACTAAAGACCGAAGACAATTTAGGACAACTATCCAGAAGGTCGCCATGAGTCGACAGACTTGACAGCACTTATCATACAGGTTATCAGTCTATCAAATGATATAATTAAGTTTAATAAACTATGAGCAGGACTAGGTAAGCTCTGAGAAACAAAAGGCTTATTTCAATACATTTCCTATAGGATGAGGCTCCTTTTTAAAGCGTAGTTACTCACCTGTAACAGGTGTTCTCCAGGAGCAGCAGGAATCAGTCCTCACTTATGGGTGACGTCGGCGCCGACGGAGCCCTCGCGGAGCAATTTTCCCCAGCTTTCAAAGAAAGCCTTTGGGAATTGCAGCGCGCATGCGCGGTCGTCTTCCCGCCCGAGGGGGCCATCTTAGCCAGTCAGATGACATAGCTAAAAAAGACAGCATAAAAATTTGCAAAAAGAACATAAGCAGACGATTGCAACTCCAAGGGGAGGAGGGAGGGTAGTGAGGACTGATTCCTGCTGCTCCTGGAGAACACCTGTTACAGGTGAGTAACTACGCTTTCTCCAGGACCAAGCAGGAAGTCAGTCCTCACTTATGGGACTCCCAAGCTCAAGGCTACCGGAGACCCTAAGCACAAAAATGAGCTCCCTCTAGCTCAGCAGCACAGAAGGATAGAATCTTCGCTGAATTATTACCCACCGGTAGCCCACATCCGGGATGGAGGGTAGGAGTTGCTCAGACCTCAAAGAGATTACGGAGGACTGCCTGTCCGAAAGCACTGTCCCTACGGGACTCCCTCTCGAGACAGTAATGGACCGCAAAAGTCTGGCTCGAAGACCAAGTAGCGGCCCGGCAGATGTCTGCCAGCGGAACAGAGCGGAGGTAAGCCACTGACGTGGCCTTTGCCCGAACGCAATGAGCCGTGACTCTACTTTCTAAGGAGAGTCCGGCTGCCCCATAAGCCCAAGAGATACAGTCCGCCACCCAGATGGACAGAGTACGCTTGGAGACCGGGAGCCCCAATCTATTGGGGTCAAAAGACACAAAAAGCTGAGCAGCTTTACGGTGCTCCCGCGTACGGTCAAGGTAGAAGTTCAGAGCCCTTCTACAGTCCAGGGTATGGAGGACCGTCTCAGCTCGGCTGGAGTGTGGTCTGGGAAAGAAGGTTGGAAGTACCACCTCCTGATTGATGTGAAAAGGGGAGACCACTTTAGGCAGAAATTTTGGGTGAGTCCGTAGGACTACCCTATTCTTGTAGAACCTAGTGTAAGGGGGATCAGACACGAGGGCCTGCAATTCACTTACGCGTCTAGCGGAAGTGAGGGCTATCAAGAACAGTGTTTTCCAAGAAAGAAAACGGAGAGAACAGGTAGCCATAGGTTCAAAAGGCGGACAGGTGATCCGCTGCAAAACCACATTCAGGTCCCAGTCAGGCGCTGGCGGGCGCAGAGGTGGTTTAAGTAGAAGGAGACCTCGGAGAAACCTCGCTACGAGAGGGTCGTTGGAGAGAGGTCTGCCTTCCACCGGCACATGATGTGCTGAAAGAGCACTGAGGTGAACTTTGACGGAATTGGACTTAAGTCCCAGATTAGAGAGGTGCAGCAAGTACTGCAAGATCACCGACACCGGGCAGGAGAAGGGATCCTGAGACTGTTGGGTACACCAGACTGCAAAGCGACGCCATTTAAGGGCGTAGCATTTGCGGGTAGAGGGCCGTCGCGAAGCCAAGACGACCTCCTCCACCTCCGCCGGCAGGAGAAGGGGAGCAAGGACTACCCTCTCAGCAGCCAGGCCATGAGGTTGAGAGACCTGAGGTTGGGGTGCAGTAGGGACCCCTGATCCTGAGTGAGAAGATCCGGTTGTACCCCCAGAGGGATTGGATCCTCCACCGCCAGTTGTAGCAGGAGCGGAAACCACGGCTGCCTGGGCCAGCGAGGGGCCACCAGGATCATGAAGGCTTTGTCTCGGAGAACCTTGAAAAGAGTCCGAGAGACTAGCGGGATGGGAGGGAAAGCGTACAGAAGGCTCCCCGACCATGAGATCAGAAAGGCGTCCGCCGCAACCCGAAGGGGGTGTGGCTGACGAGAGCAGAAGTGCGGAAGCTGCCGGTTGTGAGGACTGGCAAAGAGATCCACCGTGGGGAGGCCCCACTGGAGGAAGAGCTTCTGAACTACCAAGGGATCCAGACGCCACTCGTGCGGCTGGAGGACCCTGCTGAGTTTGTCCGCAAGGCAATTTTCCTGGCCCGGGAGATAAACTGCCTTGAGGAGAATGCCGTGACTGACGGCCCAAGAGCAGAGCTTCTGTGCCTCCCGGCAGAGGAGGAAGGAGCCCGTGCCCCCCTGTTTGTTCATGTAGAACATGGCAACTTGATTGTCCGTCTGGACAAGGACGGACTGTTGGGAAGTCAGGTGGGAGAAGGCCTTGAGAGCTAGGCGGATCGCCCTGAGCTCCAGGAAGTTGATCTGCTGAGCAGACTCCCACGTGGTCCAGAGGCCCTGAGTACGTGCCTCTTGGCAATGTGCTCCCCAACCCAGGAGGGATGCATCGGTGGTCAGCACCCGGGTCGGCTGAGGTGACTGGAAAGGCATTCCGAATATCAGGTTCGGCAGCCGGAGCCACCACCGGAGAGACGAGATCAGCGGTTCGGAGACGCGCACTAGGTCTGCTAGGCTGCCCGTGGCCTGTCGCCACTGCTGGCGGAGACACCATTGAGCAGACCGCATATTCAGGCGGGCATTGGGGGTCACATGGACGGTGGAAGCCATATGGCCGAGCAGTCTCAGGAAGCGCCTGGCGGAGACCAGGGGCTGGCTGCAAAAGCGGTCGGCTAGGTCCATGAGCCGTTGAGCCCTGTCGAGCGGTAGGTATGCTCGCGCCTGAGGGGTGTGCAGCCTTGCGCCGATGAACTCGAGATCCTGTGAGGGGAGCAAAGTGGACTTTGCGAAGTTTATAACAAAGCCCAAGTGCTGCAGCAGAGTCACCGTGCGACACGTGGCGTTGGTGACCTCCTGAGCGGACGCTGCTCTGATGAGCCAGTCGTCGAGGTACGGAAAGACATAGAGGCCGTGAAGCCGGAGATGGGCCGCCACGACCGCGTGACATTTTGTGAAGACTCGCGGTGCGGAGGACAGGCCAAAGGGCAGTACCCTGTACTGGTAATGATTTCCTGCCACCACAAACCTTAGGTATTGGCGGTGGCTTGGGTGGATGAGGATGTGCGTGTAGGCATCCTTTAGATCCAAGGAGCATAGCCAATCTCCCTGCTGGAGGTAGGGCAGAAGGATTCCAAGGGTAAGCATCTTGAACCTCTCCCGCACAAGGAACTTGTTGAGGTTGCGCAAGTCCAGGATGGGTCTGAGGCCCCCTGTCCGCTTTGGTACTAGAAAGTACCTGGAATAAAAGCCTAGACCTCTCAGGTGGTGGGGCACCGGTTCCACCGCCTGCTCCTGCAGAAGACCCGCTAACTCCTGAAGGAGTAGTTCCCTGTGCAGAGGGGGTCGTGGAGGTTCTCCCGGAAAGTAGGAGGGAGGGACCTGATGGAAGTGGAGAAGATAGCCTTCTCGCACAACCTGAAGCACCCAGGCATCTGCGGTGATGCTGGACCACCTGTGGGCGAAGTGAACCAGCCGGCCTCCGGTGCTGGGAGGAACCAGCGGGGGGGGAGAGGCTATGCTGAGCGAGTCAAAAACCCCCACCCTGCTGAGCAGGGGCTGGTGGTGCAGGCTTGGGGGCTTGCTGCCTACGGGACCCGTTACCCCGTCCCTTGGCCTGCTGGCCCTGTTGGGGAGCTGCAGGGGCCTGATAATGGGGGTATTGTTTGTAGGCAGCCGCCTTCCTCGGGTAAAAGGACTTTTTCCCCGAGCCCTTCTTTTTCTGGGAAGGGGCGGAGGTCTTCCTAGAAAGCCTGGTCCGGGTGAGAGTCTCAGTCTCAATCTGCGCAGCCTTTTCCGCCATGGGCTTGCCAAAGAGGTTTTCGCCTCGGCAGGGGACATCGACCAACTTGTCCTGCACCCAGGGTTCAAGGTCTGACGACTGAAGCCAAGCCTGTCGGCGGGCACCGATGCCGGCTGCGGCCACTCGAGCCGAGGCTTCAAAGCCATCATAGGCTGCTCGGGACATGAACTTTGAGCATTCCCGAATGCCAGTGGACAAGGCTAGGAACCTCCGCAAGGGCTCCTCGGAGAGACCAGCGGAGAATCCGGCCAGTTCTTTAGCCAGATCCCGGAGATACATGCCCATGTATAGCTGGTAAGTCTGGACACGACATGCGAGCATAGAGCCCTGGAAACACTTCTTGCCAAGGCCATCCAGGTTACGGGCCTCCCTTCCAGGAGGCACCGAGGAGTGCATCTTCTGGCTCTTAAGACGATGCATGGCCGATTCCACTACCATGGAATGGTGTGGCAGCTGTGCCTTTTGAAAGCCAGGGCTCTTGCGGACTCGATAGATAGAATCGACCCGCTTGCTCAGGACCGGCGAGGAGGCCGGACTCTCCCACATGCGGAAGAGTAGTCGTTCCAGCATAGGAGGAACCGGCACAGTAAAGTGTTCCCTCGCGGGAGAGTCATACTGGAGGGCGTCGAGCTCTTCGGCTCGAGGCTCCTCCTCGGGATCCGCAGGGAAGGCCAAAGCCTTGGCCATATCCCTAACGAAGTCCGAGAACCGGGCATCCTCCGGGGGGGACTGCTTCCGAGGCTCGGACTCTGGTGAGTCCGATGGGACACACCGAGTCCGGAAAGAATCAGGTGACTCTTCCTCCTCAGACTCCCAGACCGACTCCGACGAGGACTCGGTGGGGTCGGCCCGGGCAGGGTGCGGCGCCAGCCGCCCCGACGCCGAGGGAGTCGGCGTCGGCGACCTCGGTCCCGAACGGGAGGCCGAGGGTGACCTCGACCGAGGATCGACTCGAGTTCTCATTGACTCGAGGATCGGCTCGGTCTCCGGGGTCGACTTGGACGTCGACGTCCCGGCGGTCGGGGCAGCGGCGCCAGCGAGGCCAGCGAGCAGTGCCCGCTGCTGGTCCATGAAGGCAGACAGTCTGCTCTCCAAGGCCGTCAACCTGAGTCCGACCTCAGGTGACCCAGCAGCCCCCGACTCGGGCCCCGACGGCGTCGGGCCCGACGTCGGCTGTCGCGGAGGCGAGTCCAGAAGGACCACAGGACTTACCCGGGCAGGCGTCTCCGACTCCAGGCGAGGTCGCTTCGGGATGTGTTCCTTCTCCAAGGACCCGGGGCGGCTGTCGGGGCTATGCGACCTGGCCCTCGCGGAGCCAGGAGCGTCCACCGACGCCGCCCTCGCGGGTTTCACCTTCCGACGATGGTCCCCGGAGGGAGAACCCCGGTCGGAGGAGCTCCGGCGACGGTCCGAACTGGAGCCTTTCGACGCGGAGGCCTCCGACGAGGTCCGGGTACGGCTGGGGTCAGCGAAGATTCTCTCGCGCTGATGCCGCCGACTTCTCAACGCCTTTGAGGACAGTTTGCTGCAGGGCCCACAGATCAGTTCCTCATGATCTGGGCCCAGGCAGCGGAGGCAAAAGTCGTGTGTGTCGGTTAGTGACATATTTCGGTCACACCGACCACACCGCTTAAAGCCGCTGGCAGCCATCGGGGGAAAAAGGGCCCCTGCGAGGTCAAAGGACCGGGCTGCCAGGGAAACCGAAAACGAAAGCTGACTAAGTCAGAAAAACCGAAAAAAGGAAGAGGACTCGTGACCGGCGTCGCGAGTCCGGGCGGGAAAAAGATCGGCGTCGAACCGAAGGAAAAAAGGATAAAATAAAGAAGAAAATCAACTTTTTCGCGGGGACAAGACGGGGACGTCTGTAGGGCTCCGCGGAAAAAAGAAGACTGGCTAAGATGGCCCCCTCGGGCGGGAAGACGACCGCGCATGCGCGCTGCAATTCCCAAAGGCTTTCTTTGAAAGCTGGGGAAAATTGCTCCGCGAGGGCTCCGTCGGCGCCGACGTCACCCATAAGTGAGGACTGACTTCCTGCTTGGTCCTGGAGAATCTAAAATACTTTTTGCTATGTTTTCACATAGGCCATTCTTCCCTTTTCCCTGCAAATGTGTGCCAGAGATAAAGCATGATATGGCAGCCTCTCTCTAGCCTTGCTAAAGCTGTTGGCCATGCAAAAAATCAACTGAGGTACTTCATATGTGCCTAAACTGGAGATTTGGCTTCCTGATTTACAACTCAATGGCACATTAAACAATAGCTAAGGAGCATAGACAAACCATCAGAATAGAATAAAATTGCTTCAAGCAATGTCATCGGTCTCTTAAGAGTGACAATTGTTGACCATTTCTGGCTTTATGTTCTGTAGGGAACTTGCCAGTTACAGCAGAGAAAGAACAAACTGCCAGACCAAACACACACAGATATTCACACACTCACAATCTCCTTTACATTTCACACCCTCACCCAAACCTCATAAAATCATCAAAATAGCATCTTAGTGAATTATCTTGTATCTTCCCTGCTCTGCCAAAAAGAATATTTGTTTATCTTCTAAAAAGGGAAGTTAATAAAAATACCGTGGTAAAGACGCCAGAGGCTGTAGACCAGGAAAGACAAGGAACCAGCGGAATTGGTTTGGGCCAGTTGGTTACTGCCAAGGAAGCCATCTGTAAATGCAAAGTCAATAGCTGTAATTCAGATGTATTAGTTACCAGGTGGAAAGACTACTATTTGCTCAGAATCACTTTCTAAAACTAGCAAAGTACTGATCAATAATTTTACAGCTGTCCTACAATCCCACTGTATTCTATAAGTGGTACATGTATTGGTTGCCATTTATTTATTCCAAAAATATACAACACACTTTGCTACCTCTGATGAGAAGGCAATGTCTCTTACATGTTCCTGTACAGCCCTGTGCATTATACAAATGACTGGCAGTAGTAGTAGTAATAGTACTCAATATGAGCTGCAGCATTAAATGAACAGAGCAAATAGGAAATACAGACTTCATAACTCAGAGACTGAACTTCAAATGAGAAATTCTGTGATAAGTAATATCATGAAGAGAGTTTCATGGATCTCATACTGAGGTAGGAGACAGCTCAGAGAGAAAAGGTGGAGATACAATGCTTTGTACATTTTTTTCACATCCTGCTGTCTAAAAAGTATAATTCAAAATTCATTAAAGTAGCAATTTGTTTCAATAATCTAGATAGTTCACACACTGCAGTAGTGCAAGCCCTTGATAGTAAATTTGAAAAATTCTTTGGCCAAAAGCAAAATGTTTCTGATGTTATAGTGGAAGATCACCTCTCATCCAGTGATCACCTCTCATCCTGTGATCACCAGATAGTGTGGTTCAATATTAGGATTACGGTTGACGAAGTCCATTCAAAAGCGAGGGTCTTAGACTTTAGGAAAAATAACTTTGCCAAGATGGAACAATACCTCAAGGGGTCGTTAGCGGGATGGAAACTGCTGGGGGATGTAGAAAAGCAATGGGCAAATCTGAAAGGGGATATTTTAAGTGCAACAAATCTTTCTGTTAGAAAGGTAAATAAATATAAAAAGGAAAAGGAAGCCACTATGGGTCTCAAAAGAAGTAGCTGAAAAGGTAAAGAAAAAGAGGGTGGCTTTCATAAGATACAAGAGATCATAGAAAGAGGAAGACCAGCATCAATATTTGGAAAAACTTATAGAAGCTAGGAAAATAGTCAGGAAAGCAAAAATACAAAAATATAGCCAATGCAATAAAATGGGGAGACAAAACATTGTTTACATGTTAGTGAGAGGAGGAAGTGCAAAAGTGGTATTGTCAGACTCAAGGATGAAGGGTAGAAATACACAGAAGCTGATGAGGGATAAAGCAGAATTGCTTAACAAATAATTTTGTTTTATGTTCACAGATGAAGGGCCAGCAACAAGACCTCAGAATACATCTACAAACAGGATCAGAAGCGAAGAGAATCTTGAATGATTTTCAGAAGACTGTTCAAGAGGAACTAGCTAAACCTAAAGTGGACAAAGTGATGAGGCCGTATAGTATACATCCAAGAAAACTGAAGGAACTTGGGGACGTTCCAGCAGCTCCACTGACTGACCTTTATAATGCTTCTTTAGAGTCAGGAATGGTTCCAGAGGACTGGAGAACTGCATTTGTGTAAAGGGACCACATGTGCCTAAATAAGAATGAGGTTGAGAACTACAGGCCAATTAGTCTGACTTCTGCGGTGAGTAAACTAATGGAAACTAAGAAAGCTTAGGTTTGATCTCCTCTAGTACTGACTTTTTTCAATAAAGCCTTTAACACTGTTCTGCACAGACAACTTATAAATACATTGAGCACCCTAGGAATAGACCTTAAAGTGAGTGACTCTTAGAAACTAGTTAAGAGGCGACAAAGGGTACAGGTAAATGGAGTTCACTCTGAGAAGGAGGTTAAACAGTGATGTGTCCCAGGGATCTGTCCTTGGTCCGATTCTTTTTAACATCTTTGTTAGTGATATTGTAGAAGGGCTGTTGGGTAAGGTTTGCCTATTTGTGGATGATACCAAAATCTGCAATAGAGTAGATACCCAGGAATGTGTAAATAACATGAGGAGGGATCTAGCTAAGCTTGAAGAAAGGTCTAGAATTTGGCAGCTGAGATTTAATGTTAAAAAATGCAAGGTCATGCATTTGGGCTGCAGCAATCCAAGGGAACGATATAGAATAGAGGGTGAAGTACTTTTGTCCACTAAAGAGCGGGACCTAGGCATGATTGTGTCTGATGATCTTAAAGTAGCTAAACAGGTGGAAAAGGTGACGGCAAAAGCCAGAAGAATGCTTGGGTACATAGGGAGAGGAATGGCCAGCAGAAAAAGGAGGCGATAGTGCCTCTGTATGTGGTGCAACCTCATTTGGAGTATTGTGTGCAATTCTAGAGATCACATCTTCAAAAGGATATAAAACATGGTGTCAGCACAGAGGATGGCTACTAAAACGATCAGTGGTCTTCATTATAAACTATATGGGGACAGACTTAATGATCTTAATATATATATGTTAGAGGAAAGGTGGGATAGAGGAGATATGTTAGAGATGTTTAAATATATCCATAGCATAAATGCACAAGAGGAAAGCCTCTTTCAACTGAAAGTAAGTTCTGCAATGAGGGAATATAAGATGAGGATGAAAGGGGATAGACTCAGAAGTAATATGTAGAAATATTTCTTTATGGAAAGAATGGTAGATGCATGGAATTAGCTCCCAGTGGAGGCAGTAGAAATGAAGCACACAAAGGACAAGACACAAAGATCACATAACATGGTGTTGATAATAAAATTAAACGTTATGAAGAGGCCAATAGCAATGATGACCGGATGACATGTACCAACCAAAATGTGTTCTAAAAATGCTGGGTAACAAACTGAATTTATGAATAACCTGGCTTTTATGACACTATGGGGCATGTTTACTAAACCGTCTTAATGTTTCCAGCGTTAGGTGCAGCGCTAATGTGAAGAATCCCATATAAGGAAGTGGGCGTTCCGGCGTTAAGCCTTTAATCACGCGATAGAGGGCACCATGCCATTTTCGTTCGACAGTGTGCGGCGCTGCATGTTTGCGCGCCGTAAGCCTAATTACGTAGAAGCGCTGTGATAATAGCTAGAGGTGTAGTACACTGGTTAATACAATGCTTGCTGAGACAACGGTCATGATTTTGATTCCTCTGGGTGCATACAATAAGGCAGTCCGAGACAATTCATTTTAATGCGTGTAACGGACACATCTGAACAGCATGTGCTGCCAATCAAAAAACCCACGCTGCAATGCAGTAACCTGATGCGTCTATTAGGGCGCTCTATGATGCGCCGTATTTTGCCACCCTCCAAGACACCATATAAGGTGCCCCATGAGCTGGTGCAAACTAAGGTGCATCTAAAGATGTCCAAAAGAGGGCAAAGTGAAGCATGGAAAGGTGGCCAGTGGCAGTAAGGAGTCCCAAGTTGAATAGCACATAATGTATGGCCCAAACACAGATGTAACCCTACCACTGCACAGAGTACCAAGGAAAGCCAAACAACAACTTCTGGAGGGTATCACATGGCGGAGCTTATGGATCTGTCAAATCTGCGTGCAGCTCATATGGCAGCTGGAAAAGTGCAGAAACATATCGGAGGCAGCTGTACTGATGCATAGGGTGATGGTGATGTAAAGTGCCAACATGAGAGTGTGTGGCAGAGGATGCGAATACGTGTCCACCAGAGCAGGTAGAGGTGGCAGCATAACAGGAGGACAGAGGCGTAGCAGTGCCATGCAGAGCATACACACGAGAGGCAATCATGAAGAGCCACAATGTAGAAAAGGATCCCAGCGCAGGACATGGAGCAGTAGTCCGCACATTAGGGCAGGACGCCACACAGCTGGAAGAGACAGACAGAAGGATGCTTGGCAACTGATGAGGCTATAATGTGCCGCCAAACACATCTGCACATATATGACTGTTGGAGGAAGGAAAAATAGTTGTGTAGGACAGCCAGAAAAAAAAATTTGAGAACACGCAGGAATCAAACCCATAACCACTGGCTGCGAAGTCAGTGTACTAACCACTGTGCTATGCTTCTATGGTATCCATCATAGCAATGGCTGGCCACACAGAAACTGCAGGTCACCGCACCAACAATCTGCTGTGCATACTGGGGCAGGGTAAAAGCACAGGCAAGGTACTGTATAGGGCAACATAGGTCACACAAATGAGGTGAGGGTGTTCTGTGTGCTAAACACTGATCTCCGATATATGTCTGCCTGTCACAGCCACAAAAGGGAGTTGTGCTGCACATTCTGACTAAAGGAGGCCCTCTGTGGGATTGAACTCATGACCACTAACACATAGGTTAATGCAAAAACCGGTATGCCTACCCCACCAACGTGAGTCAGACAGCAAAGGCTGCATACACCACCACTGCATGGCACCACACCAAAAGCCTGCTGTGTGCCAGGAAAAGGCAACCCCAACAGTACCCATGATGCAATTCACATGCAGAACAGCCGTCTACATCTGCTCAACAGATGGGGTATGCACCTCTACAGCACGTGAGCTTGGTAGGGGGGGGGGGGGATTGACCATGTGTGTTACTGCCACTGACTACCTACAGGCCATGCCATTGTGCGTGTTCTGTGGTCACCCTGAGGGTGAGATGGGGTGGCCAGCACCAGGTCCGCAGTGTCTGGGTTGGCTAAGGTAGGCTTTGCTGCAGGTCTCCACCAGTGCTCGTATGTGGCAGGTATTTGCAGGGATGCCTGTGAATGTCCTGTTTCCGTTTGTATTTGCCAGTCATGTCTGCCCCTTGTGGATCATGATGCTGCCAAAGTGGTGCAGAGCCAGTGTGCTTGTCATGGTCACTTGTTCTCAGAGCAGGGGTGTGTGTGGACTCACATGATGCTGATGTACATATCAAAACGGCTTCTATGGGTCAGGGTGGGGGGACATCATCTGCCCCCAACAGACCCACACTCTGCACATTTCCAACAGGGGCAGTAGTGCAACATGATGACAAGCTGTGGGACCACCAGACACCTTCCTTTTGGGAACCCAACAGTTGATGCATGTCGGTACCTGTAACAGGGCCCCTAGCAGACAGGTAATAGGCAGTCTCAGCTGATCTGCCCCCACCACAATCTGCCATTCACCAGCAGAGGGCACAGTCAGTGTGCACCTACTGCACCCTGCGAGGTGTTCCAATCATACACATGCTAACTGCAGTCTGCTAGCTAGTACATAGTGCATGTCCCTGGAGGAACTGTGTGCACCCAAAAGTGGGATGTAAGCACACACACCAAGCAAATGTGTCAGTGATTGGGCCCCAGAAAAGGGAACTCTCAGATATCACTTGAGAGAAAAACTGTATAGCACTATGTGGGAACCTAGCCATGCCATGGTCACTGCTCAGTCTGTGGCCACCCTGTCCATGCAGGTGGTGGTCGGGCACTACAATGTCCCAGCCATTGCCCTATGCAGATGCATCCTGCCCAGACCGCCGTGTCCGGGCCATACCCACAATACCTTGCTCCTTATTATGCATATTGGCAGGCTAACACTGGAAACATTGCAAGCATTGTGGGCTCAGTAAGGTGTAGGCAGCATTGTGCAAAGACAGAGGTGGTTGGCAGCCCTGGCCGCCACACCAGTCCTGGGCACAGTGCAGGCATTGTTAAGGTATGCAGGTGCTAGTATTGGTAGCTGCTGCTCCACGAAGGGCCCAACAGCGTGACTGTCCATGAGGCTTTGGATAGTGCAGCCTGTGGGTGTGGGTGTTTGTGCCCCTGTTGGCCGATACTCTAGGGCAGAGGCTCTCAACTCCGCTCCTGGTGGGCCAAACACGATTCAGGTTTTCAGGCTGTCCCTAATGACTATGCATGAGATACATTTCCATACAATGGGGGCACTGCATACCAATGCATCTCATGCATATTTATTAGGGACAGCATGAAATCCAGAATGGTGTATGGCCCTCCAGGACTGCAGTTGGGAACCTCTACTCTAGGGACTGCACATGTTTATGGTGTATGTGCGCTGTAGGGTAAAATATAGGGACATGGTCTGCAGGAGCCACAGCTGGGACTTGAACCTGTGACCTTCTGCCCCTGAACACACTGGCTGTGTGTACTGCAACAAACTGTTGCCACAGAGGTGGGTCATTCCCTGGGGCTGCCATTACTGTTCAGACAGCCCTTGTCTGTTGCACTGCATGCCACCCACCTGAACAGGGCTTGGCCTTGGTGTTCTGTGGGCAGATGCCACTGCCCCCTCCACCACCAGCACCCCTCCCCCACCATGCTGACATGCCCTTATGCCGGTGGTGCTGGTGGTGCGCAGTCCCATGCCATCCAGTGTGCCGGTAGGCAGCTGCCTATGGTGTGGGATCTGGGGTAGGGGTGCCTACATAGGCATCCGTGCTTCCTCCCGGCACCGCCTGTCAATGTTATGTGCCCTTTGGGGTACCTGCTGGGTACTGTCCCCTGGGACACTGTGGGGGACACACTCGTGGGCATGTTTGACCTTGGTCAGTTGCTGGCTTGCTGATCTGCAGTTTCTGAGTTCCTATGTGCCACCTAGGCATCTGCCTAGTCCACCCTGTGCCCCAGCTGCCTCACTGCATGTCCTGCCTGCAGCCCCCTGTACCCCATTTGCAGCCTCACCGTAGTGCCCTTTCATACTTGGGCACTATGCTGTTGCTGCACATGTATCACTACTATCACTTTTCTTGGTTTCCCTGCCTTTGTTGTACACTGCTGACTGAACTGGTTTCTCTCTCCTGCAAATGTGCCTCTAGCACAAAGGTTTCACTGGCGCTAATTTTCAGACCTTCATTTCACAGCGTTAGTGTGTATGGAGCCTCTCCCCACCCATTGACCCCTTCTCTCCACCCTCTGTGTGCCTTAACGTTGCAGGAGACGTGTTCGCGCGAAACCTCAGGCTATTGCGTGCCATTACATATCGCATGCAAACAGCACCGCTGTGCCATTAGCGCCGTTTAGTAAACATACCCCTATATGTTTTTTTAGTTTCTATTGGTTTTTGATATGATTTCTTAACTTTTATGTTTTATTTATATATTTTATAGTCTACAGTTTGTTATTATACTTATAACTAATGTTTTATATGACATATGGTTTTAATGTTTTTGATTATATTATTTATATTTTTTATTATTTGTTCTTAGAGGTTGTTATTCCCCTGAAGGCGGCCCCCGGACAAAACACGTGTCGGGCTGACCTCTCTGTTTTGAATAAATTGTTCCTTCCACGGTGATCTTTGCGTCCCGCTCATTTGTGTGCCTTGTGTCGCTGCAGGAAGCGTGTTCTCCTTGCTTGGGAGTACAAACAAGGACAGTATCTAAATACAAGAAACCATGGGATACATGCACAAGATCTCTAAAGGAAAAAAGGGACTATAGTATTTGAAATAGAAGGGCAGACTAGATAGAAACAAAACAATATATCTTAATTTCTGGTCCACAGGAGGAGTTAAACTTTATGATGGGGGAATTCTACACAATAATTTGCTAATAAAAACATGTAGAATTTTACAGAATTTTAAAACATGCACAGAATTTTCTAAAATGTTTGCGCAGAATTTAAAACTTTTTTGCAAGAATTCCCCCAAGTGTAGTCTCTAGTCCTTCAGGATCACTCCCAACTCCAAAGAAACATTTAAAAAGGTCAGCCAGAAAGGCGCCTGTACTTTCCTAAATTCTTTCAATACATTCAAATGAATGCCACCTGGCTCCATCGCTTTGTCCACTTTTAGTTTTTCTATCATCTCACTAACACAGCCTTTTGAAAATCATTCAAATTCTACCTCACTTCCATTTCTATTTGTGTTTGTTTTCAGTTCCTATGCCCTGCTCTTCATCTGAACAGAGAACAGAAATATTTCCAATTTATCTTCATCAGCCTCTACATATTCCACCCCTTCATCTTCGAGTTTCACAATGTCACTACTACTACTATTAATCATTTATATAGCACTACAAGGCATACACAGCACTGTACAGACATATAAAGATGGTCCCCTGCTCATCAGAGCTTACAATCTAATCAAGACAGACAGTATAATAGATGAGAACAAAGGTAATGAAACAGGAGAAGAAAGGATTAAGATCCAAAAGCAGCCTGAATGAGGTGAGCCTGTAGCATGGATTTGAAAAGGCGGACAGATGAAACCTGATGTAAAGATACAGGTAGTCTGTTCTACACATAAGGAGCAGCAGGGTGAAAGAATCGAAGTCTGAAATTGGCTGTTAAGGAGAAGGGCATAGAGAGAAACAAGCCAGAGGAAGAGCGGAGTTCACGAGGAGGGGTGAAGGGAGAGAAAAGAGGAATGGTAGTGAGGAGCAACAGAATGAATGCACTTATAGATCAGAAAGAGAAATTCATATTGGATACAGAAATGGAAGGGAAGCCAAGGAGGTGATTTGAGAAGACAGGAAAATTAGGCGTCATCATGGATAACATATTGAAACCCTCCGCCCAGTGTGCAGTGGCGGCCAAGAAAGCAAATAGAATGCTAGGAATCATAAGGAAAGGAATGGCGAATAAAACAAAAGGATAATATAATGCATCTGCATTGTTCCATGGTGCGACTGCACCTTGAATATTGTGTGCAATTCTGGTCACTGTATCTTAAAAAGTCTATAGCGTTATTAGAAAAGGTACAGAGAAGAGCCACCAAAATGGTAAAGAGGATGGAAGGATACCCCTATGAAGAGAGGCTAAAATGTTTAGGGCTCCAACATGGAAAAGAGACGGCTGAGGGGAGATAGAGCATAGTTACTCACCTGTAGCAGGTGATCTCCGGGAACAGCAGGAATTTAGTCTTCACATATGGGTATCGTCGGTACCGACAGAGCCTGCGTGGGAACACTCCCCAGCATCCAATTAGAAAGCTTTTGGGAGCATCCCACAGCGCCTGTGTGCTGCCTTCCCGCCTTTTCCAACTGCCTCTCTCCAGTTGAGTTTAAAGCTCAGACAAAGAGAGAGAGAGCGAAAGAGATAGAGAGATACAACTCCTAGGGGAGGTGGGTGGGTTGTGAAGACTAAATTCCTGCTGTTCCCGGAGATCACCTGGTACAGTTGAGTAACTATGCTATCTCCAGGAACAAGCAGGAATGTAGTCTTCACATATGGGGACTCCCTAGCTTTAGATGCCAGGGAGAGACCCCAGAAGTTGTGTGTCCCTGTGAAAGGGCTCCACCTCCACCCATGGATCTCTGGCATCCAACCAGGGATGGTGGGTAGGAGTTGATTAGGTATGGAACAGGTGTTGAACAGCCTGACCAAACAAGGCATCCCGGCGAGAGTCCTTGTCCAAGCAGTAATGGGCTGTGAAGGTATGAACAGAGGCCCAAGTGGCTGCTCGACAGATGTTGTCGATAGACACAGAGTGCAAATGAGCCATTGAAGCTGCCATGGCTCTCACATTGTGAGCTGTGACATGGCCCTCCAGAGGAAGATTCTTACTCTGATAGGCAAAGGAAATACACTGAGCAATCCAGCTGGACAGTGTTCTCTTGGAGACTGGAAGTCCCAAATAAGAAGGATCAAAAGCAACAAAGAGTTGAGAGGACTTTCTATGTTGCTGTGTTCTTTGCAAGTAAAAGGCTAAAGCCCTTTTACAGTCCAAAGTATGACGATTCCTTTCTGCATTAGATGCATGAAGCTTTGGAAAAAACACAGGCAGGTAGACCGCTTGGTTTAAATGAAAAGGCGAGATCACCTTTGGCATAAAGTGTGGATGAATCCTAAGGACTACCTTGTCATGATGGAACCTTGTATAAGGTGGATCAGCCACTAGTGCTTGCAACTCACTGATGCGACGTGCTGATGTGATTGCAATGAGAAAACTTTCCAAGAAAGGAATTTCAAGGAGGTAGTAGCTAAGGGTTCGAAAGGTGGCTGTAAGATTTGGTCAGGTTACTTTCCTGTAGGTCCTGGGTTCATTTCACTTCACAGAGGCAGTACGGCTTGTAATAAAACAACCAAACAGGTGTGGCTTGGAGAAAGGATTTTTTTATGTAGAAATAGGCTTAATACATAGGTATTGAACAGAGGTATATAGTGATTGTTACAGAGCTGTTTCAGTGTGCATCAATGAATCTGTGTGTGCATGTGCATGTGTGAAGTGTGAGAGAGAGAACATAAGAACATAAGACATGCCATACTGGGTCAGACCGAGGTCCATCAAGCCCAGTATCCTGTTTCCAACAGTGGCCAATCTAGGTCATACGTACCTAGCAATATCCCCAAAAGACACAGGTTCCACAATGCTTGTACTGGGTCAAGCATTGATATCCTGGGTCCCTTTTTAATAGTGGTTTATAGACCTTTCCTCCAGGAACTTGTCCAAACCTTTTTTAAACCCAGCTATACCAACAGCCCTTACCACATCCTCCGGTAACAGATTCCAGAGTTTGATTACACGTTGAGTGAAAAAATATTTTCTTTTGTCTTAAATAGTTTACCCTGTAGCTTCATTACATGTCCCCTAGTCTTTCTATACTCTGATAGCGTAAACAATTGATCCACGTCTATCCGTTCCACTCCATTCATTAATTTATAGAC
Organism: Ichthyophis bannanicus; assembly: GCA_033557465.1. Classification (NCBI taxonomy): domain Eukaryota; kingdom Metazoa; phylum Chordata; class Amphibia; order Gymnophiona; family Ichthyophiidae; genus Ichthyophis; species Ichthyophis bannanicus. The sequence goes on along the minus strand of CM066032.1, from coordinate 1,854,757,446 downwards.
CTCTATCATATCTCCCCTCAGCCGTCTCTTCTCCAGGCTAAAGAGCCCTAACCTTCTTAGCCTCTCTTCATAGGAGTAGCCTTCCATCCCCTTCACCAATTTGGTGGCTCTTCTCTGTACTTTTTCTAATAACGCTATGTCCTTTTTAAGATACGGTGACCAGAATTGCACACAATATTCAAGGTGCCGTCGTACCATGGAGTGATACAGAGGCATTCTAACATCCTTTGTTTTATTCTCCATCCCTTTCCTTATGATACCTAGCATTCTATTTGCTTTCTTGGCCGCCGCTGCACACTGGGCGGAGGGTTTTAACATGTTATCCACGATGACTCCTAAATCTTTTTCCTGGGTGGTGGTTTCTAATGTGGAGCCTTGCATCGTGTAACTATAGTGTGGGTTGATCTTTCCTAGGTGCATAACTTTGCACTTGTCCACATTAAATTTCATCTGCCATTTGGATGCCCAGTCTTCCAATTTATCCAGATCCTCCTGCAGTTTTCCACAATCTTCTTGGGTTTTAACAACTTTAAACAGTTTTGTGTCATCTGCAAATTTGATAACCTCACTAGTTATTCCCTTTTCCAGGTCATTTATGAATATGTCAAAAAGCAGCGGACCCAGTACAGATCCCTGGGGTACTCCACTATTCACCTTTTTCCATTGGGAATATTGGCCATTTAGCCCTACCCTCTGCTTTCTATCTTTTAACCAGTTCCTGATCCACAATAGTACACTGCCTCCTATCCCATGACTTTTTAGCTTCGCCAAAAGTCTCTGATGGGGGACTTTGTCAAAAGCTTTCTGAAAGTCCAGATACACTATATCAACCGATTCACCTTTGTCTACCTGTTTATGCACACCTTCAAAAAAACATATCAGATTAGTAAGACAAGATCTTCCTTGTCTAAAGCCATGTAGGCTGTCTCCCATTAGGCCATGACTATCTACATGCTGTGTAATTTCGTTCTTTATGATGATTTCTACCATTTTCCCTGGTACTGACGTCAGGCTCACCGGTCTAATTTCCTGGGTCACCCCTGGAACTCTTTTTAAAAATTGGTGTTACGTTGGCGACCCTCCAATCTTCAGGTATTACAGATGATTTTAATGAAAGTTAACAGATTACCAATAGCAGGTCTGCAATCTCATATTTCAGTTCTTTCAACACTCTGGGATGTATACCATCCGGTCCAGGTGATTTGCTACTATTCAGTTTATCAAATAGTTGTAATATATCTTCTCGGTGTAGCGATATTTCTCTCAATTCCTCTGCAGTATCACCTTTAAATACCACTTCAGTCTTGGGTAACATCCCTACATCTTCCTCAGTAAAGACCGAAGCAAAGAATTCATTCAGTCTCTCTGCTATAGCCTTGTTTCCTCTTACTGCCCCTTTTACCCCTCTATCATCTAATGGTCCAATTGACTCTCTCACAGGCCTTTTGCTACGAATGTACTTGAAAAAGTCTTTATTTCGTGTTTTTGCTTCCGTAGCAAGTTTCTTCTCAAATTCCCGCTTTGCCTGCCTTATCAATGCTTTGCATTTAACTTGCCAGTGCTTGTGCTGTTTCCAGTTTTCATCATTTGGCTCTTTTTTCCATTTCCTGAAGGTTGCTTTTTTGGCAGCAACAGCCTCTCTGACCTCACCTTTAAACCATGCTGGCAGTTTTTTGGACTTTTTCCACTTTTCCTAATGCGTGGAATACAGCTGGTCTGGGCTTCGAGGATAGTATTTTTAAATAACACCCAAGCTTGCTGTAAGTCTTTAACCTTTGGAACCGCTCCTTTTAGTTTTTTCCTAACTATATTCCTCATTCTATCATAGTCTCCCTTTTGAAAGTTAAAAGGTAGTACTGTGGATGCCTTTACTATCTGTCCTCCACTAATTAAATCACACATGATCATACTATGATCACTATTGCCAAGTGGTCCCAACACCCTTATTTCTTGCACCAGATCTGGCGTTCCACTAAGGACTAGGTCCAGTATGGCTTCCCCTCTGGTCGGTTCATGAACCAGCTGCTCCAAGAAGCAGTCATTTATTCCATCTAGAAACTCTCTCTTTAGCTTGTCCTGCTGTGACACTGACCCAGTCGATACCGGGGTAATTGAAATCACCCATTATTACTACTCTGTTGTGACTTTTGTTAGCTTCCTTGATTTCTTTGAGCATTTCATCATCCATTTGTTCATTCTGGCCAGGCGGTCGATAGTATACTCCAACTGCCATCACCTTCCCCTTCATAAATGGAATTTCAATCCATAGAGATTCTACAGCAAATTTTGTTCCCTGCAAAACTTTAATCCTTTCTGACTCAATGCCCTCTCTAACATAGAGCGCAACCCCTCCACCAATTTGATCAGCTCTATCATTACGATATAGTGTGTATCCAGGTATCAGTGTCCCACTGGTTATCCTCCTTCCACCATGTCTCAGAGTGCAATCATATCTAACCTCTCATTTAGTGCTATATATTCTAACTCTCCCATCTTATTGTTTAGACTTCTAGCATTGGCATACAAGCATTTTAGAGACTGTATTTTATTCATATTAATCTGACTATTGGTAGGCAGGGGTAATTTGGAATCTTTATGCTCTGTCTGCTCCTTACTCCAGGGCATTTGGGCTACTATACTCCCTTTTGGAACCTCACTGCTTTTGGTAGTATCCTTCAAGGATACCTTTGTCCAAACCATGCACTCCTGGGTGACTGTCGGCTTTCCCCTAATTTCTAGTTTAAAAGCTTCTCTATCTATTTTTTAAAGGTTAATGCCAGCAGTCTGGTCCCATCCTGATTAAGGTGAAGCCCATCCCTTCGGAAGAGCCCCCCCCCCCCTTTCCCCAGAATGTTCCCCAGTTCCTAACAAATCCAAAACCCTCATCCTTGCACCATTGTCTCATCCACGCATTGAGACTCCGGAGCTCTGCCTGTCTTTTGGGTCCTGCACATGGAACAGGAAGCATTTTGGAGAACGCTATCCTGGAAGTTCTGGATTTCAACTTCCTACCTAAAAGCTTAAATTTAGCCTCCAGAACTTCCCTACCACATTTTCCTATGCAGGAGATAGGCCAGAACATGTGGGTCAGAGCCTCATGGCAAGGGAGAGAGAGAGAGAGAGAGAGAGAGAGAGAGAGAGAGAGCGGGGGAGGGGTGAAGGGAATTGATTATCAAAGCCTCCTATCCTTCATGTCCGATGAATGGTGGAAGAGAGAGAGAGAGAGGAAGTGTTTCTGTCCTTTATAGTGAATTGAATCCTCTCCAGCACTTCCCCTTGAGGTCTGCTAGACACTCCCTTTAAGGTCTGCCATTCTTGATTTAGCAAGGAGGGGCTTCAGACAGGCCTTGGAGACTGAAATCACCAGGGGGTCAGAGTTAATCTCATCTTGTAAACTGTCCTATTACCTTTGGAGACTGAAATCACCAGAGTCCAAAGTTGCATGAAATGTACGCTGACAGTGGCTTCATGAGCTGGCCAAGAACCAGATTTAAGTCCCATGCCACCGGTGGTGGCTTAAAGGGAGGATTAGTTAGAAGACCTCTCATAAATCTTGCTATAAAAGGATGGGAGGAAATAGGTTGTCCATTTAGAGGCTTGAAAGAAGCTGCAATAGCACTCAAATGGACTCTTACTGAGTTAGTTTTAAGTCCTGCATTGGATAAATGAAGGAGATACTCCAGCAATGATTCCAGAGGTATCGCAAGGGGGTTAAGACCCTTCTACGAACACCATATGGTAAACCTTTTCCACTTGAAAGCATAAGAGCGTCTTGTGGAAGGCTTCCTGGAAGCATAAAGGATATCCTTTACTTGCTGAGGGAGGTTAAGATCATGAAGATCTAGGACTTCAGCAACCAAGTCCTGAGATGCAGAGACTGGGGATTGGGAAGCCATAACATTCCGTAATCCTGAGACAGGAGATCTGGAGCAGATCCTAACTCCAGGGAGGGAGCTTGAGAGAAATGTAGAAGCAGAGGGTACCACACCTGCCGTGGCCAACGTGGAGCTATGAGAATCATACACCCTCTGTCTCACTGAAGCTTGAAAAGGGTTTTGGGAATTAGGGGAATGGGTGGAAAGGCATAAAGGAAGTCTTGACCCCAGTGAAGGAGGAAAGCATCCCTGGCCTGAGAGCCCTGAGCCGGAATTCTGGAACAGAACCGGGGAAGTTTGGCATTCAACGGACTTAAAGAGGTCTATGTCCGGGGTTCCCCAAATTTGAAAAATCTTAGCCACCTGGTCTGCATGTAGAGACCATTCATGTGGAAGCAGAACTCGACTGAGTCTGTCTGCCCAAGAGTTTTGTATGCCTGGAAGATACACTGCCAGGAGATGAATGTGATGCTCTCTGGCGAGGGCCCATAGTCGCAAAGCTTCGTTGCAAAGCGACAGAGAGCCTCTTCCTCCCTGCTTGTTCACGTAGAACATGGCTACTTGATTGTCCGTATGAATGAGGACTGTCTTGTAGCTGAACAGGGTGTGGAACACTCGAAGGGCAAGGAAGATTGCTCTGAGCTCTAAGAGATTGATATGTAGATGAGTCTCCTGTGGAGTCCAAGTGCCTTGGGTGGAGAGGTCTTGCAGATGAGCTCCCCAACCCATTGGTGAAGCATCTGTTGTGAGAGTTGCCTGGGGTAAAGGTTGTTGGGGACCCCAGCAACAGGTTTTGAGTGGCCTGCCACCATTGGAGAGACAAAATAAGGCGATCTGTGTTTGCTATTTTGTCTGACAGGCACCCTGATGCCTGGGTCCATTGAGTGGATAAAGTCCACTGGGCTGCTCTCATATGGAGCCGAGCATAAGGAACCACATGCACGGTAGATGCCATGTGGCCTAATAGTTGTAACATTTCTCGAGCAGTGAGGTGAGGCTTTAGCACTGCTTGAGAAGCTAACTGCACCATGCGAAAGCAACGGGCCTGGGGAAGATAGGCCCTTGCTTTTCTGCTATCCAGCAAAGCTCCTATGAACTCTAGAGACTGAGTAGGAGTTAGACTGGATTTTGGGATGTTTATGACCAGACCCAAATACTGAAGAATACACATTGTGCAAGACAGGGAAGTCCTGGCCTCTGACTCTTAAGTAGGGGAAGACGAATATCCCTAGAGTACGGAGAAATGCTGCTACCAGAACCATACAGTTCATGAACACTCTTGGTGTTGAGGCCAGGCCAAAAGGAAGCACCCTGCATTGGTAGTGCTTTCCTTGAAAAAGGAACTGAAGGAACTTTCTGTGAGTTGGATGGATGAGAACATGAGTGTACGCATCCTTGAGATCTAGAGAACAAAGCCAATCCTGACTCTGAAGGTATGGCAGCAGAGTTCCCAGAGAAATCTTGAATTTCTCTTTGAACAGGAATTTGTTCAATTCTGAGGTCTAAAATAGGTCTGTGTCCCCCTGTTTTCTTTGGGATAAGGAAATAGGGAGAGTAAAACCCTGTACCCTGTTGATAGCACAGTTACTTACCTGTAACAGGTGATCTCTGGGAACAGCAGGAATAAGTCTTCACATATGGGTACGTCGGTACCGACTGAGCCTGCGCGGGAACGCTCCCCAGCTTCCCAAAAAGGAAAGCTTTTGGGAGCATCCCACAGCGCCTGCGCGCTGCCTTCCCGCCTTTCCTAACCATCTCTCCTCAGTTCGAGTTTAAAGCTGAGACAATAGAGAGAGAGAGGAAAGGAAAGATAGAAAAAGAGATACAACTCCTAGGGGAGGTGGGAGGGTTGTGAAGACTTATTCCTGCTGTTCCCAGAGATCACCTGTTACAGGTAAGTAACTGTGCTATCTTCAAGAACAAGCAGGAATGAGTCTTCACATATGGGGACTCCCTAGCTAAGATGCCTGGGAGATCCCCAAGGATATGAGACCCTGGAGAGGGGTCTACTTTCTCCTATGGATCTCAGGCATCCATCCAGGGAAGGAGGATAGGAGTTGTTTAAGAATGGAACAGGTGTTTGAGGACAGCCTGACCAAACAAGGCATCCCGGCGGGAGTCCTTGTCCAAGCAGTAATGGGCTGTGAAGGTATGAACCGAGGCCCAGGTGACCGCTCGACAGATCTGGTCGATGGACACAGAATTTAGATGAGCCATAGAGGTGGCCATGGCCCTCACATTATGAGCTGTGACATGGCTCTCCAGAGAAAGGTTCTTACTCTGGTAGGCGAAAGAAATACACTGAGCAATCCAATTGGACAGTGTTCTCTTAGAGACTGGAAGTCCCAAATGAGAAGGATCAAAAGCAACAAAAAGCTGGGAAGACTTTCTATGTTGCTGTGTCCTATGTAAGTAAAAAGCAAGAGCTCTTTTACAATCCAGAGTATGAAGATTCCTCTCTGCACTGGATGCATGAGGAGCTGGAAAAAAGACAGGTAAATATACTTCTTGATTAAGATGAAAAGGTGAGACCACTTTAGGCATAAAGTGTGGATTTGTCCTAAGGACTACCTTATCATGATGGAACCTTGTATAAGGTGGATTAGCCACTAATGCCTGCAGTTCACTGATGCGGCGAGCTGAAGTAACTGCAATGAGGAAAATAACCTTCCATGAAAGGAACTTCAAGGAGGTAGTGGCTAAAGGTTCAAAAGGTGACTTCATGAGCTGACCAAGAACCAAATTTAAGTCCCATGCCACCGGAGGCGGCCTAATGGGAGGTTTAGTTAAAGTTAGGCCTCTCATGAATCTTGCAATGAGAGGATGAGAGGAAATAGGTTGTCCATTGATGAGCTTAAGGGATGCTGCAATAGCACTCAAATGGACTCTTACTGAATTTGTTTTAAGGCCTGCATTGGAAAGATGCAGGAGATAGTCTAACAGAGAATTCAAAGGTAGTGCTAGAGGGTCAAGACCCTTTTCAGCACACCAAATGGAAAAACCTTTTCTATTTAAAAGCATAAGAACGCCTGGTGGAAGGTTTTCTGGAAGCATGGAGGATATCCTTCACTTGTTGAGAAAGATTCCAGTCTTGAAGGTCTAGGCCTTCAGTAACCAAGCTCTGAGCTGTAGGGACTTGGGGTTTGGATGCCACAAAGTCCCTTCCTCCTGGGACAGAAGGTCTGGAGCAGCTCCCAAGTCCAGAGAGGGGGCTTGGGAGAGATGTAGAAGTAGAGGGTACCACACTTGGCGTGGCCAGCGTGGAGCTATGAGGATCATAGATCCTTGATCCCTCTGGAGTTTGAACAGAGTCTTGGGAATCAAAGGAATGGGTGGAAATGCATACAGGAAACCCTGACCCCAATGGAGGAGGAAGGCATCCTTGGCCTGAACTCCCTGACACGGAATTCTGGAACAGAACCGGGGAAGTTTGGCATTCCACAGACTTGCAAAGAGGTCTATGTCCGGGGTTCCCCATTCTTGGAAGATTCTGAGTATCTGATCCATGTGCAGGGACCATTCGTGTGGAAGCAGAACTTGACTGAGTCTGTCTGCCCAAGAGTTTTGGACTCCTGGGAGGTATACTGCCAGGAGATGGATGTGATGCTCTCTGGCGAAGGCCCACAATCTTCAAGCTTCGTTGCAAAGCGACAGAGAGCCAGTTCCTCCTTGCTTATGTAAAACATGGCTACTTGATTGTCCGTATGAATGAGGACTGTCTTGTAGCTGAGGAGGGTATGAAAGACCTTGAGAGCTAGAAAAACTGCTCGAAGCTCCAAGTGGTTGATATGAATGGAGGTCTCCTGTGGGGACCGAGTGCCTTGAGTGGAGAGGTCCTGTAGATGGGCTCCCCAACCTGTTTGGGAGGCATCTGTTGTGAGGGTTGCTTGGGGCAACAACTGTTGGAAGGGGGACCCCAGCAACAAATTTTGAGTGGACATCCACCTTTGGAGAGACCAAAAGAGACGTTTGGTGGTTGCTATTTGGTCAGAGAGCTCCTGAAGCTTGAGTCCACTGGGTGGACAAAGTCCATTGAGCTGCTCTCATGTGTAAGCGAGCATAGGGAACCACATGCACTGTGGAAGCCATGTGGCCTAGCAGTTGTAGCATCTCCCGGGCAGTTAAGTGGCTTTTTGACTGAATCTGGGAGGCTAACTGCACTAGACATTGGCAACGCGCCTGAGGAAGGTAAGCCCTTGCAGTAGTGGTGTCCAACCAGGCCCCTATGAATTCTAGGGACTGAGTAGGGGTGAGCTGAGACTTTGGGAGCTTCACCACAAGTCCCAGATACTGCAGAATGCGCCTTGTGCGGTCCAAGGAATTCCTGGCCTCTGACTGAGATGGAGCTTGAATGAGCCAGTTGTCCAGGTATGGGAAGACAAATATTCCCAGAGTTCGTAGAAATGCAGCAACTATTGCCATGCATTTGGTGAACACTCTTGGGGCAGAGGCCAGACCGAAAGGAAGAACTCTGTATTGGTAATGTTTTCCTTGGAAAAGAAACCGTAGGAATCTTCTGTGAGAGGGATGGATGAGGACATGGGTGTACGCATCCTTGAGATCTAGAGAACAAAGCCAATCCTGACTTTGAAGGTATGGAAGGAGAGTGCCCAGAGAAAGCATCTTGAACTTCTCCTTGCATAGAAATTTGTTCAATTCTCTGAGATCTAAGATGGGTCTGTATCCCCCCATCTTCTTTGGAATGAGAAAATAGGGGGAGTAGAACCCTGACCCTTGATGAAGAAGAGGAACTTCTTCTATTGCCCTTTGGGCAAGAAGGGCAGTTACCTCTTGACCTAGAAGGTCGAGAAGAGATGTGGGAGAATTGAAGTGTCTCACCATGGTGTGGGGAGGAAGGTCTGAGAAATGAAGCTTGTAGCCCTCTCTTATGATGGAGAGGGTCCACTGCTCTGATGTTATTTTCTCCCATCTGGGAGCAAAATGAGCCAACCTTCCTGGAATGGTGAGAGGCTCTGGCTGCTTTAGAGCCAGAAAGGCTACGTTCTCTAGCATCAAGTCAAAAACCCGGAGGAGGTTGGGCCTGCTGAGTTGCAGCAGCCCCTGTAGGCTTAGGCCTGGCCTGTTTAGGTTGCTGACGCTTAGTGGCAAAGCGACCTGTAGAAGATTGTTGGCCAGAAGTAGAAGGAAATCTGCCCTTTTTAAAGAAAGACTTTTTAAAAGGCTTTTTCTTGGCAGGAATGGAGGTTGACTTTGAAAGTCTATCCAGAGCAGAGTTTTCTGCATCCATCTGAGTGGCTTTTATTTGCCATTCTTTGCCAAATAGGTTTTCACCTGTACAGGGAAGATTTCCTAAGCCATCTTGAACCCAGGGCTCTAAATCAGAAGCCTGGAGCCAAGCAATTCTGCGAGCAGCTATAGCAATGCCTGAGGCTCTGCTGGCACCTTCAAAGGAGTCAAAGGCTGCCCTGTTGGAAAACTTTGAAATGTCTTGGGTATGCTTAAGCCAAATGAGGAATTCCTCCCTTTTATCCTCTGGAAGAAAAGGGAGGAAAGTGTGCAGTTTTTGTGCAACTTCCTTTAGAAACATACCCACGTAAAGGCTATATGAGTTGATTCTGGCAATAAGCATACTGGCTTGGAAGATTTTCCTACCAAAAGGCATCCAAGGTCCTGCATTCTCTTCCTGGAGGAGCAGAAGAGTGTCTCTTTGTACTCTTTATCCTCTTCATAGCTGACTGCACCACAATGGAATGGTGAGGAAGCTGAGTTTTCTGAAATCCAGGACAAGGAGGGACACGATACATAGTGTCCAATCTACGAGAATGAGGAGAGAGAGTGAGAGGAGTCTCCCATAGATCAATCATGTGTTCATAAAGAATCTCATGAATTGGTAAGATGACTGCCTCTTTAGGAGCTCTAGAATAGCCTAAAATATCCAATTTTTTAGCTCTAGGCTCTGATTCAGAAGTTACTGAAATAGAAAGTCCTTTAGCTACTTCTCTTATGAAGTCTTGAAAGGACAAATCCTCTGGAGGAGACATTCTTTTTGGAAAAGGCGGCTCTTCAGGAAGGGCTATGGATACTTCAGGAGACTCGTCTGATGTATCAGAATCATCAGAGGAATTGAAGTATCTCCTGTCAGGGTGCTCTTCCAACGCTCGATACGCGTATCGAGCAGTATCGACATCGGGCGTCCCCGGTACCGGATCGGTACCGGTAAGCAGCCCTGGACAAGGAACCGCTGCAGCTGGTATCCTGGTCGATGTCAATGCAGTCGGTACCGGTATCGGTGCTGGTGCCGGTACCGGAGCTGATACCGAGAACGGAGTTTGTTTCGGTACCAGCGGCGTCGCAGCTTGAATGAAGGCCATAATAGCCTGCTGCATGGACAGAACATTGTGATCCATCGACGCCATGAATGCCTGGAAGTCGGTACCGGGAGATTGTGCCGGTACCCCAGAGCAATCTAACAGGTGATCGGTCGAGGCCGTGCCATCGATGTCAACCTGTAACCCCATAGGAGGAGCTTTGGAAGCCGGAGCTTCCCGCCGGGGTTGTTTGGCTGGCGCAGGATCCTCGAGGGCAAGCCCGGAGGCATCTCGATGCTTAGAGGGAGATCTACCCTTCGAGGACCTGCTAGGTTTATGTTTGGTTACCTGAGATCCATCAGGAGAAGAAGACCTGGAAGATGTCGATGCTACCGACGGTGCATCAGCGGGAAACAACACATGGAGCTTGGCTGCTCGGTTCTGTAACCCCCGTTTAGACATTAGAGAGCAGGACGGACAATCCGGAATGGAGTGTTCAGGACCCAAACATTTAAGACACCATTCATGGGTATCTGTAACAGAAATAGTACCGCTACACTTAGTACATTTTTTAAACCCAGAGGTTGGTTTTTCCATGAGGGAAATTTTCTTGTAGGCCCTGAGGCCCAAGAAGAAAATACACTAAGTGAAGAGAAAATATATATATATATTTTTTTTTTAAAGAAAGAAAGAGAAAAAGACCGGCGGTACCGGTCCTGAGTCGGGGAAGGCAGACACGCGACCAAAGAAATAAAATAAAATAAAGAACTTCTTCAGCAGTGACAGGGCTCGACCTGCTGGCTCTGCGGCAAAGAAGAACTGAGGAGAGATGGTTAGGAAAGGCGGGAAGGCAGCGCGCAGGCGCTGTGGGATGCTCCCAAAAGCTTTCCTTTTTGGGAAGCTGGGGAGCGTTCACGCGCAGGTTCCGTCGGTACCGACGTACCCATATGTGAAGACTCATTCCTGCTTGTTCCTGGAGATGCATGGATACTTCTTCTATTGCCCCTTGGGCAAGAAGCATAGTGACCTCTTGATCTAACAAGTTGATGAGAGAGGTCTGAGAATTGATCTGTTACCATTGTGGGAGGGGGCATGCAAAGAAAGTGAAGCTTGTACCCGTCTTTTATAATGGAGTGTATCCAATGTTCTGCTGTTATCTGCCACCATCTGGGGGCAAGGTGACACAACCTTCCTGGAATGGTGGAAGGCTCTGGTCCATTGAGGGCCAGAAAGGCTAAGTTCTCTATATGAAAGTCAAAGGCCTTGTGAAGGCTGAGACTGCTGAGACGGTTGAGGCTTAGCAGCCTTTGCTTTCCTTTGTTTAGGTGGTTGCTGACTCTTTCGGGCAGGCTGACCTGCAGAACGTCCCTGCTGGGAATAAGAGGGATAAAACCTCTTCTTTTTTGAGAAGAAAGAAATCTTTCAAGAAACCATTCTTGCAGGATCAGCTGTGGCTTTGGATAACATATCCAAAGTGGAGTTGTCAGCATCCAACTCATTGGCTTTCTCAATTTTGCCAAATACATTCCCACCTGTACAAGAGATATTGCCCAGTTTGTCCTGCATCTATGGCAATGGCAGAGGTTCTGCTTATGCACTCAGTCAAAAGCTGCATGATTGACAAATTTAGAAAAATACTGCGAATGTTTAACCAGAGTGAGAGCGAGAAAATCCTGCCTTTTATCTTCAGAAAGAAGAGGGCTTAGAACCTCTAAATCTCCTGCGACTTCTTTAAGGAAAATTCCCATATATAAAATATAGGAACTGATCCTGGGAGAAAGCATGGAAGCCTGGAAAGTACGACGACCAAAGCCATCGAAGGTTCTACACTCACGTCCTGGAGGATTAGAAGCATGCCTCTTTGCACTCCTGAGCCTTCTCATAGCTGATTCCACTACAATAGAGTGCTGAGGAAGCTGAGTCTTCTGGAAACCAGGACAAGGAGGGTCTCGATACATGGTATCCAGTCTATGAGAGTGAGGAGAGGTGGTAAGAGGTGTTTCCCACATTCTTAGCATGAGATCATGTAAGATCTCATGGATAGGCAAAGTAGCTGCCTCCTTAGGAGCTTTGGGATATTGAAGAATCTCCAATTCCTTTGCCCTGGGCTCTGTTTAAGGAGCCACAGTAATGGAAAGACCTCGAGCCACCTCCCTGATAAAATCCTGAAAGATAATATCTTCTGGAGGAGACATCCTGCGTTTAGGAGAGGAAGGCTCCTCCGGGAGAAGTATTCCGGTACCAACAGAGCTGTCAGAATCCTCGGACTCCTCCGAGGATTCGAAGTACCTTCTGTCCGGATGCTCTTGAAGAGCCCGATACCCGTACCGACCATAGTCAGTACCAGGGGGAATCGGTACCGGTGTATCGGTACCGGAAGACATCGCATGACTGGGTGCCGGCAAAGCGGACACCGATGCCGGTTGAACTGTGATGCGGTTCCGAGGGTGTCGATGCCGCAAGGAGAGCCGTCAGACTGCGTTCAATAGCCAGGAACCTCTGGTCTATCGATGCCGCCGATGCCTGGGTATCGGTACCAGAAGCAGCCGGTACCCCAGAGCATGGCACCAGTAGTTCTGCCGAGGTCGAGGCCTCAAGAACATCCTGGAGCCCGATAAAGCTTTGGAAGTCGAAGTCTTCCGCCGGGGCAATTTTGCCGGTACAGAAACCTGAAGGGCAACGCCAAAGGCATCTCGATGCTTGGAAGGATATCTACCCTTTGAGGACCGGCTAGACTTATGTTTAGTTACCTGAGATCCATGGGAGGAAGACAAAGCCCTGGAAGACGTCGATGCCACAGAAGCTGCATTGGAGGGAAAAAGGGCGCTGAGCTTAGCAGCTCGTTTTGTCGACCCCTCTTGGACATCATGGCACAAGCCATACACTCGGAAATGGAGTGGTCATGACCTAAACATTTAAGACACCACTCATGGGTGTCAGTGATGGAGATGGTACCGCCACACTTTGTGCACTTTTTGAAACCCGAGGCGGGTTTTTCCATAGTGGAGAAATGTTTTGGGCCTAAGGCCCAAAAATGGCACGTGCACCTGGAAAAGTTTGGAAAAAATAGTATATATATATTTTTTTCTTTTTTTTTCAAAGGAAAGAAAGAAAGAAAGCAAGCAAGCGTCGAGAAAGGCAGATGCGACCACAAAAAAGAAAGAATAAGGAAAACATTTTCTGCGGTGACAGAACGACGACCTGCTGGCTCTGCGGAAAACTAAGAACTGGAGAGAGGCAGTTGGGAAAGGCGGGAAAGCAGTACGCAGGCGCTGTGGGATGCTCCCAAAAGCTTTCTAATTGGATGCTGGGGAGCGTTCCCGCGCAGGCTCTGTCGGTACCGACAATACCCATATGTGAAGACTACATTCCTGCTTGTTCCTGGAGATCAGGGAACACACAGATATCACTTGAGAGAAACACTGTATGGCACTCTGTGGGAACCTAGACATGCCATGGTCACTGCTCAGTCAGGATGAGAGTGACCGCCCAGCATGACATGCTGTGGCCACCCTGTCCATGCAGGTGGTGGTCGGGCACTACAATGTCTCAGCCATTGCCCCACACCCTGTGCAGATGCATCCTGCCCAGTCCGTCCTGTCCGGACCATACCCACAATAATCTATCTTTCTCTTAGTCTACCTGAGTGACTACCCCTCCCCCCTGCTGAGGCATTGTTGTAGACCTCCATTTCCTGTTGTGCATGTGGGCTTGATCAGATTGCCTTTCTGTTCCTTGAGAAGAGGAGTGCTTTCCAGGGCTCTCCCAAAAGGTGATTTTTGCTGAATTTGCTGCTAAACAGAGTTCTGTCTGTTTGTCTCCACATATTTATCTATTTGCCCTTCTTGGTGGGTTCCCTTTGCTGTGTGCCCACTGTTCAGGAACAGCCTCCTGGCCAGAAACACTTAGGTTCCCACCCACCCTACCCCTCACCCCACCCACCCCAGGGGCTACATTGCCTATATAGTGGTCACATACGTGCCATCTGTCGTTTCTAACTTCGGTAACGCCCACATCTTCTTCAACTTTTTTAATATTACTCTTCCTCTTCTGGGACTGCTTAATCAACATGTTGTGTATTCAGTGCAATAACTGTGGTACTTTCATTCAAAGAAAAATCATTTGGAGCCTAAGAGCTTGTCCTATATGCCTAAAGTCAGCTGCCATGCATGAAGAACTGACTCTACTAAGGAAAGACTTAGCTGCCATGCATAAAGAAGATATTAGGGGAAAGCCGACAGTCGCCCAAGAGCGGATGGTTCGGAAGAATGTATCCTTGAAAGATACTACCAAAAGCAGAGAGGTTCCACAAAAGAGTAAAGTAGCCCAAATGCCCTCAAGTATGGAGCAGACAGAGCTTAAAGATCCCAATTTACCCATGTCTAACAATAGCCAAATTAACATGAATAAAATACATTCTCTAAAATGCTTGTATGCAAATGCTAGAAGTCTAAAGAATAAAATGGGAGAGTTAGAATATATAGCACTAAATGAAAGGTTAGATATTCCAATCATATCAGAGACATGGTGGAAGGAGGACAACCAGTGGGACACTGTGATACCTGGGTACAAATTATATCGTAATGATAGAGCTGATCAAATTGGTGGAGGGGTTGCGCTCTATGTTAGAGAGGGCATTGACTCAGAAAGGATTAAAAGTTTTGCAGGAAACAAAATCTGCTGTAGAATCTATATGGATTGAAATTCCATATAAAAGGGGGAAGGTGATGGCAGTGGGGGTGTACTATCGAGCACCTGGCCAGAATGACCAAATGGATGATGAAATGCTCAAAGAAATCAAGGAAGCTAACAAAACTTACAGCGCAGTAATAATAATGGGTGATTTCAATTACCCCGGTATCGACTGGGTCAGTGTCACGTCAGGACATGCTAGGGAGATAAAGTTCCTAGATGAAATAAATGACTGCTTCTTGGAGCAGCTGGTTCATGAACCGACCAGAGGGGAAGCTATATTAGACCTAGTCCTTAGTGGAACACCAGATCTAGTGCAAGAGATAAGGGTGTTGGGGCCACTTGGCAATAGTGATCATAGCATGATCGCCTTTGATTTAATTAGTGAAGGAGGGATAGTAAGGAAATCCACAGTACTACCTTTTAACTTTCGAAAGGGAGACTATGATAAAATGAGGAAAACAGTTAAGAAAAAACTAAAATGAGCAGTTGCGAAGGTTAAAGACGTACATCAAGCTTGGGTGTTGTTGAAAAATACTATCTTGGAAGCCCAGACCAGCTGTATTCCACGCTTTAAGAAAAGTGGAAGGAAAACCAAAAAACTGCCAGTATGGTTTAAAGGTGAGGTCAGAGAGGCTGTTGCCAAAAAAGCATCTTTCAGGAAATGGAAAAAAGAGCCAAACGACGAAACCTGGAAACAGCACAAGCACTGGCAAGTCAAATGCAAGGCATTGATAAGACAGGCAAAGAGAATTTGAGAAGAAGCTTGCTGCGGAAGCAAAAACGCGAAATAAAGACCTTTTCAAGTACATTCGTAGCAAAAAACCTGTGAGAGAGTCAGTTGGACCATTAGATGATAAAGGGGTTAAAGGAGCACTAAGAGGCGACAAGGCGATAGCGGAGAGACTGAATGAATTCTTTGCTTCGGTCTTTACTGAGGAAGATGTAGGGATGTTACCCATGACTGAAGTGGTATTTAAAGGTGCGGAAGAATTGAAGGAAATATCGATACATCGGGAAGATGTCTAACAACTATTAGATAAACTGAAGAGTAGCAAATCACCTGGGCCAGATGGTATACATCCAAGGGTGTTGAAAGAACTGAAATATGAGATTGAAGACCTGCTATCAGTAATCTGTGAACTATCATTAAAATCATCTCTAATACTTATTTCTTCTATACCGCCCCTTCCAGTGATCAAGGGCGGTTTACATGGAACAAGATAACAAATTAAGTATACTTCCGTATACATTACATTGAACAGAAAGAAACTTCCTTTTTACATACAATAACAGATGTAGAAATAAAACTGTCCAAACTATTTACATAAGTTATTTACAAGTGGTTCTATACAAATGTGTTATAGAGTAATCGTACAATGTGTTACAGAATAATGGTGTGTCATGTGTAGGTGGTGTAATTTATTTCCATTATTATCATAGGCTTTGTGTGTGTGAAGGGGGACTGTGTGGGGTTATTTAATTGTGGTTTTGGGGGTTCTGAGTTGGTGTGTCTGTGGATGTTGTGGGACAGGGCATGGGGGGTAGGGAATTTGGAAATATTCTGAGAATAGGTATGTTTTAAGTTCCTTCCGAAATTGGGAGAGGCCTTTTATGATGCGGAGGTCTAGTGGGAGATCATTCCATAGCATGGGGGCTGTGAACGTAAAGGCTCTGTCACTTGAGGATTTTTTGGTCTTCGTGAATGATTTTGGCATATCAAGTGAGTGGGCTGCATTTTGTCTGCGAGCTCTTGATTCGGATGGGGTCTGTAGTAGTGTCGATAGATGTGATGGGGCGATGTCATTTAGGAGCTTAAAGGTTGTTAGGAGAATTTTGTATCTGATACGGCTGTTTATAGGGAGCCAATGTAGTTCTAGGAGTATAGGGGGTCACATGTTCTGTTAGACGAGCTTTAGTAATTACTTTTGCACAGATGTTCTGGGCTCTTTGTAATAGGTAAGTGTTTTTTTGTGGTAGGCCAATTAGTAGACTATTGCAATAGTCAAAGTGGGGTGTGATGAGTGTATTGACAACCGATCTAAAGTCATGTGTGTCCAGGAGAGGCCTTAGGTGTTGTATGGTTTTGAGTTTATGAAATATGATTCTTACTGTCTGCTTTATGTGTGGTATCATGGTGAGAGTATGATCTATTATTACACCCAGGTATCTTACCTCTTTTTTAACAGGTATAGATGTATTGTTGATTGAGATTGTTGTTGGGAAAGTATCCTCAGTCACGGGTGTTCTTGTAACGAACATTGCTTCTGTTTTTTGAGGTTAATGCTGAGGTGATTGGTTTCCATCCAAGAGGTGGTTTCAGCCATGCATTCAGCTAGGTTGTCGTAGGTGTGGTTTTTTGTGGTTATGGGGATAGCGAGCATGATATCGTCAGCATATATAAAGTGATTAATCCTGTGTTTTCTAAATATATTTGTGATAGGTTGCAGGTATAAGTTGAATAGGAGGGCAGAAAGGGCTGATCCCTGAGGTATACCTTGTCCTTGGGGGAAGGTTTCTGATGTAAATAAATAAATAAACCTCTAATACCTGAAGATTGGAGGATCGCCAATGTAACACCAATTTTTAAAAAGGGTTCCAGGGGTGATCCGGGAAACTACAGACCGGTGAGCCTGACGTCAGTACCGGGAAAAATGGTAGAAACCATCATAAAGAATAAATTACTCAGCATGTAGATAGTCACAACCTAATGGGAGACAGCCAACATGGCTTTAGACAAGGAAGATCTTGTCTTACTAATCTGTTATGTTTTTTGAAGGAGTGAATAAACAGGTGGACAAAGGTGAGTCGGTTGATATTGTGTATCTGGACTTTCAGAAAGCCTTTGACAAGGTCCCTCATCAGAGACTTTTGGCAAAACTAAAGAGTCATGGGATAGGAGGCAGTGTACTATTGTGGATCAGGAACTGGTTAAAAGATAGAAAGCAGAGGGTAGGGCTAAATGGCCAATTTTCCCAATGGAGAAAGGTGAATAGTGGTGTACCCCAGGAATCTGTGCTGGGTCCTCTGCTTTTTGACATATTCATAAATGACCTGGAAAGTGGAATAACGAGTGAGGTTATCAAATTTGCAGATGACACAAAACTATTTAAAGTTGTTAAAACCCAAGAGGATTGTGAAAAATTGCAAGAGAATCTTGATAAATTGGAAGACTGGGCATCAAAATGGCAGATGAAATTTAATGTGGACAAGTGCAAGGTTATGCACCTAGGGAAGAACAACCCAAACTATGGTTACACGATGCAAGGTTCCACATTAGGAACCACCACCCAGGAAAAAGATTTAGGCGTTATTGTGGATACCATGTTAAAATCCTCGGCCCAGTGTGCAGCGGCGGCCAAGAGAGCAAATAGAATGCTAGGTATGATAAGGAAAGGAATGGAAAATAAAACAAAAGGATATTATAATGCCTCTATATCGTTCCATGGTGAGACCGCACCTTGAATATTGTATGCAATTCTGGTCGCCGTATCTTAAAAAGGATATAGCGATTTTAGAAAAGGTACAGAGAAGAGCCACCAAAATGGTAAAGGGGATGGAAGGATACTCCTATGAAGAAAGGCTAAAAAGGTTAGGGCTCTTTAACCTGGAAAAGAGACGGCTGAGGGGAGATATGGTAGAAGTCTATAAATTAATGAACGGAGTGGAACGGGTAAACGTAGATCGATTGTTTACCTTATCAGAATATAGAAAGACTAGGGGACATGCAATGAAGCTACAGGGTAAACTATTTAAGACTAATAAAAGAAAATATTTTTTCACTCAACGTGTAATCAAACTCTGGAATTTGTTACCGGAGGATGTAGTAAAGGCTGTTAGTGTAGCTGGGTTTAAAAAAGGTTTGGACAAGTTCCTGGAGGAAAGG
Organism: Ichthyophis bannanicus; assembly: GCA_033557465.1. Classification (NCBI taxonomy): domain Eukaryota; kingdom Metazoa; phylum Chordata; class Amphibia; order Gymnophiona; family Ichthyophiidae; genus Ichthyophis; species Ichthyophis bannanicus. The sequence goes on along the minus strand of CM066032.1, from coordinate 1,854,738,724 downwards.
TCCATAAACCATTATTAAGAAGTGACCGAAGATATCAATGCTTGACCCAGTACAAGCATTGTGGAACTTGTGTCTCTTGGGGAAACTGCTAGGTACATGTGACCTAGATTGGCCACTGTTGGAAACAGAATACTGGGCTTGATGGACCTTGGTCTGACCCAGTATGGCATATCTTATGTTCTTATGTCTCTACTGAGGGAGGAACTGGCTGCAATGAAGCGCACCTCTTCTAGGATACAAACTGAACAAAGTCCACCACCGCTCCCACAAAAAATCAAACGCCCCAGGAACAAATGGATCACAGTGGGTTCTGGTAGATTGCGACCTGTAACACAGACATCCTACACATCAAGATATCCCTGCACAATGCCTTCTCTGCCTTGGCTAATGAGGATGCCCAATCCAAAGAAACTGAAGGGCCCTTAAACGAGTCAGACAATGCCAAATCTCCTGCTAAAGCACCAAATATGAAGAAAACCTCACCAAACAGAAAACTATTACTACTTGGAGATTCCATCATCAGAGGCACCAACTTGGGAACACAATTCAAAGGAGAGAAGATATGTGCCTACCAGGCTCTTCAGCCAGCAGGAATACAAACCAAGTTGTGGAAATACTTAGCGCAAAAAGTGAGCACTCCAAACCGGATGTTATTATCCACTTGGGCACAAATGACCTGGCTAGAAACAGTGCCTCTACAGCCCAAAAGGACTTCCAATCTCTGGGAGAGAAACTCAAGCCCATTGTTAACACTGTTGCATTCTCAGAAGTTCTACCTGTTCTTGGTAAGGGGACAAAATGGCTGCATCGCATTAAGAGCTTTAATACATGGCTCCAGACCTGGTGCAAACAAGAAGGATTCAGATTTATTGGCAACTGGGGCAACATATGGGCAAACAAGAGACTATACTGTGCTGATGGACTACATCTCTCTGTCGCAAGGAAAATAAACCTAAGTGAAAAATTCAGGCAGTATGTGGATATGCATTTAAACTAGAAAAAGGGGGTTAAGGATGTGGAAGGTCAACATCTCATGCCACCCCCTGCAAAAGCAGATCATCAGAAACAGACACACTCTTAAACCACACATCAAAAACAAGTGGGAAGAAGTGGGCAGAATAAAATCAATGCAAAATACACACAAGTCAGGTAAATGCTTGAAAGCAATGAGCACAAACGCTCGAAGCTTAGCAAAAAAAATTCCAGACCTGGAAGCCCTAATGGTGGAAATGGATATGGACATCTTGGCCATTACAGAAACATGGTTTAATGAATCGCATGATTGGGATATAGCCATAGCTGGCTATAATCTATTCAGAAGAGACAGAGAAAATGGAAAAGGAGGAGAAGCCTTGTATGTCAAAAGCAGTATTAAAGCTACTGAAATGCAGGGAACATGGGGAAAAGAAGCACTCTGGATTGCGTTGGAAAGAGGAGATGGCACTGTCATCCATATTGCTGTAGTCTACAGACCTCAGACTCAAATTGAAGAGAGAGATAACGAATTGATTATAGATATTGCCAAGATAGCAACAAAGGGGGAAGCAATCATATTGGGTGACTTTAATCTACCTGATGTGGATTGGATTACTCCTCCTGCACATCTGGAAAGCAGCAAAAAAATTGTGGATGCTCTCCAAGATGCATTACATAGACAAATGGTGATGGAACCAACCAGGGAAAGCTCAACGCTGGATGTAGTGCTCACCAACAGTGATAACGTGGCGAATGTCTGCGTGAGTGCCCCTGTGAGCAACCGCGACCATCACACGGTGTGGTTTGAGATAAAAGCCACGGTACAGGCCAATCATAGCAAGCTCAAAGTCCTAAACTTCAAACACACTGACTTCAATAAAATGGCCGAGTACTTAAAGGAGGAGATGACGGGGTGGAAAGAGATAAGGGAAGTGGAATTGCAATGGACTAAACTAAAGGCGGCAATAAAAGGGGCAACAGATAAATATGTAAGAAAGATAAATAAAAACAAGAGGAGAAGGAAACCTATTTGGTTTTCCAAAGAGGTGGCTGCTCAAATAAAGGCAAAAACCACAGCTTTCGCAAAATTCAAAAGCTTGCAAACAGAAGAACACAGAAATGAATACAGGATCAAGCTCAAAGAGTCTAAAAGAGAAATAAGGATAGCAAAATCAAAGGCAGAGGAAAAGATGGCTAAAGATGTTAAAGGTGGCGACAAAACTTTCTTCAGGTATATTCGGGAAAGGAAGAAGATCAGAGTTGGAATTGCAGGACTCAGAAGTGCTGGGAAAGGACTCGTGGAAAGTGACACTGAAAAAGCAAAATTTCTGAACGAATACTTCTGCTCTGTTTTTACTAAAGAAGATCCTGGAGATGGACCAGCTGTGACTCCCAAATATAAAAATAGGAATGAAGTAGATACCACACCATTCACAGAAGATAAGGTGTTAGAACAACTTGATAAACTGAAAGTGGACAAAGCCATGGGACCGGATGGGATACATCCCAGGATACTGAAAGAGCTCAGAGAGGTTCTTGCAGGACCGTTAAAGGATGTCTTCAACAGATCCTTGGAAACAGGAGTGGTTCCTCAGGACTGGAGAATGACTAATGTTGTACCTCTACACAAAAGTGGTGACAGGGAAGAAGTGTCAAACTACAGGCCCGTGAGCCTTACCTCGGTGGCGGGAAAAGTAATGGAGGCGCTCCTGAAAGAGCGAATAGTGAACTTTCTCAAAACCAACAGGTTGCAAGATCCAAGGCAACATGGTTTTACCGAAGGACAGTCTTGCCAAACAAATCTGATTGAGTTCTTTGATTGGATGACCAAGGAACTAGATCCGGGGCATGCAATGGATGTCATCTATCTGGATTTCAGCAAAGCCTTTGATACTGTTCCTCATAGGAGGCTTGTCAATAAACTCAGTAGCTTGGGGATGGGTCCCAAGATAGTAAACTGGATTAGAAATTGGTTGACTGACAGACAACAGAAGGTGATGGTACATGGAGCTCACTCGAATGAGAGGAAGGTGATTAGCGGGCTGCCTCAGGGTTCGGTCCTGGGCCCGGCACTGTTCAATATATTTGTGAGCGATATTGCTGAAGGACTGAATGGAAAAGTCTGTCTTTTTGCAGATGACACAAAAATTTGCAACAGAGTGGACTCCCCCGAAGGAGTGGTTAACATGAGGAAAGATCTACAAAAGCTGGAAGACTGGTCTAATGCTTGGCAACTACGATTTAATGTGAAAAGGTGCAGTGTCATGCACTTGGGTAGCAGAAATCCAAGGGAAAAGTACACGATAGGGGGTGAGAGATTGGTATGCACGGTTCAGGAGAAAGACCTTGGTGTGATTATCTCTGATGATCTCAAGGTGGCAAAACAGTGCGACAAGGTGGTGGCGAAAGCCAGGAGGATGTTGGGCTGCATATAAAGAGGGATTACCAGCAGAAAGGAAGAGGTACTTATGCCACTGTACAAGTCACTGGTGAGGCCTCACTTGGAATACTGTGTTCAGTTTTGGAGGCCATATCTTGCAAAAGATGTAAAAAGACTGGAAACTGTTCAGAGAAAGGCGACCAAAATGATTTGGAGCCTGCGTCAGAAGCCTTATGAGAAGAGACTTGAAGACCTAAATATGTACACTTTGGAGGAGAGGAGGGACAGGGGAGATAATGATTCAGACCTTTAAATACTTAAAGAGAAATGATGAACAAACAAACCTCTTCCAAAGATGGGGAAGCTGTAAAACTAGAAGGCATAACATGAAGCTGCAAGGTGGTAAATTGAAAGGCAATGTCAGGAAATATTTCTTCACTGAAAGGGTGGTGGATGCTTGAAATGCCCTCCTGATGGAAGTGGTGGGGGCAAACACGGTGATGGAATTCAAAATGGCATGGGACAAACACAGTGGATCCCTTTACAGCAACAGGATAAAAGCAAAATAAACGGTACCATCTAACTTCTGAACTATCTAGCGTCTTAACAAATAAGGGTGTCCTACATGGAGTGGTGGGTTCACCCCTAAACAAAAACATGGGGAGGGGTGGCCTGCACAGAGCGACAGGTGCACCTACTCTTGCCATCTTGCTGGGCAGACTAGATGGACCATGCTGGTCTTTATCTGCCGTCACTTACTATGTTACTATGTAATACCTTGCTGCTCATTATGCCCATTGGCAGGCTAACGCTGGAAACAGTGTAAGCACTGTGGGCCCAGTGAGGAGTAGGAAGACACAAAACAATGGATAGACATACATACACTTCCACTCCTATTTCAGCATTGTGCAAAGATAGGGGTGGTTGGTAGCCCTGCCCGCCAAACTAGTGCTGAGCACAGTGCAGGCATTGCTAAGGTATGCAGGTGCTAGTAGTAGTGCTTTGGTCGTAAGTGCTGCTCTGTGCCGGGCCCAATAGCCTGACTCTCCATGAGGCTTTGGATAGTGGAGCCTGTGGGTATGGGTGTTTGTGCTCCTGTTGGCCGATGCTCTAGGGCAGCGATGGCGAACCTATGGCACGCGTGCCAGCTGTGGCACGCGAAGGCCTTGCAGCTGGCACGCGGGAAGGTCCGCTAGGACAGGTGTCTGCCTCCCTTCGTCTGCAGCCGCGGCTCCCTGCCTGTTAGGGAACCGCGGCTGTGCTTGTAAAATCGTTGCGGAGCCCTTCCTGTCTTGACGGGCTCCGTGCAGCATTGTCCCGCCTCTAAAGGAAGTTGTACTTACAACTTCCTTTAGAGGCGGGACAATGCTGCACGGAGCCCGTCAAGACAGGAAGGGCTCCGCAACGATTTTACAAGCACAGCCGCGGTTCCCTAACAGGCAGGGAGCCGCGGCTGCAGACGAAGGGAGGAAGACATGGGGAGAGGGGGGCTACCATCGACATGGGGAGAGGGGGGGGGCTACCATCGACAGGGGGAGAGGGGGGGGGCTACCATCGACATGGGGAGGGGGGGGGGCTACCATCGACATGGGGGGGAGGGGGGCTTACATGGAGGGAGGGAGCTGATATGGATGGATGGAAGGAGGGGGGCTTACAGGGAGGGAGGGAGCGTATAAGGATGGATGGAGTGAGTGGGGCTTACTTGGAGGGAGGGAGCTGATATGGATGGATGGAAGGAGGGGGGCTTACATGGAGGGAGGGAGCTGATATGGATGGATGGAAGGAGGGGGGCTTACATGGAGGGAGGGAGCTGATATGGATGGATGGAAGGAGGGGGGCTTACATGGAGGGAGGGAGCTGATATGGATGGATGGAAGGAGGGGGGCTTACATGGAGGGAGGGAGCTGATATGGATGGATGGAAGGAGGGGGGCTTACATGGAAGGAGGGATAGATGGAGGGAGGGGGCTGACATGGACAGAGGGGGGACTGACATGGAGGGAGGCTGACATGGACAGTGGGGCTGACAGGGAGGGAGGGAGGGAGGGAGCTGACATGGACAGATGGAAGGACGGGGGCTGACATGGGAGGGAGGGGGGCTGGCATGCACAAAGGGGAGAGACAGGGACATACTGGACAGACGGGATAAATGCTGGAGAGAGGCGAGAGACATTGCGGCTTAGGATTATAATGGGCTGATGGGGGAGCTAGCACTGGTAATGGGCAGATGGGAGGGGACTAGGACTGGTAATGGGTTGAAGGCTAGGACTGGGAATGGACTGATCAAGGGGGGGGGGTTGGGACTGGTAATGGGCTGATAGGGGGGTATGACTGATAATGGACTGATGGGGGGCTAGCATTGGAAATGAGCTGATCGGTGAGGTTAGGACTGGAAATGGGCTGATGGGGGGATAGGACTGGTGGTATTGGGCTGATTAGGGGAGGCTAGCACTGGTAATGGGGTTGAGGGGGGATTAGCACTGGAAGTGAGCTGATTGGGGGGCTTTGACTGAGAATGGGCTGATTGTGGGGAGGGGAGGATAGAGCTGCTGGCCCTGGAAGAAAACTGGGGGCTAAGGCTACAAATGGGCTGATGCGAGGGGATGGGAGAATGGAACTGGAAGGGAGTGGATCTGAGAGGGGCTGCCATGGTATTTGTACTAGAAGGGACTGGTCAGTGGGGAAGGAGGGGGACTGGAAGGGAATGGACACCAGTGGCAATCATGGGAATGCAAGTTGACACTGGAAGGTACTGGGAGTGAGGACTGGAAAGGGGCTGATACTGGGGAGGGTTACTGGGACTGGAAATAGGCTGATGGAAAGAAGTGAAGAAAACGAAAGAAGAGATAAGAAATGGCAGATGGACCATAGACCACAGAAACAGAGCTAAGAGAAGACAGGAAAGCAGAAGCCTCAGATCGGGACCAGCATGATCAGAGAATAAATTGGTCAGACAACAAAGGTAGAAAAAATAATTTTATTTCATATTAGTGATTTGACTACAAAATCATCATAATTTTGAAATCAAATATTGTTACTTGTTGTGATTAATTAACCGTATTTTCCGGCGTATTTTTTTTGGTGTGCGCTGGAAGAGGGGTAGTCTTATACGGCGAGTATAGGCCAAACACCTATATTTTAACAGGAAAAGTAGGGGGTCGTCTTATACGCCCAGTCGTCTTATACGCCGGAAAATACGGTAAGTAAATTTAACGTTTTCTATGAAAAGTAGTTCTGAGGGGGGTCAAAAAATATTAAAAGAAAAGTGACAATAATATAATAATATATTTATAATGTGGATTACATTTGGGCCCTCATATTTACCTCAGGCTATGATTGTGATTGTGATTATGATGGTACACTGTAAGAAACAATATATGCAGTGTTAGATTTGTTTTAAATGTCGCAATGGTTTTGCGGCTCCCAGTTTTTTTTTTCCCTTCGGAAACGGGTCCAAGTGGCTCTTTATGTCTTAAAGGTTGCAGACCCCTGTGCTAGGAGAAAGGCCCCAGCCCGGCCCCGCGCTTCCCCTTCCGGTCGGAGCTTCTGTGCGCCTCTTGCCGAGAAGCTGCATGCTAGGGCTCGTGCGCCGTCCTCTCGCGAGATTATAGGACCCGCGCGGGAGCTGGGTTCCAAAGAAGAGCAAAACCTACCACTTTCATGATGAATGGGAAATGGACTACTTCTTCATCATGGTGAAAGACAAGTGTTGTGTAATTTGTAACGCCCCAGTATCCTTGCCCAAAATGGGTGATCTGGAACATCATTATAAGGCTCTAAAATATTGTTGTTAAGGTTTAATTGACGTGCTGGCACTTTGAGGAAATTCTTTGGTTTTGTGCGGCAGTTTGGGCACTCGGGCTCAAAAAGGTTAGCCATCACTGCTCTAGGGAGTGCACATGTTTATGTTGTATGTGCAATGTGGGGTAAAATGTTGGGACATGGTCTGCAGGAGCCACAGCTGTGACTTGAACCTATGACCTTCTGCCACAGGACACACTGGCTGTGTGTACTGCACAATACTGTTGCCACAGAGGCAAGTCAGTCCCTGGAGATACCATGACTGTTCATCAGACAGACCTTGTCTGTTGCACTGCACGCCACCCAACTGAACCGGGCTTGCCACTGCCCCCTCCACCACCAGCACCCCTCCCCCACCATGCTGACATGCCCATATGCTGGTGGTGCGCAGTCCCAGGCGTCCAGTGTGCAGGTAGGCAGCTGCCTAGGGTGCAGGGTCTGGGGTAGGGGTGCCTACATAAACATCCACGCTTCCCCCCGGCACTGCCTGCCAATGTTATGTGCCCTTTGGGGTACCTGCTGGGTAATGTCCCCTGGATGGGACACAGACTCGTGGGCATGTTTGACCTTGGTCAGGTGCTGCCTTGCTGATTTCCAGGTTTTGCGTTCCTATGTGCCACCTAGGCATCTGCCTAGCCCATCATGTGCCCCAGCTGCCCCACTGTATGTCCCACCTGCAGCCCCCTATGCCCCATTTGCAACATCGCTATTCTGCGCTGCTGCTGCTGCACATGTAGCACTATCATCACTTTTTTGGGGCTCCCTGCCTATGCTGTACATTGCTGACACTGAAATGGTTTCTCTCCTGCAAATGTGCATCTGACAGGTTTTCAGTCGCGGTAATGTTCAGCCCTTCAGTTCACCGTGTTAGTGTAGCAGGAGCCTCTCCCCGCTCACTGACCCTCTCTCTCCACCTTCTGCGGGACTTAACGCTGCCGGAGACGTCAGCGCGCGTTAACGTTACATCTGGTAACGTCAGCGCGCATTAACATAGCCACTGCTACGTTACCACAGTTTAGTAAACATACCCCTCAGTTTTAAGGGGGATTTTTTAGCTATTAAGTTGTTTACTTAAAGTTGGTAGGGATATTTGAACTGATACAAGTATACCAGTTAAGTTTAAAGGACTTTGTTCACCTCAAAATGAATTCATTTCAGGGCCTCAATCTATTCCTGTTGAGGATAACCATCTCCCCCTTTAATAGGTTGTGGGAGGGAAAGCGTAGTTACTCACCTGTAACAGTGAAGACTGATTCCTGCTGTCCCTGGAGAATTAACACTTAGGAAAGGCTGGCTTGCTACACAGATCTCAGGCCTGTGCTTCTCAGGTAACACTTGTAAACATTGAAAATCGTAACTGACTTTAAAAGGCCCTAATCTGTAGTATCTTTGTGAGCCGAACAAGAATATAAAACATTAAAAAAAAGTTATTGGCTCTCGTTTTGAAGATATTGCGTGTAGTTCATTTTTGACGTTTCACCGTATAAATTTATCCAGTAGGACATCAACAACATCCCAAATAAGCCTTGAATGATGATGTAATATTGCATCACATTGCATAATACCAGCATGCACGCATCATCCAGAGTTGATTGCATCATTTTCTGATGCAATGCAATACTACTGCCAGACGGCTGCTGAAGCCATATGACATCAGCAGTGTACTATACGCAGTCGGAAAGGTTGAGCATTTAAAATATTTCAGACTGTGTGCGAGACAGTTTAAGCTACTGTTACATGTAACTTATCATATAATTTTAGCCATTTAGGTACAATACAGAACAGTAATGCCGCGAAAGTGTGTTAATACCGTTGACAATTTCTGCTACATTTGTGGGGAAGTGACATTTGCCAACCAGAAGAAAAGTATCACTTCTCAACTGAAGAAGGCATATCATCTTTACTTCGGATGCAAGATTGGTGACCAAGACAAGCCTTGGGCCCCGCATATATGCTGCGCTACATGTACAATACAGCTTTCACAGTGGTTGAATTGCAAAAGACCATCAATGCCATTTGCAGTCCCCATGGTTTGGAGAGAGACAAGCAACCACATAAATGACTGTTACTTCTGCTTGGTTCCTCCTCTTTCCAGTGGAATAACGAAGCAAAAGAAGTCTAGCATAGTCTACCCAAACATTCCATCTGCATTGAGACCAGTTCCACATGGTGAGGGACTTCCTATTCCAGAACCTCCATCAGAATATTCTCTTGATTCATCTGATGAGGACAAGGGTGAGCCGACCTGTTCTTCTCCTGGTCCGTCAGCATGCAGTGACCCAGATTTTCACTGGGATGCATTATCAACTCCACACAGAATAACACAGGAAGAACTAAATGACCTGGTTTGTGATTTGGACTTATCCAAGAACAAGGCAGAATTGCTAGGATCAAGACTCCAACAATGGAATCTTCTAGAAGAAGTCAACATTACTTCATATCGAAAGTACCACCAGCAGTTTGAGCCTTTCTTCAGAAAGGAAAGTAATCTGGTATTCTGTTCCGATATTGAAAGCCTCACAAATGCCTTAAAAATCACTCATGACCCACAAGACTGGAGACTATTTATAGACTCTTCAAAACTAAGTCTGAAGGCTGTGCTTTTGAACAATGGAAACCGTCTTTCATCTATTCCAGTAGGGCATGCCGTCCACATGAAAGACATACGATAACAAAGCATCTACGGACTTCCATTAACTATAACAAGTACAGCTGGCACCTCTGTGGTGACTTGAAGGTAGCTGCCCTTTTAATGGGACTGCAGCAGGGATATATAAAATACATGTGTTTCTTATGTGAGTGGGATAGCCAAGCAAGGGACTGGCACTACTTATTTATTATTTATTTATTGTTTCTTATATACCGCACTCTTAAAAATCAGCACGGCTTACATACAACAAGATTGTGCTAGGGAGCACTTACAATGAACTGGAGCTTTAAACTTGGAAATCAACTGGGCGTAACTATGTACATCGAATTCAACTTATTTACAAACTGTATCTGCAATATCTACATACATTGATAATGTTCATGTGTTAATGGTTGGGTGTATACTAGGGGGTGTCAGGTTGGTAGGTTGTGAGTAGTGTAAGAGAAAGAGGTGGTGTTTAAGCACTTTTCTGAATTGTGCTAGGTCTGTTATGGCTCTGACGGCTGCTGGAAGTGCATTCCAGCAGCTGGGTGCATAGAACTGGAAAGCTCTATTCCTTGTTGACTTGGTACATTTTGTTATTTCCCTGGGGATCATTAGGGTATTAGTGGTGCATGTTCTGTTTTCTCTGTTGGCTGACACAGGGTGGGATCAGGTCCAATAGGGCGGGGGGGCTAACTTGTTGATGATCTTGAAAGTGATGGTGATTACTTTGTAAAATAGTCGACAGTAAATTGGTTCTTGTGGAAGGAATGGAATCACAGAAAATATAACAGTTGAGAGAAGAATATCCAGCACCCAGCTCTGGTTGAGGCTCTCAAAATCCTGCTACCACCCCTTCACAACAAACTAGGTTTGATGAAAAACTTCATGAAAGACATGAACCGCACTTCGCCAGCTTTCCGATACCTGCATGAAAAGTTCCCTCGACTCGGCAAAGCAAAGATTAAAGAGGGAGTTTTTGGGGTTCTCAGATTTGAGAGCTCTTCAAAGATGACCGGTTCAACAACTTGCTGCAGGGTGATGCGAAACAGGCACGGAATGCTTTTCGCCTAGTGTGAACAAACTTTCTCGGGAAGGTTAGAGCAGAAAACTACAAGGAACTAGTAGAAGACATGCCGATGCAGTATCAGAAACTTGGCTGCAATATGTCTCTAAAGATCCATGTCCTTGATTCCCATCTTGATTTCTTTCCTGCCAACTGTGGTATGGTTAGTGATGAACAGGGCGAACGTTTTCACCAGGATATCGCAACGATGGAGCAAAGATACCAGGGAGAATGGTCCACTACAATGCTGGCTGACTACTGCTGGACACTCCCCAGAGAAGCTCCCTTACAGCTGTACAAGAGACAGGCTTAAAAAAATCTAAGAAATCGTCTATGACACTGTTTTTTACAGGTATTAACCGAAGGCGTATTATATTTACTATTGGCATGCATTTCGTGATGTAAACATTAATTCTTGTAGATTACAAAAAAACTAGAGCCAACTTTGCAATTTCACTGTCATATTTGTGTTCAGCATATAAAAATTGATAAGAAATGACTTTTTATTTCAGTAACATGACTTTTGTAAAAATTTGTTGACCAGTGAATCTTAATTTCCTGGGTGATTCACTCAGTCCTTGGTTTGATGAAGGGAGTCTTTCAAATTGCTCCTTTGATCTGTCACTCAACTTTAACACCTACTTAAAACAAAATTACCAGATCTTTTGCCTCCTAACTAGAAGGCTTCTTTGTAAAGATCTCTAGAAACAATTTCTCTCTTTCAACTTAAAGAATATTTACCCTCTTCTATGCTAAGCTATACTCATTTGATTTAAACCAAAAGCTCTCTGCTGATATTTAACTGTTTTTTATACCGCTTTATCACTTCAATCAAAGCGGTTTACATTTTAACTTCAACTTGGTAAATGTACATTAAACAGGGACATTGATAACTTGGATTTTTCTGAGCAATGGAGGGTTAAGTGACTTGCTCAAGGCCACAAGGAGTGCTAGAAGGAATCAAACCCTGGTCTCTGGGTTCCCAAACCAGTGCTCTGACCACTAGGCTACTCCTCCCTGACTGAATTAACAAATCTGTGAATTTTAGAATCCAGTGTATCAGCTTTAACCCAAAGAATTCCCTTTTCCCCAAGGTTTGGAGAATTTCCATAAGTAAATACAAGTTCAGATTTCTTTTCAGCAATAGCAGTCCCTTTTGGTAGTTACATCTTAAAAAGCCACATTTCCAATGCCAAGCATTCCCATACTCTACTGCTATTTCACACAAGGCTACAAATGTGAAGTACACAATTCATAAGCATCTCTGGGATGCTGAGAATTTTGGCTGCAAGCCAGTTCTGAAGTGCAATTCTACTTTAAGTTCAATGTTAGGCTAAGAGACTGAAACATGCACACATGACTCAGGTTACAAGGCATGATTTCATTTTTATGCTCTATCCATTAGCTTGAAAATAGAAAGAGCCAGTTAGGATTTTGGCAAAGCCGATTTTGCAGAGAGACTTACATGTCCTCCCATGGATATTCCTGTTAGTCCTAGTGGTCCATAGCCCTCTCTCTCCAACCAATGCAGAAGGGCAGCCGATTCCAAAACAAGAGCTCCTCCCATCACAAACAGATCAGAGACATTTTTCAGACTTGACCTCCTTTCCTCCCCCAATACAAAAGAAAAAAGAAAAACATTTATAATGCAGATCATATCACTACATATGGAATATTTCTTTAACATTTACTGCTTTTTAAGAAATCCCACTTCTAAACATGTACCTAAATATATATCTTTGGCATAATGTACAGCATTTTCAGAGGTCTAGAAATATATTTTTCTGTAATTTAACTCCAATCAACATAAATAGGAATACGCATAAATCTAACTCAAAAGACTGCTCTGATTATATCGGGTATACAGCACAGTTCTGCATAGAGCAAAGACCTGTGGGATCTAAATTGATTTCAAAGGTATTCACCTCTAATTGTAGTGCCATTTTCGAGTATACCACTTTCAGTTGCATTCTGACATCTTACTGGGTTCTTTTTGCCTGCATAGTAGGGCCCAGAAGGGGAACTTAATACTTTGGCAAATATGCTTTTAACAGATTTGACTACCGTATTTTTCGCACCATAAGACGCACCGGACCATAAGACGCACCTGGTTTTTCAGAGGGGAAAATAGGAAAATAAATATTCTGTTTTGATTGCCTTATGCATCCTACGGAAAATAGGAAAAAAAATATTCTGTTTTGATTGCCTTATGCATCCTACCTATTTGCTGTGAAAGTGCTTATTATTTATTATATTTTCATGAAATAATATAATTTAAAAAATGCCTGTTCAATATGTGGGTAAAATAATGCACATGATAGGAAAAACTCTAGATTACCAATAATGAAGACCTGAGATGAGCAATTGTATAGTTGTGTAACCCGACTGTATCAAGGTGAGGCAATGGCTCAAACACAATCTTATCATTATTTGTTCTTCTTCTGCAGCCGCGGCTCCCTGCCTCTTAGGGAACCGCGGCTGTGCTTTTAAAATCATCTCGGAGCCCTTCCTGTCTTGACGGGCTCCGTGCAGCATTGTCCCGCCTCTAAAGGAAGTTGTTTACCACTTCCTTTGGAGGCGGGACAATGCTGCACGGAGCCCGTCAAGACAGGAAGGGCTCCGAGATGATTTTAAAAGCACAGCCGCGGTTCCCTAAGAGGCAGGGAGCCGCGGCTGCAGAAGAAGGAGTCGGTGAGTGTCTAAGGAGGAGATCTTCTGTGGTGGTGGCTGGCACTGATAAGCCTGAACACGGGGCGGGGGAGGGATGATGCAGTCCCCAAGGACACGGAAGGTCCCGGGGGACCCGCAGCCGCTCTGCAACTTCTTATATTCGCACCATAAGACGCAGGCACTTTTCCTCCCACTTTTTGGTGAAGAAAAGGTGCGTCTTATGGTGCGAAAAATACGGTATATATTAACAGTACTATCAGCGCTACACTGGCTTCCAGTTATCTGGAGAGTTCAATTGAAGACCCTAAAACAAATTTATAAAGTGTTGCACTTTGTATCTTTAGCTAGTCTTTCTGTAGCTTTGAAATTATAGAACAGCCTGCTTGGATGCTACGGCTGGAGGGTAATAGTTTGCTGAATGTTCCATCTTTTCAACAAGTGTATCTGGACAAGCTTCTGTTGAGGGCATTTTCTATAGTAGGACTTTAATAGAATAAGCTGCCTATCGAATACAGAATGACTGAAGATTTTATGTCTTTTAGGAAACAGCTCAAAGCCTCCTTATTTAAGCAAGTTTTTGAGATCTGAGTTAAGTGTTCATTAGTTCCAATAATCTGCTAGATCTACAGGATACGTCATGGTTGCATGATCTTTGTATTTAGTCATGTTTTATGAGTTCTTTTATGATGTATTATTGTATTTTAATTTTCTGTAGTAATTTAGATGAAGTTTTATGTAATTAAATTTTTTTTTTTGGAACTCGCTTAGACTTTGATAGTCAAACAACAAAATGGAGATATATAAATAGATGTTTAAGCCTCTTGTACATGCAAATTTATAAAATTAAATCTTTGTAAACATTCCAGTATGACCAGAACTGTACCAAGCTAGAAAAGCATCCTGTGCGACTAACTAAACTGGCGCCCCCCCCCCCACCCCACCCCCCTTCCAGCCACATGCAGTAAATCACTTTTTTTGGGCTTCCTGGAAGTCCAGTGATATCAGCACCCTTTCTGTACTTGTGCCCTGTGTGACTGTACCACTTACACAGCCCTTGGTACAGCCTTGAGTACAACTATCATATTGGTTATTTTGAACTGCTGCTGTAATTTAGCAGGAGCCCTATTAGCAGGTCTATGATGTTGTGAGGGTTTTTATGTGCCTTTATATAACAAAAGCTATAAAATTTCTGCTATCAAGTTAAGAGCAATCAATTATAAGAATATAAAATTTGCCATACTGAATCACACCAAAGGCCCATCAAGCCCAGTTTCCAATAGTGGCCAATCCAGGTCACAAGTACCTGGCAGGATCCCAAACGTATCAAAGGGTTACATAAGAACATAAGATATGCCAAACTGGGTCAGACCAAGGTCCATCAAGCCCAGTATTCTGTTTCCAACAGTGGCCAATCCAGGTCATATGTACCTAGCAGTTTCCCCAAGAGACAAGTTCCACAATGCTTGTACTGGGTCAAGCATTGATATCTTCGGTCACTTCTTAATATTGGTTTATGGACCTTTCCTCCAGTAAATTTCCCTCAGTCTACTTTAATAGTAATTTATGGACTTTTCTTCCAGGAACGTATCTAAACTTTTTTTAAACCCAGCTACACTAACAGCTTTTACTACATTCTCTAGTAATAAATTCCAGAAGTTGAATGAAAAATATTTTCTCAAATTACTCTTAAACGTACTACTTAGTAGCTTCATTGCATGTCCCCTAGTTTTTGTACTTTTGAAGATGTAAACAACCAATTCATGTTTACTCATTCCACTCCACTCATTTTATAGAACTCATCATATGTCCCCTCAGCCATCTTTTTCAAAGGAAAGAATCCTAACCTTTTAAGTCTTTCCTTATAGAGGTACTGCTCCATTCCCTTTGTTTTGGTTGGCCTTCTCTGTACCTTTGCCAGTTCCACTATATA